>OZ004596.1:3172138-5572138 GCA_963924555.1 Crambe crambe
GTCACTTTACTCATTTTGCACACCATCACTTTACACTGTCATTTTGCATAGTCACTTTGCCCCTCATCACCTTATACACTGTCATTTTGCACAGTCACTTTATTATTTGCATACCCACTTTGCACACCATCACTTTGTTTCATGGCCACCATCCTGCTGTCTGGACCTGGTGAAGTTTCCCTGTGTTGAGTCAATTTAAGCCACAGGCTCCACTCCTGGTGGTGCCTTCTGTAAGTTTCAGCCTTGCAACCGTCTGGACCTGAGTTAATTTAAGCCACAGGCTCCACTCCTTCTGTCAATTCCTTTAAGCTTCAGCTTTGCAACCATACTCTCACTCTGCACACTCCTTTACACATGTGTCACTTTACTGCTCACCCTCAACTGATTTGCCACATCTTTTCACAACATCACAAGGACAGTGCTCAAAATGTATGTTGTTGCTTTCTAGCATGGATTCTGACTTAGAGGCATTCAGCACAAGCAGTTATCAAACTAACTTGATCCAGTTTGGCAATAAGTATGGCCAGTGCACCCCTTCACTCCATACTCCAGTCATAAAATTCAACACAATCTCAGATTCAATCATTACTGGTGCTCAACTGATAATTCATTTCACTGCACCAAAGGTAATTGATCAAATCACAAGATAGTCAGATGCCACATCAAACAACACTCAACTAAGAAGATTGGACCATCTCAGCCCCTTAAAGTAGCCAGATGCATATACACTCGTGCAAATTGGATTGTGCAAGCATGACACTTCGACAGCACAAATGACACTTCGACAGCACAACCAAATCATTCACATCACCATATCCACACAAACCTGATCCCAGTTTGGCAGGATCATCTCAACCAAACAAAGGTAGTCAAATGCAGCAACACAATAGACATTACTGACCACTTCAAATTAATAATTTACATCAGCACTCCGGTCACATGAAATATGACAGCACAACCAAATCACCACTCTGGTCACAATTCATTAATCCCTGTATTACACACACAACTCAAGCCACACAGTTTGGTAGTCAGATGCTTGTCAATTACAGCAACACAATAGACATTACTGACCACTTTAAAATGATATGACTGACAGCACAACTAGATCATTCACATCACCACTCCGGTCACAACAGATGTGCATGCACAACTCAAGCCACACAGTTTGGTAGTCAGATGCTTGTCAATTACACTGACCACTTTAAAATGATATGACTGACAGCACAACTAGATCATTCACATCACCACTCCGGTCACAACAGATGTGCATGCACAACAGTCAGATGCTTGTCCATTACAGCAACACAATAGACATTACTGACCACTTCAAACTGATAATTCACATCACCACTCCGGTCACATATGACAACCACGACAGCACAAAATCATCCAACATGATTGACTATCTCAGCCCCCTTAAAGTAGCCAGATGCATATACACTTGTGCAAATTGACTTGACAATACAGATTTTATATATGCATATTTCATCAATGCATAAGCACATGATACAAAGCCATGCAAACTTGATTCCCATCTCAACCCCACAAGGTAGTCAGATGCTTGTGCATTACAGCTTCAAACTGCAAATTGATATGACTGACAGCACAACTAGATCATTCACATCACCGGTCACAACAGATGTGCATGCACAACAGTCAGATGCTTGTCCATTACAGCAACACAATAGACATTACTGACCACTTCGAACTGATAATCCACATCATCACTCCGGTCAACACAATAGACATTACTGACCACTTTCAGATCATCTCAACCCACGAGGTAGTCAATGCATAAGCATATGATACAAAGCCATGCAAACTTGTTCCCAGTATGGCAGATCATCTCAACCCCACAAGGTAGTCAGATGCTTGTGCATTACAGCTTCAAACTGCAAACTGATATAACTGACAGCACAACTAGATCATTCACATCACCACTCCGGTCACAACAGATGTGCATACACAACAGTCAGACAATAGACATTACCGACCACTTCAAACCGATAATCCACATCATCACTCCGGTCAACACAATAGACATTACCGACCACTTCCAGATCATCTCAACCCACAAGGTAGTCAGATGTTTGTCCATTACAGCAACACAATAGACCACTTTAAACTGATATGACTGACAGCACAACTAGATCATTCACATCACCACTCCGGTCACAACAGATGTGCATGCACAACAGTCAGATGCTTGTCCATTACAGCAACACAATAGACATTACTGACCACTTCAAACTGATAATCCACATCACCACTCCGGTCACATCATCCAACATGATCGACTATCTCAGCCCCCTTAAAGTAGCCAGATGCATATACACTTGTGCAAATTGACTTGACAATACAGATTTTATATATGCATATTTCATCAATGCATAAGCATGATACAAAGCCATGCAAACTTGATTCCCATCTCAACCCCACAAGGTAGTCAGCTACACACTGCTAACTGATGTAACTGACAGCACAACTAGATAATTCACATCACCACTCCAGTCACAACAGATGTGCATACACAACAGTCAGATGCTTGTCCATTACAGCAACACAATAGACATTACTGATCACTTCGAACTGATAATCCACATCATCACTCCGGTCAACACAATAGACATTACTGACCACTTCCAGATCATCTCAACCCACAAGGTAGTCAGATGCTTGTCCATTACAGCAACACAATAGACATTACTGACCACTTTAAACTGATATGACTGACAGCACAACTAGATCGTTCACATCACCACTCCGGTCACAACAGATGTGCATGCACAACAGTCAGATGCTTGTCCATTACAGCAACACAACAGACATTACTGACCACTTCGAACTGATAATCCACATCACCACTCCGGTCACATATGACAACTACGACAGCACAAACATCATCCAACATGATTGACTATCTTAGCCCCCTTAAAGTAGCCAGATGCATATACACTTGTGCAAATTGACTTGACAATACAGATTTTATATATATGCATATTTCATCAATGCATAAGCATATGATACAAAGCCATGCAAACTTGATTCCCATCTCAACCCCACAAGGTAGATGCTTGTGCATTACAGCTTCAAACTGATATAACTGACATCGTTCACATCACCACTCCGGTCACAACAGATGTGCATGCACAACAGTCAGATGCTTGTCCATTACAGCAACACAACAGACATTACTGACCACTTCGAACTGATAATCCACATCACCACTCCGGTCACATATGACAACTACGACAGCACAAACATCATCCAACATGATTGACTATCTTAGCCCCCTTAAAGTAGCCAGATGCATATACACTTGTGCAAATTGACTTGACAATACAGATTTTATATATATGCATATTTCATCAATGCATAAGCATATGATACAAAGCCATGCAAACTTGATTCCCATCTCAACCCCACAAGGTAGATGCTTGTGCATTACAGCTTCAAACTGATATAACTGACAGCACAACTAGATCATTCACATCACCACTCCGGTCACAACAGATGTGCATACACAACAGTCAGATGCTTGTCCATTACAGCAACACAATAGACATTACTGATCACTTCAAACTGATAATCCACATCATCACTCCGGTCAACACAATAGACGTTACTGACCACTTCCAGATCATCTCAACCCACAAGGTAGTCAGATGCTTGTCCATTACAGCAACACAATAGACATTACTGACCACTTTAAACTGATATGACTGACAGCACAACTAGATCGTTCACATCACCACTCCAGTCACAACAGATGTACATGCACAACAGTCAGATGCTTGTCCATTACAGCAACACAATAGACATTACTGACCACTTCGAACTGATAATCCACATCACCACTCCGGTCACATATGACAACTACGACAGCACAAACATCATCCAACATGATTGACTATCTCAGCCCCCTTAAAGTAGCCAGATGCATATACACTTGTGAAAATTGACTTGACAATACAGATTTTATATATATGCATATTTCATCAATGCATAAGCATATGATACAAAGCCATGCAAACTTGATTCCCATCTCAACCCCACAAGGTAGATGCTTGTGCATTACAGCTTCAAACTGATAGCACAACTAGATCATTCACATCACCACTCCGGTCACAACAGATGTGCATGCACAACAGTCAGATGCTTGTCCACTACAGCAACACAATAGACATTACTGACCACTTCGAACTGATAATCCACATCATCACTCCGGTCAACACAATAGACATTACTGACCACTTCCAGATCATCTCAACCCACAAGGTAGTCAGATGCTTGTCCATTACAGCAACACAATAGACATTACTGACCACTTTAAACTGATATGACTGACAGCACAACTAGATCGTTCACATCACCACTCCGGTCACAACAGATGTACATGCACAACAGTCAGATGCTTGTCCATTACAGCAACACAATAGACATTACTGACCACTTTAAACTGATATGACTGACAGCACAACTAGATCGTTCACATCACCACTCCGGTCACAACAGATGTGCATGCACAACAGTCAGATGCTTGTCCATTACAGCAACACAATAGACATTACTGACCACTTCGAACTGATAATCCACATCACCACTCCGGTCACATATGACAACTACGACAGCACAAAAATCATCCAACATGATTGACTATGTCAGCCCCCTTAAAGTAGCCAGATGCATATACACTTGTGCAAATTGACTTGACAATACAGATTTTATATATATGCATATTTCATCAATGCATAAGCATATGATACAAAGCCATGCAAACTTGATTCCCATCTCAACCCCACAAGGTAGATGCTTGTGCATTACAGCTTCAAACTGATATAACTGACAGCACAACTAGATCATTCACATCACCACTCCGGTCACAACAGATGTGCATACACAACAGTCAGATGCTTGTCCACTACAGCAACACAATAGACATTACTGACCACTTCGAACTGATAATCCACATCATCACTCCGGTCAACACAATAGACATTACTGACCACTTCCAGATCATCTCAACCCACAAGGTAGTCAGATGCTTGTCCATTACAGCAACACAATAGACATTACTGACCACTTTAAACTGATATGACTGACAGCACAACTAGATCGTTCACATCACCACTCCGGTCACAACAGATGTGCATGCACAACAGTCAGATGCTTGTCCATTACAGCAACACAATAGACATTACTGACCACTTCGAACTGATAATTCACATCACCACTCCGGTCACATATGACAACTACAACAGCACAAAAATCATCCAACATGATCAACCATCTCAGTCCCCTTAAAGTAGCCAGATGTATATACACTTGCGCAAACTGATTTGACAATGCATAATTTATATAAGCATATTCCATCAATACATGATTGTGCAAGCATGCAGGCCCATGACAGAGTGTACAGAATTAGAGAAGTCTCAGTGTGCAGTGCCAAAGAATTGTCTAGCCACCACTTGCACCAACAGCCTGGGCCCAAGTCCGTAGCCGGACTGTCTTAGCCATGTTCTGATTGTCCAGCATATCATCATCCATGCCACTCTCAAGATAACAGTCTGCCCAGACCATCCATGTTCTGTACTAATTATGCTAGATACAAGCAGTCCATCACTGTTCAATACAACTTCAATAGAAATGGACTGCTTACATAAACCGGTTGTCTGGCCACCGTGCTCAGCACAAAACTGAGCCACATTCCACAGAAGTGATCTGACAGATCATCCTTAGGACAAGCAGTCCACCCAGACTCTTTGTTGCATATAGACAGCCAAGTAATCCGGCCATCTGTACTCAATTGTGCTAGATCAGTGCCAATGGATGATGTGGAGCCACTTGTCTAGCACAACGGTCAGACACTTGATGAGACTGCTTGTCTTGGATGGAGCGTGGTTCAGAAAGTCTGGCCACTGGAACAGTGTGGATGGATGATGTTGGAAACCGCTTGTGCTGAGCATGGTTGAATTTCTTCACTTTGACCTTCAGCAGAAATCGCATCGTGTCAACACCAATCAGCCATCATAATTGAACCCTTGTCGGATAGGGCCATCAGTTGGCTGGAGATAGGGGTATCGCCACAGACAGATATCTGCTCCACGTCTCTTGGTTACATGGCCTGTGCTTCTTTGCCAGAGAAGGTGCCTTGAGCTGCCTCATCAAGTCCGAATGGAATTCAGATTTGATGGCCGGTGCTTTCTTTGAGTAGTTGTGCCAGGCCACTTGGCTCCTACCGCCAGGATAGAGAGAGAGAACAAACCAATTTCCTTTCTTCTTGTTTGCCAGCACCTCAAGCCAAGACCTTGTTCGAATCATCTTGCAAAAATTTTTTGCACACCATGTCTGGGCCCCAGGTGCTGGCACATGCCACCGAGCCTAGTCAAACCCTCCAGTCGACAGGTACAACACCGGACTAAACACTGCATTCTAAGCAGTTCTGTCTGAGCAGTCCACTACTTGTTGCTACTACTCTCAGCTAGCTGCATTATGCTATGTAAAATTTCTCTGGATACTACCGGAAATTTTAAATCCATTTTTTAATCCGTTTGTGTAGTTCTAGGGATGCTGCAGCTGTTGATAACTCCTACAAATCCTGCCATACAGTGTAATGTGCCTGTGAATCAGCAGAAAGCTGCGATAATTAGGCATAAATGTGACCCGGTACAGGAAAATCGGGCATAATGTGGCAATAAAAAAATTTTTTTTTGATTTGTTATCTATGGTCCCATCGCGCAAATATCAAAGCTTCAGGTCCTTTGATGCCCGAGGAACATCTCTTAGAAAATTCCAGGTAGCGTCCATTAGTGTTTTAATTTTTTAGAGAAAAGGCTGAATAAGCAACGTGAACATCATTTCTGGCCACGCCTGTAGACTATCAAATTGAAGTGGGCGGAGCCGTTAGAGAGAAGCTAATTTCTCACCTCCTGACGCTAGTAAGTACCAACTAAAGCCTAGAAGAGAGTAACAAGGTACCGAAGGTAGCGTAGAAAGCTTAGCTAGTTCATATTTCCAAGCGTATACCTTAGTTCTGGTGATTTTTCAGCTGCTGGATTTTCCGTGCACAAAGGTTTCATGGCTGACTAGCTAACTTTAGCGCTTTATTTGAAGCCTTTCTACTTTAATCTAAGTTCCAAAACTTGGTCAGAAGTTTGTTCAAGGATCATAGTTTAGATATATACAGAAAAAAGTTTTTTGTTGAGAAATGGCATGACTCACTAAAACTGCTCCTACGTAGAAAATTGTTCTGCCGCATTATGCCCGATTTTCCTGTACCGAGTCACAAATAATGTACACTCCGGTGCAGTTTTAGTCACTCCACTTTCTGCTAATGCATCCAAACCCTCTGAAAGCACTGAAAATTGTTTACTTTGAGAAATATCGACACCAAAAGGGTGGCTTCTAGTGACCAGCAAAAGAATGCCATCAGAAATGAGGTGACTATTGTCACTGATGCATCCGGATCATGGGATTGTAGTGCTGTATGGGACTCTGGATGGATTTAGTACCAATGGAACACAACTTGGAAAGCTGAGAGCATTGCAGGAAAAGAGCTATTGCCAATAGTGTTAGCAGTTGCCATGTGAGGGGATAGGTGGCAAAAAACAACAAACTTTGCACCTTGCCCTCGCAAACCCTCATGACAGTGCATGCAAATATGATCAGGTACAGGAATAACATGGCATTGAAAATTTTTTTTTCGATTCCGTTATCTATGGCCCCATTGTGCAAATTTCAATGTTTTAGGTCCTTAGATGCCTGAGGAACAGCTCTCGGAAAACTCCAGGTAGTGTCCATAATTTTTTTGAGGAATAGCTTAATAAGCAACGTGAATATCATTTTCGGCCACGCCCATACACTATCAAATTGAAATGGGCGGGATTTCAAACTAGAGTTAGAGAGAAGCTAGTTTCTAGCCTCTTGATGCTAGTAAGTACCAACTAAAGCCTAGAAAAGAGTAACAAGGTATCGGAGGTAGCATAGAAAGCTTAGTTCATATTTCCAAGTGTATACGCTGGAAAGCCTACCTTAGTTCTGGTGATTTTCAGCTGCTGGATTTTCCGTGCACGAAGCTTTCATGGCTGACTAGCTAACTTTAGCATTTCGTTTGAAGCCCTTCTACTTTGTCTAAGTTCCAAAACTTGGTCAGAAGTTTGATCAAGGATCATAGTTTTGATCTATACAGAAAAATTTTTTTGTTGAATAATGGAAAACTGCTCCTATGTAGAAAATTGTTCTGCCACGTTATTCCCGATTTTCCTGTACCGGGTCACAAATAAACTTCCATGAAAACATTTAAAGCTCACCCATTACAAGCTTCATGAGTGTCATGAACTTTCACAAGCTTAATGAATGTCATGAGCCTTCAAGTGCTTTCTTAGAAATAAAGCATGATTGCATTAAGACCACTGCCTCCCAGTTCAAGGCTAGAGTATATGTATCTCTTGTGAGGAGTAGGCGTGAGCTTGGGTGGACTTACTGTGGATCTGCTTACTGCCAACTCATACGTAATCGAAACAAGTTAAAATGGCATGTACTTACCTGCATGATAACCTTGATGACATAATATGGAGTGACGAAATCACTGTCCAGCTGGAAACACATCACCGCCACTGTTAGAGAAAATTAGGTGAGAAGCCTCGCCCAAAACCACGTGCAAAGCACCCTGTCAAAGTACATGTTTGGGCAGGGTTAAGCAGGAAAGGAGCATTCTATTCCTAGACCAACACTTTCCTGCACCTGCTACCCACCATTTCATGCATGATAACAATCCAAAAATTACTTCTTGTGTAGCTCAACAGTTCTATTTAGAGAGTGGTATCAACTGGTGGCAACCTCCAGCAAGAGTCCCCTGAGATGAACCCTATTGAAAACCTCTGGCATGAGCTAAAAGAACATAATCGTCATGAAATTAAGCCAAGAAGAATTGGTGAACGGAATTAAACACTTCTGGGATACTGTTAATGTACACAAATATTGTTGCCGCTACATCAACCATTTAAAGAAAGTTCTCCCTAAGGCTATTGAGTTGAATGGGGAGGCCGCTGGTTATTAATGGAACTATATCAATGTGTCAGAATTATATTTTTATTCATAGTTGATTGAAGTGCTGCATCTTTTGTAATGAATTTTATACCATATTCACCTTGGAATTGGTACCCCAGTTAAGTGTTGGTTAAAAGATAAAGGGACTTAGAAACCCACAAACCATGCATATGGGATGTACTATATCTAAATAATGCACAGCTAATAAATTTTTTTACAAGAGCTACCTATGCAAGCAAGTCAAAATTCAGTAAAACTACAGACAATTATAGCTATTTTAATGAAATTCATAGCTAATCTGTAATAGTGGGCTATGTGCTTGTAATAGTGCTCTGTGTAAATGCGCATGCGTGTAATTGATTGCGCATGCTCACAATGATGGTTACGTAGGCGCTGCAGTTGCAGTTTAGCAACCATTCATTTTTAGCTAGCTTACTGCTCCCTATATTTGGATTTAGAACAGTTTTTGGACGATTTTGAGGTTCCTGATAACATTGAAGATCTATTATCAAACATTCCACTTGACCTTGAGTCTCCAGTTTCATCTGCAGCTAAAGGTACTAAAGCCACTCGCGGTAAAGACAGCGAAATACAGCGTTTACTCAATAAAAACAAGAACAAAAACACTATAAAATCAACCAGCACCTGGGTAAGACGCTTGAATAATTGGAAGATTTACTAATCACTCTATTCGTAAGACAACAGTGAGAAAATTACAAAAATCAGGAGTATCAAATGATAAAATAGCATGTATAACGGGGTCACAAAAGTGAAAAAAGTCTTAGAGATTACCAGTAAAACTTAATGTCAGTGATCATAATTCAACAACTGCAGCTCCTCAGTACATATTTAATCACTGCACAGTATACATGGGAACCTGCAATAGCTCTAACATGCAGCAGCAAAATATACAGAAAGTTGGACAAAAAAGAGCCAGATATTTTGATTCTGATTCTGACTGAACTCAATAATAATTATTGCATTATCTATCATTAATGACATTAAAGGCTTTAGTAACTATTAACACATGATAGGTGGGTTAGTTGTGCTATTTTGGGTAAAATAGCTTCGCTCGCACAATTTTGGCAACCAGACAATTTCAGAACCCTATTTTACTCAAATAGCACAACTAACCCACCTATTACATATACTAATCATTTATGTACAATGTATGCAATTTTTGGGGATGTATCACTAAGAAACATTAAGCCACCCCCACCCCACACACACAATATTGATGCTAACTTGACCATTACTAAGGGTTATAAATACCACAGGTCACTATGTCAATCAAATTATAGCAGGAGCATGTTTGTGACAACATGCATCTCACGGTGTACGAGTATGAGCAAGCTAGGGATTAATTATATACACTCGCCTCGAGATATTCTTAATAAAAATAATAGCAAGTAGGGATAGCTACATGTAAAGGGAGAGCCTACCCTTCCTAATTTCAATAACCATATTTTATAGATTCCCCTCTACCTTGAGGGAGGGATTTTATCATAGTCAAACTGTTGCCCTAAATTATGTACTACTAGTAATCTTCCAGTCTATGAATGACTGATCACAAGTAGAATCATAGCAGTATCACACCCATTTTGGAGACCTCATTAAAAAAATGTTTTGCATGATGAAGTGTTTGACATGATTTTGACGGAAAAGTATGCCAAATTGATTAAAATTCAATATTTGACGTCTTGCAAACTCAAGATTTTACTAGCTCCTTGATGTAGTTACCTAAGCTTTTCTGGATTTAACACAGCTGTTTTTCTCCCACTCAAACTCTTTTTGTTCCCCAAAATAGGCTCCCTAGCTAGGGAAGTGGCCAGATGTCTAAGGCTTGTGACATCTGTTACAGTAATATTGCTCATCACCTCTTCCACTGGCTTTAGCTTTGGCAGAGTACTGAATGGTGGAGGTGGTGGTAGCAGTGAAGTTGTTTGCTTTGATGTAGGCTTTCACCTGGTGAGTCTTTCATTCACGAGGCCTTCATGAGTTGAGGCCCTCATGAAGCTTCATGATCTCTCTTCCAGCATCCTAGGATTGGATGGTGGAGTCCTCTACTCCCTTTGCTGCAGCTGTACGGGCTGCCCCTCTGGCTCTCTACTGCACAAATTTCAAAGCTCTAGCTCCTATGATGCCTGAGGAACAGCTCCTAGAAAAATCCAGGTAGCATCCAATAGCATTTAATTTTTTTGCCTCGGCACCAAAGTGCTGAGGCGCAGTGCTGGAGGCGATTATGTGTGCGTGGTACGTACATCCTATTAGTAGCATGCACAAACATATGCACGTGACCTTGACCTTACACAGCTGTACAGCTCAGCAGATCAAAGCTCGATTGAGATTTTATGATCATCTGAAAAGGCAGCAAGAGAGCCTACAAGAAAGTTAAATAGCAAGAACAGAAGCTACAAAGTCACTAGAGTAGTACGCAAGACAAGTTAATAATCATGAGAAAGCAGAAAGAGAGCCAAGCAGCGAGAGCAGAGGCAGTGGCTGCAAGTAAACGATCAGTACTAGGAGCAAGAAAACCAACATGAAACAGCAAGAGTAGAGGGTATAAAGCTCAAGATTCTAAAAAAGCAGCAAGAGAGCCTACAAGAAAGCCTTAAATAACAATCAAGAACAGAAGCTACAAAGTCATAAATTGGTTGAAGTCCTGAGGAAAAGCAGAAAGAGGCAAAAAAGCTAAGCAAACAAGCTATAGCTAGCCACTAACTATATTAGTTTGCTACAGCATAGAAAGTCATTGATGTGATAATTATAGAATAATGACATATAAAATAAGATTTTCAGTCTTCAGTATAATTATATAGGTAGACACAGCACAAAAGAAATCAAAATAAAAATGCATTATACCAAGTCTACTACATGCCGAGGCATCAAGTCTTTTTAAAGACAAACTTATTATGCATCTAGCTGCTTACTTGACGTGCATGTGATTTAACTGCACAAAATTTAAACACATATTTTATGAAAACTAATTTTGTAGGAACAGTTTGATTTTCTCTAATGCGGCTTATGTTTTCATCATATTGAAACCAAGTCAAAACTTATGAAAACACTACTGACTGCCAAATTGTATCATTCTTCATAGAGACTAACTAAATCTGAAACTGGAATATTGCTGATGATCCTGAACAGCTCAATCTGTTTATATCGCACGTTCTTTCTTTTCATGGGGGGAAGTCAGTCTCAATAACAGTAGTTCCACACATTAAAGCCTACTTGCCATAATATATATATATCAGAGAATCTACTCCCAATTCTACCAACTACGATCTTTTCTACTCGATCCTCGAAAGAGTCGATGAAAAAGGGGAGCATAGTGCTGAACTAACTTAGGCCATCTTTTTTCTGATACGGATGTACATGTATTTGATATCCAATTATTTGAAATTATAACAGCTATCTCTAGCTGGCTAGCTCTAGATAATGATCATAGACTACTGTATCACTCGGGGATTTTAGACTCACCACAGTAGACTCAATTTCAGCATCTCCAACCTCCAAGTATAGCTCAACAATAAACACAACACCTTGACTTGTTGATAAATAATGATTGGGCTGCTATGCTATTGGAGAACTATTCTTCTTTCATCTGTCCCTGCATACACATAGAAGAATGAACTCTATACATTGCTAAAACCATAAAAGAGAGGAAAAAAAGACCAGGAACAACTAAAAAACATTTTGTGAAATGAAAAAAGATGTAGGGATGACCACTGCTCAAAAAAGTAAGGAAACAAGAAGATGGAAAATGGGATCAATCTTTGTTCTGTATATCCAGCCAACAATCCCTACATATATGTACATTACTGCACTATAATCCATTATAACAATACACACGATCATTGTCACAGTATAATATATACAGATGAACTTTCACGTAATCTTGAAGCTACCTGACATATATGTAGGGATGTTGGCTGAACAAAGATCCATCCTTCTTATTTCCTTACTTTTTTGAGCAGTGGACCTTTTTTCATTTCACGCAATGTTTTTTCCCTTACTTGTATTATATATGTGACCAAATTTGAGAAAAGGGACCACTTTACGCAAAATTTCGAAATGGAGTTATTAGTACCACACTATAGCCCATTGCCTTAGAAGTTAATTGATACTACACTTGAAGCTAAATCTTAAACCACCGCAGAGCTGTAAGTGCTAGAAGTGCATCGCCTCAGAGAAAGATTGAGTAAATGTTTTGCAATGAACCGCATCTAAACATTGAATTTCCAGTCAATACCCAGGAAACCCAATGCTCTGTAAATCTCTACATGAGTCCGCATGACACAATGACAACTATTTAATTTTTCTCACCTCGTGTAGCAGCTGGGTGGAGAAGAAGTAGACTTAGCTTTACTGCATTCTTGTCTTTGAGGACATGGGTTATCTAAGGTATGCGGGACAAGCTCTGAACAATGATCAGGTAAAGTTTGGGTAGATAAAATGTATAATTTTAAGATACTGCTAAGTTTAATGATCCTATCTCCATGTTTTATGCTTTATTAGTTGATTCCTGTGGAAGCAGTGTTAGCTTGGGTACTGGTAGGATCAGGGCTGTGTTTTCATTGTCAACAGGCCTGGGTTGAAGGAGAGAGATGAACTTCATTCAGCACCTCCAGATTGGGATCACAGACTTGTTAAGTTTGATGGCTTCTAGACCCACAGCCTCTTCTCTATAGCTAAAATATGTGTAGCTAAGTTGTATTCAGTATCGATATGTGTTTCTATTACGTGGACATTTTCCCTATTTGTGCTCATACGTCCTCCGTAATTGAACATTTAAATTTGGGCACGTAGGACGTGAAATAATTTCAGGGTGAGGTAGCTGACTTCAACTCGAGCGCTTGCCTAGTTCAAAGCCTTCTCACTTCCTGAAATTGGGCAGGAAAACAGACAAAAGGACTGAAGATACTGTGGAGACAATAAAAAATAAGTGGATAAAAAAATTAAATTGTACATAAGGAAGAAATTAAATCCTGCATGAAGTGGCCCTTTTTCTAATATTATTCAGCTATACACCAACTTCCAAGTTGCTTGTCAGCATGCACTGTGCAGCCACGTAATTAAATTGCGCATGAGCAGTTTTTATGTTCTAATTTGTGAGCACCATGTACCCATAGGCATCAGAAATTTGCTACCGGTATGATGAAAGCTAATACCGTCATTACTGTGAATAGTGGTCAGGGTAGTGTGGCTAATCAGCTGCGAAGAGTAATAGTTACTCCCATTTCAGCTTTGTCTCAAGATTCAACTTCTAAGCCAACTCATCATCACATAGAAAAAGTTCTGCTGAAAGCTGTTCATAAAGGATCCAAAAAGGCTAAAAAAGAACCTAAAACCTTTACTCTGCGTAATATAGACACTATCGAGGTTTGTTCAAGTGATAAATTGAAGCATGTGATTAAAACCCAGTTGAAGGATGACATAGTGATGAACGAGGAAGACTTTGAAGTAGGGGTATTTCAAGGAACCAATATTGTAAGTATTCGTAGCAAAGAAGATATGATGGATGTGTGTAAGGATATGAAAAAAGGAGATAAAATAGTTCTTTGGTGTGATGGGTTGAGGACTTTGAAGCGGAAGAGAAGAGAAACACCTCAAACAGATGAAGATGATTCTGATGAGAGTAGAACAAGCTTAAAAACAAAAAGAGCAAAAAAGGCAGAAGAAAGAGAGGATAAAGTTCATGACACAATAAAGAAGCTAAAAGCAAAGCATGGTAGTTTGTTTAGTCCAATGCAACTCCGCATATGGAGTGAAATGGTGGTTGGTGAAATATACTCCCGTTTGGATGAACCCCCTAGCACGTCAATGTTTGCTAAAGCTGGAAATCCATCCACTACCAAAAAGAAGGATCAGTGTAGTACCTCCCAGGCTCTTACTGAAGCTGTTACAGCCATTGCATCTGCTCTCTCTCCACCACCACCTAAACAAGGTAAGAGTGGTTGTGGTCAAGGATCAAGTCCCGCTAAATTAATAGATGGTCGTTCAAAATGCTATAAACAGTTAAGTGAACTGAACAATCTTAAAGTTAGTGGTATTATCAGTGATGAAGAATATGTCATTGAAAAGGAAGCTATTATGGCAATACTAAACACCCTCAAGACCTCCCACTAGGGTTTTCTTTTATAATACATTATATAATGGATTGTGATTTTATTTATATGTAGCCACAATATGAAATGAATGAAATGCAGTCATCAATTGTTATCATACCAAAAGCCATTGATAGTAGAGCTCTTGGGCAACTGCACACTTGAAATAATGCATCATTTGCCTTCATGATACTTTTGACTTTGCTAAAAACAGTTTCCACTGGGTTCAGATCTGGTGAATAAGGTGGTAGGAAAATAATTTTTGCTTTTGCTTGCTGCTCAATAACATCAATGACACCTTGTACATGATGAATGGATGCATTATCCAATATCAATATGGAACGGGGATTACTTCCATTATAGGGCATCAGTATTTGGAGTAAACTTTTTCTTACAAATTTCTCAAATCTGCTACCATTCACTGTTCCTTCAAATATGTACACATCATGTACACCTTCCAAGGAGACAATGGGTATGGCCGAGTACCGCACTCCCCTGACCAACATTCTGTGATCAATGGGTCGTATGCCTCTCAGGCTATATCCAAACTTTCTGGCACCATTTCTTCGATCACAGCCGCTTTCATCCAACCACACAAACATGGATGGGTCGTACATTGAGATTTCAGCCATAAACTTTGCTCTTAAAGCATCTGATCTCTGTATGGCAACATGACGTATAACCTGTCTGCTGCATCCCATGAACCCAAGTGTCCTGCATATAGTTGACACACCTACTCTTACACTATAATGTTCCATCAACCTTTCTTGGAGTTCATAAAGGTAGATTCCGGAATGTTGGATAATTAATTGCAGAACTATCAGCTGCTCATACTCACCAAGTAATCTAGGGGGCCCATGCCGGTAAAATGCTGGTTTCACATCACCAGTTTCTTCAAACAGGGCAATGTACCTCCAAATCGACCTTTCAGATACACTCATTAGGTGTGATATTTCTGTTGGACTCATTTTATGGGCAATATAAAGCCAAATAATCCTCCACCTCAAATCAACAGTGTATGGCTTGGGCATCTTGTAAAATTTGAAAATCGCGCGCCAAAAACAGGTTCGCTCATGCGCAAAACATATCCTGACAAGCAACTAGAAAATTGGTGTAACTGTCCACCTCTTCCATAGCTCACATACACTTCAACTCTGGTTCCACAAATAAAGAAAAAATATTTATTCTAAATAAAAAAGAAAAGTAGGGATGGCTGTGTGTGCGGTTCAAAAAATTCAGCAACAAGAGTGAACTTCAGTCAAGTAACACCCCTTATATCACCAACTACGAGCTAACTATTCCTACTTCACTCCCATAACAGGCCAAGATGATATATAAAGGGAGTGAAGTACGAATAATTAGCTCGTAGTTGGTGATAGGTAAGGGGTTACTTGATTCTCTTGTTACTGAACTTTTTGAACCACAAAGCCATCCCTACTTTTCTTTTATATTTAGAATACAATATGTGACCGGCTCTGGGAAAACCCTCCGTCCAATGAAAATTAATTTTTTGTTATGGTAAAATTTATTATCTATGGCCCTTTGGCTCTTTATTGCGCAAATTTCAAAGCTATAGCTTTTATGACGCCTGAGGAACTGCTCTTAGAAAGATCGAGGTAGCGTCCACTAGCGTTATTGTTTTTTCGAGAAAAGCTGACTAAGCAACGTGAACATTATTTCCGGACATGCCCATGCACTATTAAAATTGACGGTGGGTGGGGTTTCGAACTGTAAGCTAGTTTCTTGCTTTTTGGCTCAAGAAAGGTCCAACCAAAGCTCCGAGAAGAGAAGCAAGGTACCAAAGGTAGCGCAGATAGCTTAGTAAGTTCATATTTCCCAGTGCATAAGCTGGAAAGCCTGCCTAAAGTTCAATGAATTTCAGCCTGACTAGAATCTCCATGCACGAAGCTTCAATGGCTGACTAGCTAACTTTAGCACTTCATTTGAAGCCTCTGTACTTGTAGTCTGAGCTCCAAACTTCATCTGTGCTTTGTTCAAGGATCATAGTTGTCATTTATGCTTAAAAAATTTTTTGGCCAAATTCTGGCACTGCCAACTAAACGTGCTCATATCTGATAATTGATTTTTGCACTGGACGGAGGGTTTTCCCAGAGCCGGTCACATATTTTTTCCTTTACTTATTCATCATTAATGCTCTATTATTTTATTATAGGCAACGGGATGCCATGATCCTGCTATCGAAGTTAAAGTTCACATATTGTAGCTATGTAAGTTCCATCATAATAATTATTGTATAAGCCAAAATGAATCTGATCTGGAAGGACTAATGCTATCATACAGTTTATTGTTTTAAGGCACTTACTGATATGTACCTGTTGCATTAAGGCTTGATTTATGACCTGATTAGTGCCTAGAGTTTACGCTCTGAGCATTGAGAGACCAAGCAATTGACAGATTTGTTAGTCAGTTGTGAGGTAAAGGTCCAAGAATCATGTGTATGGGGGCGGGCCATAAAAATATGTGCAACATTGTGGGTTGAAAGCTAGCAAGTTGGAAATTGACGTGCTATTTTTGAACATATCAAGTTAAAGGTAAAGGATTACAGCACAGTCAATTTGAGTAGTGTAGCATTTGAATGAATCATTTCTGAAATGAGTTGTTTGATGATGAATGACCAGATGAAAACGGCAATTTTAAAAGTCGCTGTAAAATGATACTGCTTTGTCTTCTGCTCTTCATACTTGAGGCCTAGCACATTGAAGGTGTTCTGTCTTCAAGTTAGGAGTTTCTGACTGTAGGAGGAAAGTATTCTGGAGTTATGAAAGAAAATACTAGTCCAATGGGGCAATCCATGCCATCCCTACTTGGAGAGTACTAGGAAAATGGTAAGTGACACTTGTTATATATAATTATGTTAATTCTGTCTGATTCTTGCTGTCCTTAAGATTTTCATTGCTAATGATACAGGTTACTTAAAGTCATTACCATACAGTGATATCAATTTTCATTGCTAATGACACACGTTACCCAGTAATCTGGCGGCGCAGCCTTGAGCATGAAGCACAAGGGTCTGAAATCACATAATACTTCGAGTCGTTCCTTTAGCAGAAAATCTACTAAACGAATGAATATCACATTATGAGTCATATGATGTCATGGCGTTGAATGACTTATTGACCTACTACTAAGTGAAAGAAGCAGCTAACCGGAGGCAGGATTATCAAGATTGAAGGAAGCGGTTTTGACAGCATTCCCGTCTGGTTTTTGTCGTCTTTCCCACAGGATAAGGGGAAAGGCTGATGCTACGACGTTTCATTGCATCATCATACTGTCATGATACGCATTAACTTTAGATCCATGGACGTTGGGAACAATTAGATGATAACAGACCCTAGCACTTTGCACTTGGGCTGCGCCGCCAGACTAGCCGTACAGGAAGATAGTAGGAAGCAAGTGGATCTTCCAAAAAAAAATTCATGCCGACAGATCTGCTAAAATATTATAAGGGCAAGGCCAGTTATTACTTGACTAAAAAATTCATGCCGACAGAGCAGTTAAAATGTTATAAGGGCAAGGCCAGTTGTTACTTCACTATGATTAGCCTCGAACCCAGCCTCTCTTTTCTTTTTTTCTTTTTTTTTTGGGGGGGGGGGGGGAAGATAGCTTGGTATCCACTGTTTGCACATGCGCCAGTTTTTCCCAGAAATCTGGGAATCAGGATATCACTCGGATATTTCCGCTACATGATCGTCATACTTAATGGGCGCAGTTGCACAACTAGTATAGCTATGCTGCATCGTGGTCCTTTGCTGCTGTTCTTCGTTTCTCCTTGGAGAAACTTCCGAAGAAGGAACAACACACACTGCTGTCAGGGCAGTCTAGTTATAGAAATATCTGTTCTACAAGACTCTCCCCTTCATGATGATGAAGCGGCGTAGTGCAGTACTGGTTGCCTCTCCACTAGTTGCTCTGATCATAGATGTAGATAATTATTATTATGCTCCGATGATCGACTAACGATGTTGGCCAGTACTACCTCGCTACATCTGCCAGTCTTAGATCAGATAGTCTTCTCTTCTGTGCCCCTGAAGCCCTTGTTACTTCTGATACCCTGGAGGATCTAAGCATTCTCGGAATAGTAGACATCATGCAGGAGATTGCTAGCACTTTTCGACGTCGAAACTTGTCATCGCATGCGCGTTTATTAATCATACAATTGGCGCATGCGCAAATAGTGGATACCAAGCTCCCCCCCCCCCCCCCCCCCCAAGGAAAAAGAGGCTGGGTTCGAGGCTAGACTATGATCAGTCCAGCTGTTCACTTTGAGTCATTTCTAGTCTAAAGCAATCACCTTGCTGTTCAAGCAGACCTTCAATAACCCTGTCTTGGTTTCTACTAAGAAGGAGTGGTGTTCATTATAGCAGTTTATGTTGATATTATCCTGGCTGAAGTAAAGAAATAATTGAGCCAGCAATTTAAGATAAAAGGATCTTGGACAACTTTATCACCTCCTAGGTCTCAAAATCAAAGCACTGGATGCATGTTTATATACTGGACACACGTTTGGCATGAGCAATTCCAAAGCATTCAATGTGAAGTAATCAGGACTATCAAGTAGTCTATAGCATCTGTTGCATCCCAACATTGCTTATACTGTGGGTAGTGTTGCTCGGTTCTGTGCTAATCTACTAAGGAGCACTGAATAGAATAAGAACATACTACAAATCATGTCCAGCTAAATATCAAAACCAAGCACATTGAGATAAATATCATTTTGAAGCTGGAAGGATCAGCATTATTTCTTTTTGCCAACTGGGTAGTCTCTATTCAGTGGACTGGACTGGACTGGACCAGCACTTGCAATAGATATTTCAGCATAGAAGCAAAGGATTTCATGTAGACTAGCTATAACTACATTGGGACTTTGCCTCCTTAATACTATGGCACTGCTAATAAAGTGAGTAGCTAGGTAGAAATTGTACACACATCTAAAATCAGCTGCACCCCTGTCTCAGAGGGAGCAGCTGCTATGTCCTATGTACCCCATACTCTGGCAAGTTCCCTCATGTAAAAACTCTTCAGCAGACCAGCTGAGAAGTCTATAGCTTGTCTGTGTGCATATAAATGGGCAAGAAAAGACCACAGTCTGTCACCCTTCACAAGTATATGGAACCCGACACCATAAATAATCTCAGGATGCTTTTAGTCCTAATGTAATGGTATTATTACTTCACCCCTCAAATCCAGACACAAGACACTTTTTCAAGGTCCCAGAAGTGCATTTTGGGACTTTGCTATAACACCCAAAATTGAAAGGTTAGACCAACTGTGTGAACATGCTCATCAGCACAATGCTACTGTGAACATGCTCTATCAGCAAGAAACTTGTCAAACCACAATGCAACTATAATCATGCACCTGTAAATTCATGCACTGTTTCTGGCTTACAGCACACTGGTACTTAGCATTCTAATTTTTTTTAACAGTGTGGAGCTATGACTAAAGCTCTTTATCTTATAGGGCCTAGAAGAAGTCCAGGATTTTGTTTGGGAGAAAAGAATACCAATATGAAATGGCCTTCTTGAACTCCTCACAAGCTGTAGGAAGACCTATGTAGCGTAGTCAGGGGTCAGTTGAACCCACTTTTAAAAATGAAAATTTATTTATTTCTTTTTTTATAAGCACAATGTGCCTATGCACGTGAAGATCACTTGCATGATATTGTGAGAGAAAGAGAGCTAGAACTAGTAAGGCAAAACCTAATGCTATTTTCGTCAAGAAAAGGCTTTATGCTAGCTATAACTCTGTCCTACTGAGACTCTAAAGCAGTAGTACCTGAGACTTTAAAGCATTAGTTCCTGAGAATTGAAGTTCAAATTGTAAGTCTTGCTGAAAAAAACTGCATGAACAGGTAGCTAGTGGATTGTGGTGCTATCTTTATCTACTCTAATTTTCATTCAGTAAGCGAGCGGAGCGAGCTAGCTGATTCTCAGGTCATGATATCTAGGTCTACACTCCAAAATGCCCCAGGTGTACATGCGGTATGTGTCCAATATAGTTTGTCGTAGAGGGCTTTAGGCTTATCAAAATGAATTGTAGGCTCTTGGCTTATCTAAGTGCTTTTGGTGTGCTACTCATGTGCCACAGATAGTCATTGCATAGTCTGGGGAGAACCCCACCAGGCTAGTAGCCCTGAATACTTGCTTGCTCGCTCACTGTCAAATTTGTTAATGTTGCATGTTGCCCTAGTACTGCCTCATAGCAACATTTGCAGCTGCATGGTAGCTAAGTCTAAGCATAGTCCAAGCATAGATACTCTATGGTCCAAGTCATTGTTTAGTGGGCTGGTTTATCAAAAATGGGTGTGGTAAATCAAAAGTGGGTACAGCTAGGCAAAATTTTTTCTGAGAACCCCCTCTGGCTACAAGCCTGTGATACTTCCAATTCACTGTACAGTTTACATAACACCTAATTAGCAGTTGGAGCTACCATACCACAATACCACAATGCTACAGCTGTAGCAGACTATCTGCTGTACCAGACCCCTCCCCTTTCCATGATCTGCTGTACCAGACCCCTCCCCCTTCCACGATCTGCTGTACCAGACCCCTCCCCCTTTCACATACTGGTGATGCAATGCATCAAGTGCTGCAGAACTGGGAATGGTTCACAAGACTACAAGAGAGTATTGTTTAGACATTGTTGATATAATATATATACACATATACACACCCTTGCGCATGCACTGCGGTTGAGAAGAAGGTATTTCTCCTGTAGGCTCAAGTAGTAGACTGGTCAGACTAGTTTATCACTCGGAATGCAAGGCATAACCACATAGCTAGCATACAAAAACTCCACCCAAGAAAGACCAGAATGTACAGCAAAAGATTTGATATAGTGGGAGGGGGGGAACTATACACTGTCAAATTTGTCGTCTATATGCAGCATCTGTATCATCTACCACTCTCAGATATATGCTTGCTCAGTGCACATTTTAATAAACTAAATTTTCGCAACATTACATTAAATACAAAGTATAGGCATACTAAACATGTCAAAACATTGGGCAAGCTCACCTTTTAGCTGCGTACATAGCAAAGAATATGCAAAATCATTTCTTACCTAGCTGGTTAGCTTCCCATCAGCTGTTTTCTGGGTGAAGAAGATTTTGCTGCGTACCTGTGAAAAGCTGCATGGCTGATGGCTGATATCTAAAGATGTTAAAACAAGTATATGTTGAAAACTAAAAAATACGAGGATGAACAAGTTATCACTGCCTACGACTAACCTTAGCACATTTAGGATGGCTTTACCTACAAGTTAGCCGACTCTCTATCTCCAGAGCACACACATAATATGCCATGCTGCGCTGGTGCGGCGCGGGCTGCTATGACGTCTTGTAGATCACGTGATAAAGCACATGCAGCTAGCTAGCTAGCTAGAAGAAGGCGTGTACGTTTATAGTGTCTCGACATCTCGAGAAATAAGGTTCCTGGGAGTGTACTAAGCTACTAGATACCTTAAAGGTCCCTTTTTATGAAGCATTGGTTGGATCAATAGCAGAACTTACTTGTTCTAGCATGTTTGAAGTTTTTTGATACTTGTTATAAAGAGATTGCCTGCTCTTAAGAGCCATAATGTCTCATGATGTTGTGATTGCACGAGAATTGAAGAGGTTCTCTTCAAATGAAGTTGGTTTTTTTGAAGGACCAGAAAAGCTTTTGGAGATTTGGTTCGACTTGAAGTCCACCTTTACTTCCAAGGGGCTCCGAATAATTCCACAGTAAGTGCCTGACCAGTTATAATTTGCATTACCTGGAAAAATTCGCATTTTGTCTTCAAAATATTGCACCTTGTAAAATTTATCATTAATTACGTGGAGAGAGGCATGCTCAATTCATACAACTGTTATACAATAATTTCGGTGCATGTGCAAGGATTACAGTAGTTGTTTTTAAAAATTAATTATGGTGTGTCACACTATGTGTTGCATACCTTATCTAGCTGATTTATAACCCTTGAGATGGACACTAGCACAAGTAGGCAACAGTCTAATATTTAAAATGTTAGCTGCAAACAGCCAGCGTCTATTGCAAATAATGAATGTGCACCCCAATAGTATCCTTCTCAAGCTTGCCCTGCCACTTGAATAGTGCATGTGTGGTGCCATGCACCTCCATTGCCTTATGATTGTCAGCAATTGAAGGGCTTAGACTTGGCCTTGTACCCAGGCCCACTTTTTTTTTTGTGGAGTGGAGGAAAACTGAAAGGGCCTGGTATCAATTGCATGTGCATTGCTTAATACACAAAATGGTTTATTAGCTAGCTCCAGCTGCCCATCAGTGGAAACCAACTCTTTAAAGAATTCTGTGCAAACTTTTTATGAAGGAAGTGATGTGTTCATATGGCTACCAATGCAACTGGGAAGAGTCTTTGCTATCAAGTGTTTTACCTTTTGTTTTACCATAAGCTTGACTTTATTGGCTGAAAGAGGAGTAAGCTTATAATTCTGTTTTTATTGTGTCTCTGTGAGGCGAGTTAAATCTTGCAAGCTCAACAGAATATTGTGGTTGAAGATTTATTAAAAGCTAGTTGTTTCTAATTAGTGCACACCTCACTAGATTACTAACATTTTCTTTCTCTGAAACTTCTTGGATCTCTAGACAATTATTTTACAGTGATTGATGCCCGAATAGTTTTCCCCCTCCGTAATTAACACATGCCAGAATTGAATGAGACAATGCTTTCGTTTGAGGTCGATCAATATCATAATTATCATGCAAGTGAACTGATCATATCAATTGGAAAAAGAACTACAGTATTATAAAATACAATTGGAAAAAGAACTACAGTATTATAAAATACAATTGGAAAAAGAACTACAGTATTATAAAATTACATACACTGACTGATATAAGTATGGAATGGAGTTCAGTATTATGATCAGAATGACAAAGCACATCTGTGGTTCAGCTAGCTATGTCATTCCTTCAGGAGCTCATTAGAGTTGGTATCACGGCCTGCATCATGAAAATGAGCATCATTGAAGAGAGAACCTGAGCATGAGATACAAAAATACCTCATATTAACGTTAAAGGTGACTATCATTCACCTTGCTATGACTACATTTTTTTTTGTCACTGAAATAGAGTTTGCATGTAAGTCACTTTTTAAGTTCACTGAAATAGAGTATAAAAACAATTGCATGTAAGTCACTGAAATATTTTTCTATAGAAACTTCACTACAAGATACATCGGAACAGTTTTGAAAAAAGTCACCTTAGCATCGTGGGGGGTATAACCAAACCAACTGTCCAGCCTATACCCACAGATACCAATCTTCGGAAATATGCATTTAGCATGTGAAATTCCATTATTTGGATGGTTTATCCTATGTAGCTAAGCCTCTAGCAGGCTAGTCTCTGGCACCTTGCTTGTTGCTATCTAGGTGTACTGCAGTCTTTGGCTCCTTGCCCGTTGCTCTCTTCCCCAGCCTAGGCTTACTGAAGTCTCTGGTGCCTGAAGCATCATTGCTTTTCACTGAGCCTGGGCTTCTCTCTGGTGCCTCGCTTATTCCCTCTTGTTGTGATACACATGTGCTTACATACAAATTGATCTTTGAACTGTTGGTCAGTCGAGTGAGCAAACAGATTAGAGCATAGTACGTAAGATATAGTAACACCCCCCGTGGCTAAGTCACTTGCAATGAGATAACAATAAATAAAAGCAATAGATATATCAATACAGAATTGAACTACCTAATATGCAATTTGCACACTAATTCTAAAATACCAGAAATAAAAAGATTCACTCTGAAGTTAAACAGCAAGTTTGATACAATGTCTGTATGTAAAGAAAAGGCTAGGCAATGTGAACAGTATACTTGGCACAAGGGGCAGTTTCAAACTAGAAGCTGCTCCCTGGTGCTATGAAGCACCAACTAAACCCTAGAAAAGAGCAACATGGTAGCATAGTCAGGTTTTTTTCCAAGCATATAAGGTGCTTAGTTAGGTGATTATCCACCTGAGCTCAAAGTTTTCGTTGGTGGCTAGCTAATATTTGAAGCCTTTCTACTTCAAGTTGGAAATAGCTCTATTGTTTGTAAGAGCAGAAATGTTAAGAATAGAAGGTAGTCTCTATTCAGTGGACTGGACTACTGGCTGGCAAATTTAGCTACAAAAGCTTGACTATAATATTACTATAGCATAGAAGCAAAGGGTTTCATGTAGCACTGCTAAAAACTGTTCTAGCTAGAATGCTAGGTAGAAATTTTTTACTCATCAAAAACCAGCTGTTAGCTATGTCCTATGTACCCCATAATCTGGCTACCTATTTTCTCATTGCTGGATCAGAAGAATAGTAAGCTACTCCATTGCTAAGTTCCCCTATAAGAACCTGAATAGAACAGACATTGAATATTCATATGTAACAAAAAGTAGTGTCCTGCCAGCCTTGCTGAACTTTTTTTTTTATGCAATGACAGAAATAAGTGGTAATAGGTACTAAATGATATAAAAGAAGTACTGTGTAATTAATTTTTCTACTTGGTATTTAACTGATGTGTAAGTAGTCGTATGCTTGTGGCTCCAACAAGAAAAACTACTACTGCACTTATTTTTGTGTGTACTAATAATAAATTTGTCCACACGCATTTACCTTTTCATGAATGTGCTTTTCTATAATACAGAAATGAGTTAGAGGGAATATGTGAAAAGGCTCAGTGTAAGATCCTCAGCAGTTGCAGTAATGAATTCATTGATGCTTATCTTTTGAGGTAATTTAATGTCAACATTCTTCTATTTTTCTTTTCTTCTTCTTTGTTCATGATTTCTGATTCTTAATCATAATAACTAGGGTATGTTCTTGGCAGTGAAAAATGTCTTAAGGTGAATCTTTACATTAAGCAAACGATCAACTCATTATTCTTCACCAACTCACCCTATAAATTACCACTTAGAAAACCCAAGCACCCTATGTGACCAAAACACAATCAAGTAGGCACTTTATAATTATTGTGCATCGCCATTTAACACACCTGATAGTGGCTTGCTTTGTGCATGTGTAATAAGCATTTAGTTGCCATGACTCTCAATCTGTCACTTTTTCTCAAATAAAAAGCAGAGGTCAGAACAAAAATCAGCTCTAATCTAGCTATCAGCTATCCATGTAAATTTTGAATGGTAAGCAGGGTTTAATTTAGAATTTTTCTCGGGAGGGGTCAAATGCCAATCTAAAAAATTTGAGGAGGGGCAACTATAAACCAGTACATGTATGTGAAATTCTATGATATGAAAGCTAGCTAATTCCTACAGGGCATCGTTCACCCCCTTACCCCCTTGAAGTAAACTCTGGTAAGTAATGCTTGAGCTCATGAGCTGCCCATGCAGTGTGCATTATTTAGAAACAATCTATCAGCTTGGCTATATTCTTTTTTTAGTCAGAGGGAAGGCTAGCTGTGAAGCGTCAACTAAAGCCTAGCTAAGAAGATATCAAATGTGTATTGGGTAAGGGTTGCTTATACATAGTATGTGACGTCTAATTGTGTAGCTAGTGGGAAAAATCGCATTTCGTTCTGCTATCGATCAGTGTTTGCTGAGCAATAGCTGAGAAATAGAAGGTGACATGTAGTTTCGGCTCTTTTATGATACTAAGTTGGGCTTTATAGTGCTGCTTGCATTGCATAATTATAATATGCATGCATGCTTTCAATGGCTATTATGCAACATTAAATGCATGGGTGAAACACCCAAAGGGGACACAACAAACAAGGGATAACAAGTTTATCTTTAACAAGTTAGTCTTTTAAAAAGACTAGGAATGCCTCGGCACTTAAGTGCAACCTCTATTTAATTTTAATCTTAAATGCTTTATAGTGAATACAACGTGACAGTGGTATATAAGAGACGATAAAGATACACTGAGGATCACCGGCTTGAAACCAGAGTCCTACAAGGATGATTGGCTGAACACTCATGGGCATAATTAATGAAAAGTGTGGGTCAAATGTTTCTACAAAATGTTGCCAAAATGTTTCTCTCAGCTTCTTTTCTGTGGAGAGTTCCAAATAAAGCACACTGAGCAACATGGCTTATAATTATTGTAGTAAGATTAGTATATACACACTATTCTTGCTGTTCAACTGTCGTTTAATGGTTATTCTCAGCATAGCTTGATTGAAGTATGTGTACTGGATTCTCTCATTGTTTGGAAGCCTCAAAGTCTTAGTTCTGAGATTCTCCTTCACCATGGCTCTCTCTTTGACACTTCAAACGAAGCACTAGTTCGTGTACCTTGCAATCTCTGTTGTTTTTGTTCACTGCTGTCTTTTAGTCAGTTCTCTGCATGTGATAATGGGCTTGATTTGTTGGCAAAGACAGCCAAGAATCATCAGTACTAGAGTTATCGCATAGTAACTGCGAGCCTGAGCTGAGCCTGTCTGTTTGTCCTTAGTACTTTGTCTAGCTAGCCAGAGCTAAATTAATGCACGTGCTCGATACACATCATCGTGCATCATTGCGCGTGCGCGTGAAACGTACCACCATCGCCGATCATAGTCGCTTCCAGCACTGCGCCTCGGCACTTCGGTGCCGAGGCAAAAAGACTTGATGCCTCGGCATGTAGTAGACTTGGCTATAATGCATTATTATTTTGATTTTCACTGATTTCTTTTTCGCTGTGTTTAGCTACCTATATAGTAGCCTCGTACCCAGGCCCGCTTTTTTCGCGGGGCGGTGGAAAAGTGAAGGGCCTGGTATAAGTTGCACATGCGCTTAATTAAACACGAAATAATTTTCGTGCATGATGAATGATGTAATCATTAAAACGTATGTAGCACACACGCATTCAATCGGCTTAAAGCTAGCTAGATCTGGCTCCAGACCTTATCCACATGAGTGACATTAACTACCTTATCCACATGAGTGAAATTAACTAAGACACAACAAGAACAGCACTATATCCCTCTCAAGCCAAGCTTATGGTCAAAAACAAAAGTTAAGATATGATACTTTGGATAGCAGCGACTCTTCTCATCTAACCAGTTGGTAGCGGCACAAACAAATCACTTCTTTTATAAATAGCTTGCACAGAACGCTTCTTAGAGTGAGGTGAGTTGAATCTAGTGCAGAAAGAGCAAAACAACGGAACAGTCTCCATCTAGAGCTGCTGACTCAGCTCTCAAAATTACGATGATGTAATGTTTATTATGATTTGTGTAACGGACGTGCCCGAAAGTATAGCGAGTCCCCCCTAATTGGGGGGGGGTTGGAGCACATGCGCACGCAACTTATACCAGCCCTTCGCTTTTCCACCGCCCCACGAAAAAAGCGGGCCTGATTTTATTTCATATGCATGTCATTATTCTATACTAGGGAAATGTACGACATTTGAGTCACAGCGAGCGAGCGAGCAAGTATTCCTATAGGCTTTCTATTCATTTGTGCTTTCAACTCCTTAGAAGATTTTGTATATGTAAGTGCAGGCAGCTGCATACATAGGTAGAAAACTGTAATGCTTACCTCAAAGCACTTAGATAAGCCTAGTGCCTACAAGCCGCTTAGAGAAGCCTTGTCGCTATCAGGTGTATGACAGCTTTATGCATTAGCTAGCTGCTACACTCTTACCTGCATGCTTAATCATATCTGTGCAGTTCTCCAAGCAGTATATTTTTACATGCAGGCGCTGATGATAATTCATAATGAGAACGAAATGAAAATGTGGACTCTGTAGTACAGACTTTCTGCTTTCTCACTATTGCTTGCTGCCTTTTCGGACGATCATAAAATCTTGAGCTGGATCTGCTCTCACTTTTCAGTTTGCTCCCTGTAGCTGTAGACGATTGTTAACTGCGTGCATGTGACTGTAAGGTCAAGGTCACATGCATACGTTTGTGCGTGTTACTAATAGGATGTACGTACCACGCACACATAGTCGCCTCCAGCACTGCCTTGGCACTTTGGTGCCGAGGCAAAAAAGTGATAACTTGCTTACAATGCTGCGACAATTTGAAATAGAAACCTCAACCCAGTTGGCTTGTCAGGGTGACTCGACTGACTACTCTGAGGACATCTGTGGTTAATTCACAGGCTCCTGCATCCATGAGCTATCACTGTCTAAATTATCTGAACATTGATTGCATAACTACTGCATTGATGAATCTTTCATTCTCTTACACAAGCTTGGAATGGTCAACTCGAGTGTACCACTGAGCCAATTCCTCTTCCTTGTTCTATCAAGAAGCGAAGATAGATTAACTCAACCTCATGAAATTCATAGCTCTTGTGTTGCAATGTTGGATCACTGGTAATTATTCCTCAGCGCACATGCACAAGCGAGGATTACGGTAGTCGTTCTGTCTATCTGTCTGTCTGTTACCACTTAATTAGCAAAGTAATTTGTCTTGATATCGACACTAAAGTACCAACACGACTTAAATGGCATATTCTTAGTAACAACTGTGTGAAATTTCTTTTATGTCGTTATTTATACTTACACTAAGCTGTAGGATCTTTATCAGTTCGAATAGGCACGAGATCACACACAGAAAGCTACTGGTAGGTTAACTACTACTTTACACGAGCTGTATAGCAAGATTAAAGCAACAAAACCTCGAAGCTACCTAGCTAGCTCTAGCTCTATGATTCATGATGGGCGGAGCTTCCTATATACGGCACGGGTGGGGCCAGCCGGTGCGCATGCGCACTGAATACCACCTAGACTACATCATAGAATACGTAGTCTAGTATATCTGTGATACCACGCATCGTGATTGCTACTGTACTGAGAGGAGTTCCTTCTTGTTCGACTGCTAGCTGGTTTAACTATGAGTTTTGGTTTCAAATCAGACCACCTCAAATGCCAGAAATCCATGAGATGAGATATCTCACAGAGAAGATTATCTTGTGACAATACCCAAAAAAGATACTGCTCTAATGCAAAAAGAAATAATGACATAACAGCGGCTATAGTATTAGATACAGCCTGCAAAAAGAAAAAGAAAAGAAAAAATAAAAGGACAACAACAAATAGACTGGTCAAAAATGATTTGGGAATAAGAGCTGAATGGATGAGATTATGCAAGGATGAAGTTGAATGTGGGTACTTCACCTAGTGACTGCACCTGTATTTGACTCATCCTTGCATAATCTCAGTTCTTCCTGACTCTTTATTGACCACTTTATTTATTTTCTTGACTGTGATATATAATTATGTAGCTAGAGAAGAAATGGTGGGGGTTCCCCCTAGCTGGCTAGCAAAGCCAATTTCATTGTTTGAAGCACATGCTAATCATGTCATTATGGATTTATTAGTGAGAGTGCTCTGCTCATATCTGATCATCGCTTCATCATGAAGACTTGTGGCACAACCACTCTACTTTCTGCACTCCAACCCCTTATGACATTAGTGGATATCTATTATCCAGGAGCTAAAATTAAGGTATATGCCTATAAAATATATATTTCTTTACAGTTCACTAATAGACTACTTCTCTAGTCAAAGTCGTCATCTTTACAACAAGAACCTCCACTGCCAGATTTCATGAACAGCAGCATGTAGCCATACAATAAGAACTAACCCTATGCTTCATCTTGGTTGTCATTATACTTTTTAAAATGCTATGCTTTAATTGGTTGTCATTAAATGCTGCACAAAATACATAAGGAGTAATATATTTGTACGTTATAGAATGTGTACTATTCGCATCAAAGATTTCAAGAACCTCATCTTCAACCGCAGCCACATTCTAACTTCGATACAGAGGTAAAGAATGCAAACACAATGTGATCAAATAGTGCTTCCTTTATAAACGGGGGGGATTGTCATATCTTCGTTTGGCATGATCTCGCTGTTATTATAAAGGTACATTGAATTGATTTAAATATGGTATGCCAGTTTATCAATTGTGACTGTCATATAGAGCATCAATCAAACATCTCTGTAGCTAAAAAAGATCATTTCATGGATGTAATTGACCACTGATTTTCCTTTCCCTTGTCCAGGTGTCCTACTTGGATGAGATATTTCAAGGTCAGTTCATACGGGTTGTAATCCAGGTGCCTGATTTGTACCCTTAACTGTAAAGATTTGCCACCCTATCATGATCATTTCATATTTCCTGTCTAGGATACTAACACTTGTCACATCTTTTCATTATTCATCTCTACTTTTACAGATGGTGATAGTATGACCTTTGGAAAAGGAGAGGACACATGGTAATGACACACTAGGTTACCCCAATCTTATTTTGTTTACAGTCACTGAAAAGTGGACTGGAATGCTGGACTGGCCTATGCTTTCAGTCAGTTAAATTATAATGTACAGTTCCACATTCACTTAATCAGAGAATACAATAGTACTCTCTAAAATTAATAGGGATGGCATGGATTGCCCCAGTGGATCATTAACACTGAGCATTTTCTTACTTCTCTCCTACACTCAGCAACTCCTACAGTGTGCTAGGACTCAAGTATGAAAAACAGAATATCAACTTTCTAAAATCGCCATTTTCATCTGGTTCAACATCATCATCATCCATGGCCTTTATTCATTCATAAAATCTATAATTTTTATACCACACTACTCTAAATCAACTGCGCTATAATCCTTTACCTTTAGAAGTATACCCCACCCCCTAGATTCTTGGACCTTGAATGACTAGCAAATCTCTAGCTCTTACAGTCTGCCTAATTTGCTGTTATCCAGGATGTTCTAACCATGATTGGTCAAGTAGACTTTTTTCTTAGGGTTGGTCTCTCGATGCTCAGAGCATTATGAGTGATTTCTAAAACACCAGGCACTGATCTAGTTGTGAATAAAGCCGCCTTGTTGCCATACTAACAAAGTATATCAAGTACATGCATAAAGGCCTTAAAAAATTGTGCCAAAGCTCCAGACTGGATCAATTTCAACTCTTACAATAATATTATGATGAAAGTTCTGATATACTGCGTGGCTACAATACATGTTTGAGACAAACTGTAATAGGAGACACACTAGCGAGCATCCAGTTGCCTATAAGAAATAATTGTTGCTGTATCTCTAACTCAATAGGATACATGCATCAAGTGAAGTAAAAAATATATATGAGTATATGAGTATCCATGGCAATTCATTTAAACATCTGGGCTTTATAATAGACTTTTCATGCGCTGTACCCGGGTGTGATCAATTCCTCCCACAATATTTTCACCAATTTTGATCTAATTTGTTTATTACTGTCTGATGCTATCATTGAAACTTTTTGTAGTTACATCATGTCAAAGGTCATTCCAGTCCATGACTCCTAATTTGTCTGAGGTACTAGATAACGGATAATTGAAATTGCTTGTAATAATAATTTATTTTGAAGATTAAAAAATAAAAGTCCCTCTCTCATAGTCTATCAGAAAGAGAGTAGCTCTCTCTATGTACCAGTCTTCTATGCTCCAGCAGCACTCGTTCCATCCTCCCTAAAGAGACCACTTTCCATATATGACACTTGTCCCCCCTCCCTGACCTAAGGGCCATGTAGAGCATTGCTATTCCATTTTGAATAGTGCATAGGGCCACTAAGGCTTGAGCTCAGTTAATTTATTGTGGTCATTGATGCTGTTCAATTTTGTAGCTCTAAACAAAAAATCTGTACTTATTATCCAAGACAATCATAGCTGCTTCGACAAATAATAGCCAGTGTGGATCCTTCCTTCAATCATTCGTACCTACAAGGAGAAAAAAAAGAAAACAAAAGGGATGCCCTAGACCTAGCTTTGTTGAGATGCATGATGCATTAGACGAACTTAATTCCTGGTTTCTTATCAAACCATGATATGAATTAAGCCCCTGGGTGGACGCGGTTAATACTTCACTCTTAGGCACTAGTTTAATAACTACCCTTTGTTAAGCGTTCCTTGCTGATAAGCTCTATTTTGCTTCTTTTGGCTTATTTCTGGTTTAGCAACTCTTTGCATAGAGCTGCCACAGGCTCTTCATGTGGTACTCTAATTAATACACACCTGTTAAATGTGGGTGTGGTCGTGGGCAGAGCATAAAAATCAACCAGAAACTCGATTGGTAATTGGACAAGAAACTAGGAATTAACTTTGTATAGGCTTTATATCAAATCTGCCCTTAGTTTAAATGGCGTAATGATGTGCAGCTCAGCAAGGGCATCCCTGAAGAAATTTTTTGTGCTCATAAGTACCAAACATCTCATGGGAAAGATATACATAACTGTTACTCTAATGTATCCAAGGTTGTGCTTTGGTGGTAAACTGCATAATATGCAAAAGATGCCACTTGTCAAACTAGATTTATTTATTAGGTATCTCTATGGTGTTGAAAGGGGCAAGTTGGATGTTCATGATCAAACGTTGGAGGTAAAGTTCTTGACCAGCTGTAGCATTGCCCACATTGCTCTTCCAGGAAAAGTCTTGATAACTGAGCAGGGTCCTTCTTTTTTGTTTCTAATAATTATTATCACAGTGAAATTCCATCTATTAGTACAGGCTTTAAGTATTTGTACCTGCACAGAACTAATACACTCTCTTACCATTCAGATTCTGATGCGTGAACTGGATCCAGATTTCATGGCCCTATTTTCTTCTGTTGCTTATGACTCTTCTGAGGACCTCATTAGAGACACTGGAATTGACAAACTTGTTGAGGGTTTCATTATTGATGCGAAAATATTTGAACCATGTGGTTTTTCACTGAATGCTATAAATAAGGTAAGAAAACTAATAATTAAGAAGATTTTTTAAACCTATGTCATAATTATTGCAGGAAGTGTATTATACAATTCATGTCACCCCACAAATCGAGTGTTCTTGGGTCAGTGTAGAGACTAATGTAGAGTTGGAATCTTGTGTTGCTGTTATTGAGAATGCTCTTGCCATCTTTCGACCTGGGAAAACAGCAATCTCCTTAATGGCTAATAAGGTTAGTATACATTCTTTTAGCTGGAGATAGTTGGTAGAGTCTTTTACATGGACGCAACCAATTTGAATGTGTAGTTCAGCTGCCAGTCCAGTGAGAGTGTCTACACTGTATATAGAGTGTGCACAGCTGAATCTCATTGTATATTTATTGTAGCACAAGTCTTAAATGGAAAGTGCAGTGTGCTAAGTCTGGTGCCTGTTTAGTTGCCTACAGTTTGTTGTAACTAGCTTTTATGTTCATGACAGTGTAGTTTTGACCCAGTCCTCAATTATAGATTACTATTTGGCCGAAAAATTTTGTTGGACGAGTGATGGGTACTAATTTTACTGGATTAGCCTCTCCCACAGTCTCTATACTTCTAGAAATAGTTTTGTCCAGTTAATCCAATAATATTTTTCATGGGACTGAAATTTGGGCTTTTTTGTTCACTTCGCTATCATTAATTTTAAAGCAAACATTCTAGTAGTAACAGAGAGATCAATTGGTATACAGTGGTACTCATCAGCTGTTGCTACCATGCAGTATTAGAGACTACTGTCATGCCACACTGGCTAGTATTCTTTTCGAAAAACAACACTACAAGTTTAATCATAAGCTTTGTACATACTTTGCAGGAGCCTATTAACTTTTCTTACATAACCCCTAATTGAAGCACACCTTGCTTGTTTAGCATGGTTTACTTCCTGTAGGAGACTGTTAGGTACAGGGAAGTTATTTGAGTTGCCCACTCCTCAGGTATGGACCATATTACCATAATAACGTACAGCTGTCCAATCACCCTCCTTACATGGCTGGTCCGTGTTAATTGAAAAGAGACTTTGTCCTGCCTCTCTCTTGCGTACTGCAAGAATGTCCCAATCGTTTTTACCTTGTTGCATCCCTCCAACTATCTTTTAAGATTTAGTCTTTGTGTTGTGTGGACATCTCCACTGGAGAGAGTGGCACAATAATCAAGCTGAGTGGGTCTGCTATATATGACATTAGTGCACACAACTTTCTTTTTTTGCAGGGTGCATCAAAGCTGAATATCAGTGAATTATTAAAGGATCGTTGTTCCTGTGTCAGTTTTGAGTACTCTTCTCTATCAGCATATGATGTTCTCTATTTGGAATTACATTCCAATTGTAATACTACTTGCTTCAATTTTGGGAAAGGAAAATATAACTCCTGATACAGCTAATAATTATTTTGAAACATAGTGAATTATACAAACAATAATGACATAGATAAAGATATGACACTCAAGTCTATTTTTTCATAGGCATATGAATATATTACACTCTTAATAAAGTTTCCAAGTGTGATGTAGTGTGGTAGCGTCCTCTTTCGCAGCGAATGTCAATACTGTAAAAAATTAATAATATTCATTATTAGGTGATATACACAATATCAGACCACTATTATTCCATGTATATTACAATACCATTCAGGCCAGGTATGCTCTATGCTGGCAGAAAGCCTGTTTGCAACATTGAGCAAATGAAAACGTCTAACTGTGCACATGGCTGGAAATTTCGTTAAAAATAATTCATGTTTACAATTTTCATGTTATGGGACAAAATAATCAACATCAAAAATTATACACAGCTTAATAATTAGTTGCTCTAAGGACTATTATACACAGCTTCTAATGGCTATGAGTACAGTATAATTGTGTGTGTAGCAAGGAATAAGTACTAGTACATCGGCTAGAATGAATAGGTAATGGTCAACAAACCTACAATAGCCCACTAGCACTGTGGAGCATAGATTTTGATCTACTCTCTGGAATAACTTCATATTATTATGGAAAGGTATCAGATCTACACATTGAGGCTAAAGCTTGGCTGCAATTTTTTCCTTTCTAGAAAGCCTTTATCTAGACAATATAGTTGAGGCTGAAGTTGAAGCATTTTGATCTATGACAGACACACTATGCTGTAACCCTTGCATGTGCTGAAGCATCGGAGATAGCATAACAGGCTGAAAAAAAACACAAAAACACATATGTGTTGAAGCCTGGGGGGACTTGGAGATAAGATCCAATTTTTGGTATGCAACCTGTACACTACTAAATAAACTTTCAAAATAAACAAGTGCACACACTTCTAATCAACATAGCTTGTGTATAAGTGAGCACCTAAAATATAATTATATTCAACTCACAAGCAGAGTTTGTTGGGGTCTAATTTTTCCTGAAGCAGTTGTTTAATCTTATCTTTATTAATCCCACCATATTCACCAGTAAAGAAGACTTCTACTAATACTCGTTGTCTGGTTAGTTCTTTATTTGGATCATTGCTATTGTAGAATGTAATGTGTTCACAGAAATGATCTATTTTTCCAGCATCAAGTATGATCTCAAAATCTGGAAGTAGCTGCAGTGAAGGTGTAAATTATAATTATATCCCAGTCCAAGATATTGATACATAATTTATGAAACTTATGCAATTTGATAGTATTAAGTACTACCCACTAGATAATTACAGTCATGCATTCTCATAGCCTATTGTTATGCTGCATTAGTTCTAGGCTCCTTGTCTTGGCATCAATCCCCATCAAAGGTTGCAGTGATAAAGACTGGATGTTTTGTGGTTTCTACAGCTGTGTTTGTACAGACCACCAGGATAATCTGTTCTGTAGATGGGCTGTCAAGGCTCACTATACCTTCGAACCCATAAAGCCTTCTTTCCCATTTATAGATATAATTATAACTTCCCAAAATGGACACTAATGGCACTAATGCCACTGGTTCCGTAAATACACACTCTGCCAGCACTATTCTTAGAACTGCCATAAAAGGGTAGCAGGCATGTCAATGGTCCAGTAGATGTCCACAAGATGGTAATGATATAGATACATGACTTCTGAAAAAAGAGGAACATAACTTGGGGTAGCAAGATATGCAGCAGGACTGGCAGGACACACAATTAAGAATCATAATAGGAACTCTGGAAACACAATACGAGACTTTTACCTGTTGTAGCTCAATGAGACTCTCCCTAAATTGTTGTTCTCGGAAAAAAGTTCCTTCATCCACTGCTTGGGGATATCTTATTATTACGTATACTCTACCCCTCGCAATAGCTCGAACTATGGTCGAGTTTCCTTCGACAACCTGATTTGCTGGAGCTATATTCTCTGATGAAGTTTTGTTGCCCATTCCTTCACCTTCAAAGGCTTCATATAAATTCCCTGACTGGCCCCAGCTCAGAGCACACTATGGATGGCTAACTAGCCAACTAGAGCGATATTAATGCACACCAATCGGTAGCGCATGCGTAATTAATTATTATGAAAAATTTCAAGATAACGATAACACATTCACAATCTTTTATTTTTTTTCTGGACGTGTCTGTTGAATAGTTGTCTTTTGCTGCGCAGTTTTCAAAGTAACGGTAGTATTAGTTGAAGATGAGCTCTGTTGACCAGTTGCACTGACAGTACTAGTAGTGCTTGGTTTTAGATCACTAGTACCACTTGTCTTAGCTGGAGTTGAGAGAAACTTAACTAAATCAGTTTGCTGAGGTTTAGTTGTTAGTTGTATATTACCAGCTGAAGGATTGAATTGAGCTACAGATGCCGCATGACTAGCTTTATAAGACTGGGAAGCTGCCATCCGAAAAGATTCCTGTTTCAATAGGGCAATGACTTCTTCTGTTGTTCTTCCGCCTGTCAAGCCTTTTACAGCACCACCAGCAGTGGCTGCTATCCCAGCAAAGCCACGAGGAAGTACAGAAGATGCTGCAGAAGCCACAGTAGCTCGCAGGTGTTCGATGCCGGAGGGAAGGGACAGTTTTTGTTGTACCGTAGCTGGCTGTGCCCCAATAGTTTGAGGTGAAGGAGCAGTGGTACTGGCAGTAGTAGGTCGCTGGTGTTGATGTAAAGAAGCAGACTGCCTTAATAGAAGCAATTGCTGAGAGGTCAATCCACGAGTGATGCTAAGTGTCTTGCCTAGAATAATAAAATAGTCAACTTTTAAAGACCCTATACCCAGACCCTTGCTTATGTCACTTAAAATAATGTACATACTTAAATCTCCAACACCACCAGTAACTGTGCCAGCATATGTTTTGCTTGCCTAAAACAAAATAATAATAATTATTCAATTATTAGTATTTTTACATACTGTGGCTGCCAGAGATGTTGCAACTGATGAAGGGTGCAACTGTGATGGAGTAGGTGCAGTAGACGTGGCTGTTGATGTGCTACTCACAGTCTAAAAACAAGAACATATGGGGTTGCATCGAAACATCCATCATGAAGTAAAACTTACAGTTTTAGATGGAGAAAAAGTGACAGTAGAATTTTGCAATTTCTGTGCTGCTTGCACGGGTGAAGGCATCACTGGTCGAGGTATATTGTAGCCCAACTTAGGTATATCTAGCATTTCAACACCCTAAGTTAAAATACATGTCTGATAGTTACTTTAGAATTACCAGTTACTGTAGGTTTGCTGAATTGGGCTGCAGCATATGATCGAACCTGCAGACCAAATTAATGATGATACAAAAAAATTACATATCAAGTAGTGTTTCTGCTCTTACAGATACCCTAGGTACTATCATACTACAAGCCAAAAAAATTATATGCCATCTCAGCCATTGTTCAGTGAGGCTAGTGGGCACGATTTACATGTGACAACCCCTAAACAAAATTCACATTATTACTCAACTATATTGCTGTAACACCCACCAACTATCTCTTCTCACTAAGTGGTGTGGACACCCGAAGTCCCACTTGGACCACAACTGATATTGTAGAGATACATAGCCAGTTTGATTTGCACCCTGGTACCTATTTTCAGCTGGGTGGATTGGTGGCATGGATATTCACTAGCTTGTGAAAAGGATGGATAAACACCTGTCACTGGTGAGACTCAATCTCACGGTCTCCCGCTTACGAACCACTCACTGCCAGTGACACACACACTACATAGCTGCTGCTGAGCAGTCACGTGCACCTAGCCAGGATGCCTGTGCACTAAGCAGGCACGTGCTGGCAATCTCTTGGAGCCCGGGCTAGGAACTCGCAGGAGGACAAGTTGGTGAAAAGAATGGATAAATACCACGTCACTGGTGGGACTCAATCTCACAGTCTCCTGAGCCCAGAGTGCAAACCACACACACACACACACGATGGTCCTTATTACAAGACCTTGTGTTGTCTGAAGGATATCAACTTACTGGATTTGATAGTGTATGGTACGGTTGAGTTGAGAGCAATTGTGGAACCTGATTATGTCGAGGATGCTCCTGAAAAATAAACAAGCAATGATTTAATCTACCCACACTATTATCATCTTGGTTTACCAACTGCATTCGTTCTACTCTTTGCTGAGCTATTTGCATTGGAGATTGTACACTTTCAGTTTGCACACCACTACAGAATATAATCAAAAATTAGACTATAATAACTGTAGCATAATGTAGGCAAACTAAGCAGTCATTGCTTTTGCAGGTACCTACATCAGGCCCCTGGCTAGTTATGAAACATTATTATTACTCAGATGACAAGTAGCATTAGCCATAATACTTGCCACTAAATATCTAGCTAGCAGCAGACGGGGAATAATTCTGTTCAAGTCCCTGCTATTAATTCAACTCTGACCATGGTCAAGTGTTTTTGCATGCTCTTATTGGTCTCTACGACATGCTGTATTTCCACAATCAGATGCCACCCTCGAATAGTAGCCCCCTGCTACCAGGATTAGGGCATTATAGTCACCACTCCAATCAGAGCACACCAGCCATGCTCACATAAGCCAGTACACGTGTAAAGCTCAATCTGGAGCAGCAGTTCATAAGGTGTCTTGATCCGTTTGAAGACGCAGTCATACGATGCTGTTCAAAGTGATAGGTTATTTCAACTTGCCAAGACTACCACCAATAGGGTTGCTGCAAGGAAGAATGGAGGGTAAATGAATGGAGAGTGATTTGGCGAAGCTATCATAAAAGAAGAGAAGGTTGAAAGGAGGATGAAAAGCAGTGCTTCAAGAAATGGAAGAAGGGCTAAGTGGCCTGGATAGATAATGTACAGGAAAGAACGTGAACACCACCCTCAAGTGTCACCGCTAGTGCCTGTATGATAAAAATAATAGTAGCCACAGCGCGAATATACAGTATGCACATGCCACACTTTAGCCACCAATATGACTATACATTATGTGGTTGAGCAAACAAGCAGAAGTGAGGCACATTTGGCAGGTATAGCAGCGTAGTAAAAGACATAGCATATTATTTTCATACACTGTGTAGTGATTGAACTTTGACCCTGGTATGTGATTAGTGTCACTTGATTGATTAGTATGTGGGCTTGCTTCACCAACTAATAATAAGGTTAGTACTTCTGCAATCTGTAAATACTTACTAATCCTTAAGTAAATCACTATGCATTGATGGCTTCTGAACTGTGTCCCATCTGAAGAAGAAATGTATAGATGTCTGACTTATAATAATGCATTATAACATACGTAAACTTTGGTGTTTGTTTTCTGCTGATGCTTGCTTGAATCACCCACTCAAAACAGCTAGAATATTGCTTTGTATGCTCTTTTCCATTATTGTGAACTACTAAACTCTTAGTCCTCTGTTCCTTGCGGCTTTTTGACTATTGATAACAACATCAGAATTAGTAGTTGTACATAAATACACAAACTGACTAACCTTTTTGGTTGAAAAATCCCTCGACTTGTGCTTCTTACCTTCATGTGCATGCTCATCACCCTTAAACAGAATGTTCAAATCTGAAGTCTATTTTGTAGTAAGGTCTATACATGTCATCTTACAACTCTGCACTCGAGTGATAACTGTTTTTTTCATTACTTATTAAAGTTTACTTGTCAACACTAGTTACTTTCATAAACATAGTACTGTACCTCATTACACAACACACACACACACACGAAATCGAAATATACAACTGGCATGTACACTATACCTTTACAGTGCCATCCTCCCTTGGAATTACTACATTCATCAAATGTTCACGACACTAATACAACAATAAGTCAATAACCACTGCATATTTCAAGTGAAAATTTCAATTAAGACCTGTAAAGGAGATCTTCTCACACGTCCAAGTGAGGAGGTGATGTCAGCTATTACACTCCAATTGGGAATCTGTGCTGGAACACTAATAGTCAGTGATATAGGAAACTCCAACACTCCTGTTATACTCTGAGTGGTAGAGGGAGGGAGGGAGGGAGGGAGGGAGAGGAACAGAGATAAATGATTTCATAGCCAGGTTAGCACTCAAACCTCAGATGCCAACTAAATCTAAATACCACACAACAACCATTCACAAACTGTACCTGCTACGTACATAGTACATCATATCACTACAAATTAATGTCTCAAGATAAGTCAACCGAATTGGTCAATAGTTACCTTTAATAAAATCCAGTCTTCATTAGTTGTCCATTCAGGTCCTTCCTGAAATTAAGTCTTAGTGGAATAGGTCAATAGAAAAATTAACCACAGGTAACATACTGGTTGCTGTTCCAGAAGAGGAGTAAATTGGTCCTTCGTTTTGATTTTCTTTTGGTGTGTAGCCAACTTTTTGAATTTTGTAGATAAAGCATCTGTAGTAAACCTTCTCCAGAATAACGAAGGTGGTACATTCACATGCTCTCTGGGATAAAATATTTTGATTTATTTTAAGGTCTATTGATACACCTGACTGACTTGATTTGCTTTGATGATGATTTAGATACTTTCTTGATAGGCACTATACAAAAAAAAACATGATAAAAAAATGCTTAAACTACCTTGTCTCATACCAGTATCTGCAGACTGTCTTCTCAGTCCAAAAACATCATAATCTTCTTCACTAAAATGAAGATTGGATCACTTAAACACAAGCTGACCGAACAATAAACCTGAAAGATGCTATTGAAGCCAAGACTGCTGGACTGATGACAGACTGAGTGTTGTAATTCATCTCTAACACAGTATCAACATAGTATTCGTCAGAATCCTCTGAAGGAGGGGTAGGTGGCAGCCAAATCTATCACAGAAAAGTGCTATTATCATCAATTGTATCACATCACAGAGCACATACAGGCATAATTTCTCCACTGGTTTCTTCTTGGTATATCTAATAAGCAAAGATTAGAGACAATCAAAATATAAAGCATGAATAAGTACAGTATTTGCAATTGAGTGAACAAGTATCAATCATCTGAATTTTGAGTGTGTGCTCTTCAGGCCTGTTTTTTTTTTTTTTTTTTTTTGACGCTTAAAGATGACTGTATGGTACATATACAATAGTATATAAAATTAAGTATTGGTGCCATTCCAATGGACAAAATTCACTACCACACAGTTCATCAATAAGCCTGAAAATTCACACATGGAGCAAAATCATCAGATGATTGACACCAATACTTAAATATATACATATATACATGTATTATACTTCATCAAAGAGTCACACTGTACAAATGAATTGAAAACATCCCATAAGCTTGATCAAGTAAGGCCAATTCTTTTCAGTCTTGTAGGGTATTTATGATTGATTGTAGAATTGTTATTGGCCAGAGGTTCTCTAGTTTCCTTCAAGATTGAATGATCAGCACACGTTGAAACTTGGTCACACTCCTTCCCTGATGGTTTCCTTTTTCTAGTTCTGAGCTTGTCACTGCTTTCTTCATCTGAGCAGGCTGTACTGCTGCATTCAGAATTTTCCCTTGGTGAGTTGTTCGTAGCTTCTTCTGAAGATGAGTATTCCACTTCTGTATCGTTATATGAAAGGTGTGTATCTCTCTCAATTTTGGTTGATTTGTTAGATTCAGAATGAACATCAGCATTGTTCTTGTGTCGGCTTCGCAGCCTGGGACTGTTGACTTCCGTAAAAGATACAGATGGAGAACATGGCCTATTGCAGTGCAGACTCTGCTGATTATAACTGACTTCAACTCCACTACCATCTGATTCTACAACTTTAGTGTACTTATAACCATGATTTATGGCCTCAATTGGGTTCTGATTAGCCCCATTCTGGCCTGAAGAGCACACTTTCCACAAGCCAGTTGACTGTCGTTTCAAGGTCACCTTGTTACAAAACTCAGGTCTGTCATAGGTGAGAGGAACTTCATCCTCAGTTTCTTCAACTGCTTCCTTCTCCTCCTCCTCTCTCAAAGATTGCAAATGGCTCAACTCCCAATCCTTCTTGGCTAGCTCAATGTTTTCCTGCATCATTTCGAGTTAGAACACAAAGATAATACATATATTGACAAACCTCGGCTAGTCTCAACTGCTCTGCAGCATACTCAGCGTTTTCTTCCTCCAAGAAATACATAGCATACTTTTCAATACCATTCAGTTGTTCTTCAATTACAGCAAACTCAGACATGGCTTTGGCATACTCATCATCACTATGTTTCACCTAGCATGGTTATAATACATAATAAACAAGGGTCTATACGGCAATAATTTATCCCTTGATTTGCACTGAATATGAGATTGAGAATTTACAAAATCTTCTCATGATGTTCATTGTTGTTGTTGTTGTTGTTGTTGTTGTTGTTGTTGTTGTTGTTTTGGTTTTTTATTGTTGTTGTTTGTTGTTGTTTTTTAACCTTAAGGCTTTCATCAGGCAAAGCAAAACTTTCATCAAATTCAGCCTTTTCTGCAAGTTGTTCAGCCTTGGCTTTTGATGCTGCCTTTGCATCACCATCATCTTCAGCTTGTAGCAGCAACTATAAAATGAAGTATAATATCCATTAGCTAGTTATACTACTTTGACAAATACACCTCTTCACCTCTTCAATTTGCTTTTCGGACAGAGATGACGAAGCCTGTTCCTGACCAAGAGATGGTGTTCCATCCACATTATCCTTGGAAACAGTTTCACTTTCACTAACAAATAGTTCCTTTAAGGATACCTGAGCGAAAATAATGAAAGTAGGCTATGTTATTATTGTTGCACTCCATGTCCTATAGTAAATTAAAAAATTGAATGGCACTTCACCTGTTTAAAAAAATCTGTTGTAAATGCACCTCCTTCAATGGCTATGTCTCCCAACATACGCTTCTGACTGGCTTTCTTCAAAATGTTCTCTTCAACAGTACTAGCACAGATCAGCCTAATTTTTTCCGAAAGTTCTTTTTGTATAATTTCTCAAATCAGTAGTTTTAAATGAACTCATCTTAAAAGGTAGTCCACTGATTTACCTATATATATGAACATCACGTGTTTGCCCTATCCTATGACATCTATCCTGGGCCTGAGCATCCATAGTAGGGTTCCAATCAGAGTCATAAAATATCACTGTATCTGCTCCAGTCAAATTAACTCCTAGACCACCACTTCGAGTGGAAAGAATGAAGCAAAATACACGCTCATCCCGATTAAAACGATCCATGAGGTACTACACACATTACACACAATATTTTTATTATGGTAGCACTCAATACACAGTACCTATGCCCATACCTGTCTCTTTTGCACAGGAGTTGCTCCATCTAATCTTAGATATGTCAGTCCATGATAGTTGAGAAAAATCTCCAAGATATCAAGCATACGTGACATCTGAGTAAAGATCAAAACCCTACAAAAATAATTTGATGTCCATTAGCATTACAGATCATACCTAGCTAAAATGCTACACTTTCTACACAACCACTGGCTTCAACCATTGTCACTGATTGTGATTCCAAATGCAACAGCATAATGTTTTATTTGTCTAACCTGTGATTTTCAATCTTTAAATTTTGTAAAAGACGATCCAAAGTCTGGAGTTTACCTAAGATGTACATGCAAAATAATAGAGTGGCATATACACTTAGACACTGAAATAACAAGGTAAAGCATTCAATATATATAATTACCATACTTGCTTGTTATTAGGCGTACGCACTCATATTTCCACAGGAAGCAAACCAGTGCTTAACAGCAAGTATGTGCCAAACAGCAAATTTCATTTTGGGTGGGCATATATAGGGTACCATCAAAGAAGCAGCAGTTCCATGCAGAAATAGTAAGGTAAGCTTAGCAAAGAGTAGCTAAAGTAGTAAGAAAACAAAAATAAGAAGAACTTATAACCAAGATGAGGCAGTAAGAAAACCAGTGCCGAACAGTTAAAATGTAGTCAGGTTGCTTAAACAACATCGTTTAAGGAATGGGGACCGACTGGATAAAAGCACCAAATTTTTTTTGTTAAGTATCTAGGTATAGAACTTCAAGATTTTGCTAGGCCCCAAACACAAAGTGTAAATTTGACAGTACTGTAGCACTTTTTGTATTAATACAGGCACAATTTGACACCTTCTAAAAATAGCTACACCACTATTGTTCTATAAATGAACTTGCAGCTGCACTAGCACTGTTCACACTGTATAGTACAAGGTCAGAAGTCTATCTACTCTAGTCACTAGTCCCTTTTCTGTTTTTGTGCCTGAAAGGAGTTCTGGTAAGTTATATTGTGGATAGCTATGTATAAGAAAGGCAGCTATGACATTACTGAACATATTTTCCAGACACATGGATTGGAAACTATGCTTGATATGTCAGAAGGCCACCAAAGAGGCCCTTTGAATGCTTCAGGATCTATGAATCTTTCAACTCCATATGAAACATTCCTGGAGCGATCTGCCAAGTTCCATGAACTGAACCGGTTGCCAGTACCTTTAGGGCATTTGAGAGAGAATATTAATGCGGAGGACTTAGTAGAGAATAAGGCCAGTTGGCACAAGTCATGTCATAAAAAATTTGACCAGGATAAGCTAGATAGGGCTCAAAGGAAGAGAAACGGAAATGAGATACAAGATATTGATACAAAAAGAACCTGCCCACAGCGTCGGTCACTTGAGAAGTTTGCATGCATTTTATGTGAAGAGGAGACTGGTACTCTTCATGAATTTAGAACATTAGATGCTGATACAAATATCAGGAAAATGGCTACAGAATTGCAAGATGCTGCATTGCTGGCTAAACTCGAAGGAGGGGATCTTATTGCTCTTGAAGCCAAGTATCACCTAGTGTTGGGACCACGCCCCAACCACTACAGCCAAGTGACAGCAATGCAGATATTGCCCGGGCTACTAGAGGAGGGATTTGCAGAGACTACATCAAAGAGACCAAAGAGACCAGTGACAATGAAGTGAAGACTTAGGTCATAGTTAATAATGTTTCTACTTTAGTAACAGCTAAATATAGAACACCATTAGTATCAGAGAGTGCGGTAGCACTCTCTATGTAGGGATGACTCGGACGGCCGCGCGCGCCGCCTATAGACTAATACAAAAGTGAAATTCCAGTTCCCCCACTTAGACCTAACAAAAGCTACTGTGAATGATTATCCAGCCTACTAGAGCCTACTACAATGTGCAGACCAAGTTTCAGGACCAGGGAGCTTACCGTTTCAGAAATACGGCAAGCAGGTAAATCGCTATATTCTTCTTCTTCTCTATTATTATTATTATTATTATTATTATTATTATTATTATTATTATTCTTAGACAACCATATCTCTCGAACCACTCAAGCTACAGCCATGATTTCTGGACAAATCCACTCCAAATTCTACCAACTACGATCTTTTCTACTCGTTGATCCTCGAAAGAGTCGATGAAAAAGGAGACACTATGGAGCACAGCACTCGACTAATTCAATTAGGAAGCCATCTTTTCTATAATATGCATGCGCATGTATTTGAATATCCAATTATTCGAAATCATAATATTACTCAGCTGTCTCTAGCTCTAGCTAGCTCTAGCTGATGATAGACTACTGTATCGATTCGGGGATTTAGATTCACCACGGTAGACTCTATTTCAGCATCTTCGACCTCCAAGTATGGCTCAACAACACAACACCTTGACTCGATAAATGATTGGGCTGGTATGCTATTGGAGAACTTCTTTCATCTGTCCCTGCATACACATAGAAGAATGAACTCTAATCATAGCTAAAACCGTAAAAGAGAGGAAAAAAGACCAGGAACAAGTAAGGGAAAAAGCATTTCTTGAAATGAAAAAAAGATGTAGGGATGACCACTGCTCAAAAAAGTAAGGAAACAAGAAGGATGGAAATGGGATCAATCTTTGTTCTGTATATCCAGCCAACAATCCCTACATATACGTCAGGTAACTTCAGATTATAGTGTAGTAATGTGTGTATATGTAGGGATTGTTGGCTGGATATACAGAACAAAGATTGATCCCATTTCCATCCTTCTTGTTTCCTTACTTTTTTGAGCAGTGGTCATCCCTACATCTTTTTTTCACTTCAAGAAATGCTTTTTCCCTTATATAAATGAGCCATCTTGATTTGACATTTGCAGTTGAGCTTGTACTAGTGATTTGTGCAAACTGCTGTTATAATCCTTTTCATAGCTTAACTCACTCTGTTACTCTGGGAGGGTGCCGCCTTAGCCAACCCAGAACCCAACACCTAGCTTGTTTGACAAAACTCAGAAATCGCCACAGATATTTATTGAGAGCAAACCAAGAGTCATCTAGCTGCTACACTGAAGAGAACCAAAAGAAGGCCAGAGCTTTTACTGAGCTGGTCACCTTTATAGAAAGTGCAGTGGAAGATGGCACTTTCTATTTCAAATTGGCAGATCTACGCCATCTTTTTGAAAAACGCTTGAAAGAGTTTGGAATTGATAATGAAGTGAACAAAGCCCGCTTCAAAGAAAATTTTTTGTCACACTTCCATGAAGCTCAAGCACAAAATGATGGGAAGAATATAGTCCTTATTTCCAGCAAGGAATGCAGCAACTTTTGAAGCATGCTCTTAACACCGACTATGAGAGTGATGCAATGATTCTAACCAGAGCTGCCAAAATCATTCATAAAGATATATTTAACTCCCATGGTTTCCATTTCAGTGGTTCTTTTCCTCCTGGATGCCAGCAAGAATCAGTGCCAATCAATCTGAAATATCTCTTATCAATGCTGCTAATGGACCCAACTTAAAGGATCAAGATTCAACAGATTCGCAGGCTTGCCTCACCCTATCCCAGTTGATCCTTTTCAACTGCAAAAAAGGAGGATCAAGCATTAGTAAGTCTAGGCATTCTCTAGATCTAGAGCCGCCACTACCTTTGTACATTGGAATCAATATTCATATTCAAACCAGATCTAAAAAGTTAGTCACACAACTATATCAGTTTGGCCTAAGTGTGAGTTACGATCAGATCTCACAGGTTGAAAACCAGCTGGCCACTGGTGTATGTCAGCACATTGCAGAGATTGGTCTTGTGTGTTCAAGTCAGCTACATCATGGGGTTTTTACCATAGGTGCTCTAGATAACCTGGATCACAACCCTTCCAGTACTACAGCTACCGATTCTTTCCACGGTACAGGTATCAGTTTGTTTCAATACTTGAGCAGTTCAAGTGAGTACCAAAATATAAATGCGATTTTGTTACCTGCTAGCAGAACACAAAAAAATCATCAGCTACCTGATGATTACACTATAGTACCAGCAGTTGTACTCACTAAAGCTAGTGTTGCTGTCCCCAAGCCTCCAAATGGCATTGTTGAGATATCTGGGAATCTAGAAGGAGCAAAGAATCAGGAGAAGTACTGGCTAGAACATGCTGCTAAACTAATACAAAGGGATACGTTAGAGAAAGATGACACAGTAGCTTGGGCATCTTACCATGCTTCTAATCAAGATATCACTGACAATCCCCACTTAACTCTCACTCAACTTATGCCTCTCTTTTATGAGAAGGCAGCTACAGCTGCCATGGTAAAGCATGGAATGACTGTGCAGCACCGAGCTACAGAATTTCTCAATCCTGGGCAAATACCAGTAACTGCATTTGATGCTCCTTTGTATGCCCTAGCCAAACAAGTACAGTGGAAGTGGCCAGACACACACGGTGAGGATAAAATTAATATGTAGTAATGTTGGGTGGTCTTCACATTGAAATGGCTATATGGAACACACTTGGAGACTACTTGGAAGATTCGGGATGGACAATAGCCTTAACCCAAGCAGGTATTGCTTCTTCAGGCACTGCTGATTCCTTCCTGAAGGCTGCACACCTCACAAGAACAAGACATGGTCATCAAGTTTGTGCACTGGCTTTGTATAAGCTTCAGCAAGATGCCTTTCTTTCCACTGAAGCATTGCATGATGAAGAAAACAAAGAGGCTTGGAGACAGGAAATGGTTGAAAAGAGCCCTACATTTCAGTTTTGGGATACTGTGCTCACAATGGAGACAATGGGGCTAATTTTTGTTAGGGCTCATCGTGAAGCTAACTTTCCTCTCTATGTTGAATCTTTACGTTCTTTGGTTCCGTGGTTCTTTGCATTGGATCATCACAACTATGCTCGTTGGGTACCTATACACATACGTGACATGGAAAGTCTTCCACCATCAATTTTGAATTTTCAGCATGTGGGCACTGGGTTGTTCGGAAAACCCAGAATCATTTCTCAGCTATGCCTATAGACCAGGCTCACGAGCAAAATAATGCTCTAGTCAAGGGCTCTGGTGGAGCAGTGGAGCTCACAGAGAATCCATCAGCTTTTCGAAAGTGGATGCTTGCTGGTCCTGAGCAGGCACGACTTCTTAGGGAATTTGAATCGTAGTACTCACCTGAAGTCAGTGAAAAGTATTCTCACCATGAAGAAGGGCTTTCAGCGCAGAGAATATTCAAACAGCAAGTTCTTGCTCTGGTAGAAACCATTGAAGACATGGGGAATCCATTTCTCGATGATAGTCCCGAACTGCTGAGTTTGGATAAACAGCATGTTATAAATGAGTCTGTAGTCGACTCCATTCGCTCCATTGAAGCTCTTGGCAAAGAATAGTTCAGAGATTATTATTTTGGATCGTACAAAGTCCATTTACGAGCCTATTGAAAGGAACTCCCTTGCACTTTTCAAAAGGCCAACACCCAAGCCAAAGACCAAACAAAAAAAAAAAACAGGTTACAATGCTGAAAGATAACGTTGCACTCTTCTCACGACTGTATATTGTGGCAAAACACAGAGATTGTGATATGGCTTCTTTTTTTCAACATGAAAATCAGCATTACCCTCCCTCTTTATCTGATTATGGTAAACTGAGATTTGCAAAGAAATCAGATCTGCTGCACATTCTAGCACAGGAAAGTCAACAAGATCCTCCCAATTCATTTGATGCCAAAGCCTATGATGGTGCTGCTTTAGTACATCTCCTCCCTACAAACCAAACCAGGTTACCACATTTGATGAGTATGCAAGCAATGTCTTTTTGCCCCACATAACACGACAATTAGAGACATGTACTAGAGTGGATGTAGTCTGGGATAGGTACATCAATGACAGCATCAAAGCAGCAACGAGAGAAAAACGAGGCAAAGGTATTAGAATGAAAGTAACTGGTAAGAGCAAAGTCCCAGGAAACTGGAGAGGTTTCTTATGCGATGAAGGCAACAAACGAGAGCTTTTTCAATTTCTCTCACAAAAAATTTCATCTTTTGATTATCCCGATGGTAAAGAAGTTTTTGTTACATCTGATGTTAATGTTCTTACCAAAGGCTCCAGTCATGACATGTTACCGTGTGATCATGAAGAAGCTGATACCAGGCTGTAGTTCACTGGATAGATGCACTGAAGAATGGGTGTAGCGCCTGCATGATACGTACCGTGGACACTGATGTCGTCGTTATCATCATTGGCAAGTTTTATCATTTACTTACCATAAATTCTTCAGTTAGGATTTGGATAGCCTTTGTTGCTGGAAAAGCATTCACTTACCTGAATATCAATTCCATCTGTCATTCTCTTGGAGAGGACAAGTCTTTGGCTCTGCCTTTGTTCCACAGCTATACAGGCTGTGATACCACATTTGGATTTTTGGGCAAGGGGAAGAAGTTGGCATGGGAAACTTGGAAGTGTGATACGAGTTTTTACACACATGGCACTGAACCCTTACATCCACTTGGACAATGATTCTCAGTACTTTCAGATTTTACAACGCTTCATAGTAGTTCTTTACAGCAAAACCAGTGAACTTGAAAATGTTGATGAAGCAGTTATTCTGCCATGGAAACAAGACAATGGAAAAAATCCCACCTACAAAAGGAGCTCTTTTACAGCACTCAAAACGTGCAGCATATCAAGCTGGTATCTGGACAACTAGTGAACTGACAAAGCAGGAAAGGCCTAGTCCAGAGGGTTGGAGCTGGAGTTGGGATGATGAAATCTTGTCTTGGACTCCTGTTTGGACAACTCTACCTATTGCAAGCAAAGCTTGTACAGAACTTATAAAATGTGGCTGCAAGAGTAAGAAAGGTTGTGGTGCTAGATGTGGCTGCAAAAAAGCGAACTGGTCATGCACTGAACTCTGTGCTTGTAACTGTGTGAAGTAGAGCTGTTTCCATTATTAATACTATCACTTATGTATCACTTTATCATACAATTGACTTGGCAAATCTGTTTCTGAGTGTCATGGTTATTGGGGCCTAGCAGAAATATGATTCTTAGACTCTAAGGTAACTCTAAAAAAATTATGGTGCTTTTGTCCAGACTGTCCCCATAATTTTTACTAGCCACCAGATTAAAGTGAGGTACAACTACTAACAAGCTAGTACGGTATATACCACAATCATATTGGATCAGCCTTCTCTCAGGAAACTGAAAACAATTTCCAGTTGCAATGGGATGAAGAAACGCCACACGAGGAACCAACTCGGTCTTTAACTTGTGATCAGTATCAATGGCACGCTGATAATGAGATGGTTGAGGATGAGAAGCATGAAGTTTTATTGAACGAGTGTGACAAGATGGGGTATATATGAGAAATCTGCAGCACATAAGAGTACAGTATTGACCACCAAATGATGCACATGATGTACATGTAAAAATGACAGTAGTAAAGAGTGAAGCTAACCTTTTGAGGGTTTCTTCTAGCTGTTTTACTCTGTGTTCTACTGAAGAGAGGACTTCTTGAAGGAAAGAAGTAACACAAGTATAGCTAAACTCATTGGTTTGGTGGTTCAGACAGTTAGAGTAACCAATCCACAGCCAGTAGCGAGGGAGCACAAGGTCTCTAATAAAATCAAGGATTAAAAATTCAAATTCCTCCTTTAGTAATCCCTTTGTTATAATTATATGACTAAAAATGTCATTTTATGAATAAAATCTTGTCTTATAAAATAGGCTTCTTTGAATGTATATAAAGACATACAAGTTTTTCTGGGGCTGATTCATTCTCTGGACAGCATATATCAAATCTCTCCCGTACACAGGAACCCTGCGACATCTTCTACTGCTCACTTCATACATGTGTCGATAACGCGATAATGTCCAACTCTGCATCTTCTCTTCTATTAGAGGCTATAAAAGTCATTAGGAGTTTAAATATTATCTACCACAATGACAATACAAGTACATACATATCACATTATCAATTAACTTCTTACAACATGCAAATCTTCAAGAAATGAGTGTGTATCAGCTTGATCCTTGAAGTCATGATTAGTTGGATGAGGATCCATGAACAACATGCGGGGTGTTTGTAACTGACGAGTGCGAAAAGAGGCGAAAGCATCCATTTCCAGCTCATAATTGCACAGCATCAAATTTAGATCATTCAAGTTGACATGCTAGAAAAATGTTAGTTCTAATGCATTGGCCACATTACTTAACGATGTTCTCACCTCAAATGGCTTGTGATCTATAGCATTCAGTATACATGATGCGGTGTAGAATTCAAGAGGTTCCATTTCAAAAGGAGATATGATTGGTCGGAGTTCAAATAGGTCAGGATGGTTACAAACCTACAAAACAGTATGGCAATGATGGTTAACTGTATAGTTATCAATTTAAGGTGGTGAGCAAGTCAAATTTTACATGTTACAAACCTACAAAATACTCGCGATAGTTCTAGTGGGTGGGGCATGCTTCTACTGTAAAAGTCTGCACTATTCAAGGTATTCATGAGTTATTAACTACAGTCCTATACAACCTGTAGTAAGTCAACTAGTCCAACAACTAGACCAACAGACTGTTACAGCAAGAGTTAGCCAGTAGTACCCTACTTGTGCATATTAGCATTATGCGATTAGGTGAATGAATTTCTGACTTGAAAGGTTGAGTGTAATCAAAGAGTGTGTCAAAGGTCATAATACCGTACAAATTAAAGAACTCTTTTCTCTCATCTGCCCTTACTCAATTACTCCAGAGGTTCTCAAAACTCTACACCGAGCTACTATTTCGATACCTATAGGGAAGAATGTTTTTAAAATTCAATACTTATTTGCAATATAATTTTTTTCCCTAATTTCGTTCTATTTCTTAATAATGGATAATAATAATAATAAATTTAAAAAGCCTGACTAGCTATAACCATTCTGTTTTAGCCATCTGTTGAAAGGCACCTAGAGACTGATCTTTTGCTATTAGTTTTGACTAAGGTTCTACTTCACAATTCGGTGATATCAATAGCACTCTAAACACTTTCTCCATCATTTTGAAGCCAGTGATGTGTGCTTGGGCGGGGTCTTGTAGGAGAGGTACTAGGCGCGCATGAATGTAAATATAAGGATTGATTTCATATGAGGCTGCAGTATATTTATACAGCCCAACTAGATTTTAGGCCATCCCTACTTAATGTTTAGAAATTTTTTGCACTCACTTGTATATTACCTCATTTCACCCTTATAATTTTCATATCAAATATTCAGTACTGAAAACATAATGTACATACATACATACCTTACGGAGCTGCATGAGAATATTGATGACACTTAGATAATTTCCACTTGCCAAGCTATCTTTAGTTCTGGAAGGAATATATAAGACTGTTAAGTGGTTTATACAGAGGAGTAGGTCTCTATACTATACACATGGACGGCCACAGGCATAAATTGCATAGAGAGTGTAAACACTGAAATTGATAATTACCATCTATTTATATCAGCTATTCTATTGGCATCACGAGCGAGACTAGGAGATTAGCAAGTGTTCTAAGATCTGGAAGGGGGGGTTCGTCCGAACCCTACGAACCTACTCTAAATCTGCCAGTGCACATGAGCAGGATGATAAGGCACACCTGCACCTGGTACTTTGTACACTCAACACCACAAGGAGAGTTTTAAAGTGCTCATGGTACCGGTGCTCACATAATTATTATCGACCTCATGAATCAGCAATCCTATTGGTCCAGATTTAGCAACCTCTCTAGGGGGTTGATATCTACTAACTTACATTTTATAACCTATAGAAACTATAACTCACTTTCCACGGGACATATACTCATCATAAAGGAAGCGCTGCCTTTTGGACAAACGGCAAGGAACCACATGTTCATACTTCTTGGGCATTTGCTTCTCTACTTCCATTTTCAGTCTGCGTAGTAGAAATGGTCGAAGAACCTACACACAAATTAGTATTATTGACACACAGTATGACAGGAAGAACTTACTTGATGTAGCCTCTTTATTATAGATTCATTATACTCCTGGCTACCCTCTACCATCCCAGAAAGAGGATTAGAAAACCATTCTTTGAAATCAGTGTGAGAAGAAAATACTGCTGGCATGAGAAAATGCATCAGAGACCAGAGTTCCATGAGGTTATTCTGTAGTGGAGTGCCAGTTAAAAGGAGACGGCATTGGCTGTTGAAATTCAATAGGGTTTGCCATCGCTGACTTTTGAAGTTCTTGATATTCTGTGCCTAACACAAACAAAAACAAAACAAAACTTCTACTGATACTCATATTTGTTGGCAGCTGCAAAAATTTTGTCCAACTATGATAATTATAACAATTTTATCTAATGATATACTGGGATTCAGAAGGACAGATCATGTAATAAAATAACACACTCCCACATTATCACCCAAACTGCCATTCCCATAAGTATCCGGTTTCTTGGCAAGGGGGCTTTTTGCCACCCCTTCCCCGAATATTAGGCCACCACAATTCAGCAAAAGTATGTTCAACAGCCCCATCTTAAGTCTCTGAATTACTACTTAATAATATCAACAAAATATCAATGATCATGTGCATATACGTACTTCATCCAAAATAAGATACTTCCATTTCTTTTGCTTTAATGCTCGATGATCAGTCACTGCAATATTGTATGAGGTGATGCAGATATGAAAGGCATTTCTCTTCGACCACCCCTGTGAAAGATAAAAGTCACATTAAGTTATTGCCTGATGTGTCCCTGCACTGAACTATCAGATGCAAACTAGCGGTTCTCTCAATACACATATAAGCCACATAATAATATGTACCTACATTTTTGCCTCGGCACCAAATGGTTGATCTATGGTACATACATCCTATTAGTACATGTGCAAAAAATTTATGCATGCAGATGACCTTTAATGCACGACCCTACAGTTCAGCTAACTAGTTAGCAAGCAATTGCACAAGAAAGAAGAGCATCAAGAACAGAGGTAGTACTAGTAGGTAGGAGCAAAAGAACACTATAAACAGTGAGAGCAGAGAGTACAAAGTTCGGTAGTAATGAGCCTACGAGAAAGCCTCGACAATTAGAACAGAGGCTACATTCACTGAGAAAGAAACAAGAGTGCCAATAAAGCCCAGCATAAAAAAGGTTACATAAGAACTAAGCAAACAACCTATGATCATTATATCTATGCTATAAATGCTATGAGTTATGTAGCTAGCTGGCTAGTAGCACAATAGAAAGTGATTATAGAATAAAAATTTACATCTTCAGTCTTCAGTATTACGTACTCTAGTATTTAATGACGCATATAGCCAAGTCTACTACAGTATGTGCTGAGGCATCAAGTCTAACTTGTTAAGTCATTGATGAAGACTCTCTAAGTACGGCACAGATGCCCCATTGCACTAATAAACATCATGCAGGAATGGTTCTCTTCTACTGTCAGCAACTCCTAACTTCACGTGCTATGACTAAATTTAGTACTCAAATTGACTAAAATATACCTCTTAACTCGAAAATACCATGTCTCTTTTCAACCTGCTAGCTTTCAACCTACAACATGGCAGACATCATTGTCCTTGGGTACATACATCACACCAGTAAAGGCCTTTATACTAATACTGTCAATGACAATCTTATAGATACGAACTCCATCAGCTTTGTCCTTCATTATCATTATTTTGGCTCATACAATTATGACGATGAACTGCATAGCTACACGTGTTTGAGACAAACTGATTAGTCTAAGTACGAGGTAGGGATGATCACACCAACGAGCATCCAGTTGCCTGACTCTAATTATTCATACCTACTTGTCTGCTTCGTTTAGAATAATTCCTTTTTATGTATCATTAATCATCACCATGAAACTTACTATTCGCTTGAGTTTCCTTTCCTTCAAAGATCCAAAATATGTGAGAATTTTTAGTGCAGGGCACCATTTCTTACATTCATACTCCCAGTTCAGCAGAACAGAGGTAGGAACAATTATAAGATGGGGACCCCAGATTTTCTTCTCACATACTAAATGGGCCAGTAGAGCTATTGTCTGGATGGTTTTCCCTATATACATTTAATAACATGAAATAAATATTACTAGAAAATTTCGGGGAACGAGTATTGCATGTAATAATGATTTTACCTAAGCCCATTTCATCAGCCAAAATCCCATTTAGCTTTCTCTCATGGATGGCCACAAGCCAGTCCAGCCCAATGTGTTGATATTCCCTCAACTTGTGTTTCAGCAAAAATGGAACTGCTGTCTTCACTTCAGTAGTGGCAAGAGTAATACCTTTAGGTTGAAATTTTTCAGCAGCTGCTGCAACATCATTCAGACCTGTTTCAGTCTTACAGGCCTAGAACAATTATAATTTCATTAATCCAGAAAAATACTTCATGTATGATTTCAATTATTTGAAACTAATCACTCTTGCTGTACCTTACTATACTAAATACATGCTTCTTACAATATATTATACACTGAAAAAAAAAATCTCTATACCTGGGTATATCATATGAACAAGGAGCTATTTGAATATGCATTTCAGATGTGAGACATAAATATACCTCTTCCAGCTTTTTTCCAGAGACTAAAATCTCTAATCCACCCTCTTCATTTATAGGAATATCTTCATCCTCATCTCCACTTTCACCATTATCACTTCCAGTGTACATGCTTGGATCATCTGAGCTTTGATCTAAAAAAATTAAGAAGCATTTTCTATTATGTATACACATAAAACAAAATAGGAGGATGCACTCACTCATTCAGCATAATGGGTTAGTAAGAAAAGTATGCTCAGGCTTCAGATGAGTAAGATTATGGTTTATCATTATTAACCTTCCACGTATGTGTGTGAGAGGGTTACAGTAGTCATTTTTAACTAATTCTTACTATGTATGTCATCTCCGAGATGGCAAATTTTCAACATTGAGATGAACACTAGCACAAGTAGGCTACAATCTAACACTTTTAAATGCTTCAAAACAGCTGTAGCTTCTGCCTATACTGTGATATTCCAAATAATGCACACCTACAATAATATCGATATTCAAGCTTGCCAAATAGTATGGATGTTTGGTACCACACCCCCTTTGTTACAGGCTTTTGTGATCAGTCACCAATTAATTACACAGTTCCTGTAAGAGGTAAGTTGTTCAACCACATGTGTGAAATGGCAAATCATAAGTTTCCACAGCCCACCTGAGAAGCTTTCCATAGACAGGAACACTGGCATTCAGACTGAAACAGCAGTTAGCAAGAAGTAGTACATTAGTTCCATGGGAGGAACACATGCCTGCCTGAGAATAATTCCATCAAGCACTATAGACATTGAACTTACTTTGTCTTTCTAGTGCAAGCAAAGAAAAACAACCATAGTTATTAACGGAGTATTTGCTCCAACCCATAAATTTAACGCTGGCAGAGTTCTTTAAGACAGAAATCAGCAGAAAGAGCTGATAGAATGAAGAGAAAGCACATGTAAGATTCAATGAACTATGACATCATTGTATAAATCAATTTCCGGATATTTTGCAGGTGGTAGGCTGACTGGATGTCTTAAGTCCTGCTAGCCAGGACCAGTCAAGCATGTGAAGTCTTCCATTTCCAAGGAGAGTCTGAAGAATCAAGATGAATACAGTGTACTTCCACAATAGTTGTAGCTACTGAAATGGCATATTTAACCTGCAGATCTAATGATAAAAATGCACGCGATTACAACCAGAAGTCCCAGGGCTCCAATGACCACAGGTACCACTGTTACCTCATGGTCTAGTCATTGTGTGTGTAAGTCTGCTGTTCATACTTTCCTACAGAACCTCTGTTTGATTCCTTTGCAAATAAGATATTTGGACAAGATGCTTATCAAATACAATCAGGACACACATTCATGATCGCCAAGAGTACAATCATATTTCAAAACCATTACAGCATGATTGGTGGTAACCAGACCTTACAATTGAGGCAAAGTATTTTACCTCATGGATTTGAGTACCATGCCAATGGTAAGGTATTCTTTAAAGCCATTGACATGCAATGAAGACCAAACTGCATTGTCCCATTTACTTTAACAGTTGTCAAAGCAGTGCAAATCAGAGAAACCTACTGAAAACTCCCATGCACATCTTCAGTCTCGATCTCATGCTTGGATGTCATAAATGTACCAAATCTAAACAGGTGAGTCACTCTACACATTAAGCTCAGCAGAATGATCATGGATTCTTCAAGGTGGGAGCTATTCAAATTGTACATGCCATTCTTTTAGTTGATAATAAATCAGGTATTTACAAGTGAGGGAAAAAACATTTCCGTGTAATGAAAAAAAAAATGTAGGGTTGACCATTGCTTGAAAAAGTGAAGGCTTGAAGTGTTGAGCTATACTTGGAGGTAGAGGAAATCCGAATACAGTCTACCAGTAAATGGATTTGTTAATCTAAAATCCCCGAGTTGATAGAGTAGTCTATGATCTAGCACACACATATCTAGAAGCTAGCTAGAGTTTAGCTAGCTGAGTAATATTATAATTTCGAATAATATTAAATACATGCACATGCGTATTATTGAAAAATGGCTCCCAGTAATTAAATCAGTTGAGTACTGTGCTCCAGAGTGTCTCCTTTTACATCAGCTCTTTCGAGGATTGACGAGTACAAAATATCGTAGCTGGTAGGATTTGGAGTGGATTTATCCAATGTAGCTTTAGTGATTCGAGAGATATAGTCTAAGAGAAGAAACGAGCGACTTACATATTTCTGAAACGGTAAGCTCCCTGGTCCTGAAACTTGGTATGCACTTTGTAGTAGGCTCTAGTAGGCTTTCACAATAGCTTTTGTCAAGTCTAAGTGGGGGGACTAGAACTTCACTTTTGTATTACTCTATATGCGGCACACGCCCTCTGCGTCATCCCTACATATAGAGAGCGGTAGTCTGTATTCAACAATATCAGTCTCTTTCATAAATATTTGTTATTCTCTATTCTAATAAGGAAACAGTAAATTTTCAAAGTAATACACAGCTCCAGGAAGGGGATCTATGTAATTATCATGGTATATATGCCATAGCAGTCTCTTTGCTTCAGTGACGATCCCACTGCAGTTAAACGGAATCAACGCCATTCACACTTCTTACAGAACTACACCTTGCATGCTTCGTCAGTTCATTTGTATATTGTATATTTCCCCTTCTCGTATGCATCTGCTATGAAATAAGTTATCTTCCTGGATTCCAGGCACTCATGTGGTATTATGTAAAGGTTATATCGTCTACATTATGCAAGGTTAAAAACTGTGCTACACCTAGCTCTACATAGAATGGATTTGTGCAGAGCTGGATTGTCAGTTAAGTATACTAGGACACTTGGTGCAGTCTGCACACATCCAATACTTGATTGCGAACACCCCCATACCAACTACGTTCTTAGGTTAGCATCTTCATTTCTTGGAAGTACAACTGAAATTTAGGGCATTCACACGTACCTTCAGAAAATTCATCCAGTACTGATTCATCCTCGGGAGTTTGTGTTCCTTCCAGTAAATTGTACCTCTCAAGCAAATCATCCAAAGACTCTTCTCCTATAAGGTGAATTTATTTATAGTCAAACTATAAGAACTAATAATAATTGAGGGAGCCTCATAGTAGTGAGTTGGCTCTAAATTTCTATTGAGACATTATAGAAAGACTGAAAACGAGTGAGCATGCCACATAATGGCTGTATATTCCGTAGTTGCCTAATTCTTAAGGTTACGGTAAAGTGTTTGCTCATGAATAATTCATAAGTTTATGTAGATGCACTAGTTATGAGATGCTACAGCAGTTTCATACTGACTAGCACTTCCTACTCGATGTCGGAGGGCAACCCAGATACTCAAAAACACTACCATAACAGAGAAACTCGACCGCTAAGCAACCATATCTCGATCAATTTTTGGGCGTCAATTTTCTCAAATAGCAGCTGTAGTTCAAGAAAATTGACGCCAAAAAATCAATCAAGGCATGGTTGAGTTTCTCTGCAACGGTAGTGTTCTCGAGTGTCTGATTTACCCTCAGTTGTAGAGTAGGAAGTCCAGTCTGTAGTTTTCAACTGTAACATCTCATAACTAGTGCAACAACAACTAGTCTCATTAACTTATGAATTATTCATGAGCATACCATAACCTTATTTGCCTATGCTAAAGGCAGTTGAAATGTAACATAGGGATTGTCTGCTCGGATACAATATGATTAAACCTTTTGCACTCACTTGTACCTTTTTTATATTCTTACTCTGTACATGTATATTTATGAAAGGGGAGAGACAGACGGACAGAGCGAGAGAACTTTTTTCTTAAGGTATTGTACAGCAAATGCATGTACCTTCCTTTATTAGTGCACTAATCTCTTCATCATGATCAACTTCTCCCTCATGTACTTCTTGCTCTTCAATAGTAGTTTCATCTTCCAAGTCTTCCTCTCTTGAAGTCATGTGATAATCTTTATCTGGCACACTGGAACTACCAGATAACATCTCGGGTTTTTGGACCAAATCTCCCTGATCTTTCTTTCGCATGCTGCTAAATATGTAGATAAAGAATTAGTGATGAAATGATGCACAGAAATCTCTCTCAATTGTATATAAAATAAGCAAGAAGTAAGATCAATCTTGCTAACAAAGTTTGGTTGCCCTTTGGGTGGTAATGGAAGCTACTTTACTAATTCTAATGTCCCAAGGAAAATAGACTAAGTGTGTATTTGTAAATACGTCTTTGTACCTTTTTTGCTTTCGCTGGTCTTTTGCTTTTTTTCTCACCGCAGTAACTTTGGTGACTTCCAAATTTTCAACTGCTACTTTCTGCACACCCTCGTCTGGAATTCTGCCATGCAAAATTTCCTTGGGAAGAGAAGCAAGTAAATCCTCGAGGGGGATTTCTCCTTCATGCTGCAACTGATTAATTTCATCATCATAGTCCATAGCACCTTCCTAAAAATAAACAAAACAAAATAATAATAATAAAAACAACTATGGATTTCATATTTTGTTGCTGGAAATTTCAAATAGTACTCCTGAAGATGTATATGTATATCTGGCAATAAAAAACAAACCTCAAATTGAGCCTGTTCTTCCATTTCAATTGTGTTCTCATCATCAGACTCTTCAGGAGGACTAAGAAATGCTTCTGAATCTGTAACATATAAAACATACACTATTTTGCAGGCACCAACCCTTAAAATACTCTGTATCAGTATGCATAAACTCAAGAATGGTGCCATAGGCAAATCTAGCTACATCAAACTAACCATCAAGGGGTGATGCCGAAGTCAAAGAAGGCTCACTAGCTGAATTACTGCCTGCCACATTCCCCAGGCCCTTTGCTAACCAGTCGGAATATTTTGCTGTCTGGTCAACTATAAATTCAAGGTGCAAATCCATGGCTTTCTTTTTTTTAGCATCAAGAATTAATTGCTGTTTGTGCTCTACAATCTAATGAAGAAAGAGAAAGTGTATAATATTTATATTATTAGCATAAAGCACTCTCTATTTTACTTTTTGCATTGAATCCCAGAAATACTTGACTTCCTTGGCAATAGATGATGCTATTTTTCGTAGTCTCAGAAGTTCTTCCTTTTCTGTCTTAGCTTGCTGCATACCTCTCTCCTTATGGTAGTGAGCTACACTGCGACTCAACTATCAAAGTTACAAGAAATAGTAATTTCTGCACAATAACCAATAATATTTATGTTACCTTTCTGGCGGCATTAATTTTCCATCTTTTTTCATTAGAAAAATCAGCAGCCAACCACTGCATCTCTTCTAGGAGATAATCCCAATGTGTCTTGACTTTTGGAGGTTCCTGCACCTTGGGAAGCCGACTAGCAGACCATAAGCCTTCCTTGCGCAACTCAGAAATGGCTTTCATGACTTCAGCCTCATGCCTGGCACGCATCACAATATCTTCATGTGAACTTTCATACACAGAGCTGAAGGAAGCATGAGCACGAGTTGCAGGTCGAGGAGATGAAGAGGGAAAGGTTAAGCTCCTTGATGGAGATATTGGAGTACTTCCTTTTGGAGGGGTAACATGCAAACTAGGAGACACTGTAGATAGGGGAATCTGTATGGTAATGGCTGAGGGAGTGCTAACACTTTCCACTGATGATGTAGATTTTGTTGTCACCACAATACTGGAAGTTGTACTAACATCTATGCTGTTGCTTTTCAGAAACTGTTCAAGGGAAAGATTTGGCTTTTTTTTCCAAGAAGGGAAGTCCATCAAATTTCCACCACCTTCCAGAAAGAACTTTTCCTTCAGCATGGTTTCATACTTCTGTTTTATCATAGCACCTTTAGCTTTGCGATTCTTCATAATCTTGGACCGAATGGATTTAGGGGTGATTTGGCTTTTAGCGGGAGAAGGCTTTGAATCTACTGAGCAAGCAGGTTGCCTACTAATACCACTGACATTTACAGTGCTAAGCGGTGAAGAAGACGATACAACAGCAGAAGATACTATCAATGGAGGGTGCAAAAATTGTGAAGGAGAAGAACATGTCAACTCCACAGCATCACTACCTGAAGCTACATTACTGATAGAAGTGGGAACAGGGTAAGGAGGTGGTAAAATTGTTGGAACAGATGGTGGACTCTGCAGGGGTGACATGTAGTGTGCTGGGGAACCAGCTGCAGGAGTTGGAAGACGTGTGACTTTTTGTATACTGCTTTGGATGTTAGAAGCAGGTACATGAATAGGCAGACCAAGAGGTCGATTTATAGGAATAGGAAAAGTAAGGGGAGAGAGTGTCTGAGCAGCAAGAGGTATCACTGGGAGAGATGATGGAGCAACTTGTGCAGTAGCAGGAAAAACTCCAGTACTTAATTTCAGTGTAGTGGGTGGCTTCACTTCAGAAGACTCTCTCTTCACTGCAATTATTTGACTAGTCTGTGAAATAGGATTTGCTGATACACTAGAAGATGCTATCAATGTAGCTGGGTGGGCCTGGCCTTCAATTCGAGACTGCTTTGGTGGAACAGATGAAGTTTCAAAGTCACTAGGAAGCGTTCTCTTGGTGGCCATTCTTTATTTTATCTTCAGCAAGTATTTCAATACACCATGACTATAAGGAGAAGGATAAGAATAAGCATTATGCCCGTGGCATAACCCTTGCATACACATAACACAACACTCTGTGTGTATAATCTTAGGCACTGCACATTTAATGACTGTGCATTGTCATTATAATTTCCACAATGATAATATTCTTCAGTACATCAAGAAAATTATTCTATCACCTGCAAAAGCTAAATGAACCATCCACACTGCATTAAGCATACAGTACATGCAAACATTTAAAAGTGTTAGATTGTCACCTACTTGTGTCTCAAACTTCGAAAATTCGCCATCTCGGAGATCAAGTGAGTAACACACACACTGACAAATATAAAATTAAAAAAACGACTACTGTAACCCTCTTGCGCATGCATGGAGGATTAATAACAACAGTTCAGAGTGGCTAGATATAGCTTAAGTATATATGGTTTCTAAGTTAACCATCAACTCTACTCCATAATGTCTAGCTTGTTCATTCAGCATATGGGCAGAACATAATCTTAGTTAGATCTTGACAGAAATACAGTAGGGCTAGCTATGTACAGTCTAGTAATTCATTTTCTTCGGAAGAGCATTGGTACAGCAAGATTTTATTTCGAATCGCATTCCATACTGTTGAGCTAACTAGCAGTCTGTACTAAGATAAACTGCTTGGAGAACTGCACAAATATTATGATCAAGCATGCAGGTAAGACAGTAGCAGCTAGCTAATCCATAAAGCCGTAGACTTCTTACTAAAGATACTCCAGCTTATGCTGTTGCTCTAATCAACTCACCATTGTAGTGTAGCCTAGATTGAGTAAGTAATGGTCGGCAGCATAGAGTGTGCATTATATGGAGAATAGGCTATAGTATCAGAGAGTACGATAGTACTCTCTAAGTAGGGATGGCACGGATGCCCCATTGGAGTAGTACTCAATATTTTCTTTCATAACTCCAGAATACTTACCTCCTGCAATCAGCAACTCCTAATTGAAGACAGAACACCATTTTATAGCGACTTCAAAAATCGCTGGTCATTCGTCGTTGTCGTCATCATCATCATCAAATGACTTATTTCAGAAATGGTTCATTCAAATGCTATAATTCTTATACCAATCTACTCAGAAATGACTGCACTATAATCCTTTATCCTTAACTCGACATATTCAAAAATAGCACGTCATTTTAGCTTTCAACCTACAACGAGGCAGACATTTTTATGCCCCACCCCATACACGTGATTCTTGGACCTTGACCTCGTAACTGACTAGCGAATCTGTCATTAATCTCTTGATGTTGGTCTCACGATCCTCAGAGCGTAAACCCTAGGCACTAGTCTGGTTATAAGCCTTGATGCAACAGTATATCAGCAAAGGCCATATACAAAATTAGGTCAATGGCAATCTTATTATTATAAACTGTATAGATACTTTCAAATCAGATTCATTTTGGCTCATACAATATTATGATGAAACCTCCAATGAACTACATAGCTACAATACGTGAACTTCGACTTTTGATAGCAAGATCACAGCATCCAGTTAAAATAATAGTGCATTACATCAAGATGAATAAGTAAAGGAAAAAATATTTATTCTAAGAGAAGTAGGGATGGCTGTGTGCAGTTCAACAACAAGAGAGTGAACTGCAGTCAAGTAAAATAGAATCGTGCCATTCTTTCTGGAATATTTTCCCAAAAATCCACTCAATTTAAACACTCGAGAGTATCATCTAGACATCATTGAGACTGAAGTCGAAGTGTGGAAAACACCACTGGCTCCGGAATAGTTGTAGAGACAGAGTGTGCATTATATGGAGTATAGGCTATAGTGTATTACGGAGCTAGAATTGTGCCCTTCTTTCTGGAATACAAAAAATCTGCTCAATTTAAACACTCGAGTCGTCTAGACATGTTTGAGACTGAAGTTGTAGTGTGGAAAGCGCCGCTGGCTCTGGAACAGACAGACAGACAGACAAACTGACTACTATAACCCTTGTGCATGTGTAATGAAAAGCACTTGGTGAGGCGCTAAGTACACTGTCTACATTTTCATTCTGCATTCCACACTTATTATTAAGGGTTGTGCAGTATTTAGATCAAAGCTAGCTGCTTCCTTTCTTTCTTTCTAGAGTAATTAAACACTGGAGAATATCATCTACACATTGTTGAGTTGACCTTGCCCAAAGCGTAGCAATACTGGACTTCAGCCCACGTCGTAGATGAGTCGCGTCCACTGATCCTACTGATTCTGCCTTGACCACTTCTGGCAAGTCAGCCTTTGTAGTGGCCTCTCATCCCGCTTCCAACTCAGTAGGCTGAGTAGTCATTAAACGGAAAAAAGAAAAGAAAATTGCACTGCAAGAATTTCCCGGCTTTGTGGTTTCTTTTTCTCAGGGCAGGCCATGCGCCATTGTATGTGCATGGTAGTAGCACCAATTTGTCATGGTGACGTAATGCGTTTCCTTGGACACATCCATGTTATTGGTTTCTATGATATTTCGTGTACTGGGCCCTTCCACAAGAAGGAGGGCCTGGCCAAGGCTATCTTATACCACTACACACACACACAGAGTGAACTTTGCACTTTAATGGGTGGGACGACCCCACCCATTAATAAAACTCAGACTTCTATAACTATATTACTAATAAGACAATTTCAAAGATTGAATACACATTTTAAATATATTCATTCATACTCTAACCTTGCAACAGTTTGGAGGCTACTGATTTGATTCAAGATGTTCCTATGATTTTCTCCACGGACGATGGCTTTCCCTCTTTTTTACTGCCGAAATACACTTTATCTTCGCGAACTGTACTTGAAATGACTACTATACGGCCTTCTAAAGTTATTTTATAAACAAAATCCGACTAAACCCCTCGCACATCAAGCCGGTTAACCGCCATTTTGATCACGGTGCATTCCATTTAACGCACATCACTTTTACCGTATAGTTTATTTATGGGTACCGGGTGTAATATTGAAATGTTAAAATGGAGAGGGTGTCTAATGAGGGTGATGTTGAAAGGTTCCTAACTACCTTACTAGAAAAAATATGTAAGTATCTTTTTTTTCTTTTCTGATCATAATATTATGTAGTACGAAAAATTACTATCATTATGTAAATTTTGCAGCATCAGATTATGAACCCACAAATAGTTCTGAACTCTGTACGAATTTAATTGCTTGCCTGACTCTAAAACCTGAGTTTGCTTCTATGATAGGAGAAATACTTGCTGCACTTGGTGGTGAAGGTATTGCATTATTCCATAATTACAGTGTCATAGCACATTAGAATCATTGTGTTTTTAAAAAAATTGTGTCCTGGCCTAATGAGTCAACTTGATCCCTTTATAGCTATGGACAAAACCAAGAAACTGCATAGCCAGAGTCATCACTATTTTAATATATTCTTGTATTTTATAATGGCTCAATAATTTATTTCTAATGCTCAAAGATTGCTTAATGTGTGCCATTATTGAATCCATGCATTGACTGTGTTATTCTATATTTAGAATTATTTCGTGATGAAGCTAGGAGAAGCAATGTACTTCATGGCTTAGTACCATTTTTGTCTTCTCCAGAAATTTCTATTCGACTTCAAATACTCAGAGCTGTTGGAAACTTGTGTATTGATAATGGTGAGTAGAATATTCAGCATATACCTTGTAAACCATTTGAAATCACAAGTTATTATGTAGAGCAAGTTATTATGTAGAGCAGGTAGACAGATAAATATATGGACTGACTGACTCACTGACTGACTCACTGACTCACTGAACTGTGCAGTGGATACTTTGTGATGGCTAGAATATCAAATTTTATCTTGCTATGCTAGATCAAAATCGAGAAAGTGTTTTAGCACTCGGTGGAATTAGGACTTTGACTGAGCAAATTTCTTTATGTTCCAAACTCTCCAGTGAGGAAAGCAAAAATGACAGATACAAGTGTGTAGTCTGTGGTTGTGCCCTGAACTTGGCTATTGATAATGGTAAGTAGTGTGATCATAGCTGCTACTCTATAGGCAAAAAATTATTTTTTTAATCTGTAGAAAGTAGCTCAAATAACTGGCCAATTTCTTGTATGGCATTATAATATTCAGTACACTGTACTGAGTCTGATCCTTTGCATTTTTCCTGTATAATTGGTATTGGTTCATCAGTTAGTGTTTGCTTCAGTTTTAATGTTTATCTGCTTTTTTTTGACTTGGTATGTAAAGAAATAAAGCAGAGTGTAATATTTTCAGAAAAAGTGACACAGGAATTTCTCTGTCAGGGATCACTTGATAAGGTTTTGGAAATCCTCAACATTCCAAACCAGAACATGACTGTGACTACATATGCTTTGCAACTTCTGATACTTCTTATTCAGAATGGTATATTGAACACTCTGATCTGCAATATATTATGATTTATTTTTAAATTCTTAGTGGACTCAGCCACTCTGAAAAACTCCAAGATTAAAGACATTGTTCTTTTCTTGTTATCACAAGACAGCGGAGAAACCCCTCAGTTGAAATTAGTACTGGAACTGATCAAAACAATAATTGATAAGGGTGCGTTGACAGTTGTAAACCACTAAGAATATGTGTGAACTTAATTTTATGAGCAGAAGATACAGATATTACACTGGACCTGATGAGTAGTGATTTGGTTCAGCAGTTAATGCTTATCGATGAAACTGAGTTGCAGCAACAGGCAATGGATCTTGTTGTCTTATTTCTTAGAGAAGGTTGTGTTATTATGTATTGCTTAGACCATTAATTTATTTCATATCAGATAGGTGCATGGAAGTATTATTTGAAGATGGAAATCTTTTGCGAATTGCAAAGGAATGGTTAACTGACTCATCATCACAGTTACGTATGGCCAATGCTTCATTAATAATTGCTAATATGGCAAGATCAGGTAAATATTAGTAATAAAAGGATTAGATTCATAACGATTTCTGTCCGTGCATAGATTCCAATTGTGTAACTCTGGTGCAGAATGGAGTAGTTCCACTATTAATAGCAGTAATAAAAGTTGAGGAAGCTGAATCAGTGAGTTTTGTACATACACTTGCACCAGTCACCACATCATTCGTCGACATACATTAATTTTTTTATGTAATTCAGATGTCCGGTAAACTACATCATGCTGCACTGAGTGCTTTAAGAAACCTCTCCTTGCCTAGTAAGTATACCTGTTAGATGAAGCATAGTAAAATATAGTATTTCTAGGTGAACATAAGGAGATATTTCTTTCTATGGGAGTTGTTGATGCTGCTATCAGTGCACTCAAGATTTCTACCATGGCACATGTTCATTTTAAAGCTCTGGGCATTTTGAGACTTCTTGTAGAAAAACAAGGTTATCTTGGATCAATTTGTATTATAGAGCACTGGGGTATTAATTTTCCTCTATATAGCTTCAACTTGCTCATGTGTTATTACTGAAGCTTTGGAAAGAATGAGTGAAGTGTGTGAAGCTACTAGTATTCCTCATGTTCACATTGAAACAGGGCGGTTGCTATCTGCTATAGTGAAATATTGTCAAGATGAGAGTAAGGACACAATGCATGAATGCACCATCTTAAAACAATAATTATTATAAGGCATACTAAAAGGGGATCTATTCATTATGATTACCATTCATGGAAGGTATAATTGTGGAGATAGTGAAGAAAACAGGGATGAAGTGGATTTACTTTCTTCTGGAGGCTGAGCAATTTCAACTAATGAGTGAAGGGCTATTGGCGATGAATATCATTGCAATGCTTCAAAATGGTGAAACCCTTTCTATTTTAAATCAACTGATCACACCATTTTTGTTTAAATTACAGAAGAAGTATTGTGTATCTTGTATAGTGAAATTGAATCCTCAATTATTAGTCGTTTATCCTCCATTTTGACTTCATCATTCCCTTTGAACCTCATCCATAACACGTTGGTTTTGCTAGCAACATTTCTTTCCCAAGGGTCAAGTAAGCCCAATGACTATTACCTGTGCCCTCATAATGTCTTTTGCTATAACAGGAATAAAGGACTTGTTGACTAACAGTTCTGAGTTGAAAACAGCTATAAGTAGATATAAATCAGATAGCAATGAAGAGATTCAAGTGAAGGCAAAAGAAGTTTTGGAGTACTTCTTATGAATAGTATGTGTTTTTATAGTGTAATAATGTCTTGTGTCTTTATTATGAATTATTAATAAATGGTTGTTTACTTATGAATGTCGATGGGATTTCTGACTACTGCCAGGCATTTATCAGCAAACTCTCTGAAGACTGGTATGGACATTGCCTTATTCAGTGATATTTGTTGGTTTGATGATTCATCGATATCTTGAATCATCTTTCGTAAGTGCTCATTCCTGAGCATTGCATGAATTTCTTCAGATGAATCTGCAGGGGGAACACAATTTTTTGATACTATGCTTCAATCTTTAACATAGGCTAGGGGGAAGGAAGATGCCCCAGATCCCTTTCGAATTCTTTTTCTGTCATTCATAACTCACTTAAAAGACGGAGAGTCTGGATACTCACTTTATCTTCTTCTGGATCCATTTTCTAGATCTAGATATATGCATGGCCGGTCGGTTGGGCTGACGACCATTTACTGCTGACGACCATCTCCATTCCAAATCAAAATGGAGGCAGAGCTTGTGACAGTAGGTACAACTCAGAAGGGATTGATATCTTCAGTTCTGTCTTACGAATACATCCGATTTGATAGGAGTAATGAGAATGAGAATGATGAGGTATAGTTGTCTTATTGTATCCCTCTATTTAGGTGCATACTGTATACTGTATATACAAAATTCATTTTCTCCAAAGGTAACACAGAGTGAAAATGAAGTCCTAGTTTCCCTTTGCCCAAGTGGAAGAGTCTTGGCTATTGTTACACGATCCTGTAAAGCTCAGTTCTTGGTGCATGAAGGTAAAGATCAAGAGGCACTAGCCTAGGGTCTAGCCTAGGGTTCCGTTGTTATATTATCTTCTTCATCATCATCTTTTTCTTCTTCTTCTTCTATTTCATTTTGTTCTACATAGCTCTCTGTGATCTAAATTGGCCTTTATGGTTATAAACTTACTGTGTTTTGAGGTTGATGCATCACTGATTTACAATGTTTGCTATCTCTATGCAATTTGCACACCTCGGTGCATAAGGAGTGGTGTAGTTATATTCCAGTGTGTATTTTTTTGTTTGTTTTTTTTTTGGTTGTTTTTTTGTTTTGTTTTTGATTTATTTTTTATTACATCATCAGAGGAAGAGCAATCTCTTGTGATGTATCACAACACTTTTCAAGGAGTGCTTGATGTACCGAGAGATTTGATGAACCCTAAACCAAGGTTTGCATAATTCTCTTCTTATTGTCATAATTATGTCATGCTAACTGCAGATTTGTTGCTACTGCACTTACTATTTTCCCCATAGAGTTCAGTAGGTATGCATGTATACCTGAAAATTTCCAACCCTTAAGTTATGTACGTACTTAATTAGAAATGAAAAGGTGCAGAAAGCAAGTGTAATTACGATAGGATTCTCTGATGGCTGTGTTCGGGGATATTCCAAATCCGGTCAAACTATATTTTCCCAATTATTCCATAATGATGCTGTGGCTAAAATCTCCTTCATGAATAATACCTCGTTCTCACTCAAAAAACACTCAAATCAGGTATGTACATAGCAGTAACTAGTATCAAATTCTTTGACTTTGTAATAAAACTGCTCCCTAAGGTGCAATGACCTCTCTGATTTTGTGTCCTGTTGCAATATAGATGTACGATGAGTAAACATAACGCTTGAGGGCCACTTTAATTCATTTTCCATAGTATCTTTGTGCTGTATTGATCTTTTGTATAGGAGGCACTTGTTATTCTCTACTGTGGCATATTGTGTATAGTGGAAGGGTGGAGTGTGGTGGAAGTCATTCAGAGCAATGTGGCAAAAATGAACAAAGGTGTACTTCTATAATAACTACATAGACCCTTCAGATTTTTAGAAAAAGCAATAGTATGATCTGATGATTGTTACAGGCATTGGATGGAATGAGTATGATGATGATATCCCTCAACTGGTCTATAGGAAGTATCATCTCAAAGAACAGACTATGTTCAATGATGTTGCATTATTAGGTGAGCCTTTCCTACTGTATGTACAAGTTATTTCTTACACGATGGGGGGCCATGGAAGTCAAAAGCTATACTCTGGGGTTGACCCTTACGTAGTACCTAAAAATTATTTCAAGCAGTCAATTCATGATCAGCATTAAAAGTGCATGTGTATACTTTTGATAGAATATTTGGGGGTTATAATTTGACTCCATCGAATGCTCAAATATTATTCAGTGACACTACAGGTCTAGGGCTAGGCTAGGGGCTAGGCTAGGGGCTAGGGTTGTGTCCCTCTAAGATGTAATTGTACCAGGATTGCAGAAGATTTGACCCTCCAGCTGAATGACTGTACTTGGTGGAGTCCAGATTCCATAGTGTTCGTAATTTTGATTTTTGCTAATTCTTTCCCATGTGCATGTACATGTAAGTCAATTGTTACATGGAATATTCTCTTTAAAGCACACCTATCCAGTGAATTTTCAAGCTCCACGGAATATAATTCATATTTCTTTTGTAGCACACTCTACATGTTCTAACTACGACTATCTCTGTGAAGCCAGTAGTGTGACTGGGTTTGAGGCATCCATAAGGTCTACCCCTAAATCTGAGGCCAGGGTGATTACTGTTGGCAAACACCCCATGGTTGCACTTTATAAAATCTCCAAGGTGACTACTATAACTGTAATGGGATAATTTTCTATTCATGATCCAGGAGGAGGGGGGTCATGGCAGTTGTATCAATGTCAGTGCATATATTCCATAGGATGCTGGGCAAGTGAATGTGTCTGAGGTGATGCATGCTGTTGCTTCAAAAATGAAAAGTGCAGTACTGGGCAAGATATCACAGGCTGGGTATGTAGGCACTTGCCCAACAGTCTAACATGGCACTAACATACTGTGTGTATTTATAGGGGCTGGTTGGGGTGGGGGAGTCAGCAGCAACAAACTGTCAGTAAGCCAAAAACAGTCGATGAGAAAATACACCACTCAGTAGACTTGCCGATGGATTCCAATATTCCTGATGATCGTCGCTCTATATTATCCATCACAATATCACCCTTAGGTAAAGAACTTAGAGATCAACTTCCAATATGGTGCCCACCACCATAGGTAGTCAAGGTTCGCAGAAGTGGTCGTTGTAGTAATCTGTTCATCATGATTTTAGCAGTAGCATTACAAATATGATTTTCACTCTTAGGGAACTTGGCAGTGTTGGTTGACTGCTTTGGAAGAGTCCTTTTATTGGAATGTGAAACTTTGACAATTAGAAGGATGTGGAAAGGTACACTCACTGTTTGTAAATCTATATCATGATTATGCTTGTGCTTTGTGTAAAGGATACCGTGAAGCTCAATGTGGTTGGTTACTTGCAAGTGAGGAGTCTACTAAGAGCAAACGTCCAAGATTAAAAGGAGCACATCCCCAAAAAGGGACAAATAAGATGTCCCAGTGTCTTTACATTTATGCTGTCAGGAGAGGCCTTTTAGAGGTAAAAAAGATACTCTGTTGGTTTTTAACTTCACTGGCTGTATCATTCATAGCTGTGGCCAACACAGTATGGGAAAAGGTTAGCTGCTTTTCAAATTGGCAAGGGATGCAGGCTTCTTTATTCACATCATGGAGTCTTTAGCAGTATTGAAAGACAGCTCAGTGAATCTGGTGATTTGGCCAATTTCAACCCTATATATAGACTATTGCCAGATGGAGTGAAGAATACTACTTTGATTCTTTCTCCTGATAACATTCTGTTTACTGTTTCTATTCCCTTCCCAAGTTTACTACGGTATGTATGAAAGTAAGATTACTGCCTAGCCTGGATCAATTCACATATGTTTGTTTGTTTAATACTTATTCGGAATCATCTCTTCCTTTAGGAGCTTTCATTTCATTATTGTGTAGGTTAGATGATCCAATTTCTTGCGATGCCCACCTATTGAAGAAGCTACCACAACTTATTAAGTTAGGTTTGTTGTCAATAGCTACAGTGGCTAATGTGTATTAATTGATTCCTGGGGTGAGTACAGTGGACCCTTGCTAGCTTGGGACTTAGATTAGTGAAAGGTTCAGATTAGTGAATGCATAATGGAGCACTTTTAGTTTCCATTTAATGCACCTCAAAAATATGTGAAGGTTCAGGTTTGGTTTAGTGAGGGCCACACTCTATGTATTTGACACCTAGTACACAAAGGCTGAATAGATAGTGGATTCAAAATTGTGTTCAGTGACCCAGACCCCAGATTTTTTTTTCTTCTTCTTTGTAGGAGATTTTGAACAGGTAATACAGGTGATCACAGAAATGAGATCTACTAAGGCTTTAAAGCAGGTGATTTTAATTTAGCCCTATGTTTCTTTAGCCTTGTGGGCACGAGACTGAGGGAATGTTCATCTTCACAAAGTGTCAGCCCACAAATGCTGTTCATAAAAAAAAAATACATAAGTGCTATTTAATATCAACGACCCTTACCTAGTGCCAGCAAGAATTATCAAAAATTATTCATTCAACTACACTTCACACTATTATTTTCTACTTGGTATGTGGTTACCCTTGGAAATGATTAAGAAGTCATTTATTTTGTAGGCCATTGATAAACTGATCAAGTTGTATCCTATCCCTCAAGCTCCACCACAATTCATCATACAAATCATCAATACTGCTATTACGAAAATCAATCACACAGGTGAGTGGTTGTAAAGAATGGTTTATAGCCAGCCACTCTTATCCTATTTTTATTATTGATGTGGTTGTTCTTGTAGTCTAAGGGGGAAGATGTTAGATTTTCGATTTAAGATAAAGGTTTGGGAATGTTGTGGGTAGGGGACGTATGTATTTAGTGTGTTAGGGATAATTTGCGGGGTAATGCATCTTACTTAGGACCAGTCAGTCTACCATACTAATGATGTTCTTTTTCTTTAGTTAATCATGATGTGGAACTGCTGCATCGGTACTTACTGGGATGTCGACAACTGGTGATATTAAGGCTAGCGTTGGACAAGCTTCATGCAGAAAAATCACACTCTCATAGTACAAGTCCTTTCCATGAGGTATTTATTGTAATAAATTTATTCTAAATAAAAAAAGAAAAGTAGGGATGGCTGTGTGCAGTTCAATAAAGTTCATCAACAAGAGAGTGAACTTCCGGTAAGTAACCCTTACCCATCACCAACTACGAGCTAACTATTCCTACTTCACTCCCATGATAAGATATAAAGGAATAGCTCGTGGTTGGTGATGGGTAAGGGGTTACTTGACTCTCTTGTTGCTGAACTTTTTTGAACCGCACACAGCCATCCCTACTTTTCTTTTTTATTTAGAATTTCCTTTACTTGTTCATCATGCTTATTATAGGCAACCGGATGCTGTGATCCTGCTATCAAAAGTTAAAGTTCATGTATTGTAGCTACGTAGTTCATTGGAGGTTTCATCATAATATTATATGAGCCGAAATGAATCTGATCTGGAAGGACAATGCTATCTATACAGTTTATGATAAGATTGCCATTGACCTAATTTTGTATACGATTTTTAAGGCCTTTACTCAGTCTAATCGCCAGCGTGCATCCGGTTGTATTTCCGCAATACAATTTCATTTACATGCTCATCACGCGGAATATACGGACACCGGGATACTAGGAAATTTTTATGACCATGTATCTCTGGATTCTCTCGGCGGCAGTTTTAGGCCTGCACAGATGACCTTTTGTGTGAATTTGGTACACATAGCTATTACCACTAGAGAGTTATCAAGCCAAGTCTCAATTTCAAGTGTATTGTTGGATTATAGGGCCATTTCCTGTAAACTAGTTATTTCATTTTGATACCAGGTACATTCTATAGAGGAACACTTACTGCATGCATAAATCCAATGATCATTTCTGTTCAAACATAATAACAAAATGACACCACATCTTTGCCACAAATAAATCACAATACACACTATAATGACTACAGTCTTGACAGCTATGTTTCTTGAATTTCTACTTCAGTGCCTGCAGTGATCAATGACAAGTAAAGTATATCAGAGTAAACATGGCCCCTGCTACATTTGTGTCATAAGGAGAGCGTGCAGTATACACATCCAGAGAATATGGAACAAATGTTAATTTTGGACCCAATGTCAAGCTTGCTATAACCGAGTAGCAGGAAATGTAAATTTTCACCCAGGACCGAAGGCCTAAACCAGTAACTACTGGTATATTAAACTGCAATGCAAAACAGGGTCTACAGGCATACTAACATAGCCACACCTTCTAACATAGGGAAATAACTGGTGGCGTTCACTGTGAATAACACAGTAAACACACACTTTCAAGGAACACTACATTCTGGTTTACAGTACCTTGCAACTTGCAAGCTCATTCTAGGGAGTGAATGTTGTATCAGATTAAACACGGAGAACAGTACTCTAAGTATTGCCCATCACCTGACATATCAACCCTTATTTGAGCCAGATCAGTAATGAACAGTCTACCCTATCAAAGTAGACATGAAAATTGTTCGAGACAGATGAAAAATTCTAACTTGAGAATGATTCTAACACTGCTATGATTATATTAAACATACACTTATATATACAAACATGGGCCATTTGCTGTAAAATGTAAGTATCAACCTAAAGTATGGACATACATGTTAGAATACATACTGACTATATGTTTGTAGTAAGATAACTTCTGTTCATCTCTCTGAAGGGTCCTTAAGAGCCATCTAAACTTCCACGACTCTCAACCACCATGGCTATTCTATGCTAAAAAGAGTTACTGTTTACTTACATAGCGGATGGTAAGGTAGAATAGGCCTATCACCATCTGTTGAGAACCAGCCTACCACCTATAAGCTATCTAGTGTGATGAAAAGCCGAGCTCAAGAGATGTACCTCAGCGGCCATTTTCTCAAAAATTATGACATCATCATGTAATACAAAATGTACACCGAATGTACCCTGGCGTATAGACTGTACTGATATAATGTTACATTAAGGACTGATTCATAACCAGACTAGTGCCTAGGATTTACGCTCTGAGCATCCAGATCAAAAGAGATAATTAATCAGTTATGAGGTCAAGGTCCAAGAATCATGTGTATGGGGCGGGGCATAAAAATGTCTGCCATGTTGTAGGTTGAAAGCTAGCGAGTTGGAAAATGACATGCTATTTTTGAACTTGTCAAGTTAAAGGTAAAGGATTATAGCGCAGTCAATTTTGAGTAGCAGTAGAAAATGTGGAGTCAAAATGCTTTATTGCATGAAGTACTTTGCCAGAAATAACTGCTGGCCACTGGTATATTTCATAATAACGGAGTATCGACTCTTGATAATGACTCTTATGGCCAATCTAATTGCTTGCATGTAATGATGCTCTTTACTACAGACGACCAAATATTGCTGATGGCCAATCAAATATTGAGTATCTTACCATATAGCCGGGAATATTGACAGGAATTATATTGTACGATTTCCTCATAAAAAATACCAATGGCAGTATTTAATTTGACGGCGTGCAAAATAAATAATACGCATGCGTTGTGCATGCGAGCTATGTACAGCTAGCTAGCTCTCATCAGTTGTATGAGGGGCCATCATGTCTACAAAGCATATGGACCACTTCTTGGGGTGTGGGAGAGAGACTGACAACAGTGCATGCGTACATATCGCAAACGTAATTAAATTGCGTGACTTTTTGGTGGTTTTATTTTTGGTGATATGATGCTTAAACCGCCAAAGCATCAAACTAAATATTTCCAGCTATACGGTATTACTCTGATGATGTTCTTTATCAAATCTCTCTTCTGGAGTATCTACTTCTAGCTCTGACTGGAAGTAATGATGCTCTTTTTTATGTTGTGGTCTGTTTTTTTAATGATTTTTGTTGTTCTTCTTTTTGTTTTACAGCTGTTTGATATCCCAGATGAACTAGCTTTGTGTATTTCGAATTCTCTCAAAAAGTACTACAAGGAATTTGTTTCACCCAAAAGAGTTGTGAACCATTTGGATTTGAATGATCTGATTAAGACCTTTATCCTTCCATCTGAAGTTGGTGACCATCTGTTGAGCAATACTGTTGATTTAACCAATGACAGTGAAATCTCCAGTGAAATAGTCAGATTAGTACCTAAAGATGAATCCGAGTCTTGCTTGCTTGATTTAGGTAATGGAGATCTAGTAATTGTATCTTGTAGTTATTAAATTTGGTTTGTCTTCTTTTTAGGTTGCAGCATCTTTCTGGTGAGTGATCCATGTGCATTAATTCATCCGAAATGATGATTTTGATAATTCTAGCCTTTTTTAAAAGCTTTCAAGTCTGGAGAGGATGTCACAACCACATTGGAGAAAGTTGGAATACCAAAACGAATCTTAATGGTGGAGTGCTATTGCTGTGTAGACCATTGCAGTACTTCTTACAATATCTATGTAGCTCTCATTCTGTCACGTTTTTCTACACGGTAAAATTATTGAGAAGGATGTGGATGTTCTCCACCAGCAGTTGTATGATATATTTAATTCATTACTGAAAATCAAAGGTAAAAAAATCATTCATACATATGTAAAATGATATAAAGAAATGATTGCTTGCTGGTATTTAGATAAAGAGAGTGAGCAAAATCCATGGTTGGGTATTTATCGTCTATGTGCTATGACATCTAATGTTGGTCATGCCTTTTCAATGGTATTGCTTCATCAAAAAGTATGCTATAAGTCTGAAAAAAATGAATTGGATGCGGATGAGGAGGAATGGGAGTCTGTTACTACCGAGAGAGGGCATTGGGTCACCCTGTACAATACTCTGGAAGCTCTCCTGTACTTGTGTAATGTAGTTGGTGTTAAAGCACTCAGAAAACTACCTTCCATTCCTTTTGCTGACATACCGGAGAACTATGAAGGAACTCGATGTGATTTTATTGCTGATCTTGGAAATCTACAACTCAGTTTGTTTGACAAAGGTGATTAAAAATAGGTATTATTTTGTTTAATGTTTAGTGTTTATTATCTTTAGCATTTAAGAGTAGTAGCATGTGTGCTTCTGCACTGAGGAATGGCGGTCCGTGTCTAATTGCTCACTCCTTATCTGAATGGATAGTTGAGAAGAAACTGCCAGCAACTATCGTAGTACAGATGCCTATCAGTGTCACTGACCAAAAAGAATGTAAGCATCACTCCGTGTGTGTGTGTGTGTGTGTGTGTGTGTGTGTGTGTGTGTGTGTGTGTGTGTGTGTGTGTGTGTGCACTCTCAATAAAGGAGGTACCTTTGTATACTCACTCTGTATGAAATAACCTCCAAAAGAGGACCACTGTATACAAGTGGAAAGAAGTCACCTGTATGTATGTATGTATGTATGTATGTATGTATGTATGTATGTATGTATACATCATGTGTGCATGCCTTGTTATTTTGTGTCTTTGTTTTAACAGCACATTCTGGGAGCATTGTTCAGCTTAATCCACTTCTAAAGATGCTGCCAAGTTCACTAAGTCACACATGCCTACTTGTGCACTGTGCATGGCAGGCTGCATATGCAAAGAATGTGAGTTGAGAATACGGGTCTTTTTCAAAAGATGCTTAATTGTTAATCAAGATTCTTATATTTTAGGAATATACTCTTAGTCTGCAGTATATAAGTCAATTATCTAGTGCACAAACTATATCAGGTGAGCAGCAATCAATGGGCTATTACTAGATCCATGTGTGAGTGCATTCTCTCTCTCTCTCTCTCTCTCTCTCTCTCTCTCTCTCTCTCTCTCTCTCTCTCTCTCTCTCTCTCTCTCTCTCTCTCTCTCTGGTATTGTATTCATCATTGTGCCATTGTGTTTTCTAAAAGGTATTGTAGGCTTATTGTGGTATTTAAAATTTGAAAATATCATTGTTCGAGTAATTGAAAATAAAAAAAGGGTAAGTTAACTACTGAAGGTTAGTAGCTGTAATATGATTCAATACCTTCTTTCAGGGGATCACTATAGATCAGGAGATGATGGAACTAATTTCTGTTTGCCGAATTCTATTTGGCTACATTTTTCAGGTTTGTTTGTTCGTATTTGTTTTTGGTGAGCTGTAGTTTCTTTTAATGAATATTGGAATCTGTCTGATTGTTCAATGGCACAATATTCGTCAAAGCCATAAGCTTACTAGCTTATTAGCTTTTATGGTTGCCATGGTATACCTAGCCACCCATTCATCTTGTTTTAGCTGTTGTGAGAGCTTCTAAAGTTATACTTCAGTAGTCCTATGTTAATATAGTTATGTAGTGTAGCATTTAGAAACCTTTATATCTTAGTATAGACCTGGCTATGCTCCATCTTTTCATAGCCCAGAGCCCTCAGGAAATTATAGACCCCTGGTTTTTAGATATTGTAGACCCTTCTGTTTCAGTCTTCTAGTGTCTTTTATTTTAGTTTCAGACCTCTTTAAAGGAACATACCCCTGGAGATTTTGATGCTAGTAGAGACTCAGTCGTCTTACAGTAAGTTTGAATGATGTGTATGGGTTTATTTGAAATCTTGTTTGTTTGTTGTTGTTTTTTTGATTTATTTATTAATTTATTTATTAAGGGCTACCGCATGCACATACAAAGTGTATCTTGAGAAGTAATTTTACTTTTTCCCCCTTTTTTTAGGCCTCAAAATCGAATTGTCTTGATGGATATTGTTGAGAATTTTCCTTACTTGACCCCTACTGTGCTTCGGACATGTTTGGAATTACTTATTTTATCTGAGATTTCCTTACAGTTCGAAAAATCCATCAACGTGATGTCATTTTTTCCTAATTGGCTGAGAAATTCTCTAAAGAAAAGTATTTATAAGGTATATATAAAGATGAACTAGTATGGAACCCATGACACTTTCTATTTGTGAAAATGACTGGAAAGGTTGTACAATTAAATTTGAGAAAGAGGTGGTATTTAAGCATTGATTGCAGATTGTACCAGTTAGACCCATGCTTGAATTTATAGTCATTGGCATCTAGGCCCAGTGCAGATCTGGGACTGGTGCTGTGGTTGAGTGGCCTGACATGGCTCTAACCCCATTTATTTTGGTGACATTTTGAAGGGTAAACTGAGCATGTACACTCGTCCCACAATGCTAGTACAGTGGTTTTCAGTAAGATTGCAATTCTTGCAAGAACAAAACTGGTACAGTGGAACCTCCAAAAAAGAGGACACTTTGGGGAAAAGACCTCTGTCCTCATCTCGGAGGTTGTCCTTATTTCATAGGTTCCCTTTTTTGACACCGTTTCCATGGTAAAAATGACCTCCAATACATATAATATTTAATGCAACTATAGCTATGTGCTATTGTGTGATATATTTTGAAAATAGTCATTAATGGTAGTCTGTGTCATATTCTTGAGCTTAAGTCCAGCAACTTTATCAATAGCTGAACCAATTAATAGGGCTTCTTTAGTATGCCCCCGACTCTCCAAAAATTGCTGTATATCTTCCAAAGAATCGATAGCCTCCTTGAAATTCTTGATTTTTGGTGAAGGAGGGGGTGGGGGTTCATCGTTAGATTCATCTCCACTCTTTTGTTTCTCCTGCTGGCCAAGCTGTGATAGAAAGCACTATCAAGATCTGTGCATACTGGGAGGTCATCCTCACCCCTGAGATATTCATCCACACTACATTCCTCACCAGCTGGCATTAATCTCTCTATGAGGCTTTGGTTCGTCTGCCTCTAAGAAGGAGTCTGTACCATCTGCACATGGACAGCTGACCACATCTAACCTCTCATCAAGTACACCAGCCTTTCGAAAACACTTGAAGCTTCTCTTACATTTGACCATGCCATTGCCACCCACCTTATAGCTACAAGAATGTCAATGGACTTCACAACATCTGAAGCAGATTCACACTCATCTATCTTAGATAAGACATATCGTATTAACCATTTGCGATAGTGGAATTTAAAATTTTTGTTAATGCCAAGATCCAATGGTTGTAATACTGAAGTGGTATCGGCTGGTAAAAAGTAAATCTTTATATTACTATATTTGGTTGACAATTCTTCAGGATGACAGCCAGCATTATCCATAAACAAGAAAATATTACGATTCTTACTTGATAACTGCCTATTTAGCTTAGTAGGTATGATATCCATGATTTCCCCTGTCATCCAAGCCTTCTTCTGACTAAAGTAATTAACAGGTAAGTCTGATTTGTTAAATTTCTTTTAGACATCTAGGAGTTTCTGAACGCCATATTACGATAGGCTTTAACTCTTTCTTACCACCAGAAGACACAAAAAATGCCTCCTCTTACTTTTCTTCCCCCCATGACATTGTTTACCCCGCTGACCAAACCCGCTCTCAGGCAGAGCCTGCCAAAAAAACCCATGTTCCAAATATCATCCTTGGAGTAGTTATGAATAATTTCAGGAAGTCTTTCTTTCCATGATTGTACCGTCTCCCCATCCCAATCACCTGATTCACCACATATCTTAACATTGTATCACTTCTTCCATTTTTCGACCCACCCCATAGAACCTGTAAAACTAGGGCAATGTTCAATATTCAGTTGACAGCGAGCGAGCAAGCATTCTTTAGTGTTAGAAGATTTTGCTGTTTAGTTTATACAGGGGTGTATCCACCACTCTGGTTGGTCCGGTTTTCACCAGACCACTTTTATTATCCAATTCTCTTCATCCTTTCTATATATAGTTTCGGTCCGTAAAGGCGGTATTTACATGGAATTTCTAGTCCATATCCAGCACCTCTGTTAACTTTTGCTCCAGTTACTTCTACGAAGGCCTTATTCACTTCACGCTTTAAAAAGTGTGACAGGCTGGGGGCCAAGTTATAAGGAACATGACCAACTATTGAATCCTCCTTGTAAATTGCAACAGCATTGATATCTTTACAATTATCTAGTTCCCGTTTCACCAGTAACGATTCCCCTTGCACTGGAGTCCAGACATCCTGATATACATGAAATCCTCTTATATATGAGTCTATCTTGAAAACTTGAAGTTCAGCGCTGCTGTTCATCACTTGACTTGCCATGACTTCTATTCAGCTAGCAGAAAACGGCAGCTGCATGTAGCTAGCTTAGCTAGAAACAACAGCGCAAGGAGCTAGCTAATTAGCAGCTGCATGCTATGCATGAAACTAAGCAGTTGTGTGACCCCCCCAATGGGATGTTACACGATTTGGTACAATATATATATTATGCGCAGACAAGATAAACGGGAGGAGGGAGTATTGTTGATAAGTAACCATTTTGATTCAATTTTTATTACTCTGCATTTCACTTCTTCAGAGTGCATGGCAGGAACAGGTTCCTATGCAGTTACAGCAGAAAAGATCCAAGGTATTCATAGTATATAATTATTAATTGTAAGTGATTATTACTACCTGTTGTTTATTGTTGTTTTTTGCTGCAGTTTTTATCTGAAGCTGTGACTGTACACCTAGAAAAACAATCACAACCACTTGTATCATCAGCTCCAACATGTCAAATTTTATCAAAGACTCCTCCCGATGATATCTGTGTAGACATCACAGAATTTCAGGATTTTGTATTTGTGTTATCTCAACTTTGGAAACTTGATTTAGATGTAATCAAATCCTACTGGGTGTGTAATTTGTTTGCTGGTGGATTGATTGATCTTGGAAAAAGAGTACGTCAGCTAGTAGCTAGTAATTGCCATTTTTTAAGAGTTGAAATGATTTCCTTTCCAGATTTTTTTGACGATTAACAATAAGTCAGATGTGCTGTTTAATTTATTATCACTGAGTGGATATTTAACAGACCAGCTGTTACATAACATTGACGAAAAATCAGCTAAACTAGCATTGTTGGCTCAAACTCCACCTACACTGTTGGAGTGGATGCGAAAACAGGCATGTGCTTACATTATGCACAATTGTACTAAGATGTAGAATGAATTTTTTGGTTTGTTTGTTTTTTCTAGGGATCTAGTCCTGCTGTGAAGAATTGTAAAAGAATACAACCTCTGTGGAAGTCTGCTTCTTTTCTCATTGCACTGATCATTCCTTACTTGTCCCAAAATCAAAGTTTTAAAGATAAAGCAACACAACTAGAAAAACTGATTCGATTGTTAAAGCAGTAGAATATTCACTGTAAATTTACCTTTTTATTCCATTATTGTTATGATGTGGTAAATCTGAGACACTTTTATACGAACTCTGAATAACAGAATATGTACAATCATTAGCATTTTGAAAATTGTTATACAAAATGGAGATGTCAAGTTAAAAATTCATTAGCTGGGATTTCATACACTTTAAAATCTTCAGCAGTACTGACATTGACACACGAGTCATTTTGAATTTGTTCTAATTCTTCTTGAGCTTCTTTGTATAATATGTCTACTGATTGGTCTCCAGCTTTCAGCTCCTCCCCTATTTTCTTGTATCTTTGGCTAAAATGTGTCAAGATCAACTGCTTTGCTCCAATTGTGTGGCAAAACGATGCAGCCATTCCTAATAAAGCAAGAATTATCATCTTACGGTTATTATTGTTAACTGGTACTAATTTTAGAAATTTGCACCGATTCAAGGTCATAACAAAAAGAAGCTGCACTATCACAAAAGGGTGGGGCAAGCAACCAGCATTAGACTATAGCTAGTCACAATCAAGGAATCTCATTGGTCCATTTGGTGAATTCTATTCACTTAGAATCATGCCTTATGGCACTTAGAATTCACTTGCCCTAGGATGAAAACCCGGTAAAGATGGTCACTCCAATTAGTCCAATTCTAGCAACGCATCCGGTTATTGTTTCTAGGTGTGCTCTGATTCATGTTTATTGCATTTAAAAATCATGGTTATTGTTTCCAAGTGCGTGTTGAGGTAAGTTAAACAACTCCAGTGATTGGCTATAGTCTAAATAAGTTAGACACCTCGACCAACGGGATCTACGGTCTGTTTAGAAACCTTCGGGCCCCTTAGTAGCACCCTTGCTGTGCTCGGGATGCTACAGCCCAGGGCTCTCAGGTTTCTAAATAGACCGTAGATCCCTTGGTCTCATTGTCTAACTATTATCGGGATTTTCAAACCCATGATACTGGCATTGTACATGTTTGTTTCCCTCAGATATAGAGCCAATCAACACCTGACTGGTATGGTACAGCATTTTATTATTGCAGGAATTTTCATTCTATATAAGTCACATGATTATAAGTGTAAGCCACCCACTTACTTGGAGTCGAATGACCATTTTCTCTACATTTTTCTTCATGAGAGTTCTCATTGGTTGCTTCATGCACTAAAACATCGGCATCTTTGGCAATAGGAATAATGGCAGAACTGTCACAAGTATCTCCCAAAATCACCACTTTACGTCCAGGCCTAGTAGGACCCACTACTTCAGAAGGAGACACCTATGAAAGAGGAAGTTTGTATTACTCCAATGGGGCGTCCTTGCCTATCCTTACTTAGAGATCTATTAAAATATAATTATCGTATAGCTGGAGGATTATGTATTAATATTCCGAATGAAAACAATAAGGCAGATGTGTTATTAACATACCAACATTGACACAACAAGAAATCACCTAAAATGCTGCCTCACACTCCATCTTTTTGTACTAGTTTATTGATAATTATAACAATCTTTTATGCTCCAAAACTTGAGAGGACAGCTGGAACTGAAAAAATCCAGAATGTGCCTAAATTCCACACCCACTTGAAATGACTATAATTTGAGTCAGAATTTTTAATCCTTGAAGTCATTGAAGGCAAAATAATACAAGAATTGAATTTGAAGAGGTCGCTACTTTTTTGTTTTTTGTCTGTTGTTGGTTTTCAAAATTATTGTAAGCAGTTCAGCAGACAGTCAGTGTATTATGTACATACATGCAAGTATCTGTAGAAATGTCATTATCATATCACACTGATTGATCTATTCTCTTACACTCATTCCACTTGATAACATAATGGTTTCTCCCTTCTTTAATTTACCATACAACGGACCAGGTGGTACTCCAAGGGTTTTCAGTTTATCTACAAGCAACCTGATATAATATATGAAATTGACTGCCTTCCGTGTTAGTGTATACTTACTTTCCTGGCAATGGTGCTTCAGTGATCACATAACCAAAACAGGCTACTCTATGATGAAGAATATTTGCCACTACAGATAAAGGGCCATCTTGACATCTGTACATAGGAAAATAATTTACATAATAAAACCATGCACAATAACGGAATGTAAATCATGAGCCAAGTTAGTGCCTTATAATGGCCACCTTAATTATAATTATCTGAGGGTACTAAAATTTTAAACTTTGGCTGAAATACAGCTTATAATCATTTGCGTGTACTAGTATTATTAGTAGGTGTGTATTTCTGTGGACATTGGCTCAAGTAACAGATCAAACCCATGTAATTGTTCAGCCGTGAACGATTCATAACTAGGTGGGAGGGCATTTATGAATTGCAGTCCACTTATTTTTTTCGCGGACCACCCCGCAAAAAAAATAAGTGGGCTGGCCTAGCGAGACTAGCTAATTGATCCAGGAAAAAGTATTTTTAAAAGGCAAGTAGAGATGGCTAATGTGCACGGTTCAAAGAGTTCGAATCAAGTAACCCCTTACCAATATTACCAAACTATAAGCTAACACTTCACTCCCATGATGGACCAGGATGAGATGTGAAGTAGGTTGTAGTTTGGTAATATTGGTGTGGTTCTTGAGTTTGGTGAGGGGTACGGGTAAGGGGTTACTTGACTCAAATTTGACTTTAGCCATCCCTACTTGCCTTTTTATTTAGAATATTTTTTTCCTTTACTTGTTGATTACTGTTTTTGATGTAATGCAGATTACAGAGATACTTCTTACTTTGTACATTGACGGTGGATGGCACGGATTGTCCCATTGGACTAAACTTAATATTTTCTTTCATGACTTCAGAATACTTCTCTCCTATACAGTCAGCAACTCCTAAGTTGAAAGTCAGAACCTACTCATCTAGGTCTACACTGTATTCTGATATATCTAGGTCTACACTTCAAAATCCCCCAGGCGTACTTGGTACATGTCCTGAATTAGTAGTGCTCTGCATGCATAATGCGCACGCTCCAATTGTACAATTTTTACAGCCTTTTGTGAGCAAGTATTCTTTAGTGCTTCAACTCTTTAGGAGATTTGCTGCTCTAAGTTGCAGGCAGGCTGCATACATAGAAACCTGTAAATGGTTACCACAAGCACTTAAGCCAGGGTTCTAACCCGGATTTGCTTTGCAATGGTGTCAACCCGGATTCCAATCCAGGTAGCCCAACCCACATCAATTAGGTAGTGCCTTTATCGCTCACTCCCTGTCAAATATTGCATATTACCCTAGGGGTCCTAGGGGTACATTCAAGCATAACTAATAATCAGTCACAGGTTTTTCATAGTACCATCTGCGTTGAAATGCCACGGAATCACTACTACCACAGTCAGAGGTCTAGCCAGGTAATCCATAGTTCCCTCCTGCTCAAAATGCCATACCATATAGGGCCCATTCAAGTACAGTCAGAGGTCCAGCCCAAGTACCATCCAGCTCAAAATGCCACTGAATAAGATAGATGGCCATTGAAGTACTTTCAGAGGTTTATCCAGGTAATTCATAGTACCATCTGGGTCAAAATGCCACCAATTATGATAGATGGCCATTTAACGACTACTAACTACCACAGCTGGCTCAAAATGCCATTATGATAGACAGACCATTCAAGCATTACTATCACATGGCCATTGAAGGACTACTACCACAGTCGGAGGTCTTAGTACACTAGTCCAGGTAATTCATAGTAGCATCTGGCTCAAAATGCCACCAGTTTTGATAGATGGCCATTTAAGGACTACTACCACAGTCGGGAGGTCTTAGTACACAAGTCCAGGTAATTCATAGTAGCATCTGGCTCAAAATGCCACCAGTTATGATAGATGGCCATTGAAGGACTACTACCACAGTCGGAGGTCTTAGTACACTAGTCCAGGTAATTCATAGTAACATCTGGCTCAAAATGCCACCAGTTATGATAGATGGCCATTGAAGGACTACTACCACAGTGGGAGGTCTTAGTACGCAAGTCCAGGTAATTCATAGTACCTTCTGGCTCAAAATGCCACCAGTTATGATAGATGGCCATTTAAGCAATACTACAACAGTCAGAGGTCTAGCCTGGGTATTTTATAGTAACATCTGGCTCAAAATTATGATAGATGACCATTCAACCACTACTACCACAGTCAAAGGTCAGGTCAAACCCAGGTAATTCATAGTACCATCTGGCTCAAAATGCCACCAGCTATGATAGATGGTCATTGAAGGACTACTACCACAGTCAGAGGTCTTAGTACACAAGTCCAGGTAATTCATAGTACCATCTGGCTCAAAATGCCACCAGCTATGATAGATGGCCATTGAAGGACTACTACAAGTCGGAGGTCTTAGTACACAAGTCCAGGTAATTCATAGTACCATCTGGCTCAAAATGCCACCAGCTATGATAGATGGCCATTGAAGGACTACTACCACAGTCGGAGGTCTTAGTACACGAGTCCAGGTGATTCATAGTACCATCTGGCTCAAAATGCCACCAGCTATGATAGATGGTCATTGAAGGACTACTACCACAGTCGGAGGTCTTAGTACACAAGTCCATAGTACCATCTGGCTCAAAATGCCACCAGCTATGATAGATGGCCATTGAAGGACTACTACCACAGTTGGAGGTCTTAGTACACAAGTCGAGGTAATTCATAGTACCATCTGGCTCAAAATGCCACCAGCTATGATAGATGGCCATTGAAGGACTACTACCACAGTCAGAGGTCTTAGTACACAAGTCCATAGTACCCTATATATGGCCATTGAAGGACTACTACCACAGTCGGAGGTCTTAGTACACAAGTCCAGGTGATTCATAGTACCATCTGGCTTAAAATGCCACCAGCTATGATAGATGGCCATTGAAGGACTACTACCACAGTCAGAGGTCTTAGTACACAAGTCCAGGTATTTCAGAGTACCATCTGGCTCAAAATGCCACCAGCTATGATAGATGGCCATTGAAGGACTACTACCACAGTCGGAGGTCTTAGTACACAAGTCCAGGTAATTCATAGTATCATCTGGCTCAAAATGCCACCAGCTATGATAGATGGCCATTGAAGGACTACTACCACAGTCAGAGGTCTTAGTACACAAGTCCAGGTAATTCATAGTACCATCTGGCTTAAAATGCCACCAGCTATGATAGATGGCCATTGAAGGACTACTACCACAGTAGGAGATCTTTAGTACACAAGTCCAGGTAATTCTGGCTCAAAATGCCACAGATAAGATTAAGGTACATTTAAGCACCCACACAGTCACAGATCTTAAGGGTGCAGGCACACTCCGCCCACGCATGGTTGCTAGGGAAAATTAACTTAAAAACTATTCATGATAGAAATTTCTAACTTGCACCACATTATTAAGTATCAGAATAGTACTACATACACAAAAAATGAAGGAGGACCAATCAAAATGACTGATGTTATAACTGATTCCATTCTCAAGGTAAACTGCGTTACATCTCAATGACCACTTGGAATCAATGGCTGATTTTTGATATACAACTTCTTATACTTATTGCCATAAAAATTACATTTAGTTTTTATCAATTCACATTCTACTTTTTAATTTACCCATATAGGATCTAGTGTCCTGCACATTCTGTACTAGCTATAAACTAAAGCAAAATGTAACTTTTTAGACCTTATCAAGTAGTTGCCATATGCAAAATATTGGCCCATTCCCATGCATAGTTCCTGAGTTGCAATGACTTGTTCATTATTCCTGCTAGCATGGATTTTATATGTGCCAAAGCAGCAGCTGCTATTGTGTTTACTATCTGTTATTTTAGCGCGGTACGTTTGTGGTTAATTAGTGCTAGTACTAGCGCATGCCTTGGTTACTATGTGCCTGCACCCTTAATGAACAAACTTCATATTACCTTCTGGCTTGAAATGCCACCATTTAAGGCCCAGGTACCATCTGGCTCAAATTGCCACCAATTATGATAGATGGCCATTCAACCACTATTACAAGCTCTTTAGTAAACAAGTCATAGTACCATTTGGCTCAAAATGCCACTGAATAAGGTAGACAGCCATTCAAGTACTACTACCACAGTCAGAAATCAAACCAAGGTAATTCATTTTATATGTCTTGTTGAGGCAAGTGATTGGTCCAAATTATTCCGGGTCACAGTTGTTACAGTCGGAGATCCAGCACAGGTAATTCATAGTACTATCTGACTCAAAATGCCACAGATAAGCACACCCACACAGTCACATGTCTTTAGTGAACAAGCCCAAACCAATTAATGCATTGGCCTGATAGGCATGCATGTCAGTCTGGGGCACTACTCAAGAATGGCTCCACCTTCAGCCGTCATGTTCGAAGTCTGGGGCAAGATGCCATGACAGTACGCATGGCATACTCAAGAACTATGTGTCGGCAATAGCAAAAGTATAGGAGGAAAATGCCACAACACAATAGTACAAGGCATAGCAGCAGTAGCAGCCAACAGTATGCACACGTGCATGGCACGCTCAAGAATCAATGTTTCCAGCCATTCAAGACAGCATAGCATCATAATAGAATAGCATAGCATAGCTATCATGTCAGAAGTCTGGGGCAAGATGCTACAACAGTAACATATACGTTCCAGTGAGGCATTGGATCTATTCAGCCTCATTATATGTCTCATCTTTCAGTTCATTTCCAAAAACTCTCTGATCACCCCAAGAAGTGGCGGAGGACGGCAACCGCCCATGAGTTGCTTGCCCTCATGCCACTGCAAACTTTCTCAGCCCCACTGCCCTAGATACCTCCTCAACTGTGCCACTGCTTTGTTCAGTTCTGACCTGAGATCTGGTAGGCACACCAGGCTTTTACTTCCGCTAATGATAGGCAGGTTCTCAGCATCTGCTCCGCCAATCACTCAGCAAATTGGCGCAAATCCAGAGATCTCACTAAGCCATTTGATTGGTACTAACGACGGGCGGTGCACACAGGAAGCCAAAATATATGGCCGAAACTTCTCTGTTGCATGGAGAGACTATTGCAAGGCCTTTGATATGATCCCACATGCTTGGATAGGGACCATGAACATTATTAGGGGTTACTGGTCTGGGCTTGTACATGCTGCTGAATCCTTTCCCCTTGTTCAGAGCATATGACAGCAGCGCAAAACAGAGGCAGAAAAGAAGTGGGGACAGGAAATCCCCTTGGAAGAGACTCCTTTTCAGCAGCATGGGTATGGCCATCATGCCCCAGGGCATGTATGATCTCCAGCATGGATGTCCTCAGGGACGTAATCATTGCAAGCTGCTGACTTGTGCTTACTAGGAATGGACTCATAAGTTATTTACTAATAATTGAGCTTTGCTACTGTAGTAAGTATCCATACAAAATTTTCGATCTCGTGGGTCTTCTTCAGTGATTATATATAATGATACCATTCAGAAAAAATTGAATTATTACATCTCCTTACTGTTGAGTTACATATGTCCAGAGGTTCAAGTCTGGCATATGCTCACCACAGATAAGCCAAATAATGACCTGAGAGTCAACTCATTTGCTGAATCAGCAGTTTGTGTGTTGAGTCTGTGATGTAAACTATGCACAGTTCCAGGGGCTGCTTAATTTACAAAGAGCGTAATTTTCATAGCTTTCAGAGATTTAACAAGTAGTGCAAAAGTTAAGCTCTATGAAATTGTCTGGCCACACACGAGTGCCACACGATGTTGCTGTTCATTCTGCAATTTTCTAGGACTGACTGACACTAAGAAAGCAACTACTGTCGTCTTTCTTTCATCAAAAGATAGTCTGTTCAGTCATGAAAGACACATCTTCCATTCTATGCTTGGGTTGACTCTAATGTGTATCAGTCGTTGATAGCAATGGAAATACGTACTACAGTAGCAGCTACAGCTGATTTCACTGGATTAAAAAAAAGAGAGAGAGAGAAAAGAAATACCCCGTATTGTAGTAGAGGGTGTGATTATTAGTGAATAAGCACACAAGCACTCCTGCGATGCAACCATAAAGGTTATTTCCACGAAAATCTTCATATGGCTGATCCGTGAAAGTTGAGCTTCTCAAAATTACTACCAGAGTACATGCTGGATGTATGAGTTTTCTTCCAACTACTTACATCAGAAGTTGACGTTCTTATTGATCAGTGTGAAAAAAAAAAATTTTTCCCCCAGGAATTTTGCTATAGAAGAGAGGATGAGAAGAACAAAACAGATTCTACAGAAGCTTCATGGTAGTCAGGTGCTCCTGGGCCTTTAATCAGCATGGTCTTATTTTAAGCCAACCATAACATGCATAAGTCATTGTTTATATCAAGTGGGCATAGTTTATCCAAAAGGGGATGGTAGGACATGTCAGTGAAATTATATATTATTCCCTGAATCTAATAACCTCACTTAGAAAACTCAAGGATTGATTGTAGTTGGAAAAATTTATGAATCACCACAAACTACTATGCTGTATGGCCGTAAATATTAGCAGGAATTAAATTTGGCATATTGGACTGGTCCGAAACTTGGCAGATTTCAGTGCTTGCATGTAAAGATACTACTTGGAGAATTCAACAAATACATGCACATAAAGCTTGTCATAAGTAACACTGTGGTAGACTTAAAGACACTCCAGCTAAACTACACCAGTCCACATAATGGTTGCCAGCATAGGGTGTGCATTATATAGAATACAGAGCTGGAAATCTTGCTGGAATAATTTTTTTCCTCCAAAAATCAGCTCAATGAAACACTGGAGAGTATCATCTAGACATTGTTAAGGGCGAAATTGAAGTGTTGTAATCAATACTGGCAGCATGGTGGTACTGTAACCCTCGCACATGCACTGAGGGTTAATTAGCCCAATCTTCAACTTGTACTTATGCACTTCTTTGTTCATTTATGGGGTTAACTTTTAGAGTACAGTCGTGATTCTATAAGATCTAGTTCCTCACGGCTACAACTAACTAGAGGGAGAAAAGTAGTATTTGGACCCCTGCCCCCACCTAATTGGAATCCTGTTGTCTTCTTACACTTTCCAATGTCCATTCACATCCTTAAAAATATTTCTTCCTAGAACTTCATTGTGGTGAGGTTGGTCATTAGCTTCATATTCTGGACACCAACTCGTCTACATAATGAAAAAGGGCAAAAATCATTAACTTGCAACTCAATGTGGGTAAAGGGACACCTTAACAGTGAACACAGATTGCATCCATGATAACTAATATAGGTGGACATACTCATTGTATGAATGAACTGATACCTATTACATCAGTGGATGGGTGAAAATATGCACCATTCCACCAAAATCCCTAGGTTCGAAAACTTGCACGAATGAATGGATAACTATTACTTCAGTAAACACACCATTCCATCGAAATCCCCAGGTTTGATATCATGATGTAGCTCATGGACCACATACTTGAACTGTAGCTGGGATCGGGCAAGATTTAGATTTGTTCGGAGCATTTTCCTAAGGCCTGCAGGACCATATACTTCCATAGGAGAACCACCTTCACCAATACTACAACTGACAGTACAGAGCAGACCAGGCAATCCAAACACCTGTTATAGCATAAGTTAACAGTCAGTTTGAACTACTAGGAATAGTGAATGATAGCATCAGTTGTAGACTTCTATGTAGTTAGTAAGGTAGAGGGCAGTTGTCATAGATTGTGGAACATGAAGTCATTAATTTATAAAATCATTTTGCTCACGTGATCTCCATGTAAGTGAGTAATAAATACTTTACTGATACGACCAGGTTTGATAGTACTTCTCATCAGTTGGATTTGACTACCTTCTCCACAATCGAATATCCATCCACCTCTATCTGTATGTATAAAATTAAATTATATATAAGCTGTAACTGGAAAGGGGTTACCTACCAGTTCGCAGAACAATACAAGAAGCACCTCTACTTGGAGATGGATAGGCTGATCCTGTCCCTAAAAAGGTTAACTCCCAGGACGACATTGCTCGACTGTAGGCTTCTCGGGTAAGTCTATATCCAGTCTGGCACACACGTAGCATGCACGCGCCTATACCATACCATATTAAATGTCATCAACCATGTGATCACGACCCTTTCCAAACGTCTCTTAGTATATATATAGTTTAGGGAGAATGGTAAAGGGTTGACTGCGCCAGACACACGAGTATAGTAATGGCCAAACGTTATAGAAAAGTAGCCTTTCTTGGAGAAGGTCAGTTTGCTACCGTGTACAAAGCTGAAGACACTGAATGTGACAACAGAATTGTTGCTGTTAAAAAAATTAAGCTGGGATTGACCACAGAAGCAAGAGATGGTATTAATCGTACAGCACTCAGAGAGATAAAACTCCTGCAAGAGCTAAACCACGAAAATGTTACAGGCCTACTAGATGTATTTGGCCATAAGTCAAATATCAGTCTCATTTTTGAATACATGGATACTGATCTTGAGGTGATAATATTGGACCAGACCATCATTCTGAAGCCTGGTGATATCAAATCATACGTACTAATGACTTTGCAGGGTTTGGAGTACTTACACATGAACTGGATTTTGCATCGTGACCTCAAGCCAAATAATTTATTGATTAACAATCAAGGTGTTCTTAAAATTACAGACTTTGGTTTGGCCAAGACATTTGGGACCCCTTCCCGACCCCTTACTCATCAAGTGGTCACAAGATGGTACCGTAGCCCAGAACTTTTATTTGGAGCACGTTTATATGGGACAGGTATTGATATATGGGCAGTAGGATGTATTGGTGCTGAACTGATGTTGAGAAAGCCTTTTCTGACGGGTGACACTGATCTCGCACAGCTGGGGAAAATATTTGAAGTGTGTGGAACTCCTGATGAAGAATGCTGGCCAGGAGTAAGCAAACTTCCCGATTATATCAAATTTAAGGCCACACCAGAAATTTCTTTCAGTGAGATTTTCACAGCTGCTAGTGATGATTTCACTCAACTAATGAAGTGGTGTCTGGTTCTGGATCCCATAAAACGATGTACTGCTACTCAAGCACTGAAATCTCTCTACTTCAAAAGCGCTCCAGCACCCACACTTAACATTAATTTACCAATGCCTAAATCAAAGAAGGTTAGACAGGAAAATGAGTTCAATTCTGTCAAGCGAGAATTATTTGAACTATCTTAACCATATTCATTTCATGTCCGTGTTGGAAGAGAATTTATCAACATACACTGCTATCTTTGCTTTTTTTCTTTCTGGATTTTCACCTTTTCTTGTTTATTCTGCATAAATGAAAAATCCAAAATTATAAGGTAGATTGGGGTAACTTGGGACACTCTTACTACAAATGATGATATCTCTGCAACTGCTTTAGCTATAAACAAAGTTTAAGTTGCAAGAGATAGAGTAATCTTTCTAGTCCCAGGCTGAGCTAAAGATGACTGATATTGCTTATTAATTAATCGGCTACAACTCGTCAATGTGTAGTATGCAGAAATCCCTTTCAGGATAACTTGGGACACTGCATGTCCATGCAATTTTGATAAAGCTTAAACAGTGCGCTATGCATGTTTTGCTGACTGATCACTTTTATAAAACACAGAGATCATTATGCAGCATTATCTCAGTGAGTAGAATATTGATAAATCAGTTCAGTAAGTTTGAAGTTAGTTTATTAATTTTTTTCTTGCGGTCTTATAAAATCAGCAGAGTGTTTAGGTCTGCTTATTACAAACAGAGTAACCAAAGTACTCTAGACTGGCTTCAGAGAGAGACAAAGCATAAATGTTTATGTGTACAAAATAAGATCTTGAAACTCTTAGTAATCTCGAAACAAGATTAAAATATGACTCCACCGTCCCAAGTTAACCTGTGTCCCAAGTCACCCCGCTTTACCTTATTTAGCTACTACTTTTTATAGTTCAAGTGGTGTGTTGTATGGTTTAGCTCTAGCTGGGGTTATTCCTACCTGATACTGTAAAAAACTTATTCTAGCATCGAGAAAGTCATCTCTATGTATTTCACTATGCTTTTCCTTCAGTTGCTCTGAAAAAAAAATATTGAACACTTTTTTAAAATGTAGTGGACCAGTTGTAGACTACCTATTTCATCACGATGAATTTGCTTTAGCTCCTTTATTTCCTCTTCAAGTGACTTTATCTGTGAAGTACTTTAATACATATGTATATCAGAATTAATGATCATAGCTAACAACCTTTGCTTGGAGTATTTTGATAGCAGATGAATGCTGTCTCTGCAAGTCTGCAATAGTAGAATCAGATACATCTGCATTTTTCTTCAGTTTGGCTTGTAATCTTTTTGATTCTTCTTTTGCTGCAGCTAATGCCATGTTGCTGCTAGTAATCTGTGACTATGATTGTTAATTATCACATAATTATACTAAACCTCATGTACAGCTAGCTCTTTCATAATTAAAATTTCACACGCTTGTAGCTACATGAATTAGCTACAATAATTATGAAGAACCTTCAGTTTTGATAATTCCAAAGCCATTTTTTTGGCTTCAGCTGACTGATGGGATATTTGACTGGAATATGACTTTTTCACTTTTTCAGTTGAGTTCTTCTCTGCTGCTATCTGCTGTGAGAGCTTTTGTACCTTTCCAGTTACTGTGATTACCTACATTTTATAACTTTGTGAAGGAGGGTGTCATAACTAACCTAGTTATAGCTACCTTATCCTGATATTCCTTCAAAATATCCGATTGTTCCTTAAGTTTGGTTTGATATAAATCAACTTCAGACGAGTATTTTTTTTCTGATGCAGCAAATCTGACTTTCAGCTCCTTCAGATCATCTCTACTACAGATGAGTTGAGTTTTTGTTGACTGCAGCTGCTCTTCAAGTTGATGTTGCTTCTTTTTGGAGGTTTCTAATTCAGCCATTATATCCACCCTTTGAGCTTCAACAGCTGATTTCTGCTCAAGGATTGTGTTAACCTGGTCTTTTAAAACTCTAATTTCATCATCGTATCGGGAAGAGTACTCTTTTTTTCTTCGTTCCAATGTCTCCAGCACTGCATGATGATATTGAGTAATTATAACTATATAGCTACTGGTCATTAAAAATTTAACAAGGAGAGTCATTGATATGATAGCAATAACTACATACTTTTTTGCCATACTGCAGCCATTTCTTTCTGCATTTTAGTTTCTGCCTTCTCTACCTGTAAGCAAACACTCTATAATCAAAGCTATCACAGCTAGCCATTATACCTCAGTGTGCAAATTTTCCATTGTTCCATGTATCAATTTCGATACTTCACCACTACTGGCTTCACAAGAGGGTGTACTGAACTTGACTGATGGTGAAGAACTTGGTCCATCTTCTTCCATTGCAGTTAGCTAGCTGTTAGGAAGCAAAAGTAGCTATAACTAGATATTTATTTTAATCATAACCATAGTAACGGACCAGATTATTGATGCTATTCATAATATCTCATGATTCTTGTCTCCATATGGAACTACACAACAGTTCATGTGGGATTTTGGCCATGAATAACTAGGCATATTCACGATAATTATAGAAATGGTTGGACCCACTACAGTTAGTGGTTGACTACTATTGAAATGTACCCTCTCCCAAAAGACTCATGTAAGAGCTTGTTTTGCCTTGTATGCACACCAATGGTGTGCTATTGATATTGTTAAATAAATATTGGAAGATGATAGATAATAAATCAATGATGAGAAATTTCATGTCTGATGAGAGGAAATATAATTTTACATGCTTTCAAGAAGATATTTAAGGACCTATAAATCCCATGATGCATGTGCCATATTTTGTATGATGTTACTGTTCGGTGCATGGCATAGATAGCAACAGCAAAGAAATGTCCAATAAGAATAAGAGGATTTGGTCGTAAGCTGTAACACAAAACATACAATGAAAATATATCAATTTTGTCCAATATTCATACTTACACTGATAAAAGTCCAACTGGGTCAGATACAGCTCTGCCACCTAATTTGAAATACTCAAAACAGGCTCGTCTCAAATCATATAAATTCCCTAATTGGGGGTGGGGAGAGAATGACCTTTTGGATATGAAATTTCAGGTATGGATGTACTTACTGTCCGATGCTGAAAATAGCGCATATAGTGCCTGAGCTAATACATTAACCACAAAAGAATGTGACTGTTTTCGCTGCCATAGAAATCTCTTTTGAAGAGATAAAACTTGATCAGAATTTTTCAGATCCGATACAGAGAACAGTAATTCTTTCAAGAGTAGTGCATCATTCAGTGCCACACTCATGCCTGAACCTGTCAAAGGGTGTCTCATGTTGAATGAATCTCCCATGAGGAGAACACCAGGTTTCAACTTATATCTTGCTGGAAGAAAACTATTAGGCATTGATCGAATGCCTTCCTTCTCCAGTGCTTCTTGAAATGGTTTGCGTATGATCTCTGCAATCATGGAACTGATTAATACACATGATAGACATTTAATATACATACCAGTCAGTAGAGGAGCAACCTCTTCCTTCAAGTACTGATTCATATTCGAAGGCATTTTACCTTGAATATCAACTAAAATACGTGTGGCTGTTGATGAAATCTGATACACTAATATCGGTCCATTGGGGGAGAGGATTATCTCAGCATGACCTTTCTTGAATTGTGGACAGTCATGCATTATAATCCCAGCAAAATGAGAGGACACTGTGACTGATGATGTGCTGAAATCTTTACGAAACTTTGAAAAACAACCATCAGCAATTATAGTCAAATCAGCTTTCACTGCCTGTAAAAAGTAGCATACATGAAATGATAAGTAGCTATTAGCTAGATAACCTTATGACTCTGATTAGTTTTGTCCTTATAAGATACTCCAACAATATTTCCATCCTGACTTTCTAAAAGAGAAACAGCTGTGCCTTCTATGAGTGTTGCACTATATGTCAATTTGGGAGTAATTTAGATGTGAATTTCAAAGCACTATAACACATACCCACACTTTCTAGCCTCTTTACGTAGACCCATGACAAATCTTCCATGGTGAAATGATCTACCAGTCATAACTGCTTTATTCTCATCCAAGGGATAGCTAAGAGACACAGTGTTGCCACTATCATTATCATGAATCACGTAGCCATACACAACATGTGCATCGATGTTTTCTACAGCATCTACATCAAAAGTGGAAAAAAATTGTGAGCCCCTATTGTCAGCATAATACATCCTCTCTTTACCGGGTCTGTTAACTAACAGTGTAATCCTATTATTATAGAGCCCCATTGTTTTAAAGTACATGAAAGTTATACTGAAATATCCAGTTGTCCTGTACAAGCAAATAGGGAGCTCAAGCTCAGCCTCTTGTTGTACAAGTGGATGCAAGAGGGTGGGGCTCCCAACAGAATGCAATTTAAGAGGTTCTAAATTTTTCCTTGGGGAAGGGGGGGGGGGGGTTGTGGGGCGGGTAGGGATCAATAAAAAAGCTCTATAGATGTTGTAAAGACATAAGACTATACCTTTCAATCCAAGTTTAGTGAGTGCCACATACCCACCAGGTTGCAGAAGTTCTCCAACTATCCTATTAGGCTCAGATAAGTCTCTTTCAATGATGGTCACCTTCCGGCCATCTCGAGAGAGAGCTGCTCCTATAGCACAACCTACTATTCCTGCACCCACTACCACCACTTCAGTGTGCACATCATATTCCTCTGGTGCTGCTTCAGTATGCTGACATTTCTACAGCACAGAGGAAGCAATGACTTTCCCTAGGAATCATCTATGACTTACCTGAGAGTTACTATGGCCTTTATCTTTCTTGAAGATAGAGTACACCAAAAATGCCACAATAAAAGCTGTGATACCTGTAACTAGGATAGGACTGATGCTGAGTTCCATAGTAGCTACAGGCCTAGTAGATATAGTCAGCCACACTCACAAAAATTAATATCAGGTGAGGGAGATCAGAGATCTACTATCTCTGGGGGAGATGCAGTCACGCCATCAAAACAAGCCCCACCCCCTCAGATTCAGTGCGCGTGCGCAGGTAGTTTTATGGTAAAGGGTCCCAGATGCAGACTAGTAAACGTAATGAGTACGACGAGTGCTGCATCACATTCATCTCCCCCGGAACCTCTATACTCCCTTCGACCTCGTTCTGGAGGAATTTGTAGTCTTAAGTATCTCCCATTTTCTGATCAAGAAGCTGGAATAGCATCAGTGTAAGTTCAGGGACTTAGTTCAGAGATAGTAGACCCTTTAGGCAGCTAGTTCAAAGGGAGTGGCAAGGCAAAGGCACATATCCAATAATTGCATGATTGAAGAATTGCATTACACCTTAGTGTGTTTGTTCAAGTGCACAAAGTTATGAGGTAGGTTGGCAGGAAAAATTTTGAGGGGAAGCACAAGTATGATAATAGTAGAATCAAGTGCAAGGACATATTTTCCAAATAATGCACACAATTGCGGACAAAAGTCAAAAAATAATCTGGGTAGCCAACCCCCGAGCGCAGGGTCTGGTGACACATAATATTTATTTATCAAGAAATCTGCAATGTCATTATGTGATGTATTCTGGCATTTAGTGACGCAAATGACATCACACATCACTGAATGACATCATTGAAAAGCTGAACAAGTCCAAGTATTACATGTCCACCAGACCCTTGCACCTTCAGCGTTCAGGGCTGGATATGCCAGATTAAGTCAAAAGATTAGGGTAGGTATTGATGGCCTAGTACGGGGTACTTCATCACAGTGTGCCAAAGTGTGTTTATTATGATTTTGTACAGCTCAACATCAGGTACTTTACATCTGTGGTCTTTGAATACAAAACGATCAATATGGAGTGAAACTATTGGTGCTCCTCTTTTATCTGTCAATTCATGCTGTATCAATCAAGATAGGAGATTGATCAGGTGATTTAAAAATTGTAGCTGCATACCCTTCCTCTATAATGGGCACTGGGTCATTTTATTTTTAATACTTTTTCCACAGTCAGACAAGAGACGGTAATGTAGATGTGTGGGATTGTGTAACAAAGAAAAAAGTATCATCAATTGGCATTGGTGATTCAGGATTCTGCAAATTAACTACTTTCGATGAAGGTAGTTCGTTATATTTGTTGTTCTAAGCTCTTGTTAGTAGCTAATTAAAGTTTTGTTTTATTTTTTGTGTCCAAATTTAATTTGTTGCTGTAGGTTCACCACGGAGTTCATGTTTTGTTGTAGGCAGTGTGGCACACAATAAGGTATTCACATATTTAGGGTGATGACATAATGCAGCTGCTGACTAGAACTTTATGTCAGCAGCAGTAATATGCATCAGAATGAGATGATGTTGAACAATAATTGCCCTCTACTGATGCAGATATTATTTACATTATTATTTTATGCACTAGGTTTATGCATACAATATACCTTCACAGAAAATTGAAATGAGTTTCACTACTAAAGATTCAAAAAATAAAGGTAATTACATATAAGGCTGCTGATAAAACTGGTATAGCCTATGCCTTTTTTGTGTGTGATTTTGTTGCACTATTGACTTTCCTACCAATTCTTTTTCTGATGTTGTCCTGTAGGTATGTGTATGTGTGTCAAATCCTTCTATAACTGTTCTACTGGAATAAATTACGTGATTGGAGGATTTGAAGATGGTACTTTGCTATTATGGGATGAAAGAAATACAAATATGGAGTTAACTTCTTGCCAGTTATTCCATGAACCAGGTATTTACCCTGCACTCAGAGACAGCTTACTTTGTGTAGGAAAAATACATGATTCTGTACTCAGAGTCCTTTTGTACTTTTAGTATTGTGTGTTACTGTGGATGACAGAGGTAGAGGTGCTTGTGGATCCCCTGGTAGGACTCTCCAGTGCTTCAATATAACACTCGATAAGGTATGTTTGAATAACCCATTGGGATAGCACACTTGTAATTATGTAATAATTATCCACAATACTGTAACTAGCCACTTCTTTCACATGAAATCTTGATTACGATGGTGATTATAATCATATCTCATGTTGTAGGGTCTTATTGAAGAAGTATACACTTTGGAGTTGAAAAATCCTGGAATAGCTGACATTGCAGTAAGGCATGATAAGAGAATTTTTGCTACTGGTGGATGGGATGGTAGGTAAGCGATACAGCAGAGCCATTGTGATTATATCATTGACTTTTGTGTACTGTTTAGAATTCGGGTATTTACTTGGATGAAAGGGAAATCTCTTGCAGTCCTCAATTATCATTCATCTACTGTTCACTGTGTTAAATTTTCTGATGCTTCAAGTCTACCAACAGACACTAACCTGCTTATGTGTGGGTCTCAAGATGAAGTAATAAGCATATGGAGATTGTATTGACAAACCATAGCCATCATTTTTTATTCTGAATCACGCAATAATTATTATAACCTAACCGTTGGAGAAAAGTAGGCAATTCGGAGCATGCGCATTGTGTTTGAGCATCACGTCGATCCGATATCCATCGTTAGCTGGCAAGATGCATTTTCTTCTTTCAGTTTGATTAGATAATCTGTTTGTTTAGGTATTCCAAGGATAAAGTCTTTGTAACCCCACAACCCCACAGCGCGAACGTGCACCATGAGTTCGAGTACTAGTGGTGGTGGCAGGAGAAAGAAGAAAATTGCAGTCAATGAAGATGATATTGCAATTGGAAAACTTTCAGGTTGGCTAAGTTTTCTATGGGACCATGGTATTATTTTCACTGCAGGGGCTGGAAGTAGTGATCTTGTACGCCTGCAACCCTCTCAACCCAGGTAGCAAGCTGTAACTATAGCTAGTAGCCTAGGTGTGTGTGCTATATGGTAAAGGGTCACCTGACCAGTTACTGAACTAGCCATCAAATGTGTACTTTTAAATATTATTGTTAGGCCACGGTAATTTTTTCCCCCTGGCCCTTCCCCTCTAATTTTGATCCCTCCCCAAGAAAAATGGGTCAAAATTTGAATTCAGCTACTCCAAAAGACATCCAGCTAGGATGATAGTACAATATCAAATTCAAGCATTGGTCACTTTGAATATATTTCCAAAATAATTGTGGTGGATATAGCCTCTGACCACACCTCCCTCCCTCCCTCCTCAATTTGTGGGCAGTTATTGCCTTAGGCCTTACTTCTATGAAGTAATTATATAATGGCCTTCTGATGTGCAGATCATCATCTGACCAATCAAAGAAAGATTTAACTTTTGGAAAAGTTCAAAAGGTAGTGCTGGATTAGTCATGATATTGATGTTATACCTCTTGCTATATAAATACAGAGAACATTTTCTCCGATTATTCCAACAAGCAGAAAGATAAAGAAAGAGCCAGTTGATGTAGATGTGATGGTAGCAAAAAAACAGTCCTTCAAGGAAAAGAAAGTGCCAAACACTGATAAGAGAGGAGGAAGAAGGGGCAAAAAGGATGTCATTAAGTCTGAATCTGTATTTTCAATGGGACCAGCTGGAAAAAGTACACAAGGAAGGGAAGGTAAATTTCATTTCCTGAAGTATAGAAAGATGTGTGTAACTAACTGTGTAGGAGTTCGTGATGCATTCGGGAATGATCTCAGTTCTATAAGGAAGAAATCAGTTAACACTACTAGTGATAAATCAACCTCTAGTTCTTCAACTGTGAGAATTCACAGGGAAGAGGAAGAAGAAAATGACCTCGGACAAATTCCAAACCAAACCTTTGTGGAAGACCTGTTTCAAGATTCCCGGCTCCCCCCTGTCCAACTACCCTTAGAACACAATGTTTGCAGGAAGCTAGCTAGTAAGCAGGTAGAGAAGGGGCCTCCTGATAGAAAATCACAGGTTGATGTCACTAGAGAATCCCTGGATACTGCTGCAAAATTATTTGAGCATGTAAGTGTTGATATTTCTTCTAGGCTGGTTGATTTTATCTATTCAACTTATAGGATTCAAGTGACAATTATTTTTTCTTACAATTGCCTGATTGCCTGCCTGTCACCACTGACTATACTGCCACAAGTGACGTCCCTAATAGTAGCAAGGTAATTCTCCCAGCCCCATTGCATTGATTTTACCAATCCGTATTAAATAGGGCAGGGATCTTCTTCTCTCTGATGTTCCTGAGGGCTATATAGGAAAATTGAAAATCCATAAGTCTGGAAAAGTCAGGTAACTTTGATGTGACCATATCAGCCCAGTGGGTCACTTGGAGACTTCCCCATGATTTAAGTCCCTCCCTCAGTACAGTAAGTCTTGATTTTTCAATTCTTCATTTTTTTTTCAGACTTGTGTTGGGTACAGTAAGTCTGGATATTTCAATGGGAACTCCTTGTGGTTTCTTGCAAGAGTTGGTTAGCATCCGATCAGATTCCAAGATAACCACAATTGGCCAGATTTCACACAGACTTGTTTGCATACCAGACTTTGAGGATATTCTTGCAACAACATAAAGTAGGTATATTAGCGTGACACACTTCCTTCCTTCAGAACTATTATCATAATATATATTGAGCTATTTATAGAATCAGTAATGATGTCATGTAATGATATTATTTATAGTAACAATATTCATAACCTGAACCAAACTTGGGAGAATGTTTGCATTCATTCTCTAACATTGCACCACTTCATTGCAATACCATTAAATAACCTGTGTAAGTACCTGTATAAATACCATAGCAATTGTGATATTGCACAGTCACTAGAAGGATTTGTTTCCCAGCACAATCAGCCCAGCTATGGCAGAGTTTACAGCATATGAGAAGATGGCTGACAGCACTTCCATTTGGAAATCTAAGAATCTTGATCACATAAAGGAGTGGGTGGCTTTGGAAAAAGTTCATGGAGCAAATTTTTCATTCACTGTTTATAAGGAATCAGGTCCGACAATTGATACATGATCAATGAGTAGTTCATTATTATAACAGTTACTAATGTGCAATGGCAACTTAAAGGAGCAGGGGGAAAAGCAACCTATTCCATTAGTTTTGCTTCAAAACCTGTGGATTTTATGTATAATAATTTGACCTCAATTCTCATAGAGTCACTTGTGGTGAAAATTGCAAGGAGAAATGATTTCCTAACCCATGAAGAAAAATTCTTTGGGATCAATGAGCAGGAAGGATTCATTGAAAGTGAATGTGAGAAGGCCAGTTGCATGTTCCAAGCCATTCAAGAAAGGGGCAAGCCAAGTGATATCCAGTCAATCACAATATATGGGGAGTTATTTGGAGGTAACATATAACTAATTAAATGAATGGATCCTTATAATTTCCATGCTGCTTATAGGGCATTACCCCCATCCATCAGTACCACAACAACCAAAAGTCTCAACAGTCCAAAAAGAGGTAGTTTACTGCCCAGACTTGAAATTCATTGCATTTGACATTGCCACTATGAGGAAAGATGTGCACAGTAAAGGTAGGCATTACTAGGCATTTAATGTTCATCACTATATACTAACTTGTTATGCATAGAATACTTGGATTATGATATTTGTATGAAGCTTTTCAAGGAGAATGGATTTCTTTATGCTGAACCCTTGATAACAGGAAGCTTACAAGACATGTTCAATTTCCCTCTTGGGTTTAACAGTACAATTCCTGCTAAACTGGGTCTACCACCACTCCCAGAAGATATCAAGAATACCGCTGAAGGAGTAGTTGTCAAACCTCTAAAAAATACAGTTATTGAATGCAGGACTGGAATGAAACGAGTCATTTTCAAACGAAAAGTGAAAGGATTTTGTGAAAGGAGACCACGAAAGAAGGATTTCACAGCCAAAGAAAAGCAATACTCACACGACAAATGCCAGCAAGATTACCTACTGATTAAATACGAACTGTTTGCTCTAGTTACAGAGCAGCGAGTGGTAAATACAATTTCCAAACTTGGACTACCAGAAGAGAGTGATGCTTTGAAACCTTTGACCACTTGGGATGACATCCAAAAGGCACTGTTAGCTGATGTAATGGATGAATTGAAGAGAGAGGAGGAATTGTGGGGATCATTCATTACAACACCAAAACTATTCAAAGATCAATTGATCAAAGAAACAGGAAAAGAATGCACTCAAATCATAGAAGACTACAAATTAAAATTTGTCCAACACCAAAAGACGTCCCTTACCCCTGAACAAACATGAAAAATAACAGCTGGATTAGACTGTACATAAACATTAAGAAAATGATGACCTGCCTTATTTTTGTGCCAGTGTCAGTAGACATTCTGTAGTCCATGTATGTATCAAAACATTTCTGCACAATATAAACTTGTAAAAAATTGCCCACACAATATAATACATCATACCTGCAATCTTAACACTTGTCTACAGAGAAGATACTGGCCAAGCTTATCACTGTCTTTCACTGACTCTGGGAAACGTACATTTACATCAGCTTCTATATTCTGCAGTGTGTACAGCAGCAGAAGTAGCTAGTGAGTAAATGGTTTGTACAAGCACAGTACCTTTATCTGTACATCATCAACTTCCTTTCCACCAAAATCTTCGATCATAATGGCAATAGCAGGAGCAGTGTAGGGATAGTCGGAACCAATACATATCAAACACTTCAGATTAGCTAACGAACAAATGAGAACAATGCATATTAATTAGTTGATGCTACATCTGTGCCATAATATGCTACCTTTATTATGCTGAAAAGTTCCTAGGTAAAACTTATTCATCCTCTCTTGCAGGTTGAATATTGAGTGACTAACAAATTGAGAACTTGATAGCTATCGAGAGTGAGAGGGACAGAAGTAAGGGGATGGACAAAAAATGGGGGAAGGAGAAGGAAGGATTTATTGCATTGAATACCATAATGCTTAATATCCTCACTTGAAACTCTGTTAATGAAAGTTGCTTCCACTTCACTAGTTTGCAGTAGGGACGTCCTGAAAGCAGAGCATCAGAATCTGGACCAAGAATCAACTCACTTCCCTCTGAAATTTTCCTAGGTAGTAATCAGTTAAAATTTTTCACAATAACTTACCACAGCTCAAGGAAATGACCTGTCTCAAAAGATAAACCTGTGTCTGGAATCTTAGCTTCAATTTGCTTATAACAGAGTCCATATTCTCAGCACTGATTTCCACTTGTTGCTCAGGGGGAGTGCTGTCTGGCATCTCAGCGTTGTCACTTATACCACATACACGCTGGATCCACTTATAGGGAAAACCATAAGTGCGCACTGCTGATGAAAACACTTCATTACCATGTTTCCTTATGTGAAAGGAAACGATGGAATTGGGAGATGTACGTCCAGTGTCACCATCAGTAAGACAATGAAGAAGACAGGACTTGTCCAAAAGAGTGGACAGCTGGTCCTCTGAAACACCACTAACACTTACAAAAGATACAGAGGCACATACGACACTAAAGTGAGGAAGGTAAGAGAAGGTGACCTGGAAGGAACCTAGATCTGCAGTGCCAACCACATCATCAATACTGTCAACCATAATGTTCTCTATACTTGCCCTTCAAAGTGATTGTGCAGATAATTGATAGAGGATGAGCTTTAGATATCTTTTTCTCCAGAGAAGCTTTATCACGTTTTCTGGTTTTTTTCTGAATTCAGTACATGGAGTAATACTGTAATAATAAAACAAACTGAAAATACCCTTTGTTCCTTTTCTCCTCCTTCACCATCTGAGTCCCCGCTCTCCTCCTCTGGACATATATATCAGAGTGGAGGCTTTCAAGTATGACCTGCAGCATCTTACCACTATTGTCCTGCTGGCTACCCTGAAGGCTTTTGGCTTCCCCCATATCACCAACAACAGACACAGCAAGACTGGAGTCCTGTACTTCTGAATATGCTTTTGCTTGCATGTAGAATATGTAAAGAGACCTGTGTCATTATAGGGGAGCAAGAGACCTGTGTCATTATAGGGGAGCAAGAGACCTGTGTCATTATAGGGAAGCAAGAGACCTGTGTCATTATAGGGGAGCAAGAGACCTGTGTCATTATAGGGGAGCAAGAGACCTGTGTCATTATAGGGGAGCAAGAGACCTGTGTCATTATAGGGGAGCAAGAGACCTGTGTCATTATAGGGGAGCAAGAGACCTGTGTCATTATAGGGAAGCAAGAGACCTGTGTCATTATAGGGGAGCAAGAGACCTGTGTCATTATAGGGGAGCAAGAGACCTGTGTCATTATAGGGGAGCAAGAGACCTGTGTCATTATAGGGGAGCAAGAGACCTGTGTCTTTATAGGGGAGTAAGAGACCCGTGTCATTTAGGGAAGCAAGAGACCTGTGTCATTATAGGGAAGTAAGAGACCTGTGTCATTATAGGGGAGCAAGACACCCATGTCATTATAGGGAAGCAAGAGACCCGTGTCATTGTAGGGGAGCAAGAGACCTGTGTCATTATAGGGGAGCAAGAGACCTGTGTCATTATAGGGAAGTAAGAGACCTGTGTCATTGCTGGGGAGCAAGAGACCCATGTCATTATAGGGGAGCAAGAGACCCGTGTCATTGTAGGGGAGCAAGAGACCCGTGTCATTGTAGGGGAGCAAGAGACCTGTGGGGAGCAAGAGACCCATGTCATTGTAGGGGAGCAAGAGACCCATGTCATTGTAGGGAAGCAAGAGACCTGTGTCATTATAGGGAAGCAAGAGACCTGTGTCATTGTAGGGAAGCAAGAGACCTGTGTCATTGTAGGGGAGCAAGAGACCTGTGTCATTGTAGGGGAGCAAGAAACCCGTGTCATTGTAGGGAAGTAAGAGACCTGTGTCATTGTAGGGGAGCAAGAGACCCGTATCATTATAGGGGAGCAAGAGACCTGTGTCATTATAGGAGAGCAAGAAACCCGTGTCATTATAGGGAAGTAAGAGACCTGTGTCATTGTAGAGGAGCAAGAGACCTGTGTCATTATAGGGAAGTAAGAGACCTGTGTCATTGTAGGGGAGCAAGAAACCTGTGTTATTGTAGGGAAGTAAGAGACCTGTGTCATTGTAGGGGAGCAAGAGACCCGTATCATTATAGGGGAGCAAGAGACCTGTGTCATTATAGGGGAGCAAGAGACCTGTATCATTACCTGTGTCATTGCTGGGGAGCAAGAGACCCGTGTCATTATAGGGAAGCAAGAGACCCATGTCATTGTAGGGGAGCAAGAGACCCGTGTCATTGTAGGGAAGTAAGACACCTGTGTCATTATAGGGGAGCAAGAGACCTGTGTCATTATAGGGAAGTAAGAGACCTGTGTCATTGCTGGGGAGCAAGAGACCTGTGTCATTATAGGGGAGCAAGAGACCCGTGTCATTGTAGGGGAGCAAGAGACCCGAGTCATTATAGGGAAGCAAGAGACCTGTGTCATTATAGGGAAGCAAGAGACCTGTGTCATTATAGGGAAGCAAGAGACCCGTGTCATTGTAGGGGAGCGAGAGACCCATGTCATTATAGGGAAGCAAGAGACCCGTGTCATTGTAGGGGAGCAAGAGACCTGTGTCATTGTAGGGGAGCAAGAGACCTGTGTCATTGTAGGGGAGCAAGAGACCTGTGTCATTATAGGGAAGCAAGAGACCCGTGTCATTGTAGGGGAGCGAGAGACCCATGTCATTATAGGGAAGCAAGAGACCCGTGTCATTGTAGGGGAGCAAGAGACCTGTGTCATTGTAGGGGAGCAAGAGACCTGTGTCATTGTAGGGGAGCAAGAGACCTGTGTCATTATAGGGAAGCAAGAGACCTGTGTCATTGTAGGGGAGCAAGAGACCTGTGTCATTGTAGGGGAGCAAGAGACCCGTGTCATTATAGGACCCGTGTCATTGTAGGGGAGCAAGAGACCCGTGTCATTATAGGGAAGCAAGAGACCTGTGTCATTGTAGGGGAGCAAGAGACCCGTGTCATTATAGGGAAGCAAGAGACCTGTGTCATTGTAGGGGAGCAAGAGACCCGTGTCATTATAGGGAAGCAAGAGACCTGTGTCATTATAGGGAAGCAAGAGACCAAGAGACCCATGTCATTATAGGGGAACAAGAGACCCATGTCATTGTAGGGGAGCAAGAGACCCGTGTCATTATAGGGGAGCAAAAGAGCTTAAGAGTCAAGCCAGTGAGGTAAAAGTACCCCAGTCATAAGGGGTAACCACAATGTACACATAATGCAACACTACTCCACTAACGATGGTAAGAGTAATGCCAATTCCTGCTCCTCCTTCTTCTTATCCAACGGGATCCCCAGTGACTCCTGCAGTGGCAAAGTAGCTTTCCGGATTCCTTCAAGAGTTGGTAGTATGTTATTTAAGTTTTCTTCCTTGATAAGAATGTCTGCTTCTTCCTTGGCTATAGCACTTTCAAGATTGCTTCGCTGCTCTGCTAATCTGATACCAAAACATCATACTTCAGCTAGTACATGAAAAAGAGTAGGTTTACTGTTTTCGTTGTTCCAGTTCAGATTCCAATCTTCTGAGCATTCGTTGATGTTCATCAACCTAGGGAGAAAAAAAGAGACCAGGAACACCTTTGTGTGATGCAACCTCTCAAAACTTACTGGCATCTCACTTGCAGAAAATACTTCATCTTCACTAATCAGATCTATTTCCTCATGTTGTGATCTAAAAAATGAGAAAACTGACATTTATTTTCCCAAATACATACAACCAACATACTTGAACTCCAAACAATTAGTGATCTCTTTTCTCAAGTGCATTGCCTCATACATTAAGTTCTGTAGCTGAAGGTGAAGGTCATCCACGCCCAACTTTTGCTACATACATCATTGTAATTATTGTATCTCATTGTTCACAAAATATATCATTCTACACACTTCGTGAGTCTGTTCCCGTGTGTCCTTACAATACATATGCGAGAGTCGATTGAGCTTCTTCAGGGTTACAAAATGGACCAGCCCTTTCTGTTTATGGAGTTCAATTTCTGTTTCAGCCTAAATAAAGGTGCAACACAGTTACTTGCACATAAAATCTGTATTGGGTAAATATAATACATGATCACTGACAATCATTATTGAATCATAGTTGTTCTTGGGCATCAAAACTGACTAATACGGCACCCGAACTCCTTTAGACACTGTAGCTACAAGCTAGTCTTGCTTACCTCATTTGATTTCAGTTCCCTGATTTTTCCCATGATCAATCTGAGATTATCACAGGTGTTTTTGGCCCATTTTGGGATAGCAGCATGACCATTGTCAGGCAGCTCCTCCCCATACATAGGAAGGCTCCCTAGTTTCGTGGCAGAGTTGGGAGCTTTACTAGGCTTCACAATAAAAGGTGTTGGCACAGATGAGGAAGACTGAGATGCACTCTGAGGACTTGACTGAGTGGAAGACTTGATTCTTTTTTTTGCTACCTTCTTTGGCGGTTCGTCTTTACTGCTAGGGACAACACCCTCTGCTGATTTACTACTAGTCCTGGATCGCTTCATGCCTGCAGAGCTGAGTTTACTCTATATGGTGCACACCATAGCACATGGATTTTAGCCCGCGCGCATGATCAACTTGCAGATTATGAACTAGTCTGGCGTCGCCAGCCCAGCTTTTCTTCTTTTTTTTTTCCCCGTCCCAAAAAAAAGAGAAGAAAAGCTGGGCTGGCGACGCCAGACTAATTATGAACTTGCATAGTTACTCTCTGAATAAAGAACCAGACTTCTTCAAAGAAGCCAAGTTTCTTGTTGATCGATTTCATTGGTCCAATCATACAGGTAAATGATATGTATTTCTTTCTTATCTTTTTACTTTGTACTCTATGTGTAGGATGCAGTTGTGGATATAATCTGGGTGCTTATTCTAGTATCAATACTCGGGTAGTAGAACAGGAATGCTCTCAAGAATCAAGTCTTCTTTAGCATACATGACCCCATAAATTCTATCTTTGGTATATGATCAAAAGTCAGTTTGCAAAGGATTCCTTATTGTATTACAGATTCTAGCTCGAGGCACCTGGACTAGATTCCTAGCTTGGAGCATCATGCTCTATTCAACCCCAAATGCTGGATTCCTTGCTTGCTGAATTCCATCGATTCTAACTGCCACAGTGGACTACCATACTTGGATTTAGCCAACAGATTCATTATAGATTCATAATTGATTCAACTTCAGTTCTGGCGCAAGGTCACACTTCATTTTGATGGATTCCTTAGATCTCCATCCATTTGTGAGATCCAAATCATTTCTAGATAAAAAAATATACTAACTGTGAAAAGAGAAGGACCGGGCTCTATTGTTGGGCACCAGACTGCTCTAATTAGAGAACCAAACTAAGATACTCTTGAGAATATCTGTACTCCATGTAATTAGAGTTGACATCCTGTGATGGAATCAAGTTAGAATCATGATAGAATGGGACCGGGCTCTATTGACTGGGAGATCACACTATAAGAAACCCTTGAGAGTCTCTGTCTCACATCTGTATGGTATTTCGGAAACTATAAGCATAATAATGTTGTCACAGGTTGATTGGGTGAGTAGAAAGGTTGTAACAAGATTTGACTTGTTAATGTCCAAGTAACAGGTAATATTGTCAGTGAATGAGTCTGTGACAGATTTCACAAAAAGATCACATAACATTATGTATTACACTAGTGATTTTTTCCTCCACAATGCTGGAAATCAGATGTCTGCTCCCCGGAAGCGTAGTTTTGATCCTAGGAGGGTCAAATCATGACACCAGGACCTTTACACAGTACTCTACCACATACCATATGGATGGGAAAATTAACCCTGTCTAAGCTGATTACATGGCATACCAATACAAGGGGAGCATACATACCCAATCCCAATGTGATTGAAATAGAGCTGATATCATGCACACCTATCATGAAGGCCAGCTCTAAGTGAATATACTCCATACCCCTGAACAAATAAATTGCTTAGCACAGAGAATTAAATGTACCAAAATCAACAGAAGGAATATGAATCTGGGGATCCTATGTCCCCATACTACATATTATTACTATTCTAGTTTAGAAGACCACCACTTTTAGAAGCTGAACCTTTTAGTTTGTACCTAACAGTGCATACACATCCATAAACGTTGATGTCAAGACTTAATTCTCTGTGCTAAAACAACAGTTACTTGTTCTGGGTATGGGGTATAATTAGTTAGAGCTAACTGACTACTTTACCATGTAGGGAGGACCTGTTCCATTAGAGGAACAATACCCCCAATCATGATAGGTGTGCATGATATCATCTTGATGCAGAGCTAGGGCTCTACTTTTACTTCAATCACATTGGGATTGGGTAGGTATGCCCCCCTCTCCCCCCCCCCCCCCCCGGTATGCCATGTAATCAGCTTAGACAGGGTTAATTTTCCCATCCATGAAGTATGTGGTAGAGCACTGTGTAAAGGTCCTGGTGTCACAATTTGACCTTCCTAGCATCAAAACTACGCTCCTGGTGAGCAAAAATCTGATTTCCAGCATAGTGGAGGAAAAAAACACTACGGTGTAGTACATAATGTTATATGATCTTTTTGTGAAATCTGTCACAGATGCATTCACTGACAATATTACCTGACATTAATAAGTCTGTTGTCACAGCCTTTCTACTCACCCAATCTACCCATGACAACATTATTATGTGTTAACCCCTTATGGTTTCCGAAATACTCTAGCTACAGATGTTTGAGTGTGCAGGTCTGAAAATTGTTTGCATGCAGTACAGAGACTCTCAAGAGTGTCTTAGTACTATCTCCCTAATTAGAGCAGTCTGGTCCACACAATAGAGCCCGGTCCAATCCGGTCCTTTTCTATCTAACTTGATTCCATCACAGGATGTCAACTCTGATTAGCTACATGCAGTGCAGATATTCTCAAGAGTGTCTTAGTTTGGTCTCTCTAATTAGAGAGGATGGAGGGTTATTTTTATAGAGTGTAGGTACTTTTAGGTTGTCCTTTCTGCGGTCTGGGAGGGTAGGATTTTAGGTATCTTGTACCATGTGGCTGTAAAGTAAGGGAGAGAAAGTACACCCCCCATTTTCTACACCCCTGGGCTTTTGTTGAGAGGTTTGTCCTCTTTCAGAGTGTCCTTTATCAGAGGTTACATTGTAATGTATGATTGATAGCCTGGTGCCTTGATCGGTGGAATATTCAACAGGGAATCCAAACCAAGTTGAATTTATTTATTAGCTAACTAATAAAATAATAGCAGGTATAGAAATAATGTCCAAGGGAATGCTTCATTGAGTTCTTTCCTTCTTTCTCCATGATCATAAAGAAGTTCCTCACCAACTTCAATATCTCTAGCAGCCTTTAAACCCAATCATGGCTGGTCATTACCAATACTAACTTTGGTATAAACATTAGGATTCCGTTTTGAATGATTCGACATCCTCCCGATACCATCACTTTTGGTAGAGTCAATGCTATTAGTATAAGATCAATTAATTGTCACTGTAACCTGGTATTCACAGAAACTTACCATAGTTTAAAGTGAAATAATACATATAGCAACCAATATCCTTCTGTTCTAATACTCCTGTTCTCTAACTTTGGCTTCCTTAAAGAGAAATGCACTCTCCTGCATATTCACACAAAAGTTCATCTTTTATAAACTTTTTGGTGAACACCACTCCTCTTCCTTTCCCATCAATAGGAACCACACTAAGTCCGTCTTCGTGTTTAGCCAATATTCTATCGATATCCATCTTTTGCTACAGTATAGAGGTAATTGATTATGATCAAAGCAGTGTGTCAACCTTCTCTTTTCTTCACCTTTATCTCCTGTGAATTATGTAAAACTTGTGCTCTAAATTGAAGGAAAATAATGTACTATTATGTTATGTAGGTTTATTACAGTGTTCATAAATAATAGTTGTGTGTAAGAACTTAACTGGATATGGAACTGGTTTCAATGCAATATTATTCAGTGCCGGCCAGCACTGCAGCAACTTATTGATTCTTTTTACAGCCTCCAATGCATATTGAGGTAAACTTCTAGAGGCTGAGTCCAAAACAAAGGCTCTTAAAAAAGAAAAGAGGTACGTATGGGTTGATTTAGTATAGTTTGTTGAATGTCTTACAGATAGATGTTCTTCTGGACATACACCTATAAGGATCCAGTGCCAGATCTCCCTGGATACATGTACGTTTATAATGGCAGTAGCTAACTATCTTATCTTTCTGTCAGTCAGTCAGTCAGTCAGTCATACATAGTAGCTATCAGTGTTATCTATCTCCGAATCCCATACTTGGGATGACAAGGAAAAAGAAGATAATCATGGTGGATATCAAAAAATCTGTTTGTATTTATGAACTTTCTCTTGAGCTCCTTGGAGTCACAGTTCTCATTTAGACTGGATATTGTAAGCCAGTGCTCCTAAAGTACATAATTATGAAGAGAAGGGAACATTAGAAAATATCCATAGGCAGGGCTGGATCCAGGATTTTAAGATAGGTGGGGTTGCAGGACTAACATTGGACCATGAGGGAAGGAGCATAGTTATTAGGAGGACCCATGTGGGCCGTTCACTGGTACTCAAACTCAAAGTGACACATGTAACAAATCACAGCACTGGAGTTATCTAATATATGTGACCTTGAAAATGTAAGCCAAAGATATCTTCGAAGTGACATGTGCAAGGTCATAGGTGTGATTGTTCAGGAAATCACAGTTAGTATGCACCAAGTTATCCAATGTGTGACCTTGAAAGTGAAAGCCAAAATGAATGTGTCATGTATAATTTAGATTGTTTGACCTTCTTAGTTTAGTTAGTCCACACATGTAACATGTTCTCTCTTCTAATTACACTACTTTAGAGGAGAAACACAAGTTGTTAAAGAAAAATAGACATGGCTAAGCAAGTAGTTAGGCATGGTCAAATTGCATTTTCATTTTATAATAGCTTGGGAACAAAAAGGGAGGGTTGCAACCCCCTCAACCCCACCCCTGGATCCAGTCCTGATAGGAGTTTCATACTTTTTCCGCAGGGATCTGTGGAATCTTGAATTCAATTTCGAAACAAACTTTTTCTTTGTTTAATATTTATGATTGTAGCTACATGCTTAAATTTTGTCAACCTCACTATATCTTTTGTACATATGGATTCTGATCATGAATAATACTTTACCTAGCTCCTTAATTAATACACACCTGAAATACATTCATCTTTCTTTTCCAGTTTTGGCCAAAGGGGTGCTGTCAAGCTCAGGGACAGGACTCAGATTTTCTCTTTTGCTCATGATGACTATAGCTATGACTGTAGCTATAACTAACTAGCTAGACTGTTAAATATGGCAGGTGGCGAACCAGAGCTCCTCCTTTCTTTACAGAACTGTGTGAAGTAATATTGTGGTTCCTTAGCAGGACCTCAATGAGTACTTTGTACAAAAGTCTTAGAGCCTTGCTAGCTAGTGTGTTCAACTGCTGGTCTATCAAGCTTCTTAGCATCTGTCATTATATCTTTGCCAATATAGAACAACAAAAGTTCTGTGTAATGAAATTGCAATAATTAGCTATAGCTCCTTAAGATCTTTCACAAATCTAGAGATAATTTCTAAGGAGTAATATAGCTAATTCCTCAGCATTGTTGTGACCTAGGGCCAAAGGAGAGTCATGACTAGGTCTGTAAACTCACAATAGAGTCAGTTACTCTATTTAATGTGATCAAAGAGGAAAATTGAGCATGGTCCTTAGCTGGGTCTTATAGTATGAATCCAAATGACTGATTAGGTCCATGAAATCACAATAGAGTAAGTTACTCTATTTGATGTGGTCACATGTTTGATACACCCTCATACAAGAGGAAGATTGAGCATGGTCCCTTAGCTGGTTCCTATTGTCCGATGGCCACAGGAGTAGGTCCGTGAAATCGTAATAGCTAGTTTATTTAATGTCTCGTACAGGAAGATGGTCCCTTATAGCTGCAAATTACCATAAGTCAGTATTTAAAGTGGGCATATATGCATGTGAATAGAATAACACACCCTTGTACGTACAGGAGTAAATTGAGCATGGCATAGTCCCTTAGCTGGTTCCTTAGCATCAACGTTTGAGACCCACAGGAGAGTTATGATTAGGTCTGTGAAATAACAATAGAGTGTGTTACTCTATTTAATGTGATCACATGTTGAATATACACTCTCGTACAAGAGTAAAATTGAGCATGGTCCCTTAGCTGGTTCCTTAGCATTGTTATAGATCCAAATGACCTAGACCCACAGGAGAGTCATGATTAGGTCTGTGAAATCACAATAGAGTGTGTTACTCTATTTAATGTGATCACATGTTGGATATAGAGTAATATAACCTTGTACAAGAGGAAAATTGAGCATGGTCCCTTAGCTGGTTCCTTAGCATTGCTATAGATCCAATGGACCTAGACCCACAGGAGAGTCATGATTAGGTCTGTGAAATCACAATAGAGTGTGTTACTCTATTTAATATGATCACATGTTGGATATAGAATAACATAACCTTGTACAAGAGGAAAATTGAGCATGGTCCCTTAGCTGGTTCCTTAGCATTACAAATGACTTAGACCCACAGGAGAGTCATGATTAGGTCTATGAAATCACAATAGAGAGTGTGTTACTCTATTTAATGTGATCACATGCTGAATATAGAGTAATATACCCTTGTACAAGAGGAAAATTGAGCATGGTCCCTAGTTGGTTCCTTAGCATCGCTATTGTCCAATGGACAAGGAGAGTTGTGATTAGGTCCAATAGAGTGTGTTACTCTATTTAATATGATCACATGTTGAATATAGAGTAATACACCCTTGTACAAGAGGAAAATTGAGCATGGTCCCTTAGCTGATTCCTTAGCATTGCTATAGATCCAAATGACCTAGAGCCACAGGAGAGTCATGATTAGGTGTTTAGAGTGTGTTATTCTATTTAGTATTGGCACATGTTGCATATGGAGTAATGGCTTCGTAGAGGTGCATGGTCCCCTAGTTGTTGATTTTTTGCATATCCAAATGTCTGAGAGCCATGTCACAGGAGTTTTGATTAGGTCTGTGAAGTTATAATACACTCTCGTACAGGAGGAAAATTGAACAGGGTCATCCCTTAGCTGGTTCCAAAGCTTTGATGTAGATCCAACATCTGAGAGCCACATGATTACCCAGATATGTGAAATAATAACTATTCTACCTTCATAATGATACAGAGTACGGTTCCTTGGATTGTTGCATATCCAAAAGGTATCTAACGAATTGAGAACAGTAGCTCCGCTTATCTAGTGAAGTAGTATACTAGTAGTATCCTGCAACTCGATCCTAGTAAATGGAAAGTGCACGGTAGTTAACTGAGCCACGCCCCTAATTAAAGGTCCCTTAACGTCAGTTCCTAGCACAAAAAACTATACCAATAATAGATCACTTGCATAATAAAATACTTGGGTGAAAATCATTATTAAAAATAGGTATATATAATCGTGAAAAAAAGAAAAAAAAAACAGTTCTAAAAAGCACTGAAATTAATTTTTTGGGACCGCGACACCTATAATGATTCCTATGACAGCTAAGATTATGATCAAAACCACTGTGATTATTACACAAACGATCCACTTCAGCTGCAGAAGACAAAGAAAAAGAGTGTATGAATGCAATCATACTGAAATAGAAATCATTGATTCAGGGATTATGCCACAGACAAATTTTAAATGGGAAGTTGTTTTTTTATTATTATTACTGTTATTCTTAAGGACGGAATGGGATAGTTATATTTGAATGGAAAAAAAGTGCTCACTCTTCTATTTTTTCTTTGGAATTGGACAGCCACCCTGATTTCCTTCCGGCCAGTATCAACATGTACAGCTGCATTCTCCACATTATGTTCTATGCGATCAATCATTTCACCTTGCTCTTCTACTAACAAGGCCATGTCATAAAACATCTCATGGAGCTCCTAAAGTGAGAAATATAAAACATTACATACACATGGGTGTGGCATCTTTTCAAAAAAAAAAGAAGAAGATACCAATAGAGCACTGTATCATACCACTATGGGATTATGTATTCATGTATCAATAGGAGCGGCAATTTAGGGTTGTAGTATTATAGTACACTGACTGCATAATGGAACTGTTTTAACGATCTCAATTACAAAATGTTTCATTTCAGGGATGGTTACATATCTGTTGCAGATGATACCATTTCAGGGTCTCCATTATTGAGGGGTTAGCATAAACATTTATTCTTATTCTTACTCTGATATTTTCTTCAAGAAGCAATATCTCTTGATGACGGGCTTCAATCTCTCCAAGAGCTTGCCTCTTCTGGGCAGTATCTATTAAGATCTATAAGAAATGAACAAACAAACAAACAAAAAACACGAGTTCACTCAATAGACCATAATCAGAATAAGAGTACCCACGTCTTGTGTGAAGATAGCTGGGTTATCTGATTCAATCATGTTTTCCACTTCATCTTCTGTTACTTTCTTTCCAGCTGCAAGTCAAAGATGCACTTGTGAAATAGTCAGAACATCATACTTCTAATGGAAGTGTGAGAGATCAAACTCACTGTATTTCAGCTGCCTCTGTATTCTTTCCTTGCAACGGTCTCTGTATTCTTCTTGCATATCGTTATACTCACTCATTACTTCATGAAATTTTCGTGAGAGTGTCGAATACTGTGAAAATTTTCATTACACTTTTACTAAAACTTGCACACAGTATAGCTACTCCAAGCAGAGTCCTAATGGACACTGTTACATACTTGAGCCTTCTTTATTCTGAAGTCTGCTGTGTTCCTGTTGGGACCCTGCTCTTCCTGCTCAATTTCACCTTTTAAACCTACAAGATTAAAGATCATATAGTAGTCAACCAGATCAAGGTGGTAAATCCCCTCCCCCAAATATACCGATGTGTGCTCTAAAAACACTATTACTGATATCCTCACGTTTGAGTCCTCCATGTACTTTATGCGAAATCTTCTTTATCTTAGTCATGAGGTCATTAGTTTCATCCTTAACCTCATTATTTTGAACAGATGCCAAGATGACATTGTGATTGTACTTGATCTTATCAACATACGAGTCTATTTGGGTCACTGACTTGTTCAGCTCATCCACCTAAATACAAACATAAGCACACTAACAGGTAGGCAGCATACAATGTAATGTGTGAGGTTGCTGGTTATTAGAAACATTCCAACCAAGCAACGACATGGATAATCAGCAGCTGCAAAAGGTCACCATTGCTACTCGCTCTCACTGTTAAGTACCATACCATAAATCTCCTTAACTACCAGTAGTAGCTAGGCCCACGTGTGATTAGTGGTCATAGCGTTCAGTGCATTGGTCAATATTTGCATGTTCTGCTTCTGTGTTATGTTATCTGATATCCTACTCCTTAGATACTTCTTTCCATATAATACCAAGAGGTAAGAGGAACCATAACGGTACACGAGGCATAGGTTCTCATTATGTATACACACAGCAAACAGAAATTCAACCTTGATGAAAATAAATAGCTAACAGTAAGACCACAACAGAGTGGAATACGTTGCATGTTGCAAAGCAAGCCTTCTAATAAAGTCCTGGCTGGACACTCACCATAACAGAGAGCTGTGAATACAATTTTCTCAAACTGAAAGTGTGTGATTGAATGACAACCACAACATAGTAAAAACTTTCAAAACTTAATGCACATGTGCATGAATTGATCTTAAATGCAGAGAGAGAACTAGGGATATTATCATAACGGCTTTCATGCAAGAAACATCAAGTAAAGATCAAGCTCAGGTCAGGCAAAGGGAATAGTAGTTCACTAGCCCCCTGTTAGGCTACTGAACAATAGGTAATACTGTTCTGAACAGGACTGCTTTAAAACCCAAGATAGGGTCAAGCAAAGTAGAATTATTATTTTTTTTCATCACTGCTTGCTTCCTGCAAAACACTGCTGCATGCATTTTGGACACACCCCTCCATGCAGTGTTTATTCCTTTTTTAAATCATGTTTTGGCTATAGCCCTAGCTAGTTCATATTTCAAGATTGCTGTCGTTATACTCAGTAACATGATGATGTAGCTACACCAGTTGGTAGATTGTCAACGTTGTCATGTCAGTACACGGTTTGTCATTGAATTTCAGAAAGTGAGTGATGGATGAGACACAATAAATCTAGTTTGCTTGGCCTAGTTCCTGACCCTTAAAAAGACTTGATTCTACCACCTACTCACCTTTGATACACATACACACATAAATAAATATTTCCGAATTGCAACCTCAGCACACATTTCAACAATGATTAGCACACTTTGTACAGCGTCACCACTACACCATTCAAGCTTCTAACATTATTCCTTCCAACACCATGTGAAAAAATTCACACAACTGACAATGAAACAAGGAAGTATATACCACACCACAAAACACATATCAGTGCCTCGTTAAAAACATACAGTGCTAAAGAATCCCCCGAGGAATTCTTCACCCATCTCTGTGTCTTCTTGATCTGGAACATATCCCTCTTCATAACGACTTTGCTGTTGCTGTATATTAAAACAATACGAGTGCACTTAAGTTATGTGTACAGTGGATCCCTCTCTATGTATGTGGACTCCTAGTACACATATCAATATTGAGGGGTTCAACCTTTTAGTAAACTAGTCATCCCATCATGAGAGAAACCCAGGCTGACCCTTCCCATGTCTTCCAAAAAAGTTGCATTAATTGCTAGCTAGTCATACCGTACCGAGTGTTTCAACTGTCCAATCCTATCCTTCATTTCAAACGCCATCGTGACTGTACTAGGAGGCCAAGCCCTTTCTACCTAGCTATATATCGAAAGTTAGTATACAGTATACAGTATACGTAATGAGTAATTACGTCATGGGACCAAACCCAATATAATATCGCGCGTGCGCGTACGGGCAACCGTACGCACTGAGCATGCGCAATAAAAATAAAAGGCTGCCGAGTTCCTGGTAGGGGTACCCCCTATTGGACGTCACAAATGATACTGTGACGAAACTTGATGACGAAATCTGTCACGTCAGCAAATCGATCATCCTGGCTGTGGACAACCTCTTACCGAAGGTAAAACAAGGGAAAAGGAGTAGAAAAGATTACTTCAAGGATGATCACTTGCGAGAACTTTGTAATGCAAGTAAGGCTGCATGGGGAGTCTGGCAACAAGCAGGCAGACCACGCGAAGGCAAACTATGGGAGAACTGGAAGGCTGCTAAAAAGGAAGTACAGAAGAGACTAAACACATTACGTGCAAGACGGGACCGACTCAAAAGTGAAAAGCTGGATGACAAATTCCGGGAAAAGGACAGCAGGAGATTCAAACTGCCCAGGACTGGCACTACTCAAGGATTAAAGGTAAATGTAAATGGAAACATCCTCACAGATAAAGACGAGGTTATGAATGCATGGGTCAATCATTTCAAACACCTCAGTACATCCAAGGCATCTGGATCTCTAACCCTCACAAACCTGCGATCAGTTATTTCATCCTACAGGCATGCATCCTTTGACAATGAAGACTTGATTCTCGATTGTGACGTCACCATTGAAGAGATTCAAGGTTGTATCAGATCGATGAAGAAAGGAAAGGCATGTGGTCCTGATAGAATCTTGTCTGAACATGTTATCTATGGAGGTAACTACCTGGAGTTGTGGCTGAAAAAGATCTTCAATGAGATTATACGTCTGGAAGGAATACCTCCCAGTTTCAAGGACACGATCATTATCCCTATCTACAAGGGTAAGGGCAGAGACCCACTCCGGACGAAGAACTATAGGGGCATTTCACTTTCATCCGTGATTGGAAAACTATTTGAACGAGTACTACTATTGAGGATTCAACCCATACTTGAAGAGAAAGGAATCCCACACCACACCCAGACGGCATACCAGGCTGGCCTGTCCTGCAATGATGCAACAGAGGTGGTACAGGAGGTGATAAGAAGCTATATTGATGGTGGTGCAACAGTCTTCCAATGCTTCTACGATCTGGAAAAGGCGTTCGATTCCATTGAGCACAACGTATTGCTCAATCATTTGTACAGAGTTGGTATCAATGGTAAGGCATGGAGGATCATTGGGGCCTTCTACGACGATGCCACAGCCAGTGTCCGTCTTGGGTTGAATTACTCCGAGGCATTCCACCTCGGGCGTGGTGTGAAGCAGGGGTCAGTCTTGTCTCCACTATTATTTTTACTTGTGATAGACTCTCTCCTTGAGGAGCTAGAATCTACAGGATTGGGAATCTCGATCCATGGTCACTATCTGGGCTCCCTTGGCCATGCAGACAATCTGAGAGGCGTGGCTCCAAACTTAGATATCTTGGAACAACAAGCCTCTATTGTAAGGCAGTTCACAGTTGATAATGGCCTCCGACTGAATGAAGATAAACTGGAGCTTCAAGAGTTCTCCATACGTAGACCTCAGCCAAGTACTATGTCCATAGGTGAGACAACCATTGCATCTGCGAGTTGGTCTACCTGCCTGGGTGTAAAGTTGTCACATGACCTCTCTCCAACAGAGTCAATTAATCACAACATTGCTAAGGCACGACAAGCCTTCTTCGCCCACCGAGCTAATGGCATAGCTTATGGTGAGCAGAACCCGCTCTCGTCCAGTGAACTATTCGAGGTCTGTGTCTTACCTGTCTGTCTGTATGGCTCAGAAAACTGGATTTTAACAGAGCCAATGATCTCATCGCTGGATCAGTTCCAAGGTGAACTCGGCAAGAAAATCCTAAACCTTCCAAAACATCACTCCAATCTCATCCCACTAGTTGCACTCCAGTGGCCTACTATGAGACTTCGTATCCTTCACCGCAAGATCAGTTTCCTCTGGCGTCTTCTACACCCCAAAAAGGTGTCCATCAGTGTGGAGGTATTCAACTGTCTGAGGGAGAAAGATTCTGAGCCACTAGTGATTCAGCAGTGCAAGTTCCTGGAGCAGGTTTATAAGACCAATCTGACAGAAGTTATTTTGCAGCAAGAAGAGAATTTTGAAAATCATCTCACCCTGAGAGCAGTCAAAGACAAACTCCAGGCTGCTGATCGTGACCACATTTGGTCCCTAGTGTCTTCACGTGAGAACCTTGCTGCTCTCTCCCGTGATATTAGTTGGATGAGACTATGGGATGAGGCCAGGGAGCAAGGTATTCGAGGCGCCAGGGCAATTGCCACAGTCCTTCGCGTTATCACCATCCCAGTGTTCACAGATGACTTTGCCTGTCCTGTGTGCGGGCACAAGTACGGCAGGAGCAACCTTCCTGCGGACCACATCACCAAGGTTCACCTCGGCTGCGAACTCAGGCACCTGCTGCACCTTCTCACAACTCCTTGCGAGGAAACCTTTGAAAAGGCACTATCACTTAGAACAATATTGCACACAACTCTTTAGCAAGTTATTGTATCATGTCACATCATAAGCCTGGTTATTTCACATTATGTTCTCTCTGTATGTATCCCTTGCGGGCTTTACAATGAAATTTTTTTTTGAAATTTTTTTTGAAATTTTTTGAAAATAAAAAGATTAATTAGTATCGGTTCGATTTTGAAAATATACTACAACACCAGCTGCAACAGCACCTAACAACAAGAGACACAAACAAATTCCAGAAAGAATGAAGCAAATAATCCATTTTACCTGATGAAAAATGAGGGGGGAAAAAATCATATTTTTGAAAATTAATCATGGTCTATATTACCCGCCGTCCAGATCTTCTATGTACAACTGCTTTTGAAATTTGATTTTGGCCATGGTACACAAACACACTTGCATTTTCCACATTTCTCTCAATACGATCTATCAATTCTCCCTATAAAACATATCAGGTAGAGCATTTGGTATCAGTCATTCATATTTAGCCTGGAATTTGAGGCTCCCACATAGTCTCTTCTAAGTGCAGTAAAAATTATTCTTGCTGCAATCATCACAATGCCATAACCAGTGTGTACAATGGAAAATTTTTCAAGTGTGCATAGCTAATTATGATGACTGACAACATTAGCTTGTGAACAAGGCTACTAATCATTAGCTATTTCCTACCTGCTCCTCTACAAGAAGTGCCATATCATAGAACATGTTGTGAAGTTCCTATAATATTGTGTACACGATACATAGGAAAATTAATTATCGTGGACATGGGCAATAACTGATTACCCTGATATTTTGCTCCAGAGAAAGAATCTCTTGATGGCGAGCCTCACACTCACCAAGAGCTGCTCGTTTCTGTGCTGTCAACAACATGAGCTGAAGTTTGAAACAAGTACAGAAAAGAAATGGCTCAAAGTAGCTTTTGGCAGTATGACTCTATGGAGCTTGCTAAGCAAACCTAATACCTAAACACCAATAGATATCCGCCCAACCTTCTTGCCATAGTGTGAAAAATAGTATAGCAATGGTGACAATGCATTAAGTGTCATACATCTTGCGTGAAAACTTGAGTGTCGTCGGACTCTAACATGGACTCCAGTTGATCATCAGTGACACTATAGCCAGCTGCATAAACGATTAAGAGCAAGAGAGTGCATTCATATGAGTAACTTCACACAGTTCTGGATGATGTCACATTTGAATTTCTACAACTATATTAATTAATTACTAAGCACTTCTGTTGCCTGAAGGCATTAGGCAAAGCAAACTGATTACGAAATAAGTAAACTACCTTCCATCCTTATTGATGTTCTACTTAGGACTACTTTACCATATTGCAGCTGTTTTTCAATGCGGTCTTTGCTCTTATCCCGGTAGTTTTCTTGTTCTGCATTGTACTCCTCCATCACATCTTTGAATACTCTTATGACTGTGTTGTACTATAAAGAAGAAGGAGGGAGGATACGTTTGAAAAGCCATACATACCAAATACCTAGCCACCTCTGGGTTGTGGGGATAACATAATTAAATGCCAGAAGCAGCTACAACTCTGAGCCTTGGTGATGACTAAAAATTTTAATTTGTATGGAACACATAATCTCAGTTCCCAGCCAACTCACACCACAGTGTGTGAGGGACAAATATAGAATGTTGGCAACCAAAAAAAGTACATGTAAAAGTGTTTAGTCATTGTCAACAGATTGTGCTCATGCAAGTCACGCCTCAGCTCATATCTATCAGTTCAGTAATAGACTCCTACACATAATACTTGATCTTGCATAGCCCTATCAGGTCTGGGCACATTACACACTATTTTTATAAAGACAGGTATAAGTTCCAAGCTTAATTGGCCACTATGGATTTGTGTAATCACCTGAGCTTTCTTGATCCTAAACTCAGCACTGTTTCTGTTAGGGCCTCGTTCTTCTCCTTCGATATCTGACTTCATTCCTACCATAATAATAATTATAAGTAACAAAGGTCATAAACATTTGGCAGCTACCGAATAGCTCTACCCATGATCAACTGAGCATGTATGATTAGCTATGCCTACAGAACAGTGATTATGAACAGTGACTCACTTTCTTTTTTTCTGAACTATTATTGAGGCATTTATTTTCATAGGTATACTGTTCTCATGGTGGTATAGTGTAGGGGACTCATAGGAATTCTATACTGAAACAAGTGTTTATTGGTCAACATGACCAAGTCTCACAAGCCAGCCCCTGATGATGTACATGGCAGCTTAAGCACCAGGGGTTTGAAACCTGACAAACTGCTCTACAACTAATAGAACTTAGCAGTGTAAAATTGCTATATTCAGAAGGCATAAATGTGAAGAATAGTAGGAGTGATTGAAGCTTATATAGTGAGTGTAAACAACCCCACCCAACATACTTTTAAGGTGATTATGTACTTGATGTGATAGCTTCTTGATCTCTTCATTCAAGGACTCATTAGCTTCCTTGGTAGCTATATTTAAAGAAGTCATGCATGACTTAATAAAAAATTGTTAATCAATATAATAATTAATACCTTGATTATTATAAGCAGTCAACATTGTATTGTGGTTATGCTTCATGCGCTCAATATTTTTCTTGATCATAGATATGGTTTTATTCACATCGTCAGCCTATGAATAGAATCATTTAATGTGGACCAAATATCCTTGCATTTTATAGCATACTGTTGTCAAGACTTTATTAATATCCTCAGCTCCCTCAATGAATTCGCTCTCAGCAACGTGACCATACTCACTTCCACCACGATAATTCTAAAACATCATAATCCCAAAGACTGAAAATATGAGCCAGAAAATATTATTATAGCTACATTCAGTGGTTCCTTTGTGGCTAGCAATAGCTATTAGAGACTCCTAAATTTGCTAGATTCCATGATTGATATAAACTACCAGTATAGGGGCATCATATAAATAAGATTACCTGGTGCCTAAGAGCACTCAACTTGTCTGTCATTGAGACGGCCATTGTCTTCGCTAAAACTGCAGGCTGGGCGGGGTACTTTTGCAGAGGCTCTATAGCCACCGGCGGTATGCGGCTAATCTTTGCCTACGCTATTCATATACTTCCGCCGGTGGTCTTGCAACTTAGCAGCTTAGCACTATTACACCTAATTGGCAAAGTATTGGCAACTAAAGATGTCGAAAGGACTAGAATTGAAAGTCAATGTCCCTGGAAGAGCAAACGTGGTGAGTTCGATCAGTCCGAACGTAACTTTTAGCTAGTTTTTGCTAGCTGGTAGCTAGCTAGTTGGTTGATACTAGCTAGAGCCTAGGCTAGGCTGAGCTACATCATTAATTTTAATGATAGCCATTTAATGTCCTGCAGAATTCTCCTGCTAATCAGCTAGGTACAAGGCTTCCAGTGCAGGATTATGAGAAATTGCGAAGGCAATGCTTAGTTAATGGGACACTGTTTGAGGATCCTTGTTTTCCAGCAGACTCTTCATCTCTATTCTTCAGCCAGAAGTTGCCTTTCACCCCAGAATGGATCCGACCTAGTGTAAGGCTAAAGCATGTACACATATCAATAGATGTAGAAGTATAGCTAACCACATCCATGCAATCATGCATGCAGATATAATTACCTACTCATTATAGGAAATAGTTTCCAAACCTCAACTCTTTACTGGTGGTGCAAGTCGTTTCGATGTATCACAAGGGATGCTTGGAGACTGTTGGTTGGTTGCTGCCATAGCCTCAATTGCTCAGGATCAAATTCTCTTGAAAAGGGTAACTATGTTTACTATGTAATACAACTCAACAATACAAATTGGTTTGCTAGCAGGGCCAGCACACTGCCACATAATGTGCTATAGCCAACTATGTATAGGTGATGATTGCTAAAGTTTATTATTATAGGTCATCCCTGAAGATCAAACATTTGATAGAGGGTATGCAGGAATATTTCACTTCAGATTCTGGCATTTTGGAGATTGGGTAGACATTGTGATTGATGACCGTCTTCCGACTCGTAATGGCAAGCTCATCTTCATTCACTCAGAAGATGACAATGAATTTTGGAGTGCATTATTGGAGAAAGCTTATGCCAAGTGAGGAGGCATGATTAGTGCATAATAGTGTAAATTGAGCAATGGGAACTTATACCTTCAGGTTATATGGTGGTTACGAATCCTTGAAGGGAGGAAAGACCTCAGAAGCTATGGTTGACTTTACTGGAGGAGTGGTTGAGTCTTTTGAGTTTGCTAAGGTTGATGCAAGTCTCTTTAATAGGATTGAGAAAGGTTCTAAAAAGGCTTCTTTGATGAGTTGCTCAATCAGGTAATTTTGGAAGGGACCCCATTATAATTAGTATCATATTATTATAGTTACCATGGTGATCCTCATTAGAGTTGTATCCAAAGACGATGTAGAAGCCAAGTTGAGCAGTGGTCTAGTTAAAGGTCATGCTTACTCTGTAACTGGTGCTGGCAGAGTAACCATACAAGGGAAGGAAGTCAGGCTAGTGAGGATCAGGAATCCATGGGGACAGAAAGAGTGGAATGGTGACTGGAGTGATAAGTAAGTGAATCAGTTGCTGCCAAAGGACCACACCCGTTTACCTCAGAATGTAATATTAGTTCAGCAACAATGATTGAGTGGTTGAATAGGAACGAACAGCATAATGATTAGGTAGTCATGTTAGGGAGGCTATAACAGTGACACTTTGTCTCTGGCAGGCTTCAGGCCTTCCTCTTTCCCTAATGATGTTCCTTCACTCCTTAAATTTCACTCTAGCAGGTATTGTCGTGTTGTAACCATTATTTTTATTGTTTGAATTTGTGTTTATTAGAACTGTTACCCAGCAGATGAAACACACACTTACAATATAACCCCTCTACATTAAAATGTGATCTATTTTCCTTAGTTCCTCAACTTGGAAACATGTATCAAGTAATAAACGCAAAGAATTGCTTGAAGGTGATCATGGAAAACAGGATGACGGTGAATTTTGGATGAGCTTTGAAGATCTAAAGAAGCATTTCACTGACTTTGAAGTATGTAGTGTCTCTGTGAATGAGCTTTATGAAGACGATAACGGTAAGCATGCAAAAATAATTACATGTCGTTGGCAAAAATTGACAAACTGGGTGGTCAATACTTTGTAATTAGAGGTCAGCTATCAATTTACAATAACTAGCACTTTGATCCTTTGTTAAACCATGGTAACATCATAACATTGTGCAGACTGCATGCATGCAAGTACTGCCACTGTAACCATAGTGATTGAACAAGAGCATGCGTATAGAAATGGCTTGAATGTAGACAGTGACATGTAAACAGCTTTTGATCCTGTGGGATTCAAAGACAGTATAGTTCTGCTCAAAGATTCAATCAGAGATGCCACATTCACTTGCTACAGCTACAGTCTTTGTGAAATCAAGCTAGGTATCATAAGCCATCCTAATAGAATGAGGTGTTTTTCAGGATAATACTACTAGCTACTGTAAGAATAATTACTCTTTGTACTGTACCACTACTAACTCATGTTTCAGGGACTTATAATATTAGATAGACAGGACAGTCATACACTTGATTTGGTTTCATTCAACTTGAGTGCGAGCTATATATATATTCCATACTGAGTATCTGTGGTTTAATGGTATCCATAATTATTATTAGCTTAAATTATGAACTTTTTCCTTCTTCTTATAGTGAAGAATTGGAATTTTATAGCCAAGAATGGGGCATGGGAGTCAGCTAAGGGAAATGCAGGTGGCTGCAGGAATTATCCTACTTTTTCCAAGAATCCACAATTTGTGATAGAGTTAACTGAAGATGATGATGAGGATGGAAAGTGTTCCTGTCTAGTGTCTCTCATGCAGAAAAACAGGCGCAAGCAAAAGAAAATGGGTGTCCAGGAGCTCTGCATTGGTTACTCCATTTATAAGGTGCAGTTCTAGCCTATAGCCATGTAATAAAACTGTGCATGCCATACCAAACTCAATAGCGTGCATATGCTTGCTTACTAAATTTAGCTGATCAATACTAGCTACAGCTGAATGACGTTATAGAGTAAGCTATTCTGCACTAAGGAGATAAAGCATCAGGTACTCGTTTGTTTTTAATGTGATGATGCATTTCAAAATTAGTGCAAGAGTGATAGTGCATTCCATTTTCCCAGGCACCTAAGCACATGAAGTCTTGTGCACACTAAAGACCTAGCTAATAAAATGCAGGAAAAGAAGCCCCTAGGCTTGTATGTTTGACGGAGTCACCCCAGGTAGTAAATTATGCTATAGTGCCATTCAGATTTTTCTTTTGTGCTATACATATATATCATGGAAGCCCGGTCACTTTACCCCTTGCTGCACATGCATAAAATTACTTGTAAAGTGAAACCAATTGAATGCAGGATATGACCATTGAATGAATTACGTAAGTCATGCAATAACAGGCAACTTGTATTTTATTTATAGGCCCCTGAAGATGGTAGTACAGTGGTGAACAAACAATATATAGACTACCACCATAGTGCAGGAACATCAGGCTCCTTTACTAATGCTAGAGAAGTGCAAATGAGGTTCGACCTTGATCCTGGCACCTACATCATTCTGCCATGCGCCTTCAAGCCTGGTGAAGAAGGCGAGTTTCTCTTGAGGGTCTTCACCGAAAAGTCCAGTAAGCAACGGTAAGTGTAGCTAACTATTAGTGTATGCAGTCCTGTTAAATAAGTTAATTTTACACAATAGAACAGCCAATGTTCCTGCTCCTGACAGTGCTAAGCTTAATAAACTAAGAGAGATTTTTTCTCGCATTGCTGGTGCAGATGGAGAAATTGATTCTGAGGAATTGCAAGATCTACTAACAGCTTCCTTCACTAAAGGTCACAGAGGAAATAGTTTTTGCTGGGGGTTTGGCTAATCGTAGTAGAACAGAATCTTTGAAAATTAAAGCACTACATCCATACACTAGCACATGCACAATGCTCCATGTGTGTGCATTTTGGCAGTGATTATGGTAATAGAGACTTTAGCTATCCATTATACAGGCTTGGCCTGAAGTATAAGTGAAGCTCCTTATTATAATATATGTAGATATGAGTTCTTCAGTGTTTTCTCTTGATGCCTGCCGATCTATGATAGCTATGATAGACGTAAGTTCAAATGGTAAATTGTTGTCCATTTAGCTATTAATAATTATTATGTAATAAAGATGGATAAAAATGGAACTCTGAATCTTTCTGAATTTGAGTCTTTGCTGAATACCATTGGAATCTGGAAGGCAAGTAGATATTGTATAATATAGCTATCATGCTTTGATCATGCAGCATTGTTAAGCTAATTTCATATTATTTATAGAAAATGTTCTTCAAATTTGACCGTGATCGATCAGGTGTACTGGAAAAGTCTGAAGCCCATCAAGCTGTGACCTCTCTTGGTATAGCTATTATTATAGGGTTAATGTTTTGTATACAATTCAATGGAATATTTTTACCCTTCCTCAGGATATCCCCTTAGTCCTGAGGCATTCAAAATACTCTTCAATCGTTTTGCCACTAAAAGGAAGTACATGAAACTTGATGATTTTGCTGCTTGCCTCTCACGTATGAAAATCATGAATGGTAATATGACTGTTAATGGCAGGCTTGTTCAACTCAAATGTTGTTATCTACTTTATTAGACACTTTTGAAAGGTTGAATGATTTCAAATCTGAGGGTACCATTCAGCTAACTCAAGATGAGGTTTGTGTAGCTAGCTGTTATCAGCTTGTCAGTTTTAAAAATGGAGCATGGATGACTAGGCTTTCAATATTTGCCAGGATGCTATAACTAAGTCCAAATTTGATAATAAACTCACATTTCCGGCTGATACTTTAGTGATTAATCTACAGCCAGTTATAGACTGTACAGTCAGACTCAATTGAGGTATATTTTCTTTGCAGTTCTTCAAGATTACTTTGGATGCTTGATTTACATCTGACACATCATCAAACTTTATAATTTAGCCAGCTCTGATAGTCGTTTATTTGACAAATTAGCAGAATATTTTAGCTATTCTTTTATCTGTTAGAATAATTATTTTCCTAATGATAATCAATTTTAGCTGATTAGATATACGAGGTTTTACGGGATTGGAAACGCCCAATAACCGTGGCGCGTTGATAGATGCGCACGCGCATGCAGCATTAATTAGTTGTGAAAAGAGATCAATATTCACTCCTTTCAAGGCAGTTAAAGTGATGTTCTTGCCCCTACAACTCACAGAATAGTACAAGTATGCTAAGGGGAAGGTATTGAAGAAGTGAAGAGTCAGAGAGTTGAAGTTGGAGAGTCTGAGGAAGGAATTTCTTAATTATTCATAACTTTTTTCCTTGTAATTGTAACTATGAGTACCTATCATTGCTCATTATACATTAATTTTATGTGATTGATTTGAAAGAAAGGCCAAAATGACTTTTGGTATTAAAATTAGACATAGATTCATTATTATTATAGCTAGATAATTTTGCCCCGAAGTTATCTGCCAGTTTCTGCTCAGTTCTCAGCATTATTGCAATATTTCCAGCTTTTGGCTGTTGGATTTTGACACCATCCAGCTCAAGAATTCGGCTCAGTCAGTTGTCCTGTGGACCCTATGGATAATAGGGGGGAAATATAGTAAGCTTGCCATCTCCATAGGATGACTATTGTATAGAAAACAAATGCACCAATTCCATTTACTGTTCTATCCTTTCCCTGAAATAACTAATACAGTTGCAATATTGTTAATCTATTTCTTGGGAGAGGGATTACAGTTTTAACACCACTTGCAAATGCTAGAGACAATATATGTCAGCTAATACAAAAACTAACATTACTATTCCATGTAGCTAAAGTTTATATGCCTTTTGATCAGTAAATGGGCAACAGCAATTGATTCCATCAAGCGTGAGAGGGAATACAGTCCCATTAACCACTACAGTAGTATTTGTAGGAATAAAACTTGAAGTTCTGAGCTAAAATTTATTTCATACAGTAAATCTATGCCCCTAGTGTATCATAGTATCATTGGCATAAGTCTTACTTCACGGATCTTGTCAGAACGACGAAAGTGCTATGTCATTCAGCTGTCAACGCGCGCGCCTCGGTGGTTAGTTGCTAACGAGAGCACGTGATCCGTTTCCAATCCCGTAAACCTCTTATATCTATGGATATACGGTAAGTATAAATACTCGCGGCATGTGCACCCAAGATTGTGCCCCACCCATTCATCGTGTGCGCAGATCAGCTGCGCAAAGATGGAGGACAAGAAAGGTTGGGCACTCTATTATACTTGTTCTTTTATCACGCGTAAACCTTCCTTTAGCTGTAGTGCGTTCCAAAAGAGGTTTGGTTGAGAGATTGGAAGCTGGAGAACACGTCTTATGTGCTGAAGGCTATCTGCTTGCTCTGTGTCGCATGGGGTACATAGCCCATGGAGTCTTTGTGCCAGAGTTCATACTGGAACAACCTGAAGTACTCAGAAATGTCCACAATGAATTTGTACATGCTGGAACAGATGTCACTGAGGCTTTCCAGGTATTTGGTTTGGGCCCTTGGCCTTCTGCACTACATCACTGTGCATGAATTGATTAATGATCTAGCTATCCAGATTGGCATGAGTTCACATAATCCATTCATGCAGTATTACACTCATCGGGAAAAGATGCGTCAAATTGGTCGTGAAGAAGACTTGGAAAAAATCAACAGAATTGCTCTCAAGATTGCTCGTGAAGTTGCCAATAACACTGAGACACTGATGGCAGGTGGGGTATGCAACACCAACATTTATGTGGAGGGAGACAAGGAGGTGGAAGGAAGGATAAAATCAATGTTTGAGGAACAAGTAATAACTGGAATAATTATTATGGCAAATATCAAATTATGTGATCATTATATTACAGGTGCGTTGGGCTAAAGAAGAAGGAGCTGATTATATCATCGCTGAAACCCTTGCTAACTTGGGCGAAGCAAAAATTGCTCTTGATGTTATCTTATCCTTTAATCTTCCTGCAGTTGTGTCAATGACTGTAGGAGATAAGGAAGATGGTTCTGGCTATTGTACCTTGGATGGAATTCCAATAGCTGAGGCCTGCCGTACCTTATTAGAGAAAGGTGCCACAGTCGTTGGTTGTAATTGTCACAGAGGTCCTAGTACTATGCTTAAAGTGATTGAAGAGATTGTGAAAGAAGTTCCTCCAGAGAAGGTGTGCGCTCTTCCTATAATGTATCGCACAACTGATGAGTATCCTACATTTTTTGACTTTAAAGATGACACTTGTTCCATCAATAACCCAGTGTACCCCCATGGTCTTGATGCTTTCCAAGTAAGCACTCAAGAAGTGACTGAGTTCACCAAGCGTTGCAAAGAAATTGGCCTGAAGTATTTGGGACTCTGTTGTGGTAACACAGGGAACTACACACGTGCTATGGCTGAAGCTTTAGGGAGAAAACCACCTGCCAGCAAATATCTTAATCCAGATAGCAAGGGAATCAAACCTTCACTGAGGAAAAAAGAGCTTGCAGAAGGAAGCAAACTCACTACATAGCTGCTATTTGAGTATTGTTTGCACAATAGAGCTATTATCTTTTATGAGTAATTTGTACTCTACATTATTATCTACCACTGTAGAACCATCTACGGTAGAACCATAGACTACGGTTACGTAGTCTATACAATCTATGGTAGAACCGCGCCGCTGTCTAATTGCGCATGTGTATTGAAGCCCTAGTGGAAAAAATGGCACACACTATGATGCCATGGTTCCTACGTCAAGTCATCCGTAGAACTGGAAAAGAAACAAGGAGACATGGTATGTCAGTGAGGCTCAAAAAATAAATTCTTTATCTAATAATATATGTTCACATTAGTGCACTGTAGGGGAGGTTTAGTTCAAAGATTGGAAGCTGGAGAACATGTACTGTGTGCTGAAGGTTATCTGCTTGCTCTGTGTCGCATGGGGTATATAGCCCATGGAGTATGGGTGCCAGAATTTGTGCTAGAGCAACCTGAAGTGCTCAGAAGTGTCCACTATGAATTCGTGCATGCCGGAACAGATGTCACAGAGGCATTTCAGGTATAAGAAGACTAGTTCAAAACACCAGAACAATTTGTAATATAACAAGAATAAATGTGAGCATAGTTCCAAGGTAGGGTCGAGTGACCTGTTTAATATGATTAACTTTTTAAGCACTGTTATGTTCATGCAGTATTACACTCATCGGGAAAAAATGCGTCAAATTGGTCGTGAGAATGACCTGGAGAAAATCAACCGAATTGCTCTTAAAGTGGCTCGGGAAGTTGCTGATGACACGGGAACTCTGATGGCAGGAGGGATATCCAACACAAACATTTATATGGCAGGAGACAAGGAGAGGGAGGGTAGGATAAGAGCCATGTTTGCAGAACAGGTATGGATGTACTAAATATGATGCTTTGGTTTCAATTTTCTATGCACTTTTGTAGGTTAGTTGGGCCAAGGAAGAAGGAGCTGATTACATCATAGCTGAGACTATTCCCTACTTGGGAGAGGCAGAAATTGCTCTTGATATAATATCTTCATTTGAACTACCTGCAGTAATTACTATGAGTGTGCAAGATAACTCAACTCTCGAAACTTTGGATGGTGTTCCCATTGCTCATGCTTGTCGTACACTGTTGGAGAAAGGTGCCACAATCGTAGGTTCCAATTGTTACAGAGGACCAAGCACCATGCTTAAGATTATCAAAGAGATCGTGAAAGAAGTTCCTCCAGAAAAAGTGTGTGCTCTACCGGTATGTTATCGTACGACTGATGAGAATCCTACATTTTTCGACTTTAAAGACGAAGCATGTTCTATCAATAACCCTGTATATCCTCATGGTTTGGATCCCTTTCAAATTAGCACTCAGGAAGTGACTGAGTTTACCAAGTCTTGCAAAGAAATTGGCCTGAAGTATTTGGGACTCTGTTGTGGTAACACAGGAAATTACACACGTGCTATGGCTGAAGCTTTAGGGAGAAAACCACCTGCAAGCAAATATTTAAATCCTGATAGCAAAGGGATCAATCCTTCACTAAGGAAAAAAGAGCTTGCAGAAGGGAGTGAACTCACTACATAGCTAGGCTTATCATTAACACTAAGGCATGTGAAGTAGTAAAAAAGATTCATGTGATGCAGTGTTTGATTTACAAGTAAGACCAAGGAGATAGCCATCAGCACACAAAATAATGTCCCCTAAATTTAATGAACTGGGCATGCTCAGTAGTCTAAAAGGTCACAGACAAGATGACTGAGAATAGAGGTTAGTTACTATTCAACAAATACCTAATCATGATTTACACTGACGACAGAATCTAACAAGAGGGGTTTGAAAGAGAGGTTGGAAGCTGGGGAGCATATTTTGTGTGCTGAGGGCTATCTTCTTGGTCTTTCTCGCATGGGATATATAACACATGGAGTTTGGGTGCCAGAGTTCATGCTTGAGCAGCCTGATGTACTGAGGACTATGCACCATGAATTTGTGCATGCTGGAACAGATGTTACTGAGGCCTTCCAGGTAAACAACTAATGGGCAGGCGTGTGTGAGAGTAGCCAGACATGTGTCTTGCTCAGGAAGGTAGACAGTGTGCCCTTTATAATTATAGAAGCCAATCTAACTATTGTGTGGCAGCTCTAGTTAAACATCAATTTGCCTTCTAGTATCACACTCATCGGGAAAAGATGCGTCAAATTGGTCGTGAAGAAGACTTGGAAAAAATCAACCGCACTGCTCTTAAGATAGCCCGGGAAGTCGCCAATAAGACTGGAACCTTGATGGCAGGGGCCATCAACAATACAAACATCTATGTCGATCTGAAGGAAAGAAAAGATAAGATTAGGGCTATGTTTGAAGAGCAAGTGAGTCTATTGCTAAATCTAGTAACCTGCATAATCACAGTCATGCTTATCATTATCCAGGTACGCTGGTCCAAGGAAGAGGGGGCTGACTACATGATAGCCGAGACACTTTTCTTCCTTGGAGAAGCAGAGATTGCTCTTGATGTTATATTATCTTTTGGCTTGCCTGCAGTTGTTACATTGGCTGTAATGCATGTGCCAGGAAGTTCAGGCATGACTTTTCAGACCTTAGACGGTGTTCCCATTGCTCGTGCTTGTCGTATTTTGCTGGACAAAGGTGCCACACTTGTTGGTTCCAACTGCTTCAGAGGACCAGATACTATGATTAAAGTTATTGAAGAGATTGTGAAGGAAGTTCCTCCAGAAAAAGTATGTGCTTTGCCTGTATGCTATCGTACAACTGATGAGTATCCTACATTTATGGACTTTGAAGACAAAGCATGTTCCATCAATAACCCAGTGTATCCCCATGGTCTTGACGCTTTTCAAGTAAGCACTCGGGAAGTGACAGAGTTCACAAAGCGTTGCAAAGAAATTGGCCTGAAGTATTTGGGACTCTGTTGTGGTAACACAGGGAACTACACACGTGCTATGGCTGAAGCTTTAGGGAGAAAACCACCTGCCAGCAAGTATCTAAACCTTGATAAAGAGTTTGTTCATCCATTGAAGAGACAAGAGATTCTTGAAAAGGAGGCTTGACAATGATAAATTAATTATTGTGAATGATGAGTTTGGAAGATATAAAATATGACTATATAGCTGGCATGACAGAATTCATAGCTCGACACATAACATTAAAGTGAATAGATAGCTGCATAGTGTCAGCTCGAGTAGCTAGCTAAGAAGTCCAAAAGAAAGTACATAGCACTTCTCATTATAATGAATATCACAAAAAATTACATCAGTGGGTTTGTAGCTATAGTGCAGAAATTGAATTTACATGAAGTTGACGATTACTCCTATTCTATGCCAATGACCATCATCACAATTCTTCATAGAATGCTATTCTTGTTTTTGGTGCACCTTGTTTGCTCTGCATAAAGGAAAAGACAAAAGTAATCCCATCAATGACACTGCTATTGCTAACTAGCTACCTTGTCTAACATCTTCCTCTTTGTGCTCCCATGCCGAATATTGTCCTCATGAATGATGTCATTATGAGTTTGTCTATCTTCTTTCTTTAGGTCATCCATTGCAGTCTTTAATACACACAGCTTTTCATTGATGTATTTATATTTTTCTTGGTAATCCTTGCTGCAATAAGATAACATACCGATAGTTAGTGTTAGACAGAGTCTAGTGTTCACACAATAGCAAATCCGAGTGGCTTGGGTTTCCCACTCTTCTCATGCCCACAACTATGCACCATACCTCTCCTTCTCAAGCTGCTTGGAAAGTTCATCCATGTTACCTACTTGGTAGAATTCTGCTTCTCCTCGAGGTGTTCCGACTAATTCAGGAGAGGATGAATGCACTTCTGTGTTGGTTGCTGAAGTAACCTATAAATATGTATATAAAACACTGATAACTGTAAGCTGATTATAAGACTGGGCCATATATGATATGTTAAGCTCCTTACCGAGGATCCTGCATAATTATTGGCGGAAGTGGAAGGTGAAAGAGGTGGGGATAGAGGTCCTCTAGCTTCTTCCAACTGTATTTTAGCCATTCTCTCAGCCATCCGAGCCTCTTCTAGTTCTCTTCGTAGCTCATCTGCTTCTGTTTCACGTTTGGTGGAAGAGTTTATCACTCGCTCTTCTGCTTCTTGGATCCTACGCTCCATTGCAAGTCTATCTTCTTCACTCTAAAAAGATAATAGCTATTTTCATGAATCAGACAATTTTTGTTCTTCTTCTTTTGTAACACTAACAGCTGATTGGGCCCTGCAGCTATGACTAATTGAGAGGGTGGGGTGAGGTGCTAAACAAGCTATAGAAATTCCTCACTTTTACAGCACTAGCTCGTGCTCGTCTAATCTCTTCCTCGGCCTCGAAATTCTTCCTAGCATGAGCTTGTGCTTCTTCTTGTGCAACCATCATTTTCTCGTTCAGCAGCTCTACTACTCGTTCTGTCTGAACTCTGGCCTCATTGGCTCTCCTAGCTTCTTCTTCTAAGTCCAGCAGCTGCTTTTCTAGTTCCTGTTGTCTCTGTTCAGCTTCTCTTCTAGCCTTTTTCTCTCTTTCTAATCGATCTCTTTCCACCTACAACAATACACGACAACTACTTCACACAAGAAGAACTCTGCCAGCTCACCAATTTCCTAGCTTTCTCTTCCTTGGCCTGAGCCTTCATCTGTTGTACTTCCATAGTGTCTAATCTTCGTCTTCTCAAGTACAATTCATGATTGCCCATACATAATTGCATAATCTACAGTCCATAAGAATAAACTTATAACTGGCTAATTTATGTATCAACCACTCTGAAGTATATGCTAGCTACCACTTTCTACAGACATGAAAAAATTACTTACAAAACTTTGATCTACGTAATTGCTAAAATGTAGTTGAAATTCTCACTTTGGGCGTGTAGAGAACTACAAAGCTCTCAGGAATTACATATGACCATGTACTTTATGATGAATGCATAGAGAGTACTGAGCCAAAACCTAATGACTACTTATGGCAATTAACAAATGGTTGTCAACATTCCAACGCAATTCTAAGAAAGTGATATCATAACTCAGCAAGTGGTGCATAATGCGCATGTTCCATTGGCTTATCTAAGTGCTTGTGGTAGGAGCTTCCTGGTTGGGACCACCACTAACATGACTCTTGTCTGTGACAGCAATATCAAGCACTGGAGCCTATCAGCTACTTTAATTGCTCACTGTCAAATGCTGCACATTGCTATATATAAACTCAATAGCAAAATCTTTTGAAAGAGTTGAAGAATACTTGCTTGCTCACTCACTGTCAAATGTTGCACTCTGTCATGTGACATTTCACTGAAGACTATATACAAGAAAATATTTTACCAGTCTCTTTAAATTAACTACAACCTGTTGTGTAGGCTCAGTGCTAATACCAGCATCTAAGTAGCATTGTGCTATGTGCTGTCATGGATCATGGATAATACTTGGGGCACTATCCACAGTATCCAGCAATTGGCTTGAATATTTCCTTACCAAGTCGGATATTCTTGTTTTGGAAACATAAAAAACAAAACTTGGCGATCTCTTGTCACTTGGCATTATAAAAAACTGTAGAAAAGCAATAACTGTTTGAAGTTTGATACAAGTACTTCATCTATGACATTAACCTTCTTTCCATGATATTCCACATTTCTTATCTCTCCCCACGGAAATGAGATTTTGGGTGAGAGCTGGTCATCCTGCTCATATATGTTCAACCCAAAAGCATCCACTCCCATCCAGAGTTTGGTTCCTTTCTTGTTCTACATAAATATTGTACATATACCCTTATGGATGTATACAGCAGAAGACTCTGATTTACCACAAGGACCAAAGCTAGTTATGAATAATTTCTACATGCACTTTTATTATGCAAGGAATTTTTTAATTTTTTTTTGCCTTTTACCTAATACAAAATAATGCACACCCAGCTTACTGTAATATCAAAATAATTGACACCCAGCATTTCAAGGTCTTGAGCCACTCTCAGGTATTCCAGCTCTGCCTCTTCCCTGGGTAATTCAGTGATAATTCCACGCATGATGCAATCTGATTAGTGTATAATAGTGATGATCCTTTACCTGAGCATACCCTTATGTTGGCCATATGAAGAGATTATTCGTTCCTCCCACATCTCAGGGGTCATGCGATACTGGTCTATGACCTGAATAATGCAAGGGAGTTAATTCTTTCTAACTACACTACCAAACAACTCACACGTTGAGGCAGTATTTTCTCATTGGCAAGAAATCCTGGTTGATACAGGTCAGGATCATAGTCACCATACTGTGGAGGTTGTAATCATGTATTAAAGCACTCCCCTCTTACGAAAGAAGCAAAATACCAAAGTGCTAAGTAAGAATAATCTTTGTGAGTGGGTCATGGTTGATTGCAATAATTGGTCTAGCTATGTACTTGAAAAAAGATGATTTTTAAATGGACCCATCATCTTAGCTACATGTTTGGTCGACCATGTGTGCTAACTACCTAGCCTGTCATTTTGTGTGGGCAAGATCCAGAGCCATTCAGTACGTAGGTCCCACACTATACCAGGTCTCCAATTCTTGTTGCCCATGCAAGGCATCTCCAACTACTATAGCAATGAATCATGCTCTCTTCAATTTCCTTTTAGAATTGCATGTAGTATTGTCCTCTGAATGAACTCAGTGCAATTATAGGCAGTTTATCCCATACATAAATTAAACAGACCCCTTACTGGAAAAATATTATTTTTTCTCCCCACTGAGTAGTAGCTCTTAAATTCTTGCTCTCGTTATGTAGCAAGGAAAACAGCTCACAATTAAGGGAAGCAGCTGGCAAGCAAGACAAATTCCTATCAATCCATATGGCGCTATTCCAGCATCCCCATTAGATCGAGTACAGTCCAATTATCATCAGATTCAATTTTTTTCACTCAAATTTAAATAGATAGTTGGCACAATTAATAACTCCCAAAACATTCCAAGAGCTGTAGTTAAAATTCAGGCATCCCATGACATGCATACACTCTTTCAGTGATCATGCATCTTGCCTTTTCTAGTGTGGGGGGTGGCCGTGGGGGCTCTTTGTCTCCCCCATAACCTGATTGACTTACCTCAGCTTGAATAGCATAGGAGGCCAGCAAGACAGCTGCTTCTGGAGAGCAGTACACCTCCTCACTCACAATAGATGACTTGACCTGAAGGTAGAAGAGATGCTGTGTCAGCTCTTGAACCAACTCCTCTCCCAAGTCCTCTGGGAAGAATTTAACTCGAAATTGAAAAGATAGAGTCTTTTCTTTAGGAACATTCTGGTTCAGCACCTGCATCAAAGGAATACACAGAAGAAAGATTTCTCTTTTAATATGAATTCTGTTGCTGTTAAGTTCATACACTACAACTTATAAAATTATACAGTTATGACCAACAATGGTTGTTTCAGTGTTTCTCCCACCCCACTAGATCCAGGAGAGCGATGATCAAAACATAAATCACATACGTACAACATGGGAGGACAAAGTGATCCACAAGACTAACAGCTGGAGAGAAGAGACACTTAATACCATAAAGAGGAGACAGACTAATAAGTCAGACCAAACTGCCAGAGTACAGCAAGCTGAGGCTCTCCGCTTTTTTGAAAGGAGAGCATAATCCTCTAGCTTGTCTGATTTAGACTCTGTATATTGCATGATGTATTTCCTGTCCATAATAAATAACAGACCACAATGTCTAAAAAACAAACCTCTTAGAATTTCTACTATGAATGTCAAAATAAAAAAACAAAACAAAACAAAACAAAAAAATCACTTGTAAGTTTTCTTCACAGATAATAATCACATTTTATGTGGCAAGTGAAGTTCAGCAATTGATAACATACAAATAAAATGGATGGTCTCACCTTCTTATCATAACGCAGCCAAGTTGTAAATCCCTTGGTATCTGTATACCGAAGTCCAAAATACCATATCTCTCTTACACCAATGGTTCTGGTGACCAACTCCAGTAACTGCTTACCAGTGGACTTACTCTGCAAAGAGATACTGATGACTCTGACTCTACTTGATGTTTCTATATATAGTGCATGCTATTGTACACTACATTGAAATTACAAGGCCTCTGTCTCACAACACAAATACTCTCTGCACCTGACCGATCAACAGACAGACTGGTTGGTAGTGGACACTACAACAAAACTGTACCATCAATAGTGGTGGTAACAAGGTCACATGAGTGCCAACTCCATGCACATATATGTATGTACATATACTTTACAGTTTACTTGCATATGTACTTTAGAGTTTACTATTGCACACTAGTAGAGAACAGGTGTAAGGCTGCCATTAACCTAGCCATGTACACAATATGCACACACATACACATTGTACTGTACTCCTAACACCAACACCCAAGTGCTCGCTCACACTATCATCCTGTGACAGTGGCCAGCTGGTTATGATTCTCAAAGTACCCAGAGACTCAGTAAAGCAAATAAGGCTCGTGTCTTATGAACCAGCTAGAATTGGATTTTAGAAATACCTCAATCTGGAATTCCAGGACAGCATCCATGGTAGTAACTTGAACGTCCAGTGTCTTCTTTGGCATGGTGGCTACACTAGATTGGCTTTCGGTCTGGGAAACAATGGGTGAATCTTTATCTTTCTGTACTACGATCACATAAAAACACGCCTTTTCGACTCCACCCTAACCAGCCACACCTACTTCTTTGGAGAAGGTGGGCGTTAATATGAAACGTATGGAGTGAAGATGTCTGCAACTACCACAGGTAGATCAAATGAGAAGTCTGGATTACCAGATTATAAATTCCCTGAAGTTCTGCTTCGAAGTCCTCGTGGCCTGATAGCTTTAGCAGGACTGGACATCACCAACAATGCTATCCACAGACTGGTGTGGGAAGAATTCTCTTCAGGCAGTAAGAGGAGTGACAGAAAACCCATTCTATTCAAGAACTTTCCAGCCAACCATCTCTATCCTAAGTGTGGGAAAAATGTAAGGGAAAAGTGTCTGTATTAGCTAGCTTCAAGTGTAGTGCAAGATCTTTCTCTCAGTCTATTACACCCCCTCAAGACCATTTATAATAATTGGACAGTTCCACAGAAAACTGCCTATGGGATTGCTGATGCAGAGTGAGCACTAAGACAAAGATGTAATCTGCATACATGATGTGCTCAAAAGCATCATACAAAGATGGTTCGCTCCGTGTTGATATAGATGTATTCCTCCTTGGATTATCCCACTTGATGGTCATAGTGCTAGTGGTCCCAATGACAATGCAGAGACATGAAATAAATTGTTTAGAGAAGTATCCTTATTTGGGGGAAGTGAGGACTTCCATCCTATTCATTCTGTAGTCACTTGATTTAGTGCCACATACACTAAGTAGACTTTGGTGCACTGTGACTATATGGTAGGTAGGAAGGCCCCAGTGGAGCTGAGGTCATAGAGTATCCATCCTAGTCTCGCGGGCCGACCCTTTACCAACCCAAGGGAAGGGAAAGGGTCTGGTCAAACTCGCATGAGCGTTTCGTTATACTGGTCTAGGAATTTTCTTGGACCGATAATTAATTCAGTGTAAAATAACCTCAAAGCTATGAATAATGTTAAGAATAAATTAGTTTAGTCATTCGGACATAAACCAGCGATCGATCGAGAACGAGCTGCCGGAGAGAGCAGCAGCTGCTGGCTCTAGTTACTAAGCCATAAGAAGTTGCATGGAGCTAGCTAGTTGTGCCGCTGAAGGGTCGGCTGAAGGGTCGGCTGAGACTACACAACAGCTACTGTGCCTTTGGAAAGCCCAACAGAGATCGTGCTTGTGCTCAAGCTGTGAGTGCTAGCTGAAATCTATGGCATCAGGGCCTGATCAAGCTCAGAAAGTGGAAGAGAAGCTCTTTAACCTGCATAGAGCATATAGCACTATTCCATGCGCGCAATAATGTGACGTAGTGTGACGCACGCAAATCACTAGCACTTTCTATTTTGCTGAGTGTGCAGAACGAAATGCTCATGCGAGTTTGACCAGACCCTTTCCCTTCCCTTGGGTTGGTAAAGGGTCGGCCCGCGAGACTATATCCATCCCTGGATGATGACTCTCTTTATCCTTCAGCACACGACATATGAAGACTATTCATTGGAAGGTATTTTGAAGATATCATGGCTCCTTAAGCACTGTGAGGAACTCCCTGCTCTGGTGGCCTTCTTCTTTGATCTTGACTGGAATGATCCTCAGTGGGATGAAAGGCAGACAGAGTGTGTCTCTAAAGTTGAGGTCATAAGGTCAGTATTATTTTGGTGCACCTTTTACTTGTATGTATAGGTAGGGGTGGGCGAGACCCATACCCCTTTCATAGTATAGTGATTCTGTATACATGATACTGGTTGGCAGTGGCTAGCAACAGATATGTGATGGGTGGATGGGTGAATAGGTGTGGCTTGGAAAGAGTTGGGTACAAAAGTTGAGACCACAGGCAGGATCCACTCAGTTCCACCCCTCAATTGAGGAGATGTCTCTGACATTGTATCCTTCGGAAGGGATGTAAAGCCGTTGGTCCCAGGGGGCCTGTTAGTATTAGCCTATGGCTGGTTCAGGTTCCTTGTCAGCCACATGGTGGTGAAATAGTTAAATTTGAAAATCCTGACTGTACACGTATTCTTGTGTAGGTCTACTCTCCAGAATCGTGGCACAGAAATTGTAATAGTACTCTTGCAGTCTAGTCCTCCCTTGCCTATGGGTGAGGCCTCCAACATCAACAGTGAACGGGCAGCTGCTCTGTGTACAGCTTGTGAACTTCCCCGCCTCAACTTATTTGTCCTACCTTTCACACAACGCCCTCAGGGCTTCATTAGCAAGTGAGGCAACCATCATTGGCTTGGGACTCTTTATTCTTCTAATGGACTGAAGGGGATAACTTATTGTGTAACTGGAGAGATTATTTGTATAATTATCAGTATCTATATCTGTAGGATCGAAGAAGCCTTCTATAAGAGAGCAGTTGCATACTACACCAACAAAATCCACACTACTAAAGCACACAGAGTATGTTTGAGATAAGCTATCATCTGATCAGTACTGTCCCTTTGCTATGCACTTAATGCCTTGCTACAGTGTGTTGTGTTAGCATTAGTATGTTGTGTTAGTTTTAGTCTGTTGTGTTAGTATGTTGTATTAGTTGTGTTAGTGTTAATATATTGTGTTAGTGTTAGTGAGTGTGCATGTGGCAAATTGCAGGCACAGTAGTTCTCAACAATGGCATCATATCTCCATTATTCCAAGTTCATTGTTTTGTAGGAGATGATAGCTAACAAGCAGTCCCTACAGTCACTATTCATTCGTCACAACTTCAAAATGGCATTCTTTGCTGAGATGAAACAAGACCCTGTCAATGCCCTCAAGTAAATACCATTTCCACCTGTATACTTATTGTGGTGGTTACCCCCCCCCCCCCCCCCCCCCCCCCCACACACACACACACACACACACACACACAATTTTTTATCCGTGATGACCACTTACCATATGCCATCATTAGATTATTCAGTTTCTCCCACTGACATTTTCCCTCTATCTTCTCTCACTGCACAGATTGTATCGTATGGCATACATTCACTTACTGGAGAATATGTATCTCAGTGATGACCATATCATGGAGTTCAAAATGATAGCAGGTTTCATCAACTACAAGATCTGTCGGCTCTGCTTTGAGAGTAATGAGCCTCTTGATGCCATAACTCAGTTCAGAAAGCACATCGACAGGTTCTCAGCTCATGATGGAATGAAGCAGCTGGCATATGAACACTTTGAGTGGCTCTCCAGACAGTAAGATGAAACTATGCAAAGATTAGATAGATTTCAAAAGAGACCCGGCATGTGGAGTGGGCTGGTAAGGATGGGCTGTATAGATACCCAATTGGGGTGAGGGATGGTACATGGAGGTAAGGATTGACTGCATAGATACCCAATGTTGGTGTGTGGAGTGGTTGCATAGATACCCAATTGGGGTGAGGGTTGTGTGGAGTGGACTGGTAAGGATTGGGGGTGAGGGTTGGTGTGTGGAGTGTGGTCACATAGGTACCCAATGGGGGTGAGTGAAGTGGGCTGGTAGGGATCGCATAAGGTACCTGATGGGCTGAGGAAGAGAATTGGGCTGAAGGGTTGGCATATGGAGTTGGCTGGTAAGGATAGGCCAAGTGGAATTTATAGACATCTAAGCTGCTGAGTGGTGAGATGATACTGGTAATGGTGGGCTCTGTGGAGTATGTCACATAGTTTGACCACTTTTTATAGATTCAGTGCTTTTGCCGACTTGTTCAGTGAGTCAGTCAGGAAAGGGTTGAAAGGACTCCAGACTCAGAATCCTGGACTCTACTATCATCAAGCTGCCCTTTATGCCATCCAAAGGAAGGAGATGGCTAGCCAGTTGACTGTGGAGCCAAACGCCACGCAGGTCCTAGTTAGTATGCCGCAGCCCTCCTACTACGGACAACGACCCTGGAGAAAGGGTTTATCAGGTTTGACTCTCATCTAATGAAGTTACATGACAAAATTTTATCAGCGTAGAGTGTTTCTGGACTCCCTATTCTGTCTGTAGTGGCATTTATAAATACTCCATGGTCTCATTCTCTGCACATTGCCACTTTTCATGTTCAAAGTTGGTTAAAGTTTAGATAAAAGGACAGAAATGAAGATAGGGAGATTATACTTGAGGGCCAATACTTGAGCTTAATTTTGGTTAAAATTGCCAATAACATGCTGTAGATGATAAACCCTCAAATATGGAGCTGAGACAGAAGTGTATTTGGACTATGCAAAGCCAAGAGAAATCTGTGGAGCATTCAGTAAGCCTTTGAAAATCATCCAACACTAAGCCTGTTTTATGATTATTGTTGTTGTTGTTGTTATCATCGTCGTTGTTGTTGTGGCTGTGGTGCAGTGGCAGATAATTCCATTGCTGACTCAAGCAATTTCCCACTTGAAGAGTTACAGTTGTGAACGATTGATCACCTTCCTAAAGGTTCTTACAGCTGACGAGTACTATCAAGTCAGGGACTATGAGAAGTCATTTGTGTATGTTTAGATGAGTGGATCGTGGGTTGGATTATTGTAGAGATGTGTATTGTGTGTAGATTACTGAATGGAGTGGCGGAGGTGTACAGGACCGAGCAATGGTGGAGAAACCTCACTACAATACTGCTGAGATTCCTGCGGTAAGGCTTGAAATACTTCTTCTTTTCTTCCTCTGATTCCCTTACCTGTAATTGAGGATTGAGAACTAATCCATTTTATCATAATGAACTGCTTTCTATACCTTCTACCTTTATCTTTTCAGTAACAGACTGTTATTTTCACCTAGCTTTGTACATTCATGAGATTTGCTATCTCAGCTAAAGTATTGATGTTCCTATTGCAGGTACTGCTATTTATTAGGGTTTATTCAGGAATACATCACCGTGGGACTTGAACTCATCAGTCGATGTATCCTCTTTGTCCATGTTCTAACTATAAATCATAAACTGAGACTAAATTCTCCTTGACTTTAGAACCCTATTATTAGATATTCCTATCGAAAAGGAAGAGAAAAAGAGAATTCAAAATAACATAACTGAAATATTCTCTGTGAGTTCTGGCAGTATGTCCTATCAAGGTTCCCTAGCCCTAACCCATGCATACAGTAGTACAGTAGTCATTGATATTGTCGTCATTCTAGAACCAGACCCCATTCCCTGAACCAGGCTTGAGTACTGATGATATACAGCATGCTAATGTCCAGTGGGCACACTTTTGGCAGAAGTGTCCTCTTAGCACATTCACCATTCAGCTCTCATCCTTGGCCAGTTGTGGTGAGTAATGTGGTCACAATTGAACAGTCTGGACATTGACAACATGATTATTCTAACAGTGGAGTGTAAGACTGTTTTCACAAAGTCGAGGTTTAAGGCTGATGAGTTGGTTAGAGTGAAAGTCTACTTCAGATCGAGTGCTCCACTCAGTATAAACTTGCGTAAGCTGAAGCTGCTCTTCATGAAGGAGGTGAGTGCTAGCACATACACTTTACTTCATATAATAACCCAATTTAGGATTTTAGACTTCCCACTTTACTTCAGAACTATTAGTAGCTCGGGCCAATTGCACATGACAGAAGTTTGTCGTAGAAATGACTAAAAAACACAACAGTATTAAGCTTTAAAGAAGTCTATGTGGAATCCTTTTTTTTTCTTCTTCTTCTTCTTTTTCTTTCTGTGAAGGAATATAACTCTTTATGCGTGCATGAAGATGGTTTCAGTTTGGAGCCAGGAGTAATCAAGACTTTCTTCTTCTCCTTCCCTTCTTTTCCCACTTCTGTGGGTGGCACACTGGAGGTGAGCTGCACACATTTCCAAAGCCTCTGACATCAGGTTTCCTTCTCTATCAAAAAGGTGCATGCAGTGGAGGCTACTTTGGAGTGTGATAGACAGACACATTTATGTCCTTCTTTGATCTGGAGCAATGGTGCCTCAGAGTCCTTCACATCTCAGCCCTCAGATTTGGCATGGCAGAAAGTGGAACTTCGAAACTCTACTATGTAAGTACATTTGGGCTGAAGCTGCAGGGACACTTTCACATCCTCTAGGATAGTGAATGGCAAGTGCTGTGTAAGAACCTTCATATTAGATCTCACGGGTCCCATGTGGCAGCTACTTTGAGGGTAACCATTACCCATTGGACCTATAGACTCTTTTTTTTTTCAATATGTTTTATAGAACAATGACAGGCAGCCATGTTATTTGTTAATATTATTTTGTGTGACTACCATCACATAATCCTGTAGTCATGGCAGCAAATTAAATATTAGCAGCTAATAATTGCCTTTATTCTGACCAGTATAGTGTAGGTGACCTACTAAGTCAGGTGACCTACCACTAGGTCAGGTGACTGACCACTAAGTCAGGTGACCACTAATTCATGTGTAAACTCCCAAATTCATCTCCCAATCACCTTGAGTTGTAGTTAATGAATTCATGGAATCCATGCCTGTACATGTGGATCTACTACTTGCAGGATCCAGCCACGCCCCTCATTCATCTCAATCACTTTAGAGCACTCTAACCCTGCTTTGATGGGAGAGTACTATGCTGTCACAGTGGGTGTGGTTAATAAGGAACGGACTCCAATAACAGACCTCAACATTGAAGTCTCCTTACCAGAATCACTCAGTGAGACTGAGCCTCAAGGTATTGTATAGTAATCATGTAGCCTCGTACCCAGGCCCACTTTTTTCACGGGGCGGTAGAAAAGCAAAGGGCCTGGTATAAGTTGCATGCGCATGCGCTCCATCCCCCCATTTAAGGGGGATTCGCTATACTTTCGGGCACGTCCATTACACAAATCGTAATAAATATTACATCATCGTAATTTTGAGAGCTGAGTCGTTCTGTCTTTCTGCACTAGATTCAACTCGCCTCACTCCCAGAAGCGTTCTGTGCAAGCTGTTTATGAAAGAAGTTATTTGTTTGTGTCGCTACCAACTGGTTAGACGAGTAGAGTCGCTGCTATCAAAGTATCGTGTCTTACCTTTTGTTTTTTACCATAAGCTTGGCTTGAGAGGGATAGTGCTGTTCTTGTTGTGTCTTAGTTTATTTTCACTGATGTGGATAAGGTCTGGAGCCAGATCTAGCTAGCTAGCTTTAATTGAATGCGCACGTGCTACATACGTTTTAATGATTACATCATTCATCATGGACGAAATTTTACATATTATTTCGTGTCTAATTAAGCGCATGCGCATGCAACTTATACCAGGCCCTTCGCTTTTCCACCGCCCCGCAAAAAAAGCGGGCCTGGGTAGAGGCTAAGTAATCATGTACCTCTTAACTTTTTAAATGTCAATTAATAAATCAGGACAACAATATTCTAGTTTGCTAGAAGTTAGAAGTTTCTAGTCCTTGACCTTTTCTACTACACTTTGTACTACCTGATGGATCTGAACTTTGTACTACCCTGACAGGTCTGAACTTGTACTGCATGTGGTGGACTGATGATTGCCAAATTTGGTAACCTCCGCAAAATGATCATTTAAATGTACACAAGTAGGATCACTGGTCACTTATATCTCAGCACATGACTGAGTTGCTACCAATGAGCCCAGATATCTAAACCTGAGACTTCAAGCCACGAGGAATTTTGTGTGTGCATTGTGTGCATATGCAACAAAAAGAGACATTGCAGCTAAAATAACCATGAGGTTTGCCCTGCCATACCAACTATTGTGGATTAATTAATGACACAAGCTTATGCAGTTACTTCGGGGGGGGGGGGGGGGGGGGGGGGGGGGGGGGGGGGGGGGGAGGTCCAAGGTGAAGTTGCTATGACCGACCATCCATGATAATTTCCCCACAAATAATGTCATTTTCCCAAAACACGAAATTTCCACCCCTCAAAAATAATATGCATAGTTCTGAGGTTTTATAAAAATGCAGTAAGAAAGGCAATGTGATCAGACTCGTGATCATTTTGGTATTGGTTGGATCATTTGGGATTCAATAAATGTAAAGAGGAGAGTTAAGCTGTTTCTGCACCAAACAATTCTACAGTTTCTTTTAAAGCACACTGAAGAGCCACACCCATTCATCAGAATGATGTCAACGTTATACAGCAAGCATGCAAGATCCTACTTCAGTTTATGGATTTCAATTACAGATCACAACATGTCTAAAAGAAGTTAGAGAGAATCGTGAATTATAGAAGATGAATTGAAGTAGGCAGTAGCTAAGTATGGCTACTGGCTATGGGTGTGCTATCTAGCTATTTATGGCTGCTGCAGATGCATCACAACTGTAGCTCAACTACACTCCACTTCATACAAGATAGAATTAATTTCAATATATAAATTCTAGATGATTCTTTTGTGTCTTGATAATATTCCCTATCACAAGCTTGCTAGGCTACTACAGCTCTGACAGATCAAGCCTGATAAACAACTTGGTGACACTAAACTCTCCTACATAAACAAATGCTGGTCTAGCAGCAGCAGCTGCTACTGCTAAATCAAAGATTTCACAATGATTGATGTAGACCGGCTTCAGAGGTTTAGGTGATACGACATGGACCTGGACCTGGACATTGTAGCATGGTTATAACCTGAAGCTTGATAATATGTCACAATGAAGTGTGATCATAGTGATAGTGATGCTTATGATAATGTCATTATTATTCATAGTGGTATCCATGGAAGGTTCATTTCTAGTCTCACTCTTGTGGGCTTAGACAGTCAACGGTGCATTCATATCCCCTTGCATTCACCTGAGATCACTTATTTGTGATAACTTCCTCAAAAATTTTGCACACCAGCAACTAGATAATTATCCATGATTTTTATAGGGTTCCAGTCAGAAGTTAACTGTATGTCCCATGAGTAAAGTATGGAGCTGTCACAAGGAATTTGGTTGGGATTCACTATAGTTATATATATTATATATTATGTCTGTGCCAGAAAATAACTACTAAAATACACACTTATTCAACAATTATTGCTAGCATTATTTCATACTTACCTAGCATACTCTTGGTGACTTAAATGCATGTTTTTCTTGCTGGCTCTGCCTCCAAGGCTATCAGTTAATTCGATCCTGCCAGATATCATGCTAATTACACATTAAAATTAATGATCCTTACCAGCTGAATGAGTACAGGCTTATTACAGCGAGGGGGCATTGAACTGTACAAGCTCTAGTTGATAAAGGTGACTACATCGAGTATGGGCATATGTATGCCACAAATTCAGAGAGAGAAAAATGGTGTCCTGCTGCCTCACTGAACTATTTATGTTTTCTAAACAATGGCTAAGAAACAATAGAAGGTGGCATATAATTTTTGATTGTAGTAGTAAATTTATTATTTATTTATTTATTTATTTATTTATTTGTTTGTTTGTTTATTTGTTTGTTTGTTTATTTGTTTATTTATTTATCTTCTTTTTTTTAGTGGAGATATTGGAGTCTGTACCAGGAGATTCGGCCCCTATGCCATCTTCTGTCTCTCAAGCTCACCAACTCAAAATGACTCACCCCCAGTTAGACACAGAAGGCTCAAACACATACAAGAAAACTCTATGTCTCTGTTCTCATGCCATTGGAACAAGAAAAATAAGCATTGTGGTGAGTAACAAATTCCTCCATTTAATTTTATTCCACTATTATCAATATATAGTTTATTTGGTTCCACTATTTTGGTTCCAGGTTACTTACAAGGTCGCTTGCCGAATTGATGATGAGTGGGATTTGGTCACTTGCTTGTGTGAAGAGGTGATACTTACATGCTTGCATCATACATCTGATCCACTAATACTGTTCATTTCCAGCATCATTCAGAATTGTTACAGATAGTGAAACCATTTGATATGGTGTACAAGTTAATGACCACTAAATTCAGACCAATGGACACGATTGCTTACAACTCTCCTTTCATTCTAATGACTGAACTTAGCTCTACTTCTCCATGGGACCTCCTCATCGTGGACTCCAAGTTTGAGCCAGTGAGTGCTGTGCAATCAAAGTGGAGTCCCTCAGCCTCTGATAAAAAGAAATCCTTTAAAGGATACACTTTTGTAGGACCACTTGATTTCATGTATGAAGTGTAGTCAGCCCTCCCTCCACTTAAGTTCTGTTGTTTGGAATAGAGTGATTCCACTGCTTTTACTGCTAGTATTATTTCTGTTACAGAGTGATAGTGTTCAGTATGTGGGAGAGAATTCTTCACAAGTACAAGACTGTAAGTCATGCACATGCAGGATGATCAATCATTGATGTCCCACCAGTTTGTGGATAATATCCTTGCCAGTTCAATAGGGATTCCTATGACCTTTATACTACAATAGTAAAAGTGCAAACTGAACAGGATAATGTGGGGCAACAGATGTGTTCAACTATCAGGAAGTACATTTCATGTGCATCATTTCCTCTTCTTCAGACAGGATTAACCACTATTATATTTTTAATTGTGTATGGGGACAAGAAATTTCATGTTTCCTGTAATGTAGACAGGGTAACCCCTATTAATTGTGCATGGGAAAGATTATACTCTACAGTGATGAGTATACAGGATGTATATTCATGCTTCCTTTAATGATTAAAGCTTAATGATAATGTCCTAACTCCTGTACTCTGTACTTTTGATAGTACGTAGCCTCATATATGAGGGGATTTCCGAGCCAGTCACACCTACCAAACAATGCCAGTCAAGTCAGTGAGATCGCTTTAACATGACATTACTAGGTGACAGGTCAATTGCTAGGAAGGTTCCCCCTTTCACTTGCCCTCATTCCTTGGGTATCTGTTTATTAATCCTCAGTGCATGCGCAAAGGTAACTTAGTGGTGTCTATTACCTGTTATTTTAGTCTCAAATGTCTAGATGATACTCTCCAATGTTTAAATTGCCTAGATAATATTTTTGATAAAGGCTTTATGATACAAAGAAGGCAAGATTTCTTTTATGCTGCCATTTGTGTGCCACACCCCCTACTTCACATGGGCATGCACAAGCAACTATCACAGTTGAACTTTGAACTCTATGTGGTTCATAGGTGTGGTGTCCATGACTTATCCTGATCTTGGTTTACTTTCTTAGCGAGTGCCTGACGTCACACTGAGGGTTTAGTACCACTGTACTTTTTAGTCCTTTCTGTTGTTATCGGTGCCAGCCATTTGTACAATGCCTGGATCAAGTTATGAAAGAAAATACTGAGAGAGTGGTGAGGCCATGACTCACCCATGAGGACAGAGAAGCGAGCTTTGCATGTGCATACATATTGCCATTGTATTTTTTCCTAATGGATTTCACACTGCACCTGTTGCATACTTTTTTTCTGTGGAAGGGCGGAAGTGGGGGGGGGGGATCATCTAGTTACCTTGTGATCTATTGACTGTCATCACCTTCATGTCTAGGGTTTTGTGGTTAAATAATTTCATGCATTTGCAAGCAGCCCTATTTCCCATCTCCCCTGGGGGTGTGGCATGGGGACTTGGCCCTTGGGATGTGGTATGGAGACTGGAGGTGCGGTAGGGGGTGTGGTATAGTGACTGCATAGGGGTGTGGTATAAGGACTGCATGGGGGTGTGGTGTAGAGACTGCAATACTGCATTAATGGATCTATTGTTTTTTCTAGTGGAAATGGACCCTAAAGATAAAGCTACAGAATGTTACTGCCTCCTGGCCCAGAGTAATCAAATGCACGTGTCATTAGGAACATATACTATAAGTTGGAAGAGATCAGCCAACCCTGCATCAAAGAATTTGGTCAGTGTAGTGTCATTTCCACCAATCACTGCCAAGTTCCAGACGTACACTTTATCTGCAGGTTAGTTACATAATTCTGGTACTAATTAGTGCAGCTGTTGGTGTGTTTTTCCCATCAATAAGTTCAGAAGGAAGTGCTTGTGTGCACTAGGAGTACACGTAATATCATTTTAAGATCCCTTCCATGCTTAGAAAAAGTGCATGTTGTAAACATGCACTATATTTGGTATCAAATCCTCTATATAAAGCGTGTCAAATCCTCTATATAAAGCACTGGACCAACTATTCAGCGTTAGTTATCTTCTCTGGGAAGTCGATAAGTAATCCTAATGCAGCATGAAGATGCTATTGCTTCATTTTCTGAATCTCTCGTTTTCCAGATATACCATCTTATGGTCAGATGTTAGAAGTGCTTCCAGTGACTTATACTGTCAGAAACAAATCCAACCGAATTCAGGAGTTTGAAGTGAAAGTTGGAGCTAGTGATGCCTTCATGTACTCTGGAAACAGAATCGTATGTTAATGGACCTGCTAGAGTTATTTTTATTAGATTTTTGTCTTCACAGAGTAAATTTCGGATCCTTCCAGCATCTAAGCACACCTTTGCCATCAACCTGTTACCAGTTGTCACCGGACTTGTGTCACTGCCGGTCATAGACCTATCATGTCAACGAGAAAGTGAGAAAGGAACTGACCCTTTGCTCAGTAACTGTTTACCAACTAGCATTTTGATCAAACCTTCTCCCATCACTGTGAGCATGGAAACTCGTTAGATTTGGAGCCATAGTAATTATTTTTGTGGATTAAGCCTATTGTAATAAGGTTTTGTGTTTGCTCTTATTATTTGAAGTGACCAATCAGATTGCTCAATTGTGAGTAGGACTTATTTAAAGGTTTGTCCAGACATGAGCTATATGCTGTGGAAACATGTTAGAATAGCGCAAAAGTATGTACAACAAAGTACCTCTAGCTATGTAGCAAGGACAATAAATTATTTTGGCTCAAAGCCAACTGCCATTTTTCAGCAATAGCTAGTTCATTTAATGTTAACCTTACGGTATCAACTATAGCTAGAAAATTTTGGCAGGAAGTCATTATGTGGGATCTGGAATTTTAATTTGCAAGCTAGAGTACCGGAGATGCACTAGCCACTTCCTGTACTTAAACCTCAAAGTACAGTCTAGACAGGAAGATTCAGGAAATCTTCTAGAGACACTGCATGCTTTAGCAGGGAATATAAAAGGGTGACTCCTGCAGCTGAGAATGCATAACCAGCAAGTAAAGCAATCAATAAAGCATCAATCCATAACTACAACCAACCATCTCTCTCCTATAACTACTAATCATGAGCACTCAAGTAAGAATGGTCAAGAATGTTCTCACACGAACATTTCTCACATACAATGGCTCAACTGTTGCAACAACTCCTAACCAGAATGATTCAGGTTAGTAATAGCTACAGATCAGAGTCCACAGGTGCATTGATGGTGACATGTTTGTCTTTTACAGATAATTTCGTCCTGCATGACTTTGGAACGTCCAGATTCCTGAGGACTTACGCAGACTCTACCATCCAAATACATGCACAATCACTGGACAACTGCCAACATCAATTCATCCTCTCTTCCACTGGCAGCCATGTGACCATCACTCCTGATGGAAGGAGTAAGTCTATCAGATTATACATCACTGATGCAACTGGGCAGAAGTTATACTTCAAAGTGAATATAACCGGTGCTGTCAGTCTCGAATGCCAAGATGTCTTTGATAATGTAAGTTCATTAGCTGCACTGGTGATAATGGTCACACTTTAGAATTTAAACTTCATTGCAGGCTGGACCATTCGAAAAGAAGCAATTTGACTTTGACATAGTTGGAGTTTCCACAAATACATTGGTATAACTGAATCAGGCTAGTTAAAAAAGGAGCATCAATATCACTATCAGAATGTGTAATCACAGGTTAATGAACAATCAGAAACGCTGTCATTATTTTTATAGCATTTTTTTGAAAGATCAGTTTTCAATATCAAATCTTATTGCGTTGCTACTGCTAATGTGCATGATAATTGTGATAAAAGGTTCATGTTATTGTCAACTTGGTAATTTGCATGGAACTTTCAGAGGAGTAGCTAATGGATGAAATAGAATCAGTACCATCACATAATCCTGTAGTCATGGCAGCAAGTTAAATTTTAGCAGCCTTTATTCTGACCACCAGTATAGTGTAGGTGACCTACTAAGTCAGGTGACCTACCACTAGGTCAGGTGACCGACTACTAAGTCAGGTGACTACTGATTCATGTATAAACTCCTAAATTCATCTCCCAATCACCTTGAGTTATAGTTAGCCACACCCCTCATTCATCTCAGTCAATATAGAGCATTCTAACCCTGCTTTGATGGGAGAGTACTATGCTGTCACAGTGGGTGTCGTTAACAAGGAACAGACTCTAATAACAGACTTCAATATTGAAGTGTCCTTACCAGAATCACTCGGTGAGACTGAGCCTCAAGGTATTGTATAGTAATCATGTACCTCTTAACTTTTTAAATGTCAATTAATAAATCAGGACAACAGTATTCTAGTTTGCTAGAAGTTAGAAGTTTCTAGTCCTTGACCTTTTCTACTACACTTTGTACTACCCGATGGATCTGAACTTTGTACTACCCTGACAGGTCTGAACTTGTACTGCATGTGGTGGACTGATGATTCAAAATGATCATTTAAATATACTCACTGGTCACTTATATCTCAGCACATGAATGAGTTACTACCTATGAGCCCAGATATCTAAACCTGAGACTTGGAGCAACAAGGAATTTTGTGTGTGCATTGTGTGCATATGCAACAAAAAGTGACAGAGTAGAACGAGTTGCAGCTAAAATAACCACAAGATTTGTGGATTGATTAACTATGTAAGCTTATGCAGCTACTTCTGGGGGGGTCCAAGGTGAAAATTGCTATGACAACACCCACAAATAGTCATTTCCACCGAAACATGAAATTTTCACCCCTCAAAATTAGCATGCATGTGTACTCAGATTTGACTTCATCCTTGCATTCAGTGATCCCTACATCACACTAATTTATTTGTTACCCCACGGCACGCAGGGTAAAGTGATCGTGCTTGGTGTGGATATGTATAAATATATATATGCCCCCCCCCCCCCCCCCCCCCCCCCCCCAACAACTGAAGAATAGTTTAGTGACTTTATAGTCATAACGTCAACATTATACAGCAAGCATACAAGATCCTACTTCAGTTTATGGATTCCATACCTACTTGCAGTATACTTCAATAATGGATCACAACATGTCTAATAGAAGTAGGAAACCTTCTCTGAAAATCAGAGAGAAATCTTGAATTTGAAGATGAATTGAGGTAGGCAGTAAGTAGCTACTGGGCTATGGGTGTGCTATCTAGCTAGCTATTTATGGCTGCTGCAGAATAAGCAAAAGCTTCGAGCAAGGGCTTTCATGAAGCAGAAAGCTGCTTGTCTGCATGCTGTCAGCTCATTATGCAGGCTGAAACCCCTGAGAGAGGCTGCAAGATATGTCAGCTCATAATGCTGCTCATCTGCAGGCTGAAACCCAAGACGAGAGAGAGGCTGCAAGATATGTCAGCTCATAATATTGCTTGTCTGCAGGCTGAAGAATAGGAGAGCTCGTCAGGCTACTAAACCCCTGAGAAGAGGCTGCTTGACAAACAAACACAACACGCCAGGTGACTATCAGGCTACCCTTTGCCCATGGTATTGTCGCATATTATTTTTCTGTCATAATAAAGGGGACCTAAAGAAATAACAGCTGAAGCTATGGCAAAGAAGCAGAAGAGGGTATGTGTTATAAAACACTTCAAAATGTTGCAGTTACTGAACTCAATTTAAAACGCAGTTGTGTATCTTGTCACAAGGGTCATCAACATGTGTCTTGATCAGCAGCTGCTGCTGCTGCTGATGTAATGCACATCTCACTGGCAGCTATGTCTTGTGAAACTTCTTGTGAGAAAATCAATGATTTCACAGTGATTGATGTAGACCAGCTTCAGAGGTTTAGGTGATACGACATGGACCTGGACCTGGACATTGTAGCATGGTTATAACCTGAAGCTTGATAATATATCAATGAGGTGTGATGATAGTGATAGTGATGCTTATGATAATGTCATCATTAGTTGAACATTCGTAGTGATATCCATAGAAGGTTCATTGTGTTCTTTACTTCCACTCTCACTTTCGTGGGCTTAGACAGTCAACAGTACATTCATATCCCCTTGCATTCACCATAGATCACTAACTACATAGTTGAGGCTTCAGGTATGAAGTCAACAGCACGTGGCAGCCATTGTACTACATACATTACTGACAATTATGCACGCACCAAATTCCTTGTGGTGAATGACAACTCCATACTTTACTCATGGAACATAGCTACAGCTAAAACTTATGGATAATTAGCTAGATGCTGGTGTTCAAATTTTTTGAGAAGCTAAATGTGAGAAGAATAATTTGTGGCTTGATTACAATGGCTTTATAATTTATTTATCAAGGGCCAACACCAAGTAGGAAAATTATAAGAAGAAATAAAGTGGAATATTTTTCCCCACTGCCCATGTGCAGCAAGGGATTCACTATAGTTATATTATGTCTGTGCCAGATGCGCTATTGCTAGCATATTTCATACTTAAGTTTTCTTGAAGCCATAATACTGATAGCATAAAGAACGGTCTCTTGGTGCATGTTTTTCTTGCTGGCTCCACCTCCAAGGTTATCAATCCTGCCAGATATAGATTGTACATGCTAAAGTATTAATTACACATTAAAATTAATGATCCTTACCAGCTGAATGAGTACAGGCTTATTACAGCAGGGGGCATTGAACTGTATGAGCTCTAGTTGATAAAGGTCATCAAGTAAGATTGCATCGAGTACTTTTGGTGCTGACACTCTAGAGCTTTCTCAGTATTTACTATTACAATCAAAAATTATATGCCACCTTCTAGTTCAGTGAGGCAGCAGGACACTCTGAATTCGCGGCATACACATGCAATTTACATACGCCGACAAATATTATTACATTTATTGAATTTTTCTACTCGGCATGTAATTTCTCCTCTGTAGTTATTTATTTATTTGTTTGTTTGTTTATTTATTTTTATTCATTCATTTGTTTGTTTGTTTGTTTGTTTGTTTATTTTTTAATTAATTTATTTATTATTCATTTATTTATTTATTGCCTTTTTTAGTGAAGATATTGGAGTCTGTGCCAGGAGTTCCAACATGAAGGGGAGCAGGCACTCAAAATGACTCACCCCCAGAACTTAAGCCATTGGAACATGAAAAATAAGCATTGTGGTTAGTATTTTATTCCATTATTTGGTTCCACTATTTTGGTTCCAGGTTAACAAGGTTGCTTGCTGAATTGATGATGAGTGGGATTTGGTCACTTGCTTGTGTGAAGAGGTGATAGCTACATACATGCTTGCATCATACATCTGATCCACTAATACTGTTCATTTCCAGCATCATTCAGAGTTGTTACAGATAGTGAAACCATTTGATATGGTGTACAAGTTAACGACCACTAAATTCAGACCAATGGACACAATTGCTTACAACTCTCCATTCATTCTGATGACTGAACTTAGTTCTACTTCTCCATGGGACCTCCTCATCGTGGACTCCAAGTTTGAGCCAGTGAGTGCTGTACAATCAAAGTGGAGTCCCTCAGCCTCTGATAAAAAGAAATCCTTTAAAGGATACACTTTTGTAGGACCACTTGATTTCATGTATGAAGTGTAGTCAGCCCTCCCTCCACTTAAGTTCTGTTGTTTGGAGTAGTGCTTTTACTGCTAGTATTATTTCTGTTACAGAGTGATAGTGTTCAGTATGTCGGAGAGAATTCTTCACAAGTACAAGACTGTAAGTCATGCACATGCAGGATGATCAATCATTGATGTCCCACCAGTTTGTGGATAATATCCTTGCCAGTTCAATGGGGATTCCTATGACCTTTATACAACAATAGTAAAAGTGCAAACTCAATAGGATAATGTGGGGCAACAGATGTGTTCAACTATCAGGAAGTACATTTTCATTTGTATCATTTCCTCTTATACAGACAGGATTAACCACTGATGAGTATGCAGGATGTATATTTCATGCTTCCTTTAATGATTAAAGCTTATTGATAAATTAGATGTTCTAACTCCTGTATTCTGTACTTTTGACAACATACATAGTATGTAACCTCATTTTACATAAAATTGATCATATATGAGGGGGTTTCCGAGCCAGTCACACCTACCAGATAATGCCAGTCAAGTCAGTGAGATCACTTTAACATGACATTACTAGGTGACAGGTCAATTGCTAGGAAGGCCCCCCCCCCCTTTCACTTACCCTCATTTTATAAGTATCTGTTTATTAACCCTCAGTGCATGCGCAAAGGTAACTTAGTCATGTCTATTACCTGTTATTTTTGGTCTAGATGATACTGTCCTATGTTTAAATTGCCTAGATAATATTTTTGATAAAGGTTTTATGATACAAAGAAGGCAAGATTTTTTTGTGCTGCCATTGGTGTGTGCCACACCCCCTATTCCACATGTGATGCATAGGTGTGGTGTCCATGACTTGTCCTGATATTGGTATACTTTCTTAGCATTATGTGGGATCTAGTTTATATGCTAAAGTATTTCTTCAACCGGAAGATGTGCTAGCCACTTCCTGTACTTAAGCCAGTCTAGACAGGAAGATTCAGAGACACTGACATCGAATCATGATTTAGCAGGGAATATAAAAGGGTGACTCCTGCAGCTGAGAATGCATAACCAGCGAGTAAAGCAATCAATAAAGCATCAATCCATAACTACAACCAACCATCTCTCTCCTATAACTACTAATCATGAGCACTCAAGTCAGGATGGTCAAGAATGTTCTCACACGAACATTTCTCACATACAATGGCTCAACTGTTGCAACAACTCCTAACCAGAATGATTCAGGTTAGTAATAGCTACAGATTAGAGTCCACAGTTGCATTGATGGTGACATCATGTTTGTCTTTTACAGATAATTTCGTCCTGCATGACTTTGGAACGTCCAGATTCCTGAGGACTTACGCAGACTCTACCATCCAAATACATGCACAATCACTGGACAACTGCCAACATCAATTTGTTCTCTCTTCCACTGGTAGCCATGTGACCATCACTCCTGATGGAATGAGTAAATCTATCAGATTATACATCACTGATGCAACTGGGCAGAAGTTATACTTCAAAGTGAATATAACCGGTACTGTCAGTCTTGAATGTCAAGATGTCTTTGATAATGTAAGTTCATCAGCTGAACTGGTAATGGTGGTCACACTTTAAAATTTAAACTTCATTGCAGGCTGGACCATTTGAAAAGAAGCAGTTTGACTTTGACATAGTTGGAGTTTCCACAAATATATTGGTATAACTGAATCAGGCTAGTTAAAAAAAGAGCATCATATCACTATCAGAACGTGTAACTACAGGTTCATGTACAATCAGAAACGCTGTCATTAATTATTATTTTTATTTGAAAGATCAATTTTCAATATCAAATCTTAATGCGTTGCTACTGCTAACGTGTATGATAAAAGGTTGGCAATTTGCATGGAATTTTCGAGTAGCTAATGAACAAAATAGAATCAGTGTCATGTGACACATAATCCTGTAGTCATGGCAGCAAGTTAAATTTTAGCAGCTAATAATTGCTTTTCACCCTCACCAGTATAGTGTAGGTGACCTACCACTAAGTCAGGTGACTGACAACTAAGTCAGGTGACCACTAATTTATGTGTAAACTCCCAAATTCATCTCCCACCTTGAGTTATAGTTAGTGAATTCGTGGAATCCATGTGGATATGCTACTTGCAGGATCCAGCCACGCCCCTCATTCATCTCAATCTCTTTAGAGCATTCTAACCCTGCTTTGATGGGAGAGTACTATGCTGTCACAGTGGGTGTTGTTAAAAAGGAACAGACTCCAATAACAGACCTCAACATTGAAGTGTCCTTACCAGAATTACTCAATGAGACTGAGCCACAAGGTATTGTATAGTGGTGGATTCTCTAGCTACACTTATTGAACCACAAATAATCTGATCGATACCAAAATGATCACGAATCTGATCACATTGCTTAGCTAATACCTCAGAATTATGCATGCTAATTTTGAAGGGTGAAAATTTCATGTTTTGGGGGGACATGATATTATTTGTGGGTGGGTAATTTTCATGGAAGTGCCTGTTACAGTGTACTTTTCAGCCTGCAGATGAAAAGTGACATATCTTGCAGGGGTTTCAGCCTGCAGATGAGCAGCATTACGAGTCGACATGTCTTGCAGCCTCTCTCAGGGGTTTCAGCCTGCAGACGAGCAGCATAATGAGCTGACAGCACACAGACAAGCAGCTTTCTGCTTCATGAAAGCCCTTGCTTGAAGCTTTTGCTTCTTTTCCTCATTCTGCAGCAACCATAAATAGCTAGCTAGATAGCACACCCAAGCCAGTAGCTACTTACTGCCTACCTCAATTCATCTTCTGATTCAAGATTTCTCTCTGATTTTCAGAGAAGGTTTCCTACTTCTTTTAGACATGTTGTGATCCATTATTGAAGTATACTGCAAGTAGATATGGAATCCATAAACTGAAGTAGGATCTTGCATGCTTGCTGTATAATGTTGATGTCATGACCGTAAAGTCGCTGAATTAGTTTATAAATCGAGTGACTATTCTTCAGATTTTTTTTTGTGGGGGGTACATATACATATATACATGCCAACCATGATCACTTTACCCCTTGCTGCTGCGGGGTAACAAATAAATGGTGTGATGTAGGGATCACTGAATGCAAGGATGAAGTCAAATCTGAGTACACATGCACAAAATACACGATATTTAGCTACTGCTGCTCAGCGTTTTGGTACTGAGATATGTACTGACCTGCTGCTAGTTGCATCAGTGTTATAGTGCAAAATTAACCTGACACTTGTGCAGCCAGCTGTCTGCATCGGTGTCAGAATGATGGAGAGTATATAGCCTCATTCATATATCTCTTTTTTCTTTGCAGGGGGAGGTATGGGGGGGGGGGGGGGGGGGGGGTACAAGGCTAGGAGCTGAAGCCTAAACTATGCTTATGTAAGCACCTGTACACAGGTCCACGGTGAATGTGAATGAACTTTAGTGTATTACTCCCACTCTGGTCTTATCATGACCACACCACTGATATAAAATTTCATGTTGAGAAGAATAATTTGTGGCTTGACTTTATAATTTATCAAGGGCCAACACCAAGTAGAAAAATTATAAGAAGAAACAAAGTGGATAATTTTTCCCCGCTGTGCATGTGCAGCAAGGGGTTAAGCAATCGGTTGGGATTCACTATAGTTATATTATGTCTGTGCCAGACGCACTAATTCAACACTTATTGCTCATACTTAAGTTTTCTGGAAGCCATAATGCTGATAGCATAAAGAACAGTCTCTTGGTGCATATTTTTCTTGCTGGCTCCACCTCCAAGGTTATCAATCCTGCCAGATATAGATTGCACATGCTAAAATATTAATTACGCATTAAAATTAATGATCCTTACCAGCTGAATGAGTACAGGCTTATTACAGCGAGGGGCATTGAACTGTATGAGCTCTGTATGAGCTCTGAGGATTGGTAAAGGTTGTCAAGTATGATTACATCAAGTACTTTTGGTGCTGACACTCTAGAGCTTTCTCAGTTTTTACTATTACAATCAAAAATTATATGCCACCTTCTATTTCAAATAGTTCGCAGGACATTTTTTTTCTCTCTGAATTCGCGGCATACACATGCAATTTACATACCCTCAGAAATATTATTACATTTATTGACTTGGTATGTAATTTCTCCTCTGTATTTATTTGTTTCTGTTTGTTTTTGTTTTTTTGTTTGTTAATTAATCTGTTTGTTTGTTTGTTCATTTATTTATTTATTGCTTTTTTTTAGTGGAGATATTGGAGTCTGTACCAAGAGATTCATCCCTCATGTCTCTCACCGGACCAGGCACTCAAAATGACTCACTCCCAGTTAGAGAAAGCTCAAGCACATACAAGAAAACACTCCATCTCTGTTCTCATGTCATTGGAACAAGAAAAATAACCATTGTGGTGAGTATTTTATTTGGTTCCACTATTCATACATCTGATCCACTAATACTGTTCATTTCCAGCATCATTCAGAGTTGTTACAGATAGTGAAACCATTTGATATGGTGTACAAGTTAACGACCACTAAATTCAGACCAATGGACACGATTGCTTACAACTCTCCATTCATTCTGATGACTGAACTTAGCTCTACTTCTCCATGGGAACTCCTCATCGTGGACTCCAAGTTTGAGCCAGTGAGTGCTGTACAATCAAAGTGGAGTCCCTCAGCCTCTGATAAAAAGAAATCCTTTAAAGGATATGCTTTTGTAGGACCACTTGATTTCATGTATGAAGTGTAGTCAGCCCTCCCTCCACTTAAGTTCTGTTGTTTGGAATAGAGTGATTCCACTGCTTTTACTGCTAGTATTATTTTTATTACAGAGTGATATAGTGTTCAGTATAATTATGGGAGAGTACATGCAGGATGATCAATCATTGATGTCCCACCAGTTCATGGATAATATCCTTGCCAGTTCAGTAGGGACTCCTATGACCTTTATACTACAATAGTAAAAGTGCAAACTGAACAGGATTATGTGGGACAACAGATGTGTTCAACTATCAGGAAGTGCATTTTCATGTGTATCATAACCACTATAAAGATTATACACTACAGTGATGAGTATGCAGGATGTATATTTCATGCTTCCTTTAATGACTAAAGCTTATTGATAAATTAAATGTCCTAACTCCTGTATTCTGTACTTTTGACAACATAGCTACACAGTATGTAACCTCATTTTACATAAAATTGGTCATATATGAGGGGGTTTCCGAGCCAGTCACACCTACCAAATAATGCCAGTCAAGTCAGTGAGATCACTTTAACATAACATTACTAGGTGACAGGTCGATTGCTAGGAAGGCCCCCCCTTTCACTTACCCTCATTTTATAGGTATCTGTTTATTAACCCTCAGTGCATGCGCAAAGGTAACTCTATGTGATGCATAGGTGTGGTGTCCATGACTTGTCCTGATATTGGTATACTTTCTTAGCGAGTGCCTGAAGTTATGCTGAGGGCTTAGTACCACTGTACTCCTTTCTGCTGTTATCAGTGCCAGCCATTTGAATAATGCCTGGATTGAGTTATGATAGAAAATACTCCAATGGGACAATCCTACTTAGAGAGTACTATCATATATTTTCACTGCCATGACTCACCTGATTACAGAGAGGCGAGCTTTCATGCCGTATTGTGTAGACAGTTGTTTTTTTGCAGTGCTATTGACCATTGATTTTTTTGAGACTGGTGTGGTAGGGACTCCATGGGGGTGTGGTATAGGGGTATGGTATAGGGACTCCATGGGGGTGTGGTATACTGCATTAATGGGTCTTTTTTTGTTGTTGTTTTTTTCAGTGGACTAAAGATAAAGCTACAGAATGTTACTGCCTCCTGGCCCAGAGTAATCAAATGCACGTGTCATTAGGAACATATACTATAAATTGGAAGAGATCAGCCAACCCTGCATAGAAGAATTTGATTAGTGTAGTATCATTTCCACCTATCATTGCCAAGTTCCAGACGTACACTTTATCTGCAGGTTAGACATAACTCTTGTACTTAGTGTAACTGTTGGTGTGTTTTTCCCAATCAATAAATTCAGAAGGAAGTGCTTGTGTGCACGAGGAGTAGCTACACGTAATACCATTTTAATGCTTAGAAAAAGTGCATGTTGTAAACATGCACTATATTTGGTGTCAAATGCCTCTATATAAAGCACTCGACCAACTATTCAGCATTAGTTATCATCTTCTCTGGGAGGTTGATAAGTAATCCATTGCAAGATGCTATTGCTCCATTTTCAGAATCTCTCGTTTTCCAGATATACCATCTTATGGTCAGATGTTAGAAGTGCTTCCAGTGACTTATACTGTCAGTAACAAGTCCAACCTAATTCAGGAGTTTGAAGTGAAAGTTGGAGCTAGTGATGCCTTTATGTACTCTGGAAACAGAATCGTATGTTAATGGACTTGCTAGAATTACTGAATGTTGATTTTTGTCTTCACAGAGTAAATTTCGGATCCTTCCAGCATCTAAGCACACCTTTGCCATCAATCTGTTACCAGTTGTCACCGGACTCGTGTCACTGCCAGTCATAAACCTATCATGTCAGCGAGAAAGTGAGAAAGGAACTGACCCTTTGCTCAGTAACTGTTTACCAACTAGCATTTTGATCAAACCTTCTCCCATCACTGTGAACATGGAAACTCGTTAGATTTGGAGCCATAGTAATTATTTTTGTGGATTAAGCCTATTGTAATAAGGTTTTGTGTTTGCTCTTACTATAGCTAATTTATTTGAACTGACCAATCAATTGTGAGTAGGACCTATTTAACGGTTTGTCCAGACATGAGTTATATGCCGTGGAAATAATTATGCTAGAACAGTGCAAAAGTGTGTACAACAAAGTACCTCTAGCTAACAAGGAGCATGAATTATTTTTGCTCAAAGCCACTAGTTAACATATGTTAACCTTACAGTATCAACTTAGCTAGATAATGAATAATTTTGGCAGGAAGTGATTAATTCATTATGTGGGATCTAGTTTACATGCTAAAGTATTTCTTCAACCGGAAGATGTGCTAGCCACTTCCTGTACTTAAACCAGTCTAGACAGGAAGATTCAGGAAATCTTCTAGAGACACTGCATGCTTTAGCAGGGAATATAAAAAGGTGACTCCTGCAGCTGAGAATGCATAACCAGCGAGTAAAGCAATCAATAAAGCATCAATCCATAACTACAACCAACCATCTCTCTCCTATAACTACTAATCATGAGCACTCAAGTAAGAATGGTCAAGAATGTTCTCACACGAACATTTCTCACATACAATGGCTCAACTGTTGCAACAACTCCTAACCAGAATGATTCAGGTTAGTAATAGCTACAGATTAGAGTCCACAGTTGCATTGATGGTGACATCATGTTTGTCTTTTACAGATAATTTTGTCCTGCATGACTTTGGAACGTCCAGATTCCTGAGGACTTATGCAGACTCTACCATCCAAATACATGCACAATCACTGGACAACTGCCAACATCAATTTGTTCTCTCTTCCACTGGCAGCCATGTGACCATCGCTCCTGATGGAAGGAGTAAGTCTATCAGATTATGCATCACTGATGCAACTGGGCAGAAGTTATACTTCAAAGTGAATATAACCGGTGCTGTCAGTCTCGAATGCCAAGATGTCTTTGATAATGTAAGTTCATTAGCTGCACTAGTGATGCTGCATGGTCACACTTTAAAATTTAAACTTCATTGCAGGCTGGACCATTCGAAAAGAAGCAATTTGATTTTGACATAGTTGGAGTTTCCACAAATACATTGGTATAACTGAATCAGGCTAGTTAAAAAAGGAGCATCAATATCACTATCAGAATGTGTAATCACAGGTTCATGTACAATCAGAAACGCTGTCATTAATTATTATTTTTATAGCATTTTTTTTTGAAAGATCAGTTTTCAATATCAAATCTTATTGCGTTGCTACTGCTAATGTGCATGATAATTGTGATAAAAGGTTCATGTTATTGTCAACTCGGCAATTTGCATGGAACTTTCAGAGGAGTAGCTAGTGCGAAATAGAATCAGTACCATCACATAATCCTGTAGTCATGGCAGCAAGTTAAATTTTAGCAGCTAATAGCTAATTGCCTTTATTCTGACCAGTATAGTGTAGGTGACCTACTAAGTCAGGTGACCTACCACTAGGTCAGGTGACTGACCCCTAAGTCAGGTGACTACTAATTCATGTGTAAACTCCCAAATTCATCTCCCAATCACCTTGAGTTATAGTTAGCCACGCCCCTCATTCATCTCAGTCAATTTAGAGCATTCTAACCCTGCTTGGATGGGAGAGTACTAGCTATGCTGTCACAGTGGGTGTCGTTAACAAGGAACAGACTCCAAACAGACCTCAATATTGAAGTGTCCTTACCAGAATCACTCAGTGAGACTGAGCCTCAAGGTATTGTATAGTAATCATGTACCTCTTAACTTTTTAAATGTCAATTAATAAATCAGGACAACAATATTCTAGTTTGCTAGAAGTTAGAAGTTTCTAGTCCTTGACCTTTTCTACTACACTTTGTACTACCCGATGGATCTGAACTTTGTACTACCGTGACAGGTCTGAACTTGTACTGCATGTGGTGGACTGATAATTCAAAATGATCATTTAAATATACTCACTGGTCACTTATATCTCAGCACATGAATGAGTTACTACCTATGAGCCCAGATATCTAAACCTGAGACTTGGAGCAACAAGGAATTTTGTGTGTGCATTGTGTACATATGCAACAAAAAGTGACAGAGTAGAACGAGTTGCAGCTAAGATAACCACAAGATTTGCCCAACTATTGTGGATTAATTAACTATGTAAGCTTATGCAGCTACTTCTGGGGGGGGTCCAAAGTGAAAATTGCTATGACAACACCCACAAATAGTCATTTCCACCGAAACATGAAATTTTCACCCCTCAAAATTAGCATGCATGTGTACTCAGATTTGACTTCATCCTTGCATTCAGTGATCCCTACATCACACTGATTTATTTGTTACCCCACGGCACGCAGGGTAAAGTGATCGTGCTTGGTGTGGATATGTATAAATATATATATGCCCCCCCCCCCAACAACTGAAAAATAGTTTAGTGACTTTATAGTCATAACGTCAACATTATACAGCAAGCATACAAGATCCTACTTCAGTTTATGGATTCCATACCTACTTGCAGTATACTTCAATAATGGATCACAACATGTCTAAAAGAAGTAGGAAACCTTCTCTGAAAATCAGAGAGAAATCTTGAATTTGAAGATGAATTGAGGTAGGCAGTAAGTAGCTACTGGGCTATGGGTGTGCTATCTAGCTAGCTATTTATGGCTGCTGCAGAATGAGCAAAAGCTTCCAGCAAGGGCTTTCATGAAGCAGAAAGCTGCTTGTCTGCATGCTGTCAGCTCATTATGCAGGCTGAAACCCCTGAGAGAGGCTGCAAGATATGTCAGCTCATAATGCTGCTCATCTGCAGGCTGAAACCCAAGACGAGAGAGAGGCTGCAAGATATGTCAGCTCATAATATTGCTTGTCTGCAGGCTGAAGAATAGGAGAGCTCGTCAGGCTACTAAACCCCTGAGAAGAGGCTGCTTGACAAACAAACACAACACACCAGGTGACTATCAGGCTACCCTTTGCCCATGGTATTGTCGCATATTATTTTTCTGTCATAATAAAGGGGACCTAAAGAAATAACAGCTGATGCTATGGCAAAGAAGCAGAAGAGTGTATGTGTTATAAAACACTTCAAAATGTTGCAGTTACTGAACTCAATTTAAAACGTAGTTGTGTGTCTTGTCACAAGGGTCATCAACATGTGTCTTGATCAGCAACTGCTGCTGCTGCTGATGTAATGCACATCTCACTGGCAGCTATGTCTTGTGAAACTTCTTGTGAGAAAATCAATGATTTCACAGTGATTGATGTAGACCAGCTTCAGAGGTTTAGGTGATACGACATGGACCTGGACCTGGACATTGTAGCATGGTTATAACCTGAAGCTTGATAATATGTCAATGAGGTGTGATGATAGTGATAGTGATGCTTATGATAATGTCATCATTAGTTGAACATTCATAGTGGTATCCATAGAAGGTTCATTGTGTTCTTTACTTCCACTCTCACTTTCGTGGGCTTAGACAGTCAACAGTACATTCATATCCCCTTGCATTCACCATAGATCACTAACTACATAGTTGAGGCTTCAGGTATGAAGTCAACAGCACGTGGCAGCCATTGTACTACATACATTACTGACAATTATGCACGCACCAAATTCCTTGTGGTGAATGACAACTCCATACTTTACTCATGGAACATAGCTACAGCTAAAACTTATGGATAATTAGCTAGATGCTGGTGTTCAAATTTTTTGAGAAGCTAAATGTGAGAAGAATGATTTGTGGCTTGATTACAACGGCTTTATTCATCAAGGGCCAACACCAAGTAGGAAAATTATAAGAAGAAATAAAGTGGAATATTTTTCCCCACTGCCCATGTGCAGCAAGGGATTCACTATAGTTATATTATGTCTGTGCCAGATGCGCTATTGCTAGCATATTTCATACTTAAGTTTTCTTGAAGCCATAATACTGATAGCATAAAGAACGGTCTCTTGGTGCATGTTTTTCTTGCTAGCTCCACCTCCAAGGTTATCAATCCTGCCAGATATAGATTGTACATGCTAAAGTATTAATTACACATTAAAATTAATGATCCTTACCAGCTGAATGAGTACAGGCTTATTACAGCGAGGGGCATTGAACTGTATGAGCTCTAGTTGATAAAGGTCATCAAGTAAGATTACATTGAGTACTTTTGGTGCTGACACTCTAGAGCTTTCTCTGTATTTACTATTACAATCAAAAATTATATGCCACCTTTTATTTCAAATAGTTCAGTGAGGCAGCAGGACACTCTGAATTCGCGGCATACACATGCAATTTACATACGCCGACAAATATTATTACATTTATTGAATTTTTCTACTTGGCATGTAATTTCTCCTCTGTAGTTATTTATTTATTTGTTTGTTTGTTTATTTATTTTTATTCATTCATTTGTTTGTTTGTTTGTTTGTTTGTTTGTTTGTTCATTTATTTATTTATTGCCTTTTTTAGTGGAGATATTGGAGTCTGTGCCAGGAGTTCCAACATGAAGGGGAGCAGGCACTCAAAATGACTCACCCCCAGAACTTAAGCCATTGGAACATGAAAAATAAGCATTGTGGTTAGTATTTTATTCCACTATTATCATTATTTGGTTCCACTATTTTGGTTCCAGGTTAACAAGGTTGCTTGCTGAATTGATGATGAGTGGGATTTGATCACTTGCTTGTGTGAAGAGGTGATAGCTACATACATGCTTGCATCATACATCTGATCCACTAATACTGTTCATTTCCAGCATCATTCAGAGTTGTTACAGATAGTGAAACCATTTGATATGGTGTACAAGTTAATGACCACTAAATTCAGACCAATGGACACAATTGCTTACAACTCTCCATTCATTCTGATGACTGAACTTAGTTCTACTTCTCCATGGGACCTCCTCATCGTGGACTTCAAGTTTGAGCCAGTGAGTGCTGTACAATCAAAGTGGAGTCCCTCAGCCTCTGATAAAAAGAAATCCTTTAAAGGATACACTTTTGTAGGACCACTTGATTTCATGTATGAAGTGTAGTCAACCCTCCCTCCACTTAAGTTTTGTTGTTTGGAGTAGTGCTTTTACTGCTAGTATTATTTCTGTTACAGAGTGATAGTGTTCAGTATGTCGGAGAGAATTCTTCACAAGTACAAGACTGTAAGTCATGCACATGCAGGATGATCAATCATTGATGTCCCACCAGTTTGTGGATAATATCCTTGCCAGTTCAATAGGGATTCCTATGACCTTTATACTACAATAGTAAAAGTGCAAACTCAATAGGATAATGTGGGGCAACAGATGTGTTCAACTATCAGGAAGTACATTTACATTTGTATCATTTCCTCTTATACAGACAGGATTAACCACTGATGAGTATGCAGGATGTATATTTCATGCTTCCTTTAATGATTAAAGCTAATTGATAAATTAGATGTTCTAACTCCTGTATTCTGTACTTTTGACAACATACATAGTATGTAACCTCATTTTACATAAAATTGATCATATATGAGGGGGTTTCCGAGCCAGTCACACCTACCAGATAATGCCAGTCAAGTCAGTGAGATCACTTTAACATGACATTACTAGGTGACAGGTCAATTGCTAGGAAGGCCCCCCCCCCCTTTCACTTACCCTCATTTTATAAGTATCTGTTTATTAACCCTCAGTGCATGCGCAAAGGTAACTTAGTCATGTCTATTACCTGTTATTTTTGGTCTAGATGATACTGTCCTATGTTTAAATTGCCTAGATAATATTTTTGATAAAGGTTTTATGATACAAAGAAGGCAAGATTTTTTTGTGCTGCCATTGGTGTGTGCCACACCCCCTACTCCACATGTGATGCATAGGTGTGGTGTCCATGACTTGTTGGTATACTTTCTTAGCAAGTGCCTGATGTTATGCTGAGGGCTTAGTACCACTGTACTCCTTTCTGCTGTTATCGGTGCCAGCCATTTGAATAATGCCTGGATTGAGTTATGATAGAAAATACTCCAATGGGACAATCCTACTTAGAGAGTACTATCATACTCTCCAGGGGCAGAAATACCACAAGAAAAGTGGGGGGGCTGGTGGCACACGCCACAATGTACTAATAATACATGTATATTATTCAATTATCAACTATCAAAAAGTGGGGGGGCTAGAGCCCCCCTGCCCCCCCCCCCCCCCCCCCCCCAGTATCTCTGCCACTGTTCTCACTGCCATGACTCACCTAGCTGACTCACCCATGAGGACAGAGAGGCGAGCTTTCATGCCGTATTGTGTAGACAGTTATTTTTTTTTGCAGTGCTATTGACCATTGATTTTTTTGAGACTGGAGGTGTGGTAGGGCCTCATGCAGTCCCTATACCATACCCCTATACCACACCCCCATGGTGTGGTATAGGGGTGTGGTATAGGGACTGCATGAGGGTGTGGTATACTGCATTAATGGGTCTTTTTTGTTTGTTTTTGTTTTTCAGTGGAAATGGATCCTAAAGATAGAGCTACAGAATGTTACTGCCTCCTGGCCCAGAGTAATCAAATGCACATGTCATGAGCTAGGAAGAGATCAGCCAACCCTGCATCAAAGAATTTGATCAGTGTTAGTGTCATTTCCACCTATCATTGCCAAGTTCCAGACATACACTTTATCTGCAGGTTAGACATAATTCTTGTACTAAGTGTGACTGTTGGTGTGTTTTTCCCCATCAATAAGTTCAGAAGGAAGTGCTTGTGTGCACGAGGAGTACCATTTTAATGCTTAGAAAAAGTGCATGTTGTAAACATGCACTATATTTGGTGTCAAATGCCTCTATATAAAGCACTCGACTGACTATTCAGCGTTAGTTATCATCTTCTCTGGGAGGTTGATAAGTAATCCATTGCAAGATGCTATCGCTCCATTTTCAGAATCTCTCGTTTTCCAGATATACCATCTTATGGTCAGATGTTAGAAGTGCTTCCAGTGACTTATACTGTCAGTAGCAAGTCCAACTAATTCAGGAGTTTGAAGTGAAAGTTGGAGCTAGTGATGCCTTTATGTACTCTGGAAACAGAATCGTATGTTAATGGACTTGCTAGAATTACTGAATGTTGATTTTTGTCTTCACATCTAAGCACACCTTTGCCATCAATCTGTTACCAGTTGTCACCGAACTTGTGTCACTGTCAGTCATAGACCTATCATGTCAGCGAGAAAATGCATGAGAAAGGAACTGATCCTTTGCTCAATAACCATTTACCAACTAGCATTTTGATCAAACCTTCTCCCATCACTGTGAACGTGGAAACTCATTAGATTTGGAGCCATAGTAATTATTTTTGTGGATCAAGCCTATTGTAATAAGGTTTGTGTTTGCTCTTACTATAGCTATTTTATTTGAACTGACCAATCAGATTGCTCAATTGTGAGTAGGACCTATTTAACGGTTTGTCCAGACATGAGTTATATGCCATGGAAATAATTATGTTAGAACAGTGCAAAAGTGTGTACCTCTAGCTAGCAAGGACAACGAATTATTTTTGCTCAAAGCCACTAGCTAGTTAACATATGTTAACCTTACAGTATCAACTGTAGCTAGATAATTAATAACTTTGGCAGGAAGTGATTAATTCATTATGTGGGATCTAGTTTACATGCTAAAGTATTTCTTCAACCGGAAGATGTACTAGCCACTTCCTGTACTTAAACCTCAAAGTACAGTCTAGACAGGAAGATTCAGGAAATCTTCTAGAGACACTGACATCGAATCATGATTTAGCAGGGAATATAAAAGGGTGACTCCTGCAGCTGAGAATGCATAACCAGCGAGTAAAGCAATCAATAAAGCATCAATCCATAACTACAACCAACCATCTCTCTCCTATAACTACTAATCATGAGCACTCAAGTAAGAATGGTCAAGAATGTTCTCACACGAACATTTCTCACATACAATGGCTCAACTGTTGCAACAACTCCTAACCAGAATGATTCAGGTTAGTAATAGCTACAGATTAGAGTCCACAGGTGCATTGATGGTGACATCATGTTTGTCTTTTACAGATAATTTCGTCCTGCATGACTTTGGAACGTCCAGATTCCTGAGGACTTACGCAGACTCTACCATCCAAATACATGCACAATCACTGGACAACTGCCAACATCAATTTGTTCTCTCTTCCACTGGTAGCCATGTGACCATCACTCCTGATGGAATGAGTAAGTCTATCAGATTATACATCACTGATGCAACTGGGCAGAAGTTATACTTCAAAGTGAATATAACCGGTACTGTCAGTCTTGAATGTCAAGATGTCTTTGATAATGTAAGTTCATTAGCTGAACTGGTAATGGTGGTCACACTTTAAAATTTAAACTTCATTGCAGGCTGGACCATTTGAAAAGAAGCAATTTGACTTTGACATAGTTGGAGTTTCCACAAATACATTGGTATAACTGAATCAGGCTAGTTGAAAAAAGACCATCATATCACTATCAGAACGTGTAACTACAGGTTCATGTACAATCAGAAACACTGTCATTAATTATTATTTTTATTTGAAAGATCAATTTTCAATATCAAATCTTATTGCGTTGCTACTGCTAACGTGTATGATAAAAGGTTGGCAATTTGCATGGAATTTTCGAGTAGCTAATGAACAAAATAGAATCAGTGTCATGTGACACATAATCCTGTAGTCATGGCAGCAAGTTAAATTTTAGCAGCTAATAATTGCTTTTCACCCTCACCGGTATAGTGTAGGTGACCTACCACTAAGTCAGGTGACCACTAATTTATGTGTAAACTCCCAAATTCATCTCCCACCTTGAGTTATAGTTAGTGAATTCGTGGAATCCATGTGGATATGCTACTTGCAGGATCCAGCCACGCCCCTCGTTCATCTCAATCACTTTAGAGCATTCTAACCCTGCTTTGATGGGAGAGTATTATGCTGTCACAGTGGGTGTTGTTAAAAAGGAACAGACTCCAATAACAGACCTCAACATTGAAGTGTCCTTACCAGAATTACTCAATGAGACTGAGCCACAAGGTATTGTATAGTAATCGTTGCCTCTTAACTTTTTTTATGTCAATTAATAAATCAGAATAATAATATTCCAGTTTGCTAGAAGTTGAAAGTTTCTAGTCCTTGAAATTTATTGACCTTTTGTACTACACTTTGTACTACCCGATGGGTCTGAACTTTGTACTACCCTGACTGGTCTGAACTTGTACCACATGTGGTGGATTGATGATTTGGTAACCTTAGCAAAATGATCATTTAAATGTACACAAGTAGGATCACTGGTCACTTATATCTCAGCACATGAATGAGTTACTACCTATGAGCCCAGATATCTAAACCTGAGACTGGGAGCCACGAGGAATTCGTGTGTGCATTGTGTGCATATGCAACACAGAGTAGAACGAGTTGCAGCTAAAATAACCACGAAGTTTGCCCCCCCCCCCCCCCCCACATACCAACTATTGTGGATTAATTAATGACACATTACTTATGCAGTTACTTCCGGGGGTCCAAGCTATGACTGACCATCCATGAAAATTACCCACCCACAAATAATATCATGTCCCCCAAAAACATGAAATTTTCACCCTTCAAAATTAGCATGCATAATTCTGAGGTATTAGCTAAGCAATGTGATCAGATTCGTGATCATTTTGGTATTGATCAGATTATTTGTGGTTCAATAAGTGTAGCTAGAGAGGAGAGTTTCTTCTGAGCTAGGGATTGAAGTGCCTGCTACAGTGTACTTTTCAGCCTGCAGATGAAAAGTGACATATCTTGCAGGGGTTTCAGCCTGCAGATGAGCAGCATTACGAGTCGACATGTCTTGCAGCCTCTCTCAGGGGTTTCAGCCTGCAGACGAGCAGCATAATGAGCTGACAGCACACAGACAAGCAGCTTTCTGCTTCATGAAAGCCCTTGCTTGAAGCTTTTGCTTCTTTTCCTCATTCTGCAGCAACCATAAATAGCTAGCTAGATAGCACACCCAAGCCAGTAGCTACTTACTGCCTACCTCAATTCATCTTCTGATTCAAGATTTCTCTCTGATTTTCAGAGAAGGTTTCCTACTTCTTTTAGACATGTTGTGATCCATTATTGAAGTATACTGCAAGTAGATATGGAATCCATAAACTGAAGTAGGATCTTGCATGCTTGCTGTATAATATTGATGTCATGACCGTAAAGTTGCTGAATTAGTTTATAAATCGAGTGACTATTCTTCAGATTTTTTTTTGTGTGTGTGTGTGTGTGTGTGTGTGGGGGGGGGGGGGGGGGGGGGGGGGGGGGGGGGGAGGGGGTACATATACATATATACATGCCAACCATGATCACTTTACCCCTTGCTGCTGCGGGGTAACAAATAAATGGTGTGATGTAGGGATCACTGAATGCAAGGATGAAGTCAAATCTGAGTACACATGCACAAAATACACGATATTTAGCTACTGCTGCTCAGCGTTTAGGTACTGAGATATGTACTGACCTGCTGCTAGTTGCATCAGTGTTATAGTGCAAAATTAACCTGACACTTGTGCAGCCAGCTGTCTGCATCAGTGTCAGAATGATGGAGAGTATATAGCCTCATTCCTATATCTCTTTTTTCTTTGCAGGGGGAGGTGGGGGGGGGGGGGGGGGGGGGGTACAAGGCTAGGAGCTGAAGCCTAAACTATGCTTATGTAAGCACCTGTACACAGGTCCAAGGTGAATGTGAATGAACTTTAGTGTATTACTCCCACTCTGGTCTTATCATGACCACACCACTGATATAAAATTTCATGTTGAGAAGAATAATTTGTGGCTTGACTTTATAATTTATCAAGGGCCAACACCAAGTAGAAAAATTATAAGAAGAAACAAAGTGGATAATTTTTCCCCGCTGTGCATGTGCAGCAAGGGGTTAAGCAATCGGTTGGGATTCACTATAGTTATATTATGTCTGTGCCAGACGCACTTATTCAACACTTATTGCTCATACTTAAGTTTTCTTGAAGCCATAATACTGATAGCATAAAGAACAGTCTCTTGGTGCATGTTTTTCTTGCTGGCTCCACCTCCAAGGTTATCAATCCTGCCAGATATAGATTGCACGTGCTAAAATATTAATTACGCATTAAAATTAATGATCCTTACCAGCTGAATGAGTACAGGCTTATTACAGCGAGGGGCATTGAACTGTATGAGCTCTGTATGAGTTCTGAGGATTGATAAAGGTTGTCTAGTATGATTACATCAAGTACTTTTGGTGCTGACACTCTAGAGCTTTCTCAGTTTTTACTATTACAATCAAAAATTATATGTCACCTTCTACTTCAAATAGTTCGCAGGACATTTTTTTTCTCTCTGAATTCGCGGCATACACATGCAATTTACATATCCTCAGAAATATTATTACATTTATTGACTTGGTATGTAATTTCTCCTCTGTATTTATTTGTTTCTGTTTGTTTTTGTTTTTTGTTTGTTAATTAATCTGTTTGTTTGTTTGTTCATTTATTTATTTATTGCTTTTTTTTAGTGGAGATATTGGAGTCTGTACCAAGAGATTCATCCCTCCTGTCTCTCACCGGACCAGGCACTCAAAATGACTCACTCCCAGTTAGAGAAAGCTTAAGCACATACAAGAAAACACTCCATCTCTGTTCTCATGCCATTGGAACAAGAAAAATAACCATTGTGGTGAGTATTTTATTTGGTTCCACTATTCATACATCTGATCCACTAATACTGTTCATTTCCAGCATCATTCAGAGTTGTTACAGATAGTGAAACCATTTGATATGGTGTACAAGTTAATGACCACTGAATTCAGACCAATGGACACGATTGCTTACAACTCTCCATTCATTCTGATGACTGAACTTAGCTCTACTTCTCCATGGGACCTCCTCATCGTGGACTCCAAGTTTGAGCCAGTGAGTGCTGTACAATCAAAGTGGAGTCCCTCAGCCTCTTATAAAAAGAAATCCTTTAAAGGATACGCTTTTGTAGGACCACTTGATTTCATGTATGAAGTGTAGTCAGCCCTCCCTCCACTTAAGTTCTGTGGTTTGGAATAGAGTGATTCCACTGTTTTTACTGCTAGTATTATTTCTGTTACAGAGTGATAGTGTTCAGTATGTGGGAGAGAATTCTTCACAAGTATAAGACTGTAAGTCATGCACCTGCAGGATGATCAATCATTGATGTCCCACCAGTTAGTGGATAATATCCTTGCCAGTTCAATAGGGACTCCTATGACCTTTATACAACAATAGTAAAAGTGCAAACTCAATAGGATAATGTGGGGCAACAGATGTGTTCAACTATCAGGAAGTACATTTTCATTTGTATCATTTCCTCTTCTTCAGACAGGATTAACCACTATTATATTTTTAATTGTGTATGGGGACAAGAAATTTCATGTTTCCTGTAATGTAGACAGGGTAACCCCTATTAATTGAGCATGGGAAAGATTATACTCTACAGTGATGAGTATGCAGGATGTATATTCATGCTTCCTTTAATGATTAAAGCTTAATGATAATGTCCTAACTCCTGTACTCTGTACTTTTGATAGTACGTAGCCTCATATATGAGGGGATTTCCGAGCCAGTCACACCTACCAAACAATGCCAGTCAAGTCAGTGAGATCGCTTTAACATGACATTACTAGGTGACAGGTCGATTGCTAGGAAGGTTCCCCCTTTCACTTGCCCTCATTCCATAGGTATCTGTTTATTAATCCTCAGTGCATGTGCAAAGGTAACTTAGTGGTGTTATTTTAGTCTCAAATGTCTAGATGATACTTATGATACAAAGAAGGCAAGATTTCTTTTATGCTGCCATTTATGTGCCACACCCCCTACTTCACATGGGCATGCACAAGCAGCTATCACAGTTGAACTTTGAACACTATGTGGTTCATAGGTGTGGTGTCCATGACTTATCCTGATCTTGGTTTACTTTCTTAGCGAGTGCCTGACGTCACACTGAGGGTTTAGTACCACTGTACTTTTTAGTCCTTTCTGTTGTTATCGGTGCCAGCCACTTGTACAATGCCTGGATCAAGTTATGAAAGAAAATACTGAGAGAGTGGTGAGGCCATGACTCACCCATGAGGACAGAGAGGCGAGCTTTGCATGTGCATACGTATTGCCATTGTATTTTTTCCTAATGGATTTCACACTGCACCTGTTGCATACTTTTTTTTCTGTGGAAGGGCGGAAGTGGGGGGGGGGGGGGGGGGGATCATCTAGTTACCTTGTGATCTATTGACTGTCATCACCTTCATGTCTAGGGTTTTGTGGTTAAATAATTTCATGCATTTGCAAGCAGCCCTATTTCCCATCTCCCCTGGGGGTGTAGCATGGGGACTTGGCCCTTGGGATGTGGTATGGAGACTGGAGGTGCGGTAGGGGGTGTGGTATAGTGACTGCATAGTGGTGTGGTATAAGGACTGCATGGGGGTGTGGTGTAGAGACTGCAATACTGCATTAATGGATCTATTGTTTTTTCTAGTGGAAATGGACCCTAAAGATAAAGCTACAGAATGTTACTGCCTCCTGGCCCAGAGTAATCAAATGCACGTGTCATTAGGAACATATACTATAAGTTGGAAGAGATCAGCCAACCCTGCATCAAAGAATTTGGTCAGTGTAGTGTCATTTCCACCAATCACTGCCAAGTTCCAGACGTACACTTTATCTGCAGGTTAGTTATATAATTCTGGTATTAATTAGTGCAGCTGTTGGTGTGTTTTTCCCATCAATAAGTTCAGAAGGAAGTGCTTGTGTGCACTAGGAGTACACGTAATATCATTTTAAGATCCCTTCCATGCTTAGAAAAAGTGCATGTTGTAAACATGCACTATATTTGGTATCGAATCCTCTATATAAAGCGTGTCAAATCCTCTATATAAAGCACTGGACCAACTATTCAGCGTTAGTTATCTCCTCTGGGAAGTCGATAAGTAATCCTAATGCAGCATGAAGATGCTATTGCTCCATTTTCTGAATCTCTCGTTTTCCAGATATACCATCTTATGGTCAGATGTTAGAAGTGCTTCCAGTGACTTATACTGTCAGAAACAAATCCAACCGAATTCAGGAGTTTGAAGTGAAAGTTGGAGCTAGTGATGCCTTCATGTACTCTGGAAACAGAATCGTATGTTAATGGACTTGCTAGAGTTATTTTTATTAGATTTTTGTCTTCACAGAGTAAATTTCGGATCCTTCCAGCATCTAAGCACACCTTTGCCATCAACCTGTTACCAGTTGTCACCGGACTTGTGTCACTGCCGGTCATAGACCTATCATGTCAACGAGAAAGTGAGAAAGGAACTGACCCTTTGCTCAGTAACTGTTTACCGACTAGCATTTTGATCAAACCTTCTCCCATCACTGTGAACATGGAAACTCATTAGATTTGGAGCCATAGTAATTATTTTTGTGGATTAAGCCTATTGTAATAAGGTTTTGTGTTTGCTCTTATTATTTGAACTGACCAATCAGATTGCTCAATTGTGAGTAGGACTTATTTAAAGGTTTGTCCAGACATGAGCTATATGCTGTGGAAACATGTTAGAATACCGCAAAAGTATGTACAACAAAGTACCTCTAGCTATGTAGCAAGGACAATAAATTATTTTGGCTCAAAGCCAACTGCCATTTTTCAGCAATAGCTAGTTCATTTAATGTTAACCTTACGGTATCAACTATAGCTAGAAAATTTTGGCAGGAAGTCATTATGTGGGATCTGGAATTTTAATTTGCAAGCTAGAGTACCAAGATGTACTAGCCACTTCCTGTACTTAAACCTCAAAGTACAGTCTAGACAGGAAGATTCAGGAAATCTTCTAGAGACACTGCATGCTTTAGCAGGGAATATAAAAGGGTGACTCCTGCAGCTGAGAATGCATAACCAGCGAGTAAAGCAATCAATAAAGCATCAATCCATAACTACAACCAACCATCTCTCTCCTATAACTACTAATCATGAGCACTCAAGTAAGAATGGTCAAGAATGTTCTCACACGAACATTTCTCACATACAATGGCTCAACTGTTGCAACAACTCCTAACCAGAATGATTCAGGTTAGTAATAGCTACTGATTAGAGTCCACAGTTGCATTGATGGTGACATCGTGTTTGTCTTTTACAGGTAATTTTGTCCTGCATGACTTTGGAACGTCCAGATTCCTGAGGACTTACGCAGACTCTACCATCCAAATACATGCACAATCACTGGACAACTGCCAACATCAATTTGTTCTCTCTTCCACTGGCAGCCATGTGACCATCACTCCTGATGGAATGAGTAAGTCTATCAGATTATACATCACTGATGCAACTGGGCAGAAGTTATACTTCAAAGTGAATATAACCGGTGCTGTCAGTCTCGAATGCCAAGATATCTTTGATAATGTAAGTTCATTAGCTGCACTAGTGATGCTGCATGGTCACACTTTAAAATTTAAACTTCATTGCAGGCTGGACCATTCGAAAAGAAGCAATTTGATTTTGACATAGTTGGAGTTTCCACAAATACATTGGTATAACTGAATCAGGCTAGTAGTTAAAAAAAGAGCATCAATATCACTATTAGAATGTGTAACCACAGGTTCATGTACAATCAGAAACGCTGTCATTAATTATTATTTTTATAGCATTTTTTTTGAAAGATCAGTTTTCAATATCAAATCTTATTGCGTTGCTACTGCTAATGTGCATGATAATTGTGATAAAAGGTTCATGTTATTGTCAACTCGGCAATTTGCATGGAACTTTCAGAGGAGTAGCTAATGCGAAATAGAATCAGTACCATCACATAATCCTGTAGTCATGGCAGCAAGTTAAATTTTAGCAGCTAATAATTGCCTTTATTCTGACTGGTATAGTGTAGGTGACCTACTAAGTCAGGTGACCTACCACTAGGTCAGGTGACTGACCCCTAAGTCAGGTGACTACTAATTCATGTGTAAACTCCCAAATTCATCTCCCAATCACCTTGAGTTATAGTTAGCCATGCCCCTCATTCATCTCAGTCAATTTAGAGCATTCTAAACCTGCTTGGATGAGAGAGTACTATGCTGTCACAGTGGGTGTCGTTAACAAGGAACAGACTCCAATAACAGACTTCAACATTGAAGTGTCCTTACCAGAATCACTCGGTGAGACTGAGCCTCAAGGTATTGTATAGTAATCATGTACCTCTTAACTTTTTAAATATCAATTAATAAATCGGGACAACAATATTCTAGTTTGCTAGAAGTTAGAAGTTTCTAGTCCTTGACCTTTTCTACTACACTTTGTACTACCCGATGGATCTGAACTTTGTACTGCCCTGACAGGTCTGAACTTGTACTGCATGTGGTGGACTGATGATTGCCAAATTTGATAACCTCCGCAAAATGATCATTTAAATATACTCATTGGTCACTTATATCTCAGCTCAGCACATGAATGAGTTGCTACCTATGAGCCCAGATATCTAAACCTGAGACTTGGAGCAACAAGGAATTTTGTGTGTGCATTGTGTGCATATGCAACAAAAAGAGACAGAGTAGAACGAGTTGCAGCTAAAATAACCACGAGGTTTGCCCCGCACATACCAACTATGATTAATTAACGATACATTACTATGTAAGCTTAATGCAGCTACTTCTGGGGGGGGGGGGGGGGGGGGGGGGGGTCCAAGGTGAAAATTGCTATGACAACACCCACAATTAATGTGATTTCCACCGAAACATGCAATTTTCACCCCTCAAAATTAGCATGCATGTGTACTCAGATTTGACTTCATCCTTGCATTCAGTGATCCCTTACATCACACTGATTTATTTATTACCAGGGTAAAGTGATCGTGCTTGGTGTGGATATGTATAAATATATATATGCCCCCTCCCCCCCCCCCCCCCCCCCCCCCCCCCCCCCAAAAAAAAAACAAAAAAAAAACAGAAGAATAGTCACTCAATTTATAGACTAATTCAGTGACTTTACGGTCATAACGTCAACATTATACAGCAAGCATACAAGATCCTACTTCAGTTTATGGATTTCGTACCTACTTGCAGTATACTTCAATATTGGATCACAACATATCTAAAAGAAGTAGGAAACCTTCTCTGAAAATCAGAGAGAAATCTTGAATTTGAAGATGAATTGAGGTAGGCAGTAAGTAGCTACTGGCTATGGGTAGCAGGCTATTTATGGCTGCTACAGAATGAGCAAAAGCTTCGAGCAAGGGCTTTCATGAAGCAGAAAGCTGCTTGTCTCAGCTCATTATGCAGGCTGAAACCCCTGAGAGAGGCTGCAAGATATGTCAGCTCATAATGCTGCTCATCTGCAGGCTGAAACCCAAGACGAGAGAGAGGCTGCAAGATATGTCAGCTCATAATATTGCTTGTCTGCAGGCTGAAGAATAGGAGAGCTCGTCAGGCTACTAAACCCCTGAGAAGAGGCAAGAAAGGCTGCTTGACAAATAAACATAACACGCTGGGTGACTATGAAGCTACCCTTTGCCCATGGTATTGTCGCATATTATTTTTCTGTCATAGTAAATATCAATAAAGAAATAACAGCTTAAGCTATGGCAAAGAAGCAGAAGAGGGTATGTGTTACAAAACACTTCAAAATGTTGCAGTTACTGAACTCAATATAAAACGCAGTTGTGCATGTGTCTTGTCACAAGGATCATCAACATGTGTCTTGATCAGCAGCTGCTGCTGCTGCTGATGTAATGCACATCTCACTGGCAGCTATGTCTTGTGAAACTTCTTGTGGGAAAATCAATGATTTCACAGTAGACCAGCTTCAGAGGTTTAGGTGATACGACATGGACCTGGACCTGGACATTGTAGCATGGTTATAACCTGAAGCTTGATAATATGTCAATGAGGTGTGATGATAGTAATAGTGATGCTTATGATAATGATTAGTTGAACATTCATAGTGGTATCTATAGAAGGTTCATTGTGTTCTTTACTTCCACTCTCGCTTTTGTGGGCTTAGACAGTCAACAGTACATTCATATCCCCTTGCATTTACCTGAGATCATTAACTTCTCAAAAAAAAAAACAAAAAAAAAACAGTATCTAGCTAATTATCCATAAGTTTGCTGTAGCTATGTCCCATGAGTAAAGTATGGAGTTGCCATTCACCACAAGGAATTTGGTGCGTGCACAATTGTCAGTAATACGTGCTGTTGACTTCATACCTGAAGCCTCAACTATGGACATGGTACTATGTACGTCAGCTTACGTAAGGTGAATGTGAATGAACTTTAGTGCATTACTTCCACTCTGGTCTTATGATGACCACACAACTGAACAGAACCCACTGATATAAAATTTCATGTGAGAAGAATAATTTGTGGCTTGATCACAATGGCTTTATAATTTATTTATCAAGGGCCAACACCAAATAGAAAAATTATAAGAAGAAATAAAGTGGAATATTTTTCCCCACTGCCCATGTGCAGCAAGGGATTCACTATAGTTATATTATGTCTGTGCCAGATGCGCTATTGCTAGCATATTTCATACTTAATTTTTCTTGAAGCCATAATACTGATAGCATAAAGAACGGTCTCTTGGTGCATGTTTTTCTTGCTGGCTCCACCTCCAAGGTTATCAATCCTGCCAGATATAGATTGTACATGCTAAAGTATTAATTACACATTAAAATTAATGATCCTTACCAGCTGAATGAGTACAGGCTTATTACAGCAGGGGGCATTGAACTGTATGAGCTCTAGTTGATAAAGGTCATCAAGTAAGATTGCATTGAGTGCTTTTGGTGCTGACACTCTAAAGCTTTCTCTGTATTTACTATTACAATCAAAAATCATATGCCACCTTCTATTTCAAATAGTTCAGTGAGGCAGCAGGACACTCTGAATTCGCGGCATACACATGCAATTTACATACGCCGACAAATATTATTACATTTATTGAATTTTTCTACTTGGCATGTAATTTCTCCTCTGTAGTTATTTATTTATTTGTTTGTTTGTTTATTTATTTTTATTCATTCATTTGTTTGTTTGTTTGTTTGTTTGTTTATTTTTATTTATTAATTTATTTATTATTCATTTATTTATTTATTGCCTTTTTTAGTGGAGATATTGGAGTCTGTGCCAGGAGTTCCAACATGAAGGGGAGCAGGCACTCAAAATGACTCACCCCCAGAACTTAAGCCATTGGAACATGAAAAATAAGCATTGTGGTTAGTATTATTATCATTATTTGGTTCCACTATTTTGGTTCCAGGTTAACAAGATTGCTTGCTGAATTGATGATGAGTGGGATTTGGTCACTTGCTTGTGTGAAGAGGTGATAGCTACATACATGCTTGCATCATACATCTGATCCACTAATACTGTTCATTTCCAGCATCATTCAGAGTTGTTACAGATAGTGAAACCATTTGATATGGTGTATAAGTTAACGACCACTAAATTCAGACCAATGGACACGATTGCTTACAACTCTCCATTCATTCTGATGACTGAACTTTGTTCTACTTCTCCATGGGACCTCCTCATCATGGACTCCAAGTTTGAGCCAGTGAGTGCTGTACAATCAAAGTGGAGTCCCTCAGCCTCTGATAAAAAGAAATCCTTTAAAGGATACACTTTTGTAGGACCACTTGATTTCATGTATGAAGTGTAGTCAGCCCTCCCTCCACTTAAGTTCTGTTGTTTGGAATAGAGTGATTCCACTGCTTTTACTGCTAGTATTATTTCTGTTACAGAGTGATAGTGTTCAGTATGTCGGAGAGAATTCTTCACAAGTACAAGACTGTAAGTCATGCACATGCAGGATGATCAATCATTGATGTCCCACCAGTTTGTGGATAATATCCTTGCCAGTTCAATAGGGATTCCTATGACCTTTATACAACAATAGTAAAAGTGCAAACTCAATAGGATAATGTGGGACAACAGATGTGTTCAACTATCAGGAAGTACATTTTCATTTGTATCATTTCCTCTTATACAGACAGGATTAACCACTGATGAGTATGCAGGATGTATATTTCATGCTTCCTTTAATGATTAAAGCTTATTGATAAATTAGATGTTCTAACTCCTGTATTCTGTACTTTTGACAACATACATAGTATGTAACCTCATTTACATAAAATTGATCATATATGAGGGGGTTTCCGAGCCAGTCACACCTACCAGATAATGCCAGTCAAGTCAGTGAGATCACTTTAACATGACATTACTAGGTGACAGGTCAATTGCTAGGAAGGCCCCCCCCCCTTTCACTTACCCTCATTTTATAAGTATCTGTTTATTAACCCTCAGTGCATGCGCAAAGGTAACTTAGTCATGTCTATTACCTGTTATTTTTGGTCTAGATGATACTGTCCTATGTTTAAATTTCCTAGATAATATTTTTGATAAAGGTTTTATGATACAAAGAAGGCAAGATTTTTTTGTGCTGCCATTGGTGTGTGCCACACCCCCTACTCCACATGTGATGCATAGGTGTGGTGTCCATGACTTGTCCTGATATTGGTATACTTTCTTAGCGAGTGCCTGATGTTATGCTGAGGGCTTAGTACCACTGTACTCCTTTCTGCTGTTATCAGTGCCAGCCATTTGAATAATGCCTGGATTGAGTTATGATAGAAAATACTCCAATGGGACAATCCTACTTAGAGAGTACTATCATACTCTCCAGGGGCAGAAACACCACAAGAAAAGTGGGGGGGCTGGTGGCACACGCCACAATGTACTAATAATACATGTATATTATTCAATTATCAACTATCAAAAAGTGGGGGGGCTAGAGCCCCCCCCCAGTATCTCTGCCACTGTTCTCGCTGCCATGACTCACCTGACTCGCCCATGAGGACAGAGAGGCGAGCTTTCATGCCGTATTGTGTAGACAGTTGTTTTTTTGCAGTGCTATTGACCATTGATTTTTTTGAGACTGGAGGTGTGGTAGGGCCTCATGCAGTCCCTATACCATACCCCTATACCACACCCCCATGGTGTGGTATACTGCATTAATGGGTCTTTTTTTGTTTGTTTTTGTTTTTCAGTGGAAATGGATCCTAAAGATAGAGCTACAGAATGTTACTGCCTCCTGGCCCAGAGTAATCAAATGCACATGTCATGAGCTAGGAAGAGATCAGCCAACCCTGCATCAAAGATGTTGATCAGTGTTGGTGTCATTTCCACCTATCATTGCCAAGTTCCAGACATACACTTTATCTGCAGGTTAGACATAATTCTTGTACTTAGTGTAACTGTTGGTGTGTTTTTCCCCATCAATAAGTTCAGAAGGAAGTGCTTGTGTGCACGAGGAGTACCATTTTAATGCTTAGAAAAAGTGCATGTTGTAATTGGTGTCAAATGCCTCTATATAAAGCACTCGACCGACTATTCAGCGTTAGTTATCATCTTCTCTGGGAGGTTGATAAGTAATCCATTGCAAGATGCTATCGCTCCATTTTCAGAATCTCTCGTTTTCCAGATATAGCTACCATCTTATGGTCAGATGTTAGAAGTGCTTCCAGTGACTTATACTGTCAGTAACAAGTCCAACCTAATTCAGGAGTTTGAAGTGAAAGTTGGAGCTAGTGATGCCTTTATGTACTCTGGAAACAGAATCGTATGTTAATGGACTTGCTAGAATTACTGAATGTTGATTTTCGTCTTCACATCTAAGCACACCTTTGCCATCAATCTGTTACCAGTTGTCACCGAACTTGTGTCACTGTCAGTCATAGACCTATCATGTCAGCGAGAAAATGCATGAGAAAGGAACTGATCCTTTGCTCAATAACCATTTACCAACTAGCATTTTGATCAAACCTTCTCCCATCACTGTGAACATGGAAACTCGTTAGATTTGGAGCCATAGTAATTATTTTTGTGGATTAAGCCTATTGTAATAAGGTTTTGTGTTTGCTCTTACTATAGCTATTTTATTTGAACTGACCAATCAGATTGCTCAATTGTGAGTAGGACCTATTTAACGGTTTGTCCAGACATGAGTTATATGCCATGGAAATAATTATGTTAGAACAGTGCAAAAGTGTGTACCTCTAGCTAGCAAGGACAACGAATTATTTTTGCTCAAAGCCACTAGCTAGTTAACATATGTTAACCTTACAGTATCAACTATAGCTAGATAATGAATAACTTTGGCAGGAAGTGATTAATTCATTATGTGGGATCTAGTTTACATGCTAAAGTATTTCTTCAACCGGAAGATGTGCTAGCCACTTCCTGTACTTAAACCAGTCTAGACAGGAAGATTCAGAGACACTGACATCGAATCATGATTTAGCAGGGAATATAAAAGGGTGACTCCTGCAGCTGAGAATGCATAACCAGCGAGTAAAGCAATCAATAAAGCATCAATCCATAACTACAACCAACCATCTCTCTCCTATAACTACTAATCATGAGCACTCAAGTCAGGATGGTCAAGAATGTTCTCACACGAACATTTCTCACATACAATGGCTCAACTGTTGCAACAACTCCTAACCAGAATGATTCAGGTTAGTAATAGCTACAGATTAGAGTCCACAGTTGCATTGATGGTGACATCATGTTTGTCTTTTACAGATAATTTCGTCCTGCATGACTTTGGAACGTCCAGATTCCTGAGGACTTACGCAGACTCTACCATCCAAATACATGCACAATCACTGGACAACTGCCAACATCAATTTGTTCTCTCTTCCACTGGTAGCCATGTGACCATCACTCCTGATGGAATGAGTAAATCTATCAGATTATACATCACTGATGCAACTGGGCAGAAGTTATACTTCAAAGTTAATATAACCGGTACTGTCAGTCTTGAATGTCAAGATGTCTTTGATAATGTAAGTTCATTAGCTGAACTGGTAATGGTGGTCACACTTTAAAATTTAAACTTCATTGCAGGCTGGACCATTTGAAAAGAAGCAATTCGACTTTGACATAGTTGGAGTTTCCACAAATATATTGGTATAACTGAATCAGGCTAGTTAAAAAAAGAGCATCATATCACTATCAGAACGTGTAACTACAGGTTCATGTACAATCAGAAACGTTGTCATTAATTATTATTTTTATTTGAAAGATCAATTTTCAATATCAAATCTTATTGCGTTGCTACTGCTAACGTGTATGATAAAAGGTTGGCAATTTGCATGGAATTTTCGAGTAGCTGATGAACAAAATAGAATCAGTGTCATGTGACACATAATCCTGTAGTCATGGCAGCAAGTTAAATTTTAGCAGCTAATAATTGCTTTTCACCCTCACCAGTATAGTGTAGGTGACCTACCACTAAGTCAGGTGACTGACAACTAAGTCAGGTGACCACTAATTTATGTGTAAACTCCCAAATTCATCTCCCCATCACCTTGAGTTATAGTTAGTGAATTCGTGGAATCCATGTGGATATGCTACTTGCAGGATCCAGCCACGCCCCTCATTCATCTCAATCACTTTAGAGCATTCTAACCCTGCTTTGATGGGAGAGTACTATGCTGTCACAGTGGGTGTTGTTAAAAAGGAACAGACTCCAATAACAGACCTCAACATTGAAGTGTCCTTACCAGAATTACTCAATGAGACTGAGCCACAAGGTATTGTATAGTAATCGTTGCCTCTTAACTTTTTTTATGTCAATTAATAAATCAGAATAATAATATTCCAGTTTGCTAGAAGTTGGAAGTTTCTAGTCCTTGAAATTTATTGACCTTTTCTACTACACTTTGTACTACCCGATGGGTCTGAACTTTGTACTACCCTGACTGGTCTGAACTTGTACTGCATGTGGTGGATTGATGATTGCCAAATTTGGTAACCTTAGCTAAATGATCATTTAAATGTACACAAGTAGGATCACTGGTCACTTATATCTCAGCACATGAATGAATTACTACCTATGAGCCCAGATATCTAAACCTGAGACTGGGAGCCACGAGGAATTCGTGTGTGCATTGTGTGCATATGCAACACAGAGTAGAACGAGTTGTAGCTAAAATAACCACGAAGTTTGCCCCCCCCCCCCCCCCCCCCACATACCAACTATTGTGGATTAATTAATGACACATTACTTATGCAGTTACTTCCGGGGGTCCAAGCTGTGACTGACCATCCATGAAAATTACCCACCCACAAATAATATCATGTCCCCCCAAAACATGAAATTTTCACCCTAGCATGCATAATTCTGAGGTATTAGCTAAGCAATGTGATCAGATTCGTGATCATTTTGGTATTGATCAGATTATTTGTGGTTCAATAAGTGTAGCTAGAGAGGAGAGTTTCTTCTGAGCTAGGGATTGAAGTGCCTGCTACAGTGTACTTTTCAGCCTGCAGATGAAAAGTGACATATCTTGCAGGGGTTTCAGCCTGCAGATGAGCAGCATTACGAGTCGACATGTCTTGCAGCCTCTCTCAGGGGTTTCAGCCTGCAGACGAGCAGCATAATGAGCTGACAGCACACAGACAAGCAGCTTTCTGCTTCATGAAAGCCCTTGCTTGAAGCTTTTGCTTCTTTTCCTCATTCTGCAGCAACCATAAATAGCTAGCTAGATAGCACACCCAAGCCAGTAGCTACTTACTGCCTACCTCAATTCATCTTCTGATTCAAGATTTCTCTCTGATTTTCAGAGAAGGTTTCCTACTTCTTTTAGACATGTTGTGATCCATTATTGAAGTATACTGCAAGTAGATATGGAATCCATAAACTGAAGTAGGATCTTGCATGCTTGCTGTATAATGTTGATGTCATGACCGTAAAGTTGCTGAATTAGTTTATAAATCGAGTGACTATTCTTCAGATTTTTTTGTGTGTGTGTGTGTGTGTGTGGGGGGGGGGGGGGGGGGGGGGGGGTACATATACATATATACATGCCAACCATGATCACTTTACCCCTTGCTGCTGCGGGGTAACAAATAAATGGTGTGATGTAGGGATCACTGAATGCAAGGATGAAGTCAAATCTGAGTACACATGCACAAAATACACGATATTTAGCTACTGCTGCTCAGCGTTTAGGTACTGAGATATGTACTGACCTGCTGCTAGTTGCATCAGTGTTATAGTGCAAAATTAACCTGACACTTGTGCAGCCAGCTGTCTGCATCAGTGTCAGAATGATGGAGAGTATATAGCCTCATTCCTATATCTCTTTTTTCTTTGCAGGGGGAGGTATGGGGGGGGGGGGGGGGGGGGGGGGGGTACAAGGCTAGGAGCTGAAGCCTAAACTATGCTTATGTAAGCACCTGTACACAGGTCCAAGGTGAATGTGAATGAACTTTAGAGTATTACTCCCACTCTGGTCTTATCATGACCACACCACTGATATAAAATTTCATGTTGAGAAGAATAATTTGTGGCTTGACTTTATAATTTATCAAGGGCCAACACCAAGTAGAAAAATTATAAGAAGAAACAAAGTGGATAATTTTTCCCCGCTGTGCATGTGCAGCAAGGGGTTAAGCAATCGGTTGGGATTCACTATAGTTATATTATGTCTGTGCCAGACGCACTAATTCAACACTTATTGCTCATACTTAAGTTTTCTGGAAGCCATAATGCTGATAGCATAAAGAACAGTCTCTTGGTGCATATTTTTCTTGCTGGCTCCACCTCCAAGGTTATCAATCCTGCCAGATATAGATTGCACATGCTAAAATATTAATTACGCATTAAAATTAATGATCCTTACCAGCTGAATGAGTACAGGCTTATTACAGCGAGGGGCATTGAACTGTATGAGCTCTGTATGAGCTCTGAGGATTGGTAAAGGTTTGTTTGTTCATTTATTTATTTATTGCTTTTTTTTAGTGGAGATATTGGAGTCTGTACCAAGAGATTCATCCCTCCTGTCTCTCACCGGACCAGGCACTCAAAATGACTCACTCCCAGTTAGAGAAAGCTCAAGCACATACAAGAAAACACTCCATCTCTGTTCTCATGCCATTGGAACAAGAAAAATAACCATTGTGGTGAGTATTTTATTTGGTTCCACTATTCATACATCTGATCCACTAATACTGTTCATTTCCAGCATCATTCAGAGTTGTTACAGATAGTGAAACCATTTGATATGGTGTACAAGTTAATGACCACTGAATTCAGACCAATGGACACGATTGCTTACAACTCTCCATTCATTCTGATGACTGAACTTAGCTCTACTTCTCCATGGGACCTCCTCATCGTGGACTCCAAGTTTGAGCCAGTGAGTGCTGTACAATCAAAGTGGAGTCCCTCAGCCTCTGATAAAAAGAAATCCTTTAAAGCATACGCTTTTGTAGGACCACTTGATTTCATGTATGAAGTGTAGTCAGCCCTCCCTCCACTTAAGTTCTGTTGTTTGGAATAGAGTGATTCCACTGTTTTTACTGCTAGTATTATTTCTGTTACAGAGTGATAGTGTTCAGTATGTGGGAGAGAATTCTTCACAAGTACAAGACTGTAAGTCATGCACCTGCAGGATGATCAATCATTGATGTCCCACCAGTTTGTGGATAATATCCTTGCCAGTTCAATAGGGACTCCTATGACCTTTATACAACAATAGTAAAAGTGCAAACTCAATAGGATAATGTGGGGCAACAGATGTGTTCAACTATCAGGAAGTACATTTTCATTTGTATCATAACCACTATAAAGATTATACTCTACAGTGATGAGTATGCAGGATGTATATTTCATGCTTCCTTTAATGATTAAAGCTTATTGATAAATTAAATGTCCTAACTCCTGTATTCTGTAACCTCATTTTACATAAAATTGGTCATATATGAGGGGGTTTCCGAGCCAGTCACACCTACCAAATAGTGCCTGTCAAGTCAGTGAGATCACTTTAACATGACATTACTAGGTGACAGGTCAATTGCTAGGAAGGCCCTCCCTTTCACTTACCCTCATTTTAACCCTCAGTGCATGTGCAAAGGTAACTTAGTCATGTCTATTACCTGTTATTTTTGGTCTAGATGATACCGTCCTATGTTTAAATTGTCTAGATAATATTTTTGATACAATACAAAGAAGGCAAGATTTTTTTGTGCTGCCATTGGTGTGTGCCACACCCCCTACTCCACATGGGCATGCACAAGCAACTATCACAGTTGAACTTCGAATTCTATGTGATGCATAGGTGTGGTGTCCATGACTTGTCCTGATATTAGTATACTTTCTTAGCGAGTGCCTGAAGTTATGCTGAGGGCTTAGTACCACTGTACTTTCTGCTGTTATCAGTGCCAGCCATTTGAATAATGCCTGGATTGAGTTATGATAGAAAATACTCCAATGGGACAATCCTACTTAGAGAGTACTATCATACTCTCCAGGGGCAGAAATACCACAAAGAAAAAAAGGGGGGGGGAGGGGGGGGGGGGGGGGGGGGGGGCTGGTGGCACACGCCGCAATGTACTAATAATACATGTATATTATTCAATTATCAACTATCAAAAAGTGGGGGGGCTAGAGCCCCATGCCCCCCCCAGTATCTCTGCCACTGTTCTCGCTGCCATGACTCACCTGACTCACCCATGAGGACAGAGAGGCGAGCTTTCATGCCGTATTGTGTAGACAGTTGTTTTTTTGCAGTGCTATTGACCATTGATTTTTTTGAGACTGGAGGGGTGTGGTATAGGGGTATGGTATAGGGACTGCATGAGGGTGTGATATACAGCATTAATGGGTGTTGTTTTTTCAGTGGAAATGGATCCTAAAGATAGAGCTACAGAATGTTACTGCCTCCTGGCCCAGAGTAATCGGATGCATGCATCATTAGCTAGGAACATATGGAAGAGATCAGCCGACCCTGCATCAAAGAATTTAATCAGTGTTAGTGTCATTTCCACCTATCATTGCCAAGTTCCAGACATTCACTTTATCTGCAGGTTAGACATAATTCTTGTACTTAGTGTAACTGTTGGTATGTTTTTCCCCATCAATAAGTTCAGAAGGAAGTGCTTATGTGCACGAGGAGTACACGTAATACCATTTTAATGCTTAGAAAAAGTGCATGTCGTAAACATGCACTATATTTGGTGTCAAATGCCTCTATATAAAGCACTCGACCAACTATTCAGCATTAGTTATCATCTTCTCTGGGAGGTTGATAAGTAATCCATTGCAAGATGCTATTGCTCCATTTTCAGAATCTCTCGTTTTCCAGATATACCATCTTATGGTAGAAGTGCTTCCAGTGACTTATACTGTCAGTAGCAAGTCCAACCTAATTCAGGAGTTTGAAGTGAAAGTTGGAGCTAGTGATGCTTTTATGTACTCTGGAAACAGAATCGTATGTTAATGGACTTGCTAGGATTACTGAATGTTGATTTTTGTCTTCACAGATTAAATTTCGGATCCTTCCAGCATCTAAGCACACCTTTGCCATCAATCTGTTACCAGTTGTCACCGAACTCGTGTCACTGTCAGTCATAGACCTATCATGTCAGCGAGAAACTGAGAAAGGAACTGACCCTTTGCTCAACAACTGTTTACCAACTAGCATTTTGATCAAACCTTCTCCCATCACTGTGAACATGGAAACTCATTAGATTTGGAGCCATAGTAATTATTTTTGTGGATTAAGCCTATTGTAATAAGGTTTGTGTCTGCTCTTACTATAGCTATTTTATTTGAACTGACCAATCAGATTGCTCAATTGTGAGTAGGACCTATTTAACGGTTTGTCCAGACATGAGTTATATGCCATGGAAATAATTATGTTAGAACAGTGCAAAAGTGTGTACCTCTAGCTAGCAAGGACAACGAATTATTTTTGCTCAAAGCCACTAGCTAGTTAACATATGTTAACCTTACAGTATCAACTATAGCTAGATAATTAATAACTTTGGCAGGAAGTGATTAATTCATTATGTGGGATCTAGTTTACATGCTAAAGTATTTCTTCAACCGGAAGATGTACTAGCCACTTCCTGTACTTAAACCTCAAAGTACAGTCTAGACAGGAAGATTCAGGAAATCTTCTAGAGACACTGCATGCTTTAGCAGGGAATATAAAAGGGTGACTCCTGCAGCTGAGAATGCATAACCAGCGAGTAAAGCAATCAATAAAGCATCAATCCATAACTACAACCAACCATCTCTCTCCTATAACTACTAATCATGAGCACTCAAGTCAGGATGGTCAAGAATGTTCTCACACGAACATTTCTCACATACAACGGCTCAACTGTTGCAACAACTCCTAACCAGAATGATTCAGGTTAGTAATAGCTACAGATTAGAGTCCACAGTTGCATTGATGGCGACATCATGTTTGTCTTTTACAGATAATTTCGTCCTGCATGACTTTGGAACGTCCAGATTCCTGAGGACTTACGCAGACTCTACCATACAAATACATGCACAATCACTGGACAACTGCCAACATCAATTTGTTCTCTCTTCCACTGGCAGCCATGTGACCATCACTCCTGATGGAAGGAGTAAGTCTATCAGATTATACATCACTGATGCAACTGGGCAGAAGTTATACTTCAAAGTGAATATAACCGGTGCTGTCAGTCTCGAATGCCAAGATGTCTTTGATAATGTAAGTTCATTAGCTGCACTGGTGATAATGGTCACACTTTAAAATTTAAACTTCATTGCAGGCTGGACCATTCGAAAAGAAGCAATTTGATTTTGACATAGTTGGAGTTTCCACAAATACATTAGTATAACTGAATCAGGCTAGTTAAAAAAAGAGCATCAATATCACTATCAGAATGTGTAACCACAGGTTCATGAACAATCAGAAACGCTGTCATTAATTATTATTTTTATAGCATTTTTTTGAAAGATCAGTTTTCAATATCAAATCTTATTGCATTGCTACTGCTAATGTGCATGATAATTGTGATAAAAGGTTCATGTTATTGTCAACTTGGCAATTTAGCAGCCTTTATTCTGACCACCAGTATAGTGTAGGTGACCTACTAAGTCAGGTGACCTACCACTAGGTCAGGTGACTGACTACTAAGTCAGGTGACTACTGATTCATGTGTAAACTCCTAAATTCATCTCCCAATCACCTTGAGTTATAGTTAGCCACGCCCTTCATTCATCTCAGTCAATATAGAGCATTCTAACCCTGCTTTGATGGGAGAGTACTATGCTGTCACAGTGGGTGTCGTTAACAAGGAACAGACTCCAATAACAGACTTCAACATTGAAGTGTCCTTACCAGAATCACTCGGTGAGACTGAGCCTCAAGGTATTGTATAGTAATCATGTACCTCTTAACTTTTTAAATGTCAATTAATAAATCGGGACAACAATATTCTAGTTTGCTAGAAGTTAGAAGTTTCTAGTCCTTGACCTTTTCTACTACACTTTGTACTACCCGATGGATCTGAACTTTGTACTACCCTGACAGGTCTGAACTTGTACTGCATGTGGTGGACTGATGATTCAAAATGATCATTTAAATATACTCACTGGTCACTTATATCTCAGCACATGAATGAGTTGCTACCTATGAGCCCAGATATCTAAACCTGAGACTTGGAGCAACAAGGAATTTTGTGTGTGCATTGTGTGCATATGCAACAAAAAGTGACAGAGTAGAATGAGTTGCAGCTAAAATAACCACAAGATTTGCCCAACTATTGTGGATTAATTAACTATGTAAGCTTATGCAGCTACTTCTGGGGGGGTCCAAGGTGAAAATTGCTATGACAACACCCACAAATAGTCATTTCCACCGAAACATGAAATTTTCACCCCTCAAAATTAGCATGCATGTGTACTCAGATTTGACTTCATCCTTGCATTCAGTCATCCCTACATCACACTAATTTATTTGTTACCCCACGGCACGCAGGGTAAAGTGATCGTGCTTGGTGTGGATATGTATAAATATATATATGCCCCCCCCCCCCCCCCCCCCCCCCCCAACAACTGAAGAATAGTTTAGTGACTTTATAGTCATAACGTCAACATTATACAGCAAGCATACAAGATCCTACTTCAGTTTATGGATTCCATACCTACTTGCAGTATACTTCAATAATGGATCACAACATGTCTAATAGAAGTAGGAAACCTTCTCTGAAAATCAGAGAGAAATCTTGAATTTGAAGATGAATTGAGGTAGGCAGTAAGTAGCTACTGGGCTATGGGTGTGCTATCTAGCTAGCTATTTATGGCTGCTGCAGAATGAGCAAAAGCTTCGAGCAAGGGCTTTCATGAAGCAGAAAGCTGCTTGTCTGCATGCTGTCAGCTCATTATGCAGGCTGAAACCCCTGAGAGAGGCTGCAAGATATGTCAGCTCATAATGCTGCTCATCTGCAGGCTGAAACCCAAGACGAGAGAGAGGCTGCAAGATATGTCAGCTCATAATATTGCTTGTCTGCAGGCTGAAGAATAGGAGAGCTCGTCAGGCTACTAAACCCCTGAGAAGAGGCTGCTTGACAAACAAACACAACACGCCAGGTGACTATCAGGCTACCCTTTGCCCATGGTATTGTCGCATATTATTTTTCTGTCATAATAAAGGGGACCTAAAGAAATAACAGCTGAAGCTATGGCAAAGAAGCAGAAGAGGGTATGTGTTATAAAACACTTCAAAATGTTGCAGTTACTGAACTCAATTTAAAACGCATTTGTGTGTCTTGTCACAAGGGTCATCAACATGTGTCTTGATCAGCAGCTGCTGCTGCTGCTGATGTAATGCACATCTCACTGGCAGCTATGTCTTGTGAAACTTCTTGTGAGAAAATCAATGATTTCACAGTGATTGATGTAGACCAGCTTCAGAGGTTTAGGTGATACGACATGGACCTGGACCTGGACATTGTAGCATGGTTATAACCTGAAGCTTGATAATATATCAATGAGGTGTGATAATAGTGATAGTGATGCTTATGATAATGTCATCATTAGTTGAACATTCGTAGTGATATCCATAGAAGGTTCATTGTGTTCTTTACTTCCACTCTCACTTTCGTGGGCTTAGACAGTCAACAGTACATTCATATCCCCTTGCATTCACCATAGATCACTAACTACATAGTTGAGGCTTCAGGTATGAAGTCAACAGCACGTGGCAGCCATTGTACTACATACATTACTGACAATTATGCACGCACCAAATTCCTTGTGGTGAATGACAACTCCATACTTTACTCATGGAACATAGCTACAGCTAAAACTTATGGATAATTAGCTAGATGCTGGTGTTCAAATTTTTTGAGAAGCTAAATGTGAGAAGAATAATTTGTGGCTTGATTACAACGGCTTTATAATTTATTTATCAAGGGCCAACACCAAGTAGGAAAATTATAAGAAGAAATAAAGTGGAATATTTTTCCCCACTGCCCATGTGCAACAAGGGATTCACTATAGTTATATTATGTCTGTGCCAGATGCGCTATTGCTAGCATATTTCATACTTAAGTTTTCTTGAAGCCATAATACTGATAGCATAAAGAACGGTCTCTTGGTGCATGTTTTTCTTGCTGGCTCCACCTCCAAGGTTATCAATCCTGCCAGATATAGATTGTACATGCTAAAGTATTAATTACACATTAAAATTAATGATCCTTACCAGCTGAATGAGTACAGGCTTATTACAGCAGGGGGCATTGAACTGTATGAGCTCTAGTTGATAAAGGTCATCAAGTAAGATTGCATCGAGTACTTTTGGTGCTGACACTCTAGAGCTTTCTCAGTATTTACTATTACAATCAAAAATTATATGCCACCTTCTAGTTCAGTGAGGCAGCAGGACACTCTGAATTCGCGGCATACACATGCAATTTACATACGCCGACAAATATTATTACATTTATTGAATTTTTCTACTCGGCATGTAATTTCTCCTCTGTAGTTATTTATTTATTTGTTTGTTTGTTTATTTATTTTTATTCATTCATTTGTTTGTTTGTTTGTTTGTTTGTTTATTTTTTAATTAATTTATTTATTATTCATTTATTTATTTATTGCCTTTTTTAGTGAAGATATTGGAGTCTGTGCCAGGAGTTCCAACATGAAGGGGAGCAGGCACTCAAAATGACTCACCCCCAGAACTTAAGCCATTGGAACATGAAAAATAAGCATTGTGGTTAGTATTTTATTCCATTATTTGGTTCCACTATTTTGGTTCCAGGTTAACAAGGTTGCTTGCTGAATTGATGATGAGTGGGATTTGGTCACTTGCTTGTGTGAAGAGGTGATAGCTACATACATGCTTGCATCATACATCTGATCCACTAATACTGTTCATTTCCAGCATCATTCAGAGTTGTTACAGATAGTGAAACCATTTGATATGGTGTACAAGTTAACGACCACTAAATTCAGACCAATGGACACAATTGCTTACAACTCTCCATTCATTCTGATGACTGAACTTAGTTCTACTTCTCCATGGGACCTCCTCATCGTGGACTCTAAGTTTGAGCCAGTGAGTGCTGTACAATCAAAGTGGAGTCCCTCAGCCTCTGATAAAAAGAAATCCTTTAAAGGATACACTTTTGTAGGACCACTTGATTTCATGTATGAAGTGTAGTCAGCCCTCCCTCCACTTAGCTAAGTTCTGTTGTTTGGAGTAGTGTTTTTACTGCTAGTATTATTTCTGTTACAGAGTGATAGTGTTCAGTATGTCGGAGAGAATTCTTCACAAGTACAAGACTGTAAGTCATGCACATGCAGGATGATCAATCATTGATGTCCCACCAGTTTGTGGATAATATCCTTGCCAGTTCAATAGGGATTCCTATGACCTTTATACAACAATAGTAAAAGTGCAAACTCAATAGGATAATGTGGGGCAACAGATGTGTTCAACTATCAGGAAGTACATTTTCATTTGTATCATTTCCTCTTATACAGACAGGATTAACCACTGATGAGTATGCAGGATGTATATTTCATGCTTCCTTTAATGATTAAAGCTTATTGATAAATTAGATGTTCTAACTCCTGTATTCTGTACTTTTGACAACATACATAGTATGTAACCTCATTTTACATAAAATTGATCATATATGAGGGGGTTTCCGAGCCAGTCACACCTACCAGATAATGCCAGTCATGTCAGTGAGATCACTTTAACATGACATAACTAGGTGACAGGTCAATTGCTAGGAAGGCCCCCCCCCCTTTCACTTACCCTCATTTTATAAGTATCTGTTTATTAACCCTCAGTGCATGCGCAAAGGTAACTTAGTCATGTCTATTACCTGTTATTTTTGGTCTAGATGATACTGTCCTATGTTTAAATTTCCTAGATAATATTTTTGATAAAGGTTTTATGATACAGAGAAGGCAAGATTTTTTTGTGCTGCCATTGGTGTGTGCCACACCCCCTATTCCACATGTGATGCATAGGTGTGGTGTCCATGACTTGTCCTGATATTGGTATACTTTCTTAGCATTATGTGGGATCTAGTTTATATGCTAAAGTATTTCTTCAACCGGAAGATGTGCTAGCCACTTCCTGTGCCAGTCTAGACAGGAAGATTCAGAGACACTGACATCGAATCATGATTTAGCAGGGAATATAAAAGGGTGACTCCTGCAGCTGAGAATGCATAACCAGCGAGTAAAGCAATCAATAAAGCATCAATCCATAACTGCAACAACTATCTCTCTCCTATAACTACTAATCATGAGCACTCAAGTCAGGATGGTCAAGAATGTTCTCACACGAACATTTCTCACATACAATGGCTCAACTGTTGCAACAACTCCTAACCAGAATGATTCAGGTTAGTAATAGCTACAGATTAGAGTCCACAGTTGCATTGATGGTGACATCATGTTTGTCTTTTACAGATAATTTCGTCCTGCATGACTTTGGAACGTCCAGATTCCTGAGGACTTACGCAGACTCTACCATCCAAATACATGCACAATCACTGGACAACTGCCAACATCAATTTGTTCTCTCTTCCACTGGTAGCCATGTGACCATCACTCCTGATGGAATGAGTAAATCTATCAGATTATACATCACTGATGCAACTGGGCAGAAGTTATACTTCAAAGTGAATATAACCGGTACTGTCAGTCTTGAATGTCAAGATGTCTTTGATAATGTAAGTTCATTAGCTGAACTGGTAATGGTGATCACACTTTAAAATTTAAACTTCATTGCAGGCTGGACCATTTGAAAAGAAGCAGTTTGACTTTGACATAGTTGGAGTTTCCACAAATATATTGGTATAACTGAATCAGGCTAGTTAAAAAAAGAGCATCATATCACTATCAGAACGTGTAACTACAGGTTCATGTACAATCAGAAACGCTGTCATTAATTATTATTTTTATTTGAAAGATCAATTTTCAATATCAAATCTTATTGCGTTGCTACTGCTAACGTGTATGATAAAAGGTTGGCAATTTGCATGGAATTTTCGAGTAGCTAATGAACAAAATAGAATCAGTGTCATGTGACACATAATCCTGTAGTCATGGCAGCAAGTTAAATTTTAGCAGCTAATAATTGCTTTTCACCCTCACCAGTATAGTGTAGGTGACCTACCACTAAGTCAGGTGACTGACAACTAAGTCATGTGACCACTAATTTATGTGTAAACTCCCAAATTCATCTCCCACCTTGAGTTATAGTTAGTGAATTCGTGGAATCCATGTGGATATGCTACTTGCAGGATCCAGCCACGCCCCTCATTCATCTCAATCTCTTTAGAGCATTCTAACCCTGCTTTGATGGGAGAGTACTATGCTGTCACAGTGGGTGTTGTTAAAAAGGAACAGACTCCAATAACAGACCTCAACATTGAAGTGTCCTTACCAGAATTACTCAATGAGACTGAGCCACAAGGTATTGTATAGTGGTGGATTGATGATTGCCAAATTTGGTAACCTTAGCAAAATGATCATTTAAATGTACACAAGTAGGATCACTGGTCACTTATATCTCAGCACATGAATGAGTTACTACCTATGAGCCCAGATATCTAAACCTGAGACTGGGAGCCACAAGGAATTCGTGTGTGCATTGTGTGCATATGCAACACAGAGTAGAACGAGTTGCAGCTAAAATAACCACGAAGTTTGCCCCCCCCCCCCACATACCAACTATTGTGGATTAATTAATGACACATTACTTATGCAGTTACTTCTGGGGGTCCAAGCTATGACTGACCATCAATCCCTAGCTCAGAAGAAACTCTCCTCTCTAGCTACACTTATTGAACCACAAATAATCTGATCGATACCAAAATGATCACGAATCTGATCACATTGCTTAGCTAATACCTCAGAATTATGCATGCTAATTTTGAAGGGTGAAAATTTCATGTTTTGGGGGGACATGATATTATTTGTGGGTGGGTAATTTTCATGGAAGTGCCTGCTACAGTGTACTTTTCAGCCTGCAGATGAAAAGTGACATATCTTGCAGGGGTTTCAGCCTGCAGATGAGCAGCATTACGAGTCGACATGTCTTGCAGCCTCTCTCAGGGGTTTCAGCCTGCAGACGAGCAGCATAATGAGCTGACAGCACACAGACAAGCAGCTTTCTGCTTCATGAAAGCCCTTGCTTGAAGCTTTTGCTTCTTTTCCTCATTCTGCAGCAACCATAAATAGCTAGCTAGATAGCACACCCAAGCCAGTAGCTACTTACTGCCTACCTCAATTCATCTTCTGATTCAAGATTTCTCTCTGATTTTCAGAGAAGGTTTCCTACTTCTTTTAGACATGTTGTGATCCATTATTGAAGTATACTGCAAGTAGATATGGAATCCATAAACTGAAGTAGGATCTTGCATGCTTGCTGTATAATGTTGATGTCATGACCGTAAAGTCGCTGAATTAGTTTATAAATCGAGTGACTATTCTTCAGATTTTTTTTTGTGGGGGGTACATATACATATATACATGCCAACCATGATCACTTTACCCCTTGCTGCTGCGGGGTAACAAATAAATGGTGTGATGTAGGGATCACTGAATGCAAGGATGAAGTCAAATCTGAGTACACATGCACAAAATACACGATATTTAGCTACTGCTGCTCAGCGTTTTGGTACTGAGATATGTACTGACCTGCTGCTAGTTGCATCAGTGTTATAGTGCAAAATTAACCTGACACTTGTGCAGCCAGCTGTCTGCATCAGTGTCAGAATGATGGAGAGTATATAGCCTCATTCCTATATCTCTTTTTTCTTTGCAGGGGGAGGTATGAGGGAGGGGGGGTACAAGGCTAGGAGCTGAAGCCTAAACTATGCTTATGTAAGCACCTGTACACAGGTCCAAGGTGAATGTGAATGAACTTTAGAGTATTACTCCCACTCTGGTCTTATCATGACCACACCACCGATATAAAATTTCATGTTGAGAAGAATAATTTGTGGCTTGACTTTATAATTTATCAAGGGCCAACACCAAGTAGAACCAAGTAGAAAAATTATAAGAAGAAACAAAGTGGAATATTTTTCCCCGCTGCACATGTGCAGCAAGGGGTTAAGCAATCGGTTGGGATTCACTATAGTTATATTATGTCTGTGCCAGATGCACTTATTCAACACTTATTGCTCATACTTAAGTTTTCTGGAAGCCATAATGCTGATAGCATAAAGAACAGTCTCTTGGTGCATGTTTTTCTTGCTGGCTCCACCTCCAAGGTTATCAATCCTGCCAGATATAGATTGCACATGCTAAAATATTAATTATGCATTAAAATTAATGATCCTTACCAGCTGAATGAGTACAGGCTTATTACAGCGAGGGGCATTGAACTGTATGAGCTCTGTATGAGCTCTGAGGATTGATAAAGGTCGTCAAGTAAGATTACATCAAGTACTTTTGGTGCTGACACTCTAGAGCTTTCTCAGTTTTTACTATTACAATCAAAAATTATATGCCACCTTCTATTTCAAATAGTTCGCAGGATATTTTTTTTCTCTCTGAATTCGCGGCATACACATGCAATTTACATACCCTCAGAAATATTATTACATTTATTGACTTGGTATGTAATTTCTCCTCTGTATTTATTTGTTTCTGTTTGTTTGTTTTTTTTGTTTATTAATTAATCTGTTTGTTTGTTTGTTTGTTCATTTATTTATTTATTGCTTTTTTTTTAGTGGAGATATTGGAGTCTGTACCAGGAGATTCATCCCACCTGCCATCTTCTGTCTCTCACCGGACCAGGCACTCAAAATGACTCACTCCCAGTTAGACACAGAAAGCTCAAGCACATACTAGAAAACACTCCATCTCTGTTCTCATGCCATTGGAACAAGAAAAATAACCATTGTGGTGAGTATTTTATTTGGTTCCACTATTCATACATCTGATCCACTAATACTGTTCATTTCCAGCATCATTCAGAGTTGTTACAGATAGTGAAACCATTTGATATGGTGTACAAGTTAACGACCACTAAATTCAGACCAATGGACACGATTGCTTACAACTCTCCATTCATTCTGATGACTGAACTTAGCTCTACTTCTCCATGGGAACTCCTCATCGTGGACTCCAAGTTTGAGCCAGTGAGTGCTGTACAATGAAAGTGGAGTCCCTCAGCCTCTGATAAAAAGAAATCCTTTAAAGGATACGCTTTTGTAGGACCACTTGATTTCATGTATGAAGTGTAGTCAGCCCTCCCTCCACTTAAGTTCTGTTGTTTGGAATAGAGTGATTCCACTGCTTTTACTGCTAGTATTATTTCTGTTACAGAGTGATAGTGTTCAGTATGTGGGAGAGTACACGCAGGATGATCAATCATTGGTGTCCCACCAGTTCATGGATAATATCCTTGCCAGTTCAGTAGGGACTCCTATGACCTTTATACTACAATAGTAAAAGTGCAAACTGAACAGGATTATGTGGGACAACAGATGTGTTCAACTATCAGGAAGTACATTTTCATGTGTATCATAACCACTATAAAGATTATACACTACAGTGATGAGTATGCAGGATGTATATTTCATGCTTCCTTTAATGATTAAAGCTTATTGATAAATTAAATGTCCTAACTCCTGTATTCTGTACTTTTGACAACATACATAGTATGTAACCTCATTTTACATAAAATTGGTCATATATGAGGGGGTTTCCGAGCCAGTCACACCTACCAAACAATGTCAGTCAAGTCAGTGAGAGGCCCCCCCTTTCACTTACCCTCATTTTATAGGTATCTGTTTATTAACCCTCAGTGCATGCGCAAAGGTAACTCTATGTGATGCATAGGTGTGGTGTCCATGACTTGTCCTGATCTTGGTATACTTTCTTAGCGAGTGCCTGAAGTTATGCTGAGGGCTTAGTACCACTGTACTCCTTTCTGCTGTTATCAGTGCCAGCCATTTGAATAATGCCTGGATTGAGTTATGATAGAAAATACTCCAATGGGACAATCCTACTTAGAGAGTACTATCATGAAATAATTATGCTAGAACAGTGCAAAAGTGTGTACAACAAAGTACCTCTAGCTAACAAGGAGCATAAATTATTTTTGCTCAAAGCCACTAGTTAACATATGTTAACCTTACATTATCAACTTAGCTAGATAATGAATAATTTTGGCAGGAAGTGATTAATTCATTATGTGGGATCTAGTTTACATGCTAAAGTATTTCTTCAACCAGAAGATGTACTAGCCACTTCCTGTACTTAAACCTCAAAGTACAGTCTAGACAGGAAGATTCAGGAAATCTTCTAGAGACACTGCATGCTTTAGCAGGGAATATAAAAGGGTGACTCCTGCAGCTGAGAATGCATAACCAGCGAGTAAAGCAATCAATAAAGCATCAATCCATAACTACAACCAACCATCTCTCTCCTATAACTACTAATCATGAGCACTCAAGTCAGGATGGTCAAGAATGTTCTCACACGAACATTTCTCACATACAATGGCTCAACTGTTGCAACAACTCCTAACCAGAATGATTCAGGTTAGTAATAGCTACAGATCAGAGTCCACAGGTTCATTGATGGTGACATCATGTTTGTCTTTTACAGATAATTTCGTCCTGCATGACTTTGGAACGTCCAGATTCCTGAGGACTTACGCAGACTCTACCATCCAAATACATGCACAATCACTGGACAACTGCCAACATCAATTTGTTCTCTCTTCCACTGGCAGCCATGTGACCATCACTCCTGATGGAATGAGTAAGTCTATCAGATTATACATCACTGATGCAACTGGGCAGAAGTTATACTTCAAAGTGAATATAACCGGTTCTGTCAGTCTCGAATGCCAAGATGTCTTTGATAATGTAAGTTCATTAGCTGCACTAATGATGCTGCATGGTCACACTTTAAAATTTAAACTTCATTGCAGGCTGGACCATTCGAAAAGAAGCAATTTGATTTTGACATAGTTGGAGTTTCCACAAATACATTGGTATAACTGAATCAGGCTAGTTAAAAAAGGAGCATCAATATCACTATCAGAATGTGTAATCACAGGTTCATGTACAATCAGAAACGCTGTCATTAATTATTATTTTTATAGCATTTTTTTTGAAAGATCCGTTTTCAATATCAAATCTTATTGCGTTGCTACTGCTAATGTGCATGATAATTGTGATAAAAGGTTCATGTTATTGTCAACTCGGCAATTTGCATGGAACTTTCAGAGGAGTAGCTAATGCGAAATAGAATCAGTACCATCACATAATCCTGTAGTCATGGCAGCAAGTTAAATTTTAGCAGCTAATAATTGCCTTTATTCTGACCGGTATAGTGTAGGTGACCTACTAAGTCAGGTGACCTACCACTAGGTCAGGTGACTGACCCCTAAGTCAGGTGACTACTAATTCATGTGTAAACTCCCAAATTCATCTCCCAATCACCTTGAGTTATAGTTAGCCACGCCCCTCATTCATCTCAGTCAATTTAGAGCATTCTAACCCTGCTTTGATGGGAGAGTACTATGCTGTCACAGTGGGTGTCGTTAACAAGGAACAGACTCCAATAACAGACTTCAACATTGAAGTGTCCTTACCAGAATCACTCGGTGAGACTGAGCCTCAAGGTATTGTATAGTAATCATGTACCTCTTAACTTTTTAAATGTCAATTAATAAATCAGGACAACAATATTCTAGTTTGCTAGAAGTTAGAAGTTTCTAGTCCTTGACCTTTTCTACTACACTTTGTACTACCTGATGGATCTGAACTTTGTACTGCCCTGACAGGTCTGAACTTGTACTGCATGTGGTGGACTGATGATTGCCAAATTTGGTAACCTCTGCAAAATGATCATTAAAATATACTCTTGGTCACTTATATCTCAGCACATGAATGAGTCGCTACCTATGAGCCCAGATATCTAAACCTGAGACTTAGAGCAACAAGGAATTTTGTGTGTGCATTGTGTGCATATGCAACAAAAAGAGACAGAGTAGAACGACTTGCAGCTAAAATAACCACGAGGTTTGCCCCGCACATACCAACTATGATTAATTAACGATACATTACTATGTAAGCTTATGCAGCTACTTCTGGGGGGGTCCAAGATTAAAATTGCTATGACAACACCCACAAGTAATGTGATTTCCACCGAAACATGAAATTTTCACCCCTCAAAATTAGCATGCATGTGTACTCAGATTTGACTTCATCCTTGCATTCAGTGATCCCTTACATCACACTGATTTATTTATTACCAGGGTGAAGTGATCGTGCTTGGTGTGGATATGTGAAAACAACAACAGAAGAATAGTCACTCAATTTATAGACTAATTCAGTGACTTTACGGTCATAACGTCAACATTATACAGCAAGCATACAAGATCCTACTTCAGTTTATGGATTTCGTACCTACTTGCAGTATACTTCAATATTGGATCACAACATATCTAAAAGAAGTAGGAAACCTTCTCTGAAAATCAGAGAGAAATCTTGAATTTGAAGATGAATTGAGGTAGGCAGTAAGTAGCTACTGAGCTATGGGTGTGCTATCTAGCTAGCTATTTATGGCTGCTGCAGAATGAGCAAAAGCTTCAAGCAAGGGCTTTCATGAAGCAGAAAGCTGCTTGTCTCAGCTCATTATGCAGGCTGAAACCCCTGAGAGAGGCTGCAAGATATATCAGCTCATAATGCTGCTCATCTGCAGGCTGAAACCCAAGACGAGAGAGAGGCTGCAAGATATGTCAGCTCATAATATTGCTTGTCTGCAGGCTGAAGAATAGGAGAGCTCGTCAGGCTACTAAACCCCAAGAAAGGCTGCTTGACAAATAAACACAACACGCCTTTGGTTATAACCTGAAGCTTGATAATATGTCAATGAGGTGTGATGATAGTGATAGTGATGCTTATGATAATGATTAGTTGAACATTCATAGTGGTATCTATGTGTTCTTTACTTCCACTCTCACTTTCGTGGGCTTAGACAGTCAACAGTACATTCATATCCCCTTGCATTTACCTGAGATCATTAACTTCTCAAAAAAAAAAATACCAGCATCTAGCTAATTATCCATAAGTTAGCTGTAGCTATGTCCCATGAGTAAAGTATGGAGTTGCCATTCATCACAAGGAATTTGGTGCGTGCACAATTGTCAGTAATGTATGTAGTACAATGGCTGCCACATGCTGTTGACTTCATACCTGAAGCCTCAACTATGGACATGGTACTATGTACGTCAGCTTACGTAAGGTGAATGTGAATGAACTTTAGTGCATTACTTCCACTCTGGTCTTATGATGACCACACAACTGAACAGAACCCACTGATATAAAATTTCATGTGAGAAGAATAATCTGTGGCTTGATTACAATGGCTTTATAATTTATTTATCAAGGGCCAACACCAAATATAAGAAGAAACAAAGTGGAATATTTTTCCCCACTGCCCATGTGCAGCAAGGGATTCACTATAGTTATATTATGTCTGTGCCAGATGCGCTATTGCTAGCATATTTCATACTTAAATTTTCTTGAAGCCATAATACTGATAGCATAAAGAACGGTCTCTTGGTGCATGTTTTTCTTGCTGGCTCCACCTCCAAGGTTATCAATCCTGCCAGATATAGATTGTACATGCTAAAGTATTAATTATGCATTAAAATTAATGATCCTTACCAGCTGAATGAGTACAGGCTTATTACAGCAGGGGGCATTGAACTGTATGAGCTCTAGTTGATAAAGGTCATCAAATAAGATTGCATCGAGTACTTTTGGTGCTGACACTCTAGAGCTTTCTCAGTATTTACTATTATAATCAAAAATTATATGCCACCTTTTATTTCAAATAGTTCAGTGAGGCAGCAGGACACCGTTTTTCTCTCTCTGAATTCGCGGCATACACATGCAATTTACATATGCCGACCACCCCTCAGAAATATTATTACATTTATTGACTTGGTATGTAATTTCTCCTCTGTATTTGTTTGTTTGTTTGTTAATTGATTCGTTTGTTTATTTATTTATTTATTTATTACTTTTTTAGTGGAGATATTGGAGTCTGTACCAAGACATTCAGCCCCCCCCCCCCCCCCCCCCCCCACCATCTTCTTTTGTCTCTCACCAACATGAAGGGGAGCAGGCACTCAAAATGACTCACCCCCAGTTAGACACAGAACTTCTGAAGGCTCGAACACTCATGCCATTGGAACAAGAAAAATAAGCATTGTGGTGAGTATTTTATTCCACTTTTGGTTCCACTATTTTGGTTCCAGGTTACTTACAAGGTCGCTTGCTGAATTGATGATGAATGGGATTTGGTCACTTACTTGTATGAAGAGGTGATACTTAATCATACATCTGATCCACTAATACTGTTCATTTCCAGCATCATTCAGAGTTGTTACAGATAGTGAAACCATTTGATATGGTGTACAAGTTAACGACCACTAAATTCAGACCAATGGACACGATTGCTTACAACTCTCCATTCATTCTGATGACCTACTTCTCCATGGGACCTCCTCATTGTGGACTCCAAGTTTGAGCCAGTGAGTGCCATGCAATCAAAGTGGAGTTCCTCAGCCTCTGATAAAAAGAAATCCTTTAAAGGATACGCTTTTGTAGGACCACTTGATTTCATGTATGAAGTGTAGTCAGCCCTCCCTCCACTTAAGTTCTGTTGTTTGGAGTAGTGCTTTTACTGCTAGTATTATTTTTGTTATAGAGTGATAGTGTTCAGTATGTCGGAGAGAATTCTTCACAAGTACAAGATTGTAAGCAAGGGTGTAGATAAGTTTTTTCAACTGGGGGGGGGGGGCTAAATATGCATGCATGAATGTATAATTATGTGTGAAATACAGCACTTCATTATCTAGGGGGTCCGGGGGCATGCTCCCCCGGGAAAATTTTGAATCTCAGGTGTTCCGAGATTGCTTCTGGTGTGATATGAGGTGATTATGTCACTATTGATTTACTATATAACAGTACATGCACAATCAATTAATTAGTCAATGATCCACTACTAAAAGATAAACATGTTAGTGGCCATTAAACACTATATGTACACAAGAACAAAACTGACCATTCCTTTACTTACAGTTGCAAAATGAGTTTCATCTAAATATTTGGGTTTCATAATATGTATACGATTCAAAATTCTGGGGGGGCTTTAGCCCCCCAAGCCCCCCCCCCCCCCCCTTACCTACACCCTTGGTAAGTCATGCACATGCAGGATGATTGATCATTGATGTCCCACCAGTTCATGGATAATATCCTTGCCAGTTCAATAGGGATTCCTATGACCTTTATACTACAATAGTAAAAGTGCAAACTCGATAGGATAATGTGGGACAACAGATGTGCTCAACTATCAGGAAGTACATTTCATGTGCATCGTTTCCTCTTATATGATAGTACATTTCATGTTTCCTGTAATGTAGACAGGGTAACCCCTATTAATTATGCATGGAGAAAGATTATACTCTACACTGATGAGTATACAGGATGTATATTCCATGCTTCCTTTAATGATTAAAGCTTAATGATAATGTCCTAACTCCTGTACTCTGTACTTTGACAACATACATAGTACATAACCTCATTTTACATAAAATTGGTCATATATGAGGGGGTTTCCGACCTGCCGAACAACTATGGTCAAGGCCAGTGAGGTGATTTAAACATGACATTACTAGGTGACAGGTCAATTGCTGGGACGGTCCCCCCTTTCACTTACCCTCATTTCATATAGGTATTTGTTTATTAACCCTCAGTGCATGCGCAAAGGTAACTTAGTCATGTCTATTACCTGTTATTTTAGTCTCAAATGTCTAGATGATACTCTCCAATGTTTGATAAAGGATTTTTGTGCTGCCATTGATGTGTGCCACACCCCCTACTTCACATGGGCATGACACAGTTGAACCTCGAACTCTATGTGGTTCATAGGTGTGGTGTCCATGACTTATCCTGATCTTGGTATACTTTCTTAATAAGTCACACTGAGGGTTTTTTAGTATCACTGTACTTTTTAGTCCTTTCTGTTGTTATTGGTGCCAGCCATTTGTATAATGCCTGGATCAAGTTATGAAAGAAAATACTAAGTATTAATCCAATGGGGCAATCCTACTTAGAGAGTGGCACCCATGAGGACAGAAAGGCGAGCTTTGCATGTGTACTATCCATACATACGTATTGCCATTGTATTTTTTCCTAAGCCATTGTATTTTTTCCTAATGGATTTCACACTGCACCCATAGACAGTTGTTGCATACTTTGTTTTGCAGGAGGGGGGGGGGGGGGGGGGGGGGGGATCATCTAGTTACCTTGTGATCTATCGACTGTCTTTTTTTTTTGTCATCACCTTCACGTCTAAGGTTTTATGGTTAAGTAATTTCATGCATTTGCAAGCAGCCCTATTTCCCATCTCCCCTGGGGGTGTGGTATGGGGACTTGGCCCTTGGGATGTGGTATGGAGACTGGGGGTGTGGTAGGGGGTGTGGTATAGTGACTGCATAGGGGTGTGGTATAGGGACTGCATGGGGGTGTGGTGTAGAGACTGCATGGGGGTGTGGTGTAGGGACTGCATGGGGGTGTGGTGTAGAGACTGTAATACTGCATTAATGGATCTTTTATGTTCTTTCTAGTGGAAATGGACCCTAAAGATAAAGCTACAGAATGTTACTGCCTCCTGGCCCAGAGTAATCAAATGCACGTGTCATTAGGAACATATAGTAAGTTGGAAGAGATCAGCCAACCCTGCATCAAAGAATTTGATCAGTGTTAGTGTCATTTCCACCAACTACTGCCAAGTTCCAGACGTACACTTTATCTGCAGGTTAGTTACATAATTCTGGTACTAATTAGTGCAGCTGTTGGTGTGTTTTTCCCATCAATAAGTTCAGAAGGAAATGCTTGTACGCACAAGGAGTACACGTAATATCATTTTAAGATCCCTTCCATGCTTAGAAAGTGCATGTCGTAAACATGAACTATATTTGGTATCAAATGCCTCTATATAAAGCACTCGACCAACTATTCAGCGTTAGTTATCATCTTCTCTGGGAGGTTAATAAGTAATCTTAATGCAGCATGAAGATGCTATTGCTTCATTTTCAGAGTCTCTCGTTTTCCCAGATGTTAGAAGTGCTTCCAATGACTTATACTGTCAGTAGCTAAACAAGTCCAACCTAATTCAAAATAGAATCGTATGTTAATGGACTTGCTAGAGTTACTGAATGTTGTCTTCATAGAGTAAATTTCGGATCCTTCCAGCATTTAAGCACACCTTTGCCATCAACCTGTTACCAGTTGTCACCGGACTCGTGTCACTGCCAGTCATAGACCTATCATATCAGCGAGAATTTGATCCAACATTATAGCTAATGAGTTTCCATGTTCACAGTGAAGGGAAGCCAAGGTTTTGTGTTTGCTCTTACTATTGAACTGACCAATCAGATTGCTCAATTGTGAGTAGGACCTATTTAAAGGTTTGTCCAGACATGAGCTATATGCCGTGGAAATAATTATGTTAGAACAGTGCAAAAGTGTGTACAACAAAGTACCTCTAGCTAGCAAGGATAATGAATTATTATTGCTCAAGACCACTAGCTAGTTCATATAATGTTAACCTTACAGTATCGAACTATAGCTATAATTTTGACAGGAAGCTATTGATTCATTATGTGGGATCTGGAATTTTAGTTTACATGCTAAAGTATTTCTTCAAACGGAAGATGTACTAGCCACTTCCTGTACTTAAACCTCAAAATACAGTCTAGACAGGAAGATTCAGAGACACTGACATCGAATCATGATTTAGCAGGGAATATAAAAGGGTGACTCCTGCAGCTGAGAATGCATAACCAGCAAGTAAAGCAATCAATAAAGCATCAATCCATAACTGCAACAACTATCTCTCTCCTATAACTACTAATCATGAGCACTCAAGTAAGAATGGTCAAGAATGTTCTCACACGAACATTTCTCACATACAATGGCTCAACTGTTGCAACAACTCCTAATCAGAACGATTCAGGTTAGTAATAGCTACTGATTAGAGTCCACAGTTGCATTGATGGTGACATCGTGTTTGCTTTATGCAGATAATTTTGTCCTGCATGACTTTGGAACGTCCAGATTCCTGAGGACTTACGCAGACTCTACCATCCAAATACATGCACAATCACTGGACAACTGCCAACATCAATTTGTTCTCTCTTCCACTGGTAGCCATGTGACCATCACTCCTGATGGAAGGAGTAAGTCTATCAGATTATACATCACTGATGCAACTGGGCAGAAGTTATACTTCAAAGTGAATATAACCGGTACTGTCAGTCTCGAATGCCAAGATGTCTTTGATAATGTAAGTTCATTAGCTGCACTGGTGATAATGGTCACACTTAAGAATTTAAACTTCATTGCAGGCTGGACCATTCGAAAAGAAGCAATTTGACTTTGACATAGTTGGAGTTTCCACAAATACATTGGTATAACTGAATCAGGCTAGTTAAAAAAAGAGCATCAATATCACTATCAGAATGTGTAATCACAGGTTCATGTACAATCAGAAACGCTGTCATTAATTATTATTTTTATAGCATTTTTTTTTGAAAGATCAGTTTACAATATCAAATCTTATTGCGTTGCTACTGCTAATGTGCATGATAATTGTGATAAAAGGTTCATGTTATTGTCAACTCGGCAATTTGCATGGAACTTTCAGAGGAGTAGCTAATGTGAAATAGAATCAGTACCATCACATAATCCTGTAGTCATGGCAGCAAGTTAAATTTTAGCAGCTAATAATTGCCTTTATTCTGACCAGTATAGTGTAGGTGACCTACTAAGTCAGGTGACCTACCACTAGGTCAGGTGACTGACCCCTAAGTCAGGTGACTACTAATTCATGTGTAAACTCCCAAATTCATCTCCCAATCACCTTGAGTTATAGTTAGCCATGCCCCTCATTCATCTCAGTCAATTTAGAGCATTCTAACCCTGCTTTGATGGGAGAGTACTATGCTGTCACAGTGGGTGTCGTTAACAAGGAACAGACTCCAATAACAGACTTCAACATTGAAGTGTCCTTACCAGAATCACTCAGTGAGACTGAGCCTCAAGGTATAAGTCTTCTGCTGTTCTTCTTAGATAGTCAATCTCAGTATGCTATGACCTAATTTGAATAGTATTTAGCCATTGTTTCTCTCAGTTTACCATGCATAATTAAATTTGGAAAAGGGACCAATTTTGTATAAACCATGTATTGGGCCTTAAAGTTTAGATGTACAATGTAATATAACACAAAATCTACAAATGTAAGTAATGAAATGTTCTACCGTTTTCATGTTACGTCTCCCTTACTCCTCGTGCATGAAAGCACTTCCTTCTGAACTTATTGATGGGAAAAACACACCAACAGCTACACTAATTAGTACAAGAATTGTGTAACTAACCTGTAGACAAAGCCACTAGCTAGCTAATATAATGTTAACCTTACAGTATCAACTATAACTTAATTTTGGCAGGAAGCGATTGGAAATTTAGTTTACAAGCTAAAGCATTTCTTCAAACGGAAGATGTACTAGCCACTTCCTGTACTTAATATAATAAGAAATCTACAGATGTCAAGTTCCAGACGTACATTTTATCTGCAGGTTAGTTACATAATTCTTGTACTAATTAGTGTAGCTGTTGGTGTGTTTTTCCCGATAAGTTCAGAAGGAAGTGCTTGTGTGTATGAGGAGTAGGGGAGACATATAGCTATTATAGCTATCTATAAGTAAGTAGAGCATTTCATGAAAGTTGGAGCTAGCGATGCCTTTATGTACTCTGGAAACAGAATTGTATTTTAATGGACTTGCTAAAGTTACTATTTTTTGTCTTCACAGAGTAAATTTCAGATCCTTCCAGCATCTAAGCTTTGTCATTAACTTGTTACCAGTTGTCACCAGACTAGTGTCACTGCCAGTCATAGACCTATCATGTCAACGAGAAAGTGAGAAAGGAACTGACCCTTTGCTCAGTAACTGTTTAGCTACCATCTAGCATTTTGATCAAACCTTCTCCCATCACTGTGAACCTGGAAACTCATTAGATTTAGAGCAAAATAGTAATTATTTTTGTCGATTAAGCCTATTGTAATAAGGTTTTGTGTTTGCTCTTACTATAGCATTCATTTGAACTGACCAATCAGATTGCTCAATAGTGAGTAGGACCTATTTAAAGATTGGTCCAGACATGAGCTATATGCCATGGAAACATGTTAGAACAGCGCAAATGTGTGTACAACAAAGTACATCTAGCTAGCAAAGACAACGAATTATTTTTGCTCAAGACCACTAGCTAGTTCATATAATGTTAACCTTACAGTATCAATAATTTCGGCAGGAAGCTATTAATTCTAGCCACTTCTTGTACTTAAACCTCAAAGTACAGTCTAGACAGGAAGGGAAATTTTCTAGAGATACTGACATCGAATCATGCAAGGAATATAAAAGGGTGACTCCTGCAGCTGAGAATGCATAACCAGCGAGTAAAGCAATCAATAAAGCATCAATCCATAACTACAACCAACCATCTCTCTCCCATAACTACTAATCATGAGCACTCAAGTCAAGATTGTCAAGAATGTTCTCACACGAACATTTCTCACATACAATGGCTCAACTGTTGCAACAACTCCTAACCAGAATGATTCAGGTTAGTAATAGCTACAGATCAGAGTCCACAGGTGCATTGATGGTGACATCATGTTTGCTTTATACAGATAATTTTGTCCTGCATGACTTTGGAATGTCCAGATTCCTGAGGACTTACGCAGACTCTACCATCCAAATACATGCACAATCACTGGGCAACGGCCAACATCAATTTGCTCTCTCTTCCACTGGTAGCCATGTGACCATCACTCCTGATGGAAGGAGTAAGTCTATCAGATTATACATCACTGATGCAACTGGGCAGAAGTTATACTTCAAAGTGAATATAACCGGTGCTGTCAGTCTCGAATGCCAAGATGTCTTTGATAATGTAAGTTCATTAGCTGCACTAGTGATGGTGCATGGTCACACTTTAAAATTTAAACTTCATTGCAGGCTGGACCATTCGAAAAGAAGCAATTCGATTTTGACATAGTTGGAGTTTCCACAAATACATTGGTATAACTGAATCAGGCTAGTTAAAAAAAAGAGCATCAGTATCACTATCAGAATGTGTAACCACATGTTCATGTACAATCACATTTTTATAGCATTTTTTGAAAGATCAGTTTTCAATATCAAATCTTATTGCGTTGCTACTGCTAATGTGCATGATAATTATGATAAAAGGTTCATGTTATTGTCAACTTGGCAATTTGCATGGAACTTTCAGAGGAGTAGCTAATGGACGAAATAGAATCAGTAAATAAAAACAACAACATTGGGAGGATATTACATTAATTTTGTGTAGCTACTCATGATAAAATTTAGTAGAAGAACGCTCCGTTGACAACTCATCTTCAAGGAAAACTTGAAGTTGTTCAGCTTCTTTCAAGGATGCTTTCTGGATATCAATTACTTCCTTCTTAAGAGTGTTCTCCTTCTTTAAGTCTTCTGCTGATCTTCTTAGATAGTCAATCTCGGTATGCAATGACCTAATTTGATCTAGAAGAATAGTACCTATTAAGGTAATAGCCATTATTTCTCAGTTTACCATGCACAATCCAATTTCGAAAAGGTATGAAACATGTATAAGTTTAGATGTACATGTAACAAGAAATCTAAATAATAATGTTTTCATGATGCTATATAGCTATATATATATAATATCTCCTCTAATGAATCTTACTAAATCGCTGCTCTGATTTGGATTGCAGTTGATGGACTATTTGTTGGAGCTTTTCAATTTCTGTATCCTAATGATCATTAAATATAATAACATTGAACTGTAGCTCTAGCTAGCTGTATCAAATAACCTTCATGACAAGTAGAGACACTGCTTTAGCTCCATTCTTGATGCTATCTTTATTAGCATTACAAGAAGTCACTATTTTCTCTGCTGATAACAACTCCGCTAAACAATACACAGAGCTGCTTTAGCTACAGTAATAATTATAATCAATACCATTTTGCTGCAGATACTCATGCGCCAATAAATTAAGACTCTGCACACCATCAGATACCATTGTCTATTTACGATAAAAATAATAAACAAAAATAGAATTGTTATCTAGCTAGCTACCTCCACCATCCTGATCAATTCCATGACATCATCAGGGGTTACACCATTGGTTTCTGGATTTTTTAAATTATACTTCTCAGCTTCTTGATAAGAAAATGGTTTCACTTTTGTAAATAAGCTGGATAGCTCTTCATAGATCTTATTGATTCCAAGTTTTTTCATAGATTCTGTGGTCCGATATAAAATTTAATGGTAAAAATCCTAAGATTAAGTCGCTCCTTGCTAGTTTCCTAAGCTTGTTAGCTACCTGCTGATGAATTTTTCGTGACAATCCTTTTAACCCTTTTAACATAGCCATGGCTAACTCCAGCTTAAGAAACAAAATTAATGTTAGCTATTTCACTTTTTAGTTAACTAGAAATTACCTACCTTCTTTTCTCTTGCTTTTGTGCCTTATCACTAATAGCAAACCATACTGCATTGTAACATTATCAAAAGAGGGTCAGATATCTTTCATTAACCACTTATTTTAAGTCACTCTAGTTACTTACTGTGCTCATTAACAAGAACAAGCACCATAGCGGATAGGTGCTTCCCTCTTTCATTGGAGGTACTGCCAAATGACCGTGTTTAGTGAAACTTCGCTTTGACCAAGTCCAGTTTATCAGTGCATGTAGTATACGTATTGGAAGAGCAATCCGAGGTAAAAATGTCCTTTCAGTGGATGGTGAAGTGCTAGGTGTAGTCAACTGTACCATGGGCCGAATCTTAGAACTTTCATCTGTCATCATAATGTTATTTATGTGGTTACTAATATGCTCAGTGTTAGCTAGCAGGCTAGTTCTAGCTAGCTACCTTGCTAGGTGAATGGCTTACCATCAATACGGGGTATGTTGTCTGAGAAATGGAATAACATTGCTAAAGTGGCCAAATAGGCCAAGAGAACAATAAGTGTACCAATGAACATTATGATTGTTGCAGACAGATCTCTGGGCCTGGCGTCGTCCAATTGCGCTTACGCGCATGCGCTTGGGGGTACTGGGTGCAGTGTGCGCGTACGCGTACGGACGCTCGCAATCGCATCGCATGCGCAGCTAATAATGTGGTGGTCACTAGAGATATGCAAATAATTATTATGCTTTTTTTCCTTCCCTATTATGCTATGCTCCAATGCCAGAACCCCTGCCCTATTATGCTCAATAAAAATGCCTTTAAAAAAATTGGTAAGAAAATTAATAAGTGATGGTTTATTGTATGCAGCCTCTTTTATCATAATTTTATCAGCAGCAAGTTATTTTGCTGGAACATATAGTAAAAAAAAAAAAAAACAGCAGAAGACAGCTGTAATAGTTGTTTGTTTGTTTTTTTGTTACCACCACCAATTACGTAAGTGGCTACTCTAATTCAGCAGTTTATACAAAGAGTCGACAGCAATACCTCCATATTTGCCAACCCCTGGAAGTAAAAATCCCCTATTATGCCAGCATTGTGCTGGCATTAAGGTTCAACCCATTATGCCCAAAACTATGCCAGCATAATTTGCATGTCCCTAGTGGTCACTCCAAAGCTTTTCTTGCCATGCATGTGCTAGCTAGAGGCCGATCAAGGTCTGAATCATTTTGACGACCTTTACGTATGAAACTGGCCAAAACGGGCATATCGTCTGATAGCTTCATAGGGAGACACTCTCAAGTTGGATAGAGATCATAACTATTGTATCTAAATTGTGTTAATTGCAGTACTGAACGAAACAAAACAAATATTAACAATGATGGAATAGCAAGTCTGATTATTAGTCAGTATTTCAGTGTATTAGCTGGTTTCTCTGGTATGATTCTTCCTGGCATCAGCTGTGATAGTTATAATAATAGAGCAATACTCACAGACAATGTGTATCTACTCACAGGATGAAAGACCTGTTACAGTCATAGCTATAGCTATACCTTGATAATAGAGTGGCCATACTATGCACAAAATGCAGCTATCTGGATAACTTTGAAACATGTGATCAATCGAACTTGTGTAGAGTAGATCACATACCTGAAAAAAGAAAAGATTTTAATTCCTGAATGCTAGTGCACTCTATTCCTTACAAAAGTATAATTCAATTGAGAGCTTGTCCTCAAAATTCTTCAGCTTCCTTTAGTTCTTTATTTTCCTTCCCAAGATCATTCTCCTTCCTTGATTCTTCTGTCATTTTCATTAGTTTGTCAGTCTCAGCATTCAACAATTTAATTTGATCTATGGAGGTTGCAATAGCTTGTATCAACAATAGATCTACTCTAACATTCCTCCCATGCCTATGGCACTAAAATTTTACTGAATCGTGTCTCCGACATGGACTTCAGTTGCTGACACATTTCCTGCAGCTGCAAAATTTCTGCATCCTGATAATTATAATTATTTTGTGTGAAAGAGTACAATTATTAGCTATTTAGCTAATAGTAGTGACCTTTATGATAAGAAAAGAAGACAATTCTTTAATTTCATTATTGATGCGTTTTTCTGCAACATGGAAAGCAGCAACCTTTTCTTCTGTTGATAATAAAATTAATGAGATTGGGGGAAGGGGGCATTAATAAATCATCATCTACAAAAAAATCTAGTCAGTCTAGTGGCATGTGGATATCAAGTCAAGTCTAGGTGATGTGATGGTTTATCCCCACCCAAATAATATAAGCAAGCCATGATTACGAGTAGCTATGATCTATACCATTTTCTCGTGTGTGCTCTTGTAATGACTTCAGATTCTCCATACCTTCAGCTACCATTCTCTATTATAATAAAACAATCATTATAGCAAAATTAGCCTTGAAAGACTTTGTTACCTCCATTATCTTAATTGCACCTATAACCTTATCACATGTCACATAAACTTTTTCTGGATCCTTAAAATCATATTTTTCAGCTTCTTTTTGAAACAATAGCTTCATTTCCTCAAATAAGTCAAATAATTCTCCATAAATCATCTTCATTCCATTTGCTCCTGGTTTTATTGCAAATTGTAGTCATTCATTAGAATACACATTGGCTGGGATGAAGTTTACCTTGTCTTCTTCTATGGGTGCTTCTTTGACATCTTAGTACAAGAAACAAACTGTACTACAGCAACAATAATAATTTAATATAATTGAACTGCGCAATTAATACTATAGCTACTCACTACACATAGGATTAAGCACGAATACCACAGATAGGTATGAATCCCTACGGCTGAATGACCACATGAAGTGGAATATCTCAACTTATTCAATAAATTATATAGCATGGTTTTTGGATGACAAATCCAGCAGAGTGGCCTCTTAGTAGATAACGTGTCAGATGTACACAATTGATGACTTTTACAAGTTCCACCTGTAACTAAGCTGGTAGCTAATGGTGTCGGATAGAGCATATACAGACACCTATGACTAATGGCTTACCATCAATACAGTTCATCACACATAGTGGGAAAGTGAGATAGAAGATTATTGCCAAGGTAGTCACATAGACCAAGAGAAGGATGTAAGTATTGAGGAGTAACATGGCTACATATGCTAGTGTTTAGTGCGCGCTATGGCGCATGCGCACGCTATGTATCGCGCGCGTCACACGCAGCTCAGTACACAGTAGCGCTAGCGTACTTTCTACATCAGCTGCAAAAATGAAAAGGGACTATCAACCGACTACATCATATCTAGCTCTACAAAATCACACCTTTTGAAGCTACTTTTGTATCAACAGTAGGGTGGATTACACTGCACCCTACAATTATGGTATGGCCAAGGTAGCATCCAGGCCTCGAACCGTACTCCCATATCAACTGGGTAGCTTTGAACATAAGAAAGCAGCCTGAATAACAATAATAGGGTACATAACTTTGTATAATAGCTACATAAGCTAGTCATGATTATTTTTATCATGCCATGAAATAATTATGTGTACATTAATTCTGCCACATAATAAAAGAGCTAATTGTATGGAGCTAAGGCACAACAAATGGTGGGTCTTGATTAGAGGCTGCAATGGGGTTTTGGATATTAAGCATATAATAAGGCATAATATTGTGTGAAGACTACACTGCACTGATAGTAGGTGCCACTTGAGTACTCTCATCCTTCTTTTGGCCTCGTAAATCACTGCCTTTCGAAATGGTGCTTAGCATCTGATGATGTAAGCACACTCGATATAGCTAGCTAGTCTAGTGAAAGGTCTCCAGCATGTCACTTTAATTATGATTCCATGTGTGTGTGGACCAGTTTGGGGTCTAGCCATGTCTGATTGTGTTACGAAGTGCGTGGCCAGTGAGGGTGAAATATTTGTAAGTGGAACTTGTACAATTGTACACCTAACTAAGCCAGCTGGTATCTAAGTTTTGAAATCAGAAATATCAAACAAACCCCTAAATGAACAACAAACTGTTAAAAGTTTATCTGTAGGGTAAGAAATTCAGAACAGCTATATCTTCCAAACGTTCAATGCCAAAGCTATTTCCCATCCAGCGAAAACTCCACATAATATTGCTCCAATAATGCTGAATGCCTGCATGATAGATACAATGTCATAATTAGCTACAAAGTGCAGATTTTTAGTCTGAAGGTACTCGTGTTCTCTCAACTTCTCTGCCACAATAATGACTAGTGTGATAAAGCCACACCATTTTCACTATGATTAGCTACTGGACTTACAGCACAACTTGATGCACTGCTCAATTGGCTGCTTAAACGTACACTCGTAATGAGATTTGTAGTGGCATCATCGTTAACACTTAGAGGAGAATTACTGACAGCTGCTAATATTCCACCTATGAAGAGGAACACAGCTTGGGCAATGCTTGAACCAATGGACTGCAGAGAGGGGAAAGGAGAATGGGAAAAAAGCAACTATTAAAACAATCAAGAGACAGCTTTATGCCATGTGCCTTTGGCACTTCTTATCCTTACCCGAATAAAATAATTTTTTTTGAGTATTTCAAGTGAGGTGAAGCCACTCAGTTTCAGAATGAGAGTTATAAAGTGATCCATGCTGCTCACAAAACCAGCAAATAGCACAATAGCAACTGCTGGTATTGCCAATGCATCTGGTAGTATGTGGAAGCCATATAAAGAAATACTTTGAAGAGTTGTTTTAAGAAAAACTCCTGCAGATACACAAGCTGGGAAAGCTCCAAACTGCAAAGAAGACACAAATAATTAGTTTTTAAAATGTCTTCATGTGGGTTATCTTTGTTCAATAGCTTAAGTGGAAGAACAGCTTAAAGGTAGTCGAAATTAAATTACGCTGCATACCACAAGTATAAGAATCCTCAGGACTATTTCCACAATTCCTTGCCAGTAAGTCCAGATTTTTCTCTGTCCCACTGTGTACACTGAAGGTTCCATCCTCTTCACTGCTGCACTATTGGAAGATTATACTGCAGTAGGAATGGTTTATTTCCTGCAGGAAGTCTATTTAAATAGAGTGCAATGAAGAGAACTGTCATCGACAACACTTGAAAATTCAGGCTGTATCAAGCCAAATATTAAGGCTGAATAGCCAGTCAACAGAGAAAATTGATTGGATAATTATTCAGCAATATACATGCTGTGCTTTAATATACTGAACAATTTCCCAATTTCATGTGAGAATTAACAGCCTCAAGTTGAGATTGCAAGTTTTTGGTATACTATTTCCCAATTCCATGTAAGAATCGACAGTATTCAGTTAATCAAGTTGAGGTTCTGAAAGTTAAAGTAGGATGACTTGCTTTTTCATAATTGCTAGCTACCAAGTAATCATCACAATGTGGTGATATGAGATGAACACCATTTAAGAACTAAGAACAGAATGGCTATATTAGCTACATGCACCGTGCACAAGATACAAGGTAGAAGTATAAGTGGTGGCCTACAGGAGACTAAGAGTGGCTTGCACTGACTAAAATTAGTAGTGCTTCCAGACTTACTGTACCATACAATTAGGACAGCATGAAACTATAACTAGGACAGTATGAACTATCAGATGAACAGATATAGGAATTATCTTGTTAAATATTTTTGTGTCTTTACATGCTGTGTTTTTACTGCATCTATAAACTTTAGTAAGTAGTGTTAGGATTGTTAACGCTTCATAGATATGACTTATACACCATTTCAGATATACAAACTCATGATGGAAGCTACCTGGCAGAATTTTGGTGGTGCCTCTTCAGCCATCGAGAGTTCTTTCTCCAAGAGAAATGTATCTAGCTAGACTTCTACAATATTAGGTGAAATTATATTGTATGAAAATACTGTGAATGAGCTGGAGATTGGCCACTATTTGCACTGTGGATTAAGGTTACTAATCAAACCCACAGAAAGTTTAATCAAACCCACAGAAAGTTTATTTGCAATGGTTACACTGGAACTAAATAGTACTGGTTCAATTTAAAGAAGATAACATTCATGTACATATCGCAGTGATGAGGACTCTCTACAGTAAGTGAGCTTTCTACTGATATATAAAATGTGGAGTTTAAGTGAAACTAGCTACATGATAAAAAAAAACCTTTTAGAGAAAACAGCAGCTAACCTATTACCCAGAATCTTTCCCCCCTATAGAAATAGATTCCCCGTTTTGTTCCTGTTTCTTTGATTCCAAGCTACAAGCACATACACAACTGACAAACCAACCTGCTTCCTCTATGAGTCAATTTAATTAATATTAGAAATAAAAATTATGCTAATTACAATCTGGACACTTTTTTGTGAAATTTTTTGTACTTTTTCCACCTTTAAACTTACCATAGCTTGGGAATGGAGTGTTCAAATACTGAAATGCATAATATTAATATAAAAAAAGTATCATTTGAAATTTTTTTTGTGATTTTTCATGTTGTTTTTTTTCCTACAAAAATGCCACCCTTGACCTCCCTCATCAAAACCACTTCTTCCAATCTGGTATTTGTTGGTACTCTCTCCACTCTTGTGAATTGACTGATGGTATAGTGAATTGACTGTAAGTATTGGTCTTAATTGAAATTAAGATATTGAGCAAAAGTTTTTTTCTCAATGAATGAAAAACTGTAAGCTGAAATGAAGATTAAAATTAATAAGTATCTGGTTTGCGATATTTCTTCTCAAATTGTAGGCTGGTCTCTTTGGTATGAGCATGCAGAAGTTTGGACAATTCTTCCCTGCATCTGTAGAGCAGCATGGATAATAAATACACAAATCATGAAATGTATAATGATTTACCTATCAAGCTCATGGTATTCATTATCCAACACCTTGAAAATTGCATCAGACGAGGAAGAAAAATCAGATACCTAGTGAGTGCAAAAACAAAAAGGGACCACAAATCATAAATCACCCATAGCTCCACTAAAATCACACCTTTTGAAACTTTTCTCTCACTGCAGCATTTATCTCACCCAATAATGATTCACAGTCCGCCAACTCTGCTTCTATTACTTCTGTATCAAACAGTGAATATCCATTATGCTTAAAAAATTGTTCATGAGTTAAAATTTATAATTACCTTCATCAACAGATAAGACGCCCTCTAATGGTATGTTATGCCGGGTAGCATCCAGGGCTCGAGCCATATTCCCATGTTGCTGTTGCAGTAGGGGCAGTTTCGAACATAAAGGCCCAAGGCTATTCAACTGTATCACAAAAATTACAGGTGTGCTTCAATTAAAATTATCGATAGTATGATAATTTAACTCAACAGCAGAGATTTGAAGATTAGCTATAGAGCCTATTAGCTCCTAAAAGCCATGCATAGGAATACTTGCTCACTCGCTGTGACTCAAATGTTGCACATTGCCCTAGTTATGTGTATGCTGAGGGTAGCACTTATAGTGCTTATCATGTAACTAAGTAGCAGGCAGCTGCATGCACAGTGTGTGGCATACTTCACTCCCCAAGGAATATGTGACTGTACGTGAAGTGCAACTATTGACAGTATGTATGTATGTATGTATGTATGTATGTATGTATGTATGTATGCATGTATGTATGTATGTATGTATGTATGTAACCTAAACTAACATTGTAACATGTACCTGAACATCCAGAGCATTATCCAATACCAAACTTCGTTCTTTAGCTTCTATTTCTCTAGTCAGCACAGAATTTTCTTCCCTTTTATTCTCCACTGCTTTCCACAACTCAAATAATTGATTCTGTGTAGTAGTAACTGAGATGATGGTGCAAATCTTGTTGGGGGGGGGGGGGGGGGGGGGGGGGGGGGGGGGGGGAGTGTGGTACCTCATTTGAATGATCAAAATTAACTATCATGGTCTTAAATTGAACTCTTGAGTCATTTGCACATACATACCTTAGCCTCTGTCTCTTGATGCCTCAGAGCTTTGGCAGACTACATAAGAAATTGGATATTCATTTTCATGGGTCTATACTGGCATGAATGGAATTTAGCAGACTTCATAACTAAAATCTTACTGTAACATCCAGGTAAGTGGACTGAATCAAACGGTGGTAGAGCAGTTCCATCTCCAACTCATTCACAGGATTTTTCTACAATTTTCAAAACATTATGTTTTAATATAAGGGCTTAAAGCAACCCTTATGTGGATTCCCGAACCATGAAATACAAGAATCATGCCATTGCAGGTGTACAAGTCAACTATGTCATTTATCTACAGTAACTTTTTTGTGCTATTAAATATCACCTCATTAATTGTAGGTGGGCGGGCACTTCTCTTAAAGGAAGAATTCTTGATGGCTGAAGCACCACAAAACTCTGCCAGATAACTTCCATCATGAGTTTGTACACCCCCTCCATACTGAAATGGTGTTGAAGTAGTTATACCTATGATGTCCAAACAAACAGTATCATGCAAAGAAAATATTTTAACAAGCAAATTAGTGTGGTTTCGAACAGGGTTAATGAGGCACAAGAATTGCTTTTTAAACATCTCTCTCTACGCCAATGCACATATACCAATGACACCAGTACACACGATTGTACACAGCCTTACCCTTAGAAGGAACTACTGGTGTTAGAGAAAGTTCCTCCTGAAGATATGATGCACTGACGGGGATTTTCTTTGATCTTGGAGGTGCTGTAGGAATCTTGAATCCTCCTTCCACTACTGGTTTAACTTTGCTCTGAGATCTTGGGAGCTAGAGACAGACATATGGATGAAATTACACTGTACCATTATAACTATATATAAATAACCTTGGAAGTTTTGGTCCTTGAAACTGTTCCAGACTGTGTGTTGACACTTACTATACTTGATGATTGCTTCTTGTCACTAGTTCCTGACATGTAGCGTGAAGCAATTGTGCGCCCTTAAAGAAGAATTTTATTTAAATTACAGACTAACATATTTGCTGAACTCATTGCAGAGCCTGAATTATCCATTCACTGTGGCCTAACAGCTGTGTAATACTTCTTCCCCAACCTTAATGAAACCCTGGGTCATCATCAATACACAATGCTTCTGCACCAGGAATCCATAATACTTGTTATCATGCAACTATAGTCAATCACCTTTCTTTTTCTTCTTTACTGAAGACACAGTTGATTGATCAGGTTGCCTTGATGAACCTGAAAGGAGAATAATGACCATGCCAATTATGCAACCTATGGGGTCCAAACAGTTGTCCCCTTTTCTGGTTTACTTAGTATACATCAGCTAGTGGTAATTAGTACTTTGTGCATACTAACTCACTATTGGTAGTGGATTGCTTCCTAAATGAATCCTTTTCACCACCTTTATCACTATGCATCGTGCTCCTATGCCTCCTGGATGAATCTATGACACCTTCTTTAGCATTCTCATGCCTCCTGGATACTTCACTGTGTATCGTGCTCTCATGCTTCCTGGATGAATCTTTATCACTTGTTTTATTATCGTGCATTGTACTCTCATGTACATCCACATCACTTGCTTCATCTTCACATATCGTGCTCTTGCAGACTTTATGTATGACGTCCCCTTTCATCCCTTTATCGTGTGGCAGAGGAAGTGCCACAGAAGAAGGAACAGCCTCAGCATGAAGGGTATTATCCAAGTCTACAAATGTGAAACATGATCAAGTTACAATAATGAATTCATTTTTAATTTTAGAGAGAGAGTCCATGTATTATCAGGCATTGGCCACAAGGATGAAGTACTTTACACAGACAGCAATCAAGCAATCTTCTTGAACTTAGATACAATACATGTAAAAGGAAATCTTGCTCAGTGTTTCATGGAAATGCCATGCTAGTCAACTCTGAAACCAAGTTCCAGTTACTTGAAACCATGTTCACTACTGAAACCATGTTCCACTTACATTTCCAGAAATAGTTTAGAACTTAAGGGTTTGAGTTTCTGAGTCTGGTACTACAAACATCACAAGAACTTGTACATCAGAACATAGAAAGACATACCTTGCTGTGACTTGGCAGACACTGCCTTTTGATCATTAAAATCAGAGCTAAACCGGTTCCGCTGGCCGGCATCTTCTTTGAAATGCGATATCACTTTCACAGGAGAAGGAACTCTCACAGATGTTGTCTGCAGGATAATCCAATTGAAAAATAGAACTATTATGGTGAAAATAAGTTCCATAATACCCTGCCCCTAATTAATCAACTCTTCTCAGTGATTCCAACTAATGCACACCCTAAAACTTCACTACATACCTCAAGTGAAATAGAATTAGAAACAGCAACACCACCACTACTGTCGGCATCCACCAGCAATACTTGATTTCTGGCTTCCACAGGTACTGAGTGCTGAAATAGCAGTATGAAGAATAACCCTCATCCTACTTCTTGCTAATTCCCAGTCCCTGCATGTTGCACTAGCTAAGGGGAGGAGGGGGCTTTTGTACCTAATGATGGGGCTGGAGCATTCTTTTAATGTTTAATCATCTTAGCCAGACCATACACACAGCTATTTTGAAAGAAACTGTTTATGAACTTTGATCAAGTATTGCATCATGTGATAATATAAAGACATGAAGAGTATCTTCACTCTGACATTAAACTGACTAATTAGCTCATTTCTCACCATGTCATGAATAGTATGTGTGGGAACTCTCTTTTCTGAGATGATTTTGGGATGTACAGGGAGGCCATCTTCGCTGTCTGAAGGAGACAAGGAATGGGTATGACTTCGAAATCTGCAAATGTGAATAAAATTACAAAACTGTAATTAAATATTATTGTAATTGCTTATGCTAAGAAATTAAAAGTTCTCTACTTTTAGTCACATCGCTATAAACACAGGTAAGTTGCTTTTCATTTAGTTTTGTGTAGCTGACATCTTTTTTTTTCTTCTTCTTCTTTTTCTTTTTTTCTACTAAGAGGAAGACACATTTTTGTTCAGAGCTCCACTGGAAATAGGGGTTAACCAAACTAAGTGCAAATGAGCAAGTCTTCTTTGTTGACTGCAATTTGGATCCTCTATCATTGACTTGACTTGCCTTCAATGAGATTCATTAATGTCAACCAACCAAACGAAACAAAATTAAAAACAACAACTATAAACAAAAAAAAAACAACTTTCAAGAACCTCAACTTGATTAACTGAATACTGTTAATTCTCACATGGAATTGGGAAATAGTTCAATATACCAAAGCACAGTATGCATTGCTGAATGGGTGTGCAAGGAATCATCCCAACTGTCTCTATCTCTACGCAGAGGTAGAAACTCAACTGTTGATTTTCATATTGAATTGGGAAATTTGGTCAGTATACCAAAGCACAGCATGCATTGCTGAATAGATCCCAGGTGTCTGTATAAACTTCCACTTGATGACTGTTAATTCTCACATGGAATTGGGAAATTGTTCAGTGTATTAAAGCAATGCATGCATTGTGCAAGTGGAAGTGGTTAAAAATAATCAGCCTGTGTATCTCTGCACAGAATTAGAAATAACTGCCAGCCCCCCTAGGCTACTTTCTGTGCAAAATAACTATGGCCTTCTATTTGTCCAGGCAGTTGGCCCATTTGGCTGGTTGCTCACACACACTTTTGTCTCCTATGGCCACTCAACATCATCAGATGCTATAATTAATAACATTCAAAAGCTGTTGGCTATTTACCCTATGCAAGTGTGAGGAAAAACAAACAATTTATGACTGCGCTATATTTAAACTGACTTCTATAGGGGAACAAAATTATCATTTGTTACTGCAACTAAGAATATATTATTCCAATAGTGAAGCAGTTAAGACATGGAGTCATCAGAAAATACAGTGCGAGTGAATAAAGTCTGGACTTACTGGCAAGGAAGAGTGGAAATAGTCCTGAGGATTCTTGTAATAGTGGTATGTTTTAGCCTTCTTATTAACTAAGATATCAGACCAAGACTTTTTTTTTTGTTTTTTTTTTTTTTTTGCATCTTCTTTACAGTGGACTTTTCCAGCCGTCGTATCTGCAGGAGTTTTGAGTGGAACAACTCTTTATATTTCCATCCATATGCAAGTGAATAATGCCTTTCTAGTACCACTACCAAATGCATTAGGGATTGCACTAGCAGGAGGTGTCCTTGTGCTATGTTATGGTGTTTTTGGGGGCACATGGCAGTTGATGGTTCTCATTCTGAGGTTAAGAGGCTTCGTCACAGTTGAAAAAATCAGAAGACACTTTGCTAAGGTAATGCATATTCTACAGATAATTGCAATCATTGATGAAGGAGGTTCTTTGAAGAACAATCATCGCCATCAAAGATTCTAACCAATAATCCAGCACTGTAGTTTGCCTTGCTTATTTTTCCATCCTCCTATCCTCTCTCTGCAGTCTATTGGTTCCACCATTGCCCAAGCTGTGCTCCTCTTCATGGGTGGAATACTAGCAGGTGTATTCAGTAATTCTCCTAACAATGATGCGATCATTACGAGTATACATAGCAGCCAATTGAGCAGTGCATCAAGCTGTGCTGTAAGTACCACCAAATCTCACAATTACTTTTGTATGCATCTCTTGTACACATAAATATACAGGCATTCAGCATAATTGGAGCAATATTATATGGATCTCTTGCCGGATGGGAAATAGCTTTAGTAAACATTTGGAAGACAGAGCTGTATCAAATTTCTTCTTGAAGACCTAACGTTACAGTTCCTTTAATTCATAAGCAAAGATTTAGTTTTTATGTATACAAGAATAAAATTCCAAAGTGGTGGGGGTAATTCATACAGTCATCGGCAAGAATATACAAATGTCTACCACCCTGACACTCACTGGCTGGCTTGCCCACACAACACAATTGCAATCAGAGATAGACCCCAATGCTGTTGTATTTACACATAAGCATATACGGGTTCATCATTAGGTTAAAGTGATGTTAGACACCTTTAGAAATAATTATGATGGAGAGCATCACATCATCAGTTTATAGCAGCCATGAGGATTTGTGGTGTGGTACTCACATGGCAACTGTAATAATTAACAATAGGCCTGTCTGATACAGCTAAGGTTAGATGTCTAGAGTGGGCCTGAAGACAGGTGCCAAATGAGCTGTGGGTTGCAGGATCTGACCAGATTTTTGTATACACGATAGGAATTTAATATGTAGCTAGTGCTAGTAGCTGGAGGGTGGATAGAGTTTTGTAAAGCCTGGACAGGTTTTGATCCCTCATCATCCACTGGTGATCATTGGCTTGTGATGGGAAAAATATAAATTGTACAGCTCTAATATGTCAGCACACAGGGGAAATTCTTACTGCTCACTGTACATCATTAGCTATCTGGTCTCAAAGTTATCTTCTGATTTAAACCTTCAGAAAATCCCAAATTATGCCCCCCCCCCCCCCCCCCCCCCATTCCAAACAGCTCATTATCTTTGTTTACAAATTGGCATGGATACTGAAAATTAAAAACATGATTTAATGGCAAACTCAGAATTAGTTGTGGTTTCAGGGTTATAAGGTACAGCAGGCTATCTGGAAGGACTAACAGCAGAAAGTCATGACCAAAAAAGGTAGCTTACATGCTTGAAAATATAAACAAACTGAGCTACCTACACTACCTTGTTACTCTTCTCTTGATGCTTCATAGTGCCAGAAAGCAAGAAACTAGTTTTCCTCTGACTCTAGTTTGAGATCCCACCCCTTGCACGGGCTAAAAGTAGTATGTGGTTGCCCTTGGAAACATTACATACAAAAAAAAAACAAAAAAAAAAAACTTTAAAAACATGACTTATAAATAGCTATTACAAACAGGATGGTAAACATTAGGAAAGCAATCATGAAAAAAACTTGCTTCAGTTTCACTTAGGAATATTTCCATGTAAAAATCTCATGATTACGGTGAGTGTTTATTTTTTGGGGTAGCAGATATACTTAATCAGTCGACTAAACAAACATGAAATAGCTAGCTACTTGGTTACACGCCATACCCACACATGAAAGGTTCCTGCACCATGTCAAGGACGAGGGGTTATCCTGAACATCACATCACATTCATAACAACTGTCATGTGGGGGAAAACAAACTAAAACATATCAAAAAACATTTTATTTTTATTTTATTTTTTTTTTTCAATTACTTCATTGCACTCTATTTAAACAGACTTCATTTTTTAAAAAATCATTCTTAAGAGACGATATCAGTTTCTGACAGTGAAGCAATGAAGATAATGGAAACTCCAGAGAATACAGTGCGAGGGGATAAAGTCTGGACTTACTGGCAAGGAATTGTGGAAATAGTCCTGAGGGTTCTTACAATTGTGGTATGCAGTTCTATTTCATTAGAGCAAAATTTTTTATAGCAAGATATAATTTCTATTTGTACTATCACCATCTTCTATGCAGTTGGGGGCTTTCCCAGTTTTCATATCTGCAGGAGTTTTATTTGGACTAACTCTTTCAATTGTTATTCCCATTAATAACATCAAAGTAACAACAAGAATCTATGGGACTGCACTAGCAGCAAGTGTCATTCTCCTAGTGGCTGGTATTGCTGGGGGCATAGAGCAGTTGATACTTCTCATTATGAGGTTAAGAGGCTACGTCACAGTTGAAAAAATCCAAAAATATTTTACTAGGGTAAGCACATTGAAAACATTGCTAAAAAGAGGTGCAAAGAAGAATCGTCACCACAATATTCATAACCAATAACCCAATACTGTATACATTATCTTCCCATTCTCCTTTCTTCTTGCTGCAGTCCATTGGTTCAAACATTTTCCAAGCTGTGCTCCTCTTCGTAGGTGGTATACTTGCAGCTGTGTTCAAAAATTCTTCTTTGGGATACTATAATCCTATAGCAAGTAGTGCATCAAGCTGTGCTGTGAGTCCACCAATCATAATGAGATAGTGTGGCAAGCATTGTCTAATGTCATTATCACTGTGAGAGCATGAGTATCACCAATCTATGATTAGTCAACTGCATTAATTTGTAACCCTGCATAATATAATTACATTATACAGGCATTTGGCATTATTGGAGCAATATTATGCGGAGCTCTCGCAGGATGGGAAATAACTCTAGTACTAAATGTTTGGAAGATATAACTAGCTGCTCTGAATTTCTTCATAAACTATACAAAGTAGCCATAAACCTTTTACAGTTTGTAGTTCATGAACAAGATAAACATTTTTTTTTTATGCATAATAACATTTTCAAGTATAAACTATAAAATTAAGGAAATATCAACCGGTTATGTGCCAATATCTTATCCGCTGTGATTCAAGCCCCACAAACAATTAATTAGAACTGAACTTGGTGCTTCCTTTCCAAACTAAATGATCACACTTCCTATGGGTGTGGCACCTCAATTAACCCTAGTGGGCACACTAGGACTGATTGGTGTTCTGGTAAAGGCTCAGTTGTAGGACTGAAGAGACTTTGGTTCGGCATGGACACATCCTACATTAGCCTATAAATAATTTATGAGAACGATTATTCAAAACAAGAGAAAGAGACATGCAGGTGCCATATTGAGACTGATGGAACAGGCATGGCATGGCACTAGGTTCCTGTGCTGGGTGGCGCTTGAATTACAGCGGATATGGTTTTCTTTCTTTCATCTACTGTAGCTGACTTAATGAGGTGGGGCTATTGTACTGTTACAAGTTTCCACATTGGCAAGAATCAACAAAACCCTGCTCCCACACAACTGCACTCAACTGATCAGACACAGACCCTAAGCTTACATACACATGGATTCATAATTATGAGGTGATATGGCAGAAACCTTTCATTAGTCCTAGAAATATCCTCAGTGGGGTGTTGAGCAGGATTGAAGTCTTCATGAGTGGCAATGGGCATTGTCAGTGAGTGCAGTCTGGAATCATCTTCAGTCACTTGTAGTTTTCCTTGCTGTAAGTAGCTAGTCCTGTACAAGGAAGACATGTTGCTTTGGACCATGTAAACTCATATGCTCTGACACTTACTTTTGTAAAGGACTTGCTAGCTTATATAAAGAATGTTTGCTGAAGGAACTATTCCCCACTTCTGTTCCTGCAGATGTCATTTTTAAAGCAGACTCCAGGTACGTAGCTACATACAGCTAGCTAGCTACATACGTACCTAGCTAACTAACTAGACCCTTTACCAAGAGCTTTCCCGCCCTTTTTCATGCGCATGCTCGAGTAGAATAGGAAGTGAAGTGGCCCTATCGCGATATCGTATCCTACCGGAAGTTGGCGAGCTAGTTAAGTTGGTGACCTTCATCGAAAGATCCAGGGTTGTTCACAGTTTGCAGTTGTCCAGCAATTGTCTGTGTATGATCAGAGGTGAGGAGAAAGTAGTTACAAATGGTTTAAGTTAGCTAGCCACTGATGTGATAATTATTTCATTCAGCAGCAATTCCAAGATGCCATACCTCACTGATGCTCAGAAAAAAGAACTGAATGCTACAGCCAAAGCTATTGTGGCCCCTGGTAAGGGGATCCTAGCTGCTGATGAGAGCACTGGCACCATTGGTAAGCGTCTGGCTACCATTGGGATGGAAAACACTCCTGAAAATGCACGAGTCTATCGCCAGCTGCTCTTCACCAGTGACAAATCGATGAGCAATTATATCAGTGGAGTGATTCTCTTTCATGATACTTTTTTCCAAAAGACAAATGACGGTACTCCCTTTGTGAAAGTGCTGCAGGATAAAGGTATCATTCCCGGCATCAAGGTGGACAAGGGTGTTGTAAAACTCCTTGGTACTGATGACGAGACCACTACGCAAGGATTGGATGGGTTGGCTGAGAGATGCAAGGAGTATTATGATGGAGGTGCACGTTTTGCCAAGTGGAGATGTGTACTGAAGATTGGAAACGGCCGTCCAAGTCAACTTTCAATTATGGAGAATGCTAATGTTCTTGCCCGTTATGCTAGTATCTGTCAGATGAATGGTCTCTGTCCTATCGTGGAGCCTGAAATTCTCACTGACGGTAATCACGACCTGGAGGCATGCATTGAAGCCACTGAGAAGACATTAGCTGCTGTCTACAAGGCTCTCAATGATCACCATGTTTACCTGGAAGGCACACTCTTGAAACCCAACATGGTACTTCCAGGAGCTGATTGTTCCAAGAAGTACACCCCTGAGCAGGTTGCAGAGGCCACCGTCACTACATTCCAACGCACTCTCCCGATTGCTGTGCCTGGAGTGACCTTCCTCTCTGGTGGACAATCTGAAATCGTTGCTACCACTCACCTGAATGCTATCAATGCATACAAGGCAACTAAACCTTGGGGACTCACCTTCTCCTTTGGCCGTGCCTTGCAAGCCAGTGTGTTGAAGGCCTGGGGTGGAAAGCCAGAAAATGTCGCCGCTGCCCAGAAAGTGTTCCTGCACCGAGCCAAGTGTAATGGTCTTGCTGCTCTTGGGAAGTATGGTGGTGAAGATGCTGCTGCTGCTGCCTCTGAAAGCCTATTCGTGGCTGATCATCAATACTAAAACACAAATGTTTCTGATTTTAATCTTTACATTAGATGAAATATCCCCTGTTTTTGTTTATAAAATTGTTCATTCATGCAATGCTCGAGTACTCTCGACCCAGTCTCTAGCTCTAGCTCTGCTAGGTCTCGAGTGATATCCGCACGTACGTATGGCAAGCCGTTAGTAACAAAAATCAAAGTTCCCCAAATCCAGGAAGAAAAGAAAAATACCGTGTCCTTACGTTAGAATCCCGGTTCGTAATAATACAACCCGGTTTGATAATTTTATAATCCAGGATTTTAGCATAGTTAAAATCAGGGTTTCTATCATACAATCCCGGGTTGAGTCATGAGAAGTTTAGTTCCGGAATTCCGGTTCCATGCATACTATAGGCCGCTTGTAGTCTCGCGGGTCGACCCTTTACCATGTTCGTGGCTGATGAATGGCTGAAGTTTGGGGTTGGGAGCTTTTTTTTTGATGAAGTTCTTGGTTTCTTGGGAAATATAAGAAGCATAAATTGGTACGATGGGGATTTGTAACACATGGATGTATTGATGGTTACAGCCGTATGATAACATTTCTTCACTGTTCAACTAATAACAAAGCCTCTACTGTATACGATTTATTCCTTAAAGCCATACGTACATATGGATTGCCATCGAGGATGAGATCAGACCAAGGTAGGGAAAACATTTTAGTTGCTCAACATATGTTGGAAAACCGAGGGTTGGGGTGTGGAAGTTTTTTGACTGCTCGGTCAAATCATAATCAGAGAATAGAAAGACTCTGGCGTGATGTACACAGATGTGCCACACAACTTTATTACAGACTATTCTATCATCTTGAAGATAGAGACTTTCTTGACCCTCAAAATGATATTCATTTGTTTGCACTGCAGTATGTTTACCTCCAACGAATAAATACAACATTAGAAGGTTTTATGGAGGGGTGGAACAATCATGGTATCCGGACAGCCCAATCTAGATCACCCAATCAGTTGTTTGTGGAAGGTGTTTTGAGGCTTCGACAATCTGGATTGACAGCTCTCGACTTTTTTGAGCATATTGATGAAGCATATGGTGTAGAGGATGGTATTGCTTTGCAAGATGATGAAGGAGTGGAAGTACCACAATCTAACTTCATGCTTCAGGAGGATCATTATGAGGAACTTCAAAGTACTGTGGATCCACAAGCACCAAGTGAATCATATGGAATTGATTTGTACAAAATACGGTCAAATCCTCTGATCTATGGTGAATTAGCATAAATTAGTTTTTTCAATCGTATTATGGAGTTGGACTCTTAAAAGGTTGAATGCTCTACATGTATAATTATATAGCTGATCGTGAATTATTCATATTTTCAATCTTAATGGTTGAATCACCCTCTTTATATTGCATGCTTTGGGGTTTGTGTTGAAATAGCTAGAGCCTACATGTACTAATAAAGAGATACAAGAATCTTGCACTGCCATTAAAAACATACATGGGTGAATAGTTACAGTTTGGGGAATCCATGCACGCATGTGCATGTTGACTCATAGGTGTACAATGAAACTAAATACGTAGCATTGTAGAAGTGTCCAATGTAATGTACATACAATACAGCAAGATGCTGACATCCTGACTGGTCCTGTATAGTATAGAACAGCAACCATAAAGGGAACTGTCATTCGTCTCCTATCTGCATTCATCACTCAACTACACTCAACTACACTGCATGTGACTTTTCCTCAAGCATGCAAAGATCATAGAGTTTTTAAAGAAAATTAATGTTAATCTTTGATAGCACCATGTCCAAAGCTATACTGCCAACATGCACTGACTCATACATAGGTATAAAGAAATTGATACTTTAACAAAATTAATTGATAAGATTGACCTGCATGACAAGATTGATACTTGAATAAGATTGACCTGATCGATACTTTAAGTTGACAAAATCAAAAGATCAGAATAACATTGTTCAAAATAATTAGTTCAACATCAAACACTGTTCATAGCCCAGCAATGCTCCTCATTATTAAGGAGAGTAGAGAATTCCGAAACAAACTCCAAGTAGGTATTGTAAGTGTACGGTAACTCTAGCAAACTGGAACAGGTGTGGGCAATGGGGCGCCTAGCAATACCTGTTAAAGCATTAAAACTAATATTGATATCCTCATTTATCAAAACAGAACTTCCAAACGCTTGACTTCATCTGTTTTCATTTCTCCAATAATGCTGAAGGTACATGAAAACACGCTGTTCATTTCGATTGTTGAAGAAAGGTTCCTGCATAGCGGATATGGCAGCAAATGGCTGTGACTTGAACTGATGTTTAGCCAAAGTTATAAGAACATTCGGAAGGTTGTCAGGAGTAGACATGCTTGGCCTCAAGGGAATCAGAAATAACTTTGCGATCAACTGCTGTCAAAAAGTCTGAAAAAGATTGCAATAAGATACTACGGCAAATAGTCACATCAGGGCCTAGCAAAACAAACGCCAGAACAGGAAAAGAAATTCGTGATGGAATAAAACCATAACAGAAATAACCATGTGATAGAATCTTTCCAAGAGTAGTGAAATCATCAATTTGTACATCTGCATGTGACACGGGTGTGAGAAGGGCAGCACCATCAAAAAGTCGCTTTTAGGCCTCGTCCCAAAATGCTGAAAAAAATCACGCCCCACACCTCCAAAATCAACCCCATCTTCACCTTCAAATTCAACAAGAATAGGGAATTGATTAGCTAAGTAAGGCTTGGTTGAATAAATTGCTAGGGCATCATTGAAGATAGTGGAACGATTTACTTCCACAAACTTTTCCTCAGTGAATCAGCTACACAATAATAAATCAGGATGAAAGCACTGACCACCATGCATTGCATTATACTATACCATTTTGTAGGATCAATTGCCAGTCATTGGTTTCTATAGCAGCCTCTCTCTCCATAGCAGTTTCGTCTTCATCAGACATCACAACAGCCTCACTATCAGACACCACAACAGCATCACGCTATAAAGGAAAAAGCATTTCGTGAAATGAAAAAGATGTAGGGATGACATGCGTATTATAGAAAAGATGGCTTCCACTAATTGAATTAGTCGGTGCTGTGCTCCGTAGTGTCTCCTTTGTCATCGACTCTTTCGAGGATCAACGAGTAGAAAAGATCGTAGCTGGTAGAATTTGGAGTGGATTTATCCAGAAATCATAGCTGTAGCTTGAGTGGTTCGAGAGATATGGTTGTTTAAGAAGAATAATAGTAATAATAGAGAAGAAGAATAATAGTAATAATAGAGAAGAAGAATAATAGTAATAATAGAGAAGAAGAAGAATCCAGCGATTTACCTGCTTGCCGTATTTCTGAAACGGTAAGCTCCCTGGTCTGAAACTTGGTATGCACATTGTAGTAGGCTCTAGTAGGCTGGATAATCATTCACAGTAGCTTTTGTTAGGTCTAAGTGGGGGAACTAGAATTTCACTTTTGTATTAGTCTATAGGTGGCACGAACGGCCATCCAAGTCATCCCTACATAGAGAGTGCTACCGCACTCTCTGATAATGATAGATCAGAGGATTTGACCGTATTTTATCGTATACGAAACTAAGAGCAGATTGGTACAAATCAATTCCATATGATTCACTTGGTGTTTGTGGATCCACAGTACTTTGAAGTTCCTCATAATGATCCTCCTGAAGCATGAAGTTAGATTGTGGTATTTCCACTCCTTCATCATCTTGCAAAGCAATACCATCCTCTACACCATATGCTTCATCAATATGCTCAAAAAAGTCGAGAGCTGTCAATCCAGATTGTCGAAGCCTCAAAACACCTTCCACAAACAACTGATTGGGTGATCTAGATTGGGCTGTCCGGATACCATGATTGTTCCACCCCTCCATAAAACCTTCTAATGTTGTATTTTTATTCGTCGGAGGTAAACATACTGCAGTGCAAACAAATGAATATCATTTTGAGGGTCAAGAAAGTCTCTATCTTCAAGATGATAGAATAGTCTGTAATAAAGTTGTGTGGCACATCTGTGTACATCACGCCAGAGTCTTTCTATTCTCTGATTATGATTTGACCGAGCAGTCAAAAAACTTCCACGCCCCAACCCTCGGTTTTCCAAAATGTTTTCCCTACCTTGGTCTGATCTCATCCTCGATGGCAATCCATATGTACGTATGGCTTTAAGGAATAAATCGTATACAGTAGAGGCTTTGTTATTAGTTGAACAGTGAAGAAATGTTATCATACGGCTGTAACCATCAATACATCCATGTGTTACAAACCCCCATCGTACCAATTTATGCTTCTTATATTTCCCAAGAAACCAAGAACTTCATCAAAAAAAAGCTCCCAACCCCAAACTTCAGCCATTCATCAGCCACGAACATGGTAAAGGGTCAACCCGCGAGACTACAACTAGGCCTATAGTATGCATGGAACCGGAATTCCGGAACTAAACTTCTCATGACTCAACCCGGGATTGTATGATAGAAACCCTGATTTTAACTATGCTAAAATCCTGGATTATAAAATTATCAAACCGGGTTGTATTATTACGAACCGGGATTCTAACGTAAGGACACGGGATTTTTCTTTTCTTCCTGGATTTGGGGAACTTTGATTTTTGTTACTAACGGCTTGCCATACGTACGTACGTACGTGCTATAGCGCTAGCGCGCGCGTATGGTGCAACCACGTGGACTGATCAGTATGAGATTTCCTTGCCAAGGTGCTGTAGCTCTCTGCTTGCGGACCGAGACGTGTTTCCTAGTCGGAAAGAATGACATAGCTTCAGCACGGCAGCTAACTGGAAGGTAAGTAGATGTTCACGAGCTGCTCAGTTAAGGTTGCTTTCTTTTTTTTCTTTTTTTTATACAGAGCATTGACAGAGCATCCAAGGGACGGGTTAGAACACCAGCAGTCAGTTCCGCGTGGGTGCCTTTCATCTAATACCAACAATGGAATTTCCAGGGCGAGTGGAGTTGGAACTGGTGGGAAGAAGAGAGAAGGGAGAAGATGGATGAGGTGGTTTGGGATTCCATGGGGACTGGGAATCACCTGTTTGGCAGCTCTACAACTTATGAGGATTTTGCGTCGAGAGAGACAGCATGCTCTAATGGAAGATAATGAACAGATCACATGGCAGGTATTGAGGTGATTTACAGAAGGTCTAAATGATGGTGTTGTTTGTTTTTTTTGTTGTTGTTTTGTTTTGTTTTCTATAGCTTGCTATGTTTCGACTACTACCAGCACGACCTCTGTCACGTGCATGGGGAGCAGTGGCTGGATATGAACTTCCACCCTGGCTGAGAAGGCCACTCTTGGGGCTGTATGTGTGGGCATTCAACTGCAAGATGGAGGAGGCACTGATTGAAGATTTGAGGCACTATCGAACTCTCTTGGAACTCTTCACAAGGCAACTGAAACATGGCACAAGAACTGTCAGCACCCAGCATGAGCTGGTGAGCTAGTGTTAACATGTAGTGGTTTTACAGAACAGCTGTGTAACCATAGGACCTGCCTATTTCCCAAAGCTTGTTCCACATAGGCACCTTTGGTTACACAATGTATCTCAGGGACTTGGAAGTAGCTACAGTGAATTTCAAGTTGGTTGTTCAATGTAAGATGCAAAATCTAAAAGAGCTGTGTGAACTTGAGGCTGTTCCTGAATAGATGTGTGGTAGATGCAAATTTTATTGCAGTCAATTTATGCTTTACATTTGGACAACCGACTTGCAATTGGCCCTTAATGGAAGCATTTGTCTTCCTACATCCAATTTACTGTACTAAGTTTAATGACTTCTCTTCTCATTCCAAGACCATGTTTTGTCTTGAGTGGGCTGGCAGTGTTAAAATAGCCTTGTTGCCATTAAGTAAGGCCGTGATTGGGGCGAGTGCCAGTGCCGTGACCCTTACATTTATATTTATCTCCCAACATTCAGTTGCAGCTTCTCTTCATGACAACTAAGCATGCGCATTCTTACTTTAATAATAGAGGTATATCAAATTCCAAGCAGAAAGTGTGGATAAGAGTGTGTCAGTTATGTTGTAAATTTTTAAGTGTTATGTGTCAATTGTTTGTTCTGAGAGCTAGGGTACAGGCGTTGTGCTGTGCTGGTTTGTCAGCCAAGCCTGTAGCTTATCTATTAACAAGAATTCAAAGGGAGTACAGGCTTGTGGCCAATGGTGGTTAGTCATTATTTCAAGGTAGTGCTTAGACTTAGCCAGTTACAGGTCAGAGTGGTGTGTGTACATGACTATCATAATGAAAGTCAAGGGCTACATAAAGAGAATGGGTAAAGGATGGATAGCTTGCTCCAGTAACACTCAAGGTAGCAATGTATGCCGAGCATCAAGGGAGTTATGCATGGTGAGCATAAGAACTCCCATCGTCCATCTCCAATCCACACCCATCACAAATACTCCAGATGACACTAAAAAGTCTAGAAGTCCTGACCAGTGATGTATTGTAGTGCATCTTCTATTCTGAAGCTCTTCCCTCTGCCTGAGCCATTTATAAGTCCCTCCCTCCTGAGTATCAGTGCATACCTTGAACTACATTTTTGTAGGACCCTATTCTTTGCAAGTTCCCTTGTTTCATTACTTTTTCCCAGGTCTATTACAATTGGGATGGGTAACCATTATTAGAGGTGCCAGTTCAAGTTGTGACAGAGGACATACTTGATATCATGCAGTGGTTTGTTACCTTTCCAAGGTCTCCTATTACAATTGTGAAGGATTCAGTCAGATACCCAATTCCAAGGCTTTTCCCGTTCACGATTTAGTTGCTTGTGTGATCATGTCTGTTTGTATAGGGTAGGCATTGCAATTATAAGACACCATTATTATTTTGCGCACAAAATCTCAAGCAAAGCACTGTTCTTTAGCATACAATAGTTTGTAGAGGAAACCATTACAGTTTCCCACTGATTCCTAAATATACATCTGCAAACTAAATAAACTAATAAATGTTGGTATTACTACATACTATACTGGCAGTCGATTTTCAAAATTTGATGGTACATATTCACAACTATCACAAATCTTTGGAAGTCACAAACGATGGTTATCTCTCATCTAGGCATGTTTAAAGGTGTTACATGTAATGAGATGGAAGTCGTTCTTTACTTTTCAGACCACTGCATTGTGATCTCCTTCAGTGTTCTTGCTCTATAGACAGCTGTGTGGTCTTGTGCAGCCATGATTAGGGCTTCTGTTTGCCTGTAAGCAACCAGCACTCTGCTACTTGTGGATGGCCTGTTGTCACTGGGGATTCCTCCATGTGCTGTTTTCCTTGTTGTTTTACTTTTATTTTGTAAACAATCTGGTGTACAACACCAGGAGTCCATGACCATCAACTAGCATAAGCTAGTATTGAGAAGGCCCTACACAAAAGATACAAAGACGAGATACAGGCTAATAAAAGAACAATGAGGAAAAACAACAACAACAACAACAAATTTACACTACAAAAAAACTTGATAGCTATTTTAAATGCACTATTTGAAGATAGGGAGATGATACTACCTGACAGAATATAGTGATAGTTTGTTTGAACCAATGGAATAAATAGTTGGCAGGAGTTGACCTGTCGGAGGTTTGAATTGCTTTATATAAGAATAGCCAGTCAAAATTTTTCGGCACAGACACAGCTGACAACTCCTTCTGGAGAGAGTAGCCCAACCCATCATGCTTTTTGACCTCCAAGGATATGGCATTGGAACTCCTGACCCAAAAGGAAATTGCTTCTTGTGGGTAGGGAGGAGACAAAGAATTGTATAGTGGGCCAAGAAGAACTAGTGAAATTTGTAATAAATCATAATTATTCTGTCCAAGCATTTCTGAAGCAGTGGGCTCAAATCCAGAGTCGTTCTTTCACAACTATAGTACGTCCTGGAATTGAATTTCAAAAACTTTTCATCCTACTCTGTTCTAGCTACAGATGTACACTGCTGTCCTAGCTCCTCCCCACCAACCATATCACTTTCAGCTACGCCAGGAACTTTAAGCATTGAGCATGAGCTCTCAATAAGAGGACTAGTTTATGCAAACCTGCATGTCTGATGGGGAGACTATACCTCCTTTGTTGGCCTGTATAGGTGAAGTGAGCAAGCTGCCGATAACATTGTTTTGCTGTCCAATCTGGTGAACTCCACTGTACATGAATGACTTGCCATACCTGCCACCTACACATCTCTTAGCTCATGTGTGGTACATGCACTTCTATTGAGGTCATTCCCTTCATCAAGCAATTCCTGCTTCATGTAATGCTAAAAGTGACCAAATGATGGTATTTATAGTTTCTTGAAGGCATGTTAATACTTCATCTCTTGTCATTGGCTTCTTATATTTTGTGAATTTGATTTAACAAATCGTTCACTTGTAAAGGAAGAGAACACAGTACAAGCTCTTGAAATTGGACCCACATAGGCATTCTCTCTGCATATTGCTCGCAAGGGATTGGATGGTTTGCTCATCAAATATTCCGATCTTTTGGAGGCTATCCTTTAGGCTTGCTATTTTCCCCAGGTCGCCCACTACAAGGGGTATTGTTTCTGTCTTGTACCCAGGCCACTGTTTAGCTACATCTGCCGCAAGCTCTCGGTATTTCCTCCTCTTTTCCTTTTCCCTCTCTGCCACCCTCGGGTCCCATGCGCAGGCTACATCCATAAAGAGGATCCGTTTCTTTTTGCAGAGCCGAAGCTGGAGGTCTGGTCTTCGTCCCCTTATGCTCCTGTCAGTGGGTACACATTGGTCTATGGTTAGGACTCTGGCTGCCGACCTCAACACCCCTTGCTTTGCTACTCCACCCATTGCCTTAAGTTCCCTGGGGGTTTTCATCTTCAGAGCTTTCGCAATTGCCTTCTCGATTTGGAAGAGTACTCGGTCGTGTCTTTCTTTGATTAGGTGGAATTCATATTCAGGGCACGAGGAGAGTAGGTGTCCAATTGTCTCTCTCTCGCACTGTTACACGCTCTACAAGATGGGTCTTACGTGGTGTTTGAGGATCCTATTTCGGTATCCCGTGGTGTGTATTACTCCATCTTGGGCTGCTATTATCAGACTTTCTGTTTCGGATTGGAGCCTGCCCTCCTGTAGCCATTTATGCGTGGCTTTTTGGTCACAGTCGTCCTTCATTGTTTCCTTATAAAAGACACTGTGTATCACCTTTCCTTCCAGACTGGCCTTCAGTTTTTCCATTTGGAGGGCTTTCAGCTCTGCCACCAGTGACTTGGGTCCTGGGCTGTCTGTTGGTAGGGGGCTCCATAGAGAGACATCTATGTCATATTTCCTGAGGACTTCTTGTGCTGTCTCCACATAACTATAGAGGCCCATGTTCTTTCTCAGCTCTTGTAGCTTCATTGCCCCCTTTACTTGGGGGTCTGGGCATTCTACGAGGTATCTCACACTCCCAACTACCTCTCTCTCCCATGTCATCTCAATGCTCTGGAGCCCCCTACCGCCTTCATTTCTCGGCAGGTACAGTCGTTCTAATGAGGCGTTCATGTGATGGGACTTGTTCAGCCTCATAATCCGTCTTGCCTTCCTGTCCATTTCCAGGAGCTCCCTTTTGCTCCATTTCATCATTCCGAAGAAGTATCGGAGGACAGCCACCGCCCACGAGTTGTTAGCCCTTGTTTTGTTTCTAGCATTGAGGTCAGATTGCCAGGTTTTCCTGAGTCTTTTGTATAGCTCAGATTTAATTCTCTGTTTGGTTCTGCCCAGGTTTGCTTCGAATAACTGCGACACACCAAGATATTTGTATGTTTCCCCATACTCCACTTCACTGATGGTTCCTCCCGTTGCCAGGGGTAGGTTGCCTCCCTGAACGACTCTCCCGCCAACTGCATGAGCCACCCCACATTTTCTCAGACCTAGGGTCATCCCAACTGCCTTTGATATTCCCTCGGCGACTGCTACAGCCCTGATCAGTTCAGCTCTGCTTTCTTCAAAGATTTTAAGGTCATCCATGAACATAAGGTGCGTTGTTGGCCTTGGTTGGTATGCACTGCTGAACCCTTTTCCTCTGTTGAGGGCATATGATAGCAGCGACACACAGAGGCAGAAGAGCAGGGGGGACAGAGAGTCTCCTTGAAAGAGGCCTCTCTTCAGCTTGATGCGTATGGTTTCTGTTCCTTCCTCTGTTCTGAGGTTGATTGAGGTTTGCCATAGGGGAATGAGGGTTCTAATCGTGTTTTGGATCTTTGTTGGGGCCCGAATGGCAGCCAGCATGTCTATAATCCACCTGTGCGGAATCATGTCGAAAGCCTTCCTGTAGTCGATCCAGGCAATTGAGAGGTTTCTGTTAAAGATCTTTGCCTCCTGGGCAATAGCCCCGTCAATTACCAAGGTATCCAGACACCCCCTTCTGCCTTTCTGGAGTGCCTTTTGTTCTTCAGGAAGCACGTTCTTCCGGTCGACATGGTCCTTTAGGACTACCGCCATTGTCCCTGTGAATAGCTTGTAGGTGGTGTTAAGGCATGTGATGGGCCGGAATTTTTCCGGGTCACAGTTGTCGTTGCCCTCTTTAGGAATTAGCACCGTTCTCCCTGTTACCAGCCAAGCTGGCATCTCACGGACCCCATCCCTGACCTCCTTCAATCGTTCCCTCAGCTTTTCTCCGATCTTGGGGAAGGCCTTTAGCCAGTAACTTGGGATGCCGTCTGGGCCTGGTGCTTTCCAGTTAGACAGCTTCTTTAGTGCTATCTCCCATGCTTCGTCCCATGGGATAGGGGCATCACCTGGTTCTGGCCTCGTTTGCTCGTGTATTTCAGTCCCCCAGTTGGTTACGGCCATGGGGGAATGAGGGTCTTGATTGTGTCCATTGGGGCATGTATAATGGCCAGCATGTCCACTATCCACTTATGTGGGATCATGTCAAATGCCTTCCTGTAATCTACGCAACTGAAAGATTTCTGCTGGCTTCCTGGCCGATACCCCATCAATCACTAAGGCATCCAAACATCCTCGGCTACTTTTCCGGAGTGCCTTCTGTTCCTCGGGAAGTGCGTTCTTTCACTTGACATTGTCCATCAGGACTACTGCCATTGCACCCGTGAATAGTTTGTATGTTATGATTTTTCCGGGTCACGGTTTCTTGTCTTTTTGTAGTAGACGCCATATTATATGACCTTTCTTTCCAGCTCAGCTGGCGAGTGGTCACTCCAGCTGATTGCAGGCTGCCTGTAGCTCTGTTGATGACTCTAAAATGACCTTTCTTTCCAGCTCAGCCTGGCGAGTGGTCACTCCAGCTGATTGCAGGCTGCCTGTAGCTCTGTTGATGACTCTAAAATGACCTTTCTTTCAGCTCAGCCTGGCGAGTGGTCACTCCAGCTGATTGCAGGCTGCCTGTAGCTCTGTTGATGACTCTAAAATGACCTTTCTTTCCAGCTCAGCCTGGCGAGTGGTCACTCCAGCTGATTGCAGGCTGCCTGTAGCTCTGTTGATGACTCTAAAATAATGTGGGAGCAAATTATGTGCGGAATAAAAATAATTAAAATAAATCTGGATGTAGAATAAGTGTGCCCACAACTACCCGTTGTTGTATTTCTAGCAAGCTTGCTACACTGTGTATATTTGTAAGCCTCCAAAAATTGATCGATTGAAAATGGGTCCCAGGCACACAATCTCGTAAAGGACTATCTTTTTCTTTTCTTTTATATGTACCTTAATGTCAGGGCATCTCTCCTTGAGTTACCTGTCTGTCGGCAATCGTCTTTGCTTCCTGCTTTGGTTGTTGTGATGGGCATTATATGTCCTGGGTACTTTTTTAAATGAATCTTTTGGATTAATGGACAGTAAAAATGAGAGCAAGCTCTCACAAAAGATTACCATTGCCATTACTCCCTCTCCTTCCTATGTCCCATATATAGCCCGGACCAGTGGCTTGGTCAAATCCTCTGTCACATCACTCTTGAGAATGTAGTTTCTCAAGGAGTCAGCAGGTATCTGAATTAGTTATAAAGATTACTTACTTCAATAAGCATGTTTCTTCTATATTTCTGTTCCATGCTGGCGAACTGGCCAATCACATGCCTGCTTGTGGCTAACTCCAGATAAATGGCACACAAATTAGTGAGGTTTGATTGTAGGATAGTAAGTGGATCTATTTTTGTTAAAGTACTACTCCCTAGGTTCCTATAAGTTATGGATTTGACTACTACTAGCTCTTGGCTCCAGTCTTCCTCAGTTTGTCACGCCCTGTATGGTTATGGGACCATTATTTTCCTTTTTCCGATGATCTCTGCAGCTCCCCGAGGTAAGGGAGCCCCCTCCTGGCCAAAGGGTTGCTCCGCAGTGTTTGATGTATGGAGTAGGACAGGTGTCTCTATCCAATGTAATCTTTTGTCGAGTCCCCTGACATTGGCTGGCAAGTCAGGGTGTACCCCTTGCCACAGTGCTTCCAGTCCACCCTGCTTTCCGTGTGCATGAGGCACTTGTTCTTCTTTCCACGGTCTTTGCTGGCTTGGTCCTTTCCTCGATTTTGAAATATGATTTGATAACTTTGTCCTCTTTGTTTGAGAAGGCAACTCTTCTCTTCTTTGCTGGCAGCTGAGTGGTAGGGCATATGACAGTGGTGACCAGGAGTTCGTTGTCTTTCTTCCACCCCTTTACCTCGAGATAACCAAAATAGATGAAGCCACTATAGGAATTACTCTTAATGATCGGTACAGCTGGGGAGGTTTTTGTCATATTTCAAATTTTTATTGCCTTGTTTGTTGTTGTTTTTTGTCAAATATGTAATTTAAAATCTTTTCTTGAAGATGATCCCTTTATTTACATCACCTTCTTTGCAAAAATCATTTAGTCAACTATGGTTTCATGGCTTGGGTCATAATGACCCTCAGTTTCCCAGACCCCTTTCCAAAATGCAGCTATATCTTGTGTCTTATCCTCTTGTATCAGCCGGGGACCACGCTTAGCTGGGGTTATCAGACTTTTGGGGCCCCGTTTTCTCATATTTGCATTGGCTTTTTGTCTCCTCCTACCTGTCCTCTGGCATCTGCGCTGTAGCACTTTGACGCGCAAGAGGCCGTGGAGTTTTTCCCGGAGACACATCAAGCTTCTGATTGTGAGCTTGTCCCTCCCAAAGATCCTCTCAAGCTTCTGATTGTGAGCTTGTCCCTCCCAAAGATCCTCTGGAGCCTATAGCGCCTCACCCTTTGCTTTCTAGAGAGGCCTTTGGGGCCAGGTTGATTCATCCTGTCTAGCTCAGCTGTCACCCAGCCTAGCTGTTATCTCAGGGCTTTCATTTCCCCCTCTTTTCTCCATGGGCTGGCTCACGATCCTCATCAGGGGCAAGCTCACTCTCGTCTACTTCGCCAAGAAGCCTCTCCTCAGGGTCTGATTCCAGTTCTTGATAAGAACTAGTTTCGTCCATCTTTGGGGGCCCATTCTCCTTCATTAGGCTGATTGCTGTCTCTGCACCAGTGTACAGGAGGCAATTCGCATCGTATAGTGTATACATATCTTGTTGGTCCCATATTTTTATGAGCTCCTGCTCTACAGCATCAAGGGTGTCTGGGTCCTGTTTGCACCATTTTGCCACTAACCTGTCTCTATTCCTGGGGTATTCAGTTGCAATTACACACAATCACCTGTCAGTTGTCCAAAGTGTTGCTTGCAGCATGTCCAACTTGTGGCAGGAACTATGTGAAGGTTCAAAATACTCATTCTCAGTCAGATTAATAGTTTTCTTGTTTATTTTGTTGATCCATGCTCACCTCATTTCAGAATTGCCTTGATGACCATGTCAGACAAAGATGAATCTGATGATCCTTTTCTTTTCATTGCTTTATTTGCATCACCTTCTTTGCGAAAATCATTTTCTCCTTTGTTGATCTTGTACACATGTAATCACCTGTCAGTTGTCCAAAGTGTTGGCTTAGGCACTTGCGGCAGGAACCATGTGAAGGTTCAAAATACTCGTTTTTCATACTTTTCTTTTTTCTTTTTATTTTGTTTGTTTTTTGTTGTTGTTTTTGTTTTGTTTTGTTGTTTTGTTGTTTTGAATGTCTCCATGCTCTCACCTCATTTCGGAATTGCCTTATGCACTTCACACAAGATTTAATTAGGTTTAAAAAATAATTTTTATCCACTTTTTGATTGTGTCCTCGGTCGGTCCTTCGTCTAACTTTCTGACAAATTTCAGTATGACATGACATGAGATCTGAAATTAAATAGATGAGGAAGAATGGACTTTTTGGCAGAATAACAAGAATAACTTGGACAATAATAAATAATAGAATTGATACCTTATTCAGGAAGAATTAAGTGATGAAATACACAGAATTTTGGTCTCTAATCGTTCCTTGTAAATATTTCATCCATTGGAATAGAACACGGGGATGAAAAAATATATTTCAGAAGAACTAGTACTCAGTTTAAACATATAAGGTGGTTTATTTTGCAACTGATCGCAAGGTGCTAAACATGATCCATTTTTTTTTTCTTTTTCTTTTTTCCTATCCTGATACTGGCTCGATGAAACTTGAACAAAGTATAGAATTTTGGATCTCTGACTCTCATATATAATAAAATCAATAGCTGGATGATTTACTGCTAATTTAATTAAGCAACAAGTTGCTCTTCTGGGTACTGCACCAATGGTTGACTGTTCAATGAAATCAGTGCAGTTATGGTAAGAGTAGAGGGCTTTGTAGTCTTCCCACGTATGGTTTTACAACTCCCATGACACACTAGGAAGTGGTGGGCAAGTACTCAAGTTGAAGTCGGCTACCTCACCTGGGATTTATTTCACATCCTACTTGCACAACATAGAGCATAGTGTGCGGAAAAAGAAAAAGAACCACATAATTGTTATGAGCCCCACACTAGCAAGTGGACTACTATATAGTCATTTATTAATGTTTCGGAGATTGCAATTTTCACGTGCGATGATCATCTGGCAACATCATTCCGCATGCACAAATCTTTACGTTACATCACACCTAACACTGCGGCAATCATCTGGTAACATTTACATCACATTACCCTGCGTAATTCAAAACACATAATGCATCAGACGTCCCCATAGCATTCACTGGTCTGGACTACATTATCATTTACCAAAGCTTCATGCACTGCTGTAGCTGGACTGCAACTGTGCTAACAATCAGAGCACTTGAAGAGATTGTATTTCATTTCATAAGTGAAAGAAACCACTTTTAACCCAACAACTCGCCGTCTTTTCTCATCACAATATCCCCCCACCTGTGAAGGGACAGAATCTGCTGGACTTCTTAGTGTTCGAAACATGGCTAACATCATCAGATAGTCCTCTTCAATCATTTCCACATGTTTCAATAGCTTTATTGTCATATACGCATTGAAGGTCAACATCATAATATGGTGTGGTGAGTAGGGAATGGTTGGATATAAAAATTTCCATCCAGCTCCATATTCAACTGGGTCTATAATATCACAGTTTACTGATTGCTCTGGGATCATTAAGCTACCATGATAATCGTTTGTGGTCCTGCAGCCAACAGCTTGATCGAATTTGAACAGCATTATTTGACGACTGACTTCAGGACAGTTATGAATTTTCCATCAGAATGGCGTAACGGAGGAAGTTTCTTTAGACCACACACAGATCACAGAAGTCATCCCATCCCGCACACAGATCAGATCACAGAAGTCGTAATCATCCTACGCAGCAAGAAAAAATGACCACATGCACAAATATCACTGCATGAATGCTCATGGAACCTTGAATTGATCATGGGACTTCCTCAACCTTCAAGGCACTCAGAGATAGTCTATCTTTTTTGGTTTCAGCTGCATCTGCTATGAGTAGTCTACTTCTTCTCCACAGAGCTGCTACACGAGGCAAGAAAATGTCACGGACTCGCGTAAAGATTTACAAGAGTATTGGGTGATGTTTAGACACAGCGAGTTGCAAAATATTTGCTCAATCTTTCTCTCGAGGCGATGTGATTGTACCAATTACAGTTTAAGATTAAGATCCAGTTATTCTTGATACTGATCCACAGCAAGATCCATGAAACATTTCTCTCTTTTCATAAACATCATTGAGGCTGAAGCTTTTAATAGCTACTGGCTGCAGAGTCGATGTAAAAAGATAGACACAGGCACAACCAAGTACTGTAACCCTTGCCCATGCACTGAGGGAGGCAAGCGAAGCAAGCCCCACACTAGTGATTATGACTTTTCATCCTCATATGTACTGATATATATCATTTACATTTAAACGATGTAGTTTATTTCCATGATGACCTTGGATAAACTTAGCATGCGCGCTCACCCCGCAATGCTTTGCATTTCCCTAGTAGTGAATAACTTCTCCAATAATTTAATTAGTGCAGTGAGCCCCACCCACACTGGAGCGATTTTTCATAATATCAAATGTTAGGGAAAACTAAGTGTGCATGTTCTCCCCATAATGCTTTCCTGCTTTCCCTAGTCTGATGTACTGTTATGATTGTTATGTATGTTATATCTCAGGTGTGTCCTAATGATGGCAAAGTGTTGCACTTTGGCAGAGTGGAGGCTGATGGAAAGTTGGAACAGATCAAAGGAGTGACTTACGCACTACAGCAATTCCTTGGACCACAAGTGTTAAATGAGGACACAAAGCAGCCTAAGCCCAAAGTTGATTCTGGTGAAGAAACTGCTCGGGAGACTAGCAGTGGTACAAATCGCTTGTATCATATCATACTTTATTTGGCACCAGGGGATTACCACCACTTCCACTCGCCTGCAGACTGGAAGGTCACTACAAGAAGGCACTTTCCAGGTACAGACGTTTTTGGGGTGACCTTTTTCGGGGTTTAGTGTTCTATGCTGTGCACATCTGTGGGTGACCAGGTTTATGTTAGGGGTTCTGCTGTGCTAGTTTCATCATACAGTATAAAGATTTCGGGGTCCACATAGAAGTTTGGGGTTCGCATTGAGAGTATAGAAGTTCGGGGTCCACATGGAGGAATTATGCTTCATAACTGTGTGTAAATAGGTGAACTCTTGACTGTGGCTCCTTGGGCTGTCAAAACCATGCCTGGACTATTTGCACTTAATGAAAGGGTCGTACTCTGTGGTCAGTGGAAATACGGATCATTCTTCTTCATTGCTGTCGGTGCATACAATGTCGGCTCAATAAATATTGCATCGGACAAGGTTAGTGTACAGTATATGCTAGGCTCTCTCCACCAGATAGTTGGTCTTGGGAACCCATGATTAAAGTCTCGCTCGCTCGCACGCACACACACCTCTCTCCCACACACACATTATCAAAATATTTCCATTGTTACGGTAATTGACACAGTGACACTTGTAATCTTGGTCTGTGCCATTCTCACACACAAGATTTCCACTGTAATGAAGTATTGACCACACAGTGACACATACTCCTTTATGGGCCATATTTTTTAGTCTGTGTTGGAGCTCTTGAAGGTACATGTTGACCGTTGCACTTGATGTTCATTTTCTTAGGACCTCCAGACCAACATCAAGGGACGCTACAAATTGGGAACCTTCTTTGATCGGCAAGTGGGAGCTATCACTTCTGCTGGGCTGAACATGAGGAAGGGAGACAGGCTCGGACATTTCTCTCTCGGTTCTTCAGTTGTGCTCGTGTTTGAAGCACCGGAAGGATTTCAGTTTCAAGTGGAGGCAGGACAGTCTGTCAAGTATGGACAGCCACTTGGGACTGTATGCAATTCACATCCTTCTAACTCTGTAGGCTAATTCAAATACAGAATCACAAATATATATTTTCTCCTTCTTTTTTTTTTTCAAATCATGCATTATGGTCAAGCAACTTGAAACATGGTGTGCTTAGTTTAGAGAACTAACCTCCCAATAGCTATTAGGTCTTCATCAGCCATTAAGAAGTAATGGATAATGTTAAACTGACAACTTGTCTTGCCTACATTTTTATCTTAAACTGTTCTCTCCACCCAATCAGCTCTTAGTTGGTATTTATTAAACAAATCAATCATTTCAAAAATTTGAAGGTGAGAAATACAATAGAACAGAGATAAAAACAGTAGTGTTATGATATAGAAAAATTTGTCGTCACACAAGGGTCATGATCATGTAATTGTCTAGTGTAAGACCACCAATTTGGAACAAGAGGGGAAAATAGTGTTCCTTCTAAATAGATTTCACTAATTAAATATGTATCCAAGACTATTAAATACATGGTCATGTTGTATCCAATCGAATAGTTCTTATTTTCTTGTTATACACCAGAACACAAGCTGCTTCGTTAGTGGCCCCACAATAGTGGGAGGAGGAGAACACAGTGAGAAGATGGCCGTGCTGCTGGATCTGAAACCCAGCTGACTTGCACTCATGAGCTCGAATAACATGAGAAAGGTCATTTTGTCTGAGGAAAAGTTCTAACGCTTCAGTACTGCAATGTAAAATTGTAAACAAAATTAAATTTAGAAGGGGGAGGGTGAACTGTGGCAGGATTGAGTTGTATATACTCCACAAGCCTAGCTCAGACAAGTGGCCCAGACCATCGCACCACTAAATAATACCTGAACATGTGTGCTGTTCCTCTAGCAAAGTTGTCAATAAAGCCCTCATTTTCATTCAACTGGATCTCGATATCGGAATCAATTTCATCTTGTCTGCATAATATTGAGAGGACATGATTTAGTAGAATCAGTGTCAAGAGTCTCAATGAGTAACTGTTGGTATCGAGTGCTAACCTTATGGGGTCATTCCACAACAAATCCCATGCCAATTCACTCTCATTGATGGGGTCGGGCAGTCTTGTGGGGACATCATTGATTGCTGTGACTATCCCTTTACTGGCCGTGTCTGGCACAGGAATACCACCATGCACACAAAACACCTGCAAAGTGAGGGAAGAAGAGAAATGATACACACCAGTTCTTGACCAAGACTTGAGCGTTGCTACATTGATCAGTGAGATAACCTTTAAGCCTAGTAAGATATCTGTGCCTTCCCTGATTTATGGTTGAAGTGTTGATACATTGATCAGTGAGACAACATTACATGTCTACTTTAAATAGTAAGATATATCTGTGAGTTGACATTTCCCCTTAAGATAAGAAAACTCTACTTTAAACCTAGCAAGATAACAGCTTTTTAATAAACTTGCTTTTTTATCAATGAGGGCTGCTATGGGCATGACGTCAAAAGCAGCATTAGCAGCATCCCAGACCTCAAGACCCAAATCTTCACCGAACTTGTCCAGACACTCCTGCTTGAAAGTGAAGGACTCCTGGACTGCCCTGATCTCGTGGTTCCCACGGATGAGGAGGAACTTTGAAGGAGTGAGCAGTTTCTGCGCCAGAAGATATGCCACTACTTCAAAGCCATGAGGTCCCCTGTCCACATAGTCTCCAAGAAAGAGGAAAGTAGCGGGTGTTAGCACCGGACCCATCCGCCATAGCAGCTTCTCAAAACATACCAGATCATGGAAATTCCCATGGAGATCACCTGTAGAGTGTGTGGATGTGACAAGTGAAACAGTTGATTTGAGGTTCCCATCATGCATAAGAAATGTTTATTTTACCAGTCTACTGAATGAGAGAGACTAAGAGTACGTACAGGAAGTGGCATGTATTGCTGAGTGGTTTGTTTTAAAATTATCAAAACTTTCAAATACATTATTGTGTGTCAAGCACAATCAATTGCAACACATACCGCTCAGATTTAATGCAAAAAAAAAAAAAAAAAGAAAAAAGAAAGAAAGCATGTAGTTATCAGGAGGAACTAACTTACCCAACACATAACATGGTGAAGTGATGTCCAGCAAACGTGATTCAGAAGAGAACACATCAATGGCATTACTACAGAGTTGCATGAAACACCTGGCAACAGACACCATGTCAACTGCTCCCCATGAGAAGGCAACCTTGGGCTGACCACGCCCATTATCTTTCAAGGCATGCTCAAAGTAGCGCAATCCTGAAAGCATCTCATTGGACTTTGATTTCTATCAAAAAGTCATATTTGAAGTTAAATATGAGGTACGTTTTACGAGAGGTCATTAGGTCATGGTTCCCTTAATAAAGAGGCTAATTAAATAGAGAAGTGGTCTTCTGAGGTGGTCTTACTAGGGAGGCCATGGTTCCCTTAATAGAGAGGTGGTCTTACTAGGGAGGCCATGGTTCCCTAATACAGAGTGGTCTTACTAGTGAGGTCACAGTTCCCTTAATAAAGAGGCTAATTAAATAGAGAAGTGGTCTTCTTACTATTCCCTTAATAGAGAGGTGGTCTTACTAGTGAGGTCATGGTTCCCTTAATAAAGAGGCTAATTAAATAGAGAAGTCGTCTTCTTAATAATCCCTTGATAGAGAGGTGGTCTTATCATAACAGTTGTAGCGGCATACCTTATCAAAAGCATTGATGGATGGAAGCCTATCCAAGCCAGGTTTGGTGTCCAGCACAGACTCCAGACTACCAGACACAGCCTCTGTTCCCACCAAGTCCCACAACGTGGTGACGTCAGTCAGAGTCCCACTTCTCTTCACCTTCACAAAGTGAGTGGCGATGGTGTACTCCGGTTGAGAAGACAGGATATCACAGCCAGAGTCAGACTCTACCATCTGACCATCCACTCTCCCATTCTTGCTGTACTTCATGTGTTCCATAGAAGTGATGTCCATGGCCTCCTCATCTCCTCCTCCAGTGACAATCTCCATACGGGCATCACCTACATGCAAACCACAGGTAAATCCTGAGTTAATCGCCACATATTATCTTCATACGACTAAATGCACAGGTAAATCCTGACTACACCCACTGATACAACCAAATGGAAGCACAGGTATGATACGACAACCACAGGTAAATCCCAGAGTTAATCGCTACATAATATTGTCATTAAATCTCCATATGGCAATGCAAGCACAGGTAAATCCACTAAATGCAAGCACAGGTAAATCCACTAAATGCAAGCACAGGTAAATCCACTAAATGCAAGCACAGGTGTATAAAATGACTACTACATTGAGACCATGAGCAGCAGAAACGTGATTACTATTCTTTATGGTGTAAGTTTACTAAACCAACTTCTGTTCTATTAGATGGAAAGTGGTTGCCATGTAGCACCCAAGTCAAAACCAGCTACTGTTTGGAGTAAATGCTTTGTTTTCAATCCAAAGTGAATCTTACTTGGCCTTAATAATAGCAACTATGAATAGCAGAGGGTTCTCCCCAAAGGGTGTTAGAGAGGTGAAACACCACTCTGATGGGCCCATTTTTCTTTCATGTGGTTAAAACAATGTATTTTAATAGCCACAAGAATATCAAAATCTTTTAATGTGGCTCTGATCAGTTTAACCTCTCTCTCTCTCTCTCTCTCTCTCTCTCTCTCTCTCTCTCTCTCTCTCTCTCTCTCTCTCTCTCTCTCTCTCTCTTAGAGAGAACCCTGCAAATGAGTATTGCACACTGTGTCTCTCCATGCCTTCTGTTATTTTTCAGTTAGTCCTCTGTGCCTTCACTTTCATTTTTTGTATCCCAGTACAATTAATAGGACACACAAAAGTGATTCCAGACACTATAGGACTATGAGTATCATATAACTGACAGGCATGGCTATAGATGGTCAGTAGGCATAGATCATACCCAAGAGAAAAGCAGGCCAGGGCCAGGGTATGAGGCTAAGTTAGACCAGTCTCTCTCAAACTATCATGTTTTCACTAGCAGATTTTTCTACACCGTCTGTCTCTGGGCATGCTAACTACATTGTCTCAGGGCATGCCAACTACATTGTGCATCCACTTCTATGCACGCTCACAGACGTGCATTTGATATTCATATTAGCAAGTGGGCACAGCTCAAAGTAAGATGTTCTTTAATTGTTTTGGATCAAAACTTCAAACATTAAAAAATTAATTGGGTTGGAGCCCTTGAAAATGACCAGTACTTAGTAGTTATGGTGAAAGACCTAGTATTTCCTAGTATATTACTAGTATACCGTTCTCTTTCCTCTTGTGCATTGCCATTGGACTGTGTGGCAGCTGTGTTGCTGCTACTGAGTCAGCACTGCTGAGTCTCTTCACTGGAGGGTGAGGAAGACGAAATAGGACAGATGTCCCTCGGAACTTGAGCTGACCAACCACATTCAAAAACAAATCAAGGGAAATTCCCTGCAGCTTGTCAGCACAAAATATCCTGAAGGAGAGTGCATGGTCCTTCAATGCTTTGCAAGGACTGGGTGGGTTTACTTACCTCCAGTTATCCATTGCGGCCTTTTCCAGTTCCTTCTCTTCAAGATTGATCTTTTTGAATGTGCAAATATCCTTCACCATTTTCCTAGATTAAAAATAATCATCCACTGAAGGAATTGATTCAACCATGAATGCTCACTTAAATTCAGTGAAGTGGAGGAGCTTTTCTCCTGATGTATAGAAGTAGAATATGAATTGGCAGCGGAATTGGGCATTAAGTCCTCCATGGAGTGTGGAAGGGTCCAGAGAACACAGTCCTATTTGAAACTCTCGAAGAGTCAAACCTTCTTGTGAAGAATTCTTCAAGGCACTACAAAGAGATGAACAATGGACCTGAACAATGAACAAAATTAATGATGTCTGGCTTGATAGCTCAACAGCAATTATCAATCACCAATAAGATTAGGATATTTTACATTCCTTAGACGATATCAAAGGGAAGTGACCAAACTGTAAAGCTGTGTACCTACTTGAAGCACTGTTGACACAGGTCAGATGTAAACCCCAACTGGACCACGACAGAAGAGAACTGTTCCAAGGTCATGAGCGAAGAGATGGATCCACATCGACTCACAAACTCTTCTTCTATTTGGTTCAGTTCTGAGAGAGAGAGAGAGAGAGAGAGAGAGAGAGAGAGGAGAGAGGAGAGAGAGAGAGAGAGAGAGAGAGAGAGAGAGAGAGAGAGAGAGAGAGAGAGAGAGAGAGAGAGAGAGAGAGAGAACTTCAAATCAAAAGCACACTGGTGGGTGGGTCCAGTATAAATGATGCACCAAAACTTGAGCTTAATAATATACATCAAATTTTAGGGGCCACAAGGTATCCCCACCAGGATATACCAAAGCAAAATATTTACTGCTAAATAGGGCTTTATAAGAATTATGCAGTGTCATTCTTTTGATCACATCAAAGGTATAGTCTGTGCTCACCTTCGGGGCCATAGCCAGCCTGGCTCAACATCTGGTCCTCAAGGGACTTAGCTCTCACTAACTGTGGCCTGTCACCAAGTTGTTCGCTCTCCCTCCTCTTCTCCACAATCTTCCGCCGACCCCCAAAGTTGACACATTCCAACAACTCGCACGGACATAGCCCTTCCCCACTTTTCAACTTTTCACTTGCACTCTTCAATAGCTGCACTGCTGACACTTCAATTAGTGCACTGGAGTCCTGTGCTATCTGATCATCAGTCAGCCAATGCTTAATGGCAGTTGCCTTCCCTAGGTGAGGCTTTCCAGGAGACACTTCCACCAAGAAGACCACAGTCAGTTTGGAATTCAAACTGGCTCCATCTCTTGTGTCATATTGTCGTTGGACTTTCAAGATCCCCTTTATGTCTCCATTCATGTACAAATCCTGTGTAACGATATATCCCATTTTCTGTAGCTGTGTGAAAGTGATAACTAGCAGTATTAAATCACCTTATTCAGTACTCTCAGTGCAGCAGCTTCGAAGTCTTCATCCTTCTGAACAGCACCCCAGGGCAGTCGAAGACTTTTGCTGCTGGCTTCCAGCAATAGGTACCCTGAATTGCCGTGAACGACAAGACTAACCCGGTCTTCCATTGATCGCGATCGGCGAGCAGCAGAGCAAGTTAGTGCCCGAGCTTTAAGGAGGTGTGGTCTAGCTAGGTAAAGGGTTGACGCGCCCTGCCTGGGCTGGCCTGGCTGGCTAGAGCGCTAACTAACTAGCTGGAGCTGGCTCTGTCTTCATGTACACTCCGGCGGAACTTCTTTCCCTCTATGAGAGGACAATCATAAGCAACAGGGATGCTATTATAAAGCTCTTGTCTCCAAATAGCCTGGTACCATTTGAGAAGACTAAAATTATAACAGATCAACAGAAAGAAGAACTGAAGGCACTGAACAAGAGGGATCGTTACAACGCTCTGATCGATGATTTCATTCTGGCAAGGAAAGATCTCACAGTCTACATTAACTTTAGCCGATGTGCAGCCTACTTCAATTCGGTCAGAACTAATGAAATTTTTTCATTCATTTCAAACCTACTACCAGTTGGACTGCATGACCCACTACTAGGTATGGTGTTAGCTTAGCTAAAGAGCATGAGGCTAGTTCAATGTGTAAATCACTGTGACTTAATGATGTATAAACTCCATGAATTTTATGCAGCAAAGGGTGAGGAACTTACCCCACGAAGACCAGCAACCAAATTGGTTATTTTATGGATAGTCCAGACAACGAAATACTTTCATGGCATAGAGAGATCAGAGACAATGGTCATGGATGGATATGATTGCCAGGTAGCTAACTAAGGTAGATCCAAATGTCAGAACTCTTCGAGTCTTACTTGGAAATGCCTAAAATTGAAACTCGGAAGTTACTATAATGATGAAAGAAGCTAACTAGTGTGTGAAGTCATTATCTTTGAAGTCCTGCGTTACATTTAACTTATAATTTTACAGAAGTGTAAAACAGATGACTCATTTGACCTCTACATTGCTTGTCCTAATCGACAATCTCGAGCACCAGGAAGAAAGTTTGATTCTCTGCTTGCCAAGTTTCCAGACTGTCCTTCTTTGTTGGTGTACAGTGGAGACTGCGCGCCAGTCAGTGGTGCATCAATGTCCGCAGTAGCTCCTGGTGACTATATCATAGTGTCATCAAGTTCAAAGTCCAAGTTTGATCTAGCGCCTGAGGCTAGTCATGTTTCAGAGTTGTGTCGGATAAAGCAGGAGGACAGTTTCCCTATCAAAGTGAGTGAGGGGTGTCTGACATACAGTGGAACCCTCTGATAAAGGACACTCTGAAAGAGGACAAACCTCTCAACAAAGGACATACATTCTATACAAAATAACCTCCAAAAGAGACAAAAGGCTGGGTCCCAAGTGTGTCCATTACAGAGGTTCATATTTTTCTGTCCCATGTAATCTTCTCTAAAGTACACATAAAATGAAGTGATAGTGGCTGCTGGTATTAAATTTTGGGGGGCTTGGTCCCATGAGGATCCAGGAAGGGAAATCCATGTCAGCTACATAAATCCTGAATCAGCAGTGCTATAAACCCCACCCCTGGTGTACAGTGGCATAGCAAGGATGGTATAGCAAGTGGTGTGCAGAAACAGTAAACTAATCACTCTAGCGATTATTACGCAAGGAGTATCATGCTGAAGAATCATAACTTCTGTTGCAGGTGTCACCTAATTCACTATATAACTGCTTATTCACTTGTACACCAGGACAGCCAAATTTCTCAGTATAACTTCCGTGTATTCTGTATTTTTCAGCAAGGGATCACACATGATCCCTGTTCTTCTTCCTATGATAAACGCATTAGAGTGGTTCCACATTAGAGAGGTTCCACATTAGAGTGGTTCCACATTGGAGTGGTTCCACATTAGAGTGGTTCCACATTAGAGAGGTTCCACATTAGAGAGGTTCCACATTAGAGAGGTTTCACATTAGAGTGGTTCCGCATTAGAGTGGTTCCACATTAGAGAGGTTCCACTGTAGCTACCTACTTCTTTATAACTCTTTGACTGTTCACAGGTTCAGGTTGGTAAGGCTACAAGATATTCATATGAGGAAGGGGCTCTGGTGCATTGTCCAGAGGGCATAACCCTGCATGATGCTGCTGGGAAAGTTTGCATACCAGCACTGGTAATGGCTAAGGTAAGGTAGTTTTGATCGCATTAAAGTTGGTTGCTGAAATTAATAATTATTTTATACAGGTCAAACAAAACAATGATGCTCAAACTCCTGCTGGCATGGAGAATGTTGATTATTTTACTAATTTTGTATACAGAATAATAGAACAGATTTTATGATTATTATAGCAATTTTTAAATAGAGGATTATTATGTATGCACTCGCGCGAAGTAGCCCCACCCACTACTTCGGGGGCGGCGATCTTTCCCTTACAGAATCGTCTACAGGTCTAGCTGCTGTCTCGAAAGATGTTGTCGTTGTCCAGATGCATACATACCAGCTCAAGAAGACATGCTTGGTTCTTTATGACCCCCCTGGCCAGGATAATGGTGGCATTTGGTGCTCGTGTAGCGAGGAAAGTATGGGGAAAAATGAGCAATGAAAGAAGACAAGGAGTAAAAGATGCCTTGCTGAAACGTAGCGGAATCATCTTTGGCGGAATAGGAGTTGGGTCTGCTTGCTGCATTGGCTACTACGTCTATCACATTGAAGAAGCTCCCATAACTGGAAGGCACAGGTTCATGATAATCGATAGACCCAAGCTTATCAACTTGATTCAGCAAGAGCAATCAGAACTGCTAGCTTCCATTTGCATGGGTAGACCAGTCCTTCCTTCCAGCCATCCTGCTTATGCTCAAGTTGTCCCAATTCTCAATAAAGTAATTCCCATCTTAAATAGCCTTGAGCCAGATATAAGTTGGACATTGTATGTATTAGATAGCCCAGACATAGCAAATGCACTCTGTCTTCCTTCTGGGGATATATTTGTTCACTCTGGTCTCCTCAAAGTATGTCAAAACCAAGATGAGTTGGCTTTCATCCTCTCACATGAGGTTGCACATGTTATGCTGAACCATGGAGGGGAAAGGCTGAGCAACAAAGGACTATTTGATCTCCTTCAGCTGATTGTGGTGGGTGCATTGTGGGCACTCATACCAAGCGACTTGATCTCTTTTGTTCTCAGTAAATGGTCTCGTTCTTTGGGTAATGTGTTATTTGACTTGCCTTACTCTCGACAACTGGAAGAAGAAGCTGACAAGGTTGGTTTTCTAGTTGCTGCTGCAGCCTGCTATGAACCTAGTAGGTCTATGCAAATCTGGTCCCATTTTCCAACTGTTGGTGACGAAAATGTGAACTCGCCAGCTCTGGAGTTCCTCTCTACACATCCAATGAACGAAAGTCGTTTGGATATGTTGAAGGCGATTTTACCCACTGCTAGAGAGTTATGGAAGGAAAGAAAGTGCCACGAGATGGAAACTGAAGCAGTTGCCTTTAAGGATATAGTCAAACGAAGTCTTAAGAAGCTATTGCATTAACGATTAATTTTATTTATTTTTTTAATTCATGTAAGTGCAAATTATCAGTTGTAATTTTATATAACTTAATTTCATTTTCACTCTGATGATAACTTTACATCATATAAAGTTTTAAAATAAGAGTACAGCTAGCTGGCTTATAAGACCACTTCATACTTGATGTAGTGGTGAATTGTATGTCACCCAAATTAATTGCAAAGTGGAAAGCTATACAACTTTAAGAAGGGAAGGGATTACATGAAAAAAATACAAGTTAAAAAAATATACTCTAAGCAAATAATTTACTATATTATCATCATGTGGTAGGAGCTGAGAATGATTGTTCCAGTTTTTCTTCTTCCATTTGAGCTAATTTCACCTGTGCACAAGCAGATATAGAAGATAAGGCAAAAAAAGTCGGATTTGTACTCACTTGTAAACTTTGAGAAAGCACCACAAAATCTTTCTGTGTTTCTTCTGTGTGATTCAATTTGTGTTTCAGTGATGCTACCTGTCTCTGCAGTTCTTGCACATGGGCTTCAGCTTTGTCCTAATCATTCACGAAAATAATAGAAAATCATAATTGATTTGGACACCAGCAGATTCAAACCTTGTCCTTGTTGAGCTTTTCGATCATATCTTGTTGTTCATTTATGAAGTCTCTCGACTTCTTTTCGGTAGCAGCCTTAGCAGCAACAGCTTCCTCTCTGGTGCTCCTTTCCATCTCTAGCTTTGCGACTAGAGGAGACAGCTCATCTGTCACAAAAATAATGATTTCACTTTCAGAATCCCCCAGCAAAATCAACTAGACATTGCAGGAGCAGTCAATCAAGTCTGTTAAAAACTTAAAATCCATTTAAGTAGCTCTATAGCTGTTATTAACATTCCTCTGAAGGTTATTATGTGTGGGTGGGCATCTACATCCTGGGTTCTCTTCTGGACAATATCCACCCAGGGAAGGTTATTATGTGTGGGTGGGCATCTACATCCTGGGTTCTCTTCTGGACAATATCCACCCAGGCCAGGATGCAAGGTCACTTGATCAAGCTATCAGATAACACAGTCTGGTGCAGCAGAGAGGTTTCTTGCAGTCTCACTCAAATCATTTTAATGGCTTGTGTTATGATGATACACTTCACATTACATGCTTACAGATCACAATTAGTGCCCACCTATTTGTTTTTTTGCAGCATCAAGTTGACAGTTCAAAGTGATACTCATTTTCTCTTTGCTGCCTCTCTCAATGACCAACATTTCCCTCACATTCTTAATCTGATCCTTGATACTGTTTAGTTGTGCAGTAGTAAAAGCCAATTGTTCCTCAATCTCCTGCTTTTCCTGAGAGGTATAATAAAAATTGGCATTCATACTATGATCTAAAAATTTGCTGGAACCTCTGGATCCCCTGCAGGCTCCCCAATAGCATTGAAGTCAGTGCACACATACGGCCCAATAATTCTAGTCGTTGCAATTGTCAATATAATTGTGTGAAGCATAATTGTGCATGGTGATATAACAGAAACACACTTGCACACGACTGCACATGCACTAAGGGTTTCAAGTATGATACAGTACTGACCGCCAACAAAAATTTTGACTTCTAGTTCTAAGATGCATACATATGCACCAGAGCACTGAAGTATCCTTGATATCAGCTCTGGTAATACAAGAATCATTTCTGTCACATCCCAAAAGTGAAAAGGTTCAACTATGTACTTTTATATTTGATTATCTGAACCAGTGCCCAATGAATGTGGATGAAATACTGTTTGTGAGTTCCTCTCCCAACCAACTATGCTCCATTTATACATCCAGGATAGAGGTACCATGGATAACCGAGGTCAGATAATCAAGGATATACACACACACACTGCCACACAAGCCTTCTTACCTGTTTCAAGCTAACCAGTTCAGCTTGGTAAGCAGCAACATCTGTTGACTGGACAGTTTTGAGACAGTTATATTCCTCACGAGTACTCTCAAGCTGCTGAAAAACAAGTCTTCTCTCTTCATTCATCTTTGCTATCTCTTTCTGTGTGTCTTGCTTAATTTCTGTAAACTTATCCTTCAGCATCCGAATTTGGTTCTTAAATTCTCGTTCATAAGTTTGGAAACCCTCGATCTAAACCACACGATGCAATCATACATGTATCACAAAACCTATTCCAATATTTCTTACCCTTGTTTTCATTTCTTCCTTGAGATCATCCATCTGTCTGCAAAGGGTTTCTTTTTGTTTCTGCTGCCTCATAACATGAGCCTGAAAATCAAAAAGTTTCTTGGTAGGGAACAGACTAACAACAATGTAGTATCTCTTACCTTAACCTTCTCATTTTCAGCTCTGAGCTTATCTATCACCATTTCTTTTTCACTCAAGTCTTTCATCAACTGCTCCTGAACTCGAGGCAGCTGCTGTTCATAGTTTGAACACATATCACTCTTTTGCTTCAATTCTGATTGCACCCTTGAAAGCTAAGGAGACATGATTTTTTACAGTGCACATGTATTGATGCAGTGATGCGTGTACCAAATACATACCTCTTTCTCCAAAGCTTCCAATTTTTCTTCATCTGACTCTGGAGGCTTTTGAAGGCTACTCCATGAGGCAGACCTATAGAGTCATGTAAAAGTAGGTAAAGATCTCCAATCACATAAAGTTCAGTTGACCAATACTAACTAGCTGGGCCATGACAATACACACACACACACACACACACTCACTTCATCTGGAGATTAGGGACGCTTATGAGTACATCACTGGTTTCATTATTGGACCAGGATCTCCGGTGTGTGCGGGCCACTGCTCCTCCCTTCTCTCCACCCCCATCCTCAATGGACCTATTGGGACGCTCAATAATGGTGGGTTGAGGTAGGTCATCGATGCTAATGTCTCGCATTGGACTGCAAAATAAAACAAATATAATTATTCTCTACCACTGCCATTGCACAGTGATGCATAATGTATGGATATTCTCCATCACTGTCATTATAGATAGACAGAATGAGCAAGTACCTGACTGCCTCTCCTCTCTGCAGTTTCTGGTGGAGGCGGTGGATTTCTTCCTTGAGTTTCTCTTGAGAAGCAATGAAATGGTCATTGGCCAGCTCCCAGGTCTTTCTCAATTCCTTGCAATTGAGCTTCTCCACTTCATATTCAGTTCTCACTATTACAAACAGAAAATGACTCATTCCTATTGTAGACTCCATAGTCTAAACTTTCATTTTAATCTCGAAACAGACCCATGACAAAGTCTTGGGTCTGGGTCAAAGTATTCTATTGTGGCGTCTAGTTATAAATGGGACGAGTTTTTCAGGAGACCTTTGAAGTCAATGCCAGTAAAGGTTGGGAGAACAATCCTAAGAATGCAAGCAGTAGAACTCAGCCTGCATCTATGAGATCCTTTACACATGTTGAGTTTTGGTACTGAAAATAAGTACGCTAAGGAGATTAGGCTACTAATAATGGTGATTCAGGCAGCACCCTCTCCAACACATTTGCATTATCATCAGACAGAGAATATTGATCTACATACCTCTGGATAACTGTTCAGAAAGTGATGCTATCTCTTCTTGCATGATGTTCTTTTGCATGTTGAGTTGCTCGGTGTGCATCTCTAGGTCATCACAAGCCTCTCTGGCCAGTCTCAGCTGGTTCTGCAACTATTTGATAATAGTGCATTGGTAGTTATTAGAGAGAGAGAGAGCACATCCCACACACATAATTATTTCATAACTTGTTGCACTAAAATTTGATTAACAGGGGCCCAGATAACAATACCTCTCTGGTTTACAAGAACTATTAGCAGACCGTACTTCTCTGGTGTCGGAGGGAATGGGAGACTTCAAGTCACGACTGGGAGACTTCAAGTCACGACTCAATTCCTGTTCACTACTCAAAGATGTGTCCCAGTCGATCAAAGGTACACTCGAGTCTGCCACCCTCGAAGACTCGAGATCAGCTATCTTAGAGTCTGCTTCACTCAGCTTGGACTTCAGTGACACGATTTCCTGGCAAAAGTGATGGACCACATGTAAGGCCTATCCATATGGGCACATGCTCACATACTCAACTCACTTCTTCTAGAGGAACCACAACGGAACGAAGAAGCTTTGTGTCCTTTGCAGCCTAAACAAAATAATCACTATGTATGTAGACATGGCCTGAAATACACACAGAGAGACTAGAAAGCAATAATGATAACAACAAAACTAGTTGATAGGACTACTACTTGATAGCAAGAGGAGATTTACATGACACGCACAGGGCATGGGAGATCACCTTGATCATGCTTCGCTCCAGACTTTCCTCCTCATCGTCGGGACTTGGTGATTTAACTCGCTGTTCTAGTGGACTGGTTAGCCCCGCCCCTTCAGTTCCCTTTCGAAGCTGCTCCACCTCAGCACACAGAGAAGCCTTCTCCTTCTGCCACCTCTCCCTTTCCTCCTGCATGGCTTGGTTTGTGTCCTGTGACTGGACTGCACATGACAATAAAACAAAGGCTCAAAGTGCTTATTAGGACACATTTTAGAATCAGGGTCGTGCTATAGCCCATAAGTATGAATAGGATTTGCATGTACCTATGTAACTAACTGTGCATATGTAATTGCTTCACAAGGCAGTCGTCTGTATGTGCGACTATAAAATTTCTAGTTTTAGCTGAAATCTGTTGAGTGCATATTAGAGAATGAAAAATTCTGGATGTATCAATGTAGAGGGTAATGAATACATGAAACTCAGTCCTCAACTTACAAATCCAAACATTCTTGACATAAGAACTGAAAGAAAAATGGGTTCAAGGAATTCCAGGTGTGATTACTTGATATAGAGAATATATTCTATTTTGACTGTGGTGACTATTAGTAGTCTTGTGCTTCAGTAAAAGGACATGGGCTCCATGGTGCAAAACTGTGTCTTACTCTTTCTATTATGGTAACCCTTTATGTCTACATATAGGGCTGAGAGGTTCCCCTATCACTGTTCTTCAGAAAAGTGATGTTTCCCAAATAGAGCACACCTACCCATCCACCATAACATTAACAGGTGTGGTGACAGGTTTAGTCATGCAGATAATATAGATGACACGTGTACACAGTCCATGCATGCATGAAGTGGGGGGGGGGGGGGGGGCAGGGAACGGTAAGAGGAGAATTAGGCACTTAATTTACATGTATAGACATTGGACTGTTGATCCAAACCTCTGGTATACAAGACCACCATGCAGGCACTTACCAGACACAATCTTTCTTAAAGATGCTATTTCCTCTTCATACTTTACCCGATCAGCATCAAACTGCTCCCTGATAGTGGCCTCTGTGATTCCTGCCGCAATAGTCACGTCCTTGAGCTGCTCGTCCTTAGTTAAAACCTGCATACTCAACTCTCGGATGTCCTTATCAGACTTCTCAATTGTATTTTTGCAGAGAGAGAGCTGGGCATCACTATGAGCCATTTGGTTCATGAAGGTCTTCCTTTGCCTCCCAAAATTTTCTTCAAGTTCTTCTTTTTCTCTTTTGAACTTGCCACAAAGTTGTTCCAAGTGTCGGATGCGAACTGTCAAAAGGTTTAAGTTTTCTCCCGAATTGTTCAAAGGGGACTGACCTGCTGTAGGTCCCTGACCTGGAGAAGGAAAGCTAGAAGGAGAACCAGAGACAGTACGCTGACGACAATTGCTACTGTGGAGTGCTGAGTGCTGTAAGGATTGATTGATCACCGGCTTCTTCACAGTAGCATAAATAGGAACACTGGAACCCGGTGAAGTGGTTTCATTCTGACTTTGATTGGGTGCAAATGAGTCATATCCAACCAAAGGGGAAGATTTGGGAAGGCTATCAATGTCACTATCTCTCTGGAACTGAAACTGCATGGCAGGCTGCTGCTGCTGCTGCCATGGATCCTCAGGCTGTATTGGACTCAGCGAAGAGGGCTGGTAGTTGGTGTGCATTGTTGAGGTTGCTGGTACATCAGAGTATGCAGCTCCAGTGCTAGTGGCACTGGACTTAGGAGTGCTGACAGATTCAGGAGGAGAAAAAGGCTCATTATACAGCAGTGGTGGCTCACTCTGGAAGTGTTGCTCGGACTTAGAGGGGGGGAGGGTAGGGTAGGAAGGGAGGGACATACCAAGGTCTTCAAGGTCACTCATCTAAAAGTGATCAATTTGGCATGACAAGGTACCTATATAGCTAGAGCCAACTTGATATAACAACTTGGCTAGCTAGCTAGCTTGGTAAAAGGTCAGAGCAAGGACTAATGTGATAACAAGAACCCGCGTCTGTGAATTACACAGCACCTGTTTATTATGAACATCACATCAAGAACTCACAAGTGCATTCAGTTAAAGCTTTCGTAAGACATTTCAGGATCTCCAGCTAGTGGTCTGTTGACGAGCCTTCTCGATATAAGCATGATATTTCAATATTTTTATCATCCAACGTTATCGCTTAATTAGAGCGCTATGAGTTTGGTTGGTAAGATGATACAGACAATACTTATATAAAAAAAAGTAATGATTGTTATTCTGAGTGATATTTTATATCCAGAGCACCAGTCAGCAGTTCTTTACGTTCTTCATAATCTGCATCCTTGTCGGTGATAGCAGTGACAATGTCATCACTACTGCTACGGTCGTTCTGTTGTACATTCTTTTTCTTAGTATGCTGTTCCACTGCCTGTAATAGTTATGACATGCTTATGAATCACTTGGTAAAGTACACAGCTAGCGACTAACTTTTCTATCATTTTCAACTGTCAAGGTGGCAATTAGAAAAGCCCCTCCTCCAAGTACCATGACTATAGCTGTAGTGAAAAGGCCAAACTCTGTACTTAGAGCTTTACCTGCATTGAAACCAAGAGCTGGCCCAGAATAGCGGAAGACTGCATCAGAGATCTGTAGGATGTTGTATGCATAATATTGATATATGTAGACTAGCCAAGGCTTCAAAGATCATTCAATTCTCCATCAAAGCAATGATTAGTGAACCCTTAACATACTTACTTGCAGTAGGGGCACAGACCATAGATCTATTGTTTGGGGCCTTACAATGACTCCATGTAAAATGACAAGGTTTGTGGGTGGCATTACAAAGCAAATTAATTCTCTCATAAAAAAATTAGCTTCCAGGAAATACATAATTAACGACAGGCAATAATTCTTACTACACAGGAAGGTTAACACTACAAACAGTTGTGACATCACAGAATCTAATGCATGAAGCCATGTGTAGGAGGTTATCATAAATTTTTCAGAGTAAGAATAATCTTTATTACAGCTAGATTTTGTACATGGTATGCTAGAGTAGCTGTGATGGAAGCTAGTTGATGCTGCTAGCTTGTCTTCCGCTAGATTAAACGGTTGCATTCCAAATGAAAAATTTTATCTTTCCATTAGCTTGTTAATGAAGCAATAAAATGTATTTTTCTTCAGGATGTGCGATGAGGTCACCTTACAACTGTAGTGCTCATACAAGCTAGTCCCAACTCCACTTATCGTGGGTACACACAGACAAGCCACAATAGAGCCACACTCAGACCACTTCATGGACATCATGAGTGGCTATAATAGGATAAGTATCTTACCGCTCCCACGATCAGAGGACTGATCGCATCTCCAAGTAAGTGAGAAAACAGAATTTGAACGGCTGAAGCTGTAGCCCTTCTTTCAGGAACGATTGAATACTGCAGATTTAAAGAAATGAAGCAGAAAATTCATAGCTTTCACAGGTTGTTTTTTTTTTTCTAAATACATAATGGAAACTCCAAATTACACCAGAGGGGAACTATCAACTGGTTTTGTTTTGTGCTAGTCGCATACATTAAAGAGTACAGAACTCAAAGCTTGCGCCAGCTGGACTATGCACAACCATGTATACTGCACCTGGTCATCAAAATGTATGGGAAAAGAACTATCAGCACGAACTATGGAAAGCAAATAATCTATTCATACATCATAAACAGCACTATAATCCTGGTATCAATATATATATATGGCATTTGGAATAGAAAACATCACAATCCACTGCAAGCAGTAGCCAATACTCACGACTACATCAATAGAACTGTTTAATAACTTCACTGGATCATAAATCAGATATCATTTTAATGGCGATTGCTACATTTACAGTTCCCTTTCATTGGACACAGAAAGGTCAATGGTCAATCGGTCTATAGCCAACCATACTTTTCACAATAAAAAACAAAGATTTCGAAACACTTCCATATTTCCAATGAAACTTGATCCTTTAACAAAAGATTAGTTCTCGCACTAATGAACTCTATGATACATGATATAATTTTCTCATAGCAGGTTCCTTCTTTTTCATGTTTGTGACACTGGTACTTGTCCTTCCAGTGGAAGTAGCTACATTGTTGCATTCAGTAAGACGTAAGAGAAGCCGTTTCTTCATCGGAAGTTATACCAACACTTCCCTCCTGCTCCCCCGCAAATGGGACGAAATCCATGAAAAGAGCTGCCTTACTACTAGACTACACACACCCACTATCCCCCCCCCCCCCTTGTCTATACGATCAGTCCATCAGCACAGACATGATTTGATAGTTCCATCAGCATCAGACATGATTTGACAGACATTGTACTTAAGCCAAAAGTCTTGTTATGTTGTAGCCAGTGTGTGTGTGTGTAGACCACATAGAAACCAGAAATCATCTCCCTTTATTTATTGTGTATCCATACAATACAACTAGGGGTTTTTAAGTTCTTGTAATCATATTATATTACAATTCAGTTGCTTGAAACACTCAATTATTATTTAAAAGAGATTTTGCTATAATGTAGTTGCTGAAGTGGGAGTGACGAGTATGAAATATCAAAGACAAATAAAGGAGAAATTTCATTGTAAGAACAATCATGATGGCTTATATAGCTGCATGGCTACTCACAGCAAGATTCTAACAGATTGTCCTTCCCTCATTAGTTATCCTTTGAACATGCATGGCTTTATATATTACTGTGGTGAATTAATTCTAGAAGTAGTGATGAATTTTATTTCTATCTCTTCCGAAATATTCCCCCCCCCCCCCCCCCCCCCAGTTTGTACACATGTTAGAACAGCTGGTACACAAATGTTTGAGCCAAGCCACCATGCACCCATAGCAATGAATAACAAGTAATCCAATATATCCCAGCCATTATAATCCAACAGCCCATGATACACAAACCACTAAATACATCATTTTCACCATGAGTGAATCCACTTACCAATAACATGGCAGACACCGGAGTCCAGTTGAGACAAGCAAAGAGTATTGCCAGGAATACAGTGACATAGGAGACATAGAGTATCTTGTATTGGACCACAGTGAGACTCAGGTACAGGAAAGGTGTTGCTACCAACATCGACACACTGCACACAATAGCTTCGGCTTTCCTTGTGTATCTGTTGAGGAACTTCGCAAGTTCAGAGCCAATAACCGTTCCAAAAATCCCAGCAGTGACTGTCATTGCACCAAATATTAAAGCTGCACTGTAAACAAGAGAGAGGAGAGATATGTAAATGAGAACAATCGCAGATAACTAAAGTGTGACTAACAAAAACAAAACTGACTACTATCGTTAGTGAAAAAAAGTCCATATGCACACCCCCAGGCTGTTGGTTCACAGAGGTAACTAATCATGACTATTCTCCTGGACTTCCACCAACAGGGCATTACTTATGATAAGAAATTGATATTGACCGGACATGATGTCCCCACGAAGTATAGTTTGTCTAACATTTAACTGGACATTGCATCAGTGTGCATTTTGACAAGTACTTTTGTCCTGACAAGCAAATATTGGCCAAAAAAATGTCAGGTGTCAGGCTGTTATCATAAGCTCTGCCTAAATCCTCCCATCCAAAGCTACCCAAATTACAGTTAGTTCACTCTTATCTAGCTCTAAGTGTTTCAATGCGCCTACACGAGAATGATGCTATAGTGCTCAAGGTGAATGTAATGCATGAGCACATGTTGGGTTCAGTAAGAATGCAATTACTGATCAAATTTAAATGAGGTAAATTCCTGAGGTTTTCCACACACACTTTTCAGAGAATCTGATTGGTCACTAGTCATGCGACCAGCACTAATAATTAATCCAGTCCCAGAGGATCCCTATGTACACAGCATGAATGTGGGGGTGTGACAGAGATCAGACACACCACAATGTAATACATTGTAGTCAGAACTCTGAGAAATAGTAATATCCATAGTGAAATCAAGTGGTCTGAAAAGGGGGGAGGTCTTATTAAATCAGGAACACCTGTGCTACAGGCTGGCCGATAAATGGTGAACTGTGGTCATACAAATGAGTTGGTTTTCATTGCACTACCCCTAGTCAGCCCTAGTTCTCAGCCCTATAGTCCTCAGCCCTAAGCCCTAGTCCCAGCCCTAGTCCTCAGCCCTTAGCCCTCAGCCCTCAGCCCTAGTCCTCAGCCCTAGCCCTCAGCCCTAGTCCCAGTACAACTTACAAAGGCTATCTTCAAATGCGATATTTACATATATACTCTTTCCTCATAACAAACACAAACATCAACACAATCCTTACAAAATATCAGGTGCTTGACCTTATGATTTGCAACATCCTCACACTTAAAGAGGAAAATTAATATTTGCAGGAACTTTGAGGAATGATGTGGGCAGGGCTGGCCATCCAGGTACTTAACTGCACAGGTGACTGATATACTAGAGGCCACAGCACATCCCTGAATAAAAGTTCCATGTACACTACCACAGCACATCTATCTACACTCTGATAAGCAATAAAGGATACTTAAAATAATGACTGTGCTCCTTCATTAAATTGAAATTTGTTCAATATATAAACAGTCATTAGCAGTTATAGCATCAGGAGAAGTATTGGTCTGATGCCAGACGATGATGGACCCTACATAGTTTTTTCACACCACTTAACTACCACATGAAGTATAGCCTTGGAGTTGTACAGGACAAAAGAGCAAAACTGATGTACTTCTCAATAATTATTGGTAGAACTGGCAACCATAATCATGGTATATATAGAGGAACAAATATAGAGTGTGCTTGTGTGCATAATATAGAGGAACATAATTATTATGTGGTACACTGTGCAAACATGCTGTGCATTATAGATCAAGGAACATGTGGTACGCTGTGTGCAATAGAGGAACATACTGAGGAACATGTGGTACACTGTGTGTAATAGAGGAACACACTGTGCATATATAAACAGTGGTACACTGTGTAATAGAGGAACACACTGTGCATATATAATAGAGGAACATGTGGTACACTGTATAATAGAGGAACACACTGTGCAAAATAGAGTGAGTGGTATAGTAACACATATCAAGGTGCATTGTATCTATAGGAACATGTGTGGTGAGGAACATACGTGGATTGTTGATAGCAGGGGCTGTTGGGAATGGAACAGGAAATTCTAGTAATGAAGGCCGGTGCCCACTGTGCCAGAGCTCCTGTTGTGTAGGTCACAGCAGTAAAACCTGCAGTCGACGCCAGAAATGTCTTACTGCAAGAGAGAGAAAATAATTAAAGATGAGCTCATTTGTCATTCATAAAGTGATTTCAGGATATTGTAAAATATACTGCTCTCTATGACAGAACCATGATGAATAATACCTTGCTTGTTTGCTGCTCATAATACTATGTATACATTATAAGCATGATTATAGGAACCATATGGAAGCTAATTATAGGAAGAAAGTATCATGAAAGCTGTCTTTAAACATGTCCGTTTTACTGTCTCTAATCGTAGGTGATTCCACGGTTACTCCACTGACTACACCTAATTCAATTATGGGGAGATGCTCTGAAATTATTCAGTGTGAAAGAATTAGAGCAAGCTGACTCCTGGGTCATGACTCCTGGGTCACGACTCATTGGTGCCTGAGCCTTAATGGCATGCTTGTAATAACATTTACAGGAACCATCCAGCTATTAGGAGTTGGAGTCAAAGATTAAAGGCATCAGACACTCATGGAATACTTTGCTCACTATCAACATTGCCCTACCAATAGATAGACTTACCCCTGAAATGATAAAGTGGTTAGTATAATTTCTCTGATTATGATCATGCATCATACACATTGTGTTTGCTCCGCAGTATCTAATGGACTGATCATACAATTGGAGGGTGTTGTATTATCATTAGTTACTGTTTGAGCTATCAAAGATGATATTAACTACATTAGGTGAAGTTACTCACTTTTTCATGAGATATAAGAGGTCACCAATGTAGCCAAAGAATCCTTTCGCTCCTTTGACCCCAGTGGACTTCCTTTGGCCTTCACTTACACCTCGGACTGGCTCTTTGATCAGAAACAGTATCAGGAGAGCTGCAATCACACCTAGTGCTGGAGTCACCTGTGTACACAAGGTCAGAGTTCATTATACATACACAGCTTGATGTGAACATGCTTGAGGTGTCTTCATTTCACACATAGTATTGGAGGTCTCTCTCTCTCTCTCTCTCTCTCTCTCTCTCTCTCTCTCTCATGGAGTAATGAATGACACATAGTAAGTGTCCAGATTTTTGAAGTGCATATCTGGTCTTTTGTCAAATCTTCAATTTGTGGATGCACTGGCCCCCAAAAATTCAACATCTTTCATGGAAAACGACTTCATTAAATTGTGACTCTAGTAACCATGGAAGTAAATCCTCCAGTACTAACTCGTACTCCAGTAATGCAACTATGACATGCAGCACACAATATCAGAGTCAGAACATCCCTGATAAAAAAATATTGCTGCTACTGTTAGCTCTGAGGGGAGATGAGATAAATGTGGACTGAACTTATGTGTCCCCAGTGTCCCTGCACTGGAACACAGAAGATTAAGTAGTCCACATTGAGGAGTCCACTATTAATTTACTATCACATACACAAATGGAAATAAACAGGTGAAGTCAGCAGAAAAGCAAGTCCTTGAACTTGTGAGGAGCATTTAGTACACTTTACCAGCAGAATAATAAAAAAGAAGCCAGCTCCAATTAACGTGTTTGATAACAACCACTGCTAGCCACATGACAAGGGGACCAGTCTAGACAGGCCAGAAATTAAAAAAAAAAATTCTTATAGAGTTCATAGAGGTGCAAGCATGTTGAAGACAAGCACGCCACATATTACACAAGAGGACAGCAATGGCAAAGATAGCTAGGGAACAATAATTATCACGAGTAAGGGTATTGTTAAGTGTGGACATAATCCCGATCAATGCTATTCTTTCAGTCTATGAGGGAGGCTAGTGTGTACCTTGCCTGCTTAGATAATGAGTGAGAAGCACACATTATTGATTAGCGCATATTCTTGATTGATTTGATACTATCTTGACCACATTGAAGGTTAAATAACCATCTTGCAGCTCATGATACAGCAGGTGGACGTGACTAAGCTGACCTACATTCTCAACCATTTAGAGAGCTTTTATGTTAAATGACTTGCAAATGAGAACTGCAGAGACTGTAAGAATCAGCAGCAGAAACTGTCAATAAGCAGGTCATGGTACAGACAGTTACTGGTATAATTTAGAGCATGCAGAGCAGAATACCTACTCATTTATAAATAGGAAGTAGAGATGCCAGATGATTAGAGGTTCTAACTTGAAGGGTTTATTACCTGGAATTCTAAATTCCAAGAGTAGCAAGTAAATGAAGGGTTACCTCAGACTGATACCACTACAGTTGAGTTGAATTGACCTCTAGATAGGGATTTTGGGTTGAACAATAATGACAATAATAATAATACATGCCCCCTTTTTTCCTCTGTCTGGACAGTGGAAAGCATTCATAGATATGAATCTTGCAGGGTCTGCCCACACAGGATACAGGGGGAGACCGCCTCCCTCCCTTACTGATACAGTTAAAGAGAAGAATGCCCCTGTGGCCACATTTAATGAAATGTACCCACTTACCCTCAAGGCCCATCTCCAACTGTCAGGCTGGTGGAAGAAACTATGGACCAATTTGGAAACTTGAGATCCTGTGATGTAACCAAGGGCACTGCAAAGTAAGTAAGAGGTTATGATTTTATGGTTTTATGACTTATGGCTTTGTAGGATGGATAAACAACCTAGGGATTTTCCCTAAACAGCTGCACACAGACAAAAATAAATCCCTTTAGGGCTCCAGTCTGCTGCCTTCCCACCAAACTATTGAACATCAAAGAAAGTGGAAATGCACCTATTTGTACACCACAATGTCCTTGCTAATCGAGCCACACCCAATCTAACCTAGGGTCGCCCAATCAAGCCACATAACTAAGAGCTCTCACACCTTTCCATCAGCTATTAGCACCTGCACTCAACATGTACCAATCTCCATTCAATATAGCAGCCAAATTGTCTGGATGTTTGCTAACACCTTAAACACTATTCTCATACACACACACACAGTACAGTATAGTCTGCACTGACTGGCTGACCTTCCCACTGGCATGGCAATGTAGAATATGGCCAGCATCCTTAGTCTCTTATTGGAGGGGAAAAGGTCAGCAATCATTGTAGGGGCAATGGTAGCGTAGCTGGCTTCTCCGACACCTACCAACAGACGAGTTCCAAACAGCATCCAGAAATTCTATAAAAAAAAAAGTATGGAGGAAATCATATTGTCTAATTGTCTATTTCCACCATCCCACCACCATTGGTCCCAAAGGAAATAACCTTCCTTGTGACATTTCATTCTACATTCAGTTTTGTTATGGAACATACTGGCACCACATCAATTCACTAGTGTGTTTTAGAATAGGGCAGGTTTCTTGTCATTTTTGCTCTATTACATCATTGGAGCCCTCATCCTTTTTGATTATCCCTGTCATGTGGTAATAATTACATCGGTATGTGTACATCTTACCGCCAAAAAAAGGCAAGTTGTGTGTTTGCTTATTTGTTGAATTTCTGGTATTGTGCAAATATGTAGTTGCACTTCACTGAGCAATGACATTGTGTCAGATCCAGAGAATAGCTGGAAGCTAACCAGATGTGACACACACGTTATTCTAAAGCTAGCAAGTTGGAAAACACTATTACAGCGCCACCAAAAATTATAATTTTGGGAACCATCATTGAACCTTGAACCATATGCTATGCTCTAAAAACCATAACACATGATTAGAGTTAATTGGTTCTAGCCAGACTTCTTTTCTTGGAAATATTCAGAATCCTTTAAAATGACTTTGGGTGATGTATGTGAGGGGGAGGGAAAGCAACCTCTCATGAACACAAAGGTGAACTGGTAACACTGCAATGGGTAATGGAAAAGTCCTTAGAATAGATTGAAGCGAGTGTTTCCAATCACGACCATACAAATGGGACCACAAGCACATTGCTCTTACCACTGAAAAGGAGCCAGTCAGCGTAAAAGCTGACCACAATAAGATTCCAACGAATATGATATACTTTCTGGTGTAGCGGTCTCCCAAGTAGCCAAAAACTGGAGAGAGCAGCATGTAACTGGCAATAAAGGCAGTCTGCAGCAGACCTCCCATGGTATCATCTACTGCCTCTTTTTTCCCATTGAGGTGGAACCCGCTTCTCGAGGTATCTTGGAGTTGGAGTAGAATACCTGCAACATGATATAGACCAATTACTACTGCTAGGTTACAGGTAACAACCGACAAGTGACTTCATTTGTTCCTATCACTAATCCAATTTAAGACAAGTTTTCACATGCCTACTGAATTGTACCATGTCTGATACATGTACCAGGTACATGTGGGGACATATACAGGGTACATGAGGATCATTATAATTATCATAATTATACATCTACAGTGAATTTACTGAGAGCCACACATATACAGTGAATTTACTGAGAGCCATAATTGTGGATTACTGAGAGATACACAGTGAATTTACTGAGAGCCATAGCTAATTGTGAAATTGCTGTACTGAGAACATAACTACTGGTCAAAAGGTCATTTTCCAGCCATCTTGAAGTTGAAACCACTCCAGATACTTAGCTCTGAACACACATACATGTACATAGGATAGGCAGTGAGCAAATTAATTCTACTAACATGTCATAAAACACTGAGGATCATGTATTCCACTCAATTGCCACATAATGTTGCTGTTCCCTGACACTAGCTTACTGACAGGTAACCCCAGTACAGAACAGGAACATAACAGTCTGACTCTGTACTATAAGGACATAGTATAAATCCAAGTACAGTACAAGCCAATAGAGTACAGAGACGGTCTCCCAACAGTCCCAACTGACATAAAGTCTCCCAATAAAGGGACATACATACATACATACATACATACAAACAACAGTGTGTCTATGATCGGCTGGGGCACATGAGCCATTTCGTAATGTGTAGCTATTTATAGAATATCCATAAGGTTATTAATTATAAACTTCTTGTACTCTACAATATTTATGTGCCCCTTAGCCCTTATGTACTGTACACAGAGCAGACAAAAGATGTAGGATACATGCACATGGCTGTAGCATCTCATATCTTGTCCATGGCAGGCACACAACATGTCACTGTGGACTTGGCATGTCATCATCATGCATATTGACAGGTTTCTTTTCTATTTTTAAATACCACCATGATGTGCAGAGGTTTGTGCAGAGGTCTCCATGGCAGCCCTAGCACTCTCAGCATCATGTACTAGAAATTGAATATATAATTGTGCACACCAACAGAGGCTGACACTCTTCATCTAAGTGGCTTCAGGTGACAGCACCCATTGACACTTAGCAGGTGACCAGAGCACATGGATCATGGGGCTTGCACACAATAATTGCCTTCTTTATCATCACACATAATGTCCAGGTCAAATAATCGCATTTACTCTCTTGACTTCAATATGGGGGGAGAAAAGGACAAGAAATCCACTTCTGTTGCACCAATACATATATCAATGGTTACTGAGGCATTGCTTAGTCAACACAAGTCATTAGTGGTTTCCACATGTGCATGCTGATGATCGGCAAATAACCTACCAGCTAGGTGCTGACTCCACAATCTTCGAATGTCGCAACGTTATTGTGACATCACAAGTCAAAGCACTCACTATCTTGTGATCAGAGATGACATACTGTGCAGTGCCTGCCCTGGAATGACCACACTTCAGCAGTATAAGTGCAGGTTTGAGATTCTTGGCATTAAATCACCCAAATACCCAGTCAAAAAAAAAAAATTATTCTTACCAGGTTTCTTCCTCTTATGGTGTAAGACATGGAAGTTTTTCCTGCCTTTTATGCTCTCTCTCTCTCTCTCTCTCTCTCTCTCAATTGTGTCTTTCAATTATTGCACAAGCTATTATGAATTAATGTTTCCCAATAAGCCATTGTATTGAGCCACCAATCCTGCAGCCACCAATCCTGCAGCCACCAACCCTGCAATTTCTAAGAAAGGAATTACAACTCAAAAGACCCGACAGCAAAAAAAGAATCACTCATTCTTCAGAAAACAAGATGTGCATGAACACAAGATTCACTCACTGGCTTCACTCCTACAATGGAATCGAAAAAAAATTTCTTGGCTGAGGTTGAAATTCCTAATCATAGCAAGTGCTAACTACTTCACCATAAATAGGTTCAACAAGGGCTTGCCAATGCAAAGTGTTAGTATCACTTTCCAATTTCTCAACTGTCCGATGTAACATACCTGTGCCCCTTCAACCATATCATACAACCACAGTCTATTTGCCTACCAGTCCACTCAATAATCCTTTTATGACAGTCTGAGCGGTAAGCATAAGCACATGACTGAGACAGCGGAATGCAATATGCTGACTAAACCAGTACAACATCAATTGATTGTGAGGATGTATGCTAATAATACTCAAACTAAAAATTAGACCAGTACAATAATTAATTATAATACTCTGTGGAATTTCCGGTTGGATTGATGGATTACAGAAAGTGGTGGGTGGCTTATAATACACTAAAGGGGTAAATGCAGTGAGCCCCACACTAGTGCTACTATACTTGTATGTACTTTCATGTTGCAGCTTCTTTTTGTGACAACTTTGGCATGATACGCTCACCCCATAATTATTATGCTCGCATTATCTTCAGCCATTCAGCCCTGAAACTATCAGGGACCACGGTGACATCATGTTATGAACCCATATTGTGGACCCTCAAGTACCATGCCATGTGAATCCTTACATGGACCCAATATCATGGGCTCCTATATCATCACCTCTGAACTCTTGCGGCAGACATATTCAGTTGAACAATGGTGACTAGTATCACCAACTTATTCAGAAGCAGAAGAAGAAGATCCTTTAGAGGCCTCTGTCACTAGTATGAAGGTAGTAGGGGCGTGCGTCCCTGGCTGTGAGACCATCTGCATGTGATAATACCGCTCACTGGCTGGTGGGACACTTGACTCCTCATTGCCACTCATCTAGCCCCTCTGCATGTGAGAATATTCATTCCACTCACTGGCTGGTGGGGACACCTGATGACTACTCATTTCTAGCTTCACCGTCAGCACCAGATTTATTGTGAGGCCATAAGCCAAGACACCACATGAAAACGTCATGTGTGACACTTTCCGTGACTCTGTATTAGTGTTGAAATATTGGGGTACCTCAATTGGTGACTCTATTTCACACAATCTGGAATGTCAAACATATGCCTAATCTTGAAAGAACATTGGTCATGTGAACAACTGTCACTTTGATGGGGTCAAAGTGTGTGTGGTCAGCTGAAATTTTTGTGGGTAAATTTTTGTGCATATCAAAACCACAAAATTTACCCTATGAAAAATTTCAGAGTACCAGATATCGGTAATTTCTAGCTCTGTGTTGCAGTCCAGTTTGAGTGGCTACTTGCTTGCAGTTGAAGCATTAAAATTGAAATTGCTAGCAACAAGGGGGTCAAGTGCATCAGAGGGTTCATTGAACCCTTAGGTACTTCTGAAGAATCCTCAGTATTTGATGTCCAATCCCATGAGGGTAGACATGCAACTTTGTTGGCATTTGCTACAAATTGAATTATTGTTTAGCAAATTAGGGGTTCCAAGTTGTGAGGGATTTTAATTGATCAAAGTGTGAAAACAAGGCATAATTTTAGATCTAGACATACTCTCACTCTAGGAGTTCTTCAGTCTACACTAGGATGACACACATGCACAGACTTTAGCCTCAAGGGGCCCCCCCAAAAAACAACAACAAAAAAACTGCACAAAAGACGAAGATATTGAGTTAATCATTCCAACACTGTAAGCTATTGTTGAGCTATTTAGGAAGTATTTACAATCTGAAATTCTCTTCAGTCAACAACCACATGACCCCATGGTTATGTCATCATGATCAAAATGCACATGTCAGCATTCTTAAAGTATTATACTTGGTCGTGGTGACAGGTGCTCAAAATGCTATCACAGCGCATAGCATACATGCAAACCTTTTTTTAAGAGCTTAAAAACTGGCAGGTGTGCCTGGCTAATTTAAGCTACTTTACCTGCTATTGTGAACCTGTCCATATAATTCAGCAGATTAATACAGGTGAGAAGAATTAGGGTGAAGTATTTATTGAACGTGTCTGCTTGTATCAAACCCATCACATCAGAGTCACTTCTCAGCATAAAAATTAAAAAAAACAGCTGAAGACAGTCATCAGATCATCAATCTAATTTTCCTAGCGAGCTGGGCGGAGCTAGAAAATACGTTTAAATAGATAATTAACGCTACGATCGTCAATCGATTAGTAAAGCGATCTGCGAGCCATGGAAATCAGAACAAGCTAGTCGTCCAAGTTAAAGCTGTGTCGGTACCGAGGAGCTTTAATTACATCTATTGACAGTATGATGTCCGCAGGTGAGTGCATCAAAATAATGGTACTACAGCCCTTGAATGAAGGAGAAGGTTTTAACGTTGCGCATTTATGCAGCATGCATGGCATGTACGGTAGCTACCTATAGCTGCATATATTAACTTAACGTAACCTGGAGCTTCTAAAGAGAACAAAAACCAGTGGCCGTAAATCATACTGTTAGAGTTAGGCAGCTATTGAGCTATTAATAATTTGAAAAGTGGATTGTTAGCTTGCTGCCTACCAACAACTTTGTAGAGTAGCTAACTACAGATTTGAATGTTTTCTTCATACCATTAATTTATATATTTTTTTACTGCAGAATTCCCAACAGAAGTTATTCCAGAATCATTCAGCGATCCTTGTGTAAGTATGTACTGATAAGCAGCCCCAAGCATTATGAAATGTGGTAGTGGTGGAATGTAGCTAGTGGAGTGGGTGTAAACTGTTGCAGTCAGGCACCACGTATTCATAAAGGGTCCTGTCCCAGACTGTCACCAGATCTCTGGAAACAGGTGGCCAGTGAGACTTTGGGGCATTGTTTATACATAGGAGAGTCCTTATAGTGTTTTGCCATTGTATTCTGACCACAGATTTCATAGCGCTTCTCCATGGTGTGATTTGATTTTCAATATTTTTCATGCATATTGGTATACTGCATTGCTTTATGTAAAATCAATAACTTGTAGGTTTCATATGATGGAAATGCTGAGGATTTTCACAGTGAAGTGGTAGGGAATTGTCATTCCTCACACTCTCTGTACAACAGCAGCCAGTTCTTTGATGAGAGATATGGCCGGTCTTTCGACTCAGACTCCAGCCATCACAGTTTACTGCTAGAAGATCCCGCCACTGGACAGGACTGCCTACTAGAGGATGAACGAAATGGAGGACTTCGAAATAGCAGAAGTAATAGTTACTCATGTGAAACAAATGTTCACATAGGTGGCAGTTGTATTAAAATTTTGGTAAAAGAACCCACGGAAAATGAGGACCCTACTTTAGAACTGACCTCTCAAAGTTCTCCTGCACTTTTGAACCATGATGTGAACTTGAATGTTAACAAGAGACCCAAGCTCAGGAGAACTGGAAATGTTGAAAATACCAGTCAATTTATTCAAGGTCTTTTCGAGCCAAACTACATTATCTCGCCTCCATCTTCTGACACTGATTCTGATAGAAGGAGCTTACCCACCCCCACTCCAAACTATGACGAGTTGCTGACCACACCTACTCTGGCATACCCAGGTGGGGAAGATGTAGAGCACACAGTACGAGGAGGCGAAGCAGCTCAGTTGGAAGGAAAAGAATGTATTCCATCAAGTAGGTCCATCAGCATGACTTCAATTAAATGGGTGTTGGTTTTTCATAAAAATAAACATGGCTTTGATGGTGTGATGCAGCCCTTGCTACTCATCTCAGTGTAGTGTGTTGCTCCTTGGTATGGTATGGTAGTGTATGTATTTACTAAGTAATCTTATTATTGCTGCAGCTAACAGAACCAGAAAACAAGGTCAAAGTTTCAATCACCAAGTTTACACTTATTTAGGTAAGTTTGGTGTGGGCTGATCCTCACTTGTGAAATATTAAATAAAATGTGTGAAAAGGAACTAAAATTAGAAGGTGATAATTCACAAGAGTTTGTGAAGTCCATTTTTCACCTATTTATTTCAACTTCCTTTAAATTTCAATACTTAGATAATTCTGACATTCGTTACGAGGAGTTGAATTCTGCTGGAGGCTGCAATGGGTGAGTGAATTGAAACAAGCATGGGTTTAATGTGAATCCAATCCAGTCACTATACGTAGCTTCCTACATTTAATTGCCCGGTAGCTAGTGCATACACCCCATAAACTATACCACTTGGATATGTAAATAGTCTGCTTGAGCATTAGTAAAGAATGGAATGTAAACTTCAAGGTATATCCACGGCTAAACATACTCCACCATGGCACTCCCCAGTTGATTCTTTCCAACATTCCACTCAATGCAACGTGTTGAAACAATTAATCTCGGACATTCTACACATTACTGTGTATAATTATTCTTTTCCTATAGGATCAGTCTAAGTCTTCTCTCCAGAAGTGGAAGACCTCATTACTTGGAAAGTCCTCCTTATGACTTCAATGCTTTGTCCCTCCCAACAGTTGAAACTCGTAAACTTAGCGACCCTGTCGCCAACTTGAGACGCCAAAGGGTAAAGACTACATATGAACCCCGAAAGCAGAGATGTCTTTCAGATTCCGAGGCACCATCATTACTGTGTTCCCTCGATGAGGACGAGATGAAGAGTGAAGAAGGAGCCTCATCAGCACTCGGTGGTTGTGACTCGGGTTTCCACGATGAAAGGAGTTCTCGCTATCTGGAGAATATGACTGCTTCGTATTCATCACCAAGGGCTTCCCAACACTCATCAGATTTCCTCTCTCTTGAAGAAACAGCTGAGTTCACTCAAAGATCAAGAAGAGTCACTCCACATCCTTCCTTCTCATTAGGAAACCAGGAAAGTTCTCTGTCTGACGACCAATCGAGCATACACACCTCGCCTAACCCAGGAACTTTAGTCCATCCTCGAGAACGATCACGAAGATCTTTGCTAAAGAACTTCAGCCAGAGCAGTTTAGGGGGAACCAGTAGTATTGGTGCAAGTAGTGATAGTCCTTCTCTCAGCTCCGTATTAGAAACCCAATCTAATTTGACTGGTGTGACCGATATACTGTCCAGTCTCGGATTTGACGATTTTGAGAGTCCTCAGTTAGTCCCTGATCGTTTCATACCAAAGGAGTTGGAACACTTGCGACCGTCAGCAATGAAGATAGCATCCTTTGAGCAGAATATAGCTCCAGACCCACCCAAATCACCAGATTCTTTAGTCAGTGGTCAGTCGTCCTCCACTAGCCACACACCAGGTCCACTCCTGCAGCAGCGATTCACAGAACCATCCTACCTACCACTGGGAGCAACAGCCGAAAACTTCCTTGCCTACCCATCCCATCCTACATCTCCTCAATCATCAAATTCGTTACCCAAGGATGAAACACCGCTCACACCAAACAGTCCATTAGATCGCACACCTCTTTTCACCGACACAACAGCAATATTGGGATTCACTCATAGTCGTGTCCTGGAGACTGTGCCTGAAGAAACTGCCAGCGATCTTTCCCCATCTCCACGCTGGCTCTCTCCGAGAGTATCCATTGATCATTCTGTGTTGGAGCATGGAGACAAGTTAGGTGCTAATCTCAATGTGCAGAAGGTGCGTAGACGGTCCCTACCAACCAATCGTGACGGCTATAGGTTGAGTATCGGTAGTCAGGTGGAGAGCGACACAGGAGATAGCATACAGCTCTCTGTGACTTCCTACGATGATGAAATAGCTGCTGAGAGGGAGAGAGAGCGAGAGAACTTTCCACCAGTACACATTGATGATGGCCTGCTCTCTTCTGCTCGACGACGAAGGAAAGGTGTGTACACTCCTCCTCAAACACTTCTTTCTTGGTTATCCACACAAAAAACTATTGATGAGGAAGACGACACAGATCCAGATGAACTACCCTGGCCTTTCAATGAACAGGCTCGACTCAGAAAGAGTTTGACTGAAATATCTCTGGCACAGAAGAAGCTCTCTTCCTCTGAGGGTCCAGCCAATCCGTCTGAGAATGCAACAGAAACTGGTAGTGACAACAACGGATTAGAAATCCTTCAAGCCAGCAGCCAGCACGACATATCCCTCTCTCCCATCTCGACTCCCAATGCAAGGCTGTCCCCTCAGCCTGCTATATCCGAAGTAGATGAAGATGAACTTCTAGATCAAAGGTCAGTTGTTAGCACAAGCTAGTCAGTCAGGTGGCCTGACTTGTAGTTTTTTGTGGCTTTGTGGTCACTCCAGTCCACTCTAATCCACCTCTTTCTTCTTCCTTTTATAGTCATTCCTGTACCTGTTCACCCCTCCATGTTGCCGACTCCAGCTCCAGTGGGACAAAGCCTCTAATCAGGGCGATTCTCTCACCCAATCTACAGCCAGAGAGCACACCACTGCAATTCGATGATGCTGGATACAGTGACTTAAGAATAACTGCATCCGACAATACCACCTCTGATAAACTTCCAGTCTCGCCAGGGAGTGACTCTGAAGCAACGCCTGTGTCGCTGACACGAAATTTCAGTGAAGATCCCATGACTCCAGCCTCACTCAGCAGAAAGAGGCGAATAGGGCAGTTTGTACCAGAACCTGGCTTCAGTGAATCTAAGAACCTCCATTTACCTGCTGGTGATCTAGGGAAGGAATTTGATCACGGTACACATGTTGGTGGTGGGAGTAAGGAAGTGAGCTGCACATCATCTGTCAGTGACGCTGCAAGTGGCTTCATGTCACCAGTAGGTAGTCAGCCAGTGGTACCCACCAATACTTCCAGTGGAAAACTCTGCACTGTATCATCTATTGATGAAGAATCCTCCAGCTTTGATGATCCACCAGCTGACTCCAGATCTCCCTTAGACACTGTGATGACAAAAACTGTGGAGTCTCGTCCCAAAGGACTACCTATCAGTATCTATGACATAGAATCTTTAAACTCTCCTACGAGTTCCTGCAAAGAAAAGGAATCAGTTGCTTCAATTGCTAGTATATGTGAAACTGTACCTGCCTACCTCGACCTGAATACTCCTGTGCCGTCATCATGTACTCAGCGTCCTCCCTTGAGAAAGCAAATGGTGAGGATATGATTTACTTTCTATCATAACTTATTTTGACTGCACAATATCAATTTCTGTGTTATAGAGTGCAGATGAGTTTGGCCAATGTGCAGCAAACCGTCCTCACAAATCTCGCAGGAAACCCGTATTTGGGGAAGCACCAAGTCACGGAGTTGCTGGACATCTCCACACAAACCAGTCTCTCATAGAAAATGAAAAAGAAGTCACTAAACTGATGGTTCTGTGAACCAACTCTTTTGCAGACCATTTCGTGTTTGTTTGTTTGTTTGTGTTCATTGCATGTGTATATTATGTTATATTTGTGTCTTCGTTTGGCCCTTTTCTTCTTTTTTTTTTTTTCTTTTTTTTTTTACATCACATCATTATTTTCACCAACAATCTCATTGGTATTCCAAAGCACATTCCAACGATCACCTCCATTCCATGTGAAGTAACATTATATTATTGATATGGCCTTTTGAGTGGGCGTTCACTGAGTGGATTCACGGCTTGGGGATAATTAATATCGCCTATAGGAAGTGGTCGGCTTTACGCAAGTAATCATATAGCATTGTGAATATCATAACCTTTATAACATTAACAGGTGGCTTTGTTGTTCTCGGTGAGGCGAGACGACTAGACTGGCATGCTTAAATTGAATTTTGATGACCAAGCTGATTGGTCACTTCAGAACACAGTAGAAACTTTTCTCATGGCTAAGTTAAAGAGATTTTTTTTTTTTTTTTTTTTTTTTTTTTTTTTTTAGATATTAAATAAAGGATGTCGAAAAAAGTGTAGAAAGAAATAAAAATGTATCGAGTATTATTTGAAAGTGTGTGATGAAGATTCATGTGTTAGGATTGAGTTAACCCTAGCCCTCCTCCCAAATGCACACACTTTACACTTTCATCCCTACATCATTTTTTACAATATGGGGAAAGAAGGCTGAATATTGGATGAGGATGAAGTCGAATGTGGACATGTCATGGTGCTACCATAATCTCCTCCATTTATGGAGAGGCAGTACACAAAAATCTTGGGCATTTTCCCACTAACTGGAGCCCTTATTGAAGATCTGCAGTATTTTTGGTGGCATGGCTATTCTTGTTACCTAATAAAACATAGCTACCATAACTAATTATTATTGGTAAACGATCAAGACCACACAAAATCCTGTGAGTAGTAGTAGCTAGGGAGGCAGATGTCAATTCCACAAACTTCCCTTTTGACGTCATAATCATATCATCTGAGGGGCCTGGTTCCTGTGTGCATTGGAAGAATCTGTTGCCAGGCAACCCACTATTAGCAGGTGAAATGCAGGCAACCCACTATAGCAGGTGAAATGCAGGCAACCCACTTACTATGAGCAGGTGAAATGCAGGCAACCCACTATGAGCAGGTGAAATGCAGGCAACCCGCTATAGCGGGGCAATTTGATGTGTGGCACTATAGCAATGAAATGTGGAATTCTCCCCACATCAATAGCTATTTCTCACTGCAGTAAAACTTCTCTGTCTAGTTATATTAGCCATGTGTTTTGATTACGAGTTAAAGTATCCATGGATAATTATTTGTGCTCCCACTCAAGTGAGAAGTGAGGAGACCCTCACAAAGTTCAAAATTCGCCACACAGGATGAATAACACTCTACAAAGTCATGAAACCATGAAACTGAATCATTCATGACATTCTTGCAGCCTAATTATAAAACAGTCCTTTCTGAGTGGGTGTCCATATCAGATCCAGCATCACACATTATCATAGGAAATTACTTAGCTTTTACTTGGGGTCAAAATTAAATAGATCTGACATGCACAAAGACACCCTTTTTTATGCTCTCAACTCTCCCCTGTGACAACGGAAGATGAGATCAAATCCTTTGAGGGCAAGCTGTGGTTTTTGTGGGCAATTTAGCTGCTTCTTATGGCTGCACTTTGCTGGTCCACTTATGGAACTTCAAATACCCACAAAGATATAGTGGACTCCCAAAACCAGGTGTCTCATATAAACTAAAATGAGCACGCCCATGCCAGGATGCCTTTTCTCTGAAATTAGATATTCCACTGTGTCAGACATCAGCTTCCTCACTCATTGGAATCCCTCCCCTCTGCAATGGCTCCATTCTACTGCTTCCCTCTTTATCTAGTACTTCTCAAATTGCCACCCCCTCAGTTGAATGTTGACTGATTATATCAACCAGAGCAAACATGGAAGCCCTCCTATCTTTATAAAAGACTTTGAAGTGAACATAAAGCCATTTCAGACATCCTAATCTTAATGTCCATCATCGATTTCCTGTGTTTTATGTTAATAATTCTTTACCTAATGGTATATTTTAAACCCTTTACCATATGCACATGCAGTCAGTGATTAGTAAAATGTTTTAATCTCCTCCTTGCATAGATTAAGAATCGTGACCCCTCCGGAAGGATCTCCACACTAGCTCTGCATAACATGTCTGCACCATCATGTATCATTGTCCTGACCCCCTGCAGGTATAGCCTAGGGGTGGGGCTCATGCACCCCCCTCCTTCCAAATCTGGCTACACCAAAAATCAATCACTTCCCAATTAGTCAATAACACTGTAGAAAGACTCAAAGAACACTGTGTACTTGCTCCATGCACAATGTGCCGACTTATGCTGCATTGGAATTAACCAGATCCAGCTGGAATATGACTCATTGGATCTGAGGTACCTGAAATTCAATGGATTAATATGTGGTCCTTAGTATTGTGGTATTCAACTGTAGTATAGTACACCCTTTCAGTCAATGCAAAATGACAATGGCGATGATGATCTGTGAGTACATTCGGACTTGTGTTCACAGAAATATTAAAGACTTTAGCTCCGCCCTGTATCCATACTGTAACCAAATTTGTAGTAAACAACTGTTTCTAATAAAAGCTCACTTGATTATTTGAGTTATGTTGCCTTGGGCTTGAGCTCGGTTCAGTGAGACGATTCAAGGTATAATATAGCCAAGACCTCCACTGAATACGCCCGTTTTATTTCACAGCAGGTTGCTAGAGCAAATTACACTGAGGCCAAGATTGCCTCTTGCAAAAATAGTCTCTTCGACAGATCCTCTACCCTCAGCGACTCGGACTCCATGAAAAGGAACCTGGTAAGGGCAAATGACTCAGCCACACCATCTAGCAAACGTGTAATACTTTATTGTGGCGCTACCACAGCGCCCCCGTCCAGCTGGACAGTATGTGAAGCAGCAAGAGTGGGAGCTAGAAGCTCAAGATGAAGATGACTTCATTCTAGGTCGTAGGTATAATGTTTTTGAAAAATTCCACGACCTGGAGTACCAAGTGGATCATGGATTTGTGAAGGAGATGCAAGGAGAAGGTGGGAGTACAGGAACCTTACCAGTTTGGGCTATCTGGCTCTGGCTGTCTAGCCACTAATTAATTACTTGTTACCATTATTTCAGAGTTCAATATGAAATATATTCAAGAAACTGGGTTTTCTCTGCCAATGGTTTTTCGGAATGCAACTGGTTTGGGAATGAGGTCAGTTTTGGTTTAATATTGAATGAGTTTACCAATGGTATTATTGTTTTCTGTAGAATGCCACCCCCTAATCTTACAGTGATGGATATAAAGAAGTTTGTTGGTTCACGAAGAAAGGTTGATGTGATAGACGCTCTTACACAGGAATCTACAAGCATGTCTTTGGGACAATGGACCAGATATTATGAGACGTTCCCGAGGCAAAGAATTCTGAACATTATTAGTTTGGAAATTTCCTGCACCAAATTGGACAGCCTCATTGAAGCACCTGAATTGGTAAAGAAGTATAATTGGAGGATTGATCCTATAATTTCATAATTACCTAGCTTAATAATAATAATAATAATAATAATAATAATAATAATAATAATAATAATAATAATAATACACTCAATAAGGGCTTTCCCTGGGAAGATGTGATGTTATTTAATGTGTGTGGACACAGCATTAGTACCTACCACATGAGAGGGAATATGATTTTAATCGCTCTGTGGGATGAAAGAAAGCATTCATAAATTATTATTAATGACCAAATCTTATAATTTCAGGTACGGCAATTGGACTGGGTGGAGAGGGTGTGGCCTAAGGAGCTTAAAAAAATGCAGCTGGATCCTACTAACGATATCAATACAATGAAGTATCCAAAAGTTCAAAAGTATGAGTATAGCTAGAAATATAAGATGACTACTTTACATTGATGTTCCAGACATTCATTGACGGATTCTGAACCTAGAAAATAGCCTCTTACCACCTTGTGGCTCATGCATTATTGCAAGATGATAATTAAAATCTTCCTGTATGCAATGAACACTATAATCATAACTCCTTTAAGAAATTACTTGTGTGACATGATCTCTCTAGAGATATCATAGTTCAGGTTCCTCTTTTCTGAGTAGCAGTCATACCTAGCTGGAGTGCTTGAACACAGAATCTTAATACTGTTGAAATTAGCCTCACTTAAGACATAACTCGTACAAGCACACTAGTTATTTCAATATTGACAGGGAGGCTATGTAGATACAAAGATGTGGGTGTGTCTTTAAATAAACATCGTTATACCATGGCCACATGCAGGACTTTTATCAACCACAATCCTATTAGTTTGATTTTATCAACCCCTTGAGTATGAAATAGATTCCCTACTGCAGCAGCATGAGAATGCATTTTAATTAAGCAGGCTAGTAAAAGACCATTGAAGTAGTGACACTAGCCAATATGCATATATGGGTATGATGTGTGCTGCATTTGAGTGGCATGTGTGCATGCCTAGTCTCACAAGCCAGCCTATATACCTAGAGAAATATAGGCTGGTTCAGTGAGACTATGCATATACCAAAGTGACCAATATGTATTTTATGGGTATGCTGTAAAAAAATTTTTTAAAAGGAAAAAAAAGTACATGCACCATTCTAGAGCTGGCTTAGCATGCATCTCTAATGACTGCCCTTGCATGTGTAATTATCACTCTGGGTTAGCCCAACCTATGTAATTACCACTCCATTCCTACTCTAAGACTACATTTTACATTTACGTCATGTTTTTTGGTGGTTGTCTAGACATTCGCTCATCATCTCATCTTTACAGCTGTTGAAATGTAGTGGCGGAGGAGATTTTACACTCATCTGAAAGATTCCGCAATATTTTCCACTACATTTGAAGTGATTTACAGCATGATGTACAAGTTGTGTGGTGTTTGACAACCAGCCCTAGCCTAGGCCCTGCACCAGGCCGGGGACCCCTTCCGTATTATATTATAGCATCCGCTGTAGTGTTGGGCTTGTACTTGTATCCATCCGCTAAGCAATTTTGCTAGGCATATGCATGTATTTGCTGATGCAGTTTACATGTATTTGCTGTTACTTGTACTGCAGTTTACATGCATTTGTAGATAGGTACGTACGTGTACAGCAGTCTAGCTAGCTGCTAGCTTAGCACTAGCGATGCAGCTTATAGCTGCTGCTGACTATCTAAACTGTATTGTTGTCTTCATGATAATGATGATGTTGATGATGATGGTGATGATGTGAATTATCCAAAGTTTCTTGGTCTTCATTGTCATTTGCATGCAGGTATTGTTTGATGAGTGTGGCTGGCTGTTACACCGACTTTCATTTGGATTTTGGTGGAACATCAGTGTGGTACCATGTCTTGAAAGGAGAGAAACAGTTTTTGCTGATCCCTCCTTCAACTGAGACTTACTCCTTATTTCAGCACTGGCAGATGAGTGGTGAGCAAGAGGGTGTTTTCCTGGCTGAACTGATGGACAAAGCCCAGTTTATTCACCTGCATGCTGGTGACACTTTTATTATGCCATCTGGTAAGAAATGCCACTTAAACAAGGTAACTAGCTAGCATTGTGTTTGGACTCCTCTTATGAAATAGTTATACACCTCAACACACCATTCAATCCCCATGAGCTATATACCCCTTGATACAATTGATATAATATTTCCACATAGGATGGATTCATGCTGTGTATACGCCTGCTGACTCTATTGTATTTGGAGGAAATTTCCTCCACTCTTTCAACATTGCTCAACAGCTGACTGTTGCTGATTTAGAGAAAGATACAAAGGTTAGATGTTTAGTATAATAATTATTGCTTAAAAAATAATATTAATGTGCACTGTAGGTTCCCTCAAAGCAAAAATACCCTTTCTATGGTTCCATCCACTGGTATGTACTGCAAAGATACACTCAAGAATTACGGAAGTTGGTAGTCAGAAAACAATCAAGGAGTGCAAGTGAAGATTCAGAGTATAGAGGGCCATCCAAATCAGTGGCTGAATCAACATGCAGTAATGAAAGAGAGCAGCTACATCAAATTTCTAGCTTAAAGGAAGATGAAAAACCAGTCACTTCTACTGCACAAGTGCAATCAAATGGTGACTCTTTAGCATTATCTCCTCATGAGGACTCTGTATTTGAGGACTCTGCACCTTCAAGCTTGATTAATGAAAAGACTGAGCAAGAAGAAAAGGAAGAAGACACTTCTCTATCAAAAAACCCACATTTTTCAAGCTACGAGAGAGGAGGTCTTCTTTTGTTGGTCCAAAAAATGAAGAATAATGCATTCCACAATGATATTCCATATCCTTTCCCACTTGCTCACAACCTCCTCGCAGAGCTGGACCAGCTTCTACAAACTGCAATGTCACCAAGGACCTGTTCTCCTGTACCCAGTGGAGTTGGAGTCCTAACCAGTCCTTCAGATCCAGAAGAGGTTCCCAGAAAGATAACAAGGAAAAGAAGTAGCAGTAGGAGTACAAGTCCAGGATGTAGTAAGCATGTAAAGATGGAAGATGAAACGGTTGATTCCTGTAAAGACCCTCCAACTGTAGCCGACACATCATTGGCACACATGACTAATACTAATCTCCTCCCACTGAGCTTTTCTGTCTTACCACATCCCCAAACGTCCCTTTCTCTTCACTCATCACAACTCCCCAGCACCGACATAACAGCATCACAAATACACTCCAACCATAATAGACAACTTTCTTCAGTATCTGCTCTACGTGCTTCTTCACCTGTCCTCATGGACTACAAATCTTCTGAAGTACCCATCACTAAAATGTCAAATCCAGTTCTCAGTAACATTCCAAATACTCATTAGGTGTTTATAAGCTTTTCTTTTTTACCACCACTCTTATGATAAATAATAAAAACAACAACAAAAACAAACAAACATGACATGTATTATTCACAACAATAATAACAACAGTAAACTCAATAAGAGTCTTTCTTTTCCGTGACATTGTGGGTGATCGGCATCTGGTATATAAAAGAAAAGGACAATAAGTGAAATCTAATGATTGTGACCAGATATTTTACATAGCCATATTGCCATCTTTTATAGATAGATTTCCTCTGTTAAGCTAAGCAAGAGGTTTATCGTGTCTTTTTATTAGCAGTTCTAGCCATACCTCTTCAGTGTCCTTATGAGTGATGACTTCGTAGTCGTGAATGGGGTCATTCACATTGAGATATTTGTTATCGCGGTAGTAGTCGCGCCTTTTGAGGATGTACAGCACAAGGACATCGCACACAATAGATGCCTGCAATAAAAACACTATCTAATAGCAGCTATGAGAATCTCTCAAAGAGAGCACTTTGAGACTGTCTTGATTAGTATCCTAAGGGGTGGATTCATGTAATATTGGAATGGAATACAGACTGAGAGTCCATATTGATGGGTTATACTGTAAGTCTTTTGAGCACTGCAAACATTAAGCACAGGAAGAATGCTGGAGAATTACTAGCCATTGTACTCACAATTCCCAGCAGAGCAATCATAGAGCCGATCTTGAGAATTAGAGTGAAGAAGTCAAACCTCCCTCCCTGTGGTATATCAAAGCTAAGTTATGTAAGAGTCTGAAAAAAATTCAGTCAGTTTACTGTGCCATGGAGTTCCACTTTGAACAATATTCCATAAGCTTTGGTCAAAATCCTCTTCTGGACACCCCCCTCATAATAGTAATGAGCATACCTGCATGCAATACATGATGAAAATGGTAGGTTTCTTCTTGCATGGCATACCTGAAGTTGAATCCTTGTGATATCTTGGCATTGGGGTCATCAAATCTACATATAATGTAATGACAGTTGACTCACTTATAAATCCCTTACCTCTTAGCAACATATAGCTAAATCTCTTACCTCTTAGCAACATAGCTGGGATTATAAATCCCTTACCTCTTAGCAACATAGCTGGGATTATAAATCCCTTACCTCTTAGCAACATAGCTGGGATTATAAATCCCTTACCTCTTAGCAACATATAGCTAAATCTCTTACCTCTTAGCAACATAGCTGGGATTATAAATCCCTTACCTCTTAGCAACATAGCTGGGATTATAAATCCCTTACCTCTTAGCAACATAGCTGGGATTATAAATCCCTTACCTCTTAGCAACATAGGTGGGATTACAATTATCCAGATTCCATTCCAAGTGATCACAATTCCATGTGATTTCCAGACCTACGACAGCACCCTATAACAGATCAAGGGATGATCATAATACATAGCTAGTAACTGACAAGAACTACAATATATATATATATATATATATATACCCTGGTAGATAGATTCCTGAAGTCTTGTTTCCAAGGGACTCTTTTGGTTGGCTTGATCATATCAACTATCTGCCCAAGGGAGAATATAGGACAATACAGGTGTTCTTCAGTTGCCTCATTGAAACGGCATGTCTTCAGGAAGGTAGCATTGTTCGTTTCCTTTATATTCCGCCTGTAAAAAAATTATTGTTTTTATAGTTCTCTCGTAATGGAGTAAGACAGGACTATGTACCAGTCCTGAGAGTAATATGAAATGCCAACAGAAAAAACTGTGCCATTTCTTGTGCTTGTCTCAAGCCTGAATACCCTATTTGCCTAAAGGATGGGGTGTGTTATGGCTAAAAATTTTATGAAGCGGATCTCTAGAGTTGTTTACAGTTAGTGGGAACGTTGGATGTCACCCCCCGTAGTGTGAAATAAGTACCAATAATAAGGAACAGTGCTAAATCATGTGCTGACAAGCAACATTTGCACTTCATGTGAGAAAAATAAGTGGTAATAGCTCCTGGACCTGTTAATTACTGCACGGGGCAGTCACAGGGAGGAAACAAACATCACATCATGATTCATTTTTATACTGTGCACTCTGATAATATGCAGCAAAATGGTCACATTAGGGGCAATTATGAAGTCTGATACAAGACAAGTGTGGCCAGCCGTGGTCTGACATTATTACACAACAGAAAGAAGTAAAGCAGGTGTTTGAAAATTCAGTGCCGTGCCACTAAATGTCAGGTCAACTGCATGGCCCCTGCATAATACACTTCATTCATTACACTCTCTGAAACAATCCCTTGCACTCTAATTGCAAATAGCACTAGCTGGACTGTCTGTGATGAGTTTGAAACCCAATATTTAAAAAAATTCTAGCATCTGAATGCCTAGAAGTATAGAGAATGTATGATCAAACACTAGCTAGGTGTCAATACATGTACAGTTTGGATTTACCCACTCCTTTTTTTTCTCAACACACACACACACACACACACGTTGTTCTTATAAACACAACAGCTATCTAAGTTGGTACACTTACTTTCGCATATTTAGCTGTATATCTGGAAACTCGATAACATTTTTAATTAGTACAGTGAAGTTCGAAGCATCGATTTTAGGGCCTTTGTCTCTGTAGAGATAAATTCTGCATTTAATCAGGATTCTGACTTAGTATAGTTATCTATAAAAAATAGGGGGAAAATTGTAAATGTGGACTCCCTGAAATGCTATACTCAAGACATGTTTTGGGATCCCTCAATAAGTATCATCACCCCTGAATTAAAGACACCTCCTCTTTAATCGGGAGGCGTACTATATGCATACTGGGAATAGTTTGTTACTGAGTTCAGGACTCAATTGAGTTGGCAACAGTCAGAGAGCATTATATTTATAATGAAGACAGAGCTCTTCCAAACAAATTTTAGCACATCAAATTCCTGCTAGTTTCTGAGCGACCAATGCAGTGCTATTACACACATGCAAAGGATTCTCAACTTCCAAGTGTTTTATAACATTGAAAAGGTATTGTGCAGAAGATGATTATGGTCAAATATGTGACACAATTTGATTGGTGGAGACACAATAATGCATACAGTTGAATTTGAAAGTAGCACTTTTTGGTTTTATCAATATTTTGACACCTATTGTGCACATTTCCTTGCGAAAGTGGGCAGAAAGATTCACAATGGATTCCCAGAATGGCTGCTGTTTCAATGTGAATAGATAATCGTGGGACAAAAGCTAACTTAGCGAGTTTTGTCAGCAAACCAGAATGCATATATGGGGGGAGGAAGAATCAAGAAAGTAATGGGATTTTAGAACATTTTATTTGTAAAGTATGTAGATTGACATGGTATGTAAATCACTACAAACAATTGATACGCCTCTTGAATGTGTAGAGTCTTGCTGCAACTAATTGATTTCTTACTAATGAGTGCATCTGTTATAGCCTCCACAATACACAGGAAATACATGTTCCATTATACTCTAACTTCCAAGTAGCATTTCACTAATGATATCAACAATTAGTTATTATGGCCTCAGGGTCTACTCTACCCCCACACACTTCCTTCATTTCATCATAACCCCACTCTTTTTCCACCGACAATTGGATCCTAACCACTAATGTACTAAGTCCTACCACTAGTCCTAGCAACATGTACTAGTAGTCCTAGCAACATGTACTAACCATGTACTAACCATGTACCAACTAGTCCTACCACTAACTAACCATGTACTCCACCCAGCCAGCATGATGTTAGGAATTAGCTCTCACATTGCTCTCACTGTATACATACCCACAGCATGCTCAGCGCAGAGAATCAACAAACGAGAATGTGACATATAATCAAATGATTATTTAGCTACAACATACCCACAGCACGCTCATTGCAGAGAATCAATAAACGAAAATGTGATGTAATAACAATTGATTATTTAGCTACAGGCTTCTTCTGGCCCCTATTTAATTGGACTTTGATATGGTCAAAGGATGTAGCTAGCCTTTACCCTGGCCCGGGAGGGGTGAACATACATACGTTATAGTCTCATTCTCCTCCTCTGCATCACACCAGCCCCTGATTTCACAGCGCCCTTCTCCAGGAGCCACTTCAATGCAGCGACCAGTGGTGGGTCCATTGCCACCTTCAAATACATAACCTGTGCTGTTATCGTATGGATCCACGCACCCTAGATTGAAATCAGTGCCTTCATCCAACTCACAATTTGAGTTGTAAACTTTGGGTGACTATGGGGGGGGGGGGGGGGGGGGGGGGGAGAGAGAGAGGGAGGGAGGGAGGGAGGGAGGGAGGGAGGGAGGGAGGGAGGGAGGGAGGGAGGGAGAGAGAGAGAGAGAGAGAGAGAGAGAGAGAGAGAGAGAGAGAGAGAGAGAGAGAGAGAGAGAGAGAGAGAGAGAGAGAGAGAGAGAGAGAGAGAGAGAGAGAGAGAGAGAGAGAGAGAGAGAGAGAGAGAGAGAGAGAGAGAGAGAGAGAGAGAGAGAGAGAGAGAGAGAGAGAGAGAGAGAGAGAGAGAGAGAGAGAGAGAGAGAGAGAGAGAGAGAGAGAGAGAGAGAGAGAGAGAGAGAGAGAGAGAGAGAGAGAGAGAGAGAGAGAGAGAGAGAGAGAGAGAGAATTCTTAAAATTGATTTGACAGCTCAATGATTACTCACCTCAGGACAATGTCTTTGGGTCTGGTTGCAAGTTCTCCACAAGTTGGTCATTACAAAGAAGGCATTGGGTTCCTGTGATAGAGAAAGTGATAGAGAAATACAGATTGAGATATTCTGTAACTGACTGAATCAGAAGTTCTGAATGGCAGAAATACAAAATATCATACTTGCTTGGTCCAAAAAAAAAAAAAAAGAAAAAAAAAAAAAAAGGGGGGGATTTGGGAGGCTCATTAAAAGCATTAAGTACTCCACAAACCACATACACTTCCTGATGAGCTAGCAATACCAAATTTGGTTAAAAAATGCTGGGATCAAGTTTGGAAGTTCAGCATTGAACATGACACCACCAACAGACTGGAGACTTACCAACAGTTACCTCAAGCAAAAAAATTTTTCCCTGTTCCATACCACTAACATGAGATCATACATCGATTTCCTTTATGGTTAGCTTTATCACAATTGCATCATTCATGCTAAGATTCACAATGTATTGACTGACACAGAAGAAGTTTGGACCTCCTCCCCCTCCCTCCCCCCAACGTCAATGTTCAGAGAACCAAATCAAAGACATTAGATGGCCTCAATGAAAGTCACAAGAGAATTCACGAAGACCTAAGCTTGGGGAAGATATGGAATTCTTCCAGGAACTAAATAATGATGAGGCTACTTACAGACACAAACTGTCTCGGCTTTGATGCATTGGTGTATGTTCCTTAAAGCAGAATTTTAGATTGGCAGAATCAGTGGTGACAATTGAGTGCACGAGTATCACAACTTGAGAGTCCCTCAATCAAGAAAGAGTTTATGCGGATAACAACACAACAGTGTGTTTACAACAGGATGAAGCACACACACACACACACACACACTCCCAACTTGGAAACGACATCCCCTCACTTAGGTCATGCACTTCATTTGTAAGATCTCTTACATTCCAACCATATGAAATCACTTCAGGAAACTCCGCCCATAGCTAGGTTTAAAGTCCAGATATAATATTGCAGCTGCTTTCAACACTAGCTTGTGAATGTATTGCCAGAGCAAAGGATCCACTAGCATTAGCTACAAATGAATACAAAAAGGAATCTCAGACACTACATATCAGATGCTCAATTGCCTTGCTTTTCATTCACATTGCCCTAGTCTAAGCCTTTGAGTAATAAGATCACACGTGTTTGTTGATGATGTGCACTTAATCAATCACATCTCTATGGGCTATATTCACCTAATTAAAGCTATGGAAACACTCTGTGATTAATCAATACTAACTATTAATGTAATTATTTCTCCTCTAGTTGAGTGAATAGTGCATTCATGCATGTGTGAACATACCTGAGGAGGGATGACATAGTCCCCCACATCAAAAGTACGCTCCACCTCTCCTAGTCCTTCACAGTTGACTGAAAAGTCTCCATGACTGCCATTGTAAAAAGAAGCTCCCTTGAGCTTTGTGGTGATGGTTCCTGTAATGGGGCCAGTCTTTTGGTACCCCTTTTTCAATATAATTCCCCACCTGCACGTATAAAGAGGTTCGTATAAGCCCTAGGGTTCCATGCAAAAGGCCTAAGGTTCCAAATAAGAGGTGGGGTTTCAAGAGGCCTGGTGTCCAATCAGGAGATCTGGGGTTCGATACTGGGGTTCAAACAGATAACCAGGGTTCCAAGCAGGTGGCCTGGGGTTCCAAACAGGTTGGCCTGGGGTTCCAAACAGGAGGCTTGGGGTTGGTCTGGGGTTCCAAACAGGTGCCCTAAGAGGAAATCTAGGGAGAGGGGTGTTGAAACTATTGCAGCTGATCATATGATATACCATTGCCTAAGGAAATTAATTGACGTCACGTGCCCACTGACTAAATCTCTAATAAATGACACTCTGGACATGATCCAAGTCAAAACTCCCAAACAGCCCATCCACAAATCAGAAGTTCTACTTTATCATACAAACTGAGATTACATTCTTTACACTATATTATCTTTCATAGTTTTAGAGGTTCTGTTTTACTGCTATCATTGAGATGATCAATGCTTCAAGAATGAAAATTGGTAAGTCAGTCTTCCCTGTGTGTTCTAAAGTAACAGATACTGTTTACTCTCATAACTTCATTGAATAGAATTCCCCAGAGTGCTGGTAGACACCAGCCTTAATGTAAGGCAATAGGTTGCTTTTATAAATAGGTTGCTTCTATTAATATTATGTTGAACATTGATCTAGTCGTCTCTCATGAAAGTAAGAGAACAAAACATCCATGTCGACTCTGCATCTTGTCTAGTGCCTATCCCTGTTGATGAGATGTATACTTCAATGCTTACATACATTACTATATCACAGTAAGTCAGTATCAAATATAGAAATCCTCTATTTTTGTGCAGGCTTAGTACAGCCCCCTAATAATTGAACTATTGAACTCTAATTATGTAGCTGTTTTATAAGGACTCATCACAAGCCACAAGGCAAGTAGTCTGGCGTAGCCACACATCCCCGAGCGCAAAGCATGAGCTTCGCACTCAGGGTGTGGCTGACTACGTGACATCCAGTCAACTGGCCAGTGATGTACCATAGTTATCCCAAATTTGTGGTAATGATTTGCTAGATGAGAAGACCCTCTAAATCAAATTTAAAGAAGCCAAAATAGTTTGTTAAAGGCGACGACTTGATGATAACCAATCAGATAGAAGGTGCCCTAACCCCTGGCATTATAGATATCGGTAGTCCATTCTCTATTTCGAAGAAGGGCAGGACCATTATTGTTTTGATACCACAGTGATAGAATAAATGATTTAATACCCTCGTAGCTCATTATCTTTTACTATCAGAAGCCTCACCAGTTTCAAATTATTTTTAAAGTGTTCAGAGTCACCCTGCTCTACCTGATAAAGATACAGAGCACTACAGATACCTTGTGCATGACCTTCAAACTAATGTTTGTTTCAAGCATAAGTGCTGATATAATAACAGTTACTTACACAATGATATAGAGTATAATGGCCAGCTGCACAATTCTGTTGAGAACTCCAACCTTCTTATTCTTGATATGGACTATCTTTGGTGTATCATACTCTATTATCGATGTTAGGGATCTCAAACCAGCCGAGCAAAATTGCTTTACCCCCATGTCCTTCTGTTCTCGAAGACCTTAGCTGGACAGAAGCCGGCCACACCCACGTGCGCATAGCTACTGCGCATAATAATATTCGTTCATTAAGGAAGTGGTAATGTTCATTGCATTGTAGTCGAATCCTGAAAAAAAAATTCCAGGTCTGGAGAAATTGTACTGTTACTACTTTTATGAATAAGAACGAGGAGTAAACCTATAGTTAATCAATGTAAAGAGATCTGAAGACTGCTAGTTCTAAAAGAGTTCGCCTCTGCAAGTTATAAGGTAGCACCTTAGCTGCTAGTTATATTAAACTGGTTAGCTTGTATTAAATAATCTGTAGCAAGCTTATTCAGGTGACGTTAAGATAACTCTGAAACAACTTGCTAGCATTATTAAAAAGTAGCATTTTTACCAGATATTTATATATATTTTCATAGCTCTTGTGATAATGGAGGTAGTTACTGTCAACCTCAGCAAGGATCATGGACAGTTCCTTGGAATAGGATTCAAGAAACTTCTGAAACCTCCCTTTTGCCAAGTCTCCAAATTGGTCGAGCATGGAATAGCTGCAAAGTCTGGATCAGTCCACGAAGGAGACTTGTTACTGAGTGTGAATGGAATTAATGTGCAGCATCTTACCCCTGATGAAGTTAGAGGTGTCTTGAGCCGCTATAGTGGTGATCCTAACATAGTACTGGAGTTGAACCGTCTCAAAACCACTGAAAACAGCATCAATGGAGGAGATAAGGAGCCTGTGGTGAATGGCTATCCTGTGATTAATATAGAGGACCATCATTCGACAAATAATCAAGTAGATGGAAGTAGCTCCTCTCAAAAACGTCAAAAATGGGGGAACCGGCGTGAACGTCGAGTCAACATAATGCAGCCTGGAAATGGAAGTCTTCTGCCTGATATCAGTGAAGGAGTTGCAGATAAAAACTCTCTGAACGTTATTGACATTTCTGAAGTCACTGAGAGACACTCTCTCACTCCTGAAATGTCAAGGAAGCCTTTAGAAGAATTCAATCGAGCGTCCTTACGGACCAGCAAGAGCTTAGACTTGGCCAACTTGCCTCAGTGGAGAGCCAATGCAGCTCCCAGCATCACTCTACATAATCTCCTTGATAGCACTGAAATGACAGACAGACTTCACACCAAGGGAATGAAGGTATGATTTATTTATATTATGAGGCTAAAACCACAAATGATAGTATCAGCTTGGTGGTTGGTATTAAAAATTATTTAAGTGCAGGTGTGAGAGAGCTGTGGCCTGGTAAGTCTTGGCAGTATAATTATAGACTTATAATATATAAACTCAGAAGAGTTGGTAACTGAGTTAGAAAGTAGGTATTCTATTACTCTATGTGGGAAATTCCTTTGGTAATTGTTGGAATGCATTATTGCATGAGGGCGTAGTCAATTGCATGCATGTGGACAATACACTGTACCAATTCTATAGCCATGCTCTCATATCCCTCAATAAATCATTCATACCTGCACAGTCTTGCATCATATCCACAGGATCCTGTGAGGACAGCAATGATTTCACTATTTGATCAGCTATGAATGTGCATTCTTCTGCACATATAACTTATTTCTGTATGCAACCATTTAGAATAGCTAGATAGTGAAAGAAGTTCAGCCAGTTATTGGGTTGCAATGAGAGAGATCCAGCAACTTTAAGTGGAATGTAGACTTGGTTTGACGTCTTTATGCAGCACAGAACCTCTCTCAATTTGGCATAATTATTTCAGTCACTAAAATTTTGACACTCAAAACGTTGATGCTTTGTACGACTTTGGCTTTCCAAGACAATAACTGGCAGAAGAAAGTGATAATCTGGTCGATTAATACTTGCCAGTTAGCGAGTAGTTGAGAGTGACTATGTGCAAAGCAACTCTCTTTTGGTGGAATTTGCGAGGACGATAGATAAAAAAAGAGTAAATTATTGCCCTGAGTCATGTATATGTGGGTTAAAATCATTAATGAGGGGTTAAAATCATTAATAAGGGGTTAAATAATCAATCTCAAAGTTTCAACTTGCTCTCAAACACCTGCAACTTCTGGAATACAATTTCTTTTTTAAAAATCGCAGAGTGAAAGGTAGTCAGAAGACAGCAAAGAGCAACAGGGCAAACTGGAGTATACCCTGCAATTATTCATTTGATGAGTGTGTAATGAACATTAATTTTTAATTCAGGAATATAAAGAAACGGGTTGCCAGGATCGTTACTGCAAAGGAGCCTTCATGCAGCTCAAGCCCAAACGTCCATATGCTACTATGCGACCAAAGGATGATGTGTATCCTCTGGCTGAAGACTTTATGAAGCAGTATTTTGAATCAAAGAAAGTGTAAGTCTTTGTGCAGTAGATACCAACATGCACACGTCCTAGTTATTTATGTTTTTTTATATCTTGATAATCCTCAACTAGACATTGTAGGGCAATATCTGGTGGATAAGCATGTTATCTGTACTCATTTATCTTTTTTTTCCTTCCTATTCTATCTGCATACTATTACACATAACACTATTACACAGTGCTTTAGGAAATGATACTTATTATGCTTTCTTTCCATTCTATCCGCATTATTACAGGAAATGTGATACAGTCGTTATCTTTCTTTCTATGCTTTTAGGAAATGATACTTAGTATGCTTGTTTATCTTTTCTTTCTCTTCCTTCCCCATTATCACAGTGCTTTAGGAAATGAGTATGAGAACAAACTTGCAGTTCGTCTCTGGCAAATCCAGCAAGAAATAGAAGAGAAGGGTCATTATGAACTGACCTATGAGGAACTTGTGTTTGGAGCTCGGACTGCTTGGCGAAATGCCCCACGCTGTGTCAACAGAATCATCTGGCGACAACTAGAGGTATAATTGAACAGCATACTTCCTGGCCATTCTTAATCTCATTTGATAATAGTGTTAGAAAATTGCTTTGGTTTTCCTGGCTAATAACTGATTTCCTGCCTCAGGAGGCTTGCATGCATGTATAATAGTAATGGTCTATCTCATAGTCTTACATAGTCTACAATATCTGAACACTCCTCTAGCTAGCTACAAATGGCCAAGTATTATTGCTTCTATTCTAGCTTCTAGGAATTAAAGTACCGCAAGAGCATAATTACAATCATTCACTTAATTCCCTAATCCATAAAACAACATTAGAATGTGTGAGATATATTATTTAAAAAGTACACCTGCACAAGTATATGCAATGGTTGGTGAAACTAAGTTGAAGAGCTTATATATACTAATAGGACTTGTTGGCCACTGGTGAGTGCATGATTATCATTAGTTATGACTGTGAATTCATTATGCTGTTTTTCTTCCAAGGGCAACACCAAGTAGAACAAGTTAGTCTTTAAAAGACTAGGAATGCCTTGGCACTTCAGTGCAACCTTTATTATTGTTATCATTAAACTTTCTAAATAATGCGCACTGAGAAACATGGTAAGGTTATAGTATTTACACAGCTAGTATTCTTGCTGTTCAATGCTTTTGAACTGCCATTTTGAATGGTTATTCTCACACATAGCTTGATTGAAGTATGTGTATTAGATTCTCTCATTGGAAGCCTCAAAGTCTTAGTTCTGAGATTCTCCTTCACCATATGGCTCTCTCTTTGGCACTTCAAACGATCACTAGTTCGTGTACACTCCAATCTCTGTTGTTTTTGTTCAGTGCTGTCTTTTAGTCCTCTGCATGTCATAATGGACTTGATTTGTTGACAAAGACGGCCAAGAAGCATCAGTACTTTCTTCACAGTGTAGAGTTACCGCATAGTGACTGCGAGCCTGAGCCTGAGTCTGTAGATCTGTTTGTCCTTAGTACTGTAGTAGAGTTTGTGTAGCCTCTAGAGCTAATGCACGTGCTCGATACGCATCATCGTGCATCATTGCGTGTGCACGTGAAATGTACCACCATAGTCACCTCCAGCACTGTGCCTCGGCACTTTGGTGCCAAGGCAAAAATGATAAGAAGTAGCGTGAATATTATTTCTGGTCATGCCTGCAAAAGGGACTCGAGTTTTGAGAGAAGCTAGTTTCTTGCTCCCTCTGTTGAATTATGAAGCTTTCTACTTTGGTCTAAGCTTATCAGAGCTTTAAACCATAAGATCTGGGATCATAGGTTCAAATTGCACTCTATCAATTTATAATACCTATGCTACGTAGAGAAAAGAAAAATGTCATCCTGCTGGCCTCACTATCTGTGTGTTCTCAGCAGCAGAATTTGCATTACATTATTTAGTTCTACTTGGTATGTATTTTATTTTTTTATATTAAAAACAGGTTCTTGATTGTCGTCATGCCAACACGTCCAAGGACATGTTTGAAGCAATAAAACATCACATCAAATTTGCAAATAATGGAGGAAACTTGAGGTACATAATAGTTGTGTCCCCTGTCTATCCCCTCTGGCTATCATCCCCTGGTTATCACCTGATTCCCCCCTGGCTATCACCTGATTCCCCCCTGGTTATCACCTGATTCCCCCCTGGCTATCAGCTAGATTCCATCAGTGCTCTCATGATAATGCCCACATATGTAAGTCAAGGAATCTATCAATGAAGAGAAAGGCCCTTTAAAGGGGTTTGCATTTTAGTCCACTTGTGCAATCTGGCCAGCCTCCTCACCTATCATTAAAGTAGCCAAAGTATAATAATAAATCTACTACCCTACCTGGTTATTCATACTCATCAAGGTGTCAAAGATTGCATGAATATTCCATTTCCTTGTTACTGTCGTAGCATTATTCATACTCATCAAGGTGTCGAAGACCATGAATATTCCATTTCCTTATGACTGTCGTAGCATTAGTCATACTAGACCACAAATGAATAATGGCCTTTTCAAACTGCATTTTGTATGGTCCTTCACTGGACTGCAATTCATCTTCAGAATGGTCCTTCACTGGACTGCAGTTCATATGGAGTGTGGACTACAGTTCATATGGAGTGTAGTGGTCTTTCATTGGACTACAGTTCAGTTCATATGGTCCTTCATTGGACTGCACTGCAGTTCATGGAGTGTATGATGGACTGCAGTTCATATGGAGTTCACATGGTCCTTCACTGGACTGCAGTTCATAATGGAGTGCAGTTCATATGGTCTGCAGTTCAGTTTATATGGTTCTCCACTGGACTGCAATACATATGGACTGCAGTTTATAATATGGACAGACTGCTTCATTTGGTCCTTCACAGGACTGCAGATGGACTGCAGTTCATCTCATCCTTCATGAGGGTTCACTATCAAGTGCTTATAATGACACTGGCAGTCGACAGGTATACATTATTGAAAGTACAACACACTGTTACTTAGTGGCATCTTAATTAGAAAGCTGCAGTGCACCAACATACATGGATGTATTGGCTTCTTCTCTTAGAGCATACCTGATCAGAGCCAACTTCTTGGTGGTTCTGCAGTACTGATGAATTTATAGCAGGCTTTCAGTGCTTATAGGACTTCAGAGCTAAGAGAATTATGAGAGCAATGCACCAGCACATTACAGTGTAGTCACAACTGTGCATGGTAGCAGCATTAGATATGCCATGCATGCCTCCTAGATACAGAGTATGTGCAGTTGGAGCTGGTTGACCAGTGCAATTATCGTACAGAGTACAAGCTTAAATTTGCTGCTCAATTTAATGCCAATATACGTACCTCCAGTCTCTTTACTGCTCAAGATACTTCAGTTATATAGCACAACTTGATAATTTTGTTGAGAAATGGCTAGTGGCTTTGGTCTTGGTATTTGGTTTAAAATATCCCAACCATTTATACGTAGAACACATGGCTGAAGTTTGGGACAATTTCATTAAGAATGGCTTATTTAATAGAGGATTTTCTACATGGGATGGGATGGGACTCTATGTCACAGTAGCCAACTGTGAAACATTTGCCTGGTATACATTACAGTAGAAAGTTACCTGCAGTGCCTGGTGTGCAGTAAAAGTTACCCTAACCAATGTCTCAGGCATTTCTGCAGTCCAGGTCAGCATATATGATATGTCTCAGGACCAGGCCTTTTGGGAGAGATGAAAACGGCATATGTGACCACTGAATGATGTAATGTTAGTATTATGTTTTATACGCATAATACGAGAAAGTGCATACACAGGCGTTCAGTGATTGGAGTCATGATCTCTTTCTGCAGGTCCACCATTACAATATTTCCACAACGTACCAAGTCCAATGCTGACTTCCGTGTGTGGAACTCGCAACTCATTGGCTATGCAGGTTACAAGAATGTAGACGGCACTATCCTAGGGGACCCTGCCAATGTGGAGTTCACTGAAGTAAGCCATTTTACAGAAAATGCAGCTCCTTGGTAACCACTTTCGAGCATGCTCATTACCTCACAGTATTATCTGGGCATTACACATTGACTTGTTTGAAATCTGAAGGATCTTATCGGCAGAAGTTGCATAACTAGATGTGCTTCTAGTTTGGAACCATTACCTCATATTTATGTATCTGTGCTGTGCCTCTGTGGGTTCCTTTCAACAAATTGTGGATTGGATATTGTGTGATTTTCCCAGATGTGCATAGAGGAACTAGGTTGGACTCCCCCTCGTACTTCTTTCGATGTCCTGCCTCTAGTGCTACAAGCTAATGGCGGAGATCCTGAGTCCTTTGAAATTCCTCCTGAACTTGTGCTGCAGTGTAACATCAAGCATCCAGAGTAAGTCTGTCAGTCTAATACAGTGAGACTAGCTGGCAATACGAGATTTCTTGTATGGCCTTAGCTAGCTATCTGATAATACGTACATAAGAAGATTGATTGCTGGAGAGAGAGAGAGAGAGAGAGAGAGAGAGAGAGAGAGAGAGAGAGACTCTTCCGGAATGAGACATACTTCTGGAATGAGAGAGAATGGGGTATATTTCTGGAATAGCGATGTAGAATATACACATCTCCATAATCAATTCTTGCTTCTTTTATTCTCCAGATATGACTGGTTTGAGGAGTTGGGTTTAAAGTGGTATGCACTTCCAGCTGTATCATGCCTGCTCTTGGACTGCGGAGGACTGGAGTTTCCCGGTGTGCCTTTTAATGGGTGGTACATGGGCACTGAGATTGCTCGAGACTTGGGCGACTCCAACAGATACAACTCCCTCAAGGTACCTACCGTAGATCACATCTCTTAGTTCCATACAACTCCTCAAGAGACGTAGAAGAGTCCATTTCAGTATGCCTGTAGCTAAGGGGTTTACCAGACCAGGAGATGGAAGAGTGGTTGAATGTTCCCTCTCCCCATTATGTGGGTTACTTGGTTAGCTCCATATGAGATCATGCATAGGATGTGTGTGGTTTCTCAGAGGAAATCATCATGATAATATACCTGGAAGTACGTCTCAGGTTTCCCTGTATCCATGGACTGAGCATGTGTAGTCAGTCAGTAGCTTTGTCATTGGGAGCTGCAGTAGCAATGGTCATTATCATCTTCCCTTTCTTTTCAGCCAATTGCTACAAAGATGGGTATCAACACACAGACCAACAAGCTATGGAAGGACAGGGCCATGGTCGAACTAAACGTTGCAATCTTGCACAGTTTTCAGGTAAAATGTGTACTATAGAGTTTTATTCAGCAGCAGTAGAACAATCTGGTGGACCTTAGGCTATTTCAAGTTGTCTTATCTTCAATAGAATTAGTTCTTACCTTTAGATGGTTTTGTTTCATAAAGCTAATTTTTATGAGAACTAAATCATGTTAGCTGAGAGAAGTAAGCAGAGTTTGGTCATCTTGCCTAACAATAAACTGGTCCATCTATATAATTGAATTTTAATAGTGAAATCACAGTAGAAGTGTATCATGTTATTCCTTTCATGGGGTTTAGATGATGGCAAGTGACTTTGCTTTCCAACATTGATTATGATTACAAACCACAAGTTGTTAATACTATTAGTCCTCTGGGCATGGAGTCTTTACCTAACAGCTGTGTATGGTGAAATAAGGCTTCACAGTCACCCAAGTGACTTCAAATTACAGCTTCCATGTTTGCTACAAGCATGCAAATTTTTGAGAGGTTTTATAATTGTATGGTATGAGCTACTGATGGTCAATGGTTGCTGTATTGTTTTGTGGACCTGTTGTTAAATCTTTCTCATACATGTGCTGACCTCTGGAATTTTAGTTGGACCTGTTATTGAATTTTTCTTTGACCAATATGGAATTTAGAGTGGCATAATTATATTTCTGGTATTATTTTTGGTGGGAGATCACATGACTGCATAATTAGTTGAGTTCAATTGTTTGAGTGGTAATCTTGAACTCAAATAGTTGATTGTTTCGGTGTTGGATTTTTCAGTCATATCAAGTAGCATTGCTTGACGTAATCACACACATGCATGGCATTCCTGAATGTAACTTGAACATCCATATATTATGGCATCTTGTATGTACATTAGTGCCTGCAGACATACACACATGCATGTACATGTGTGCCTATACTTGCATGTACATGGTATACATGTAGACATACTTGCATGTACATGGTATACATGTAGACATACTTGCATATACATGGTATACATGTAGACATACTTGCATGTACATGGTATACATGTAGACATACTTGCATGTACTTGGTATGCATGTAGACATACTTGCATGTACATGTAATACATATAGACGTATGTACTTGCATGTTACTGCATGGAATAATGCATGACATCTTGAATATTTGCCTTGTATAATATCCATGCCCGTGCCTGGCGTACCCCACTTATTTTCACTGATTCCACGAGTTCACCCTATTTTGGTTGGACCCTCCCTGCATACATGATGGTATTCTCGGCAATAGCCCCGCCCACCTGTCCTTATACAGGAACATTCCTGACTCTTTGACTGACATTCCTAGCTCTTGTTGGATCAGGTGCACACGCAGGAGTAACTAGAATCACTGGCCAATAACTCCCCCTCTCCTAATTGACGCCTTTATTTAACGTTGGAAATTTTATTCATAGAAAATAGCTGAAATAATATTATTCATAGAGAGAAATATTGTTATTCATAGTTATTGTAGCTCCTTAATTAGATATTAAAAAGTTCAATGGACTCTGTACTGTGTCCCTGAGGTGCAGGCGATTAAATGTGCCGCTGGCTGTGATGCATAGTATTCTGAGGGTTTCATCATGCAACTTTGTATCATCATCATAATTGTCATTTCTTATTATTTTAGAGTGCTAACTTCTCAATAGTGGATCATCATTCCACCACGGAGAGCTTCATGACTCACATCAAGTCTGAGACTCAGACTCGAGGTGGTTGTCCAGCAGACTGGGTGTGGATCGTGCCTCCCATTTCAGGATCCATCACACCAGTGTTCCATCAGGTCAGTATTCAATGCATGATATCCACATACAATTAATGGTCACCAGGTCAGTAGTCAGTATAGATAAAATGGTTGGCTATCAGCATTCTATGGTGTCAGCTGACTAGGTGGTAGATCAAGGTACTTCATAACCTCATTAATTTGACTTCTCAACATTGTATGCCAAGTGCAACATTTATGCCAAGTGTAGAGCAACTTAATTACTTTGTTAGTAGCCATATTTGTGTGTCTGGTGCTTTTAGAGCAGCAGCACCTGTTGGTAAAATTGCAACTCAAGGTGCAAGCCGCTCTTTCATTAGTGTGGCCATATTTGGTGTCTGAGCGGTCCATCTGACAGTGCTTATCTTTAGAGGAGGTTTAGTTCACCACCTGTTGCTAAGGGGGAGTACCAGCACTAATTCTAGTTGGTCAGCCCCTACTCATTAATTATGATCTGCTTTATGATTATAATGCGTATTGGGCCTGAAATTTTACTTGACCTCATAAAATGGGGTCTGCCTACTCTTGAGGGAGGAGGGGTGAGCAATAGGTAACATTATATAGCACAGACATTGGCACAACTGCATGGTATCAAGCATCTCATATTACATTGCATGGTTGGTAACTGATGCTTACTCCAAACCCTTTGACCTGCCTGTGTGCCTGAGTTGTAGAGTAATGAATCTATCAACTATTTTTCTGTAATGATATTTCAGGAGATGCTTTTGTACCATCTGTCACCATCCTACGAGTACCAGCACAACCCCTGGAAGTATCATAATTGGTCCAGCCAAAGAGGACGGTCAAGCTCTTTCTCTAAAGGCCCCAACCGATTCAAGAAATTGGCTACGTGAGTGATTCAGTTAGAATAATGTAAGATGTGGCTAACCACAAGAGAACACTTTTTGTGCAGTGTATGGAGGTGTTGTATGGAGGTGTTTTAGTTTATAGCTCAGAGTGGAATTACTCTCAAGTGGAAGCTATGGACCACTTATCATCACTATGTGGCACTTCTATGCCCTCCCATGTTCTGTAGTATGTAGTAATACTAGGGCTTGTGTGATTCTCAGTGTTTTCTATGCTCTGGAATGTGTCTTGGAAGAAGGGGATTAAGGCTTTTGAAAATTGGGGGGGGGGGGGGGGGGGGGGGCTGGCTGGCTGTCAAACTCGAGTCCTTCTATATGCCCTTTGTTTGTCCATCATACACTTTATAGAAGCTGAGCTTGCAGATTTTCGCATGATGAGTGATATTATGAACCTTTTCCGTATTTGGGTCAGGAAGTGCACAATACAGTGTACACTCTTTATTGTTGCAAGTCTGAAAGTTGAATCCTGTATCCAGTAGCTGAGCTTGCATCTTAATGTAAAAAGCTAGAAATAAAGGATCAGGTCATATTAGACATTCAAGGCTAATCAGCCTACCCTTCTTCCTAGTTATGTAAATACCTTTCTTGTCTTGAAAAAAGTGCATCTGAAAGATTCGAAGAAAGCTGAGAGAGTCTAAGTGATTGATGAGTGCATATTGGATCACACCCACATTTAATTTTTCATTGCAATTGGAGTCACGAAAATGAGAAATAGCCCATATAATACCCCATGATTTGGTTTGCCTTGAACCTTCCATACGATTTGGTTGGTCTTGAACCTTGAACCTTCCATAGTGTATCCCATGATTTAATTGGTCCGATCCAGTGCCATGGATATCACAAGAGAACAAGCTCTGTCGGTCTGTTAGTGATTGGATGGTACTGTTCCAAACCAATGTTATCATGGCGACTTAATCTGGGCCACCTTGTCTGAGCAAGTGGTAAGAGGTTTGATAAGTGAGGAGAACACCTCACCACAGAACACACTGCACTGTATACATTGTCTCCTTTGTTATGGTCAAGATGATTTATACTATCAATGCTAAAGAATTATATATTATCTTAGAATGGTCAAGATCCAGACAAAAATGTTCCGGAAAGTCTACCAGAAGCGAATCAAAGCCACCATCCTCTTTGCCACAGAGACAGGCCGTGCCCGCAATTACGCCCATGTGGTCCAGGATGTCTTTAATCGGGTGTTTGCCTCCAAGGTGTGTTGCATGGAGGACTATGACAGGACCAACCTTGAGCACGAGCAGCTTCTCATTATCATCACCAGCACCTTCGGCAGTGGGGACCCACCTGCTAATGGAGAGGTAAGTCATATGATGGAAATAAACTAAACCCATTAAGCCTCTTTTTGAAGTGAGGATGTCCCTTTGATATTGAGATTAATTAAGCCTTTTTGAAGTGAGGATGTCCCTTTGATATTGAGATTAATTAAGCCTCTTTTTGAAGTGAGGATGTCCCTTTGATATTGAGATTAATTAAGCCTCTTTTTGAAGTGAGGTTGTCCCTTTGATATTTGCGTGCATCCACTTTATGCCAAGTACAATTATAACGTGTATTACGTGTGTAGGGAAGTCTGTATTGGAAGGGGGAGGTAGTGATAGCACTCACTTGTAATTGGATTCTTTTCCTCTTAGTCTTAGCATAATTATATGAAAAAATCGATGTTAAAGGTTAAATCTTTTTTTTTATCCTTAAATTCTGACGTGTATCTATTATTTAATGGCTGGTGTGATTCAAGCTCTTCATCTTTTCTCAGGTGTTTGGTCGATACTTGCTTGACATGCGTAGTGGCACAGCCTCCCCTGTCCCTGGAAGCATACCCACTCCTCGATCCCATCGCATCAGCATCATCAGTGCTCCCAATCCTGCTCTCCTCAATGTCGGCAAGAAGGAGATGGACAAACCCCTCACACAAGTCAAGTGAGTGCAACAGTTACTGTGAGAGTGCAGGTCATTGTGAGAGTGCAAACCCACACTGTTACAATACACTGTCAGTATGAAGTCAAGTGAGTCATTGTGAGAGTGCAAACTGTCAGTATGAAATCACGTCCTTTCACATTCACTTGCAGTCAGTTTCTTAACTGAAGGAATTAAGAGTCATTACCTCTCTATTCATGTTGGGGCTAGAGGGTATTCAGATCATGTTTGAGTGACTTCCCATGTGATAGGCTCGTCAGGAATAAAACCCCTGCCAAGTGACAATGATATGATCATCATTAATATTAGCAATTAAAGAGGGTGTGTCTGCACTCAAGTCTGCCTATGCATCAATGCATGCTACTAAACATGGTGATATTATTAGACAACTTCCCATACAAGGCACTAGCTCTTCTCCACTGATGAATCATGTACTTGGCAGACTCAGTGGCTGATATTACATATTAAATATACGTAGCTCCTCATTTGGCAGCCACAGTTATGTTAACCACTGATGCCTTGAGGGTATAGGCTGTATAGTTGTTATGTGTGTAGCTGAGAAGTGTAGGTTCATTCAGTTTCTATTTTAAGTGAGTGAATCACTTTTCCATATAATATGAGTTTCTTTGATGATGCCAGCACCAAACAGCTGCAAGGCTAGTAGTTCCACTCAGTTCCTATGGCTCACTATCACTTAAGCAACCAGTGAAGACTTTTCCACCTGCTGTGGTTCTCAGATCTAGGTCATCATTCACTTAGTTCTCATTTCACTGGGTAGGCATGGGAACCCAACAGGAATTATTATAATTATGTTAAGAGATTATTTTACACACTGCAATTGGCTGTTCTGAACTGATAGCATTGACAATATTCTCAACTAAAACTTTCATTTTCTGATACATTTTCAGTGATACTATAGGAAACTGTAAATGCATCCAACCAAATTTTGTTCAACCAGCTAAGTCAGTGTGATATATAAGTCAGTGTGATATATAAGTCAGTGTGATATATAAGTCAGTGTGATATATAAGTCAGTGTGATATATAAGTCAGTGTGATATATAAGTCAGTGTGATATATAAGTCAGTGTGATATATAAGTCAGTGTGATATATAAGTCAGTGTGATATATAAGTCAGTGTGATATATAAGTCAGTGTGATATATAAGTCAGTGTGATATATAAGTCAGTGTGATATATAAGTCATTGTATTCTTGTAGCAGTTAGTTATTTCCTGTTCTTCCCTGTGCTTGTTGCAGATATGCCGTGTTTGGTCTCGGCTCCAGAGCCTACCCCAACTTCTGCACCTTTGCTCATACCTGTGACAACCTGCTGAAGGACCTAGGGGCTGAGATGATTTACCCCTGTGGCGAAGGGGACGACCTCTGTGGGCAGGAAGAGAGCTTTCAGGTAAAACCATCACAAAAACTTAAATTCACCTCAGTCTGTGGTACTTAACACCTTTTGTGACTGTCCTGACGTGATGACCTTATGATGTCAGGGGTGAATAGTCCACCTAGCAACAGTGGAGCTTCTCATCACCACTGAGACAAGTAAAAAGTGTCCTGATTAGAGAAGTGACCTTTAGGGATGAATCATTGCACCTGGCAACTGATATTATTATTCTAATGGTGTACTTAGATATTCCCATGAAAGCATTTCAATTTATCAAGAGAAAAGGATATCATATTAGCAGCAGTCAAAACTTGCTAAATCTTTCTTGGAAACTCCATTTCCTATGAACAATAACAAAACTGGCTTTTTCCCAATTCCCCCCAACACACTCTACTCTCCTAGCACCATTGATCACCCGCTCTTCAATAACAGGATGCAGTATCCATCATCCATGCATTTATGTACTGGAATAACTTAGTATCACTATAGGGGGAGTGGATTTTCAGTCTCCAATGTATCATTGTTTGTTTGTTTGTCTGTTTGTTTGTTTGTTTGTTTGTTTATCTGTTTGTTTGTCCATAGAGCAATATATCATGCAGTATGGGTGTACATATGATCGCAAAGAATTGACCAATTGCACTATGTGTATGTATGCACGTGTGATACAGGCATGGCTGCAGCAGTGTTATCACCGTGCCTGTGAGATCTACAGCATTGATCCTGAGAAGACTGAAAGTGACTTGATGGGCTATAAGTCTGGCTATACCAAGGAAGACTTCAGAATCCAGCCTTACAACAAATCTCACGAGAAGATGAATATCTGTGAGGGACTCAAGAAAGTCCACGTGAAGGACATCCAACCTTTCGCTCTCACTTACCGTACCAAGTTGCAGTCATCTTCATCTGAGTGAGTCCCTGGCAATTAAAGTAGCTATGATTATGACTGTGCAAAAAGATCTCTTTGAGCTGCTGATAGCTGCATGTTTGCTCTAAGTTGTCAGTCCAGCAAACACCATTGAAATAAAAGGCCTAGACTGGCTAATGATTTTCTCACATAGGTATTTTTCATTCACTTTTACCTCCTTGACCTCCATAGACAGACATACATACGTAGCCTTTCCTCTGATACCTGTCATTTTTTCCTTCCTGGTCTTACCTTTGTCTGATCCCTTTCCAGTCGCTCCACCATCCTTGTGCACCTGAAGGGCAAAGGTGACGTTAAGTACGAGCCTGGTGATCACATTGCTATCTACCCTCAAAACAACGCCAAGTTGGTCAACGAGCTGATTGGCTGCCTAAACTCCCCAGTGGACCCCGACGAGCCAATCTACGTTGAATCTCGTCGTGTCTCTCACACCAAAGAGCACTGGAAGGAAGAGAAGAGAATGCCTGTTCCTGTCACCATCCGAGAAGCCTTCACTTACTACCTGGATATCACCAACCCGCCCTCACCACAGTTCATCAAGCTGCTGGCCAAACAGGCCACTCGGGCTTCTGACCAAGAAGAGTTGAATGAGCTGGCCAAGGGAGGAGACAAGTATGAAGACTGGAAGTACGAGAGGTTTCCCAATTTGATAGATGTTAAGAGCCAGTTTCATTCACTCAAGATCGACGTGACATTGCTGTTGCAACAACTTCCACTCCTTCAGTGTGTAAGTTTGAGATGGAAGTAGTCAAAAAAATATAAAAGCTTGTCATAAGCAGTCCTTATCTTTAACATTCCGAACCACAAAACTGCCCCCACACAATATATTTCCACAAAACTGCCCCCACACAATATAATTTCATGGGGGGGGGGGGGGGCAGAATATTTATTTTGTCCCCCATACTTATTATCCTTGTATTATGCAGTGTTATTCTTTTATGTGTTATGCAGCGTTACTACTCGATCAGCTCTTCTCCAAGAGCACATCCAGGTGAAGTCCATGCCACTGTGGCCATCGTTTCATTCAAGAAAAAAAGTGAGTCATTGCATCACTGGGGACCTTAATTAACTAATAAGGGGTAGCATCAGGAGGAAACAAGTAATTCACTGATCCCATTGAAGAGTGAAAGGGTAAAGGTGGGATCCCATTATGGTTTCATCTCATTGTGGTTTCTAAAAGTGGGATCCTCATTATGGTGTCATCATAGGTGACGAGTAAAAAGTGGGATCCCCAACACAGTGATGTCTTTAAAAAAAAAGGTAGCATGGGTACCATAGTAGTCTCATTAGGTGAAAGGATCCAAGTAAATGATGAATTCTCCCCTAGCTTTATTCTTTGTTACATTTCTTTCTCAGATGGCCTTGGTGTCAAGCATCATGGAGTGTGTTCCACATGGCTTAACAGGATAGAGCTAGGGAGCACTGTTCCTTGCATCATCCGACAAGCACATGCCTTCCACATGCCGGAGGACCCTCGAACCCCTATCATCATGGTTGGACCTGGCACTGGCATTGCACCTTACCGATCTTTCTGGCAAGAGCGTCTCTTCATGAAGAATGAGTCCATCAAAGTCCACTTGAGCCAACCAACCCCTCGTGCGGTAAATCCCTATGGCTAAGTTAGGGCTAGGAATCTCACACACCTTGGGAATGTGGAACTTCACTTCAAAGTGTCCCATAGCAACATGTATTAACTCCGATAGGTCAGAGGTCAGAGACTCATCTAAATTGCTGGACATTGAGAAGGTCCAAATTTTTCTAGCTAAGTTTTCACTGGTCATCATTGAGGTTTTGTAGTTAGTTGAAACACAAGCAAGGTAGTTGGTGATGAGGAGTATATAGTGCTGCTTTAGCTGGCTAAACTGGGACACAAGGTAGTTGGTGATGAGGAGTAAGCTGGCTAAACTGGGACACAAGGTAGTTGGTGATGAGGAGTAAGCTGGCTAAACTGGCACACAAGGTAGTTGGTGATGAGGAGTATATAGTACTACTCTAGCTGGACAAACTGAGTTCTATGCAGCACACAAGATAGTAGTGCTGCCCTAGTTGGGTTTCTATGCAGAACATGAAGAAAAATGCATTTAGTGAGATGCTTAAGATGTTGATAGGCAAGTCCATGTTTGTTATTTGTTGGAGAAGATCAAAGAGTCTTGCTGAGTGGTGGCTGAGCATGAGTGAGTTGTACCGACTTCCAACCAAAATAGCAAAATAGCTCACTACATGTAATTTTAAGCCAGTCAGAAAGTGGGGAAAGTGGCCAATGCCAAAGGGGATTATAAGACCCCCTTTAAACATAACATTGAAAGTAAGGAAAATAATAATATCAAAGATATATAAACTTACATAAAGCTGGAATGAGTGACCAGCTTTAGCCATGTGTCCACCCCTTTTAATAATCCTGGATCCACTCCTGTTTGATAACAACAATTATGTATGTGTCTCTTCCAGCCTCCCCAGAACTTGAAGAAACTGGAAGGACTTGGAGATAGACGCCGTCGCAAGACCCAGTTTGAGCCTCCAAAACTGAATTTGCTTCAAACCCCCAAGTCTAGCCTATCTCTGTCCACCACACCCTTTTCTCCAACTGGCGTCCCCATGAGGAGGTCACTGTCCGACACAGAGGATGACGAGGAGATAAAGAAAATATTAGCTGCCAAGCAGAAGTCCTTTGGAAACATGAGTTTGTATTTTGGCTGTCGGAGATCTGACATGGACTACATCTATAAGGATGAACTGATGCGAGCAAAAGTCTCAGGTGCTCTTACTGAACTCAATGTGGCCTTCTCCAGACAACCAGGAACCCCCAAGGTAATCAAGCATTAACCATGCGTGGGTGTGGGGGGGTTTGAAGATATTAAGGGCTGCATTACAATTGTGAGCAAAGCGAGCCACAAGGGGGTCGAATGAGAGGATGCTATTTGTAATACGATGACGTCATCCTTCGCTTGCATTTCCCTAGTTAGATTTAGGGTGAGGGGAGCAAGATAACTACTTTGGTATTTCAAAGTGTCTATTTCCATAATCAATCTAGGCAACAGCTAGGTTACTAAATGGGGGGGGGTTAAACTTTTAGACCCCCAGGGAAATGAATGGTGGAGTTTAATTGTGCATGTAAACATAAGTACATAGCAACAGACCTCTTCCTTCCTGTCTGTCTATACTGCTGACCTTCATGTGGCTGAGAATTCACTTACATAAGCTATCCCCAATCATTTTCATCTGCATATTATGACTTGAGTATATGCTGGGTGTCCTGTGAAACATCCTTACTGTGGTTTAAATGGACTAAGGTGTGTTTAGAGGGGAGGATATTTGACCTGAACCTTCTTCCTGAGTCGCATTCTTGTGGGTCCTGCACTCCTTGATAGTCATGGGGTGGAATGCCACATTCCTTAAATTGTGTAGGAGTCAGTGTGTTTTGGTTTGGAGGCAGGAAATAGTAGAGATAAAAGAATGGATGGTTTATATCATGTGATATCATGGTTGGACATAGATCTCATCCGCAAGCAAATGTATAACTGAGATTATAGTGAAAAAGGAGTGAGTGTATTTTCCCACATTTGACTGTGTAGCTGTCCTAGTTATCTCTCTCCTTCCCCCACGTCCCACGTCCACTGTTTCCCCAACTCTCTCACTCCATGCATATAGCAAGCCAAGCCCAGTAAGAGCATTTACAGAGTCTCTACATATTCACCTGATAGGTCAAAGTACTAGCTCTATTTATCGTTATTATGTGTTCATGATCCACAGACCTATGTCCAGCATCTTTTGAAAGAGAATGCTGACAAAATTGTGCGACAGCTGATGGAAGAGAGGGGTCACTTCTATGTGTGTGGAGACATCTCCATGGCTGCAGATGTCTGCAGAACCCTTCAGAGCATCTTTGAAGAAAATGCAGCCATGTCCAATGAAGAAGCTCGACTTTTGATTGACTCTTTAAAAGACAGGGGCTTTTATCATGAGGACATCTTCGGAGTGACACTGAAACATGAAGAAGTGACCACAAGGGTTCGAACTGCTGCTAAAAAGTAATGAGAGTGAGGTGGGGGGTGGGGGGTTCAGATAACAAACTGAGAGATGGTGATAAATCATATCTCAGTGTGTGTAACCTTAGTAACCTTATAACTCTACCAGAAATCACTAGACACATAATAGACGTATTGGGGGGGGGGGGGGGGGGGGGGGGGGGGGAGGGGGGGGAGGGGGGGAGGGGGGGGAGGGGGGGCTACTGTGAAGCTTGTTCATTGCCTTCAGTTGTAATCACTTCTTCACAACCAAGGGAATCCTGTGCAGCTGCAATAGCTCTAGCATAGAGATGAGACCATGGAGCTGCAGGTTGTGATACAATAGATGACCCTTAGCTCTTTGATTGACATTGCAGAGCGTGGCGTATCATGGTGACCACGGGGGATTCTAGTCATCCTTTGAAGAGTCCTATGACGCCCATGAGATTACCAAGTCCTAATCCTGGATCCAGATCTGTAAGTCCTCATATTAATTGTTATGTGTACTTGACTACCACTTTGATTAGCTACAGGGTAAGTAGGTTGAAACTCGTAGTACCAAACTTATAGTCGGTCTATCTACTCTTTCATAAGATTCAGCCCCACCCCCACCCCCTTCATAGTAGTATTTAGCCCCACCCCCTTCAGAGTTGTTATTTAGCCCCACCCCCTTCAAATAGTTAATCACCTAACCCCCTTATTGCTGCACAGTTTGCTAGTCTTGATATATACGATTCGTCCACACTCCCTTCCTCGTCAGCTCAGTCCTTCAGACAGAACAAGAGACCCACTGTCACAGTGCTGCTGCCTCCAGACACAAAGCCAAAGACTCTTGAAAGAATGTAAGGACTGCCTAGCTGACACTCAATGCATGTCTAGTGAGAAGGAACATGGATATTAATCAGTCAAAGGAGAGGCTTTAAGGGATGTCATCTTCTGATCAGTCTATTGTGGTGTTCCTTCACACTCTAATTAGAGTGACATTCTGCATGCAACTCTCATGATTAAAGTGCATGACATTCCAAGACATAATTACAGGGGTGTATCCACAGAATTTTGAGTGGCCCGGTGTGCTTGTGCATGGGCCTTTTCCCACTTATCAGAAGGATGCTAATGTGATCATGATTCTTGAAGGTTCATATAATCACTTAGCTAACTCTGCAGGCATGATAATTATTAATTGGATAATAAAAGTGGTCCGGTGAAAACCGGACCAACCGGAGTGGTGGATACACCCCTGAATTAGAGACACTATTAGAGGGACGTTTTCAGACTCCATGCAGGCTAAAGGTCCCACAATTTAGCAGGTCCATTAAAGACTAGTGCTCCCTACTGACTAGAGTTCAAGGAACACATAACCCACACATTGAACATTTGTGATCATGGCTAGATACATAGCATGTGACAGTAGGTTGCTTGCACTGCATGTCTGTTGTCACATCAGAACTAGCTAGCCACATCAGAACTAACCTCCCGGAGAGAAATATGGTAAAGGGTCGATTCCATTCAGATTTTTCTTTTGTCCACATTAGATAGCCACGCCATCCGATCACATAACCCCTTGTTGTGCATGTCCGAGCAGGGTAATTAGAATGCAATGGAAGACCATGTACTCTAATTAGAGTGCGATGGAAGACCGTGTACTCTGGTGTGAGGGAACCCCATAATTTAATTAGTTATTGTGAACATGAAACACACACTAACAAATAAACACTAATTTGAGTCTGAAGGTTCTGCTTGGTGATCAAGAAACATTTCTATCATATCTCTTTGTTGATTTATAACAGAAGCAAGGATGTTCCCGGTGAAGCCACACATGGACGACCACCACGAGGGAAGTCCTCACTCCAATCTGGTCCTAGCGAAAAGACCAACATTCTCAACTTTGACGGTGGAATGAAAATCATCACCTTTGAAGAGCCACAGAAGACCATTCTAGAACCACAGAAAACCATCTTGGAACCTCTTGACGAGGTCTCAGAGTCTCCCTTGGAGGTCAAGTCATACAGCTCCCCACTCACCAGTAATGGTAAGTTGAGTTGTGCTGACCATGCTGCCTACTTTAGATAACCACACCCATGTAACAATTGTTGTTGCCCCAGACTCCTTGTGTAGATTGAAGAGCTGTCAAGATCTTAACTTGTTACTTCAATTGCATGGCACATCATAATAAAATGAAGTTCATCACCGTAACCTTAGAGAAAAGAATGAAATTTTTTTTTCTGTCTGCAAGGCAAAGCAGAGTGTGGGCCCTTTGCCTCCCATATATAATAATCTCTTCCTGTGTGTATGCACTAGTTAATCATCCCCATGTCCTAATTCACCAAGCATCCCTGTAATATCCAAAGCTACAGTGAAAATGCTCACTATCAGGAAAACATGTCCCAATAAGCTGTTTTTGAGCTTTTACACTCCAGTAGTTGAGGGTTCCACTGTGAAATTTGATATCACAGGACATATTGTGTTTCCTCTTTCCTCTTAGACTATGAACCCAAGGAAGACAAGGAAAGTCTTCCAGAGGACAACGATGCACTTCAACAAAAACCACAATCACAAGAAAAAGCCCCCCAAAATTCACCTCCAGAGAAGAGAGAGTCAGAAGGAAGGAGATCATCAGTGAAGAGAATTCGTACAAATTCAAGAGTAGAAACAGTTCTCTAACGAAAGCATTATCTAAATTATCTCAAAAGTACTATAATGATCCCTATTTGAAGTACTTGTTGAAATTTACTTGTAAAACTAACCATTGGTCACAAATTCCCCTTCAAGGACTATTGTAGCATTAGTATCATTCTTGGTCAAACACATTATTAATTAATACTCTCATGACTGGATAATACTATTGTATATGTAGTGATGACTATTAGTATGTAGTGAAATGATTATTATTATTGTTCATCTTTGTTTTCGTAGTCCTTCAACATTGACACAAGTGAAGCAATAGTTTTTGTAAACTGGGGCTCAACCTAGAAGAGAAATATAATTTTCTTGCAATAAATTTGTCTCTGGAGATGTCAAACAATTAAGCATCTGCCATACACCAATCATAGTTATACATCACACCTTTGACCAATTAGTCTGGATAACTGTAGGATTATGCTTGTAGTTCAGTACTAACAGCCTAGAACAGTGCAGCTGCTTGTTGTGCAGTTGCTAATTACATACACTCTCAATGTCCATCACTGTCCATCACAGTGCATGCGGATAACGGGAGGTGTGGATAATGGAGGCTTCAAAACATGCTTTCATTGATGAAATCGCCCCAAAATTTGCCATGTGTTCGCCACACTTATTTCAGCCCCAAGGGTAAGTATGAAGAAGCAAGTTAATACACCAGATATAGCGGGGATTAGAGAAGTGTCTCTTAAAAAATTATCATGGAGGTTGAGTACCTTGTCTTCTTCTTCTTTTTCTTCTTCTTTAGTTGAAGTTACTTCAATTCTTGTTTCTGTTTGCTCAGCACTAACACTTGAAATCTCCTCATTAGTTTCAAATTCTGGTTTCTGAAGTTCAACTTTTTCAAACGTCCAATGAGGGACCCTTGTCAGAGATCGGCTTTCAAAAAGTGATGTAAAATCCTGCTGAGGATGACTGAATTGTGCTTTATCTGCAAGAAGTCTGTAACAAAAAAATTTACAACAACCATAATAGCTTAGTTTCAACATAAAGTGGTCAACTATGTGTTGTATTTCTCTTCTTGCCCAGTGCCTTGCCCCCTGTCCTCCTTACATAGTTCAATGAAGTCCTATGGGGTAGAAGTTGGTATTATTTGGAGGGCATGGCATCTCATCCAACCCTATCCAAGCAGGAAAAGACTTTAATAAAAATTCTTGTGGACACTAATGAGATGCATATCTTTAACCTAGCAATCAGTGCTCAGTTGGCCTTGCTTCATTTATCATCACTAGCCATGCACCACCTAACCATACACATAGGCTCCCACTATCTAATTTAGTGCTGATTTGACATCATTGTACGACCAACCTCTTCTCCTTTCTTACAGCATCCTTAGGGTACTTTATGACATGTAATCTTCCCTTCACCATCATCTCAGGGAGGACAGGTGGAGGTAAGGGGGGATATGCCTCCACCACATCCAGCCACAACGGCCTCTCTGTCAGCACTCCAGTCTCAAGCAACCTTTGAGTCCTATTAAACACAATAACCACAATCACTCCATTAATGGTCCCTCCCTCAGTAATATGGTGATGCATTCACTCACCTTGGCACTACTGTTGAAGATAAGACAGTCATTCCTCGCAGCCTTGAAGCCATTATATGATCTGCCACGTGTGTAGCTCCCTAGCCGACCCTTTACCAAAAGGAACATGGTAATGGTCGACTACGCTAGACTAGTTTTTTTTATTCCAACGTCCCGTACCTAACTTTTTTATAATGCGGCATAATAATTAATCACAATACATCTGCTTTGTCAAAGTCATTCACATCCACTGATAGGCACATGGCAATATGCTCTGATGCATCAAACTGTGTGCATCTGGATAGGACAAAATTACAAACAGTTTATCACCACCACATAAGATACTTTACTACCTACCCTGATGGGAAAGAGAGGTTACAAATGGGGCACTTTTCTGTGACAACTCCACCCCATCCTCCACTTGGTTGCTCAGTTACTTTGGAAACTGTCTCCTTCATGAACATAGTCAAATGAGATAAACTTTTCTTGATGATATTCTCTTCAGCTGCAAGTTTAATAACAGTACTACCACTCGATTCCTCCGACTTCATTCTTGAAGTGATATTTACTCTCGGGAGGTCAGCATCATCTGAGCTGGAGTCATCATCATCAAGGAACTTGTGGAGGGTTTGTGGATCTTCAAATAGCTGCATATCAGAGGAGCACTCGTATTCCTGTTCAGTCTTGCTTGTACAAGGAGACTCAGAAGCTGCATTAATCTTACTTTGGATTGTCAAATCACTACTACTATGCTGATGGTGGTGGACTCTATTTACTACATTGGTTTTACTTTTAGATGGAGTTGAAGTCATCTTAGGTTCTGATATGCTGTGTATAGTTGATCCAGTGCTAGCCCCAGATCTATTGACATTCTTAGATTCCATGCTGGATGCATTGATTCTGGATATATTATAGGTTTGAACATGCACTGATGCCTTCTTTAGAGTTGATCCAGTGCTTGTTACAGATCTGCTTATACTTACACTGTTGGGTGCATTGATTGTGCTGGTTTGAATACGCACTGGTACCTTCTTCATAGACAATTCAGTGCTTGCAGATCTCTCTGAATGAACTCTGTCCACACAACTCAAATCACTCCGAGACCCTGTACCAGTGCTCAAATGAGCAGAATTTGTATTGCTCCTGATCAAGTCACTCTGTGGTTTTGTTTCACCTGCACTGCAGGTTGTGCTACTGGATAGAGCCAAGGTCTGAGTCTCTGACACACTTTCTGGAGTCAATTCAGCACCAGTAAGATAACTACTCGAAGCTGCAGCACTCTCATCTCCTCCTAATAAAAAATTGATGAAACTTTTCCTTATAGCATCTTCATTACGTTTAGTGCCAATGAAGCATACAGTGTTGTCTTCTAGGATTATCCCAGAGGCTGTACACTCCATAATGCTTGGTGTGTACATCAGAGGGAGTCCAGTTCTCCTTGTGTGGTACTCCAAGTTAGGAGGAGGTAATCGCATGTACTTGTCATCCTGTGAAACTGGTTTTTCTTCTTTTCCTTCGGATAAAAGCTGAAATGAATTATACCACAAGAGATCATGCAGTTAGACTATATGCAAACCTGCAAGAAACCTAGCATAAAGTACAATTAATTGCAATGAAGCAATAACCAGTCACAAATGAAGATGTGCAGCACTTTGTAATGATTATTCGATAGTTATTTCTAGCTACATAACACAGTAGATTCTCACTTGTGACTTTGGAAGAGGCTGATATGATTCAGTCCTCTGATCTTGTACGGTCTCAGGCAACTGATGTACTGGAGATCTGAAAGCAATGCCAGTGCTGAAACCTCTGGGACTAGCTACTCTGCTATCATGACTTACTTTCCTCGAGTGTGGAGTTGGAAGGTGGACGAAGATGTACTCGGTAAGTTTGAGATGATGCACCTCCTTTTTTCTTTGCCGTCACTTATATCAGGCCTTGGAGTTCTCTTCAATCTAAGTTTCCCCTGCTGCATTATTATCACTCTAAATAAAGCGCACCACAAATCACACTCTAAATAGAGCACAGTGATACTTTCAGTCATGGAAGAGAATATCGAGTCTCTTCAAGATGACTACCACAAGCTAAGGGTATGAACCTTAATTTTTTTATACAGTATTTCTATAGATAAAACTTATACATATTTATTTTCTTCTCCTTTTAGAGCACATACAAGGAACTGGTTGAGCGACGTCTTGATTTACGAAGGCTGGAAGACCAATGCAAGGGAAAGGTTGATAAACTGCAAAGCAGAGTTCAAACTCTACAGACCAAGTGAGTAGTAACTTCTTTTTTTCGTCTCACTTATCTCTGTGGGTCTAGTGGTGTTTCAGCAGGGGAAGATATTCGCGTGATCAGAGATGGCTTACGAGAAATGGCCTCCACTTTCCCCACAGCCCCCAATAACATCATTTTGCGTCTTATCCTAGGCAATGTCTCCGTCATTCTTCCCAATAGGGAGGACAAGTATGAGAAATTCTATTATTGAAGTTGTGAATTCTAACAAGTTGATGTTGCTTTAGGGTAACTTATAAACAGAGTTATGAGCAATTCAAGATGGTCAACGTTGTCTTCATGTTCTTGCTCAGTCTTATATCTTTGATATTCAATGATATTGTGTGAGTGAATCCCACTTGGTAGTACAAACATTCTGTAACATAGCCACATAACTAGACCTATGTCTATTTGTGTTCTTGATCATTTTGTTATAACTGCTATAACTTTCTCAATTCTTCAAATTTCAAAAACCAGCTCACCGATTTAGGTGATCAGTTCTCTGCTGGTATTTTAAGTGTGAAATTTGAAGACAGAGCAGATATAGTGAGCGATCATGGGATACAAATAGACTTTAGGTATGCGGCTGGGAGTACTAGACCTAGGTATAAGTATTCGTAAATCCTTACAGTTTGTTCCCATCTTTGGTGCACTTTATGTCAGTTTGGTACTACTTCACTGTCATTCTCCGTGAACTAATTCTTGTGAGTAATGGCTCAAGGTGAGCAGCTATAATAGACGATAGCCAACCATGGTCTTCATAGGTGTCACAACATTGCTTATGTAGGATTAAGTGGTGGTGGCTTGTGCATCATTACTGCAGTATCCTCATTGCAGCCCTTCTACTGACATGGTATGATAATGTGCATGTGTGTGAAGGGTTTCTTCATGGTGTATGTGTGTATATTCCTCTTTCCAGGCCACCTGGAGACTGCTATCAGTCCTTCAGAAACCAGTTCCACTTATTTACCTGTGTTCTGAGTAAGTTCCACCTCACAAGTGAAGACTTAATTTGGTTATGGTTAAAAAGTCCCCACATGCTAAGATCTATGGTGAGTCTCTTGCTGCAGGTTTTGTAATGATGCTGCAATTCCGTTACCAAAGAGCCAAGTTGTATCGACAAGTTGCCATGGGGAAAAAACACCATATGAGTGTTAGTCAAGGTGAAGCCAATTCCTTAATAGGGAGAGCCTTTGTGTCTTTTCAGAATTATAGTATGCCTAGGAGAGATAGTAGCATAAATTGAAATAATTACAGATTTCTATTTAATGCAGACATGAACTTTAAGTTGGCCAATATGAAGACTTTGCTATGTTGCCTTATTTTTGTGTACCTCTTCCAACTGTACAATGGATACACTCTCTTGAAACTCTGGCTCTGGACTCCCTCCTTAGACTGCAATCACTTTCAGGTATGAGGTCCCTTAATCACTCTCCTTCCTCCATCCAATTTGTGTTGTTGCAGTTGCCCCTGCTGAGTGTGCTGTTCTCTGTAGTGGCTTGTATGAATGTGTCTACTCTTTCTACTTTTGTCATCGGCAAGAGAAAGAAAGATGTCACAGAACCACATAAATCATTCTGATATAACCATATATTATAGGAGTGGGCGTGGACTGGAATAATCAAAATTTGACCTTTAACCTTTTAATAATTATTAATGATGCACTGTTTATGAGAGTGTAGAAATGCAGTCGAGTTAGTTATCATACGAAAGGTGCCCGTAGTGCTGCAGATGCGTGATGGCTCAGTCACTGGTCAACAAGAAAGCAAGGTAAGATTAGTAGTGTGCTTTATTTAGCAGCTAGCTATGATGATGCTGTGTGTATGTGTTTTTAAAGTACGAGTATGGCTGTGCTGAGCTCCCAGGAGCCGTACTCTCGGAGAATGAAGTCTCCCCTGCATTCTGCAAGCATTCAGATCACAGATGACTTTGCTGACTATGCTAACCCCCAGCCATGGGGGCCCCATCAAGATGAAAGGCAGCCAGGAAGCTCTGAGGTCATAAATCAAGGCTACCTGTCTCCACTGAAACTGGTGCAGTTGACTGGAGAGCCTGACTTGAGTAGAGTGGCATACCTTGAACTCTCCATTAACACTACTGAGAACAGTTTAGGAAACTTTGGTGTGTGATTTTAGTGCCGAAATCTCTTTATAGCACCTGGAACTTCTAACTTAGACTTGTTGGGACCAGCCATTCATCCCTAGGTGTAGAGGGCCTGTCCTTACCATTAAAGGCAAAGTGTCAGCACCATAAAAGTTCACTTTTTGTTTGTTTGGGGATGAGTCCTTTTATCAGAGGTCCTACATATGCCTTTCACTCCCCAATGAAAAGTACCACACATTGCAGGGTTATATCTTCCCAACTTGGCCCAGCTGAGATTCATTGATAGCATTGTGCCATGTATACGAGACCTGGGAACCAATCTCTCCTCAGTCAAGATCCTCTGGATGTCCCGCTGCAACCTCAAGGACTTGGATGGCCTACCAGCTTTGTCTGACCTCCTGGAGTTCTACCTGCCTTTCAATAATGTGGAGGATGTTAGTATCATCACCATGTTGTCTGCTCTGGAAGTGCTGGATTTGGAGGGGTGAGTGAGTAATAGAAACATTAGACTAGTAGTTAAGTAGAGCAGAAACTAGAAATATGATAGGACTTCACATGGTTATTCATTATTGTTTCAGCAATGATATATCAGAGGAGGACCAACTGGGTTACTTGGCCCTCTGTCCTTCCTTGAGGTCTCTTACACTGGAAGGAAATCCATTGAGTATCACTTTAGCTGGGGAAACGGTAAGGTCCTCTGATTGGTTAGAGCAGGTTCATACTCTATTCCTTTAGAATATCCATTTATCCTTGTACTCAAAGTACATACTTAGTGTGTTGCTGTTGAAGTGTTCAGTTGTAGAAACCATACAGTATTATCTTTACAACTTGAAATGTGTTTCCAGTTATAAACCATGTATTATTGTGGTATTAGAGAAATGAGTTGGGCTATCGAGCTGCAATCTGTAAGGCTGTCCCCGGAATCAAGGTGCTTGATGACATATCCTTTGACAAGAAAGACATGAGTGCAGAGAAGATGATGACTGAGGAAGAACTGGCATCTCGCAGTTCGTTGTTCACTCTGAGTGAAGGAGGAATGGAAAAGGATTGGAAGATTGTGCAGAATAGCTTAAAGCACCACCAAGCTGAACGAGGTAAGTCATAGGCATGTATTGAAGAGCTTATTTATCAGAAGAATTAATCCCTCCCTTGCATGTACTGTGCAGATACAGTTATTTCACCACTTCCCAGACCAACTACAGCACCAGCAAGTGAGCAGTTTGTGCGCCCATTATTTTTATGTCATGAATTTTATCTTCTTTTTTTTTTTGTAACCAGGTACTTTGTCCTTGTCACCACCTCCATCATTAGACATTACTGACGAGAGTAGTGAACTCACTCATGGTATGGAGTTTATAAATTCCTCTAATCCAACAAGCCCTAGACATAAAATGTATGCTCCTTCACCTAAAATGAGGTTACCCCTATGGTCAGAGTAGCAGGAAACTTGTCAACTTGATTCTCTGATCTTTGTGCTTGTCTAATATTGCAGGTATAAGTCAGGTGATATGTGGTAACCCAGTGCGTGCACTGCGAGCACGTCGGCAACATGGTCTGACCAGTCGGTCTGCAACAGGGATCCTACAGTCCACCACGTCACCCCATTCCTCTCAGGACGAGAGCAACCTCCTCTCCATCTTGCAGGACTGGAGGCTGGAGTGAGTGCAAGGATGTGTCCTCCATACATAAAGCCTGTCTTGATTTCAAAGGCTAAGAAAAATTCGGGCGGGGGTGGGAGGAGCAAAGTGTGTTACCGACTAAGTGTATGTTGGGGTTAGCTTGGGGGGAAAATGTGGCCCACCTAAAGAAACCCATAAAGCTGTGGTATGAATTAGAGGGAAGCTGAAGTTGATAATTTTTTTACTGATCTAGCCCTGTTGTAGAAGATATTGAAATAACAAGATCCGTATCTGAAGACAATCTGGACCCAACGGTTGGTGATGAAAAACTGTCTAGTAAAGAAATACGGCAAACCGCTCACTTATCCCCCACCCACACTACTGCTCCATTACGCCTCCCAACACCCCCCAAGACTGGACCCCCATCACAAACTGACCCCTCATCATTTAACAGGCCCAAATCAGTTGCTGACTTTCGGCACAGGAGATACAGAAAACTCTCTAGTGAGAGTCCAAGGTATGTATATCTGCTTTCCAGATTTTTAATAGGCCTATGTAGAAAAGGCTAGACTATGCACTTCACATTAGTGGGTCAGCATGATAACTGAATGCAACTTATATTTCTGCAGGTCATTTACTGCAACTTAACACTACTCGTACCATTTAATGCCACCATCATCAAACTCTGTTTCAATAAAAGACATTTTGCATTCACATTATTTAGAAGACAATGTTATGAGGGTACTGTCCATGAGTTAGAGTGAACTTGTGGCGAAGGTATTGCTTCAGACTGGGCACTGCTGAGATCATGGGCAGGAGCTGTTTATCAAGTGTCTTCTGGAGTTCCTTGCGCTCATCACTAATTGTATAGTCCTAGACATTATACCAATAAAAGTAGCAGTTGATAAAATCAATTGAAGAATGTAGTGTATAGCATGACCTCTGAATAATGGAAACCATCTTTGTAAAAGAGGTATATAGCATAGGTTCATCCTTATTATTGGATGTCGCAGGTCCAGCCAATATAATGTACAGTGGAACCTGGCTTATAATGGTCACCCTTGGGACTGAACAAAGTGGTTGCTATACAAAGTGGTCCTTCTACACAGTGAGATTAAGTTTCCTTTTCAACCTCTACTGGTATAACATAGGTGACCAGTAACCACCAAGTCCCAAAATGAGACCAAGCTGAAACACTTGTCAACAAGGCAAACTAACAGTACTGCTAAAAAGTTGTAAGCACACAGCACACCTTCTTGCCGTCTGAAAAAATATCACCTTCCGCTTTCTTTTCTGGCTTGGTCCTCTTGAAGTATGCATCATTGAGATCACCTGGGATGTTGAGAGCACTGATATCGACTTTTGTCTTGGTGGCAATAACGTAAGCTTGGGCTACTCTTCTCAGCGGAGTTCCATTGAGACTAAATGGTCCTGGGGAGATCAGATAAAGTAGCACTCAGTAACTATATTTCACAAACAATACAGGTACACACATCTTCCTCATGCATAATCCCCCAAAAAATTATGAAAGAGCTCACAAAAAAATGTTATTGAAAGCAAATTATGTGTATTCAGTGAATTTGATATCACTCACCAGTTACAAGTAGGAGTCCAGATGCAAGTTGCTTCAAGAAGATCACTCTCTTACCCATATGTCTGCCAGATAAAAGGACGAGCACAGTACCAGGAGTGATGGATTCACGCAGCTTGGGTACTCCTGGCTTCTTGCGAGTACGAAGCTTACGAGGTACATCTTCAGTCGGATAAAAGCAACGCTATGGGAGATGTGTGAACTTCTAATAATGCGATACCATTTATGGTGTGCTACATTTAGAAACTAACCGATTTTCTTATAGGAATAGTCCTATTTTCCCCATTCTTTTCTCCTTTCACTGGCTTCACTTTGAAATAAGTGGACTTCTTTTCAGGAGCTTTAGCAGGGACCTTCTTTTTCTTGTACAAAGCCTTTCTCCTGTACATTGCAGATCTGCTGTACCTGGAGATCCCTCCAACCAGGATCCTATTACGCGAACTGTGCGCCATTATACTGCTACAAAATTGAAGAAATTAACTTCTATATCTATCATAAGCACATAAAATAGGAGATCACTAAGGATTTACCTTGCTTCTCCTACCACGTTGACGAAAGGGAAACCACACTGCGCATGCTCAGATTTTCAGCATGTGGACTGGCTAGTATGGAAGTTCCTATTTCTGATAGGAGCTGGGACACTTTGGAACCTCCTTTGTCAAAATGCTGTCGAGACGTGATAAGAGAGTTAGGATTTCACTTCATGACGCCAGTCCAAAGCGCTACCATCCCGTACTTTAGCCAAAACAAGGACGTTGCAGTAGAAGCAGTCACTGGTTCAGGGAAAACCTTGGCCTTTATCCTCCCTATCATAGAGATTCTGACTCGTAGACCCCGACCATGGTCAACTCGAGAGACTGGAGCACTCATTATCTCACCTACTAGGGAATTGGCCACCCAGACAGCTGGTGTGATGGAATCATTTCTCCATGAAACATCACTAAGTTTGGTCCTGTTAATTGGGGGAAGAGAGCTTCAGAGTGATATTACAAGCATCAATACTGATGGAGCGCATGTGGTTGTGGCTACTCCAGGACGTTTAGTTGATATACTTAGTCATCAAAATTGCAACTTGGCATCTTCAGTGCGTTCACTCGAGGTTTTAGTGCTGGATGAAGCTGACAGACTTTTGGAACTTGGTTTTGAACAAAGTATTAATACTGCTCTGAGCTACCTGCCAAAGCAGCGTCGAACTGGTCTATTCTCGGCTACTCTTAATCAGAATGTGAAAGCACTGATCCGTGCTGGAATGCGAAATCCTGTGACAATTACTGTTCGGGACAAAATGTCTGCTAAAGACCGGGCTCCTACGCCCAAGTCCCTATCAAACTTCTACCTCGTGTGTGAGCCCGAGGAGAAGATGCTGAGACTCTTTACAGTATTGAATGAACTGCAAGAAAAGAAAGTAATTGTATTCTTTGCTACCTGTGCTTCTGTGAGTTATTTTTCAACACTTGCACGAAGGCTGCTTCCCAGTTTGAACATTCTTGCCCTTCACGGTAAGATGCAAAAGAAACGCCAAAAGTTGTTTCTTGAATTTTCAAACTGTAGCAAGGCTACACTTATGTGTACGGATGTGATGGCTCGAGGGGTCGACTTCCCTAATGTCGACTGGGTGATTCAGTTTGACCCTCCTTCAAGTACCAAATCATTTGTCCATAGATGTGGCCGTACTGCTCGAATGGGGCAGCAAGGACAGGCACTTGTCATTTTACTCTCATCAGAAGTGTCTTATGTTGAGTTTTTGAACTTGAACCAGCACATTACTCTCCAGGCATATGACTTGAAAAACCCAATTGAGGACAAGTTGATAGTAAAAGCAAGGGAATTGGGTGCCAAAGAGCGGTAAGTCAAATAAATTTGGTGGAATGAGACAAATCTTCACTGACTGTGACACTTCACCATATTTTTTTCTCAGGGAAGTGTACGAGCAAGGTAAGAGAGCATTTGTCTCTTTTGTTCACTTCTATTACAAGCACGAATGCAAGCTAATTTTCCAAACCAAAGGTAATATAGACAACGGATTGGCCTTGTATGTATGTATGTATGCCTTATTTTTGTATCATGTAGCACTGGATTTGGTTGGGTTGGCAAAGGGTTATGCATTGCCACACCTCCCAAGGATGCCTGAGCTCCGGAGAGTGGATACATCATCGTTTGTGCCACATCCATCACCTGCTTCGGAAATAAAATACAAGGATAAGTTCAGGGAGAAGCAAAGAAAGCAAAACTTGGAACGGCTCAAGCAGGGAGGTATTTTGAGTGACAAATTTTTTTTTTAATAGTACACTTTAAATTCCCCTTGTAGTTATTTCAAAAAAGAAGCAGAAGAAATTAGATATTCTCATTGAAAAGGTATACTTCTTAGTTAAAACATTAACTCTTGTTTTATCTTGCGAGTGTTCAATTCTTTTGAGTAGGCGAAGCGTAAAAGAGATGGCAAGAAGTCTCACTCAAAGATGAAGAAACAGAAGATGGTAAGCCAGATCACTGTTGTAGCAGCCAGGTGGGATCAACAATTGCAGCGTTGAGTATTTGTGTACTTTAAATGTTATAGCACATGTCGGATGCTGATCTGGAAGAATTAGCTTTTGAAGCACGTCTCTTAAAAAAATTTAAAGCTGGCAAAGTATGTTCTGAATGCTTTACTTTGGTACTATATTTTAATATGGACTGTCCAGATCACCAAAGAAGAGCTGGAAAGAAAACTTGACCAAGACTGACATATGTGCATAATTAATTTTATCAAAATTGAGAATCAAAGTAATGAAAGGGGTGGGGTTTTAGGTACACTTACTTTCGAAGAGCGCAAGACTAGGAATCGGTCGAGTGTGACTGTGTGGAGTCATGGCTGATCGAGATGAATACGTGTACATGGCAAAACTTGCAGAGCAGGCTGAGAAATACGATGGTAAGTAGAGATAGCTTGGGGACTAGTCGCAAGCCACTGCATATCAACTAGAAAGCAACCTTGTGGGTGGAGAGAGGTCATTTTCATGATGCAGACCCTAATACTGTAGCAGGTAGCTGGTACCAGCACTGCCTTCAGCTGCTCATGTTTAATATGCAGACCATATAAATTTTCAGAGATGGTGCGTGCCATGAAACATGTGGCCCAGTTGAAAACTGAAATGACTGTGGAGGAAAGGAACCTCCTATCGGTGGGTTACAAGAATGTCATTGGCTCACGACGTGCCTCATGGCGAACCGTCAGCTCCATAGAGCTTAAGGAGGAAGCCAGGGGGTCAGAGGTCAATCACACAAGACTCCAAATTATAAAAGAATATCGCGGAGAAATAGAAAAGGAATTGGAGGAAATTTGCATTGATGTCCAGCAGGTTTTAGATACATATCTCATTCCAACTTCTTCATCAAAGGAAAACCAAGTCTTCTTTTATAAGATGTGAGCTCAATATTATTCGGTGCATTTGTAGTGTGCATAGCCACTGAGCCTGCACCTTTTATATTTGTGCAAGGGCAAACCATCCTATAATGTGAAGCTTAACATTAGTGGGTAGCTTCGTAGCCACCATGCATCTTTATTTGTACAATGGAAAAATCATCCTATAATCTCTAAATAAATAGAGTGCACAGCTGCATAGTACATTAAAGCAGTGTGTGTAATAATTATATTATTGTTGACATACTCAGGAAAGGAGATTATTACAGGTACATGGCAGAATTCGTGAGATTAAATAGCGATCTTTGTGATAAGTCACTAACTGCCTACAAAACTGCTTCAGATATAGCTATGGGTGAAGATGGTTTAGTAGCCACACATCCAATACGACTAGGACTGGCCCTCAACTTCTCCGTGTTCTTTTATGAAATCCTTGGGGAGAAGAGCAAGGCTACAGTATTAGCTAGAAATGCATTCGATCAAGCCGTTGGACAGATAGACACACTCTCTGAGGATTGCTATAAAGACACCACTCTGATCATGCAGCTTCTCAGAGACAACCTAAGTGTTTGGACTGCTGAGCTTCAAGGAGAGGAAGAGGGTGAGCGCATAATGAAGTAATTGGTAAAAGATAATCTTCAAACATGAAGTTGGTTTGTCACTGTAATAATACATATAGTATCCTGTTTCTAGTGAGGTGTTCTAAAAGTGTCTCTCTCCTCTTTCTCTCTCTCTCTCTCTGGTATCATTATAGCCACAGAAGAGAAGTGACCATCCAGGTGAAAATTGAAAGTGAGAACTGTTATATACCAAGCATTTTACTGGCAATTTATCATCAGTGACTAAAACAACAATTACCGCAATATCATACAAGTTTTGTAATTCACCATGCTTTCAATAACCATTATTTGTCCTGATTTCTAGTTGGTGGCAATGTCACTTCATTTTGCTGGCAGTAGAATAACATGTATGCTTGTGCTTTTAAAGCCTCGTCAATAGTAGCAGTGTATACATTGTTATCAGACGCACACACCCAGGTTCTGCCCTTCTTTCCACACCTACGGTATGTGAGGTAATGTCCTGAGGAAGGTCCTCCCCTATGCTCCACCACTGCACATAACAAGTATCTTGCAGAACCAGTATATTTCATTAGCTTGCTGATGTCCAATTCAACAGGGAAGGTCATGTGGCAGTTGTTTTTGGAGAGAAAGCCACCTGGCACCCACTCTGTGCGGTTAAAATGAATGGAGAGGCAGGGTGGTGCCCGGCCTAGTTGGAGTTTCTTGAGATGTGCCTGCTTCACTTGAACACCAGCTCTCTAGAATATTATATAACATGATAAAAGTCTGCAGTGAAACCTCCAAATAATGGACACACTTGGGACCCATCTTTTTGTCCTTTGTAGAGAGGTTGGAAGTCATTGTACAAAGATTGTCCTTTGTTGAGAGGTTTGTCCTCTTTCTACTGTATGCTTTTTTTTTTTTTTTTGACTTTGGACTGGTGTCCTGGCTAGAAATGTGTTCTTAACAAATTATTTGCATTTTGGGAGTTTAATATCAAGGGAAGTGATTATCCTTAATGGAGCATAAAATCCTATGAGGATCTGTTTCTTGGCAACAGCTACGAGTTTGTGTGCTCTTACCAGGTAATAGTTTTTACAAATTAGCTCTGTAACTATACATAGCCCATACTGTACCTTAGAGCAGCAGCAACACTCCACATCATAAACGACTTCTGATTTGACAAACTCCAACAAACAATTCTCAAGTGTACACTGTATGGTATAACACAGGCAGTCACATGGTGAGACCCCTTAATAAGGGACATGATGAGACCCCTCAACAAGGGACATGGTGAGACCCCTCAATAAGGGACACAGTGAGACCCCTCAAGGGACATGGTGAGACCCCTCAATAAGAGACACAACAAGACCTCTTAATAAGGGACACATTCTTTGTCCCAAAAGTACATAAAATAAATTATTTATAAATAACAAATTGCAAAGTTTGTAGTGTCCTTTATCAGATGTTCCACTCTTTGCACTGTACCTTATACTGAGGCAGGGTAAGTGAAATGCTATCAAAGAACTCGTACTTCAATGGCAGCTATACAGGAAAAAATAACAAAATGTATCTAACAGTCAGTGTATGAGAGAGAGAGAGAGAGAGAGAGAGAGAGAGAGAGAGAGAGAGAGAGAGAGAGAGAGAGAGAGAGAGAGAGAGAGAGGAGAGAGAGAGAGAGAGAGAGAGAGAGAGAGAGAGAGAGAGAGCTTACCGAGTGGTTGCACTTCACACAATGCAGTTCACTAGTCAACATTCCTCTGAGAGGAGAGGATAGGGGTTTACTTGGAGTTGCTATGCAACCTGCATGAGTAAGAGTATGATACAACTACAAAAAAAAGAAACTTATCTGACCTGCTCTGGACCATGCTTTGCTATTACTCACCCTCTCAAGCTATAAAGAATAATAACTTTCATGTATTTTTCCAATAGTCCGATGCTAAATATAGATTACTAAAGGTAGACACATTATATATATTTATATCTTTTAAATTACAAAGTCTTCATCCATATTAAATAAAAAATAACTAACCTCGATAATGTCAGACAGACTTGGAGAATAAATCTAAGCCAAAAAAAATGAAATTATTACTATAAAGCAGCTTTTAATAAAAAGGAACTCACCATCTCCTCAGCCAATGTGTTCAGGAGGATATGATACAATTCATGAGCATCCTACACAGGGTCACATTTCAATCCTGTTGTGCTACGATAAAATTGTCTCTACGTACTTGCTGCTGAAAGTCAATAGTCCAGCAGTGTCTTCTCAATGCTTGCAACACTTCCAGTGGTGAATACACCCCATCATTGTCTTCATTCAAAGCTGAAAAAGAAGAATGTAGTTTACTGGAGTGGGTAAGGGACATATCAGGAGGATGCCATGGTCCATTTTTAAAGAGAGTGTTGTATGGATCCTTTTCCAGTGGAAGCCAATTTGGTGCACAGAAAATAATATGCCACCATTGGCATGGTAAAGGATACGTTTGAGGTTCTTTCCTCATATTTTTCTTTTAACCTTTCACAATGTTGCTCAATGCTTGTCCCAATGGACCATCATGAAGGGCAGCAACTTTTTCCAACCACTTCTTAACTCCAGAGAGAGACGCTAGGGACTGATCATACAAAATTACCATAATTAGCTTCTCCTCTACTAAAATGTGATTGCTACTCCAGATAGCCACTCAAAGATTTACCTGAAGGATTGTGTTTATAAAACAAGTATTACCAAGATTCACCAGGCCCGAACATCGTCCTAAAAAACCAAAGTATAGCTATTAAAAATGTATTTTATTATGACTTATTTATTATTTGGGGGAATGTTAGTTTATAGTTGACTTGCACCTCATCAATATAATAATAAAATAATCTGACCTCTTTTCCTGAAGAACTGCTCCGGCCCCCATATTATATACACCCCTGCACAGACTGTAGCTCCTATGCAAGCGACAGACATGATAATACCACTGGTGGAAGCAGAATTAGGATTTATTCCAGAGAGGAGTCGGGAGTCCATGGTCAAGTTTCTATTTAATGCGCAGCAGCAGCATTCAGTTTCCAATTGATGCGCATCAGCACAGAGAAGAATCAGTTCAACCATCATTGCAGGTATTATGAGCAGCAGCAAAGATGATGGAGGTAATAAAAAGGGTGGAAATTCTCTGAGAGATCTACAGAAATCTCACCTTGAAAAATTGATGGCTAATCCTGTAAGTTGTTTGGTTCCAACCCTTGTAGTTGCTTGTTTGGTTCCAACCCTTGTAGTTGCTTGTTTGGTTCCAACCCTTGTAGTTGCTTCTTTAATTGCTTGCTGACTAGTAAAGTAAACCTTCCCTTCATTGATCTATTTCCTACACAGGATAAACCAGTTCCTATTCCAGAAAGGCCTGAAGGATGGAAGCCAAAAGAACCAGAAGAGTTTGTGCGATTCTATATGGGTATGTCTGGGGGGCCATCTTCAATATCATTAGTGATGTCGCTCCCTTGCACTAACAGTGTAAAATCCTGCTGGTTGATTTCCTGCAGGAATAAGTCATAGTGTAGTACCTCAGTTGTAATCTCCTTCCACCACTGTGTCAGTGTAATGATCTCTGTATCAGTATAATGCAAACATTTCAATCTCCTTGTACTATTGTATTTCCGTGTAGTTCCTGTACTCCCATTGGTTCTTTCAATTGTACATTTCATAGGCTCTAGTGCTGGTGCTGGTAGTGAGGTTTTTCATGTTTACCGTCACCTGCGTCGCCGTGAGAACATTAGGCAGCAGTATATCCAGGAGGAGGCTGAGAAAGAAGACAATGAATTAGAATTCCAGGAAAAGCTGGCCAAGAATTTCATAGAGGCTGAAGAAAGAACATCAAAAAAGAGGGCCAAGAGGTACTACAATTTGCAACCATAACAAAGCAAATCTATTTTAGTGTCCCTCCCCCTATTTACAGCCACATGATTGGCTGTGTTCCCCCCAGTTGAAACTGTTATACCTATGCAGCATCATTCATAAATTGGATGATGATGGTTCCTTGAAAATCCTTGTACCAGGTAGTCTCAGTAAGTCTGCACTCGTTGTGCTCAGACTATTTTGGATGATGATGGTTCCTTGAAAATCCATTGACTGTTGTCTCAGTAAGTCTGCACTCATTGTGCTCCTTCCATCCAGACTAAAGAGAAAACAACGAAAGATGGCAAAGAAGAAATCGTCCGATGATGATGACGAAACCGGCACTGACAAAACCAGCAGTGAAAAGAAAGGACAAGACAATGCAGACATGTCAAACTCCGATAAAGAAGAAGAAGAATGTCACTTTGTCATTGGAGGTAGATAGCACTCAGGAGTGCAGCTGTATTATACTGTACTGTTTTAGTGGCTACTGCACAGCTGCACATCTATCATTTATTTTTACTTGCAGTCTACAATAAATTTTATTATACCTGTCCTGTCTCACAGGGGAAACTATTTGCACTGGGTATAATAGAAAAGAGAGACATAGCAGTAGCAGTAGCAGTAGCAGTGTATAGAGAAATAATTTATATAAACATTACTTAGTGTTTCATCTGGTGGTGCTATTTTTTCCCTTTTTGTTTTCCACCACCTTTGGGTGGAGTCACTGGTCTGTTTGTACCACCACCACCTCCACCACCATAAGGGAATCCCAGTTTCCTCTTATCCGAAGCTGGCTTCAAAATCTGGGGGAAGAAAATCAAATAGACTGTAAAACCATTGGAAATGACTTCCAATGTTTATAGACCTCAAGGTACTCTACTATAGAATAAAAGCCTTTGACTACTAGAAGATTTTTAGATGTCAACTTGTTTTGAGGACATTTTTCTGGAGGGGAGACCACTTTCTTACCTGAAATGAACACATGAGTGTCTCATCCACGCTCATCATGGCTCCTGCATTGTCAAACTCTCCACAGTAGTTGGGGGCTGAAAATAATGTTACTAGCTGTCTCTTTGCGAAGAATTCATAACCATCTTCCACTACCTAAATATACATTTCAGGTAGGTAGGCATCGTCAAAGACACAAATCACATACGGTGGGTAAAGGTCGTCATAAACACTAGCGGTTTATAATTCTCTGCCCTTCCCCTGGACAAACTAATCACTAGCCTGTCCCTTATTAATTCCCCCTCTGTATCTACTAGCTTCCTTTAGTATAGTTGCACCTACTTGATGAGCCCTGCAAATAAGGTCCATATCATGCTTGGCCAGAAACTTGGAGACTATTTCTGGACCAAATGTGAATGAGACACCTCTGTCATTTTCTCCCCAGCCCATCACTTCCTTGTCCGGGTCTGACCAAAGCAAATCACACAGCAAGCCTACACATACAACCAAACAAATTGAAGTTGAACATTATCAGGGACCTCTTCAATTCAGGGCATGAATCTCTCATTTCTTATCATTCATGCTAAATAATAATGTACTTCATAATATGTACTTCATTAAAAAAAATTTTTTTTTTGGCTGGTGAGAACACCCAAAACCAACCAATGAGAGATTTAATTTGAGTGCCAAGAGATGCCACTTCAAAGATGCTGCCACTGGAGAAGTAGATTGAAGAAGAGAGATTCCCAAGGGAGGGGTAGAGAAGAAGGCCCTAGCAAAACAAGCATTAGGACCAAAGAGTGGCAGTAAGTTGGCAATAGGTCCTGTTTACTGTTGAGCAGCTAAAATTGGCACTAGTTTGGTTGCTTCTGCGGTCTATGCTCACATTATGCAGTTGAAGTAAGGTCCAAATTGTCTCCCTTCCCCAAACCGCCCACTTGGCTGGCATACATTCTTATTTCAGTTTTCTCAGCAAGCCAAGTAGATGTAAATAGGACTTTGAAAACAGCTAATAATTTGGTTATTGATCTATAGGATAGTTAGTGTGCATGAATACTTGGTTTATTGATCTATAGGGGTCAAAGGTGTGTATGAGCCAGAGAATACTACTCTATGAGCTGCTTGTTGATGAAGACTAAAATTAATGGGTCATTTAGTTTATTCAAGTTCAGACGGCTCCACCTCACACCTCTAGTCAGTCCTTAATGGAAACACAAACAGTGTTAGCAACATGAAACCTGTGACATGTTACTCTGGTCTATTCACACAGACATCAAAATGATGTCACCACTACATTGCACTACTTGCACTTCAGTATAACTTTCTCAAATATGTGCTGCATGTAAACCCCCACTTCTTCTAGACCTGTGTTGCATGTATAAAACCAACACTATATGTAGCATAATGACTTATGCTGCAATGTTTATAATTTGTAACAACCTTTGCTCCTATTAGTACCGACACTGACTGACTCAACCCAAAAGAAAGACTATATCACTAGGCAACCAAAATAATATCTTTTTAGTGAAGTTACACACACGCGTGTCCAACATTGGTCATAATAATAGGCAGCCTTCATTAGTTCTATAATCATTCAAAGATATAGAGAGGAGTTGAACTGTGAAATGCCAAATACCTTACATCAAAAAGGAAAAGACACAACCATACCTATGCGCAATCCGTCCACCCCAAGTTCATGATCTATACAAGTATGTAGCACACCCAGGGAAAAGTACCACCAAAGGGAATGATTGGTCTCCTCATCACTTTTAATCAAGCAGTTTCATTACATAATAGTAGACACCACTAAAAACAGAATGTGGACCCATATCGAGGGCTGACAATAAGAGTGTACATGTGTACCTTGGTCTGGGACGTCAGTTGGTCTCATGATTCTCCTGATTTGTTCCATAGTCTGCAAGTCTGGTGAGAGTCCTATAATATAAGTAACAATAATGGTTTCATAAAACCACACCCTCATAATGTATGATCTAAGGTGTGGCCCCAGTTACAATCAGACCCTTATTTGATAAGAAGCTAAACCATTCATGGTATGGCTAATGCCACCCTCTTCTCGCTACACCTAGATCCTTGTTTGATGAGGGGGAGGGTCCAGCAGCTAGAGATCATCACAAAACAAGAGGCAATTGCTGTTCAAAAGCTCACTGTTCCCCTAGAGTTCAAAGGGAACGAAAATGACAGGAAATACACCCATGCCTGTTCTCCTAGAGTTCAAAGCAAACAAAAATGACTATGTTTCTATTATGCATATGCACATGTTGTGCATTCAGTCAGTCATCCATCAAGTTTATTATTTAGACAACTTTACATCTGCATGGCCACAATGTATGTATGCATGTACACATACATGTACCTGTATGTCTAGTCTGCATGTAACATGTAATGTGTTAACATAGCAGCTGCTTATTAAAAAAAAATACCTGCTTTGGCCTGCTGGGCACTAAGTTATCCATAAAAAGTCCAGAAATAAATTGGTTGCTATAAGTAACAATAGCTAGAGTGGCTTACGGCTATAGCTGCCAAATGGTTAGAAGGGAGAAGCATACCTCCATGACAACAGAAGATCTTTTCATCCAGAATGGCAGACACTGGTAAACAATTGAAGCAGTCAGTGAAAGTTTTCCACAACCGAATGTTGTAACGTCTTTTGCCTATAGACAAGCAAAGAAAAATATTTTTCAGATGGCCTTAGAAAACAGTAATTATTCCACAACCTGTTACCCCCTTATCCCGCTGAAGGAAAACAGTATGGGACTCAATCAAAGAGTATTTTTCAAACATCTGCTAAGTTTTCTTTATTCTCCAAAGGTGCTAGAATTAGTATCATGTGGAGTATATAACGCATGGGAAAATGTTTGGTAAACCTTCCACATAGTAAAGTAACACACATACTCCCACACTTACATTCATCATAAAATCCGTATATCCTGTTGATGCTAGCACACTCATGATTGCCACGCAACAAGAAGAAATTCTCTGGGTATTTTATTTTGTACGCTAATAGAAGACAGATAGTTTCCAGGGACTGCTTCCCACGATCTACATAATCTCCTAGAAACAGATAGTTAGCTTCAGGTGGAAAGCCCCCGTACTCAAACAACCTTAATAAGTCGTAGTACTGGCCGTGGATGTCACCTATTCAATACAAGTTATAGGGAGTACTTCATTAACACAATAAAGTGATGAACTGCAGATATGTGAAAAGTATTGAATACATAATGATAAAGAACTAAAGGTGTTAAGAAGTGAGAATCGCTTTAATCCTTTTTTTTTTCTTTTTTTTTGAGTTTGAAGGAGAGTTTGTTTTTGTTGTTGTTGTTGTTGTTGCTGTTTTTTTACTGACCACATATTTTGAGGGGGGCTTCAAGCTCCAACAGAATTGGTTGGTTGAGGAAGATTTCACGCGATTTCAGACAAAGACCTCGTATTTCACCCTCTGTGAGTTGTACATTTTTTCCAGGTCGAGATCCACGAACTGATGTGATAAACACAACAAAGAAAAATATTGAGCCCAATAATATGCAATAATAATAATAATACATGTCAAAGGACGATTTATGTGAACAAACTAGAGCTTCTTGATTTAATGTCAAGGAAAGAAAGACATAAAAGAGAATAATTGGAAACACCTGCAACCAGACAGCAATGGGTGAAGTATAGCCTGCGCTTTAAACCTTCTAGCCAGCCAAATTGGTTATTAAGAGTAGGCCACTCAGTAGTTGATGTTCAATAATACCAGGTGAAGTGGCTGTGCATAAGCTAGCTTTTAATTAGCTGTTACCTTACCTTCTAACAGCCGCTGTATGATGCTATCCACGTTCAGCTTTTCCACGTCTGTAGCCATTGTCCAGCTATCATCAAAGTTTATACTGATCAATAAGCTAGGTTTCGTGTATTGATTTTGTACATCATTTCTACGCTCTCACAAAACTCACCTTCACTTAGTTTACTGCATTAATTCAAGTATCAACCGATCATCCCTCATGCACAATCACTTGCTTTGTGTTCCCGGTCCTAGATCCTGCTGCTGCAAACTGCATGGTAGTGGGCGAGGCTTAGTCGATCATGTGTTTTGCACATGAAGATTTATAGCGCGCGCATTCACCATAGAATAATTATACTATAGACTACCGGGCCCGCGGGATAGGAAACCCAATTTTTTTTCTCTGTGTTACGGGGCAGCTGCATGTGGGTTTGTAGCATAACCTACAACAACGTTACAAGTACAACCATTACTATGTATCTTTTCTACTCCTCAGGCATCTGGTGCAGTGGGTGGAAGCTGCTTCAGCTTTAGCTCACTGTGCAGCTTACTGATTCTAGCCTTCATCTCGTCACTTGACAGGGTGTGGTAAGGTGTATGGCTCTGAGGATCAGTTCGATTTAATGACCTGCTTACCAGACGACTTGACTGGATGCTGAGACAGCCTCTAAAATTTGTGCACCTCTTACAACGTACACACTTGCCAGATGTGGGAATTAGAAGCTCACAGACTACATGTCTGATGGTGTCACCACAACTATCAATACAGTATTACTTGCTATTCGCTGATTTCCTATGATGTAGACAATTACTATATGTCATAGCTAAAGAGCTAGCATGCACACATACCTGTGGAATCAAAGAATTCTGCCCCATGAGCATCCACAAGCTGCCTGAAGTCATTCAGCTGTTATCAACCTGCTTTCTACATTCCAAAAAATAGTGGGAAATCTTTCGCACTGGTAAGTTTAGGAGGAATGTCACTGAAAAGACTGCACTGGCCCACTTACACCGAAACACCATTATAGCTGAGACTCCACCTTAATTCCTTGTCTATTTTCAAAGCCTTAGCTGAAAGGGGGTGAACATTGATGGTTAGCTAGGCAAATACTAGAATGTCTTCCATGGAATCAGTACACTTTATCCATCCCTCTGGAAGAGATATCCCTTCCATGTGTTCTTCGAGTGATACCAAATCTGCACACAATTGAGGAGGTAAAGTACTTCTGCAGCCTACGTATAATATATGTAGTCTGTATACATCAATACTTCAGATTCTGCAAGCTTCCTCTTCTTCACTCTTTGTCTTGGACTCAAATCTAGTTTTCGTGGCATTCTAAGCTGACCATGAATATATTGTGCCTGCAACTAAAAAGTTACACTATTAAAGTAGCCCACACAAGAACTAATTTATTTCTATCAGCTGACTACTTGGTTGAATACTTCTTATAGATTCCCACACACATAAGAAGTTACTTCTGAAATAATTGCTTTGTTACTGTATGAAGTGCACTTTCCAAAAGAGGGACATTAAAAATATGCAAGGAGAAGTGAAGATGTTTGCAGGAACAATACTATGTCTTATTACTGATAGAATTCCCATTCATGGGGTTAAAAGCAATCAATATGACAATTAAAACCTGTATTTTGCTTTATAAATAGCTAACTAGAGGGAGTTTTAGCTTAATTTCACTAAGCATCCAGAACAATACCCAGTTTTAACCAGGACCATGCAGAATATTGCATGCACAATTGTAATATATCATAGTCACTACGTAAGTCCTCCTTTTTATCTGGTTTCCATTCGCCATTCACCTACCTGGCCGGAGGAAATGAGCTGGAATTCACACGCGTACGCGCGCGCACCCACGTGGCCACGTGCTGATACAGCTAGCTAGCTACAGCCTTAATAATGGCACTTAAACTTTTCGGCTCGACTCTACATAAGGCATTCACTCGGGGAACTGCAGTGAGAACTTTGATGCCTCGAAGTACAGCTACATTATACTATTCTACAGCGTCTAAAGGTGTTTAAAACCAATGTAGCTAGCTACACTATATTTATATTATATCCTTTCAGCCAATGAAAATCTCTTGAAAGTGGTGAATACGGAATTAAAGCTTGAAGGGGCAGATTTCCATAAGCTTCCTGAAGTAACAGCCTTTGCTTGCTCCATAGATGGAGCTATTGCTACTTTTACACGAAAGTTGGGCAATGAAGAGGTTATGGTCACGTTGGATACAGCTGAGTTAGATACAACAGAAGATTTTGTTGACGATGAAGATGAGGCTGAAGAGGACAGTGAAATGGAGGTATATAGTGCAATTAAGGGTTTGTTTTCTCCATTGGTAGAATCTGATATTAAGTATTCTCTTATCAGCTGCAGCGACGTGCTCCAGCTTTTACAGTTTCAATCACAAAGCCTTCGGTTAGTTTATTACTTGTGTTGGATCTCGATACCAAAGGAAAATATTATTCAGGGTAACTTGATGCAATTTGAGTGCTCTTTCAACGTGGACTATGGTGAAATACAAATAGATTCAGTATCTGTAGTCCCCAAGGATTGTGAACAAGCTGACTCGGTATACTATGTGGATGGGTCACAACTTGGAAAGGTACATTAATGATCAGTGAAAAGCAAGTAGGGGCTTAGAATAGCAGCTTTTCAGGAAGCATGCACTTTTCCCTAGGATCTTTATAGCAGTTTGGAACACTACCTTGAGGAACGGGGCATCAGCAAGAACTTCAGCATGGAACTACTTGGCTTTTATGATGTATTTGAGCACAGAGTCTATGTGACCAACTTTCTAGAAGGAATCAAGAAATTTTGCTCAGAATGAAGTTCACTTCAAATAATTTTAGGATCACACTGCTTCATTAAATTAAAAATGAAATGTGTATGTGTAATATTATATTGAATAAAAAGTATGATCATCTTCTCGGGTCATCAGACAGTTCAATGGAATCATCATCCACCTGTATTACATGATATGTAAGCAAAATTAAACAATTGTGCTATATATACCTCTGGCCACTTTTTCTGAATGAAATCAGTGATGTTGTCTGTTACATCTCCTTGAATTACAATTTCATCATCACCAGTCACAGAACTGCCACAAGAAAAATGTTGAGCAAAGCTCTTTGAAGCTTTTTTTAATTCTATACCTATAAGGAAAATTAATATAACCCAGCCAGTCTTTTTGTAGATCAAATTTACCAAACGTCTTTAATCCTACAATTACTGTGACTGTCTTTCTTTTCCCTCTTTGAGCACGTGAAACTTTGATTAGTTTGGTAACCTCCTTCATTTTAATGCACAGCAAGCATAACTTCTTAAAATTGGAACTGGTTTTTTATCACTCACAAATTGTAACTTCTTCTTTGTTTTCCGTGCGGCCTTTGCAGCTTTTCCTCCTTAAAAATATTTAATGTTAAAATAATATTATATACAACCTATGAAATTCAAAAATTACCTCTAGTTTGTCTTTTTCCTCCTTCAACAGACAATTCCTCCAACTGTTCACCAACTATACAGAGCATGCACCACTGTGTGATCAACTTCATATTATTGTAGAACAGTCTGAATTAGCTGACCCCTTTCCAAACCATGATTGCCATGGTTCAATCCACTATCCTAATATCTAAAACAGAATGACATACTGAAGGAACAAAAATTCCTAGTAGGAAACCACAAAAGGGATGGTAAAGGGTCAGCAATGCTAAATTAACTGGCACACCATGATGCATGCAGTGTTTCTTACCTCCTTCAACTAGCCTAGCATAGTGTCCAGGAAGATTGGCTTTCATCCATTCATAACACTTGGGAGGATCAGGACCATATTCACAGTACTGGAAAATTCAATACAGTGACGGAACATTAAATCCATAGGGGGAGAAAATCACCTCAGGTGGCATGGTACACAGTCCACAGTAGTCCACACGAAGGGGATAGTCTACACCAGCATCGTCCTCTTCAGATGAGCCCACCTGTTCCTCAATCGAAGCCATCAACATTAAATTTGGTTACAAAAAAAAATCACAGCGTGTGGAAATTTTCGAAATTTCTCTCTTATTAAGTGACAGTGGTGGCATTGAAAAAAAAAATCACTCTGTTCTTTTCTCGTTTTCCGTTCCCAAGATATCCTTATACAGTTCATCAGTAGAAATATTATGCTTCTCCAACGCTCCCTGAGGGGAAAAAAACCCAGGCTGAATATTATTATTTACAAATTCTATGTATCACCTTTAGACAGGCTTGGTATTCCTTGAACAAGTCACCACAGACTTTATCAAGCTCCAGTTGGGTACCTTTTCCTTTCAGGAATACATCTCTGAACCAAGAATTGAAGCAGCTGTCATATTTTGTCTTCAAAGGCGTGCAAGATTCTTCAAGGCTATTCATATCGTTTGTTGATTCAGCAAAAATTATCTACCTCCGCCCACATGCGCAACGACATGGCGCGTAAATATGTCACAGGACTCTGGCACAGGACACTAACAACCAATCAAAATTCGTTACCAAGCCAACCATCATAACTTGGAGCAGCGATTCGTACCATTTCTAAGCTTTGTGAGATTGTAGGCGATTCATCAACTTTTCAAAAGGTAATTTTTATTGTAGACCTAGCTATTCTAATGTGATCTTGATCTAATTAGGTGTCCAAGATGACTGAACGTAAAGCAGTGATCAAAAATGCTGATATGAGTGAAGATATGCAAACTGATGCAATTGAATGTGCTACACAAGCAATGGAGAAGTTCAACATTGAGAAAGACATTGCTGCATACATTAAGAAGGAATTCGATAAGAAGTATAATCCCACATGGCACTGCATAGTTGGTAGAAATTTTGGATCTTATGTTACCCACGAAACCAAGCACTTTATTTACTTCTACTTGGGACAAGTTGCTGTGCTACTATTCAAGTCTGGTTGAACCTTGTCAAAAACTTGCATAACTTGCCACACACTTTATATTCGGCGTTTTATTATTTATTATTAAGCTCTCTTTTATTCTAGCATTAACAAAAATTAATGACACTGGTGGATATGATCAATGAAAAAATTTTCTATGATCTACTATAGTTAGTTATTAGCTAGCTAGCTATATCAAATTTTTTTTATGGTTTCTTGTGAGATGTCTGGTAAAGAGCGTCTCATTTCTAACTTGCCTCTATAAAACCCAGCCCCTGCTCTAGCTCTGTTATCAGATATTCATCGCCTCAAACCACAAATGGGAGGGTTATTATCCAGTACTCCCAGTGAGAAAGACCGAGCAATGGCAGATCTTATTGTGCCAGCAACTTTGGAAAAGAATCTAGCCTTAGGGGACGGTAGCACAGAGGCTGGTTTCCCTATAGATAGAGCTCTGCAGTTTGATCAAAATGAGGTGCCTAATCTCTACACCTCCTTGGGAGGTGAACTGAAATTTGCTTTTCAAGAACATGGTGTCGCTTACAACGAGAAAGATGCCACTGATTGCTTAGTTGAAGCAACTGTTCAATTAGAAGAAGGAACAAACTTCTCAGTGAAGGTGGATCCAAAGCCTGTCCAGATGTGGGGAGTGAACTTTGCTGGGAGAGTGTTAATCAAGCATGAGAGTGGAGAGGAAAGGGTGATTTACCTTCCTGGCACAAGAACTTATGACCCTGCTGGAATAACTGGTGAGTGATCAGAGCCTGGATCCTGTTCCATGCTTGTCATGTTTCCAACTAATTAACACACTTGAGATTATAGATGTGTTTATTGCTGATGCTCAGTATAGATCAGCAAGCTTTCAGGAACTTAATGTTTATAAACAACGTCAACCGGTGTAACCTAGTAGTACCTATTCAGAGATACATTAACTTGGTTCCTCTTTTCCTTTATGGCTCAGATGATTAGTAGAGCGACACCCTGTGAGAAAGCAGGGCTGCCAACAGTGTGTAACCTGCAAAGTGTGTCTGGCAGGATGTCCCGTGCTATTGTCTGATCATGACCTCCCCTTATGAATGCTAATAGCAGAAGACACATACATAATTCAGTGTTGATTCCTGGCCCTCTGAATGTGTCATTCTCACCTAAGCATAAACCTGACAAAAGGATGGGTCCCAAGTGTGTCCCATTATTCAGAGGTTTCACTGTGTGCCGCTCAGTGGATCACTGACTTATTGTGTATCCCAGGTTATACTGTCATGTTCTTTATACTGACCATCTCATTACAACCAATTTGTATTTTTCAATTTTCAACAAGTACTGTATGCTTGCATCCAGGTGATCCTCATGCCAGTGAACGCATTGGACCCAGCTGCTCTCGTACACAGACTGGCATATCAGTGGCTGAAATAATGGCTGCCCTCAAGGGAGCCAACTTGAGCCAAATCACCAAAATGCAAGATGCACTCAGGGCCCTGATCAAACGTTACCACGGACGAGAAGTCTTATTTGACTGGATGAAACTTCAAATTGAAGAGGCAATTTTTAAGAATCACGATGTCACTCCTTACCCAGAGTACATCAAAGCTCTTATAAGAAGTGGGAAGCTTGACTTGAGTGATTCAAGGCAGCATACAAAAGCTTACTTGGAATCGTACAACCAAAGATTGGCCCACCCACCTGTCCAATACTACCAGAAAGTAGCAAAGAAAGACAAAGTGGAAGAACTCTTGACTAGTGAAGAATTGGCATCATTTAAGAAGATAATTGAGTGAAATAAACCAACATCCAACCAACCTAGAGAATTGCAGCTTATTTTTTTATTCAAGTTAAATTGACAATGGATTTATTTTTATACCTTTGATTGAAATTGTATGATAAATTATAATTGTAATGATGCATACAATGATGATGCGATGATAGTTAAGAATAGGAATAGTGGAGCATACACAGCAACAGTAGAGTAGAGAGGGATTACTGATTATTCACTATCAACAGAGGAAGCACTGAGTAACCTCTTGTGTTTTGGTGTTCCTTTCCTCCTACTCTTGGTTTTCTGGCCATGTGACTCAATTACTCCAGCTGAAGCAGGAGAAGAGGGACTAGTCACCTCTCTGCTTGCATTCTCACATTTGTTTTCACTTCCTTCACCTTTAGTGACTACCAGCTGTTCCTGTTCCTGGCACTCCTGCCTCTGCTCGTCCAATTTCCGCTTGATTAATTGCCTGCTCAATCTATTGAGGGTCAGATCCAAAACAGAACCAGGCTTGTAGACTTTGCTAGGTGGTGCACTACCAGAAGGTTCCTTCCTCTTCATCCCTACCTCTTCTTTAACTCCTACTTGTTCAACTTCCGATTTGTGGCCCAAGATACTTGGAATCACTACAGTGCGTTGCTGGTTTGATATGCTTCCAGATAGTTTTCTGTTTGAAGCGGAAGACTTTATTGTTTTGTCCCTGCCCGCCAGAGCCTGTACTCTGTTGGAGACTTGGCTATTCAGGACCACTTGGTTGACATGGCCTACTGCATTGCTCATCTGCTGACCAGAATTGCTGTTGGCCAGTTGACTTGTCAATGGAGGGGGACTTTCACTAGCTTTCTTTTCCAGAACAATAATCTGTTTACGAGCCTCTTCACATTCCATACTGAATTTTTCTTCTTCTTTCTTGATGGACTCCAATAGTTCCTTCAGCTGATTGCCAAGCTTGGAGCGCTGTAAAATCTTTAAGTTTTGAAAATCACATGCTTCGCAGAGCAGCAGTTGTTTGGAGTTGCTTTTGCGAATTTGCCATGCAGAGGCAAAGTCACAGCCACACTGATTGCACACTGGCTTCACTTTGGAACTGCTCTTATCCTGAAAACCTTTAGAGTTCGAGTCAAAGTGATGCATTACTGCCTCCAACCCAAAATTACGTACAAAGCTGCTGTCATAAACAGGAATGAGTGGCCAAACCTGACGAAATGTCTTTGGGTAAGGAGCGATGACCATTTTACGTTCAACTTGCTTTTGGAAGCTTTTCTTGGCTTGGGTTTGCTTCAAAATGTACTCCCTGTAGCGCCTGGAATTTTCTGCTGCTTGTATAGAGTAATTCTTCTGGTCGCCACTGCTAAAAGTTGAGAGACTGCTAGGCAGGAGAGTGGAAGATATGGTGGGGACTTGGATGGACCCATTGGTGGTGCCAACGCGAGTCCGTGTGGAAGTAGACGAGAGAAGAGGGGGAGGGTTTTTGTGTACAGGCGAGTCAGAAATGGTGATAATTTCGTGTGAAGATTTGTTTGTGGTTATCAACTTGGGCCTTATCTGAGGAATGTTGACTATTTTGTCACTGTAAATATGTTTTGGGGAACTATTAGAGGAAGAGATTGAAGTTAAGCCTGGGACAGGAGGCGTGGTCACTGGTGCCAATTTGGCCATTGCGCCAGCTGCTTTGCTGCTTGGGTGCAGTCTTTCAGAGCAAGAGTTCAGTGCCTGGTCTACTGCAATGTTGTCCACAAGCTGTTGCAACCTAGATGATATACCAGTGGATATATTAGACGATGATGATGACCTGGCTGCTTGGTTACCGGGCACTACTACAATGCTATGCTTAGGCTGGGCTGGCCGGATGAGATTTGGGGAGTTACGGCCACTGCCGCTACCCGAAGAGCGACCACTTGTCTTATTCAGAGCACTGCCCTGAATAGAAGAAGTAGTTTTACTGGACGATACAGCACCTTGAAGGCCGTGAATAGTCTTCAATACTGATAGTTTCTTTTCTTCCTTTTGTAATAACTCCTTCAGTGCTTGCACATTTGTGCCAGCTTGTTCTGTGTTTGAGTCATTGGGTACTTTGCAGTGGGCACTATTTGAAACCTTGTTCATGTTAGTAGTAAGGATGAGACTGCTACTGTCAGGACTGGGTGTACTATCTTCATCAGAAACGATTATCACTTCAGATGACCTGTAAAACCATAGCATACAGTAGGTTGCTTTCCATTTAATGCACAGCAACACAGTCCCAAACAAAGGTGATTACAGCAGTTTAAAAAAATGCTCAACCACACTATAAAAAAGTGTTCTAATCTGTACTAATAAAGCACATACACACATGATCACTAGCTAGTGTGTATGAATTAAAGATAATTGGCTTACTTTGTACTATTGTCTACTGCAGTATTTGATGTGGTGTAGCCTACAGAAGGAAGGGTAGATAGTGCATCATAATTGTTGTTACTTGGAATCCCTTCAGTAGAACTGGCCTGCAAAAGCAATAATTTCAGTTTCAAATAGTAGTTTTGAGTTACGTACAGCAAAGCTTATACCTACAACAAGAGGCAAGGTCATCTTATTGGGTCAAAGACATGTGCTAGACCCTTAACGGAAAGGTGATCTCAATGGACGGTTGACTAGCTATTGAGGTTATGCATATGCAGTAATCCTCTGTGTGACATGAACATGCACACAACCATGCGTACTAGTCGACCCTTAATCAATAAGGAAAGAAAACTGTCTGATATGTCGAAAGATAGGATAAGGGCCTAGGGCTCTCCAATAACCATTCTAACTGTGTCAACTAAAGTTTGATGATCCTTTACCAGTTGATTCTAGCGCACACCTGGAACAATGAACCTAAGACTTTGATCCTACCACTTGTTACTCTATAACCCCCTCCCCCCACAGTACATACCTGTTGCCTAGCCTCGAGGTTAATTTGAATCACCTTTTGCCAACACAGGTCAGAGTCTGACTTAGTGGCAGGAGCAGCAGGGTTCTCGCAGGTTGTTCCACTACTGGACACCACCTTAGACATCTGACAGATCACACACTAGCTAAAACACTTGAGCAACTCTCCCTACCAAAACAAACAAACAAACAAACAAATAAACAAAAAAATAAACTTGGAATGTCATTTCTGACCATGGTGACAAGCCCAAACTACAATAGCCATGGTTGATTATTGGACAGCCATGGTTGATTATTGGACAGGTAGCCATGGTTGATTATTGGACAGGAATACATGAAAAAGGACTGTAGAAACCCTGTTTTCTTTCAACTACGGGAAAGTACAATAACACACCATATAAAAACATTGCATTGTAATGGCATTTCTCCGAACATTCCCCCAAGGAGCCAGTATATTACCTCACAGCTTTAATTTCAATATACCTATTATTGCAGGTGAAACCCACCATATTGCAGGTAAAAGCCACCATAGCTACATAATATTGTGCAATACACATGCAGACACAAGGAAGAAGATATTGCATTTTCCATCACCATGCAATACTCCCCTAATTATCATAGGAGGTGGGACAGCCAGACAAACCAATGCACACAGTACACTAACGCTTGATACACAAAAGGCTGCACCACTTAAATAGCAGCTGCACTATGGTACAAAGACAAACTTTAAATACAGCAAAGAAAAACCAGGGTATTGTGAAGGATGGAAGGAAATCAATGCCAATGCGAACAATGAAGACAAAGTAAGGTGTACCTTTCTTCTACAAAACTTGCAAGTAGTCAGTGAGGTGTAGAGTAGGAACAGATTATATTATGGATGGAGCGTGACCGATAAATGTAATGGAGAACCAGCAGTTATAAAATCAAAGGTTCAGACAGTACACTGAAAAAAAAAAACAACAACAAAAAACAACAACAAACAAACAAAAACAACAACAACAAAAAACTAAACAAAAAACCACCTCATCCACATTTTCAGAGATGATACACCCCCTTGGGTTCACACAGGCATACAGTCATTCCAAAAAGAAGGGAGGGGACTCTAAAGAAGTTGAATTGAGGCAAATGTCACTAGAACAGGTGATGTCACTAGAACAGGTGATGGCTCCGGAGTGGTGAGGACACTATAGCTACATCAGAACAAAACACATGACTTGCCCCCAAAAATTCATTTAGTGGGCATTATGTGGCTTCTTGGCACTCTCACCAAAAGGCTTCAGGTCGCTACATTCCTCAAGTCAAGGCCCAAGGTCAAGGATCACCCTAGTTGCACCTATCAAAGACACACCATATGAACATCTCCCCCCTACTACACGCCTACATGTGACATAATAATTCAAGGGGCTGAGCCTTGTCCAATGGTATGCTAATTGGATGGGGGCTTACATTCAACACTACATCTGCCATTCATAGCCACCAATATATATATATTATACAAGCAAGCCAGCCAGCCAGCCAGCAACGCACCTCAAGTTCGAAGTCTGTTCTAGCTAACAGAGAGTACAATTAAACAGATCCTTGGATCCAGGCAACTAAACTGAGTAACCTTTTCAAGGAACTATATTCTTTGACTCTCTGAGCACTGAACTGAACCCAGTTAGTAGTGAGATCGAGTACACCTCCATCCCTTATAGATTGATATCTTATCTCAGGTCGTGATATTACGGGGGTGGGAGGAATAAAACTTGGGGTGGGGGAGGGACCCACAAATGGATAGCTGATATTTTACTAAAGGTGTCAAAGTCATGTGTAGGCATAGTGCAAACATCATTACACCAGTCACACACTCAAAAGTACCAAATTCACAGAAGTGACTGGAGGAGGGTTGTTTAGACAAAGGCAAATCCAAGGAAACACCGTATGAAAGGCAAGTGATCTATAAAAACTTCATGCCCTTATGCTATATTGCCTTCTATGGTCAATCTTTCCCCCAAAAAATCACCATGGCATTTTTGGATACAACTATGCCTTAACAACTTAGTGTATAATCCTTTATACTGTCCACTCACTAGCTGATGATCATTGGACTCCTCTCTTGGGTGTGGCTCGCCAAAGGCTAAGGATCAAAAAAGATAATTGACAATAACACCAAAATTATCAGGCGCGAAAATAAAACATCACGAATTTTTAACTATCACATGCACAAAAATTACAATTCTAGCTTGATATAGTTAGCGAGCGAGCTAAGTGCCCAGCTACGGGGTAGGTGGCCGACCCAGAGAAGACGGTATTGTCAGAAAGCCAGTGTTGATGAAGGAGCTAAGATATGGAGATCTACCCACACCATTGAAATATTAAAAGTGGCAGAAAAAATTTAACTCACTTTGTGAATGCCTGTAGATATGCGTTCTTTGGTCCTGCGTTATTCGAGATACAGCGCGCTATAATACTGCTGTCTGCCCTTCCCTACCACATGTAACAGAAGCACCCAATCAGCTATCAGCATTATGCAAAAGTGGTCAAACAGGTCAAACCAGTCAAACCAGTTTCAGCTGTACTGCACATGTGAGCATACACTGAAGTGTGCCATATTTGGAAACAGGAAGCTCCAGGACATTATTACAGTAATTTTGCAAAACCAGTGATGCAACCTGTCAGCATGTCAAGAAGTCATGTGATTTTCCAACTATGCTGAAATCCCCTGCTCACTTAAAGGTGTCCCCTTTTAGTGAATTTGGGTATGTCGAAATGGGAATTCATAATAGTGCAGTACATACACAGGTCAATCACCACTGTGTGGCAATGAAGGTTTTGATGTCACCATAATATGAAGTGTTTCAATTATAGGATCTACATGTAATTTTATTAATGAGTCGATAGCCAAGTGACCGTTTTCATATTATTATAGTACAGTGGTATGAAAAATTAGTAGTGAAATGAAATAGAAGGCTAGCATGAATGAGAGAGAGAAATCCTGTATATCTACCATCACCACAAAACAGTGTGAGGGAAAAAAACGCAATCACACAAACATGATTAATGAGAGAGAAGAATGGTGTCGCTAGGATACTAATGTGGATTAAAGTGTCTCAGTGGGGAGCCATTGGGATTAGCTTGTCCTGATAAACCACTAGCCAAGTTGGCTCCATTAGGCATTGCACCTTGTCCAAATGCCCCAACGGGATAATGATTCATCTGGGGCCTCATCAGTCCTGGCCTCTGAGGCACTTCCAAGGATCCTAATCTGTCGTGCCCTGAACTTGATCCCACATTCTGATATGCCGGTCTCATATGCGTCAACAGAGGCATTTGGGGTGATTTACCGGGCACATCCATTCCTACCGCTTGGTTCACTGCATAATAACCTCCTCTAGTGGGTGCCATGTAAGGGATATTTGATGCCGGTTGAATCAAATTCGGAGAAGGATGCATTCCGGTTGCCTGTTGCAGTAAATATTGTTTCTGCATTTGTGGCTGTTGGAGCAATAGCTGTTGCTGCTGCTGCTGTTGTTGCTGTCTGTGTAATTGTTGTTGCAAGCGGTTCTGGGATGCAAAGCGAGCTGCTTGGTGTTCCAACATGCTCTGGACTTTCTGTTGCTGCAGCTGCCGTTTCATCTCTTCATCCTCCATTTGGTGCTGCTGCTTCTGCTGAGACATAACCAGCTGCTGATACTGCAAGCTTTCACTCCCTTTCTGAGAGAGTGTTGCTTGTTGAGGATTACTCAAAAAATTTGCTGCTGCAGAGGGCAGGGGGCTCTTATTGGAGTGCATAAGATGAGACTGTTGCTGGAATTGTTGCTGTTGTTGTTGCTGAATGTTCCTTCTCCTTTGGTCTGTGTGAGGAGGCTGGGAGTGGAGTGGAGGAGATGCTTGCTGCTGCTGGATAAAGGATTGATTGTGCACAAGAGGGGAGTTGGGACTGGATTGCTGAGGTTGTTGCATCACACCTCGAGCGCCTGGACTCACACCACTACTGCTGCTTGCAGTCCCAATAGCGTGTGGTGATAGCTCAGACTGAATCAGAGAAGGGTTCACAGGACTTCTACTGTTATGAATAGAACCAGAAGGATTTAGCATGGGATCAACACGACTTCTCTTAGGAGGAGGCTGATGAGCTATTAAAGGATCTTCAGGACTTCTATTCTTATGGACAGCATTGCTCGACTGCTGAAAAGATGCAGGGCTATAAGCACTCCTATTAGAACTGGATGGCTGTTGAGGATGAAGTACTATAGGATCTACAGGACTTCTGTTGTGGATGGCACTGCTTGACTGTTGAACTAATGCAGGTTTGTTGTAAAGACTTCTATTCTTGTGAATAGAATCGGATGGCTGCTGAGCTAATGCAGAGTCAAAGGGACTTCTACTCAAACTGGATGGATTTCTGCTCTTATGGACAGCACTGCTTGGATGCTGAACCAGAATAGGATCTGCAAGACTTCTGTTGTTATGGATGGCGCTGCTTGGTTGTTGAGGTGATGCAGAGTCAAACGGACCTCTGTTTTGTACAGCATTGAGTGACTGAGCTTGCTGGAACTGGGCAGGAGTTGTGGTGTCATTTCTTTGATGGTGAGGATCATACTGGGAGAAAGGTGTTCTTTGCTGCTCCATATGTGAGGGCAAATGTGCTTGTTGGCTTGGGGGAGGAGTGCAGGAAGCAAAAGAAGAAGGGGGGTGATAAGGTGACAAGGTGTCCATCAGATTCTTCTGTTGGCCGAATGATAATGAGCTCTCCAAAGGCTGAGTAGCTGAGGAAATACTGTGTGTTTGGTCCGGACCAAGTCCAGATTGTGGTGATGTGTAATGATTCTGAGATCCTTCAAGTAGTTCAGAATCTCTTTGGTCCAAAACCAGAGATGAAGATGAAGATGGGAATTTGTAGGTCATTTTTGTGGAAGTGGGTGTGGTGATCTTTGTTAGCTTTAGTTCAGGTGTTTTGACGGTGACAGGACTACCCTTGACTGTGGAGCTGCTACTATTATCATGCAACATTTTCCCCATGCTGTTGGCTTTATGGGTGTTGTTCAGCAAAAGAGAGTCATTGTGGACTTTATCCCTCACAGCCACCTTCAAAACATAAAATAAAGGTTGGTTATCAGTTACCAAATGAATCCCATCATTAGGCTGATTGGAGTACAGAGAGATACTTAATAGGATTGTTTATAGTGTGCACCTTGGCATGGTCTTCAACAGTGCTGGTTTTCCTTGCCGACATGTTCCAATCAGCATCACCACCCTGTCCTGCAGGAGTTTTCCTCCAAATAGGTTCTGAAGCTTGTGATTTCTCCACTGGAGAGACAGGCCACTCCCCCACAGTCCACTATGCATCCATACAACAAAGGAATAGTATTGTAATGAAACAACAGTGACCCTCCCCTATCATGCTAAAATAGCCCAGCCCCCCCCCCCCCCCCCCCCCCCCCCCCCCCAAAATACGATGATTGATTGTCAACCAAATAAAATGTGAAGTCTACATACCTGAATCAGGTTGTGATATTTGGACTGTCGAGCATGAGATTGATCTATGAAAAATAACCTTCAATATAATTTATATCTTATAATTCTGTGGTAGTTAGCATACACACTAAGGGTATTGCTTGTCGCATTATATTCACCGATCACTACTCTCCAAACAGTGCACACCATATCTACAATACACATTTCCTATATATACCTAAACGGGCATGTCATCATGGTCCACCCAAAATGTGGCTGCCGGTAAGGAGAATATAATGAGACTACAACTATGCTTTAATCTTGTGTCACCATCACTTTGATCTATTATATTGCCTGGGCAACATATGTACACAAAGCATGACAGTGCTGGTAACTATTAAAACACATGAGAGTATAAACATAAAAGTAAAGTATACCAATTTGTATACAAAGCATCTGATACTGACCTGTTTGAATCTCACTGGCTGTGGCAAAGGATTGGTCTTTGAATGTTGTCTCCTTTTCCTGGTCGCTAGTCAAGTGGTACAGGTCTAAATAAACACAAAACTCATTTAGATAAGTATACACATTAAAACAAAATGTACTCAAAGAGCTGTCTCTCCTCCCACTTAACACTCCCCAGACTCTCCCCTGTAAACTTCAGTTCTACTTACCACCTTATAAGGAAATGCACTAAGAAGAATTCTAAAATCCTGATAATAATGACTCAAATACTTTCATGATAAAGAGTAAGCCCCTCTTGCTTGTATTTCTATGGACATTATTACCTAAGAGTAAGCCCCTCTCATATTACTTCTGTGCAGGATTAGTAGCCCTTACATAAGGGTAAGATCCTCTCATTACCATAACCACTATTTAGTTACTATGAAAGTCCTTCCATACTAATCCAGGAAGGTGACTCACCCGTTACAATAAGAAGGACAAGCCCCCACATCATCTAGCAATTCCTTTTATCATTTTTCCCCAGGAAGGTTACACTCACTTCCATTGGTAACCCACCAGACAAATGTATAAACCCCTCATATTATAGTATCATCTTATTATACATGGGTCATTGACAAAGGGTGATTTCAATGGGTCACTCGCAACCAGAATTCAACCTCTTTCATTTCCATGCAAAGGATCCCACCTCCAGTAAATAAGTTACCTGCCAAAAGTGTGGCTGCCCATACTTGGAGCTTCTTATCTGGTATCTTTGAGGCCAGTTGCATGGCTGGGCTCACACTATCCATCGTCTCCTAAATAAGGTCAAGTAGAGTAGGAAAATGTAAAGACATATTAGGCAAAAGGTGCAGAGGTACAGCATATACGAAGCATTCATTTGAAATCCGAGAAATACTTGCTGTTGAAATGCTTACTTGAGTTTACAAACCACCCACACAGTTTATAGAGAACGGAATGACAGAGAGAGACATACTAACTATTGCAAGCTTTCACTATACATGGTAGCATAGGTAAAAGGTAGGCACAAGGTGTATTAAAGCAAGTAACATGTAAATATGACAGCACAGGTTACATGGTGTGTCAGCATGATACACCAATCAGGTGACAGATCTGAAGTGATAAAAGAGACTTCTTGACCTTTTTTCCTGGAGGGGCACACAACAAACAAGTGTATTAACACTAAAGGAGGAAAAAGGGAAGCCTCCCCCCTGTCTGTCAAAGGAAAACCCTCAAATCCTTCACTACAAGTAAGGCCATATAATATAAAATGCTCCATGGCCACAGTAACTGTAGGTGGAGGAATGCTCCAATAAAGTCTTCATCATAAATACAGGAAATCAGATTAAGGGGCAGGGCTGGGTTTATAAACAGTGTATGGAATCCCTCTCTCTGAGAAATATAAAACCAGTCATTCCAACTGCAACAATCCTAATACTATAGGACACTTTTCCATGTTTTATTAATCATATGACTTTGAAGAGGTGAGGTTCCACTGAATAAAAATCACTTATCCCAGTACGATGTTTATCCAACCCTCCCACACGTCTGCCTTTACCACATCTAACACCACACACTATGTAATAATATCATGGAGGAACACACCCATAAAGCCCCCTACATGTATGCTTAACATAGCACTGGCAAGAGGTCGAAAGAGAGAATAAATTTGGGGATGACAGGTAATTAAGGAGTACCTTTGTGTTCCCAATGGAGAGGAATATCTGTCCCAAGACTATTAGGGAACAGGTGGTCAATCGGTTCAAATCACTCTTGTTTGATATGAGCAGTGTTTCACGAAGGTGACGCCTAGAAAGAAATAACACATAATAACAACATGTACAAACACCTTCAAGTCTATTGAGAACTTAATTCAAAAAAGTTTCCTCCATTCATGAACAAACCATAAAGTACCCTTTGGGGGCAACAGTACTTCATTGTCAGCTCAGAGCTTCACCGTGATACACTCATAAAGGACTCACTTTGCCTCATGGAGCTTTAGCTGAATGAAGGAGTAGAGTCCCCTAACATAGTGGAGGGCAGCTCGCAGGCTCTGACAGCTATCTGTTGAATTGTCAGACTCGATGGACTTCATGAGAGCAGTCAGTTCAGTAGCACGAGACTCTCCCAACTTCATGTAGGTCAGGGCTAGGTTCAGGGAGATGAATAAACGCAGCTCTCCACTGTTGGTGTGCTGTAAGAAAAAGTTCAATAAAAGTGCTGATAGCCATAATACTGCATGCAGGAGAGTTCTAAAGATAGAGCTCAAAGTAATGTTTAACTTTCCAGCAGTACAAGTTTAGAAATGCATCTTTAGACCCAATATAGACTGAGGAGATGCCATCGTTATTATTGCCTAGTACAGGAATATTATCACCCATTTTAGACCTGACTACATCCAATACTTGCTCTGAGGATAGAGATGACTCAAATATGCATACGATTATGGGCGTGGGTATGTAGTGAAACCTTGCCTGCGATGATGCAAAGTGGGCCCGAATTAGATTAGATACACTAGGCGGGCATGAATCCTTATTAGTATAATTCATAATATAAAATGCATAGTCCTATGACATGTTGCCAGAATTCAGTTGTCAGCACGGACGAACTTTTGTTGCAAGTAACAGAAACTCTTCTCTAATGAAGTCACAAAGATTTTCACTTATCTTTTATTTCTTGCCACTACACTGTCTACACTTTTGTCACTAACCTGCAGTGCTGCATGAAACTGGATGGCTGCTCTGTCAAGACTCTCAGTTGCAAATGCATACAATCCCTACACAAGAAATAGACCTCATAAGAAAGAATGTATGCATGTATGTATGTATGTATGCATGTATGATGTAAAGAGTTGATATATTTGTAACTGAAAGAGAAGTGTGCAGAACATATATACTACTAATGTTGGGGGACAGGTATATATTCACGTATAAGAGGATGGAGAGGTGGGTCTGAACAGGTTCTGCTATACACATAAGTAATACCACTGTCCAGCTCATGTAAATTATGAAATATAATGCAGAGCCTCACCAATAAAGTGTGGAGTACAGCTCTGTGGGAGTAGATCAGTTGAGAGTGACCCTGACACACATTCAAAACTTCCTGAATCTATACACGTTATAAAAGAGTGATACTCTAAATATTTCCCCCTCCCATGATGTCTAGTCTCCTCTGCATTACCTTTGCTCCAGAATTGGTTGTATCTCCTTTCATCAATAAACACTGTATAATCTGTTCTAACAAGTGAGCCCGCAAGACACACATCACACCGCCATCTGGAATGGGTATGGTAAAGGGTCATTATCTCATAAACTCAATGATCAATACCTTTATCGCCAGCAGCAGGCATAAATTGCATGGCTTTCTCAGCGTAGGAAAGAGCTTTATCTGTATAACCACCCTGTACCGAGTGCATCACACTAACCTGCAATGTTGTGAAAACAGTGAACAGGTTTTAAGAAAGGTACGTAAGTCCCTCATCTAAAGACATCCTTACCAAGTACACCATGATGAAAGTTTGTTCCCTGGTCAACCACTGAAAGTTTTCTGCCAATACTTTAGAGTCCAGCGATGTTGCTGGAGTGAATTGGGCCAGTGACTGCTCAGAGCTCAGAGCCTTCATGCACAAGAATAATGCAGAATGTAAGACACTGGCTAGACTAATTGTTGAGAGAGTAACTCTGTTCAATTTTACTGCTTATGGCAGCACAGTTACAAAAAAAAAATGCACTCCACATGTTATGACACCTGACCTTTACTCTTTGCTGCAACTGCTTCAAGTGTGGTTTTGCTGCCTTGACTTGACCTGCCACTAGCAAATGGGAGACTTGAACTATCAGGTAGAAGGTGCGTATCAACATCTCCTTGTCCCCATGATACTCCTCCATCAGGCCACTGGTACGGTTCAAAACCTCACCAGCCTCCTGGTACCGGTGCCGAGTAAGCAGAAACTGGACACCATAAAAGAAGGGAGAAAGAATATCAAAGCTAGAAAGAAGAACTACTGGTCATCAACCATTGAGAAAAAGGCTGACTATACCATATAAGAAAAGAATATCAGAGCTAGAAAGAAGTCATCAACCATTGAGAAAAAGGCTGACTATACTATAGGGTACTAGACTTGAAATTCACACACTAAATTGAGCATAGATATCATAATGGAGAACCATCAGCCACCAAGTACATAAATACCAAGTCTTGGTCCTATAGTAGCTAATGACTTACCGCCCCTTTGCTCAGACTGCAGAGCAACCTGGAAGGAAAGATTATAATATGCAGAAGTGACATCAAATGTATTTATGCATCTCATTTGCTAACCCCTCTACCAACCCTGGAGAAGCTAGACCTAACAGTAGAACCAACCTCAGTATGAACCTACCCAATTAAGGTTTACCTATGCAACTATTGAACTAAAACACACCTGGTAAATGGTGCATCAACCTGGCGAGCGTACTCAGCACAGCGACTAAGCATGCTGATCACACCTCCTTCATCTCTCTCATTCATGCTGACATCAGCAAGCTGTAGGAGGAGGCGGAGGTGCCAATACGGGTAGTGAGTGCTGGAGTCCACACGCCCACGCAAGAGACTCTTGGCTTGGTGGAAACACTGCTGTTCTACCAAGATACGTGCTGACACGCTGGTGGCCTCAAACCTCAACTCCTCCAGGTTGGCTGCAGACTGTGCCACTAGAACCTGCAAGCATCCAGGAAAAGCATAATCACATTAAGGGTCCAGCAAAGTAGAGTTCAGTGAGACTTGCTGCCTGTACACTATCACTCTGTTAATTACTACGATTCAGTGGTTCTGGGCCCATCTAATCAGCGTGCACTGTTTAAGATATTGGACCCACAATTGTGTAGTTCATATACATATCTTACAGCTTTGTCCAAGTGTTCTCTAGCCTCTAACAGATTATTAGTGTGGTGGTAGAGAACCAGGCCCAGCTGCAGCCTGGTCCGGGCTTCTATACGAGGAAGAGGTTTCTGAGCAAGCACAGCCAGCAAACAGCGGACAGCTTCAGGGATTCTGGGAGGAGTCTGGCCAAGGAAAGCCTCTGCCATGGAGAGCAAACTGGAAATGGTAGGGCTGCAGTTGGCAAGTAGGGAAACAGGCATATATTTGTGAGAGTGCAATGGAACCACTCCCTCCCATCCTTTTTAAAAAATTAGGTTATATATTCATTAAGCAAATTCTGGTTAAAATAATATCTGTATCAACTCACTCATATTCTTTCTCACATTCTTCCATCTCCGGTAACTAACATATTGATGGTGAACATTAATTAGAAATCACCCTTTACTTACAATAATTACCTTGTGGAAGGCACCAAACCTCGCAGTAGTCCTGTCCTTTAGTTTCAAAGCGTACAAAGGGGCATCAAACGAGAAACTCCAGTCTTATACGCTCATGGCACCGGCTATGTTCAAGCTTTGCGCTTATCCTCTCATTTGATCTCAATATTTTTTGTGTCCAGACGCGCGCGCGAAATCCAGAAACCTTGCCTGCTTGCGGATAATAAGGAAGGACCCACCCACGTGGCACGTGGCTAGCTAGCTATGGATGGTGAGAGAAGTAGACCAAATGTACTGATCACTGGCACTCCAGGTACGCACTGTAAAAAGTATTAAGTTATATCTGTCTGCTGTACATTAATAGGTACTGGGAAATCTCTGACATGTAGTGAGGTATGTTCTAAGACTGGCTTGACACATGTTGACATAGGGGTCTTAGCAAAGGAAAATGACTTGTATGATGGCTGGGATGAACAGTATCAGTGTCCTATACTGAATGAAGACAAGGTGAGCTGTTGTGTAGTGTAAACTTACATATTGGGCATAGAATGTGTTTTGAAATCAAATTAAGTACAGAGTACTGTTTTTGGTGGCTGGAGTACCAGCAGGAAAATTAATGTCACATATGGACAAAGGGTGGGGCCAGGGCTACCGTATCTTATATGCCGGTACTCTAGCCATGTTTAAGTGAGCAAGCAAGCAAGTAGCTGGAGCCTTGATTTCAACTCTGAAACCTAACTTTACCAGTGAATGGGTAGCTCTGCTATTGGCCAAATTAGAGTATTGAGCAGAGGGGTAGTCTGTGTTATTTGAATGATTAGGTTATAGATGAATTGGAGAACACTATGCAAGGAGGGGGCATTGTTGTTGAATATCATGGCTGTGACTTCTTTCCTGAGAGGTGGTTTGATGCAGTTTTTGTCTTGAGGACTGATAATACAGTACTATATGACAGGCTAGTACAAAGGTTAGTGTATTTACATTTTGCAGTATGTTTCCATTTTGTTGATTAGAATCTATACATAGGGCTTCTTGCTGTATACTTGGTAGCAACCTTTTCACATTGCTTTCCCATAATACTAAAACTCAGAATACAGGGTACAAGGTAATAGTGAGCAATTGGAGTTTGCCTGATTCATTGTACTTTGCCCCCACTGGATACTCCCATGCACTCGTGTTCCTCTCTCTAGTTTGTCTTATCTTAACTGACCTCTTATTAATGTTGTTGTTTACCATATCTTGAGGGTTTTGAGGGTGTTATCTTTCAACATGTAAATTTACTTCCTTTTTTAAAGTAGCATGCATAAACTTAGTGTTCGTCTGCTTCATCACCTTTGCTTAAAATAAACATCCAATCTACTTATTAAATAGCCCATTAACTATCTATTGCCAAAGTTTGTTTATGTCCTACTTGGAAAGGTCCGTTCGTTTCCAAGAAAATGGTCATGCCTTAGCATCATCTCCCCCACCCCAGCCCTAAAGGAGGAGGTGTGGCCAAGTAGTATTTGAGTGGCTGGTTAGGTGGCCATAAAAATTGACTATGTATTAGTAATGACATCATTACTAGTGGGTTCTTGTGTATGGATATACGTCAGACTTCACTGAAAGCAAACCAGACATAACAGCCAGGCATATTCTTACTTGTGTTAGCATTCAGTCACCTGGTAAAGTGTTAAATTTAGCACTTCAATGAGAAACACTCAGTGTTGTTCCTTTAGCAGTTAAAAAATAACATACAAATGCCAAACAAACATATTGACCTAGCTCATACTCTTTACTGATGCACTAAGATAGATGTATCAAGTACAGCAGTTAGAGATCAGTTCCCTGTGCTATCTGGCATTGGATATGAAAGTAAGTTACACTTGAAGAGCCTATCATGAATTAGTTGTGGCTGTTGCTGTGGTAGCTTCTTGGTTTGTCCATCCTTTTCTCTAGCAGATTTTCCCCTCTTGTGCTTATGATATCTTCTTCTCCTTTCCATTCCTAACTCCTGGACAGCACAACAAGTATTCCACACGTGGGGAATTTTTGTTCACTGCTTTGGGTGTCATCAACAGTGATTTCACTCCAATTCCTCTCAAGGTGTGTGTTCTCAAAGTGTGTGTTATGACTACCTCTTCAAAAATACGTAGCAATTGTTATTTTTACTTTTTAAGGGATACTGAAGGGAATCTGCAGTGTGCTCCTTTGAAACGTCTACATACCAGTATACATAACACACTCTGTTTAACTATAATGTCTTGGATGTGTGCTCTTAGAAAACAGCCGCTCTGTAGAAAAACAGTACTTTAAATAGGGTACTCTCTGGGACCTATGGTATATATGCCACTTTGTCAGGATCTCTTAATTTTTTGCCCCTGAGTCAATAATAAAAGATTCTGTTGGATATCGATCTTATCTTCTGAAAGCCAAAACTCGTCTTTAGCCAAGTAAATCCATGCATCTCCCTCTCTCTCTGAAGCCCTGTTGTTTATCACTTTAGGACGTAGCTCTTTGATTAGTGCCCCTGGATTATGTAAGAAGGACAGAGTATTCTTTTTTACTGGGAAATTTATAACATATTAGCTAACATAATATTATTTGTTTGATTGTTACAGCTGCTTGTAATTCACTTTAATTTTTTGTGCATGATAATAAATTATTAGTTGTGCCAGTTCGTGCAGGAATTTTTCTGAAGGTCAAAATATCACTAACATTCAATTTGTTTCCTCTTGGTTAGCAGCTTGAGGGAGTCTTTGCTCGCCTCTCCTCTCCATTGCTATATGTGAGCTGTGGGTCCTAGATTCCATGGGATAATAACCTTTCATGTAGACCAATATATCTATATATCTATTTGACCCTTGGTCTTCTCTTTTCTTTGTTTGTAAGCAATCTCACACGTGTTTTATATTTGATTTAGAGGCTATAGTGGCAAGAAACTGACAGACAACATTCAGTGTGAGATCTTTCAAACCATTTTAGAGGAAGCCCGGGAGAACTATGCTCTGAGCATCGTCCATGAACTGGGGAGCAACTTTCCTGAGGACTTAGAACGAAATATAGATGCAGTGTGTCAGTTCATTGATGAATGGAGTATGGAAAGTTAAGAATCACCTGTAATGCTAGCCACCTTTCTCGTGTTTGTGCATTTTAGCAATGTATTTATGTATGAAATTAACTTTCAATATACTAAGATAACTATTATTGCAAAGATCATTAAATGTTTTTACATGTAGCTAAGGTCAACAGTATGCTCCAGTATATCTAGACTTGTCAGCTAAAACTGCCGTCAAAATTGTATTTCAATTATAGTTTAAATCCGTATTGATAGCTTGTAGCAATGTCCCAGAATACAACACTGGAATATCAAGATGGCAGCAGATACTGTGGAGAGTGCGAGAACACAGTGTCTCATGGCTATGGGATGTTGATAGAATCAGCCAACAAGGGCATCTTTGAGGGACTGTGGGTGAAAGGGAAGCAGATCAGTGGCACATACACTTGGCCCAACGGCAAGCTGTACATGGGTGACTGGAAAGGTTCTATCAGGAATGGTTTAGGTGTGGAAGCACGATCAGATGGCACCAAGTATTCAGGAGAATTTCTCCATAATGCGAGGGGTCTTCTTGGGGTGCTGAGTGTGTTGGATCAGGGCTTATACATGGGGATGTGGAGTGCTGCAAGTGGCATCCAAGAAGGGTTGGGAGTAGAAGCTTATGCTGATGGTGGTAAGATGATTAGCTCTGTTGGTCTAGTTAGTGAAGATAGATTTTGAGTGCGGATAAAGTTGTTACCAAGGCACAAAAATGGGCCATAGGCTAACTGCATGCATTCATGAAGTTGTATAGGCTACTGGCTACATAGCTAGTCACATGAGCCAACCTGTGGGGAATTTTGTAACACTTAATTACTATAATAATTGGTTGGTGCTGCCCACCATTTCTTGCTTTGGTTACTTGACACTTAGTGAGCTAAACTTCATTGTGATTAGATAACCTCGGTAAAATAAGCTGCTAGATTTGGATTTTTCTGGAAAAAAAAGAGAAAAACTCAACAGTTGCAGGAACCATTACCCTGCAGTTAGAAAAACAATAGCATTCCACTCGGAAAGTGTTCCAATCAAATGCAGCAAGACCAACCTTTTAGTATAGAAAATGTTTACAGTGACAGACAAATCTCATTCGGGGGCATGCACCCACCCTTGTAGAAATAATATATCCTAACTTTGTATTTATATTCTCTACTGCTGTTATTGGCCAGAAAATTAGATTTGGAGTTGCAAATCGTATTGGTCCAAATTTCTAACCGCCATGATACATTAGGTTTTTTGTATACATGCAGGATTTTATCGAGGAGAATATAGAAAAGGACTTCGCAATGGCTATGGAACACGCTCATCTTCTGGTCATGAGAGGATTAAAGAGTTGGGTGGTGGCAGTTCGCACAGATATAAAGCTCTCCAAATCCAGCAACGTCCTTCTGATATTGCTTCTGCTGCCATCAGTAAGTCACTGCCTAGATTTCAACACACTCACAGGGGCTCAGCTGACAATATCAACGTGAAAGGAGCTTGGAGTCAAGTTTATGAAGGAGAATGGGTCAATGACAAACGTAGCGGATATGGGATCTTAAAAGTTAGCGATTGCTTCACTTATTATGGCCAGTGGAAGGAGAACACTCGTTCAGGGTATGGAGTGCTGATGTACGATGATGGAAAGGGAAAGAAAGAAGGGAAGGTGGAAGAAGGTTTATGGGAAAATGGGAAGCTGGTTGAGCCTGTCAAGTACAAGAAGTTTATGAGGACCGAGTTGCAAATGAAGGTGAAAGATGCTCATGCTGAAGCTATACGAGCAGCAGATCAAGCCAGGGACAAAGCATCCATTGCAGAGACCAAGGCTAATGCTGCAGCAGCAAAAAGTCGTGTGGCTGAAATGAAAGCTGTTGAAGCGAGGAAACATGCAGCTGCTGCTACAAGAAGAGTCGAGAATGCCGCCAGGACTGCTAGGCAAGCTGTGGATGATGCTTGGAAGATCAAGGGCAGCGTGAAGATACTGCTATCAAATACAGGTGTGCTCATTCTTATACACGTAATGGCAGGGTTACCCGCTAGGAAATTGAATAAGAATCTGTCCATAATCGATACAACCTTTGCAACACTTCCACTCACTTAAAATATTTATTTATATATTACATGATTATCCGTGCAGATTTGCTCAGTTCTTCACTGGACTCAGCAAACATTAGGTCTGTGGAAGAGGACACCCTCTCGTGCAGCTACCTACAGCTTGCTGCAGAAAATCGCTCCAGGCGCAGTCTGAAGACAAGCATCCCCCTTACTTCTAGCTTCAATCAAATACCAGTGATACCAGATAATATAGCACAAGGGTCCTCCAGATCTGCAGCCACTGGCTCGGAATACAACTCGTCCTTCTCAGCCTCATCCTCAATGACTTCTGACTCAGACAGAGAATAATAATGACCATATCATTAATTTTTATCCTGTGTAGATAGTAATGATTTGTCCAAAGCCTGAGTTAATTTTATCAGTTATCTCTATAATAATATTCATCTTTGTAGTCTTGATGCTGATCATGATATCATTAATTAGTTTGTTTGCCACATGCATGCCCTGCCCACTTGTGTACTGGTACTGTGTGGGCGTGGCAGCTGTAGCTACAGTTGTTTGTTGGTTTTTTTGGACGTCTTTTGAAAAGACTGCTTTCCTATTATCATTAGCCATACGCGGTGAGGTGATGGTATTAATCACTAGGTGAGTGCAGAGATTTAGACCAGCTACGTAATTTTACAGTATAAATGATGGCTACCAAAGTTAGGGGTGGGGCTCCTATTATATTAGCTAATGTTAACTCACTATAGCAATATTGTTATTCTTTCAGATGATAACTAGCTAACTACTTGAGATAACATGGAGAGATCAATCAATAGAATTCTGCTCATCATCATAGCACTACTGACCAGTGTACATTGTAAGTTATTGGCTTTGGAGCTACTATATAATCATACCTCATAACCTTACATGCAGCTATTGGGCTAGCTAGCTAATGAATTCAGTAGCTAGAGGCTCTGCAAGTTGTAGTACACAACATCATGAAGGGGTGTGTCTCTGCCATTTTGTGGGGCAGAAATGTATTGAATAGTCTTGTAAAGTTTATTAGTCTCTTCAAGAGACTGTATCTCTACTATAGTTTAATACTAAGAAAACAACTTTTATTATTATATCTATAAAGTGCTAGCTAATGGAACTTTTTATTAGTGCTGCATTCATACAGTAGGCTAGCTAAACTGAATGTTCAGGAACAAGGTGGCTTAGCTGCTAGCTATAACTTGCTAGGCTTGCAGTGCTGAGAGGAGGTTCATGCCCCTTTGCTTTGCCTGCGTGATGACCTAAAGCCAGCTAAGGGGCGTGTGAGTTGCTGTTGTTTCATATGGCAAGAAAGAGAAAGCATCAAGTCCTATGAAGAGGGGGACATCTTAGCTAGGTGTTTTCTGGTAGCTAGATGTTGACAAAAACCCTCTCCAAATCATCAAAATGCCATTACTAGCTAGCTACTTACCATCTTAGTCTAAATAATTATCATCCAAGTATACTTCTTGTTGTAAACATCATATTTTCAATCCATGAATATTGCAATAATTATATAAGCATGCATGTGTTCACACCTATACATGTATAGCTATAAGATGAAGGTGGAGCACATTGCATGTAGTAGCTACCTTGTTGTTAAGCAATCATTTGTGTAGCTAGCTGTTATTATTCTTATCAACAGAAGCACCTGTGCACACACCACAATAATGACTCTCTCTCTCTTCTTATATGTAATAGATTCACAGCAGCAGCAAAGATTGCTGTTTAGTACGAATGCCGGGATAGGACGCTACATGTTCAGATATAATGAGACAGTCCCTAGTCAAGGGATTCTCCCTCCTCCTCCTGGTTTTTTCAATGTTAGTTGTCTACTCAATGGCCGACCAGCAGAGGATATTTTTTACTCAATAATTGGAGATAGTGATGTATTTCAAGTGGATAATGCAACTGGAGCTCTGACAGTGATGCCTTTGGATTATGAAACAACGATGTCATATAGGTTTAGTGTTAGGTGTACCCTAACTGTGAATGGCACTGACTTGATGAACATAGCACAAGTTGATTTTCAAGTCATACCAGTGAACGAGTTTCAGCCACAATTGAGCCAGAGTTCAGTTATTGTAATAGCCACAGAGCTTGATTCCATTGGAAAAGTTCTTGTTTCAACAAGAAGTGATGTAAATGCATCCGTAGTTTTCTCAGCAACAGATGAAGATGAAGGACCAGGTGGAATGTTAAGATTCTCTTTAGCTTTCAATGAAAATCTAACAGCTTTCAATGTAGATCCAGAAACTGGCACCCTCACTGTTGCTCAGAGTTTGGATGTAGACAACTCACCTTCTGGATTCGATGACATAGAAGTACGTTTAACTGTGTGTGATGTTGACCCACCAGTTCCAACATGTCCAAATTTGGTGATTCGAACCTTTATATTTTCATCCAATGATAATAACCCAGTTTTTACAGAGAATGTATACCGGGTGAGTGTTCTTGAATCAATGTCGTCAGGAGTGGTTATTGCAACTGTATCATGCACCGATGACGATGTAGGTATAGGACGTTTTAACAATGTCACTTCTTCTTCAAACATTTTCAATGTGTCATCTTCTCCAACAAGTCAAAATATATCTCTAGCTAGCCAGCTGGATTATGAAACAGCTCGTAATCACAATATCACCCTCACATGTTTTGATACTGGAGGGTTTACTGCCACAGCCATGCTTATTGTTACTGTTCTCCCAGTCAATGATAATGGTCCACGGTTCATTGAAAGAGAATATTTCTTCACCATGAGTCGAATCGAAACCACTGGAAATGTGATAGGGAGAGTGGAGGCTCAAGATAATGATCAAGATGTTGGGGATACCATAACATATACGCTTACAGAGGACGATAACTTTCAGATCCAAGGAGACGGTTCCATCATCCTCAGAGATTTTGTGTACATATTGGAAGGACAGGTTTTTGAACTGCAAGCAGTGGTCAATGATGGTGAATTCAGTGACAGAGTTCCAGTTACTATCACAGTGAATGGCGTATTTAGTGTGCCTGAGATCATCCTGATATGCATGGGTGCTGTTATATTCCTGGTTCTTGCATTATTCATCATCGTTTTATGCTGCTATTGCTGTGTTTGCTGCTCAAGACTGTAAGTTGTTATGCCCAGCTATAGTAATCGTGTTACTATATAATACAGTATTCTGTGCACATCAAGCAATGTTGTTTGTTTGTTTGTTTGTTTGTTTGTTTGTTTGTTTGTTTGCTTGTTGTTATTGTTTTCTTGATTACATACTATTACTTTTCCATTATTAGAGTGCCCAAACAAAGGCATGTTGATGTGCCCCGTGAGGTTCCTGTACCTGTACCAGTTGGTGACCCAATGGCTATGCCCATGACAGTGTTGGGGGGAGATATGTACAGCCAAGGTAAGGGGATATGATGGGGCTATCCTCTCCTGGGGTTGGAATTAATGTAGGGTATTCTCTTTATATAAGGGTTAGAATCCTACTATCCTTAGTACTATAGCTGTTACCTGTTGAATTTTTATATGTATTTTTGTATGTAGGGAATGGCCCCATGTACATGATTGGTAAGATACCAACCGATGATGATGGGCAGTGGGGGCCACGGTCAGGGGAAGAGACAGAGGAGGAAATGGAAGCTGAAAGCTTTATAACACAAAGTTCACGGGTCTACACACCAACTCCTATGCTCAAGGAGATGCTGGATAAATTCCAAGAAGGAGATGAAATGCTCCTTGGCAAGAAAGCTAAACGCAAAGAATGACCACATGCATGCATTATAAAACTTCATCATCTTAAATTTTTATATAGATAGCAATTAGATATGCAATGGTTACCAAGTTCCTTCTAATTCTTAATCAATAATGTTAGCTCGCTACTCATGCATAATGTAGCAATTGTGGGCTATGATTTATAATTATAAAGAAAATTCATGGCCAGTGGATCCAATGGTGCTTGAGTATATAAAGGTGATAGTATTTCACATCCAATAATTGTCTGAAGTTATTGTGAATTTGTGAGGGACTCTGTAATTCGAAATATCAATGATGGTATCACAACTGACTCTTTCCTTGCTACTGTCGATACTTCTCCTCTGCAACTGTTCTTTGGGTAAGATTGCATGCAGCTGCATGCACCAGTTAGCTAGCAGTAATAGCTGCTATAAATACAATTGTAGGCTAAATAAAGTGATACAGAGGGTTAATGTGAACCTATAAACTTTATTATGGTGCGGTGGCCTTTTTCCTGCTTCTTCACTTCACTCCATTATTAAATTACTTCATCTGGGGCTTGTGGTCAGGCCATGACCATTTAGTTAAGCCATATAATTAGGCTTAGGTACTATAACTTTACCTCTAAACTAAAAGAGAACATGTGTGTAACTAAGGACAATGTAAAAGATCAAGGATGGAAATTTGAGTGCAGTAAACCCATTCTGGCCTTTACTAATTCCCCCGTCCCTGTACTGCAAGCTCAAACAAAGCATGAGATGAGCTATGCTGCCTTGATTGGATGTGCATACTGAGACTTGAAAGGACTTTTGATAACCATAACATGAGGTCTCAGCCAATGAATAAGCTCTCATAACTAATTACTTATAACCTGTTTATGACCACAACTATTTGTAAAATGTATAACATGAAAACTGATACACACAACAAAATTCCTTCAAAGCTCAAGGGAGAAGAATTATTGTTCTGAAATTATGGAATCCAGACCACAAGACTTAATTGACCATGCATGTCATGTTAGCTATATGGGGTAACTCTGAACATAGTCACTAAGAGAGCCAATGTACATTAGTTATTTATGGCAACTAGTCAATCTTAGAATCAGATCACAAAACTACAACCAATCATAAAAGAAGGGGACATTTTTTCATGCATGCAAACCTTGTTCTGATTCTCCAGGTGGCACTGAGGAACTGACATTCACTCAAACATCTTACCAAGTTTCAGTCAATGAAACCTTTGATGATGGCAAAGTTGTTCAGCCCAACCGCCTCTCTTCACCAGTACTTCTCCCTTTAACCGTATCTTGCAACAGCTCCAATGAGACAGAATTGACATACGCCCTATTAGAAGATGATCTACCATTTGCTATCAACTCCACATCAGGTGAACTAATAGTCACACACAAGTTGAACTATGAGGATGTGATCGCATATGAGTTTACAGCTGTGTGTACTTCAGTGGCGAATGAAAGCTGCAATGCCACTACTAATGTAACAGTTAATCTTCTACCATTGAATGAATTCAGACCTGTAGGAAGCACCAGTAACGTGTTTTATATCATCAGTGAAGATACACCTCCAGGCGTGCTGAATTCTACCTTACCCGGTGTGCAGTACACAATCACAGACAATGATCGGTCAGATGACCCTCTTTTCTATACTCTAACAGAAGGAACTAACAATGAATTTCCCATATTTTTCAATGAAACAATTGGTGCCTTTGTTCTGGGGGAAGCACTTTACTTGGACAATCGAAGTGATGCAAGCTGTTTCATCATTGTACGTTTTCGTATCAAGGTATGTGATGTCTCTCCTCCAATGGACGTCTGTCCCAATATTTTGGTGTTGATTCAACTTCAATTCTCCAATAACCACGATCCTTCCTTTGCAGAAGAGCGCTATTCTACAACTGTATCAGAATTGACACCAACAAATACTACACTATTGAGGGTCACATGTACTGATGTTGATATTTGTGTAGGAGGTTTTGGTGGTTTTGAAATTATGGATGAAAACCTGAATGAAACCTTTTCCATTGATGATGATGGAAACATTACAAACTTAGAACTTTTGGATTTTGAGTCTGTGCAATCGTACATGATAAATGTGCGCTGCTATGATATGAGTGGAGTGAACAGACAGAGACAAGCATTCATGACAGTTGAAGTGGTGCTACTAGATGAAAATGACAATTGTCCCAGATGCATAATCCCAGAAATTGCAAACTTAAAAGCGGGAAGACACCAACGAACTCAAGTGCTTCTTCTTTCCTGTGAAGACGACGATGAAGGACTCAATAGCCAACTAACTTTTAGCATTGAAGGGAGTCTACCAGAAGTAATTAATGGGTTATTTATGGTTAATCGCAGCACAGGAGAGCTAACTTTCACAGGAGAAATTTCACCTGGTGATTATAATCTCAGCATCATTGTTGCTGATTCAGGAAATCCTCCGTTAAGAACTAAGGTCCTAGTGAAGGTGACTGTGACTACTGAAGTGGGGGGAGTTCCTATGCTTGTTGTCATTGTGGTTCCCATAGTGGGAGGGCTACTTCTTCTCTGCTGCCTTTTTCTCCTTTGTTTCTCCTGCTGCTTCTATTACACAAGCCACAGGCAAAACAAGAAAAAAATGATGTAAGAGCTAATAACTTATTAGGAACGACTCATGCCATATTTATTAATTTTCAGGTCAAAATCACTTTATGTCACACCGGCTAACAACATTGAAATGAAGCAAATTTATAATACCTCCAGTGTAAGTCTTATTGCATTCCATAAATTGCTAGTGCATTACTCACTGATGTTACAATTGAAATTATAGGAAGATAGAGAAATTACTCTCTTTTATGACAACCCTGACGTCACCACCTCTTCCTTCACTGGCAGTGGACAGGGCACACCTGAGACCTCATGCAATGCCAGTGTCTCCAATGAAGACTATGTCATGTCCAACACAGTGCTGACCATTGATAAAGACCCCCAAGGCATCGTAGAGGCAGTGAGTTACGAGATGGAAAAGCTGGACCCCAGTAAAAAAGAGACTAGCAAGGCTTGGGAGTCTCAGTCCATCACTTTCTCACTGGACAGTGACTTGGCATCACAAGAAAATCTAGTCATTTCAAACAATTTGGAAGACGTTTCTAAAGTATGACCACCATCTGTTGTGTTCTATTGTCATATCCACTATACATAGCTAGTTCTCGATAAATTATGTAGATTCCTGTCATCATTATTTTGTTCAATACTGGTACACGATAATTATGCTGTGTACTATTATCATAGTTTTCGCAGCTACCTACCCATTGTGCTGCACTTAAATACTGTTCATATGACCTATATGATAACAACACTATAATGATAGTTTTAAGATTAATTACTGTGACCTTCATAAAATCGAGTGAGAAAGTCTGATGGTTTTTTCTGCTCAGTTTCTTTAAAGAATCGCATAACATGTGTCTTCTGTTTCCAGAGTTTCACTGTTTCTTCTAGCTCCATTTTCCCCTATTTAGAGTAAAATATCAATCAGATTCTAACTATATCCTAATAATTGTCATAGTTAACTAGTTCCAGGTAGAAGCCAACTATTCCTATTTGAAATTGTCCCACCTATAATTCAGCCCCAAGGAGATATTTAATACTTGATTTCTACCTGGGACCTTCATCCACTATTGGCTAATTTCAGTATTTCAGCTAGTATGAAAGGGGGAAAATTCTGGATCAGAACACCACACTACGGACCTTGATGACCAACATGTCAATGACTCTAGGATCACGAATGTGAGCATTCTTGTAGAATTCTTGCCGCAGTCTCTGTCTACACTTTTCATTTGAGAGATCGAGAAAATAGAGCTTAATCATCTGTGGAACCTGGATAAATTGAGGAATAAAGTAAGTTAGCTATCAAGCTTAGCCTTACCTCCCTGTACCACGCTCTGTAAAGGTTTAGTGCCCTTCGCCTAGCTTCTGGGTAAGTGGATGATAGAATTGGCTTTGCCGAAGGACGAAGAACTTGAGGGATCCGAGAAGCCATCTTTGAATATTTTGTACTTACTGTGCCATGTGACCTTTGACCTCATGGCCGCATATAGCTACTTCGCATGCGCGTGCGCACGAGAGATTAACTTCCGGAGTTTGCGTATGACCTTTGACCCTCATTATAAAACTTGCGCAATAGCGATTTTCAAAGGCAACAGTACATGTTACTTAGTGCACACTTTACATATGTACTAAAGTGGATCACTGTAATAATGAATGGCTTTCAAGGATTCTGTGTTACATTCATGTCTAATACGTGTAATTCAGAGAGCATATGAAAAGGATGTTCTCACTTTATGGCATAGTGGTCTGTGCACAGGCTTGCCAAAATGAAATAAATATCAGGGTGGGTATGAACTGAAATTAATGAATGAATGGAAGAGAATGTGAGATGACTCTATCCACACATTCACTACATTCCTTTTTATAGATTGTAAAAGGTGCGTGCAGTTACTACATTTCAACTTTATAAGGTCTACAGTACACAAACCATGACAATAAAGTCTAGGAAAAATTTCCCCTTAAACTTGTGAATGGGAATGAACTATGCTATGAAAAACACACATGTGCACAAAAATTAATTGATTGATGTGTTTGCCTGAACTCAGTGATGGAAATCTGTTATTTTCATGCTCATTCTTCCATCAAATAGTTCCTGCTCATAACGAATCAACTGTACAACAAAGTTATCATTAGGGTTAACTGAAGCATGTCTCTCTTTCAGATGCTGGTAAGCTTCTCTCAGAGTCCATTTCTTCTTACTCATGAGATACGCAATTATAATAGCTGAACTGCGAGACATACCGAAATAGGAATGCACCAAAACTGTCACTTTATCAGCGTCTTCCTTATCCTTCTTATGTCCACTTCCAGAATTCTGTAAGCTATCAGCTGCTTTGTCGATGAATTCAAAACAGGCTTCCAGATGTGGAGCTAGTTGCTGATCATCATCGTCTTCCAAAGGAATATTTTTGCACTCGATTCCTTCAATCTCTTTGGCATCAGCTGTTAGATTCAAAATGAATTTCACATTCTTGCGAGCAAGAAATTCCTCATTCCTTGAACTTGCAAGATTACCTGTAAGTCAGTTATTTCAAATTTAACGAGCACTTTTATAGTGTCCAACATACAGGAACTTTATGATTTTGGTTGTGTACAAGAACACGACAGTGAGTTTATTAACAACCCTGGAATTTGAGCATGGCAGAGTGCCTAGCTATTATACGTGGGGGAACAATTTGTCAGCATTACAATAACCTTTTTTGCTCTTATTATAGTCTCCCTTGATCACTAAATTACATCATGTAGCTGGTATAAACCAGCCAGGGATGATTAATATTATGGTAAAAAGGATTCTAGTCAGGCAAAATTCCCCTCCATAACAGACCCACTTATATTAATTATGCTATTAAACTTGATATAGTTGAATGATTTTCACTCCTACACTTGGAAGCCACAGACTGCACATGACATGCAATACTAAGCATATAGTCATGCTGATTTACACAAGTCAATTTCACAGTCAAAAGGTTTACTCATGGCCTCATCTATTGTTAGCTATTTAGCTATAAATTAGCCAGCTAACTGACTAGCTAGCATATTAATAATTTACCTATGATGAGATAAGGTAATACCTCACTGGCATCAACTGTTTCATAGAATGAGATTCTATTTTTCTTCAATTCTCCAGGCTTTCTTTTCTGTCTTGTTGTCACTGAGATGTTACTAGTTCCATTCATATCATCACTGCTGACCTTTTTAGTGACCTCTTCTTTATCTGCAGTAATTTTAGAAGAACTTTTACTAGGTTTGGATTTACTTTGTCCCATCTTTGCTGCACTTAGCTATAGCGTTAGCTATATTATTTTGGGTACATCTATCAGGTAAGGGGTGGTCGGTGTTCGCTCGCGTGCGCATGCGTACTATGAATCCATAGCCGCCATGCATGATTCACTCAGAGACAAGTTTATGATAATAGAATCCCATCAAGTTTCTCCCAGACTCCACTATGCAATAGCAACAATAATAATGTGTTCTTCAGATGGAAACATAATTGACATACTGAGATGACCTGCTAAACTTAGACCACAGTACAAAGGAAACAAAAATGCCACCAATGAGCACCACTAGACCAGACACAGTTATCAGCACAATGATGGGCACTGACAAGAGAAGGAGCCTCTGGTTACAGTCCATGCAATAACCACCCACAGTACATGGCTGCTCAGGGCCATCGTGAGAACTATTCCCATCTTCACTCCAGTTGGATCTTTCTCCAGGGCAAGATGACACACAACGTAAGTCAGTTGCCATGCGATGATTTCTACAGGAGTCGCAGTACTCTTCCCCTTCAGCTGCACAACCCCTAACGCACTCTATGCTACATTCATCAGGGATGCTCTTCACTGATTCAGGGATGTCAGTTGTTCCATAAAACACTACTGCAGGGTCTCCCACACTGACTGAGCCATCATCAGATGAAAAATATATTTTGATTGTCCAGTCACCAGCAGGACTTTCTCCCCAGTGTTGCACACTCATAAACGGCCAGCTGTAATATCCTTCATCATTCACAAAGTCATTCTGACGTTCAGGAAGGAGGATGGATCTGCAAATAGATGCATGAATTTAACAACTTAGACTTAGCATGCAACAGCCATCCATTAGATAGGGTCTGGGTCTACCTCTTATTTTAAGCTGTGTATGGTTCTACTATTATAGAAATGGGTACTCCAAGTAACTAGTGAATGCATGCCACTAGCTATTCAACCTGGTGCCATGAGGTGAGTACATCTCCACAAGAATATTTCCCCGCCTGGGTCCATTATGGTAGAGCACATTAGGATTGTTGAAGTAGTCTGTATAGGAGTAGTAGCCACCATTCTTGACAGTGATGGAGAGAGTCATTTGGACCACCACATGCTCCAGATACAAGACACTGCAGTCTGAATCACCAACAGTAAAAGCTATCTCCAGAGGTGCACCACTGGTGGCATACCTAAGACACAAAATAATTAAGTCTAAGGGATGGTGATTCCTTTCTGGAATACTTCAGCGTACTTAAGTTAATGTGAATACAGTAGCTATACCCATGCAGTCCTTGGTGGAGACTATTGGCATAGCTAGTGGAGGGTTTGAATATTAATAATATACTGACGTATTTGCATCACTAGTAGGTGTCAAGGTACAGCTCTGTTGCTCAGGTACATTGGTCCAGCGTTGAGCACGAGTCACCATGGCCTCGGCATCGACTGCTCCGAAACCAAACTGATGGCTGACGAGCAAGCCTGCTCCATTGGTGGTCCAGCCTGAGGCTGACTGAAAAGGGGTAGGATCTGATGTGTAGGCAATTAAGTACTGGATATCTCGCCATGAAAGATTGGGGCTGTATTTCAGAGAAAGAGTAAAACAATAAAAGAGACAGACAGACAGAAAGACGGACAAAAAGACAAAGGAGCAATCAGGGTGAGTAACTGTAGAACACACTTTGACTCCAACACAAGTGCTACCACACCAGCAACTAGGGGAGCAGAAGCACTCGTTCCAGTGAATGAACTGATGCAATTGCTTTGGGTGGATGTGGTGACCTGTAATAGCAGCATGTATAGCTAAGCGGAACTATAGAAAATGTTATGATTGCTTACTAGCTGAGTGTAGCCATTTGAGTTGTGTGAGAAAGTGACAGCCATTTTCCCACTGCATGCCTCATCATAGTAAGCTTGCTTTCCTTGAGGATCTGCTGATCCCACAGCAATTGTGTACATACTGGAGGCATAGCCATCAGCTGCACACGAGTCATCATTCCTCCCACCATTACCAGAAGCCCATACCCAGATGGAACCGAGACCATTACGTCCCTGCATGAGTCACAGCTAGATATAATCACACAATACCTTTTCTGCATCCTACTACATTAGCTATAGCTGTTACAGTATAGCTCATCAATGATTGATGGGTTCGGAACTTCCAATAGCTAGCTAAGTGCACCTTGGATGCTCCTTCCTTCAGAATTCTTCGTGAGTAATAGCCTGGCCCCTGGACCAAAAAACCATTGTCTGGAGGCCCCCAACTGTTAGAATAGACTTGGATATAGTTATTCTGGTAGCTGAGTGCCTGGGCTTCTGTCACATCCATTAAATAGCCAAGATTTATTCGAATACCTGCATCACAATACGAATGCCTTTAATTATAGCTTTTGCTACATGCTATGGCTGCTATGTCCATTTTAGAGGTTCATTTTTAAATGCACAATACATGCATCATGCAAAAAATTGACTATCATTTTGCAATGATGGATAAAGACATGGTCTTAGAGTGTAGCAGCATCATTATACCTCCTAGTTTGCAGTTGTAAGCCACACCTACACCACAGTAGGTGTTATCACGTGCCATGCCAACTATTCCTGCACAGTTTGTTCCATGCGAGTCATAGAAGCTATAAGGAGAGGGATCAGAGGTGCTCTCTATGTAGTTATAGCTGGCAGAAGAATCCTGCATGTGGAGCGGTCACAAACTTGTGTGGTTTGATATAATATGAACTAGCTAATTATAAAAACATACAAAATTTCTGCTGAGATCCGGATGAGAGCTCTGAAGGCCTACATTATTAATAATATAGCAGTTATAAAGCATCATACCAATTCAGTGTTGCACTGTCTTCCATAACTAGCTAATTTAGCTATATAGCAAGGCAGCTCAAATGAGGCATACCATCATCCACTATGGACACCACCACTCCCTTTCCTGTGTAACCTTGAATCCAAGCTGAAACCACATTCAGATCACTGGCATAATTGTTCTTATTGTACTGCATGAGAGATCAGAAATCAATTAAGTTAGTGTAAACTAGTATGATTGTACCAATGCCCACTGCTGGTTCCAGTAAGGATCTGATGGGTAAGTAAAGGAATCCTTTTTCTCCATTCGGAATATCTTTTGCTGAGTGGATAAGGTAACCTGAATATGCATAAATCACTAGTGTGAATGCATCATTGATACTGTGGCAACACATACAGTGGGAGTGCCATGTAGGTGGGTAGCACATTCCCTAGAAGAACTATCAGTTCAGCATGGGATCTGCCCCTGAATCAAACTCTTATTGGTACTTACATGATCTTCAGCATTGAGTTCTTTGGTTTTCTGAAGCATCTCATCAATAACAGATGTGCCTTTTCGATTTTTAGCTCGTCCCTGTAAGTCTTCCTTGGAATCTTCTGAGTGCCGGAGAGCAAAGTGAAACACACCATCCAACTCACCCACCTACACAATAAGTCATTTATGAAAACTCCCTCGAAATACATTAACTAGCTAGTTAGCTATAGAGCTACACTAAACATACCTGACCCAAGTTGACGAAGCCATGATCTTCAGCTACTTTGTCTGCTTGATCCTTTCCTCCATCTATCTCAACCACCCAGCTGTCAGAATACCCCATCATCACCTTCCCACTAATCTGTCCATCCAATGCTGCTTTATCATCGTATGCTCCTGGTCCAGGTACATTCTCACGAAACTTTGCTGTAACTGAAGAACGCTTGCCAGCATGTACGCAATCAACAAACAGCTCAGATTGAATACACAACACCAAAATAGCTGCTATTCTGTTCAACTCCATTTTCCCCCTCAACTAGATCTCAGTGCAAAAACTCTATGCTGATAGACTGGACTTGACTTAGCTAGCTATTTCATGGTGTCGATAAATGAAGTTTGCTTGTCAAGCGACAAAAGTTGGATCCTGTAAGATCAATCACTAAGTGGTCATGGCTTGTCTGAGAACATGTTATTAAAACACGTCAGTGGTTAGGCAATCAAAATAAGAGTCTTGTCTGTCAGTTAACGTATCATCCTACACTCAACGTGTATATAAACAGAACTGTCTTGATTGCCATTACAGAATTGAAACAGGCTATGCAGATACAGTTACAGCTTCATTCTATTGCATGATCTAGCTCAAAGCAAGAGCTAACATACAAGTATTCTCATTTACAAAAGGGAAGGACTACAGAAAACCAATGAAAAACAAGATCAGTTCAAGCGAAAGATATATTAATCCCTAAGTTCTGTTGTTATGTAAACAAAAATAACAAAACAGTATATGGACTTGTAGTGTCACAGTTATGATGACCTATAATTTTGAATTTATGTGCTATTGAACTTTATCAAGCTGACATACAATGAAAGACCTATGCAGTTTCATCAGAGGGTGCTTTGAGCTGTGCAGGATGTGGTGGGATCCACTTGGAAGTATGATAGACTTTCTTTCCCACTTCCCAGCCTTTAACATCCTTCATTATCAGAGCTTCTTCCTCTTCAAAGGATTTCATTGCTCGCAGGACCCTATTCAATCAGGATATACCAAAATTATCCACCCTCCTGAATTTAAGCAGGTCATTTAGATGAAAATGATTTTCTTGTTCTGTCCTTTATTGGGCTCACCCTCCTGGATGTCCAGATCTCTGGATACTACTGACAGTTGAACTGCAGCTAATTACCTTCTATCCTCTTCTGCTTGTAGTAAAGGTAAAAGGTATAGTCTTGTGTGGAGTTGTTCCTTAGCATCACTCCTAAAGTACCAAACACATTCATATAATAAAATACCCAGCTAGCTGAGCTGGCTACCTTCTCCGTCTGTTTGAATAAGCTAAGACTGTAAAGCCTCCAATCATCGCTGCAATTCCCCCTAACATGACAGTAAGACCTGAAAATCTCTGCTTTGGGATATTTCTAATGAAATTGATGCCCGGGTAGCCCCCTTTGGGTGCCATATCTTGTTTGAAGTTAGCAGCCATAGCACTCTCTTCAGTTCCAAATAAAGCACACCAATATCTAGCTAGCCACACCCACTAGAACCCCGTGATATTCATGTGATTTGGGCGAGTCGCGTCGAAAGATCAAGGCCAACGCACAAGCGAAGAAGGACGACAAGAGAGGCTTCAAAAGCGCTTAGGCTTTTTATACCTGGCCCGGGAATATTGAGCATTGGGGAAGGTAAAGTCTAGTGCGACCTTTTTTATAGCCGTCTATACTATCGTAACTAGTACGAGGTGTGGTGTTTGTAGTCATTGAAAAGAGCTGAGGAGTGAGGAATTGGAGCATACAAGAAGGTTAGTGTACATTAGATGAACTATTAATGATTGCTTTCCCACTCTATGTTGGTTAAATGTCTAAAACTTTAATAAACCAGCTCTAACTAGGTTGGTTGTAACTGGCTATATGCCCTGACCAAAGCTGCATTAATGATACTTTAGTACAGTTTATTATCAGTATGAATAAATACAGTGCGTATCATCTATCACCTATAGGTGTTTAAATTACATCCATTTTTATAGCCTTTTTGCAGCTAGTGAATTACATTCATGATACATGTTCACTTTCTGTGCATGTACATGTAGTACATTATTGCTATATTCAGTACAGTATACATTCTATTTTTAGTACAATACATAATACTAGTGTGTACTAATACAGCCATTACGTGTGTACTTAATACGGCTATTTTTTATAGTTTCCAGCTCAAAAATTTAAGAGTCGAGTTATGATTGCTCTGTGTAGCATGTATCGCATGTAGTGAATATTATTGTACCGCCATCTCCATATGGAGAATTGTAAATTATAACTATTTTCTCCAACCGATATGTAGATCTGAAAGAGGAAGTGGTGTAATCTCGACCCTTAGGTTAACTTAGTGCAAATGAGTCATTGCTGGACGTTATATTGAAAGTTGTATAGGAGACTTGTCACTACCTACAAGTTGCTGCTACCAACTTTCTACTGTAGTATCGTTGTTGTTCATGTGTAGAGCCGTCGGTACCCGTTACCGGTTTAAGCCTATATAACTTTTTACGATGTCACGTGATGCAAGGGGCAATGTTGAACAGAGGCGAGTCTCTCGGCCAAGCAAGCACAGTCAGAGCAGTGGCCGTTCTGCGACCTCTTCGAGTCACAGTGGAGTGCTCATGGTGGGGCCTAATTTCAAAGTGGGCAAGAAAATAGGCTGTGGAAACTTTGGAGAACTCAGATTAGGTGAGTGTAGTCGTCTGGTTTAGTTGTGTGTGTGTGTTTGTATGGCAGGTGACTGGTTCTCCACGATTAGCCAAAACTTACTTATTTGTGTGGTATCCAATGGTCAACAGGAAACTCTAAATAATTGGCTCTACTGCCAATGAAGTTGTTTATTCTATATAGAGCACACCTGATTGTTTCCATGTATGTGTGAAAAAGACTATTAGAGAGTGTCAAAAGTTTTCATAGTGACTATAGCAACTTGTGTAGCTCCAAACTAGTCATATTCTAAAAATAGAAAAGAGTTGATATTGCTATGATGATCATGTGACCAGATGATCTCAGGAGTGTTTTGCATATCAATTTGATACATCCTGTAGGAAGTCGAGAGTTTCAATGGGTGTAAAGTAGGAAAGTGCCACCCAACAAGTATCAGTGGTACAAATTGGTGCATCATTTTTAGGGTCACATCATTGTATTAGGGTTTAGGTACTACTCCCAGGATGTAAAAAAGTGTGGTATCATTGTGTTCATGATCGAGCAACTGTTGACTTTATGTGTCATAGAGTGGCAGGATGCTTACTATTTCATCATGATAACTATTGTGTGCCTGTGCAATCATCCACCAGGCCTATATATGGCTTAATGATGTTTGAAGTAATCCAAATTAGAGTTGACCTTTAAATTAATCATCTTTTATTCTACAGGAAGGAATTTGTATAACAATGAACATGTAGCGATAAAACTGGTGAGTTTTCAATCATTACTAACCCCAGCTGAAGGGAGCAACAGCACATTATGATACCTCTTATGTGAGGCCTTATCCCACAATAAAGTATCAGGGCTATAAGAGATGTTTCCACCGCCACTCGTGGTCATTGTAGCTTATGTGTTCCATCTTTTGTACTTGCTAATGGTTTGTACTTTGCTTCCACAGGAACCTATGAAGTCCAGAGCACCACAGTTGCACTTGGAGTATAGATTCTATAGGACATTAGGGAATGGAGGTACGTTTTAAGTTTTTATCATAGCTAGCCCTACCCCCCCCCCCCCCCCCCTCCCCCCCCCCCCCTCTCTCTCTCTCAGTGTTTACCTGAGCTATAAATCTTGTTATTATAAACAAGAACCTAGTATTCATGACGTCATAAGGTTTGCCCATTCGAAAATGCAGTTGGGAAAGTAATGTCACTCAGATTTGCTCTTGAGTTGGTGGCAATATGATTGAATAGTATGCAAACATAAGTAACTGAATTGGTTCCACTATAGGGACTGGCACATTCTGCCAGCATAGTTTTGGGAATAATAGGTCTATCAAAGCAGGAAGCATAATGCTGGCATAATAGGCTATGAGTATCGAAAGTGAACTTCATGGTTGATCTTGAATGTATTTATCATGTGTGCCTACACTTGCTTAACCAAACTTGTCTGCTAATAGCTATTTATGTGGTCTTTAATACAATCAGGTACAAGCATAATCAAAGAATAATAGGTCAGTAAAAAAAGAATACTGACTTTATAAAGCTGGAATTAAAGAATAGAATAATAGGGAAGCAAAAAAGCATAATGTGCCAGTCCCTATTCCACTATTATGGTGGCCAAACTCTGTTTTTATCCTCTGTGTGTGTATGGAAAAAGTCTGACATTGTATACATTGTGTATACAATACAACCTGACAATGTTGGATGTATTATGCTTTGGTTGCTGTGTTGCAGAGGGCGTCCCACAGGTGTACTACTTTGGCCCTTGTGGAAAGTACAATGCAATGGTATTGGAGCTGCTCGGGCCCAGTTTGGAAGACCTCTTCGACCTCTGTAACAGAACTTTCTCGCTCAAAACAGTATTAATGATAGCAATTCAATTAGTAAGTATGTACAATATACATTGGTTGAAAGAAACTCACAGTGTGGTGGATTGGATATGTGCATGTTATGGATATGTGTAGTGGCAAAGATCATCACAGTCTGCCCTCAGACAAAGGGGAAATGTTCCTTACAATGGGACCCATGTATTATCATGTTGTGTGCTGTAAGTTTGATGTGGTTGGATCACAGGTGGTAGATTCATGTCCCAAGGATTGAGGTAATTTCCCAGGGTTGATCTATATGAAGCCCAAGGGTTTGAGACTGTACATAGAAGCTACATATTTGCCTCTTGGCTAAATATGAATGACGTCATTTTGTCTAGGATACATAGTTATATTGAAGTTTGAGCTCTATTTTGGTAATGCAGGAAATAGGCTAAATCAGGAACCAGAGTACAAGTATGCCATTGCTTTCCTAGACTTTTTGATGTTTTTATTTACAAATATGTGCACAACAGACGGGCTGTTAGGGGGTGTGCATGAAGCCATAAGATTGAATTCAATTCAAAAGGGTATTATCATAAAAACATTTATGATGGTACAACAGTGACCATATCAAAGTCTGCTTGTGATTTCAATACATGTATTTACTATACCTCCTACAAGTAGTGCCTGTAGGTATATCCCGTATGGTGATTAGTATTGATGCATACAAGTAGATTTAATGCTGTTTTTAGTAGATTACTTAACTGTCCTCTTTAATCTATTTTATTGTGTTCTCAATAGTTAATATCACTGCCTCATGATATTGTAACCATGCAGATAAAGAGAGTCGAGTATGTGCACAATAAGCACTTAATATACCGAGACGTGAAGCCAGAAAACTTTCTGATGGGGCGGTACAACACACAGAACAGGAATATAGTCCACATCATTGATTTTGGCCTGGCTAAAGAGTACATAGATGCAGAGTCAGGCAAGCACATCCAGTATAGGGAACACAAGAGTTTGACAGGGACCGCCAGATATATGAGCATCAACACACATCTTGGCAAAGGTACTTAACATGTAGTGTTGGTGGGCATTAATTGGGATTATATAAAATGCTTTATAACGTGCCGTGGAAATGAATGTATTATTAGTATAGTACGGCATGGTGCTGAGTGAGCTAGTAGGAGAAATATACTACCAGAATTGTTAAGATGTTAGGCTTGAGATTTTTAGCTATCATGCCTTTGCTTTGGAGTTGGCTTATCTCCAAGCTAAACCTGTAGTCACTGCATGTATTTGGGCTATAAATAGACTTGAATAGTTTATGAATAGTGTAACTATAGTGTATGAGTAAAGGTCATGAAAACAATCATGGGATTTTCATGCCACAACTAACCTCTCAGATCAGACCCTTTTCACACTCTCTAAGTTTACTTGTGTACAAGTCTGTGGTGGATTATGGTGTGATGGTTTCCATGGTAGTAAGGGGTAGGCTAAGGTCACACCATTTGCGGGAGGACAATTAGAATAGAAGACAGCAGTGTGGTGATCATATAATGCAAGTTTTGCATTGAATTTTGTTTTAGTGCAGCAGCATTAGCATTATACTATGTGTTTCACATGTTAGCCAAGGATAAAATTACGTATACTAGCCATAGTCAAATGATCAGAACTCAGAACAGGTGTCCCAGCTGTTGAGGTCAGATTTAAATATAGCAACTTCCATAAAAGAGGTTCCTGTCCTTATTTGGGTAATGATGCATAAATATCTTTGTTGTAGCATTACTGTTTAGCATGGCACACACGGTTCTGATTTATATAAGTGAAGGAGTTTCATTTATTTAGTTTATAAGACTAATCCCCCAATCCTTTTTCGCTATGAATGACAGTTTATTTTTATGTATAAGACATCTGTCAAGCTACTTCCTTTTAACCTTTTAACCTCTGAGTCCTAGTGTTGACCCCCATCCTGTTACTGTATTCATACAGAGCAAAGTCGGAGGGATGATTTGGAAGCACTGGGTCACATGTTCATGTACTTTCTGAGAGGGAGCTTGCCTTGGCAGGGCTTGAAGGCAGACACACTCAAAGAGAGATACCAGAAAATAGGAGACACGAAACGCTCCACCCCCATAGAAGTCCTCTGTGAAAATTTTCCAGGTATGTGATGGTAAAGTGGATAACATAACATAAGCATTGGGGGTATTCTCCCATTGCTTCAAACTGCTGGATATTATGGAAAGTTCAAGTTCAAATGCATTTCTGTATTACACATTATAATAATAGACATCATCTTCAGTACAAAGTTTAACAGTATAATTATTTTTGTAAAGTAATAATTATATGTAAACTTTAATTGTGCAGAAGAAATGGCCATGTATCTTCGATATGTCAGACGGTTAGATTTTTTTGAGAAGCCAGACTATAACTATTTGAAGAAGTTGTTTCAGGATCTATTTGACAGAAAAGGGTATCAAAATGATGGTGTGTTTGACTGGACAGGGAAGGAGCTGGTGAGTTAGATGTAGTTGATAATATAAGATTATTTGAGTGGAGATAGTGTTAATTAATGAGATTGATGTGGACTGTTAATTTTCCTTCATTGATTAAATTTTTTTACATCCTTCCCTTTTAGAATGCTCCTATATCACAACTTACACATGAACACTTCACACCAATTGGAAAAGACTCCCACAGACCAGTGGTAAATGGTTGTAGCTATTCAGGAATAGTATTTATTCAGGGTGTGTGCAAGGCTTTGTCATTATGATTTTTTTCCCCTCCTAATCATGTGAAGGATCATCAGTTTGGTTTGATTTTCATTAAAGATGTATTCCCTGATGGCCTTTTGAGCGCTTAAATTATCAGTCGACAGTTTCATTAATGCTACTGACCTTGAGCCATCTACCCATAACAGCATATGCATGTGACTTAAATTGGCTATGTTAGTTTATATGAAGTGTGGGCAAACTTGATATCTGTCACAGGAACAACACTGTAACTGTACCATATTTGTCCAGATTACAGATTCACACCAGCCATCTAGTACTAGGCCACTAGAAAACCCTGCCCGGACCTCCACTAACGATAGATTGCCTCCGCCAAGCAGTACCCCAGGCAATGGAGAGGTGGAGGAAGCAAGGGCAAGTGAGCCTGCTCAATGGAAGCCACGCCCGCAACAACAGCAACCTGTCAGTGGACCCGAGGTGGTGGAGGAAACAAGGTAAACAAACAAACAAATAAACAAACAAAAAACTTCCTCTGTGGTGGTCCCGCCACATAGTAGTCCAGAATTAAGGACATAATGTCGTACTGTATTGAGGAAGTATAAAATGTGATGCTTGCTCTGTTGCACCATTACTGTGTCAATTTGGCAAAAAAGTTTTTAAAAAATACTACACATGTGGCCCTTTCGCTGTGTTAGCAGGTAGCTAGTGATGATTACCACAAACAGTGCAACCATCCTTGCTACCCAGAGCAAAATTGGCTCAAAGTAACAATAAACAAAGGCTAGAGAAACAGTATCCTTATACAAGGCTATGAGAGAAAGCAATGATAACAATGCCTTGTGTGTGTGCTGCAGCTGTGACTGTGGTAGATGTGATCAGCTGTTACTATTCGTGGATATGAGCTATTTTTATCTTTCTGTTGTTTTGTATAGGTGCTGTTGCTTTCGTAGACGACGGAATAGAAAGTCCTCTTGATGCTCAATTTATAGAGTATAGACTCTTTCAGACACTTGCACTGGAGCACAAATGCAAGAAATCATTTTTTCCAAGTTATAGTCATAATGCAAGTGTCTGTTTTTGTCTTTCTGTACTATAATATTTATGTGGAAAAACAGTTTGTTCTTTTGTGTAAGGCATAATCTATTATTTCATATGCAGTTTATGTTTGCGCACAACAGTGCTATATTATAGTTCATCTTTTTCAAGAATAATATTTGTATTCTCACCTTATTTGGATCAACTTTGTGTATACATAAACGAGTGAGAACCTTGATTATAAGATGTTTGTGTTCATTAATCTATAATGGTAATATTCTGTGTATTATTATATCCATTATCACACTTTTAACGCATTTTTTTTCTTTCAATTTGAGCACAAAATAAAAGGTTGTAACGTCAAAAGGAAAGGTGAAAATTTAATCATAAGAGTTCACGCATTAACTTTATCCTTTTTATACCAGTCCAATGATCTTTGAACAGCCTGCTGCCAAGCATTGTAATGTAACATCATCTTCCTCTCCTCTGAATCTGATTTTGGAGTTGGTAGAAATTTACGATCCAGCTGCCAAAAATTGCGAATTTCATCTTTGTTTTTCCAGAATCCTGATGCCAGTCCAGCAACATAAATAGCCCCATACACAGTCATATCTACATCCCTGGGCCTTTGCAACTCTTGCCCTAGTAGTTCACTGCTCAGCTGCATGACAAAATTGTTTTTTGACACACCGCCATCGACGCACAATCGTCCTATTTTGAGTTTGATCTCTGTAACTCCAACATCATACACTTGTTTGAAAGTGTAAGCCAAGGATTCTAGAATGGATCGGACGATATGCTCCTTTCGGGTGTTGTGGGTGAGGCCTATTATTCCTGCTGCAGAACGAGGATCATTGTAAGGGACTTGAATGCCATCAAAGGAAGGAACAAAGCAAGCCCCATCAGAGTCACTCACAGATAGTGCAATGGCTTCAGTTTCTATGGGATCAGAATAAAATCCAAAGTTCTTTCCCCATTCAACTACACTTCCGCAGCTTGGGAAGTTTGCCTCTGCGAGGTAGGTCAGATCCTCTCCAATCTTCCAACCGATAACAGGGTAATACCCACTCAAGGAGGCATGTGGTTTTTTGCCAGTATTGATTGTGAGAAACATTCCCGTTCCCAGGGTGCACTTGAGGTCACCAGGATTCCAGCAGCCTTGGGCAAAAGTGGCACTGGTCTGGTCGGAAATAATACCGGTGATTGGAATGGGTGCACCAAAGTGAGATTCTTCAACAGTGCCAAAATCTCCACCAGAATCCTTCACTTCAGGAAGCATGGACTTTGAGAATCCCATAACATTGAGTATGGTATCACTGTACTTGAGTTGGTATGGATCATAGAGAACTGTCGTGCAGACATTTGAGTAGTCTGTTGCATGGACCTTGCCATTAGTGAGCTTCCACAGAATCCAGCTATCGACAGTACCAAAACAGAGCTCATCCTTGGCCATGAGAGCTTTGGCTCCCTCAATGTTATTCAGCGCCCAGTAGAGTCGAGGTGCTACCTGTTGAGTGGTCAGGGTGATGATACTAGCAGCCAAGAAACGCTTGCTTCTAGTGAAGAAGTGGAGCATTCCAGCACCGGCATTCAGAAATTTGAACTGCATTGATTCATTCCACTCTTTACAGACACCTGCTGCTCTGCGATCCTGCCAAGTAATTAGGTTGCATAGGGGTACACCTGTAGTGCGATTCCACAGGAGAAAAGTGTTGCGCAGGCATGTGATGCCCATACACACTGCTTCTGAAGGATCCAGCTGTCCTGATGAGAGGGTGTTGATAACTACTTTCTTGAAATCCTGCCACAAGCCCTCAGGGTCGATTTCAGAGTGGCCCTGCTGAGGGTGGAGAACCTGCAGAGAAGTGAAGTCGGAAGAGAGGATCTGGCCATCCTTATCGACTGCAAAGCATCGCACACGAGTAGTTCCTACATCTATTCCTAGAACGTAAGACATGTTAACCGTCTTGCATGCAGGATCCCACATGCGCGCGCGCATGCATCCTTTTGTTATGAATACGCGCGCGCATGCCATATTGAGCCGGCCGGAGGTCGATCGAGGTCATCCGGTATCCAATTAAAAGAAAAGAAAGATACCATGGAAACTAAAAATTTTAAACTCTGAAAGCGACACGCACGGACGGGTACCGGCATGCATTCTAGAGCTTTTTTGCTGCTCAGAAGAGATTTGGTAAACTTGGAGAGGTCCCCTTTGACAGTGAGTCTAGTAGAGATTAGGTTTAACTTAATTCCTTTAATACCCTTATTTATAGGGTATCACAGCTCACCCTCAAGACAATAATATATTCCACTGGAATGCAAAGATAGCTGGGTTAGGAGGAACAATATGGGAAGGTAACTTTCACTTATCAGTTGGATTAATAAGATAGGAGGTGTGCATGTGTGTCCTCTAACTTATTCTTCATAGCCACATGCCATATAGTGATAATCCCTATTATATAATCGAGAACGTCTCCTCATACTTATGGCGGTGGAATTGATCTGTGTGGTAGTGAACATAATCTATTGCTCGAGTCAACCAATGAATTATATTGTGACCAAAAACGTGGGGTATTCCTATTCACTGGACTGGACGAATACCAGTAATCTAGTTCAGTGAATATCCAAAGTGTGTATATGCAGTGCCATGATTATTATCGGTATACATATCCAGGTGGTGTCTTCCAGGTGCAATTTTCCTGTACTGAAGAATTCAACTGCCTACCTCCATCAGTCCATTTCATGACAATTCCATTCCATCCCAATGGTGAAATACTTCAGACTCACACAAGTTAATTATTACAGAGATGTGATGTCTTTTAGTGGATGCTGGAAATGGAAATATATCCCTCCCATTGGAGGACTGGGGTGAAGAGAGTACCATTCCCTCACTCCTGCTCATGCTGCAGTCCTTGCTCTCCAGTCCTAATCTGCATGAAGGATGCATCAGGAACCATCATGCAGCAAAGCTGATCAAGGAGTCCCCACTCACTTATAAGCAGATGGTCCTAGACTGTGTGACCGCTAGTCTTAGAGTGGATGGTAATTATACATGTAGCTGATCTTGACAGAGTTAGACATTGATGGCTATAAGTAACTATGCTCTGAGGTTACAAAGTTATAACCTTCTTGAAGAGTACTAAGTCATAAAATATCCCCTAACTCACTTCTTACTTTGTGTAGCTGGTATGACTCCTTATGAAGTAAGTGGAAACACAACTCCAAACATTCCTGAAAGGCCAACTACTAATGCTACTGTTGATGAAAGAAAGGACCAAGTTAAAATGATCTCTTTTGATGACTACCATGCTTTGTGGAAAGGAATTGCCACCTCCATCACAGGCCATAAAAAGACTAATTTGGACTGTAAGTTTCTTGCGTATGGTCACATGAACTTTTTGGTTACGTGATATTATTGTATGCAGTTCTAAATCTTCTGGAGAGCGATAGATCTTTAAGTCGTGTACACTGCAAAGGTGATCAGATGATAATGCTGCACCAAAGACCACCCATTGACACAGGACCTTTGGAACAGAGAGTTAATGAGTAAGCATCGATCCATTATTACAGGTGCATGCACAGCAGCTAGGATATGATTGGGCGAGCAAAGTAAACTTGGACTAAAGTAGCTTCATGATACATAGAAGAACCAATAAAGGAGTACCTGTACTCTATACAAAACAACTTCCAAAGAGAGTAACCTCTCTATATTCAAAGGCTGGGTCCTCATTATTCGGAGGTTTCACTGTATACCCAGACAAAGTAGCTAATATATATAGGGTAGGCAAGTAACGAGGAAATTATAATGTTGCCATTATTAATTTCAGTCACATGCAATTGAAGTATGGGAAATTGAACAATAAACATACAGTTGAAGTTAAATCACGGACTCAAAGAATCGAACAGCTGAAGAGGATGTACAAGAAGGGCATGGTGGAGAGAAATGACCTCACAGAAGATGAGGAAGTTTTAGAAGGAGTGGATCAGCTAGTGCAATGGACTCAGACCCTTGATGAGCAGCTATTGAATGTAGTATAGCTAGGACTCAAATTCATCTTTCATTTTTTAACATTTTTAATCAAAAAATAATGTTCATAGCCCCGCCCCAATCTACTGCGTACTGTTCACATGCTCATGCTTCCCCAACGTACTCGCAGACTTGTCAAAGAAGAAGCTACTGCTTCTTATGTGTATCGGGAAGTACCGCTGGCAGCCCCTCAGGGCGATGAACTGTTGGTGAAGGTGGGGAAAGTTGCCTTGTGTGGCACAGACATCAACCTCTATCAATGGAATCAAGGTATTGTGGCTTGCATTACATTGCACTGCTCAAAAGGTCCTTTCTCTTCGAAAATTTGCAGTTGCAGAAGAAATAGCTGAAATTCCCTTTACTCCAGGCCATGAAATGGTTGGTGAGGTATGTCTAAGAAATTAGCAGCTAGCTACTGTAAGAATATATACAAGACCCCATAGATTGTAGGATGTGGACCAGATGTTCCTCCAGAGTATACAGTTGGACAAAGAGTATGTGTGGAGAACCATTTCTACTGTGGACACTGTTATCAGTGCACTCATGGTAAGTCTGATCTGGGAGGTGAAGTTCACATCAAGGGGTGTGGTCATTGAACTATATAATATTGTTAGATTTGAAGCATATTTGCCAGAATTTGAATCAGTTTGGATATGGGAAGGGAACAAAACATGGTGGACTCTCCGAATATACCATCATTCCTGCCAGATATGCTTACCTTCTCAGAACAAACCTGGATGATGCCAGAGCAGCCATACTTGAACGCAAGTCCCTTAGCCATAACATAGCTACGTAGATTATAGATGGTGGTTTAAGAAAACTAACACCTTATACAGCATGTGGTGTTGCTCATCAAGCACTAGAAGGAATTGAACCACAAGGGGAAGATATTCTAATTCAAGGTACATCTTAATATAGTTGATAAAATTTTACAAGATGCATGTGATAAAATTTAGGCTGTGGCCCAGTGGGTCTCTTGGCTATTGGCATTGCTAAAGTGATGGGAGCAACCAAAATGTAAGAGGTCATGATGTTGCTACTAGCCCTGCTACAAGAAGAACATTTCAGTGTAATGTCTTTCACCACATGCAGCATTGGAGCAGATATAGTAGAAGGTCGTCTTGAATCTGCTAAGCTTGTAGGTGCTGATGTGACAATTAATTGCAAAACTGAAAACTTAAAAGAAAGAGGTAGCTAGCTAGCTATTGATTTGTACAGAGCTAAGATTGTATTGTGTCAGTGATGCAGGAAACTCAAGGAAATGGAGTAGGACGACTCTTTGAGGCTACTGGTGCTGCGTCCATGATCAACAACTGCTTTTCATTGCTAAGGTATTAAGCTAGAACTGAATAAGTATAATTGGAGATAATTGTGCATAATAGGAAAGGTGGAAAAGTTGGAATTATTGGACTACCAAAGGTCAGTTAAAATGTACATTTCTCATTATTTAGCTGTTATGGTGTACGTGTCTGTCTTATAATAATAGGCAGCTTTACACATTGAAGATCCTTTACCAAATGTGGTTTTCAAATCATTGACCCTAAAGACATTCCATGGGCGAAGAATTTTCCATGATTGGGAAAGCTCAGAAAAAATGTTATTTGAAAATCGGTATGTACAGCTATTATCAGAAACAGTGGTTAAAATTGGCATAATAAACAATGCATTACAGTATCAACACAGAACCTATCATCACTCACGATTTTCATCTGTCTGAATTTGAAGAAGTATGCAAAATGAATGATTAACCACAATCAAGCTCCTTAATAAAAAAATAATTTCATTATAGGCATTTCGAGTTCTGATGCAGGGAGAAGGATGCAAAGTTCTCGTCTCTCCAGGAAAATAAAGAACGGTGATTATCTAGCTCAGCTATTGAATTTTGAATTCTTTTATGATCATCGATAGTCACTTTCTACATGTTTCTTCAAATGTTGAATCTATTTGGTGGAACAGAATAGATAGCTTTTGCTAGTTAGGGTTAGCTATAGTTACTCACCATGTCACCAATGCCGATTTCTTGGTAGCAATTATTCCATTTGCATTTAACAGTTGCTGAATTTTCTTTGGGAACATGCTCTATAGAAGAAAGAGTGTATTTAAAAAAGGGTAGCTAAGGAGAGCGTATGATACTAATGTCATGATACCTTTGATGTGAAAATCGTCAAGATGATCGAGTAGTCCAAGCCTTAATTGACACCCATGCCACTGCATGCATGCAGACAAATCACAATGTAGCTAGCTAAAATTTTATGTCGAGTCTAACCAACCTTGCAGGTATAAAATACATTCAAATTCAGTTGTGTAGCACTGATTAGTCCATTGATCATACCACAGTACACCTGCATAATAAAGCTATTTTGCTAGTAGCCAAGCAGAATAGTGGACTATCGTACGATTTTATTAGACATGGAAAGAGTCAAAATTTTGTCAGGGAAGCCACAGTACACTTGGAGCAGTTCAAGACCCTGCAAGTCAGTATGCCACAACATGACAGCCACAGAAAGTTTATGCTACACAGCTAGCTAGCTAGTACCTCCAAGTCAAAGCACCTCAAATATTTATCAAAACTTGAAGTAATGAGAACACAACCAGCGATAATCAGATCTGAAACTGCAGCACCATGTGGGATAGAATGCAACCTGGTCCATTCCTAGCAAAAACACACAAACTAAGGTAGCTACACATTAGTTAGAAACTAGGTATATAGAGTCACCTTGGTAGAATGGATATGCACATTGTGATCCATACATGCAGCATAGAGTTTACTTCTGTGCATCTTTGGAAAGTTGAGTGTCATTTATGTAGATTCATGAATCAAACTGAGCACATAACCATGATTACCTTTAAAGACAGAACTGCTTTGTCGAATTTTAGTCTATTGATCTGCTTGAATAGAGGTACTGATTTTCTAGCATTGATCAAGTATACAACCACCGTCTTGTCAAATGATGCTATAAATAGCCAGTACATCAATGGTAAGGGTCGCACAATAGAGATATCCAAGCTTACCTGAGCAAATGATATCGTCCATCACACACAGGGAAGTAACAGCAAAATTTTCCTTGTGGCAAGAAAGTTTAGCCAGGTATTTTTTTGTCTGCAACATAAATTATTGAGAGCTTGTTATTATTATAGATGTGGAGCTTCGGGACTCACTTTCATACTGATCACAAATATGGAACCACTTCTCAAACCAGCAAAGAGTATATCGTCACACACACAAAAGCACATTGCATATAAACCCAAGTCAAATGTAGCACACTTCATGCGTTTCTGGTAATTAAGACATGTATCCTCGTAAAGGCAGAGAGCCATACTGGTATATACAATCATAATACTTACTTTGATATCATATACACTTATCATCTTGTCCATTGATGCTGAGATGAGGTAAGTCCTTTTTTGTGTAACGTACACCTTTGAAAAGAAGTGCATTAGCTACCAACCAATGATCTAGCTTAGCTAACTAGGTAATTCAAACCTCCAGACATGTGGCAGCTCTCTTGTATTCATCGAATGTGTGGATAGTACTCAAGGTTCTTGAATCATGCATCTTGAGAGTTTTATCAGTGGAGCAAGAGAACAGAAATTCCCCACATGCCTGCATGATGGGAACAGTGAGCTATGCTACAATCAGCTTAATAGCAAACCTGCAAACCAAGGACAGGTCCTTCATGTAGAGCTACAGAAACTGTAAAAATAGCATTAAGACCACCATAGCGAAGCAATCTGATGGCCCCCCCCCCCCCCCCCCCCCCCCATACCTGAATATGGTGCTTCATCTACACTGTGGTTGACTCCAGTTGAGTTACTTTCATGATCAGTAATTTGTGCAGTGGTGGCTGGTCCAACAGACTTGGACTTAACCTCTTCTGATCGAGAATTTCTATTCAGTGAGGAAACAGGAACTGAAGAATTAGCAAGGAAAGGGGCAGGCAAAACTGTGGGGGGTGATAAGGATGGGGGATGTATCAAAGCAGAAGGCAGCAAGGGAGAAGAAGCAATTTCTCTGTCTTTAGTTCGTTCATAAGTGCTTCTTCTTTTCTCAGTCACATCAGGTATATCATCACTAATCTTGGGCGATTCAGCACCAGTGTTAGGACTTGGAGCAGCTAGTGTGAGAAATGGTTGTGTTGAAGGTGCACTGAGCCACAATGCTTTGAGTTGAAGGATATCTTGGTAAATATTTGATAACTGAAAAAGAGGGTAACTTTAAACCTTAATGACCGATAAAATAATAATTCTCACCTCATTCTTCTTTTTAATCAGCTCATTCTTTGCTTTTACAATCTGTTCCCTATCAGTTTCCATATGTTGTGAAGCTTTGAGCATCTAAATCCAACAATTATGCACTATTGTCAACAATTAGCTAGAGAAATTCAATCACCAATATCGATTTGTCATCACAGTGATCTCATCCCTACCATATGCACTCCCTCTCACTCACTTACTTTTGCTGGTTGTCTCAATGATTTTGCTTCGGTCAATACTTTTTCTATTCTGCAACAAACCAGGAGATCATCTTGCTGCAAAATGAGTTAATAATAAGCTATGTAAATGAGAGTTTTAATTCAAATTGTTATTTCCATGAAAGTGGTGGGTCACTATAGATACAATATCAACTTACTACTTGCTTCTCTTTTTCATTCAAGTCATGCAGGCTAACTTTACATGAATCGTTCAATACATGTCCCGTACTCAAGAGCAAACTATCCAGTTCTATAAGTACTTTATCAATGCACAGTCTTTTCACATCAGGTGGGCACACTTCCTCATCAGATACATAGCCGTTATCAGTTCTGGAGTGTTTACATGTTTCTGGCATGAAGCGTGGCACATAGCCAGCAGTGGAAAATGTCTGTTGATGGGTATCCCTATTGGAATAAGGAATTGGCTCTGATGGCAGTTGCACAGATCCAGAATCACTGCATTATTAGAGAAAAGCTTTGGTATGAATGTAAATCATCCTTACCCCAACTGACTAATTTTAGCCCAATCACTTACAGACTCTTATCCACTAATCTAAGCTGCTTCAAACTCATTCTTCCAGCTCCATACACAGTCGATACAGGAGGTAATATACTTGATGAGTGTCCCATGGCAGTTTGAGTCAAGGACGTCAAAACAGAAGAATTCTGTAGTTTAGAACTTGGAATTGATTTCAATGAAGACTGCATATCTGCCACCAAACAAGCATCACATGCTTTCTGATGTTCCTTGGAGGATGAAACTGAAACCACCTCCTTAGAAGGAACAATTTGAGTGACAGTATCTGATGAAAGAGTAGCATGTTCTGCAGTGGGAATTGGAGAACACACAGAAACGCTGGTGGAGCAATTTGTGGACTTGGATCTATCAGGAAAACTACTTTTAGCTGAAGCTGAGTTCAGATGCAGTTCTTGTTTAAGATCTTTAGCCAATAGTCTAGACCTGTCACTTGTCCCCGAGTGAATGTAGTCCACTTTTGAAGCTGATGTGTAGGGTATCACTGTCTCAGAGCTCTGTAACCCCTTAGCTTCATGATCATTTGCTTGGAGTTTTTGACGCTTAATTTTCTTGGCTTTAGCAGGAGGAATGAAGGTAGGAGGGGCATATTTGATCTTCTTCTTGCCTCTAGCTCTCTTACCCAGTCCAGGGTTTGAATTACCACCATGAAAAGGTGCATTAATATTGGATGACTGTGTCTTCTGAGGAATTCTTGGGGGATGGTGCTCGTGAATTGGGAAAAGAGGAGAAGGAGGAGGACTTCTGATCCAGGGTTGTTGATCACTTGTGACTGGTGGAGGCAAATTACTCCTGTTATTCACTAACCAGTGTGGAGGTGGTCTGTTGTAGAGATGCTTGGGGGGGTGAAAGGGAGGAGGAACAGGATGCTCAAGGGGATGAAAGGGGAGCGGAATAGGACACCCAGGGGGGTAAAAGGGAGGAGAGGCAGGAGACTCAGTGGGGTAAAAGCGAGAAGGAGCAGGAGTCCCAGGGGGGTATGTAGGATGAGGAGGAGGAGGAGGATGATAACGAAAGTTGGAATCTCGTTTTTTGTAGCAGGATTTGGGATAATGGCGACTTCTACGATGTGATGGAAGATGGTGAGAATCTTTGGAAATAAAAGGTTTGGTACTTTTAGCTGCAGTAATTTTGTCTGTGTTTTGAACAGAAAGAAAATTAATTTTTTGCCACTGATTTTTGAAATGTTAGCTTGATTACCTTTTGGTTGTTTTTGTGTAGATTCCTCTGCAGTTTTAGCATCTAATTTAACAAGATGAGCCCAGGATAAGTTATGTTCAAACAAGTCCTGCAAAAAATTAATGTTTAAAAGTAATGCGTTATTGTGTAATGAATTTCAAGCTCCACTGATGTAAAAATAAGAACAACCACGGAGAAAAGGTACATACCGCTTCAGATGAAAAGTGTTTCTTGCACAGTTCACAAGCATTGGAAGACATGAGTGAGCATGAGTCGTCTGGCTTAGCCGACCCGTTACAAAATTGACCTTTACCAAAGGTCGTCTATGATGCTCTTTAAATAAAACTGGTGGAGTGACTGGATACTGTAAGGCTACAGCTACACACTTGTTAAGAATGGTATCAATGCTAAAAGGGCTTAACGTACAGAAGTCTAGATTCGCTCCTCTGTCGCTGGACCTGAGTTCAGAGAGCGAGGAAGATAGCTCGCCATGGCAACAAGCTCAAACCAGGTCCAAACCCCCTAAGAAAAACACAGCACACAGCCAAATTCACAGTGAAGAAACCAAAGGGCTATCAAAAAACGCAAAGAAACGAGCAAGGAAGAGGCGCAATAAGAGCACATCTTCTGACCATGGTGTGAGTATGTAGATAGTAGTCTCATGAGCCAAACCCAATTCTCTCAGGGGTGGGGGACTTGTCGAGTTACCATAGCCTAGTGTTGTTGCTGAGTCAGCAATAGGGTGTAGTTTCCGGCATGGACATGACATGGTATTACATGTGCAGAAATAATCCATGAATGTAGAGCTAGCTAGCTCCTTATGACACTTCGTGTGTTTACATAAGCAAGCTCAACAACACTAGGCTGTACTAACTTGACCAGACCCTTCCTTTCCCCCACCCCCAAGAAATTGGATCTGGTTCACGAGACTAACTGAGTTACATAGTTGGCTAGCTTTTAGTACCATACAAACAAATGGAAGCACTTTATCATGATCATAAAGAGGTCTGGTTTTGTTTATATCATTATATCATGTGACTTCTAATGATGTCATTGCAAACTGTACTGGTTGTACGTACCGGTATGCTACTTTTGATGCACTAATTAGAGATGTCCAAGCTCTTTTCCTATGCTGAGGGGCTGGTGGGCTTGAATTTGAATACAATGTCAAGGAGCATTATACAGTTGTTGGCATCATTATACTGTCCTGTTTTGGCACTTGTGTGTATTGGCTAGCTGTAATTTACAAGGCTTGTCCATGTTACTTGTTTGTTGCATTCCTTTGTATCACACCCCACTCCTTTCAAGGTTTCTTTCACTGTGCTAGTTCACAGAATAATTGTTTTGCAAACTGTAGTCATGATTTCTTTCTTAGTGTCATAAGATCTGCCCACCAATTGTATAATAATATAGTGTAGCACAAAAACAAAAAAGTAGCAACAACAACAACAACAACAACAAAATTATAGTTTACCAACATTGTGTTTGTGCACATAGGCAAATGATGGAAATGAATACGTACAGGTAGAAAGCAATACTAAGATTAGTGTTGAGAGTCAAGATGATCAGTATGAAGAAGTATGGAAGAAAAAGAATGAAGAAGCAGTTGAAGAGGAATTTCAGGAGGAGTTACGAGTATGTTGAGAGAATACCTACCTATAGTAGGTGTTTAGGTGCTTATATATAGAATTCTGTTTCTTGCAGAAAGCATTGATGCTCAGTAAAATTGAAGCTCAGAAGTATGAAAAGGTATGAATTCCCTTTATCTTGTAGGGTAGAATTTTAGTTACTCCATTGCTATTATTATGCAGATGTTAAAAGAAATGAAGATAGCAGAAGAAAAAGCTGTGGTATCTAGTTCACAATCCAGTAAAACGTCCAAGAAAGGAGTGAAACTTTCTCTTCAAGAGCTTCATAAGTTGCCGTCTCCATCTGCAGAAGGAATAGGTAAAAGAATTCTCCCGAGTTTTAGTGATCTAGTTGCATTGATGCCACTTATGATTCAGTTTCTACTGCATCACATGTGCCACCTAAACTCCCACTTAGAGGAACAGACCAAACTTCAAGTGTGGATGCTAATGTAAGTGCGTCAGGAGAGCTAAATTATTTAGATGTTGCTTATCTCTGAGTTCATGATTCAATCACATGACCATGATTTTTTATACGGGTATGCAATCTCACTCTCACATACAGTAGCTACATGCATGAACGTTTTTCTTCCTTATGGCTGACTTTGTAGTATCTCTGTTCATGTAGGATCCTTTGGTCCATTCCCCAATGGAAAGACTTGGAGATATTCAGTTTAGCCCTCTCATGGAAGACATTGAAGCTGAAGTCAGGAAGGAAATGACAACAGAAAGAGGATCACACAGAGACAAAGTACGTATGTATTGGGCCTCAGAAGTCAGAAGTGATAGCTAAATCAAAAATGAGGACCGACAATAGGAATGAGTGGTCATACACGTATATACATATGGGCCTTCCCGGGTGTGGTTAGGCATTCACGAGTGTGATTAGGTGTTCACATAGTGTGATTGGCATTATGAGTGTGGTTATTGGCCTTTCCGAGGCCTATGAGTTTTTTTTTATAATTATTCACATGAAGGCTCATGAGCTTGGGTGACTCATGGGTCAAAGGTGTATGAGCTGCTCATGAATTAGCCACAAAATTTGTTTGTTTTTGTTTTTGCAATCTACTGTACCCTTGATAACTTTAGAATAAATATTCGGCTACCCCCACCCCCCCCCCCCCCCCCAAAAAAACAACAACAAACAACAATAACAAAAAAAACACTAAGTTATAGGTCTTTGATGTTGTGTAGCCACCCTCTGATGAAGATCTATGCATGTTACCACGAATAGCTCAATTGGAGGATGAATTGGAGAGAAAAGATAAGGTCTTAGCTAAGCTGAAGAAAGAGAATAATCAACTAAAGGTAATTTAAATGCATCGATCAGTAAGACAGTACTGCAGGGTTCTCCCCAAAGGGTGTTAGAGAGGTGCAACATCACTCTGATGGGGCTCATTTTAATACAATATTTTTTAATAGCCGCAAGAATATCAAAATAAATCCTTTAATGTGGTATTCGAGCACTGCTCTGATCAGTTTCACTGGGGAGAACCCTGAGTAGGTATCCAAAGAGTCACTTGAGACCAATTTAATGTATGAAGAGTATACTAGAAATATGAGCCCATACATAATTATGATAATAGAAAAGTTTAACTGAAGTCAAGGAACGAAACCAGTCACTCTGTACAATCATGAGCCAGGGAGAATGTAAGTATTCCAAACTTCCAGTATGCTGTTTTTATCAATTTTGGTTCACAGTTTCCAAGAAAGCTGAATTACTGAAGCAAGTCAATGACCTGTCAACATTAAAGGATGATTTAGCACTTGAGGTAAGGCATAACAGTTATCATAGCAGTTCACCTGGGGTTTTTTCTTTCAAGGAAATATTCCCATTGCTAATTCTAAACTTGACCTCTAAACCCCATAAAAACATCAATAAAAATTCAAAATAATTTTTAACGGACTATTGCAAGCCGCTAAGAAATGCGCACATCATTACATATGAATTGTATATACTCCTTCCTTGGCTACGTGTCGTATCATTCATGGAGGGTACACTATTATAGGAGCCACTCTTTATAATTTATGTAGTCTTCATGATAATTAGGAGTGGTAGCAAAGGGAATGAGTTCTATAATTATGATGCAGGCTGGGCTAGAGTGGTATTCATAGCTATCATTATTTCATGTGTGTAGGTAGAAATTTTGAACTCCTCATTGGAACAGGAAAAATCGAAGAATAAAGTACTGAAAATAGAACTTACTAAACTGCAGGTCAGTTATTACACCAATAGATTGGGGGAAAGCCAACAGCTAATTAAATATTGTACGTAGACATGATGGGTGGGTGAATGGACACATTTATACAAATGACCATGTTCAGATTTTACCTATAAACATGGAAGTAGCTTAGTCTAGCTGCCATACCCCTTCAGTTTCAGTTTCTTGTTGTATGCCTGTAGTCTTTAAATAGCATAATTTTTCTTCTTTCTATGTATTATAGAATTTACTCTCAAGAACAAAGAATTCTTCATAATTTGAGTGGCAGTATAATTGTAGACTCAAAGCAGCAAAAAATAAACCAATCATTCTCTTATTGTGTTGTGAATAATGTAAATTAAGTTGTTGATTTTTCATTGTACGTCTGCAAAAAATTCATATGATACATTGCATGGTACTACCGGTATACCTAGCCTTGCTCAGTCCCACTTTTTTTGTGGAGTGTGTCCAATGGGTTGTGGATAGTAAATCCCAAAATCAATTTAAAAATGTTATTTTGATTGCCTTCAAAGGTGAAAGTTCACACTCTTTATAAAAGTAGTTGCACCCCAAATTTATAGAAAAGCTGTCCCAATTGTAAATATTAAGAACTGTTATTTAGTCCTTTGATCTATTATGATAAACATAAACTTTAAACCCAAAAGTGAAAATCTCTGTCATTTGAAACTGCTAATCAAGATCTCGAGTTTATAGCTAGCTATATCAGTATTTTTAAAGGGCATTTATATTTCAAAGCTCAACTTCAGTGTGGTATTTTGCTGGAGCTATTTTTGCTGGGGCCAAAGATAGCTAAAGAAAATCTGATGAAAGATTTTCCATGGTGTACTAGAACTTTGACCTTCTTCTGTTAACTTTGAACTCTTGTTTATATACACACACTTATCTCAATTAGCATATATACAAACTCTCTATAGCCAAATAAGAAAAACAACCAAGATTCCTTTTTTAAATTGTGTAGGGAAAGTTTTTTGTCTTGATCTAGCCATCATAAGCTGAGCTGCACGCTGACCTCAGTTACACTTTTAAGCATGGCTGTTAGCAAAAGCTGTAAACAGGAACCTGAAAGTTTAAAGTATGGTTTTGATAGATGGTTTAAACAACCGACCATAAATAATTATTCCATCAAGGGTCATCATGTGTGGGAATGCCATTTCTGTAGCAATAAAAATTCATGTTCATTTCCACCGCTGCAGTGTTTCTCCCATATACAAAATGCAGAGTGGGCCCCTGTTTGGATGGGCTGGGTCTCCTGCTTGAAAGTACAGCTAGGGAAGAGACTCTGCACTTAATTATAAGAATGCTTGTAGCTAAACTTCTACTGCTTTCAATAGCAACTGTCAATTTTCAGGTTCAATTTTTGTGTGCTCACATGATAATCATAATTATGCACTTTGCCATGCAGCATTATCTGAACCCTGAACTCTTTAGTAGTTATGGATATTTTAGACTCTAATCCAAGGATGTGTGAAATGCTAAGTTATTGAAGTCATAGCTAGCTAACTCTAGGAGGTCCTACAGTAGGAAGTCCATGTATGCCAGTTAGTTAGATAGCTAGCCAATGCATGGCTGCATAATATGTAACTTGGAAGAATTATTCTTCCATGGTATGAACTTTAAGCCAAGCAAAGGGATTTCTATTTTTTTTATTTTCATGGTCACGTTCAACAAGGAAATTAATCTAATTGCAAGTATTAAAGCCATAACAACAAAAATAAATAAACACGAAATTGCAAACACTTATTTATGGTATTGCAACATGTACTGTGTACTATAGTTACTTATGTGTTTACAAAATAATATGAATTGAGGAAATTGAGCAACAGAGCTACATTTCCTGTCAGAGGATGCATATAAAAGCCGTGAAACTCTGACAAAACTCAGACAGCAGAGGCAGTCTTCACCATGTGGGGTTCAACCAAGATAAGCGCTTTGGTCTTGATAGTTTTTGCAGCTGTAGTTAACATTGCTGCACAAAAGGTCCCCTATACAGAGAATAAGAATCAGCATGATGGACACACAGTTCTCCTGGGAGGTCTTTTTCCTCTCAGCAACAATGACAACAACAGATGTCAAGGCATACGTACGAGTGCTGTGGAGGCTTCAGAAGCTATGGTGTTTGCCATTCGCAGTATTAATGCAAACCCCACTCTTTTACCAAACGTTAACCTCACCTTTGACATCAGAGACACCTGCTCCATCCCAAACAAAGCCTTGGAACAGAGTTTAAGTTATGTGCATTCTTCAGTTCCTTCACGAAATATCAACGAATCACTGGCCGTGTCAGGAATTATCGGAGCAGGATTTTTCAGTCACGTCTCTGCAGCAGTTGCAAGTCTTTTCCGGCTTTTCCAAATCCCTCAGATCAGCTATGGATCGTCTGCTTCTGTACTCAGCGATAGGGTTCGATTCGATTACTTTTTTCGCACTCTCCCTCCTGATTCTTTTCTGGCCCGAGCCATGGCAGATGTAGTCAACCATTTCAACTGGACATATGTAATAGCCTTGCATTCAGACGACACTTTTGGGAACAGTGGCATGGAAATAATACTCAAGAAAATCATCGAGCGAAATAACAGCACGACTTGCGTAGCAGTGCAAATATCCCTACCTATTGTGGAATCAGATGCATTTTATGATAATGTTGTTGCACGTATGAATAGGAAATGGGTACGCAATGCCACAGTTGCAATGCTCTATGGATATCGCAGCCAAGCAACAGCCATCATGCAAGCTATTCAGAGGCTGGTCGAGAGAGAACCAGACTCACCTTTGCAGTATCTGACGTGGGTTGGTTGTGAAGCTCTGAGAGTGAGTAGTGAATATCATCATTTAGTCCAAGGCATGATGAGGATGGAGTATCGAGTCAAAGGCAGCCATAGTTTTCAGAATCACTTTACTTCGATGACTCCAAATAGAGCATCAGGCAACCCGCACTTCAACGAATACTGGGAAACCAAATTTAACTGCAGCATAGCTCAAGGACAGGGAAGGCAAAGATGCCCCAGTAACCTCCAAAACGATAACTATAAACAGAAGAATGAAATATCATCCATCATTGATGCAGTTTATGCTTTCGCTCACGCTATTCATGCCCTCATAGTAGAACACTGTCCCAATGGTGACTTGTGCTCCAAAATTGTTGTTCAGCATACCTCAGGCATTGGTGTGAACGGAACTATGATCAGAGATTACCTTCTTTACAACCTGTCATTTCCAGGTTTGTCAGCGGATGTGGTAAGATTTGATTCCAGTGGAAATGACAGAAGCTCGTATTATGTCAAAAATCTGCAGAAAAGGCCTGGCAACACTTACGAGTACGAAATAGTTGGTACTTGGGATCCTGTAAATCTCCTTAATTTGACCGGAGATATACACTGGAATAACCGAGATGAAGTTCCCACCTCTGTGTGCAGCCTGCCATGTGAGAATGGATCCTACCCAGAAAGTGTCGATAATCAAGCCAAGTGCTGTTGGACGTGCAAGCAGTGCCTTGGAGACAACACCGTCAGTACAGGGCAAGGGTGCTCAGAGTGTGTCGTGGGTTACTCTCCAAATGAAAACAGAAGCAAGTGCATCAAGAATCCCATCTCTCACCTCAAATGGACTGATCCTTGGGTGATTGTCATCGTCATAGCTACTTGCTTGGGTATTGCTGCCACCACATTTGTCGTTGTAGTGTATATAGTGTGTTTCAAGCACACGATTATCAAAGCTAGCAGCCGAGAACTGAGTGGAATTCTTCTGGGAGGTTTGATGCTGTGCTACATCGTAGCTTTCTTTTTCATGGCTAAGCCTTCTGAAGCTATTTGTGGTATTCGTAGGATCCTCGTTGGCATGAGCTTTTCGGTTTGCTTCAGTGCTCTTCTGGTGAGGACAAACAGAATCCATCGTATCTTTAACAGGTCACCAGAGCAGATGAAGACAGTGCCACGATTCATCAGTCCTCAGAGTCAAGTCCTCATCACCTTCATACTTATCTCCATTCAGGCCATCATAACCATCCTGTGGCTGTCAATCGAGCATCCCAGTATTGTGCTCTCTCACGACCGCCGAGTCACAGAGCTTAAATGTGGTGAGTCACCCACTATCAGCCTGCTTGTGTACCTTGGTTACAACCTGCTTCTACTGATTCTGAGCACTTACTTCGCTTTCCTTGCCAGAAAAGTCCCAGAAAACTTCAACGAAGCAAAGTTCATCAATATCACCCTGTACACCATCATCATCATCTGGCTGGCTCTGATCCCAACATACCTTGGTACAGCTCAACTTGGTTCCATTTATCAGACTGTTTCACTGGTGATAGCCATCATCTTGAGTGCCACAACTACACTTGGGTGCCTCTTCATGCCAAAAGTCTTCATCCTCTTCAAACAGCTGATCAAGAGGGAGAAAGACAGCCAACCCACCAGTACAAATGGGTTCACAACTAATTCGAATGGATTCACAACAAAGTCGTCACTTGCAAGTAATGGTTCTGCAGATAATAAGAACAGTCTAGATCCATTCAAATAACAGAATAGCTAACTACAGTTTGTTTGTACTTGAACTGCGTTTGAACTATCAGCTAACTGCTTTCCTTAACATTAACAACTTGAGTGAATCATTCTTAAACGAGTGTATGTTGTGTGTTTTAGCTAATTCTTGTTAATTATGAGGTCAATAGTATCTTATTGCTTGTCATTATATAGCCATACCGATTTCTCCATCACTCATTCCTGCATGCAATGTGTTACAGCACATCAGAACTTGGGGTAATAAATGTATTGCTGCAATAAATTAATTGCACAATGTCATGATAAAATTCATCCATCTCCAAACTTGGCTTGATGATACTACACAATCAAGGTTTGCCCACCCCCTTCCCCAAGCACGGCAAAGATCAAATCTCATAATTATTATTATATCTAAATCCATTAGCTACTGCCACCCAGTCTGGCAGAGTACAACTTTTGAGCATAAAATTAAATCTTTTGAATCCAAGAAGTCCTGCATGCATGTATCACTTCAAAAATATCTTTGGAGCACTTTGGCTTAGGTCACACATTAGATACTAACTATGATTTCCACACCTGTGATCATAGTTTGTATGTACTGAGTGACCTTGAAAGTGCAAGCTAAAATGGATGTGATTTCCTTAATGATCACAGCTGTGACCTTCAGCATGAGAGAGTGTAGGCAAAGGGGTGAAGGACCCCAAAAGATTGAGTTGTAGCAATAGGTAGTCATTACACTCAAACTCTGAAGTGACACATGCAAGGTCAGCAAGGTCGGTCAAATTGCACTATAGTTCTACAGGCTTAGCTTGGGAACAAAAGGGGAGAGAGCCAGCCAGGTCCAGTAAGATTGATAGAATATAGGGATCGAAGATGACATATAAGAGTAAACTGCGTCTTTTCTTCAGTAGAAATAAAAATATGGCTCAAAAGCTCCATATTATAGTTTTTGTTAAGTTATAAAGCAAAGTGGGGCTATTCCGAAGGGTTCAAAACTCCTCAAATTTATGTAGCTAGCTATTAGCTTTCCTAAGTGAGGTGCAATTCACCAGACAAAAATTAATTATTGTGTTCTCTTTCCCTCCCCAAACATTATGTCTGGCTCACAACTCAAGGTAGGACTATAGCTAACATAAACTAAAAAAAGTTATTAGATTTGCTGTGGTAACAGTAAGGTAAAGTGGGGCTATTTCAAACGGCAGGTAGCTAAACTACTTAGACTTCTGCGCTCAAAAAAATATAATCTACTGTAGCTAATTAGTAGTAGAATATATCTTTCATAAGCTCTTGAGCCAGATGTGTGGGAGAGAATCAAGACACGTAGTTAAAATCTTTGCCTGTACTGTACTGTACTTTATCATGCAGATACACTGTACATGTAGCTACATAGCATTCTCCTTTTTTGTGTGTTGTAGGATCTGGCTTGCATACTAACTAGCTACCAATGGCAATTTTTTTTGGCAATTAAAAAAAAGTATAATTATACAGAGTTCAGGAGCTGCATTCTATGAAGTTAATATAATACATGATAGCTACAATAGTTTAAGTCTAGTGTTATGTATGATACTGACACACAAGTTGAAAAAGTAATTCTGCTTGATGGGAATCTATTCATAACTTGAGGCATTTTGGGAGACCGTACATGTGCTGCTGCTGTTACTGCTGTTCTTAGTAGAAGTCTTGGCATTTTTTGTGTGGTCAAGCTTTATCTTGTTGACTTTGAAATGCATATGTGAGAAGAGGATGAAGACTTTTGGCATGAAGAGGCACCCAAGTGTAGTTGTGGCACTCAAGATGATGGCTATCACCAGTGAAACAGTCTGATAAATGGAACCAAGTTGAGCTGTACCAAGGTATGTTGGGATCAGAGCCAGCCAGATGATGATGATGGTGTACAGGGTGATATTGATGAACTTTGCTTCGTTGAAGTTTTCTGGGACTTTTCTGGCAAGGAAAGCGAAGTAAGTGCTCAGAATCAGTAGAAGCAGGTTGTAACCAAGGTACACAAGCAGGCTGATAGTGGGTGACTCGCCACATTTAAGCTCTGTGACTCGGCGGTCGTGAGAGAGCACAATACTGGGACGCTCGATTGACAGCCACAGGATGGTTATGATGGCCTGAATGGAGATAAGTATGAAGGTGATGAGGACTTGACTCTGAGGACTGATGAATCGTGGCACTGTCTTCATCTGCTCTGGTGACCTGTTAAAGATACGATGGATTCTGTTTGTCCTCACCAGAAGAGCACTGAAGCAAACCGAAAAGTTCATGCCAACGAGGATCCTACGAATACCACAAATAGCTTCAGAAGGCTTAGCCATGAAAAAGAAAGCTACGATGTAGCACAGCATCAAACCTCCCAGAAGAATTCCACTCAGTTCTCGGCTGCTAGCTTTGATAATCGTGTGCTTGAAATACACTATATACACTACAACGACAAATGTGGTGGCAGCAATACCCAAGCAAGTAGCTATGACGATGACAATCACCCAAGGATCAGTCCATTTGAGGTGAGAGATGGGATTCTTGATGCACTTGCTTCTATTTTCATTTGGAGAGTAACCCACGACACACTCTGAGCACCCTTGCCCTCTACTGACGGTGTTGTCTCCAAGGCACTGCTTGCACGTCCAACAGCACTTGGCTTGATTATCGACACTTTCTGGGTAGGATCCATTCTCACATGGCAGGCTGCACACAGAGGTGGGAACTTCATCTCGGTTATTCCAGTGTATATTTCCGGTCAAATTAAGGAGATTTACAGGATCCCAAGTACCAACTATTTCGTACTCGTAAGCGTTGCCAGGCCTTTTCTGCAGATTTTTGACATAATACGAGCTTCTGTCATTTCCACTGGAATCAAATCTTACCACATCTGCTGACAATCCTGGAAATGATAAATTATAGAGAAGGTAGTCTCTGATCATAGTACCATTGACATTCATGCCAGCAGTGTTTCGGACGACTATTTTGGAGCACAAGTCATGACTGGGACAAAATTCTTCAATCAGAGCATGAATAGCGTGAGCAAAGGCATAAACTGCATCAATGATGGATGATACTTGATTCTCTTGATCGTAATCATTTTGGCGTCTTTCAGGGCATCTTTGCCCTTCCCCTGACATGCTGCAGTTAAATTCGGTTTCCCAGTATTCGTTGAAGTGCGGGTTGCCCAATGCTGTACTAGGAGTCATCGAAGTAAAGTCGTTCTGAAAGCTATGGCTACCTTTGACTCGAAACTCTACCCTTATCATGCCTCTGACTAGACGATGATATACACTACTCACTTTCAAGGCATCACAACCAACCCATGTCAGATACTGCAAAGGTGAATCTGGTTCTCTTTCCAGCAATCTCGATATAGCTTGCAGTACAGCTGTTGCTTGCCTCTTATACCCAAAAAGCAACACTACAGTTGCATTACGTATCCAGGTCTTGTTCATACGCTCAACAATAGTGTCATACATTGCATCTGATCCCTCTATTGATATTGGGAGGGGTATACGATCAGCGACACAACTCGTCCCGTTATTCTTTCCTTTAATCTTCTCCAGTATAATTTTCAAGCCACTCTCTCCATAGTTATCATTGGAATACAGGGCTAGTATGTATGACCAGTTGAAGTAGTTGACAACATCTGCCATGGCTCGGGCCAGATGGGCATCAGAAGGGAGAGTACGAAAAAAGTAATCAAATCGAATTCTATCGCTGAGTATCACAGAAGAAGATCCATAACTGATCTGAGGAATCTTGAAGAGCCTAAAGAGACTTGCCACTGCTTCTGAGACTGAACTCTTGAATCCTGCTCCAACTATTCCCGACACGGCCAGTGATTTGTTTGAGATGCGTGAAGCAACTGGAGTTTGCACATAACTTAAACTCTGCTCCAAGGCTTTGTTTGGGATAGAGCACGTGTCCCTGATGTCAAAGGTGAGGCTAACGTTTGGTAAGAGAGTGGAGTCTGCATTTATACTGCGAATGGCAAACACCATAGCTTCTGAAGCCTCCACAGCACTCGTACGTATGCCCCAACAGCTGTTGTCATCATTGTTGCTAAGAGGAAAAAGACCTCCCAAGAGAACTGTGCGTCCATCATGCTGAGTCTTATTCTCAGTATAAGGCACCTTTTGTGCAGTAACAGCTGCAAAAACTATCGAAACCAAAATGCTTATCTTGGTTGAACTCCACATGGTGAAAACTGCAAGTTTATCAGTGTTTCATGGGTTTTATGTTTCCTCTGACAGGAAATGCATCATTTTATGCCCTAATGCCGTAATTTGCATAGCTATTCATGCAGTGCACATGCAGTAGCCATGAATCAATGATTCCAATAAAGGTCACGTCTGAGAAGTATACTTGGGAAGCTTGAAGTTAATATAAGAATGGCTATAGTTCACACAAACAACGAAAGCCTGACAAAACTTGCATGTGGGATTTTACCAGGATAATTAAGTGCTTTCGTCTTGATAGCTTTGAGAATTAGTAACCTTGCAACTAAATGTTATCTCTACACATAACCAGTTTCAGATTGACACTGATTGTGACTATTGTATCAAATTACATACATAATCACAGTACCACTACGAGATGTTTCCGGGAGAGACTTGAAGGAAATACAGTGTATTTTTTGGTAGAATACACAAGAGCACAGCAAATTTCATAACATCTTGAATAGGAAACAACCCCTTACATGTCAACCAAGCTCTCTTAATTGTACGCACACTACCCTACTACCTATTTATACTGTGGGCATTATAATTGGAAAGCAATACATGTCACATTCAATCACATTTGCATGTCATTGCAACGTGAGGAGTTCGCTCGCCAGTTGAATATATTGCATGAACATACCCTAGTAATGAATATAAGAGTGGTAATGGTGTAACAATAGAGTGAAGTGTACCTAGCTAGCTAGCTACTCATAGTGACTTGCAATAGTATTGGTACAGGCAACTCAGCAAAAAAAGTCCGAGCAGGTTCAACCTTGTCCTGAACTATATTGAACAATGGATGGGTGGGGTTCTGCATGTTAGTGGAAGAAGAAGAAAGTAGCAATCACAGGCTGGACTACCCATGCCAATTAGAGCTAAAGCTATCGTCATAAATTATGGAGTATGCAATACAGTGAAACCTGTATTAAGAGATCCAATAATGCTTGTACCATTGATTTACTTCTGTAAAGAGACAATCTCCATAAAGAGACCACCTTTTGGTGGTCGTTATAGACAGACTTCACTGTAATAGCAATTAACTATGGGGAATGCCAGGTACATTGACTTCATTTCAGGCAGTTTATAATAATTCTCTTCAAAGTAAAAGCAAAGCTAGCTAAACCCTTGGTAGTTACCATTCTCACCAAGACTGAGTTGGAATCTTCAGCTATATTGACGATCTTCTTGCCACCATAACAGTGCTGAGAGATGGACAGGCCACTGAGGCAGTAACAGGTGTGGTAAAAGTCCTTGGATTTTCCAGGCTTGTCTATGAGACCCCCATACATGGACTGGCAGCAATAGAGGATGTATTCTTGCAAAGCCTCTTGGTTAAAGTGCCACAACTCTGAGTCAAGATACTTTTCCCCTGCAATGTCACATGACAAAAATATGATAAACCCAGCTATAGGATATCAATTTTGATGTCTCTGGCTCTTGTTGTCTCATTGCCCTGAAACAGCCTCACCAGATCAATGTTGCAAACACTTGCAAATAAGGACACTTGCATCATATTAATTCTCAAATATGTACGTAAGTATATTTAAGCTACCCTGCTGCATGTCTTGGTACATGGTTCAGGCTGCATGTTATCAATGTTGAGCTCTAATGCATTTAAACACTGGAAAGTAAATATACCAGTTTATATTTGTGTAGTCACAGTTATTGATATGGCTCATCTGTTTCACTTCAAAACAGTTTGTGATAACTATGATAACTATAGGCATGAACATGATGTTTAGTTAATATGGTATGATACTGCATGTATTCAGTGGAACCCTTGAAAAACAGTCCCCAAAATTTTTCTGTGTCCCACTGAAATGAACATGTATAAATTTCCCTTGCAACATACACTTCTCTGACACTTTTCCTGGTCCCACAAAGTGTCTGTTTGCATCGTAACCAAGAGACTTGCATGTAGATTTAAGTTACCTTTTCCCTTGAGAGTGGTATAAATGAGGGGGAAGACTCCACCTTGCCAGAATGAATAGCAGCCATCCACTAATTTATTGGTTCGCCCCTGATATCAAGCCACATACATACAATATAAATCCATATTTCATTATGGTTTAGAGTAGAAATTGAGCCCTTTTTTATATATTCAAGGACACCAGGATGCTTTTGCCAGCTCAAAATTGATGTCTTAGCCATCACACAATGAGTTTATGTGACTTGTCAACTAGAAGTGGGTAAAGCACCCTTTTGTCATGCACAGCTAAGAATCACTCCTCCAGATTCCAAAATAAAACTCTGATCAATAGCTACTCAGTTTAAAATTAATGTTAATTCACCTGAAAACCACCTTCCATTTTCATTTGCTTCATGGACACCCACCTCTACATGAAATGTAATAAAAATGGTGTCATCACCACCTTCCTCAACATATGTAGCTGCTGGCTGTAGTTACCAAGAGGGCCTGGAGGTCACAAAGGTCAGTCTTTTCAAGGAGGATGATGGAAGCAAATCCACAAAATGTATAACCACCATGGGCTTCAGTTCCTGGCACAGCTGAAAATCCACCCTGAAGTGTTGGCAAGTTAAATACTGATCCCAAACTTGTGTGCATGTGTGTGTGTATAGATGATGATGATGATGATGATGATGATGATGATGATGAAAAGATACACCTTATTTCAGGCCAGGGGTGGATCAGATTCTATACTGCAGTGGGACACAAATGGATGCCAGTTTCACTTCTCTTGTATGGAATATAGATTTTTTCATGAAAAGCATGGAAAATCCAAATCATGTATGAGATTTAGATCTCTTTAATGTCAGCCAGGTTCCACTGTATTCAAAACCAAGCAGTAATTTTCAGTTGTGCAAGAGTTGAGACTGCATAATGCAATTCTTGTCCTCCAGCATATGCCCACAAAATGCATGGCAAAACTTATGGACTTGATTATAGTTTTGAATTATACTGTTAACTACAAACAAGCAAACAAATAAATGAACTGGACTCTACAACAAAAGGTATTCCATGCAACAGATACCAAGGAGTCAAGGACTATCTGTTTTCTCTCAAACCATCACTTAAAAATCATAGCAACAGGATGTGGATAACCTATGTATGCTACTGCATGAGTAGGAGCATGTGATTGATTTGTGAAGTATCATGGTTAGTGGAGGGATGGATGGTCACCTTACCTCATAGGTCTGACAGCTTGCGAGCCACTCTGCAGTGTTGTTCATGAGCTGTGGACACATTATATTGGTCAGTGAAGCAGCCACCAATCCACAGTATACACCCCTAAATCAAAGGTCAATGGTTTATATTGTATACTCCATCCATGTGCTCTCTGTCCACAGGAACTCGTGCTCTAGGAATCCAAACCCTGAGCTGGGAGCAGTGAGGCCACTACTAAGGGCCTCAAGGGTTAATTCCTGTTTGAGGTTCACTAAGCTTAGTAACTGTATTGGAGGGCAGTGACTATGTTTTAATTTTAGCTGAGTAGATGGGATTTTATATTAGTACAGGCTGTACTATATATTTAAGGCCTCACCTTATATCCTTTTCTCCATCTTTATGCATGATGTAACTGCCGTCACTCTGATGCATGGTCAGTAGGAAACGCTGGAGACCAGGCCTATCAATAACACTATAAGCCTCTGGTGTACCAAGGGTACACAAGGCCAGTACTGCTGCATAGGTTGGTGCCAGGTGAGGCAGCTGGTCTGGACCTCCTGCATAGGAAGATTACCACTATCACATCACTAACTACAGGTGTTGCAGGCCTATCAATCCAGCTTCAGGAGTGTTGCATACAAAATTTAATGTCAATGCTGGAGGGAATGAAATAATACATGAGTCTATAAACTCATACAAGTAGAGGACAGGACAAAGAGTAGTCCAAATAGGTAGCAGCTCTGCCACTACAATAATCATTCCTCTTGTATGTATAAAATAAGCATTCTTCTTGTATGCAAATATGCAAATATACCAGAAAATCATACCTCCAAATCCGCCATCTGGGGACTGACAATGTGCAAGGAACTGTGTGACATCATGTGAGAGGTCGGGAGGAATGGGACTCTTCAGGAGAGCCAGGGAGTGGAGAATCCAATAACATAACCATGGACGGCTAGCATCTAGACACTCAAACCCTTCTGACAGGTGTCTGCAATGAAACAAAGTATTACCTATCAGGGCTGGATCCAGGGGTGGGGGTGAGGGGGTTGCAACCCTCCTTTTGTTCTCAAGCCCAAAATGCCCCTACTTTGCTCAGCCATGACCATTTTGTATTTATAAGTGAATGGTATAGGAATATTATCTAGGAGCCAATGTGGTTGTGACTGACCACACAGTACACAAATGTTAGGGCATGTCCTTCAGGACCTCTTAGATTCAATCTTGTGCAATCTAGGGTTTAAGGATCATTACTAAATAATAGCTAATTCTTTTAACTTATTAATGCTTTAAAAAATCATAGCTGCTGATGCTGGGTCCTTCAAAAAAATTCTCATGCCCTCCTTTACCCTTCCCCATGGCCCAGTGTGTGTGTCCCTATTCCTGCAGCCCCACCTATCTAAACTCCTGGATCCAGTCTTGCTTGTTAATGTTTCAATGATGATCCAATAACAGGAATAACAATGCAATGATGGAAAAACCTCCACAGATAAAATGCCAGTTCCACTGCATTAATTCACACTTTCTGTTTTGGTTCGAAAAAGTGTCTGCAGTAAAAGGTTTCACCGTACCCACAGACAAAACAGACCCAATATTTATCTAAACACCTAACTAGGTAATTCAAGGAGACATAAAAAAAATAATAATAATAAAAAAATTAGGTCATAAAGTGCCAGCTGGATGTGTAGTTTACCTGATTCCTTTCTTTAAGTATGCAATATGTTTCTCTCTGAGTAGCGAGATATCTTCTCCCACAACAACATTGTCCCGTAAATGGGAAAATATGAATTTTACCTTCTCCTCTACTGCTCTCTAAAGCCATAAATTGAGCTTAATATATCTTCTGTCTCAGTGTATAGATAGTGATAGAACCTGCTCTATAGTGGAGGGGGTTGGTAGTCCATCGTCCTGTACTTCATCATATTTGCTGTCTTCGCCTTCAGTAGCCATAATGTGGCATACTGTATCACCTATAGACCGCTGATTCCTAATAAGTAAAGGGTCGTTAGATACTGAAACGCTGATAGGATGGGAATCTTATCATATTTAATGGCTTTCATTGTTAACGATACTGTACCAATATTTTATGGTTGAGTAAATTTTATTTGCATTTGAACCTGCACAGTATTACTAAGAATAAAATGAAAATTAAGATGCTATAGCTGATTAAAAATGGATATCTCTGGGGTAGCCACAAGACACGATATGCCAGATCACCACCTGAACCTATAGCAACAACGAAAATAATAATGTCATTGGCTTCTTATTAACCCCTTAGAAACTCACTTATGACTGCCACTCCCACTCCCATGAACTGTTTTCCCATACGGTAACTACAAGTAGGCACAGTCATCTCATGAATCAGCTTTTTACTCGATCTGTTCCCTCCATTTTCTCCTCCCGACACCACATGGGCACTGTACCGCTGGTGGTGAATGTGTCCACTGATGACATAGTTAGGCTTCACCTTCAATACTTGGTCTCTTAAGTATTGATTAGTTCTTGTATGCGTTTGGTGCAGAGGAACATGAGAGAGGACTATCCGTGGCTTCTGGTTTTCTTGAAGACTTTGCTTCTTTTGTGAGACATAAGATGCTAAATCTGTCCTGCACTTCTCCTCAGCAGTTGTACGTGGTAGCTTATTGATCCAGCAGACAGTTGTCAGCTAGTGTTTTATGCACAACTATCATCATATAATTCAGTCTGGAGCTATGAGAAATTAGTCATGACAGGACTGGATGACTAAACTTTTCCACAATTATTTATTAGGAAGGCAAACTAAACTTCTTGCTTGTTGCTGCTAGTAATTTCAGCCTAACCATGATATTTGGAAGCAAAATAGTTCAACTGTTGACTGACCTTGATGAATTGCACTCCATTTATAGTTTGGTCAGTGTTGAAGTCTCCAAATGCTTTGATATATCTCCTGCAAGTGGAGTAGAAGAGAAACAGAATGATAACTAAACCCCATCAGACTTCAGAGCTAGAATGTAGCTCACTTGTTGATCTGTCCTGTCATATAGTCTCTCCCTTCTCCTCCAACATCATTATCACCAAAGGCAACTATTCTTTTCACTTCTGGTGAAGGCCGAGGAAAAACTCTCTCTAAACACTACAAATAATAAAGTTCACCTTCAAAGCTTGATGACCTCTTACCAACTCAAAGGATGGAGGTGTAGCTAGGATTTAGCACTAGGGGAGAAGAAGGAAAGGTTGCAAGCATACATCGGACATGTCATCATTTCTCCCTGAGCCTACCCCTGGCTCACCCATTTGAACACCTTCACCCCCCTGACTATACCCACCCTAGCATCTTGAGCTCACTCCTGGCTCACCCGTTCCAACACCCTGAGGCCACCCTCGTACCCAGGCCCTGCTTTTTCCACTGCCCTGTAAAAAAAGCGGGGCCTGGGTACGAGGCTAAACCAACCCCTGACTACATATAGCACCTCACTACCAACAATAGGTACACACAGCCAACTCACTGCAAGATAGTTGGTCCACTCCTCATCAGAAGCCTGAAATCCATCCGAAAACACATCTCCCAAGAAGATCACAACATCAGGAGAAAGTCTTCTTATAAGATGTGAGTAGATGACAGAAAGATACCCATCAGCATCTCTACGAGCAAACCATGGTTCTACCCTGGAAGATAGAACTATCGTTATATAAAGGGCTCTTCATATACCAGAGAGATGCATAGTAGGGCGCTATGCACAGTGTAATTTGGGAGCATAAAGATATGTTTTCACAATAATGGATATGCCTATGGCTTATAGGTCATAAAATAATCCACCTTTCACCTACTTGTTGAATGTGCACATGATATGTGGGTCTGACATAAATAAGACCTTCAGTGCAACCTCCCTCTCTTCCTGAGCATGCTTGCTGTGAACAGGATGACTGTAATAGTGAGAATCTCCATTCTGGTAGTGGTAACGCTCTGAGGGGAGATGCAAGTCACCTGTGACACCCTGGAGGTTCTCTCTGGTGAAATACTTCTCCAAGTCTTCAGTGGAGATACCCAACTCTGGCCAGTACCACTTCCAGGAGTAGACGTAATATATTCCCACTTCACCTAGGAAGAGCCATAAAGCACTCAATACCAGTAATATTGTCAGATTCGAACACGAGTAGTAACGCCTCATCACCAAAAAATCGCTATATCGCGATATCGATTGAGTTGTGCATATCGCGCGACCTTTACCGAAAAAAAACAAACCATGAAACAAAAATATAAAATAAAATTAAACAAAAAATAATAAAACAAACAAATTCATCATGGTGAGACTGGAGACACTTCTTTCGCTCGTTGGAATGGTTTATATTCAAATGAAGTTCTTTTATCCCAGCAAACGATGACAACGCCCAAAGCAGCAAACAGTGCAGCAGACAACAAGTAGAAGAGAGGAACGATTATTAGCAGGGAATACCCCACTCCATTGGTACAGGGGTCCAAGAATGGTGCACGGTTCATTATAGCAGGAATCTACAGCACACAAAGAAAAAATATCAAACTTATTGCTGCAAATCCTATTCAATAGCACTGTTTGAACACGACAATGAGCTATAGACCCTTGCAATGGCTTATCACAGGAAGCCACCATGTTAAACGACATAATAAAGATACCTGCAATAGACTAGCTGCATGAAAAATGAACACTAACCAGCAGCAGGAGTCCAAACTAACATGATTTTTCTATACCATGTCCTTCAATATGGTGGCCATTATCATAGTGACATGCGATTATATTGAAATTTACAGATACTGCCACGCTTCTGCAAGGGTCTATATTAGGATAGGTTCCTTTGGAGCCAGCAAACAGTTCTCTAGCTATGACTCCAATACTCCTAACTGTGTATGATTTGCATGCAAGGAAGGAGGCAAAGGACTCACTCACTAGCTAATCCTGTCTAGAAATCAGTCTGGAAAAAGCAATGGAATGAGATCTAGCTCTCACAGATGGATGGTTATAGCCTCATGGTAGTTCTAATCACTGTGAATATGATGCATGCAATACTCACTATGACTGGCCCTACACTAGCGACGATAGTGATGACTCCAATATAAATAGCAGAAGCTTGTGCCCTCATGGCAGGCATACACAAGTCCTGCAAATAAAAATTATCTACATTATTACAAGAATATACTGTACAGTGGAACTTATGAATCAAAGGACCTGTATGCCACTAGGTACTAACTAGCTAACAATAATGTGAGAAAGTGAACATTTGGGACCTTGGAGGTTGTTTAGGGATTGATTGGAGGTTCCACTGTGTCGGATCCCTTGCCTGCATGGGTGGGTCACATGACCTACACATCTCCAATCATAAAAGAGGTGTGGTTGCTGTCATTTCATATAATAGGGGCACAAGACAACACCATTTCAGCACTATAAATGGCAAACCACTCCCCCTTTATAATTTCATGAGAGGCAAGTTCCACTTTGTGAGGTACCTATAGCACACACACAGTTGAGTCATTATACCATGGCCGGAGGCACTGCTACGGCTGGTACAGCCATGGCCGTACATACCACCATTCAGAGTTTTTTTTGTTTTGTTTTGTGTGTGTAGCTACATACTTATAAGTTAGTACATGGCATTGCCTAGATCATACCAGATTGAAATCGAATCAATAACATTAATTTTATTGCCCCAGGATGGTAGCTATGCATGGCCATACCACTACAAATGAGCTGGCTCTGGCTCTGTATACCTGTACAATGGCAGCTGCTGGTCCCAGCCAGGTTTCAGCTGTCATGTAGGCTAGGAATAGTATTCCATATGACATTTTTGAATAGGGGGCCAAGATGACTCCAGCCAGAGCAGGAGCAGCCAGTACCTGGCTGACTGCTATCACATAGGCTTTGGCATTCTTCCAGCGTGAAGATAGTCTGTATGAGCAAAAGGAGGAGGAAAGGAGGAAGAGAAGGAGAAGGAGGAAGAGGAAGAGAAGGAGGAAGAGGAAGAGAAGGAGAAGGAGGAGGAGGAGGAAGAGAAGGAGGCATAAAGTACATCCCACCTCATTAAAAAGAGTGAGAGTGCTTATTGATGATTTATTAACAAAGGAGCCTTTGAGAAAATACATTACTAGCTAAGGAGATCTTGGGATCTCTATGAATGACTTTTAAATTGATCCCAGGGTACCTAATTATCACTACCTGTCAGAGATGAAACCGCCAAGAAAGCAGCCAAGGCCCCCTCCGAATAGTACCACCAGACCAACAGGGATCGAGAAGTCCTCGGTCGACACACCATATTGTCGCACGAAGAACGTTGGCAACCATGCCCCCAGGGCATAACCGGGAATGTTTCTGATGGATCCAGCCACAAGCAGCAGCCAGTATGGTGGACATTTAACCAAGAACATTATCACTTCCTACAAGAAAAAAATTTAAAAAAATTAAAAAAATAGGGTCACATTTTTTTTTAGGCAAGCATTTTTGTTGTATAGCCTGCAGCTTAATGGGTGTTGTAATCATGCAAACATGTGGTTTGAATTAGAGTTGAGGTTGGGATTTCAAGCACTGGAGGGATTAGTAATTTACTAGTGTGTGTAGTTGGTGGTTCAAGTGGTAGCCATGAACACATCATTTTGGTTTAATGATAGTCCATAGGCTTGAAATCTACAAGACAACTCCTTGTTCATATTGTCATGATAAAATAATGAAGACTGAATTTTAAGAAGGAACTCACGAAAATTGTATACTCCTTTTTCCCACTTTGCCTCTCCTTCCTTTTCTCGCGTACGGACTTTGGTTCCCACAGGGCCACTATGGCCACAGGCACTGTCACGAACCCGGCTATCCCCAGGATCCTGAACGTCCACCTCCACCTTAGCACCTCATTAATACGAGCAATCATCCACCCCAAGGCACCTCCTGCGGTCACATCATATAATATCATCAAGTGGTACAGGTAGGACCCCCAACTCTCATCCCTCATCCCCATAGGTGGGACTTAAGAGGCCCTATATGTAGAACCCAACCCTTAATAGGAGCCATCTTGCATCCTTTCCCTCAAGCCACAATCATAGCTTTGATAACCATTTTATGATCTCCATGAGGTTGATAGTGCCGCCTCAAATGCAGCAATCCTATTGGTAACCTGGCACAAGCTTTGTCCCATACTTTTGTCACGTGTTAGCTAGCCAGTCATTGAATATCAAAGGTACACACACAAGAATTAAGAACCAAAAGCAAATGTTTTTGCTTTGGCATTATCTGGTATTCACATGTTAGTACAGCAATTCAATGTTATTTTCACAATCTCTCTCAACTGAGAAAGACCCTACTACTGTAGTCTAATACTGTGGTACTCAGCCCTCACAGACTAGCTAGTATAATACCACCTTATAAAGTTCCAAGCTAGAGGAGTACATTTAAAGTTGCCTTATTCAACACTCACTGTAGTACCTACTGTGTAAACACCTGACAGTGAGTCACTTGGGAGCTGTCATTACCCTGCACACACATGCGCAGCAAGGGGTAAAGTGACTGCTCATGGTGTCCATATAAATGTGCCCAAAAATTTCTGAACCAACAAAACTACACATTCAATTAACAATTAAGCTTCACTATATCAATACTTACTCCATTTATAACCTCAGAAGTCAACCAACTGCAAATAAACCTTTTTGCTGCCACATAAATCCACTAGTAAAACCAGCTCAATTCTTATTGAACATATTTAATTCACTCTGTACCTAGTATAAAATGCATACGGCATGAAGAATTCATGCGGGGTATATGAAATCTCTAGTTTTTAAAGGTTGCATTTCCAAATTAATAGAAATCCAGTAAAGAGTGACTCTTACAGAAGTTCACTTCAGATTTCAGGATGGCTGTCAGCAAGGAATGATAAATAGGCAGTGGCCTACAAGGACCTAAGAAACCTGATCCTTTCATGTCCTATTATACGATCATGCAGTTTTGGACAAATCATGTACTATTCCCCAAACCTTCCTGATGGACAGTAACCAAATGGATAGTAACAAAAAAAAACTCACTTTTGATTTTTGGTGCATGCAGAGATTAATACAATATTTTTTGCCTCAGCACCAAAATGCCAAAGTGCAGTGCTGGAGGTGACTACAGAGGATTTCAGGTTGGTTGACCAGTAGAATTTGCACATGTGCAAGATAAATTGAAGTGAGCAAAATATACTGTCATGCAATGGTCTCAATTTTAGCGAGCATGAATGCAAATTGTGTCAACCAACCTGTATCTATGATCGATGGTACATATGTCAATATCTACGCATGTGCATAACATGATCAACCTCTTATGACAGAGATGGTAGACAAGTTAACGATCATCTGAGAAACCAGGTAAGTTAACGAGAAAAGCAGGCAAGGGCTAGGAAGCACAGGGGGCAAGAAAACTAACATGAAAATCATGAACAGCGGGAGGCTTACAATGATTGTCTGAAAGACAGCAAACAAGAAAGCTCTGAACAGAGGGTACAAAAGGTTCTGACAAGAAAGCTTGAACTGTGAGAGTACAGGCTACAAAGTAAGCCAGTTAACAGTCGTTTGAGAAAGCAGCAAGAAAGCCAACAAAATCATTCATGAGTATAGAGCCAGCATAGAAAGTTACTGACTTGATAGTTTTAAAAGACTTTATGCCTCAAGCATAATTACCATTAGGTTGGAACTGTTGTTGTTGTTGTTGTTGTTGTTGTTGTTGTTGTTGTTGTTTGCTTGTTTGTTGGTTTTTTTGCAGGTAGTAGCTACAGAAGTTATACAGAAGACTAAAGATCTAACATAACTGACAAACTTGTTAATTAATGGTACAACACTCACCCAATGTCTGTGTTATTTTAAAGGTATACACAGCACTTACCCACATAAACGCCATAGTGGTAGATGGATAAGGCAAAGGCTCTGTGATGGGGAGGATAGAAGTCAGCCAGCAAGGAGTAAGCCACCGGATTACAGGCTGCCTGCAAGCATGAAGTATACAGTCATACGTACTTGCAGAGATCAGTCCAAGAAAAGGACACCCTGTACCCCATTAATACTATTGTATCCCAACTCTTGGTTTCATACCCAGGCTCTGGTATATTTCTTGGGTCCCACACCCAGGTTCTAGGATATGAGGCCAACCCTCCCTATGCAATGAGTGTCTATTTACAGAAGCATGCTCGCAGTGTGTACGAAGGATCTCTTAAATGTTGGAAAAAAGTACACCAAATAACAAGGCAGCTAGAAGTGGTCTGTGTAATTTTGTGTAAACTCTCAGTGCTGGAACACAGGAAGTTAATCGTATGGGTATCACCTTGTAGACTGCACCAGCACAACATCAAGCATTCCACTAACAATAGATATGAATTTCATCACAAATACAATTAATCAGATTTCTGATAGTATTCACTACAAAGTAGATAATAATGGGTGACATTACTGCACCTCAAGTATTATCAGATCACTTTTCAATGCTAATTTTGAGTTCACTTGATCAGGATTATAGCTAACTTCAAACACCAACTGACAGAGTGGGTGATCAGCTCTCTGCTGGTGTTGGTGGGTGATCAGCTCTATGCTGGTGTTTCAAATGCGAAATTTGGTTTTAAAAAATTCGGAAAGTTAAAGCAGATATAGCGAATGATCATGGGGATCAATATCACTCTCTGAATTGTGTAATATTAAAGACTAATGCTTACCTCTCCAATCCCTAGGAATATTCTCAGCAGTAGCAGCTGCCAGAAGGCGACAGTGAATCCAGTAAGGAACACCATAACGGACCAGAAGATTAGACCAATCAGGAGGACAAGGGGACGTGACCGTGTGTCTGCTAAACGAGCCAATGGAAGACCTGCTACTACATAGATGACGGTAAAAGCTGGACCTAAAAGAAAAAAATCTTTAAATATGCTCATTCATACTGAAAGATTATGCAGCGTAAAGTGACTTTAAATGCTCTTTCATTTTCTAAAGTATGAACCAAAGTTAATACTAACTGGCCACACAGATACAGCACAGGAGTCAAGATGAATCCATCTAAGTGGATACCTTAGAGTTCTTCCCATCTACTAGAGTTACACCTTCACAGCCAATGCTGTTTTTAGAGAATAAATCTGCAGTTTTGGTAGAGTACCTGTCAATAATCCCTGTTCATAATCAGTGAAGTGAATGCAGTCTTCTGTGGTATTGGAGTCTGATTTATTACTGTTATTCTCACTTAGATACTCCAATAACGTCGTAGTATCGTTATTAGAGTGTCGACATTTTTCAACAGATCCCTCACAGCGAAGACCAGAAGGTATTGCAACTGGGAGGACCAACCTGTCTGCCTGATTCAAGACGTAGACAAGGAACAAAACCAGGAGCAGAACTACAGCAAAAAGAGTGAGTTTCTTCTCTGGATTTGGAGACCTGTACGCTGAGCAGCAGGATTGACAACCCTTCTCCTCTTCCTTAGCAAGAAGGACTGTGTCATAGTTAGCACTTTCTGCATCTGAGAGAGGTGGACTGTTATCCATGTCTTTTAAATGGGTTTCTTCCTCAAACTCTTCTTCTTGTAAGGTCACTGACTCTGTCCTGACGTTGTAGGAGACTGTAAGATTGCTTTGGTCTTGGATGGAGATAAGGGGAATATCAGACTCCAACTGCGCCTGCCTTATCTGCAGCAAATTTTCCATCCGCTAAATATGTACATTGTAGAATCGTTGCAAAAAAAACATAAGGCACATGTGATCACCTTAGTGGGTGGAGCTCGTCCACAAATCCATGTTGACCCCGCCCACTTAACAAAGCGCTGACTCAGCACTTATGGAAATTGGGCTCGAAAAATCTCATCCGAAAAATTCTGACATCAATATGTAAGAAAGGAATTTTAATAGTGTGCAATAGTGTAGGCAGTTCTAGCTATTTTACTGAGATTATATACAAAATAAAGCTAGCGTTTTTCTAAATAATGCCAACCTTTATGCTTTTATATACCAGCTGAGTTCGATCAGTGAATGAGAATGGAGAGAGATCCTCCTATTAGCAGTGAAGAAGAAGAGGAGGAGGAGGGTGTGAGGTCACCGGTGGATCAAGGAGGTTCAAGAAGAGAGGGAAGAAGGTAGTGATTGCAGTAGCTGAGCATCATGGAATTTCTAGGCTGCATTGCTGAATAATCATATCTCTTCACTCTCCTTGTTGCTTATAGTGGGAATGGACACCAAGCCCAGCAGTCTGTCGGGTCTGCATCACTCTCACTGAGTCTGGATAGCCAGCCTCCGGGTCCTAGCGGGATCAACCTCCAACAACTGACCACGGCTCTCAGGAGAGCTAGGAATGCTGTCACTGAGGGATCTGCAGCTGATCCATCATCAAGTCACCCCAGATCAAGATCGTCAGAGGAAAGGGCAAATGGAAATGTCCCTCCCCCTGTGTTCCAAGTCCCACCCTCGCAGGATTTATTGATGGATGGGATTTCACCGGACAGTTATGACCTTGACTTTAGTGCTGTCCGACAGAGTACATGTAAGTGACATGATAAAGTCCTAGCATGTTTAAATGGAAGAAACTATCACCTGACCTACCTATGGGCCAGGAACAAGTGGCACTCTAAGGGGAGGTAGGTGGTATTAGGATATGTAAAGAGTCAATCTGATCAGGTGGGTTTCTACAGTGCTAGTTGTATTATGTACAAGCTGAGTAGCGTAGTCCTTGACCACATCAAAGGGAAATCACCAGTGTTGCCCTGGAGATGATGAAAATGATTACTTTTCTTTTCTTTTCTTTCTTTCTTTCTTTCTTTTTTTTTTTTTTTCAATTTGATGCTACAGTACAAGGTGGAGCTCCTTCTTCATCAACTGCCACTTCCTCTCATCAGTTAGTGCCACACATTTCCAACTACAATAATAACGACCCATCTCCTCCAGTCTCTTCCCTTCCCAACGACCCTCCTCCTCTAGTGTCCTCTCTTCACAGCAATCCACCTTCTGTGCCAGTGTCCTCTAATTCTCCCCAAGCCCTCCCCCAGGTTCTCCTTGCTGCAGCACAAACATTTCAGCACAATGGAGGATCTCAGCCTCCTCCTCTTCCTCCTCCTCCCTCCTCCGACAGAGAATCGGACGTCTATGGATCATCAACTGGAGATGAGATGCGAGGGGAGCAAGAGGTGTTCATGAAAATTTTTAAACGTGGCACTAAAGCTCCAGTACAAAAAGTCCCTGGTAAATTAATGTAGCCAGCAAAAAAAAAAAAACACCAAAAAAAGCAAACCCTAACTGGCCCCCCCTCACTGCACAATTATTTGCCTCACACCAAGGCACCCCACAATTGTGACCTTTGGCCTCTTAGAACTATACAAGTGTTAAATACACCGAGTGATCTATGTTTTCAGGAATGAGTTCTTGTTAGTGATCAGAGAAGAACTTGACATGCATGACTGTGTGACTCTTGTGCATAGGAAGTGACATTAGTTTCAGTTCTGATGATGGAATTCGACGTGCTGTGCAAGCTGCCACATTGAAACAGAGGATCAACCGACTCTCTGGATTGCCTGAGTCCAGTTTGACGACCACTAGAGTGATGGCTGCCGCTGGTGGAGAACAAGAGGTCCACGTTTCAAGCACAAGTGATACTGATATTTCTCATGTGAGTGTGTGTGCAAGATTCCATCAAATGTGAGGTCTTTTTAAGTGCAATAGTTCAAATGCTTGTGTTAATATGTTCATTACTAGTGCTTATTATGTTAATGGGCCACAGTCCTTAGCAACTTGGACTTTGATTCCATTTAAGAAACTATGTGATCCCGTGTCCATGATTCCATTTCCTCAAGATAAACTCATCAATCCTGCAGTTTATAAATAGCCTTACTACACTGTGGAGTTCCACTAGCATTAATTAAAATGATTAACTGTAGCCTAAGCACCAGAAAGTTCCCGCCCTCTCTACGTGTAAGATTCTGGAGTTGGAGGTGAGTTGTTGTTTTTTGAGGGTCACTGGACTGATGCATGTTATGGATGACTTTGTCTGTGTAGAAAGAAGCTAAGAAAAGGAGTGTCATGGTGGGGGATGTAGGTACGTATGGAAGTCTTTTTTACTTGATATTATGGTATGGAGGCCTGGTATGTAGACTCTCAAATAGAGACAAGTCTATAATATATTTCTATGTTGCTGGACAATTGAGGTTACCCCAGGACTGGCCACCTAAACGATTTTCCACTGTATTCAAATTATATGGACTTCAGGTATGTATATAATGCATTTATAGGTGCTGAATCCGAGTCTTCTTCTAGATCAAGTTCTCATCTCCCCACATCATCATTGGGCCACATTGAAGGTCAGCATTATTGACAAATGTAACTGTGTGTCTACATTTGGTTAATTTTGTGTTTACATTTAAAATTTTTTTCCCTTTTATGTGAAACAGTTGAATATTTCCATGTACCTTTCAGAAATAAAATCAAATTTTTCCTGTTATTAGTGTTTAGTCTGATTTCTTCTTCTGATTGTTTTGGTTGTGTCTACAGTTGGTACATAAGTGTATTGATGAAATGAGTGGGTGACTCTGCATATATCTTGGACAGTGGCCAAAATAGACATTGTTGACCAGTGGGGGCAGAGTCTGAGCCTGGTAAGGCTCAAAAAAACAAAAAACAAAACATGTATAGTGGAATAAGGCTACCATGTACCATGATAAATTTCACATGATGTAATTAGGACCTGCGCTCATAGGTTCCAACTTCTATCACTTGGGAGACACCAGGGAGACAGAGGGAACCTCCAACAGTTTGAACGGCTCTCTCTCTCCTGATGCTACTTCCCTGGCTGTTCCACCTGTTACTCTCTATACCAACTCCAGCGAAGATCTAGTGGAACCAGAGCTGATTCCTGGTAGGTTCAAGTGTGGTCTGTCATGTATGCATGGGTTGAGGTAACGCAATGCTATACTCACAATAACTGTTGGGTCTTACATCCCTATTAGTATGTGTCCAGATATGAGCATGCACAGTTTTAAAACACTAGCATGTATTTCTACTGCTTGGATAAAGATTACACAGCGAAAAGTGCACTACCAGTAACAGGTCAAGACTGCCCCACTTACAGATCAGTAAAATCTACGGGTCTGTAACAGGTCCATATTTTAGGACTGTATCAGACCTGCTGCTCCACGCACTTAATAATTAGTACTTTAGTACCTAGGGTTAGCCTTGTCCCCAGGCCCTTCTAGGGCTTCATACCTGTAAGCTGTAGATTGTAGTACGTAGGACTAGCTGGTATCTCCATGAAAGTAAAAATCTTTTCAGAAGATGATCCTTGGCTTATAGTCCTGCATTAATTAATGCTTCAGATCCATGACAAGTCTCCATGATGTTAAACTATGTACTAGTGGTAATATCTGACTCAGACCCTGTATGTTGTGTTATATTATATCATGTAGGTGGTCCAAGTTCAGATATTGGTTCTGATACTAGCTGCATTCCTGGAACACAGACCACCAGTAGCAGCAATACGCAACACTCCCCCTCACCTCATTCTTCACCTCAACAACAGAAAGCTTCCAAAATGCGACCTCAATGGTATATATATATGACTCAGTGTTCTCCTAAGCATCTATGCCTTCAAGTATACCTTCGATGTGGTCAATAGAATGCTGATTAATCACAAGTACCCTTTGATGTGTGAAACTAACCCCTATCCCTTCACTAATATTTACACTGTATGTAAGGTAGACCAATTTATGTGAAAGAAGCAGAGTCCACAAAGAGTCCCCATGGAGGGAGGGAGGGAGGGGGAGAGGGAGGAAAGGATTTTGACATGAATTATTTCTGTAGCACTGTTTTGAAGAAAAGGCAACGTGCTAGCTCAAGTGTCGATTGTAGTAGTGAGATTGAAAAGACCACTTCAAGGTTGGTTGGTGTTATTAGACTGCATGTGAGTCATTGCTAGCTTCATTGCTGTTCGTGTAGGAACATCTTAAGGGTAGGAGGAGAGAATTCAGCATCAGATAATTCTCAATCAGGTGAGGCTCCGCAGTTTGTGGCTCCTTGCATGCTTGCATTTGCATGGGTGATCTGTTCTCTCTCTCTCTCTCTCTCTCTCTCTCTCTCTCTCTCTCTCTCTCTCTCTCTCTCTCTCTCTCATATTGTGTGATGTTCCAGTTCACAACATACAGTCCCAAGATGACTACGCTAATCAGGTATGTATGTATGTATATTAGAAACTCTGTGTATGTGCATGAGTGTATGCCTCTCTCTTTGGATGAGAGCTCAAGGAGGAATCCCCATCCTCCGATCCATCAATCTTATGTTTTACCTTTTTAGGAGGAATGCTTATCTCCTCACCCTTTACACTACATAATAGTTAGACAACGAGACCTAGGGATCTAAGTTATTTAGAGACCCGAGGGCCCTGGGCTGTAGCAACCCGAGCACAGCGAGGGCGCTACTAAGGGCCCGAGGGTCTCTAAATAACTTAGATCCCGTTGGTCAAGTTGCCTAACTTATTTAGAATATAGCAACATAGTTTTGGAACTTAGACTAAAGTAGAAAGGCTTCAAATGAATCGCTAAAGCTTCGTGCATGGAAAATCCAGCAGCTGAAAATCACCAGAACTAAGGTAGGCTTTCTAGCTTATACGCTTGAAACTAACTAAGCTTTCTACGCTACCTTTGGTACCTTGTTACTCTTTTCCAGGCTTTAGTTGATACTTACTAGCGTCGGGAGGCGAGAAACCATGTGTTTATTGACAAGCCTTCCCACCAGGCGGGGTTGGTTGGTTGGTTACTATGGATTCATAACAATATTTCTAATTGCTGCCCATCATAGGGTGCTAAGTGCCTTTAGCTACAGTAGTAGGTTTAAACCCTGGTAGGTTACTAAAGAGGTCTACAAAACAAGGTAACTGTGTATTATCTACATAGCTACTGCACATGTGTGCAAGTCACAGGCCTGAGATTATGTACTGTTTATAGCTCCCTCGTTGGTGTATGGAAGAAACTCCGGCTGTGTCTTCCCAGAGATTGTCAAAACAGGACTCTTCTTCCAGCTCTGACCAGTCCTCCTCTTCTAAACCTCCACCTCCGAAACGAAGGAAGGACAAGTCACGAAGCTCAAGTGTTTCTGATGTGAGCAGATGCATTTGTATTCCCTTTGATGTGGTGCAGCTACCCATCTTGTATTCGAACCATACATACAGGACAAATGATGAAATTGACCGGAACATGTCCTGTGACAGACTGTTGTGGGCCATGTATTACTTTCCTTTTTAAATCACAAATCTTCCTCCACTCAGAATTAGATCACTTCTAACATTATGCAGATTCCTAGATGGCAGAGAGATGGAAGCACCAACTCTGCAGCTGGTGGTATGAGTGGGCAGGCTCAGCCCATGCAGTCTCTAACCTTAACTACCAACAATAAAGTAGCAGCTGCCACCAACTCTCCACCTTTACTGTCTCCCCAACCTCAGGGAAGTGGCAATAGTGACTCCAGTGTACAACTGTTATCTTCTCCTAACAGTGGCTCCAGTGGCCAAAGCACAGAAGGTGCCATTAGGGGAACTCCAACAATTTCCATCACTGTATCGCCCCGAAGCAGTGAATTCAAGTCTCCAGACCAGACCATGGCTAGAATAGTGGACCCAAGTTCAGGAAATGAAGGAGGCATTAGTTGCTCTCCATCAGTAAGTCAACAGTCTGCTATCAAACAAAGTGCTAGTGTGAGCACCGCTGAGCTATTGAAGGACCCGATATTCGAAGGAGCTGAATCTAGTGATGACTCTGATGTCGACATAGGATCACCTGGATCATTGGTGAATGCAAAGCAGAAAAAGGAAAATAGTGGTGGGACAGACTCCATTATTGATTCCCCTCCACTCTTGGGAGGACCTAAGCTTGTGACTAATGCAGAGTCTGAGCATAAGCAAGATGATGCTATGGAAGATAATTTATCGTACATGGATGAAGAGACACAACCATTGGACTCACCTGAACTAATCGATGATATTGGAAATTCACATGGCGTATTGTTGCCCTTGGAGTCTCCAGTGAAGGATGAGTCTAGCAATGCTATGTGCGATTCAGAGGCCATGGAAGTGAACCTGATTGTGAGCCAGTCCCAGCCTATTCCTTTGCAATTGGAGCTGACGCAGTCTCAAACCACACAGACGTCCAACTCAGGGAAGATTAACGAAGGGCAGAACAGGGGTGTAGTCACCGACTCTTCACTAAATGAAAGTGAGGGTGGAAGTGGAAGTGGAAGTGAGGAAAAAGAAGGTGGAAGTGGAAGTGAGGGTAGAGGAGGCAAAAGTGGAGGAGGTGGAAGTGAAGGCAGAGGAGGTGGAAGTGAGGGCAGAGGAGGTGGAAGTGAGGACAGAGGAGGTGAAAGTGAGGGTAGTGGAGGTGGAAGTGAGGGCAGAGGAGGTGGAAATGGAAGTGAAGGTGGTGGAAATGGTGCAAGTGGAGATGGAGGAGGAGGAGGAGGCAGTGGTGGAGGAGATGACAGAAGAAATGGCGGAGGAAGCAAAGATGAAGACAAGAGAGAAGATAAAGAAACTGAGCAAAAAGTCAAAGATAAGAGTAAAGCAAAGAGCAAGGGAGACGGTGATGAAGGCAGTCATGAAAACAGAAATAGCATATCTCTTTGTGATATAGTCAAGACGAAGGAACCATTATATGAGAGCTTGAAGTATGATGACTCTGTTGATGATAGCCACTTGTCTGCTCCTGCCACCACAAGCCTGCAATTGAAATATACAGACAGAGTAATAATATCATCTGGAACTTGCAGCAATTCCCAGCAGTCTGAAATATCCTCAGGTACGTATGCACAAAATATTACATAATGAGTATACACTTGCAGTTACCATGGCATTTCCCATATACACTCACATAAAACTTGCCTAACTGTTGTTATTTTGAGCATGTGTGTCCAGTATAATTATCATTTGGATCAATATCTATGTATGCCAATTATTTGACATACTGATAATGAAAATTTCCTAATTTATGGTACTATTTTATACACAGGAACACCTTTTCAGTTTCAGCTTCCACATGACAGTCTCCTTCAGCCTCGCATCACGCCGCCGCCACCTTCCTCTCGAAGTTCTTCTCAACTCGTGTTAACAGTTGCAGGAAAGCCCCAGTCAGAAAAAGATAACAGCGTATCTGCTTCTTCAGTCTCTTCGGGTAGGGAAGAGTCATCTAAGATAGATGTCGGCAATGTTACTATAAGTCCAAGTGAAGTGAGACAAGACTTTTTCAGGCCGATAACTCCCAACTCCACACAGGTACGTCACGTTTCCCCTCATTCTGAAAGGAGCACTGAATCAGGTGGGTCATCTTCAAGTGAAAAATCACACCAACTTGTCAATTGCGAAGTAGCTGATACAGCAGTAGCACCAAATCCAAAGAGCTGTGGTACACATTCAACACCTACCACTCCTCTGTTGTTAGCAAATTCTTCTCGTTCATCACCTTCTTCAAGAAAAGTCTGCTCTCTGAGTCTTAGTAGCACTGTCAAAAGAAAACTGATGCGGAAGGAAGGTGCAGATTTGAGTGGTACTGAGCATGCTCGTAAAGGATTCTTGATGGGTATAAATGTTCCAGTGGAACATGACTCCATTGAAGATCTGACATCGTCCTTATCTCTGCCTCATATTGAAGTGGCAGAGAGCCAGTTTGATGCTTCAGTGGACAGTATCGATGTAAAGAAACCTACTCTGAATCGATCAACAAGTGATGATGCAGAAGAGAGAGGTGGTGCTGAGATAGAAGCCAACAAGTTTGTCTTCTCGGATACGATGGCTAGTGATTCAAAGCGCCATAAGATGACTGATAAGCCAGGTGATACAGAATTGCCTCCAACAGAATCAGCTAAAGTATGTTCAACAACTCCAGTTGTCACTGTGACATCCTTAGCCCCTGAGCAGTCACTGTCTCTAGATTTATCTAAAGCTACCACTGCAAGTTCCAGTAAACCACCAACAACATTGTCAATTTCGCCAATAAATAGCAAATCAGATGAAAAAATATCATCCACTTCTAGCAAACCCAGCAACTTGTCACCAACTACTACATCTTCTACTGGTAGAGCCAGCGACTCACCTAAGAGTTCATCAACTGTACCAACAAGTAGGCTAAGTCCTGGGGTCTCCACTTCTCTGAGTAGCCCAAGACTCACTTCCCTCAGTAGCCCAAGACTCCCAATGGCTACTTCCCTCAGTAGCCCAAGACTCCCACGACCCTCCCTCCCATCACCCCTCTCCTCCGTAGCTACCAACGAGTTTGTTTCTCCAAGTAAGAACATTTCAAGAGAAGGATACCAAGAGCTGAAGAGACAGATCACGGAGCAGCTTGGAGTTGAAGCTGGGGCATATGAATTATGTTATGTACGCACCGTATGCACTGTGATCGAGGAGAGGTTCATCAGCTCTGAACTCATCGAGAGTGATAAAGTCGTTCCAGGAAGCAAGAAAGCCTGGCCAGTAAGTCTAATAGTTGGAGTGTTCTTTCTTTCTTTCTCTTTCCTTCATCCCTTCCTCCCTCCGTCCCTCCCTTCCTTCCTTCCTTCCTTCCTTCCTTCCTTCCTTCCTTCCTCCCTCCCTCCCTCCCTCCCTTCCTTCCTTCCTCCCTCCCTCCCTTCCTTCCTTCCTTCCTTCCTTCCTTCCTTCCTCCCTCCCTCCCTCCCTCCCTCCCTCCCTTCCTTCCTCCCTCCCTCCCTCCCTTCCTTCCTTCCTTCCTTCCTCCCTCCCTCCCTTCCTTCCTCCCTCTCTCCCTCCCTTCCTTCCTCCCTCCCTCCCTTCCTCTCTCCCTCCCTCTCTCCCTCCTTTTTTTCCTAAATAGTGCTTCAAATGGTGTTCTAATTGGGTATTTTTAGCTAGTATGATTTAGCAATCATTTGAATTTAGGAATAGGTGCCATATAAGGTAATAGAATGGATCGTGTATGATTATGCATGGCACATTTAATACTTTGCATGCTTACTTCATTGATAAGCAGGAAAAAAAACAATTAAAAAAAAAACAACTAATTGCTAATTTTAATTATCTAATTCATGTTGCTAAGTGATGAAACAGAAATACAGATATACTAATGGATGATGCACAACTGTAAATTTATACTGCTTTATAGAGCACGGGGAAATTCATCTGGAATAGTTTCGTATGTGTGATTACCAATACCAATGGAGGCATTGTGCTCCTCTTCAACTGCTTCGTACATGCAGTTCTCAAAACTCGTACCTCTGCAATCATTGATGGAGTTGATGTAGTCCGATTCCCTTGGTAATGTTTGTATTGGTTCAATATACGGTGATCCATGACTGGGGGGTGCAGTGGGGAGTTTGTGTGCCCTTATGGTGTTCTGATTCTCGTAGTTCCTGTTGTGAGCTTTTGGTAAGGTCATGGAGTTCTCCTGGAATGTCAACGTTGCATTGTGGTTGCTTCCCGGAGAAGGCAGTGTAGTACACTGGCTGCTTCTTGTTGTAGCTTGGTGCACATTTGGTGTCAACGCAGGTGTCCTTGAACCAAAGTTATAGCTCCTATTGGCTGTGGTAGAGATTTTTGTAGATGGAGAATCTGGATTGATCATGTTTTCTGCCAAAATATAAACCATGACGTCATGACAGGAGGTCATCTACATATGTGTAACTAAGGCCTTTGTTGTGCATTAATTAGGGATTATGTTTCTATAGTAATACTGTAGATTCCCACCTATGTGTGTGTATTGTGTGCTTACTTGGTAGTGCTATGTCCTCATAGAGATGATGACGTTTGCATACGAAGATGGTGATCAAAACAGTTAGCATGATGATGAGACCCAGTAGTACTACCCCTCCAGTTCCTAGTACCACTGGTAGGACCAAGTGCACACTATTGGATCCTGTCTTTGTTCTGTTTGCTGCATAAAATTAAAAATCTGCAATCTTAGATCTGAAATAAACTATAGCATATAGGCTAGTTATAGCTGTTAGGGGTCTGACCTATTTTGGTAAGATCGGGTGTCGTATTGATATATTCGCAGGAATCTCCGAAGTAACCATTGTAGCAATGACAAATGTAAGAGCTGCTGTTTCCACTGGCATTACAAACTCCGTTTCCATTGCAGTCAATCCCGATGCAGTTAATGTGGGTCTCACACATCTCTCCAGTAAACTCGGGCAAGCAGGCACAGTCATAGCTGTTGATGCCGTCTATGCACTCTTCCCTATCAGAACACTGCGCTCGTGCACAATCATCTATTTCGCTTTCACATAACTGACCAGTATAGCCTGGATCACAGCTGCAATTGAAACTGGCCACGTCATCAATACACACTCCATGTCCACTACAGTTCACTCCCTCACAGTCATCCACATCAATTTCGCACTGTGTACCAGCAAAACCAAATGTACAGTTGCAAGTGAATCCATCGATCCTATCCACACATTCCCCATTACCACCGCTACAGTTCACTCCAATGCAATCATCAATGTTAGTTGCACATGTAGCACCAGTAAAGCCAGGTTCACATCCACTACTGGGTATGTCTATGGTGACTGAGGAACTATCAGTTATACAGTTAGTGCTATCGTTGCAGTAAGTCATGGTAGTTGTGCAGTTGAAGCCCGGCAGGCATTCACATCTGTAGGAGTTAACACTATCCACACATACGGTATTGTTAGGGCAGTCGGCACTCAAACACTCATCAATGTTAATCTCACAGGCACTGCCGGTGAACCCACCGATGCAAGTACAGTTACTTGCACTCAAACATGACGTATCACAGTTCTGGAAGTAGGATATGGAGCATTCCACTTTGAAACTGAGCTCCAGGAATCCATATCCGAATGTCCCATTGTACCATTTAGGCTCAGTGAAGACTCCAACTGGCATCATTTCAATGTCAATGGCAAAGGAGTCAACTAAACTATTGGTTCTGAAGTCTGAGCCATCAACATCTGTGACCTCTACATACAGTTGTACTCCCTGCATGATAATATTTACATGATCATGGGTTCTGTTTGGGTACCATATAGCTAGTATGTGGGGTATATTTATTTCATAACCACGAAATCCATGAAAATTTACCCCCATGAAATTTCCTGCTATACAATACTCATAAGTACAGTGAAACCTGTATTAAGAGACCAGTTCTCCCCAGTGAAACTGATCAGAGCAGTGCTTGAATACCACATTAAAGGATTTTTACATTCTTGTGGCTATTAAAATACATTGTTTTTTAACCACATGAAAGAAAAATGGGCCCCATCAGAGTGGTGTTGCACCTCTCTAACACCCTTTGGGGAGAACCCTGCTATTAAGAGACCATCTCTCTTCAAAGACCACTTGGTTATGTCCCAATACTGCTTGTACCGTTGATTTTGACAGAGTTTTGGTGGCCCAGAGGTGGTCACTATAGAGTAGACAGGTTTCACTGTACAAATTAGCTTAATTATTTTTCTCAATACCATCCACTTGGGTGTAATTCCAGCAAGCTTGAGTGGATTTGGTTGTCCCAGGACACGATCTCTCGTGAAGTCAATGGTTTCACCATCAGGATTGGCAGCGGTAGTTATACCATTCACATTATGAAACCCACACAGTCTAGGGGAACTTGGATCGTCATCTGGAGCTGTATTGGACTGTCTCAGGCAGTAGAAAAAAGCATTATCACATTTTTCTTCTCCGCTGCATTCACCTATATTTTTGAAGCGATCACAGCACCCCATAGGGAGTGTTCTGGCAGTGCGACACACTGGGCATTTGTTGGTGGGATTAGTATACGAGTGAATTTTAACATAGAGATCGTACTCTGCCTATTGTAATAACAGAGTTATGAATATACATTCCTGTAGGCAGAACTAATAGTAACTCACTGATCCATTGTTGATCATCAGCAGAATAAAATGAACAAAGATAACTTGGACATTCATCATGAGCTGTTCCTCTACAGAGTAAACTACTAAAGCAGTGCAGTAACAGTGTAAAGCAGTGCAGTAACAGTGTGCTACGTATACAGTGCTTCTATACTTGTACGCCTTTTAGTTTGAATACGACTTCTTTCATTCTCCTTTGTTTTTTTTATAGCTTCCGCACTTGTATAATTGAGGTATAGCCAGGGCACAATTAGTGCTGCAGTCATAATAACCAGAGGCTGCCTACTATATCTCTTATGGTGACCATTTGATGGCATTTTCGTCACTCCTTATAAAGACTTGTGTTGACTAGAATGTTTAGGTTCACTGGTGTGTTGTGGTGTATGGAGAGAAGTGTATGGACTAGTTTAATTGAAGATTTGGAGTCCGTGTTATTGATATCATTTATCATTTCAGAGTCCTTTTGTGGCCTTTGATGCTGGAAAATTGTATGTGCTAGTGATGAGAATAATACTTGCATGCCTGTGTATATATATTATATTTATATATGGACTAGTCAGTTATTTGGGGCTATGCATTTCAGTTATGTTGGAGAAGAAAAGCAAGTGCATTGTGCAAGTCATTCATCAGATGGCTAAATATTCAATTGACTTGAAGACAACTGTTGATATATTATGTGTTGCAGATGATCTTACAGTAGAGTGAATGTAAATTCTGTCCTGTACATGCAGTGCTTCATGCTTCCAGTTTAAATGGACTTTCTCTAGCGTTCAGTAGAAATATGCATTCTGGTCCAATCATGATACTGTTAAAAGACTCAAAACTGTCATGAATCTATCTTGCCCATGATTATAGGAGTCATCCCGTCCCTACACTACTCAAGAAGTCAAGGTTGAGCTGAGACCGAGAACATCGGCTTCTTGCCCTTCATCATCTGTCCACCCTTTACCTTCCATTGTCCTGTCTCCCTTCTCCCACCGAGTCTCCTCCCCCATCCCAGGATCACACAGCCACTTCCGGCTTCCAATGTCCACCACCCATCATCATGGTCACCTGCTACCCAGTCCTTCAAGTACATCTTTCCTACAGAGTCCCTTATCCACTTCACATTATTCCAGCAGTATGAGGAAGTCAAATACCAGTACCCTATCAGCCATTCCTCGACAGGAATCACCAATAGTTGGTGGTAGAGGCATCGATTCCTCTCCTCCAAAGAATACTTCTGGAAAGGAAAAAGGAGATAGTAGTAGTAGTAGAAGAGATAAAGGTGATGTTGCTCTGATAGAAAAATTGATGGTTTTGAAATCTCTCTCTCTCTCTCTCTCTCTCTCTCTCTCTCTCTCTCTCTCTCTCTCTCTCTCTCTCTCTCTCTCTCTCTCTCTCTCTCTCTCTCTCTCTCTCTCTCTCTCTCTCTCTCTCTCTCTCTCTCTCTCTCTCTCTCTCTCTCTCTCTCTCTCTCTCTCTCTCTCTCTCTCTCTCTCTCTCTCTCTCTCTCTCTCTCTCTCTCTCTCTCTCTCTCTCTCTCTCTCTCTCTCTCTCTCTCTCTCTCTCTCTCTCTCTCTCTCTCTCTCTCTCTCTCTCTCTCTCTCTCTCTCTCTCTCTCTCTCTCTCTCTCTCTCTCTCTCTCTCTCTCTCTCTCTCTCTCTCTCTCTCTCTCTCTCTCTCTCTCTCTCTCTCTCTCTCTCTCTCTCTCTCTCTCTCTCTCTCTCTCTCTCTCTCTCTCTCTCTCTCTCTCTCTCTCTCTCTCTCTCTCTCTCTCTCTCTCTCTCTAGGAAATGTTGATTGCACTGAGGGTAACGATGAAGATATCTCACTTGCTGATTTTGAAGAAGCTCCCCTTCCACTGTCCACTCCTCCTCACACACCCCTTCCGCTGTCCACACCTCCTCGCAGACGAGGAAACTCCAAAGCAAGTGCAAAACTCTCTCTGGCATCAAAGACGAAAGTGTCCCCCAGAAAAAATATATGGGCAGCTGAAAATTCAAAGGAGGCTGTAAGCTTCTTATCTTAATACTGTTGGTGCAAACATATCATTCCTTTTCAAACACAACATAGGTCAGGAGTGATAAGGGAAAGAGATGTCTAGAAGCCGCAGGAGAAAGTGATATTTCACCTCAAAGAAAAAAATTGCGCCTTGATCCTCTAAGTAAGCCTGGATTATAGCTATTTACATATGACAGGACTAATTAAGCCTCGGTGCGCATGCCAGCGAAGCTTATGGTAGTCAGTTTATCTGTCTGTCTGTTCCTGCTCTATCAGCTATACAAGTGGCATGCAAGCTCAAGTAAGTGCTTTAGTAGCAAGCAAATCATACTTACTTGATTTCTGATTCGTGTGATTTTGAAGCTAAGCGCTTCAGTCAAGAGTTATCGAAACTTTTGCTCACCTCGAATGACTCTGAAACTCTTTAGAGATGTCAGTGTTTAATAAAGAAGCCAGGTAGCTTAGAATTGTAAAACACTAGCTGTGGTTGATGGCAAGGGAGTGAAAACCAGCTAGCTGGCTCTAGAAGCTAGAGCTAGCTAGAGAGCTGCGAAGTCACACCCTAATTGCAAATCTGGGGAAGGGCTAGGGCCTAGGGCTCAAATGCAAACATTGCATACACTGAGGCTTTGTACCACTGGTGCTTTCATTTAATGCCAGCCTAATTCACATTCACATGCATGTCACATGTCTGTCACATGCATATCTAAGAATCCTGGATTGTGTTTCCTCAGATATTATGCACTTTTATAATAGGCACACTCTTCAATAAGAACAGGCTATGCTTTATTATAGGCGCACTCTTCAATAAGAACATGCTATGCTTTATTATAGGCACACTCTTCAATAAGAACCTGCTATGCTCTATTATAGGCACACTCTTCAATAAGAACATGCTATGCTCTATTATAGGCACACTCTTCAATAAGAACAGGCTATGCTTTATTATAGGCACACTCTTCAATAAGAACATGCTATGCTCTATTATAGGCACACTCTTCAATAAGAACATGCTATGCTCTATTATAGGCACACTCTTCAATAAGAACATGCTATGCTCTATTATAGGCACACTCTTCAATAAGAACAGGCTATGCTTTATTATAGGCACACTCTTCAATAAGAACATGCTATGCTTTATTATAGGCACACTCTTCAATAAGAACATGCTATGCTTTATTATAGGCACACTCTTCAATAAGTATGCTTTATAGGCACACTAGCATGCTATGCTTTATTATAGGCACACTCGTCAATAAGAACATGCTATGCTTTTTAATAGGCATACTCTTTGATAAGAACATGCTATGCTCTTTGGCTGTATTATTGAGAGTGTATATGTACTTGCATAGAAACCAGCAACAGTGAAGGTGTGAGTAGATCAAGGAGAAGTCTTCATTTGGATGGCAACTCTGAGAGTGAGCATGCAAGTGACAGCCCGGGAATTGGACAAACCGTCATAGCCAGGTGGATGACAGATAAAAGGTGGTATGCTGCCACTGTTAAGAACATCTCAAAGAGTGGAAGGTGGATCCTTAGCTAGTTCCTACTTTGAAAGTGCACAATGTGAAACACCGACACTGTTGTTCAGGTTTTTGCTGGACTATGCTGATGGGGAAAAGGGTAGTGTTACCCTTTCTCAACTCTTTCTACAGGTAAGTTACAATCTTGGGGGGGGGGGGGGGGGGGGGGTGAACATTAATTTCAATATCCTAAACTTTGTTGTTTAACTCAGTGGGTAGAATTTTTTGGAGGTTAAAAATAGCTTTTTTATGGATCAATGAAATTATACGCTCCTTTTCTATTAATTTTTAGTCACGGTTAGAAAAGAATGAACCAGTAGTGGCTGGTGAGTGTGAAGATGAAAATGAAGAAGAGATCAGTGGTAAGTGGTAATAGTATTGCTTCCATGTGTTGCAAAATGTGTTTATTCTAACGATCAATTTTTTTCAGGTGTTTTTGTGAAGTTTCATAGCAATGGGAAGAAGTTTTCATTAATGACCTCAAGTGGTAAAACAGTGATCTGTGACCTTGGTCGCTTTTCCATCTCTCAGGACACTGCTTCAAAGTACATCAAGCACACTCGACCTTCTCCTAGTACCAGTAAGATGAACCTGAAATTGCACTTGCTCAAGCTCTCGTATACCACAGATGGGTTTGCAGTAGGGTTGTTGTTTATTGTGTGTTTATTTTTGTTGGTTTGTTGTTGTTTCCCCCCCCCCCTCCCCCCCCCCAAAAAAAAAATAATTAAATAAATAATCATCCCCTGTATGATTTTATACTAATAGTCATTCAGTGTTCTACCCAGTGATGGCCATTTTCCTTTGGCCATCACCCATTATTTAGTAGATGCAGAATAAACTGAACTTGTGTTCTTATAGAGAAAAGGAAGATTATGGAAAATTAGTGAGTGATGGCCAAAATTACTGATTGGTGGCCGATGGCCACTGTTGTTGACTAATGTGGGGCCTGATCATCGTCGTTGTGTAAAGTGTTTGAATTAGCAGGGTCTTATCATACTCTTATATCATTTGTCATGACAGGAAAAAGGTTGCAAGCACCTCATGGAAAGTTCACATCTCCCTCTGAATCTTCTAAACGAAGGAGAATCATTAGCCCTAATAATTCCCTGTCCTCTACTGGGGAAAATGGTACAAGAGACTTAATATCTGTTCTCGTTCACTAGGCTCTTATATTCTTTGTATTAGATGTGACAATTGAGGACCTTATTACTCCCAGCCAGAGCTTTCTATTTCAAGGTTATACATTCATGCTTACTCAAAAGCCAAAGGAAGATAAGCAATCAAGTAAGATCAAGTGATTAAGGATCAAGTGGCATAATTCTGTCTGTTTATTTAGGTACTCCCGATGACACTACCATTAATAAACAACAAATCACGTCACAGATTGTTCACAGGAAAGGCAGGGTCCTGGAAACGTACAACAGTGAAAGGGTGAACAAGCATAGAATCCATTTATCCACTGATTTCAAATTTTTATGTTATTTGTACACGATGCAGATAGATGATGGCAGATTCTTCATTTTATCGGATGATTGTTGTCGAACACAGAAATATCTTTTAGGGCTTGCTCTGGCCATTCCTTGTGTGTCCTACACTTGGATAAAGGACTGCATTGACCAGGTAATACATCAAGCGATACATTGGTACACTTGGATAAAGGACTGCATTGACCAGGTATACATGAAGCGATACATTGGTAGAACGGCAAAACCAAAATTTACATAGCCTCCTTTCAAATGACTTTGGAGTTGGGCTACTTGAAAGGAAGCTATATAAATTTTGGTTTTGCAGTTTTGGATTTCCTGTTGCAAGATTACTGCAATCTGCTGTATCTCCAACCACTATAGAACACATTTCATCAAATGTGTACAGTGAATTGCAAGTTGGTTGTCCAATGTAAGATGCAAAATCTAAAAGAGCTGTGTAAACTTGAGGCTGTTCCTGAATAGATGCGTGGCTGTTTCTGAATAGATGTGTGACTTTTCCTCAATAGATGCAAGTTTTTATTGCAGTCAATTTGTGCTTTACATTTGGACAACCAACTTGCAATTCACTGTACTTGGGATGGTCGCATTTCATATTTTACATTGAGAATTTCCACCGGTGATAAATATGTGTAACTCCATGTGTGTAGGGAGATGTACTTGACTACAGCCTATATAGGTTACCAGCTGGAGTTCCCAACACAGGCATTTCACCAATAGAATGGTAGCTTGGCTGATCACAGAATGACAGTTGCATATTCATATTATCCATTCTAGGGTGCCAAGAGAGAGGTCTTCAGTGCTGAAAGGAGTTCGTGTTTACGTCCATCATCGTCAAAATAAGTACAAGGTATAGCTTGTGATGATGATTTAAAATGCTATACTGTGCTTGCATAGATAGTTTTAGTGTGCATTAAATCCATAGGAGAACTGGAATTCCATAGCGAATTATTCTGGGGCTACTGTCCTTTCAAAACTTCCGTCAAGTAATAAAGTCCTAAGATCTCATCATGGTAAAAGTTAATATTGAGCTATTGCATGTGTTCAGTGATTAATGTGCTTTTGCAATGCAGCAGAGAATGAGTTCTCGGGCATAACTGTGATCTGTGAAAAGCCCAGCAAGCTACCTTCCAGCATCTCTAGTAGAGTGGATCTTAACATAAAGGTGCTGACCCAAGAATGGATTATTCAGTGCCTCATCCAAGGCAGACCAGTGGACAACTACACTGACTTCATGGCTTGATAACCACACCTTTATCATCCTTTAATGTACAGTATTCATTTCATTCCTTATAAAGCAGGCATTATTAGACAATGAATATAGTATACTTGCATACAATTTGGCTTTGCTGTATTGAAACTGATGACACTATAGCTTCACAATATTGCATGCAATCTTGCTTTGCTGTATTCAAGTATCTGTGTCAACACTATTGCTCGTCTCATGACTCATGACCAATCAGATCTTCGATCTGAAAAGTGTGCTTTAAATCTCTTAAAGCACACTTATATGTGCACTAAATATTTAGTATGCACTTGAGGAAGGTACACAGGAGCCTAGTGGAAGATCCACTAGGACTCCCCTTGTGCTTACAGTAAGTGAGCACCTCAATGTCTCCTTTTATAGTCATTGGGTTTCAAACAGGAAAACCTCAGGAATTTACCTTATTTTTTAATATCATTAAATTTGATGCATTCCAACGTGTCAGAGCTTGCTAGGTACTAGGGCTATAGGCTAGAGCCAAGTGGACTCTTTATATGAAAGCCAAGGAGGTAGTTAGCTTATTAAGTTTGGAAAAGCTAGATGAAACCAAACTTGAAGGGTCTAGTGGCAGAAATATCCAAACCACCAAAATTTGGAGACCTGTGACAATTTTCTTGGACTCACTCAATAACATAACATCAGAAGTGCAGTATGCCATAAGTGGGAATTCCCTGACTTTAATATGGTGCCAACCTCCAACAAACTGTGCTAACTCATCAGTCTGTGTGTATCAAATAATACCACATTGTTATTAGCTATATATCATGAGATTCTGCTGTTTCAAAAATTTTGAGGTGCAGTAGTGTTATTCCTTTCTGATAATTATAGTTATGGAAAATGGTTCAATGATTGAAAGCTTATGAAAGCCTTTTCCCCTTTGACTAAATACTGTTTGATGTCACAGGATTGATTCTGTTATAGTACACACGATTACAGCCAATACGGCCATTCCAATTTTGGTCACCTCAAACCAGTGAGCACTTTAATTTCTTGACTTTCTGAATTTAACACAATTATAGCAAGCAATGAGATGCATTCATGATAAAAAGAAATTAAAAAAATAACAGCAATATATGTAACACAATGCCCATAATTTTAAAAATTGATAAGTTTTAAATTTGATTTTTTTTTGATGATTTTTTTTTGTGCCATGGGTATTGGAGTTTGGGCCATTTATATAGCTGGACACATGCTTCCCAGCACTTTGTCTGCAAACTTCAGTGCTGCATGGTTAGGTTGAACCCGTGAGTATCCATAACATTCTTTGGTGGGAATCTTGTACCTGTAGTGAGCATTGATGCCCAGGTCCGGGGGAACGTTGTAAGTCATCGTGTAACCTTCCACACTCTTACACACATTATGGATTCCTGACAATACCATGAACTTAGGTCTTATGATGAACTTAGTTCGGAAATCGTACGAGAATGAAATGCACGTGTTGTCAATTCGTGTGAAGTACATGGGAACCTGTAGCCCATTGGGACATTTACGTTTACCCCCACGTATTAGATCTTGAGATGTTGAATGATGACTCTTGATGAAGAGTCGGTTCAGAAACGTATAACTCGCATACCTTTCATGCTTATTGCTGTTAAGGAAATTCAGCATATCTTCCCAATTGTCGTGTTTTACGGGCAGAATTATCTCATCCAGATCATTTATCACTAAGAATTTCACCTCATGCATGCTCCTAAAAGAACAGTCACTGATAAGCAAAAGCTGACCGTAGTAATGCAGAGGAGACCACATTTCGAATTTCTTCCATTCGATCACAAGAACTATGTCTGAGTAGTGCTCCAATATGTATTGCTGAACCTTAGGTTCTATCTGCATATGATACATGTATATTACTTCTGCTCCTAAAACTTTATTCATTTCTATGAATTGAATTAGACGTTGCAGCATAGTACCATCATTCTGCACCACTGGACCTTGTACACACACACCGAACTTCTTCATCTTGTTTTTAGTAGAATTATGGCGATTCTGTACTGGTATCTCTGCTGAAGTGAAAGCTGGTTCACAACTGCTCTTACTGCTGATCCTTACAGAAACTGGAGGCTCTTCACTAGCACTCACCATACAGAAGTAATTCATTGCCTTTGCAGGCCAACGTTCATTGTGGCAGTTAGCATAATCTTCTGTGGCAGGATATTTGGAACAAACTTTACTTCCATTCGAAAACCTGAAGACACAGTACAGTTTGATCACAGGGACACTCCATCTGACATAACCTATCACTATCACAGCTGGTCTATTTGGTGCTGAAACTCTATTATCATAGTAAGCAGCAAAAAAGTGGTAACTGTCATTCTCTCCTTTACCATAGACTGAAGTCCAATGAAGTTTGATTGGTTTAGAAGTAGGTCTAGTTGCAGTAGTGCTGATTTGTGTAGGAATAGTACCAGCTGTCACTTTTCTCACTGAAGCTGCTGTACTTGTGGCATTCTCTCCTTTACCATAGACTGAAGTCCAATGAGGCTTGATTGGTTTAGAAGTAGTGGCAGTAGTGCTGATTTGTGTAGGAATAGTAACTCTCCTCAGTGAAGCTGCTGTGCCATAAGTAGATTCGTTTTTTTCATGCGTAGTAGTAGGGGTGGCCTTGAAGTAAAAAATATTTAAAAAAATTAATGCCAAGACACAAAATATAATCAGTAGACTAGTGCACAACTTCAAACCCTTCATCTCTTCTCGAGTAAGGGGCGGGGCGTCTTTTTCAATAGGTAAAGGTCGTTAATAATATGGATACTTAAAAAAGGTGGGCAAATGCAGAACAGCTGCTCCCGCGTCATTCTCACACCATTGAATCTCATTTAAGAAGCTCAGCGGACTCTTAAGCCAAGGAGGTAGTTAACTTACTTTTCAGAAGCTATCTGGTGGAGATGTCCAAACCATCAAGTATGAATAGTGTTAAATGGGAGACCTGTGACCTTACCAAGATATTTTCTCTGGACTCACTCAATGACATAACATCGGAAGAAGTGCAGTATGAACCACTGAATGGGCCAGCTTCATCTTTGAAATGTGAATTCCCTGACTTTGGTGCCAACCAGCTCCAACAGACTGCACTCACTCATGTATGTGCTGAGCTGGGAGCCTGTGTTCATCAGTCTGTGTGTATTGTGAATGATATCCCATCAGTAGTAGTGGCAGAGAGAATGTGTGCAGTGTGGGATGAGGTTCTGCAAACATGTTCAATTGGTACATACTCGGCTATTAATGTGAAACGAGTTTTAGCAGCCATTCAGAAAGAAGAGAGAAGTGACGTAAGTAGTCCTATTAAAGTCATAATTGATGCAGCACAAGTCCAAATGTCTGAGGAAAAGGTTGCCGGAGATACTATCCTAATTGAAATGGGAATAAAAACGAGTCTCTCTCTTGTCTTCTCCCTTTTTAAGCAGACGTGGTCACAATTTGTATGGCAGAGGCAACTACAACAGGCTCTATCACAGTCTCTGTCTATTGGGCCTGTTCCAGCCCTCAGTCTTCCTAATGATGTGCTGAAATCAGTATTGGATATGTTAACTACAATCCCACCCCTTGCATTAAGCAACTCAAGAACTCTTTCTCGACTTGGTCAGGACTGTTTAAAACAGTCGACAGAATTTCTCCAATGGTCTGCTGCTCCTGCTTCAAATGTCGATGCTGAAGGGAAGAGGTTGGCTCTGCAGATTATGTTGTCACTTGGTATCCAGTACGGATCTCTTGTCCAAATTCTTCAGTGGGTGGAGGATGTTCTGATCCTTCTTGCTCAGTATCAAAAGGGTCCGCACCCATGTATTGATATTGAGTACTGCAAGGGTGTGCTGGCTGAGATCAGGATTAGAACGGTAAATAGAAGCTAGAATTGTTGCTTCATGAATGGATTACGTAATATTGTGGTTTCCTTTCTTGTTGCGTCTGTAGCAATTGGGTTCAGAAGGGGTGGAGTATTGTCCATTCTCTCCTGAAAGTGAAAACGGGCAAGTCTATACAATGGACTTTCTTCAATTTCTTTTAAGAGAGGTAAATTAATGAACTTTAAAGTTACAGAGAGGTTATCGGTATTTGTGGTTATTGGAATTTTTGTGCATTAATTAATGATTATTAGAGAGTCCTATGTTTCCTGTCCTTTATCAGAGGCCACACTTGCATACAGTGACTTATCACAAAGGGTATGTAAGCAACATTAGTGAAGCCACAGCCTGCATGAGCAAGATATTCCTAAATCATGTACAATGTTATGGTACATGTACTTTGTTACTACCTGCAATTCCTAGGGTACTAGAGAGTCCATCCAAAAGGTAGTTAGTTCAACTTGTATAAACTTTGTGTGATTATGTATATGCTTGCTTGCACACATGCATGCACACAGCTATCAGAAGTTGCTAATCGATCTACTTCCTTCTTCAACAAAGAGAATGAAGACTTCATTTCGGAAGCATGTGAAGTGTATGGTTTTGGCAGTAACAGCAGCAAACAACTTGCCATGCAGTCACCTGAAAAGTTACACACAGCGACACTTATGCCTCACATGGCTAATGTACAAGTGGTCAGTCACTATTAGTATTCTCATAATGTATCAGGTGGAAATGTAGCAACAGTTGAAGTTGGTCAAGTCCCTAAGTGTCTAAATAATGGAGTTTTATTTTCATTATTTATTGAGTTTAGGATAAACTTTATGTTAATTTCAGATCGAGGCTGGTCAGTGTTGTTCCTTTCTGATATATGGAGATGGTTTAATGAAAGCTTGTGGAAAGGTATGACATTATTGCAAAGTGGATTCTTTTCCCATGTGACTGATGCATGTATGATTAACATGGTAAAGATCATCAAAGTCACAGATTGACAGTCTCTGTTCATACTTGTATTTTGCTACAGAATAGCTATGGTCGTCTTGGCATAGGGAACTTTGATAGTCAGGCCAGCCTCAAACCAGTGATTACTTTTCCTCCTGGAGTAACTGTCAAGAAGGTTGCCAGCTCTAAGGGTTCAGATGGTCACTCTCTGGCCATCACTGCTGAAGGTCATGTTTACAGCTGGGGAGATGGTCAGTATATTGATTAACCTTTTCATTATAATTATGTAAGGCTATATATGCCCTAAGCAGGGCTGCATTTAGGATTCGACTTGGGGGGGGGGGGGGGGGGGTGCTAAATAGGAATGGATCCCTTTTATTTCATGGGCATAGTGATAAGTCAGTCTCTGGTGCCATTAATACCATTGCTCAGTTCTAGTATGAGTTTTCTTTTTTGCTTGCAGGTGATTTTGGAAAGTTGGGTCACGGTGATGTTGTCTCCCATAAGGTCCCTAAACACATTACCTCACTGGAAGAAAAGGTGCAATACATTAACTGTATACCTTTCAGTTTCATATCTGATGTTTTTTAGGTTGTGGTATGTGTGGCATGTGGGAACAGACATAGTGCAGCTGTGACAGCAGAGGGAGAACTCTACACTTGGGGAGATGGAGATAGAGGAAGACTTGGTGAGATAAAGAAATCATTGCTAACTAAGGACATTTGAAAAGAGAGTTGTTTTTTTTAGGCATGTGTATTATTATGTAGGGGTTAAAGGTCATAATACATAATAATAATATTATGCTTTAGGGAATTAGAGATTAATTTTTATGGTGTTCTCGGAAAGGATGAATAATGGCCTATGAGGGGAAAATGAAGGAGGTGGAATATGTATTTTGTGATATGTGTGTGTATTAGGGCATGGGAATGCTGCTCCTCATAAGGTGCCAACTAAAGTGAGTACTGTTACAAGAGTGAAGCAGGTGTCTTGTGGGGCCTCCCACACACTGGCCCTTAGTATGGACGGTCTGACTGTCTGGTCCTTTGGTTCAGGAGATGGGGGCAAGTTAGGACATGGAAATACCACCACACAGATGTTCCCAACGGTAAATCACACAGATACTGTAGTTAATTGTACAATGTAGAGAGGCTGGCATTGAAAGAACAAGTTAGTCTTTTAAAAAGACTAGGAATGCCTCTGCACGACTTCAGTGCAACCTTTATTAAACTTTCTAAATAATGTGCACTGAGCAACATGGCTTATTGTAGTAAGGTTGGTATTTACACAGCTAGTATTCTTGCTGTTCAATGCTTTCAAACTGCTGTTTTGAATGATTCTCACGCATAGCTTGATTGAAGTATGTGTACTGGATTCTTTCATTAGATTCTCCTTCAACATGGCTCTCTCTTTGGCACTTCAAATGATCACCTAGTTCGTGTACATTGTAATCTCTGTTGTTTTTGTTCATTGCTGTCTTCTCTGCATGGGCTTGATTTGTTGGCAAAGATGGCCAAGAAGCATCAGCACTCTCTTCACGGTGTAGCATTACTGCGTAGTGACTGCGAGCCTGAGCCTGTCTGTTTGTCTTTAGTACTGTAGTAGAGCTTGAAGTTGTGTTGGCTAGCTAGCTAGCTAAGCTTGCTAATGCACATGTTGATACGCATCACCGCGCATCATTGCGCGCGCTATTAATACATACCATCATAGATAGATAGTCGCCTTCAGCACTGTGCCTCGGCACTCTGGTGCCGAGGCAAAAAAAGTTATTATCCCAGGCAGAAATATATATAAGGCCATTTATAGCTCCCCATAGCTTTAATTGGGGGGACTTAAATTGGGGCATATTATTATGAAAAATCTGATCAATTTCTACCTCGGAGTTCACAGTTGGTGTTTTCTTATTGTGTACCTTAGGCAATAGAAGCACTAGAAGGAATCGTATGCCAGAAAGTATGTGCTGCTGGTCACTTCAGCTTGGTCCTCTCAGCTGGAGGCAAAGTATGTCAATACATATTTTTTGTATGCAAGTATTGAGGAACACTTGTTTCTGTTTAGGTGTATTCATTTGGTAATGGGAGTGGAGTTGGACGTGGGAACACAGAACCACAACAGACCACCCCGTGGTTGATGGATGCCCTAGAGAAGGAAATGATCATTGATATCAGTACTGGAGATGGACACTGTCTCGCACTGACACGAAGTAAATATTTATACTGTAGAAATAATTATAACCACAGCATCCTGGCCCTTCTAACTTATGGAGCACTCTTTGTAATTTTTATTTGCAGGAGGAGAAGTGTTTTCATGGGGTACTAACAGCATGGGGCAGTGTGGACAGGGCCATAGCAATGGCTCTATTCTCAGGCCCTCCAAGGTACAAAGTTTGGATGGAATTCAGATACAGCAAATCTCCACAGGCACTTCCCATAGTCTCGTCTGGACAGCTATTCCTTGCAATAGGTACAATATTGTTAAAACTGGGATTTTTTTTGAGTGATAAATATTTGCTCACTTTAATTAGTTTTTTGCACTTCATTGTTGAACTTGAATATAAAAATTGTTGGTTCTGGAAAATGATTGTGCAATCCTTCTTGCAAGGCTAGTACACTTATAGATTTTTTGTATTCTCTAGGAGTTGAGATTGAGGGGTTATGCTAGAACACTGTTGATTTTATATACATAATCAACATTAACTTGATCCAGGCCATCAAGTGCTCTGTGGTATTGGCCGTACTGTATTAGTGTGGAGGAAGAGACATTCAAGAAACTCCTAAGTTTGCTGGATAAGTTTGGAGATTTTAGCTCTAAAAAACCCACCCTTCCATTTCAGTCCATGAAGTAAGTTAATAACTACGCGTGGACTATAATTAAAAAATACCGAGAATTTTTCTTTATGGCTTGGCAACAATTGAAGTGTGAACACCTTTTTAAAAAAATTTTACCTAGTGAAAATTTCACACTATATTGTCTATTCTTAAATCCATGAAGATTTTACCCATGAAATTTTCCGCTGTAATTATAACGTGCCATTTCCATTCTAGATCCCAAGGAGACTTTATGTTATCATTGCTCTCTCTGCTGCGCATACATCTGAGCTTACTACCTCCTCTTGGCACTGACTATATCCATACAGCCTGTGGCTCTTCTATCAAGCATCTCAGAAAACTCCTCTTCAACCTGGTGGACTTGCAGTTACCCACCTCTCTAGTCATGGTATGTGTATGATGCATGTGTATTATATAACACATGCTTGCCAGGAAACCAAGCAACCTGTGGAGCTAAGGAATTTATAAATGTGGTTTATTTCAGTGATGATCATTACCCTAAACTGTGCCTATAAGTAATTATACTTGTAACTACTTTGTGAGTTATGCACATGAACTGACTATAAAGGGATCACATCATATAATTCACTTTTGAAAGTGGAGTCATCACCTCTCCTGTGCATAGCTGACTGGATTTGACAGTTATGTATGTACTGACTATGAAGGGATGTTAAATCACTTATTACTAGGAAATGAGTAGAATCTTAGAAGTGGGGTCATCAATACTTCTCCCTCCTGTACATGGCCGACTGGAGTTGATACACTCCATTCTCCCTGAAGATCCTTTACTTTTTGCTGACCTCACTATTGGCCAGGTTAGTAAGAATAAATTCTCTATCATGTATGAAGTGGCTAGGCAAGATTTGATGTCACGATACTTTTTTTCCTACAGCGTCAACAGTTGGATATCCTATTGCAAGGATTCGCCAAGCGAGCTGACTTCGTTGGAATCTTTGCAGAGGAAGTACATAAATTTTATCACTTTTCCTATGATGGAATAGACTTCTATCTAGTCAATAAGCTCTTTGAACTCAACTTCAAGATGATGCAGTATCTCAAGAAAGCAACAGTAAGAGTTAATGGGTGCATGCATGTGCATGTACAGACTTGGCTGCATTGCATATTATTCAAACAGTTGACACCCTAATATATATACCTAACTGTTAAGTTTATGATGTGAATTTCCAATGGTGAGTGGGATTTCAATCTTCATGTCATGTTCACAGCGAATCTTCAAACTTGCAGTGAAATAATACTTGAGGGAGATTAAGCTCCTATTTTCCATGAGCACAAGATCTTTAGGTAGTGTGATCTCACCATCGTATTTGAAGGGGGGATCACATGACTCTATCCTGAACAATCTCACGTAGTAATTGGTTGAGTCCTTCATACGACCAATACTCTTAGTATAGGTGCCCCTTCTGTTGATACTGATCTCTAGCACAGCCTTTCGTGGGATCCTATTGGAGATGCTTATAGTGTAGGGAACACTGTCTCCAACGACAAAAGCAAGTCGAGAAATACTCACTGACAGAACAATCTCTGTCTTTTGGAAGGATATGCAGCACCATTGTCCAGTCATAACTTGCGTTTCGCTTTTCAGTACAGAGTCTTGCAGAAGTGGGTCATCTCCATGATAGATTATCTCTTTCACTATCAGTTCTTTTGTGCAGAGTGTTTTAGTGATCTTGTAATGATTCAGGATGTTGAGTTCTATCTTATAGTGCACTTTTCCCATTGAACTCTCAAACGATGAAGGTATGTTGAGTGGGAGAGAAAAGCTGAACGGGAATCTTTTTTCACCAACTGGAAACTTTCCGTCATCGTCAGGTGCCAGTTCCTTTGTCCACAACTCATTGGAGAGGTCCACACTATTCTCGGACATGTTATATACATTCCAACAATCTGACCAGTTTGTTACTGACTCTCCTAGCAGCCTGATCTTAACTTGTTCGTAGTCTTCTGGATATTCTGTGACTATAGTTACTTCTCCCTCTACCACAGAGCCAGGCTGGTAGTAGGAGTCGCTGTTGTTTAGTTCTATGTTAACACTTGCCATGGTTTAACTCTTGAATGAGCTTTCTAGCTAGCTAGCTATAGCTTCTAATTATATACACACATTCACCTATGTGACCTCATGTGAGGTTCATGACCTTTTTTACTTCCTGTCATTCAGTGCTTACTGAAATCATGATTTCATTGTGACTTCTTGGGCCCGCTTTTGTTTTTCTTAAGATTAATGATAAATTTGTATTATTTTTAGTTATCCAGGCTACATGATGTGCCTCTTCCACCAGAGATACAGTTGGGGTCCCCACTGCTCAATGTCTTCCAGAACTTTGTCACCTCCACTTACATCAACATTTGTAGTGTTCTCATTCCTCTCCACGATGAAGGCTGCAACTTTTCTGAGGTATATCAACCAGCCATCATAATAGGCTAGTATACAATTTGGGCCCAAACTATGGGACTCTTTTTTTTTTGCAAAAATTTATCCCACGAAAGATTCCCACCATACTATCTCCCCAGTTAACCAAAACGGGTATGTACACAGCACTGCTACTACAAGTACTGTATCTACCATATACCATATTAATTCAAAACCATGAAATCTCCTGCTCTACATATTCACTGTATGTGTGTAGGGAGCTAAGAAGATCCTTATTCATCATCTGGCTCCGTTTGATCACCTATTGAAGGAATCCTCTCTCTCTACTCTACAAGCTATTAGAAGTGCTGCTGCTAGAACTGATGATCCTCTTTGGTTCCTCCAGAATAAGCAAGGTAAAACAAGGTACCAAGGGGTAAACTCATCTCATCCTCTCACTCTTTGGGATTGTGACACATGCAGATGTGGTGTTTGGGTACCTGGCCTACCAGTATCCTTGTCACATAGCACTGAGCTGTAGCTGGATTCCTATGTTGGATTCCCTCTGTGACACAGGGGCCATGCTACTAGAGCTGGCTGAAGCTGTCCACCAATTGATTAGTTTCCTCCCTAGCACCCTCATTCTGCAGTTGGAGAGGGAAGAACTCTTATGGGATAGAAAAGGTTGGTCTAATAAAGACTTTATTTGGGAGGGGCTGTTTATTTGTTTGTTTGTTTGTTATTATTTTATATCATTAGAAGGAAAGGTTGACCTTTTGACCCTGCGTGAACCATGTGAGCATCCATGGAGACGATTACTGGACTATGAGAGACTCCTTTGCTATCACTCAGCTAAACTCAACCAAGAGGCTTATGTTACTCCCTTGAGTGTGAGTCTACTAAATAATTATAATCACTGTTATGATGCCACGTATTTACATAACTAATACAAAGTCATGTGTACCAAGTATTTAATTATGCTATAACAAAAGTACCACTTTATGTATATATAATGTAGGAAGCCATTGGTGTTCTGAATTATACTCCCCGTGTTGTTGGAAAGGGTCAAGTGAACACACCCACCCTTCTCAATTCCCATCTCCTACGAAATGGAGCTATAGGTGACACTCAAGCTATCATTGAAGGTATAAATACATGCATAGTTACAGAATGTGCATGCATGTGGATGGAGCCCTATGATTCTCTATGTCCTAATGCTATACCTTATGCTATTAGCCATCTACACTTGGGTGTCCCTCTGCAAGGCCTTACCAGAAGCTACCAGTCCACGTCCCATCAGCAAAGAAGCAAGTCCTCCCACGATTCTCTCTTGGAGTTCTTATCTGACAGACTACAACTTCCTGCTGAAGAGTGGTACCTCACCGACTTACTGCAAACTGGAGAAGCCAGTAAGTGAAATAGGAGCCTTGGACCCTACTACTGCCTCCATGCTGCACTGTCTGGCTGTGGGTGGAGCAGGGAATGACCATGCCAATAGAATCTATGCTAACATGATGGAATTTGCTCAACACAGAGGTACATGATACATATACATTTCAGGGATGAATTAATCCACATCTATATGTAGAATTTAGGTTTTTTTGGGGAAGGATCCATAGGCTACAATACATTTTTCCAAAGTGGTTTGGGGAAGCTCCCCGTAGATAAAACCCTGCAATGGGATATGACAGTTGTTTTTTATTGCAGACTGGAATACTTGCAGTGATGAGAAATCAGTACCTGAGTTGAAGCAAGTGTCTTGTGCTGCTTTGGCATGTCTGCTTAAGCATACAGGCCTGTCCCATTATGCTTCCAACCACAGGTAAAAAAGAGAGTTGTGTCACATGACCACTTGTACATTCTATTTGAATAGCTCCAAGCCAAAGAAGAAGTTGATAGATGTGTATCATTGTGTGTTCTCCCTACGACGTGAGACTTTCACCCATCGCCCCATCCCGGACACTGAGGGAAGAGTTTCTCCTGATGACGAGAAAAAGTTCAACCTCCAATGCAGTGGCATCTGTGTCACTCTCTTGTTCCTCATGTGTGTCCTAGAACCAGCTATTCCTGAAAACACTGGTATGTACTAAATAGCTTTTGTATTTTTTTTTTGCACTGCCTATTGCAAGGCAAAGATCCATTTACACTTTCTATATTTCTTGCTTGCTTGTATATATAATATATCCCCTTACAGATCCAATAATTCCACAGTCTAAGAAGAAGACGTCCAGCTTAGACAATGGCAGTCCAAAGGGTTCATTGTATCACAGCAGTGGAGTAAGGAATATGTAGTTCCTGTTATTCTTTATATGGTCAGGTTATCTGTGAAGTCACCCTATTATTATATGCTTTCTGTAGGCCATAATACCACTCATTTCCCACAGTCTAAGTTTGACAGAATCAAAGCTTGAATACAGTCAAGGTAAATATATATTTATATTGTACCTCAATGTCCTAATTATTAATGTCGCTTTTCTATATAGATACATCTCTCTTGAGTGTGAAGAAGGCATTGTCATATATCCGTTGGCATCATGATCGTCTTGATCATCTAAAAGTTTCTTCTGGTGCTGAGCCTGAGGAACATCTTCACCTCACTGTCTGTCACATGGTTATTGATATAGTCTGTCAAGTATTCACCCCTGGTGAGCAAAATGAATTCCCTATCAGTCCAAAATGAGTTATATATCACAAATTCCCATAGGTGAACCACTACTTGATCGTGTGAAGCTAATCAAAGCCCTTCTTGATCATCAGCAGAGAGCTGAGGTATTATTTATCACCATAACTACTTTGATTAATTTTTTCCTCTTTTGCACAGAATCGGCTGAAATGTTTGAAAAGGGTGCTTCATTTCTTTAGTAATTGTGATTTTTTCTTGCCTTCCTCACAACTGTTATTTAAGAGTACTTGTCTGGCACACGAGATGCATTACTTAGTGAGTGTGGCATGAGACTTAGAAATAACCTCTGATCTTTGAGTCTCTTTTGATGATTTACTGTCATACGTAATATTATTAGGATGATATAACAGTGGCTCCCAGTGTTCTGCAACACGAAGTCAAGTCATTAAGTCATGATCTATTGCTACTGATCATCAAAAAGCTTCTTGCTGTCAGTACAACTGATTTATTTGAGCCACTGGACTCTAGTAAGTGCAATATTGTTAAGCGCAATACATTGTACGTATGCTAGCAGCATGCTAGCTGGTATTGTTGAAATGGGAAGTAAAATTTTCGCCTAGCTAGCTAGCTCAACAAGTTTGAACAGTTTATAACTATTCTCTATACTGCTTACTACATAGCCCTCTCTGGACTAGCCCTAAAGCGAGAGCTCTTATTGGCCATACAGTGGATTAACTTTGAGCACCAGGCCAGTGACCTCCAGTTCTTTTTCTCAGCTGAACTATATGGCAAGCTTGCCGAGTTATCCAGCACCCCCAACACAAGCATAGAAGCCTTTACACACTCCACCAGGCTTTGGACCAATCTCAAGAAATCTTGTACACTCATGATGCAGCTGCTTGCCATGCAAGTTGGGTAAGATCTTAATTGACAGTCTGTAAAATAAGAACCATACACACATTCTGAGTATTTGTCTCTCTCTCTTTGTTGACACAGATTGAATGTTAATATCCTAAAGTTAAATCCTGAGATTTTAGAAGATATGCTAGAGCACTTATTTGGTCAACTCAAACAACTTGTGGACAACACAGCAACAATGAGTGTAATGAAGGTGGGACCCCCTTAACATTGACTCCCTAATCCTACACTCTGTGTATATATAATTATCGGCATTACATAATATGTAGGATGGAAGTTCTGTGGAGGAGAAAGATGTATCGCTTGGAAACTACCTTGGTTTTTTGAACACTCTATGTGCCACTCATGCAACTATTAAAACTGCATTGGCATCTGACTCTTGGCTGGGAACTTTACTGAAAGTAGTTGATGTAGATATCAGTACAGGTGAGATACAAAATGATTTGCTGTTACTTGTATGTATACAGGACTTTATTCTAATTCCTTCATCAGGTAAATTTGCTCTGGTCACTTCTTTGAAGACCAGACTAATAACACTTGAATTATTGGGGACCATTATGTCTGAATGCACTGATAAATCTGCAGCAGCTGAGGCCAGATGCATGAAGGTCAGTATTAAAACTAGTAACAACCAAAGATTAATGATATCTAAAGTTGTATTTTGAATTAGATCATCAAAGATCTCCTCCGGTTGATGTTTCGTTGCATGTTTATGGCTCCTGCGACTAATCTCCAGCAGGCCATCTCCGATGTAGCAGCTCTCTCACAGGACTGTGAGGTCAACTCTACAGTTGGAGGGCGGGTGACCTCAATGCCGTTCTTGGCAGACATGAGTCATCAGAAATCAGTAGAATGCACTGCTGAGGGAAATGGTTGCTTGGTTGTTAGTTATCGTTGTACTAGTTCTGGATACTTCATTGGAGCCATTCCTATGACTATTGGAAAGTATACGTGGAAGGTACAGCACATTTTGAATCATGCAGAACACAACTCTAACAATTGGTAAAATGTCCAGTAATAATATCAAGATTTTTGGGCTGTTAGCATGACTAATCATTCAAAATTATGTACTGCCAAATGCCTAACTCTAATAAGAATACCACGATCTCGTAGCTAGCCCATAGTGCCTAGCAGTGTACAAGTTTCATGACCACCACCCCTTAATCAAGACACTAACTATAGACTTCCACTAATATTTGCTTTTACAATTAGGTTACAATTGAAAGTGCTGAGTGTGTGCCTAACTTTGTCGTTGGCGTGAGTAAGAAACCATTGACATTGACAGATCACACTATTGAAACATCTGATGAAATCTGGGTCATTTCCAGTAAAGGAGAAGTCCGCCATTCTGGGGAGATCGAGGACACTTTACAGTTCAACCTCACAGAAGGTGGCTCAATTGAACTGCGCTACAACGCCTCCCGATCCCAAGGAGCACTGTTGTGTAACTATGGTCATGGATTTGAAGTGATTTTGAGTGGAATCAGCAAGACTGATGGTCCTGTTTACCCTATCTTCATATTTCAGCGAAATGCAGCTAATCCAGCAAGCCCAGTGAGGATTCGCTTCCATCCTATTCTTCACACTCAGATATCATCTTTTTCTGACTTGCGCTATGAAGAGAAACTAGAATCTGGCTATCCAGACTATAGTCCAATCAACTTTACCCTCTCAGGGGCTATAGTGTCTCTGCTGTATCAGCTGCAGGGCAAGGAGCCTTGGAACAGGGCCATAGCACAGGTAAGCATGAAACTACCTTTGAGGAAGCTATAATATCAGACTTCCCTTAAATTATTCATTCAATGTATAATGAATTGGTTACATACACCTTGGACTATCCCCCCTTAATTAAGCTATAAATTATGTGTACAGTTTTAATGCTCATTGTTTCCATTCAAGGTTATCAGTAGAGAGCTGGCCGAATTAGACACATCAATCCACCATCTTCTAAGCATTGAAGAAAAACTGGTATCTCCCACTGATAAAAACACATCATCAGACACATCACTACTGTCCTCCCTGTCACTTGTCATGTCTGAACTGCTACAAATTGCCTGGCCAGTCCTGACAGTCATGGGTGGTCTGGATTGTGGCTACTGTCTGGGAAGACCATGCAAGTTAGAAGGAGAGACTGACAAGGAAGAGGAAGTGCTGATAGCTTCTACCAGTGATACCCGTCATGTGACAGTTCAAAAGAAACCAGTAGTGAATACAACAAGAGTAATGTTTCGGTATGTTACATTCTTTCATGTACAAAAGCTATTTGCTTGTTTGTCTGTTTATCCTAGGGTAAAACCACTAGCAGAACTCCATCTCATTTCCTTGCCCAAATTCTCCCTGATTCCTCTGATAGTCAACCAGCTGACTCCTTCAATCCTGCTCAACCTAGCACACCTTGCAGGCTTTCTTGGACAGCACAGCATTCCATCCATACTGGAAGAGGCCCACAATACCTGCTCTGTCACCACCAAAGTAATATTGAGATTTAATAAAGGCCATGATTGTTATATATCCATATAATTATAGGAACTCATGAAATGCCTGCCCTATCAGCTGACATGTCATTCTCTGCTGCAAATGGCAGCAACTAGAGCTCTCTGCACTCTTCTGTTGGACGAATCAGTCATTGCATTACTGAACTATCAGCCTCCATCACTAAGTGTAGTCATGGAAGGTATGTATGTAGGAATATCTCTGCCATAGCTGTGAGAAGCAGGAAAAAAAGTGCAGAAATTGAGTATTTTCATCTTTATTATAATTTTTCAGAAATGGTATATTGTTGACTTACTTATCCACAGGTGGCTGTAAGGACTTAAGTGAGCTGGCTGCAACAGTTGTAGATGTGCTCAAGTGTCTCTCTGCAAGAGCAACCAAGCCATCTCCTCTCAAACCAGCAATCAGATTACTTGAACTTCAGAAACTTCATTCAACCCTTTCATACGAGTCAATTGTTTCAATAGCTGAGTGTAAGTATTTCAGCTAAAAATTGGTATGAATATTGCCTGATGGCATATCATTATAGCACTAAGTATGTAGTGACTATAACTGCAATATTTTTATTGTACCATTATACAGACATATCCAACCCTGATCTGCCCTCCGATAAAGAGAAAGCAAATTCAGATGAGGTTACTGACCTTTCTTTTGACTTTCGCACAAGTCCAGGATCACTTTCCTACGCTGTTAGCCAGTCCAACTCCTTTGAGTACAGGGGTTCTGAAGAAGCACAAACTTCCACTCCATCAATGGAAACTGTACTGATAGAGATGGGATTCTCACATCCTCAAGTCTCTGTGGCAATGGAGAGGTAAATGTATACTTATGCACACCCTATGTAATTAATCAGAACAACAATCTCCACATTGAATGGGAAATTGTGCATGATGTATTAATTTTATGGCATGAATTTTCGAATGATGAGTTAAATGTATGAAATCTCTAATTCTTTTACATAGGTGTGAAATACCTGAAAATACTACTGATCAGTCTAGAATGCAACTCCTTGTCAGTTGGATTATTGAAAACCCACTTACAGCTGAAGAGGAAGAAGTGAGTGAAGCATTGTATAATATCCAGGTTATAACATGTCATAAGTTTTTTGGGGTGTAGTGAACTACATTTGATATTGGCAATAAATAATTGTGGAACATTATTACCAGAACAAACACATGCATGACCAACTAAGCACATTCTTAATAATATATAATTGTACTCTGTTATGACCCTTGAAATACTGCAGGATTTCATGCAGATTTTTTTACCGGAGAGGGGAAATAATCAGAGTGGTGGAAAATTTGCATGACCACACCCACCCTCTTTAGAACTGCTGTAAACAAAAATTTAATTTTCAAGTGACCTCTTTTGGGGAAATCCCAGGGAACCCCTACCATCTGTATGAAACCCTGAGTATTTTAGCTATATGCATGATAGTGTTTGATGCATGCTTATTATGTGCTTATGCGTACATTTTAGACTCAGCTACTGCAGATTCATACAGCTGAACGACAGCAAAGGAACCAAGAGTTGGTGCTGCAAATGCAGGCCTCTCAAACTGCTGCAATGGATGAGCTCCTCTCCATGGTACGACATTCATGATTGCTCATGGATAAATTCATATGCTGGAATTTGGGAGTAACATAACTATTGTTTTTGTTGTTATTGTCATTGGTGTTATTTATTGTTGTTGTTGTTATTGTTGTTGTTGTTACATTTTGTCCTTATAGATGATTGATCCTTGTCCTATACCTAGTCCTGCTTATGGAACAGAACATGAAGGAAGCAAGCTCAAAGTGCAGCATGCACCAGATTTATTGGAAGGACCTGATGTCAGTGAAGAAGGTATGATGTTATTCTATGCATGTATCAATGTGCATGCCATGCCAGAGTTAGAAACAACTGCTGCTCAGATATCATCTTCAAGGAATGACAGACCAAATAATTATAATTTCAGTGTCCAACCAAATCTTGTGATCAAATTATTTTTTCTTGCCATGCTTCTCTTTTATTGTAGTGCCAGATATCAATTTGAGTGGTCTCGATACTTCCTCTGACTCTTTCAAGTCACTCCTATCAGCTCTTGGTCTCACCCAGAAGAAACCTACTCCACAAATATACGAGTTCAAGGACCCAGATCCTATGGGAGAAGAGGTGCTTAGAGCAAGCAGAGAAGGCATGAAAAATGATATAGGAGAAGGTACAAAGAATACTACTGTCAGAGGGGAATTTTTCCGCATCAGTAAAGTCTGTACTGACCTCATGGGCCAAGTGCAAAGGTTGAAGTCCATGGAAGAGAATATGACTGCCTTGAAAAGGATAGCATCAGCTGCCCAGACTCTTATTGCACGACATGTGACAGTTACCATCATAGCCAATCTCACCACTCAACCAGCAAAGAACTTCATCTCCAGTTTGAAGAAATTAGACCTACTTGACATTCAATCCCTTGTCAGACTTTTTCGCTTAGTCCATGCAGGTCGAATTAACGGCACACTCTGTGATTCCTTCACCCCATCCAATTTATGCCCATTTAATCCTGTGGAATCCCTAAGTACAGCTATTACTACTGTCATCACAGAGGAAAGGACACCTGGTGGGGCCCAGCTGGTGCAGTCCTGTTCCAAGGACCTGTTGGCAGCTGCTGTGGGTGGACCTGAGCTAATAAAGCGAGCGGGGAGAAGACGAGACAAAAGACGAAGGAAGGGTAGTTCTCTGAACAGTCGTTTCAGTGATGGAAAGTCTGATGTATCGATCTTGTCCAACCCAAGCTTTGCCGTGTCTCGGAGATTAGTTCAAACTTTAGCCAAGTTCATAGGGAAAATGGCTGGTGGTGATCTTCACAGCACTGGGATTGTGGAAATGATGGACGCACTGGCTGCTTGTTTGTTCTCATTGAAACTACGACCCAATCATCGATTCTGGGCACTGGAACAGCTGATCAGGGTGTTTGCAGCTACCAGTGGTTCGGCCAAGAAGGATCAATGTAGCACATCAGAACAAAAAGGTATAGTCATCTATTTCAGACCATATCAATAACTGAAAAAACTGGAAATCTGATACCTGATTTACATAATTATTAGATTTAGTGTTACCATCTCAACTGGAGCATTTCATTGGACATAAAGGACAGGTAATCGTCGTAGCCAAATACGTACATGTATGTATTCAATGCAATACTACAATCATGATTTGTACAGATCTTGGCTTGCATTGAAAATGCGCCAACAAGGACTGTTATTAGCATGTAAGTGATGCTGTGTATAATATTATGCATGTCACTATTCAGTTTTGATCATGGATTTTAATAGTGGTGAAGGTAACAATATGATAATGTGGGATTTCCTCTCTGGATCAATCCAACCTGAGACTACCAGCCTTCCTTTCCCTTCAACTCCTTTCCAGTCATCACCGCATGGTCTACTTTTGCCAGTGCTTTCACAGAGTGTATGTAACAACTAAGCGTGTTGGTAGCTGTACATATTATAATGATACCTTTAGTTGTTCTTATGGTTCCACTGAACACCCGACACATTTAGACTGGTCAGATAGTAAGTGTCCTGCTAGAAAGGATATATATAGTGTCCTTTTGGAAAGGTGTCCTTATTTCAATCTGGGTGATGTTGTCATAACTTGCAATAGGACTGTTCTGATCTTGCATTTCTAGTGCATAGTTCATTTATAACACTCTTGCACTGACAATGAACAGCAACAAAAATTTAATTGTACAGAGTAATGGGAACTGTGTGGCTAGTGCTCTGGACAAGGTATTATGCGTGTGGAAGATAAAGGATGGGAAAAGCATCACACAAAGTTTCTCTGGACTCATAACAGCCTTTCAATTCAAACTCTCACAATATGAAGGTATAGTAACGTCACATCTTATAGAGCCAGATTTTGATGTTGTCTGATCTGATAAATCTTAGGCACTAATTCTCTATATTATTAATTTTGTAGGAGGTATTATTTTCTCATGAGTAAGTTAGATATTACAGACTCATTTTATTGCAGGCGAATTTCCTATGATCTTGGTTGGTTTGATTGATGGAGAACTTATTTTGGCTGAGGTTTTGAAGGCCAGTGCTCATCTTACCCCTGAAATTCACCTCACATCTGTAGGAAAGTTCATCAAAGGTATACGTAGAGGTCAATGATGCACATCCAATGATCATTCCCTTAATTGCAGGGGCTGTGTGTTGCCTGAGTTGGTCTCCACATGGAGCCCAGTTTGCTGTAGGGTATACCACTGGACATATACAAGTCTTCAGAGGTGCTGGCAGGGAATATACTCTGGTCTCAGAAACTAGAGACTTCCAGGTACAGAAATTGTTTTCATACTGACCAAAGCTTGCAATATGAGATTATAGTATAATGGATTAGTTTCATGGACATGTATGTACATATATGTACATGACCCTTCTTGACATTTCAGATGACCTCCCTGAGTTGGAGTCCTGGTAGTCACTACCTAACAACCTTGGACAAGTGTGGATTGCTTCAGTTGAGACGTAGTACACCCAAGTCCTTGTCAGTGTCTCATTCGTTTGACTCCTACCCTACCAACTCTTTCCAGTGGCACTCTGTATTGAGTGACAGTGGTACCATGCTCCTTGCCAGGTATGCAATCATGTATATTCACTGTGAAAGCCATTATCACAACGATCAATAGGTCTAATTTTGTGACCTGGATAGTTATTCTGTTCTATTTAATGTGTATAGTGGTGGTCGAAATGGAGTGGTTCACCTTTGGTTGGTGAAGGATCGAGCATCTGATTCTGAGGAGATCAGGGTGAATAATTCCTCTTCCTCAGCCTCCACAAACACAGTAATCATGAGTGGAGTGGTTAGTCACATCACCTCCCTGGAAGGCCACCCTGCTCCCATCACCAGCCTGGTCTTCAATGAAAGTGCTGTAATACTGGCCTCTGCCTGCAAGGCTGGTTCTGTCAGAGTATGGGATATATCAGTAAGTCTTTGATATATCCTTGCAAAAGTTGACTCCTCTATTATTGTCTCATAGTCATTTGAACGGCTAAAGTTTGCCACAAGAACAGTCGGTGAAGTGATTAGTCTGACATGGACTAAGAGTGGATTGGCTATATGCTATAAGAATACATCTGTAAGGATATAAGAGTCATCCTTGTAACATCTACCTTAGCCTGAATCAAGATGGTATAGAACTTGTGTCCTTATAATACATACATTAAGATAATGGCTAGATATATACCCTTATGTTAATTTTGTATATAGTCACTGTGCATGTTGCCTCCTGGTCCTGAGGATTACTTGGCTGAACGTTGCCTGCACAACTGCCTTCCACTATTGAACTACTACTCCATCCAGGACCTCGGTAAGGTCCCTTGTCTCACTGCCTTCCTCAAGAACCTCCATCACACTCTCCTGAATCAGTACCAGTATGAACATGTCAGTACCTCTACATATGTACTACTATGTCTATAGTTGTGGAATAGGTTATGATCTTTGCCTGTGTTTAATTATAACAGGCTGAAGTGCTCTCATCAGAGCAACTTGTTCACTCTGAGTACCTCCAGCAGCTGACAGCTCTGACTGTAGGTCTTGGTCTCCACACCATCCTCATTTCCCCTCCCTACCCTCCACATACTCCCCCGCCTCCCACTCCCTCTGATTGGATTTGGCTAGCAGACTTCAGCAATGCCCTGGATTTGGCTGAGTCACTTATAAAGCGTACTCCCCTATCCAAGGACATTGGTTTCACCTTACCAAAGAACTCAAAGTCTTTAGAATCATATGAAAAATACCAACCAACAGTAAATTCAACATAAAAATGTTTCTGGAAGTTCTACCCTCTCATTGTATGGATATATTACAGGCCAACTCAGTCTGGACTCTGGAAATGGATGTAGAAATTCTTGAGTGGGTGAACCAGAGGCCTGAGGATTGGTGGCCTTCATACCACTCCACTGTCTATACATGGGGTAAGGGCACTCATAATCAGCTGGGACACTCTACCAGTGACAACGCCTTCCCAGCAGTAGTAAGGGAATGGACTGATGTACAGCAGGTAAGGGACTTGTGCTGCATGACCATAGCTAAAGAGCATACATGCATATGCTGGAGTATATGTTTATGCATCAAAGCCATAAGGAGCTTTTTTTTACTACATTCATACTTGCAGATAGTAGCAGGGAACCACTGTACATATGCAATAAAGTCAGATGGATCCATTAGCTCTGTTGGTGATGGTTCCTATGGCAGGCTGGGACATGGCACATCTGATGATGAAAATATCATGAGAGTAATAAGCTCTCTGCAAGGTACATAAGTCTTCATACAACACTTGAGCAAAGTAATCATTGATGCTGATTATAGGGGCTTAATCATTATAGTGTACAATTTCCTTTCAGGTATTCCTGTGGTCCAGGTAGTGGCTGGTCCAAGAGTCAGTATGCCTGCTGATGATGGTTTTGCCTTGGCTCTCACTGACTCGGGTAATGTTTATAGCTGGGGCAAGGACTACAGAGGACGGCTGGGTCATCCTCTGTCTGAAAATATCAGATCTCCTAAACTGATCGATGCATTCTTATCCAAAGATGTTAAAATGGTGAGCTTGGCTTGTCAGGCACTTCTGAAAGGCATTTGTTGTTGTTAATGTTGTTACTGTTGTTATTTATTCAGATTGCCTGTGGTGACTACCACTGTGCCGCTGTCACTGAGAGTGGACGTATCTTCACCTTTGGTTCCAAGGAGAATGGGAAGTTAGGTCATGGCCGAGATGCAGCTTCAGGCTATGTCAATGAAGTCACTAAATTTTTGGATGTTGATGAGCAAACACTGATACTAGATGTCAAAATAGGATATGTGAGTAGCAAGCAGAAAATTACTAGTAATGATATTGAAATCATGCACATTAGGAAGCTTCAAAACCATAAACTTGTCTAGCTATTAGTCTTTGTACATGTGCTCTGCAGGTAAGTTGTGGCAAAATGTTCACCTTAGCCATTACTGAAGATGGTTCCCAAGTATTTGCATGGGGTAAAGCTGACAACTGTGCTTTTGGTTTGAGGAATTTGATTGGAGATCACCATTACCCACTGGTAAGTAAAACATACTGTTTATTTTACATTTTGAAAATAATAACCATTTTTGTAGTTGTTGAGTCATTTATCTCCCATTGGTCCATTTGTGAAATCGGTATCTGGAAACAGATCCTCGTCACTGCTAACTGTGGATGGAAGGCTCTGGACTTTTGGTCAGCTAAATTCCTATGACATGTTGTTACTTTATACCAACTACTTATGGTTTATCTTATTTTAAGCAATTGGCATAAACCTCCAAATTTTTGAGGTCTAATATTTTCTATATACAAGTTTCACCCCCAAAAAATTTAACATGTGTACTTATGAATGAATCTTTATCACGTAAAAGAAATTGACAGACCATAAAGACATTGAAACCACTTTCTTTTTTTGTATTTAGGTAAGCTGTATGATGAGTTGAATGAAGGCGGCATTCCTGTAGAGTATGTGACAATTCCTGGCCAGGCCAAAGTTGTGGACATGGCCACTGCAGCCTCCTATGTTCTTGCTCTGACAGAGAATGATGATGTGTATTACTGGGGCAAACAACTGGTATGTGATCTACTGGGGAACATTGTGGGAGAAATATGTTTATCATGAAAGGAAAATTACAGTACAGTGTTTAAAAAATCATGATAGTATTGGGAAGAGTGAGCAGTCTATTGTTGGTGTTCTAGCATTGTGGTTTATTTTCATGACAACTTTTGTGGTTTGATGCAGTAGATATGCACCAAAAATTTTCTTATTCATACTTATTATTTTATGTACATGTGTGTAGTATGGAACTGAGACTAGTGGAATCCAGAACTCTCCAAGGTTGATTCCTAGTATTTCAGGGAAAGGCATCAAGCAGATATCAGCTGCTGTCTGGCACTGTGCAGCCTGTAACTCCACCCTCCCTGTTAAGGGCATGTCCACTACAATCATACCTTCAGCTGTCCCTGCCCAGTTTTCTGCTCTGCGAGACATAGATTGTGACGCAATCTATGCCAGGCTCTTCCTCCTCAAGCACTTCAGCAAACTGATTTCCAAGTCGTGGGCTCTGTTCAGCTCTTCAAATAAGAATAAGGCAAGTCATTCCAATTATCACAAGTATATGTAAGTCGGTTAGTTGTCATGGCAGTATGGAGTCAATTTTTTTCTGTGATTTCTTAGGCTGATCTGACTAGATACCATCTGAATCCCCTGTTGGATAGTGAAACACGTTCTCTTCTTTCTGCTGTTACGGTGGAGGGAATGGTAGCAGGGGTATTGAACAGAACCATGACTCGTAAATCACATGGACCATCAATTACAATACAGAGAATTGTAGCAGAGTGAGTCAAAGTTTCAGTTTTTTTATCGATAGCTAGTATTGATGGGGACACAGGAATATGCATCTAACCTTCTTTCTGTCTTCTTCCTTCCTTCCTTCCTTCCTTCCTTCCACCCTTCCTTCCCTCCTCCCACCATTCCTTCCTTCTTCCCACCTTCCTCCCACCCTTCCTTCCTTCCTTCCACCCTTCCTTCCTTCCTTTCTTCCCACCTTCCTCCCACCCTTCCTTCCTTCCTTCCTTCCTTACCACCCTTCCTTCCTTCCTTCCTTCCTTCCTCCCTTCCTTCCTTCCTTCCTTCCTTCCTTCCACCCTTCCTTCCTTCCTCCCTTCCTTCCTTCCTTCCTTCCTTCCTTCCTTCCTTCCTTCTACCCTTCCTTGGTTTTGAGTTTACATTATTAATATTCTGGTCCTTCTAGTGGTAACATGGCTTCAAAGCCGGTGTTCCCTCAAATAGCAGCCAAGATTATTCAATTGCCTGCAAGTGAGCTAAGGTGTCCTGCTAGGGCCTGGAAAGTCAACCTCTTGGGGGAAGGAGCTGATGATGCAGGTGGAGTGTTTGATGAGACTATTGCCCAGATGTCCGAGGTAGTTTTTTTTTGTTGTTGTTTTTTGTTCGTTTGTTTTTCCCCCTAATTTTTCATTTTATTGTTCTTCTTTTATTATTGAATTTTGAAATTATTTCTATTTTTAGGAATTGGAGAATGGAGTGGTTAAGCTCTTGATTCCTGCCCCCAATGCAACCAACAAGTGCAGTTTCAATGCAGACCGTTTTGTATTCAACCCGAAGGCCACAGTAGCCAAGTACTACAATCATTTAAAGTTCTTGGGAATTCTATTTGGTGTGGCCATGCGTACCAAGAAGCCTCTAGATCTCCATCTGGCTCAACCCATGTGGAAGTTACTTGTAGGGATGAGTTTGACTCCTGATGATTTGGAAGAGGTATGTGCGTATATAAGGTATTCACCCCACAGCTTGTGCTGAAGTCTTTGATAGTAAGAAATTCTTAACAGTATAGTTCCAATGTGCCATATAATTATGGCCTGTTTTATATCTACGCATGATACAATTTCTAATGTCTCATTATGTGAATTAATTTGGTAGGTGGATTTGATGTTCATTCAAATGCTGTGGGCTATAAGAGATGCTCATAAGAATGGTATTGAGGAAGAAGACTTCTCTGCGGTAAATTCATTTCATCCAATGCCTGGGGAGCATACATTAGAATTTCTTACACTGCAATTATATAGATGATACCTATTGAGTCATTTGAAGCACAGAGTATGACTGGGAGGTTTATTCCCATCATCCCAGGAGGCAGTAATATCAAACTGACTTTCCAAAACAGGAAAGAGTATGTTGAAAAGGCTCTACAATTTAGACTCCATGAATTGGACGAACAGGTACAGCAATAATTTAAAAAAAAGAAAAAAAAAAAAAAAAAAAAAGAACCCCAAAGTGAAGCAATCCCTCTGACTAAGTGGCTGGGGTACATGTGGTTCCATGGATGTTATAATCAGTAGTGCCTGTATCATTTGTTTAGGTGGCAGTGATTCGAGAAGGTATGTCATGCATAGTTCCTGTTCCTCTTCTCTCTCTGTATACTCCCAAGATGTTGGAACATGCTATCTGTGGCAGGGAAAAAGTGGACCTCACTATTCTCAAAAAAATTGTCAGGTACTGTTTATACTACTAGATATACAAAGTCGTATTAAATTTTGAGGGTGAATATCCACATTTTTGTTCTCCCTATTTATAGGTATTGATAGCACACAATTAAGGTGGTGGGAAAGTAAAATCTTACATCATAAAAAAAATTTTTTGTTTCTAGTAAAATTTAGTATGCAAATATAATCCTAAAGTGTCTATGAAGCAGGGTAAAACTGTATCTTGTTGAAGTTTCCTCACTTCAGGACACTAGGATCAAGCTATGATTTGCCAGGAGCTAGCATTTCAATATTATGTAGAGATTACATCATCATCATACTTAAATAGAACATAACTTTTTTTTTTTTTTTTTTTTTTTGGAAAATCAATGCTGTGCAGCTGGGAAAGAAATCAGCAGTGCTCAAGTAGCTCTTGGTCCCCTCAGACCTGCTTTATGCTAGTTATCAGTGTTACTCACAAAACATCCAGAAAGTGAGAGAAGCTTCTATTTGGCCACTACACTAGCACTATATATGTGAGGCCGTGCCCCTTTTAATTATTGCGTTTGTATTTTCTGTCACTAGCCCACCACCTTAAAACTTATATGGTTGAACTAATTGAGAGTTAAAGTATCAAGAGTAGCAAAAATGAATGTATAATCTAAAATATCAATGGGCTCATAAGCATTAAATTTATTTCCATTATTATATTGTTGTAGATACCGTGAAGATACAAGTGAGGATAATGATGTAATTCAGTGGCTATGGCAGACTTTAGAGTCGTTTCCAAATGAAGAGAGGGTTCTATTTCTTCGATTCATTTCTGGTCGTTCCAGGTTGCCTGTCAGAATCAGTGATGTACCTCACAGATTTCAGATTTCTGTGTCTGGACAGGTATGCTAAATCTATAAAGCTACTGATAATATCAGGTGTCAGTTATTTGTGCTATTATTTACTGCACCCAAGTAGCTAAAAATTCTTCATAGCAGTCCAGTTTCTTTATGACTTCAGTTTCTTTATGACTTTCATTATGCATTGATAGTGTTAAAATGATATATATGTGTAAGCAATATATAATATGCCACACTGACTATAGTTATTTAGACGGTCACAAAAGACCTGGCTACTTTTAGACCTTCATTATCATTTTCTTGTCTAGTCTGACGAGAGTCTTCCAACATCTCAAACCTGTTTCTTTCAACTGCGTCTTCCTAAATATTCTTCTTGCAAGATTTTGTGTGAGAGGCTGAGATATGCAATAAGAAACTGTCGTAGTATAGATATGGACAATTACATGCTGCAAAGGACTGGTAGCAGTGGCAGTGACTTTTATGACTCAAATGAAGATGGTGACTTATGAGAAGATAGAACTGATCACTGTTAGCTATGGACTGTATTTTATCACTTCTTCAGTTTTAATGCATGCATGCATGCATGCATGCATCTAATAACTAGCTAGCTACATGTGTATCTGCATCATGATCATTTTAATTCATTTACGTAATACATGAAATCTCCAATTCAAAAAAAAAAAAGAAAAAAAAAAAAAAAGAAAAAAAAAAAAGCTGTATACCCTGCATGTTCACATAGCTGCATGGAATACTTAATACATAATTTGCAAAGAGCCTCCCACGTCTAAATAGCTAGCTCATTCTAAATCTGTGCTTTATAGGTAGTTAATTTCTTTATGCTTGGAATTCTTCCTCCATAGCATATGACTTACAGTTTCTAAAAAGCAATCGGGGCTCTCATCAATACTCATAGTTGTATATATAACAAGTTACAGCTAGCACCGTTGTGGAAACTAAGACGAGAACTGGCACCTAGAGCCTGAAAATCCAGAGCGGCACCGACACAGACGAAGAGTCCTTCCACGTCGAAGCAAACTAAAACATGTTCCACCATTGAGACAATCACAGTCAGGTGGTGGAGGAAGAGTAGCAGACTACAAGTTAAAATGAGAAAACATTCTTGATCATTGAATGGTAACTGGGGATGTGGTCATGCAGTTCTATTTCTCTAGGACAAAAAAAAAGTGTCCTTATTCCTAATTGCTTAGTATATAGCTAGCTATCACTACAGAGTGTGTAACTCACTCTCACAGCAATACTCCTTGTGGCAACAAGGCTGTTAATGCAGCTGTTGGAAGCAGTGAGGGTAACCACACTCGAAGTTCCAGCAGTTACGGAAGACCTTGCAACTCTGACTGTCACAGTGATAGTGATCAACCCCCTGGCTCTCACTTCGGCTGTAGCAGGGATAACTCTTGTCACAAACCCAGTTGCAACACTTGCAGTGAAAGTGAACCTTGAACTGAAATCATTTGAGTTAGCAAGTGTGTAAGATAAAGTTGCAGTGCTACCAGATACAAAGTGAACAGTTTGAGGTCCGGTGTTGTGCAGTCTAAACGAACTAATGTGGTTACGAAATTCAACTCTGATCCTAGTATCATGATCAAACTGTATACCATGGCTGTCCCTTCCCATCAGATGGTAGGTGAATGACCCCAAGGGAAAGTTGACCTGACGTTTAGTGATCAAGGCTCTGTTACACCTGCTCAGAGGGACACTCTGCTGTACATCACCAAACTGATCCACCAGTTTCAAATTTGCTTGCTGTATATTTCTGGCTTGAGATGTCACAAGAGCAATATGTCCGCTAGTGCCTATAATTAATAGTGGTCATGTTGGTCACACTGAAGTGTCCCTATTGCGAATGTATTAATAACTTACAAGCAGGAGGTACAATGGTTGATTGTGTTCCATAAACAACAGTGATGTCCATCAACAGAGTCTGAGACACAGTAACCCTCAAGTTCCCAGTGTTAACACGAGCCTGCCAGTTCCCAGGTATAGGGTTTTTTTCAGAGAAAATACCAAAGTCGTCATCAGTTCTGGTTCTGATCAAAATTTCAGTACGATTAGGTCGAGTGAGAGTCACTATACTTCCTCTTCGAGCATTGATACTGAGCCTTAAAAGGACAGCAAACCGAGTAACATTGAAATTCTGACGATTGGCAGGAACTTCTGTTCCTAGCCTCGTACCCAGGCCTGCTTTTTTCGCGGGGCGCCGGCGATGGCCGCCCCGTGAAAAAAGCGGGCCTGGGTACGAGGCCACTTCTGTCCCTAGCCCTGTGGGTGTAGATCGCTTTCGACGCTTTCCATTTTCTGTTGTGTACACACAAGGGTTGCTCCTATAGGCTGCTGCAAAATTTGCCAGTCTCCAACTTGAAAAAGGTTGTACAGTAGTGCCAAATGTACTCCTAGCAATGTTATCATAAATCTTGTCATGTTCAGCAGTGAAGAAATGTATGCAAACTCTTCGTGCCTGGGCTGTTGTGATGACATTATTCTCAAGTTCTGGTTGTTTTGAGGAAGCATCTGTAATCACAATCATTTGAGAACCAGCTTGCAATGCATGTTTATTAAGTACAGGATTTATCTCTCTAAACCCCTGCAACATAGCATACAGTGCATATTCAGGAATATCTCCACCTCCATCATCTGTAAGACTTTCAACAGCCCTCCTTAAGGTCTGCAGATCACCAACCTGTGCTGTGTCAGCAAAAGTAATTGGTCCAACACCTATGGTGGTACACATTTTAACATTAAAAAGCTATATAGCTATGGTATGGTTTACTTACTTCTCTCTGGAACTATAGCACTGTCAGGACCAAAATCATTGAATGGAATTAAAATGTAGCAGCCCCAATCTCCAATCTCTCCTTCTCTTGCCAAAAATTCACGAACAATAGCCTTTGCTGTGTTTATTTCAGTTGCCATACTACCAGTAGTGTCTATGACGAAGGCAAGGCACTGACTGTCACTAAGTTCTGGGATGAATCCAAGCAAAGGCTTTAAGACATCATTGGGGTCCAGGCAGTTAAAAAATTGGCAAGGACAGATGAGTTGAGAAGATATGCCACCACTAGGACAAGCACAAGCATGTGCACTGCTGCAGCCTGTTTGTCTCTTAATACGAATTCCCTTTGAAGTGCTATTAATGCATAAAAGTTTCCCTAGAATAGATCGAAGTTGGGAAAGATCTTTCTCACGTTGCCCAAAAGCAACTTGAAATTCCCTAATAAGTCTTGTAGCACTAGAGGTGGTAGCAGTTGCTCGATTACGACAGGCTTCATTTTGTGCAATAGATATTTCATTGATAGCACTTATGAATGTGTTGTATCCATTCTCAGTCTCCGTACGATTAAACTCTCTTGATAAAGCAGAATACATGGCTCGAAGTGAGCTGGAGGGATTTAGGGTGGTAACATTGGCAGTAGTTTGAGTAGGAAAATTCCCTCGTACCACTGAGATTGCAACACTAACTTGTGCTCTAGGACTAGTTGCTGCAATTACAGAAGATAGTCTAGAGCAGTGGGCTGGATCAGCTGGTACTCCAAATACTGTTCCTTCAATAAGAATACTGGACAATGAAAAGATAAAGCTAGCTACTCATGGCTCATTACCTTGAAAATAGTGGAGAGCACACATTAGAACAAGAATATACATCTTACCGGACATCATTTTTGCAGCTTATGCTCACCTAGCTAGCTAGCTACCTGCAATCTCTTTTATAGCCACCATTTTATACGCATGCGCAAATCTTACTCGATTTTCGATGTCTGGTTTTCAACAGTTCGTTCGTGCACATGCAAGCGATTGTATAGACTATACTACGTAACCGGGATTGGAAACGCCCCATAGCAACAATATAACATGCGCGGTACAATCCGTATTGCGGTGCGTGGAAGAGCTGAAAAAGCCTAACGTGGAGGAATCGACCTCTGGAAGTTCAGAAGTAAGTCCATAGCATAGCTAGTAACTTCACCACCTTACTCATGCAAAAAGCAAATTTTTTGCTGCTCGGACACCCATACCAGCCTATTTTAGCCTGTTTTGGCTTTGTGTACCTGTTTCCTCTTACATGAAAGAGTAAATATTCAACTTACAGTTTCAGAGTTTAGTGTACACTCTACTTCATGCCCTCATACCTAAAATGTAGTGAACTTTGGATGTATTCAAGAGTTTCAGCCAATAGTTCACATTTGCAGGGTGTGTCTTTGCGTACCTTTTTTGAAAAAGTGAAGTTGTTTGTAGTGACCCCAATTTATATTCATAACAAGTAGTTATTCCTTCATGCCCTCCACCTATGCTTTCCAAATGTATGCATTCCCTTGCCAAGAAAAAGCTCAACGATTAGAGTACATTAATTTTTAATATTATATTCCTCAGGGATGATCAACTGAGAGGGAGGCTTCAATATCTTCACTCATAGTTCGGGCAGAGAACAAGAAGGTGCAGAGGTGAAGAAAGAAATCACCAGGATCAATGGCTGCACCCAAATTTGATGATATTTTCTTTTTTCTCATTAATTAATGCAGGCATGCGCAATAAGGAGTGGCGGGCAGTTTATATTACGTTTCCAATCCCGGTTACGTAGTCCACGCAGCGAAAAATCTACAACTTGTAAGTAACAGGTATGTAACAGAACAAAAATCCGTAAACCCTAGGCACCGGAAGTACTAATTTTTGATCTGTAGGCAGTTGGTGGGGCAGCAGGTCTGATACAGTCCAAAAATACGGACCTGTTACAGACTTGTAGATTTTACTGACCCGTTACAGACCTGTGTACAGGTCATAACTGGTATGTGGGGCAGTCCAGACCTGTTACAAGTTGTAGATTTTTCGCTGTGTATATACAATCTATGGTGCAAGCATGGTGCAAGGTGGTAGCCTCGACGGCGAGGCTAACATGGTGGTCAAATTCCATAGTCTGGCGTCGCCAGCCCATTTCCTCCATTCAATATCAAACTATTATATCATGGCCACCTTATATGTACTTTTGATTCAACCTACACTTAAAATTATATTATTTTTGGCTTAGATAACAACCCAAAATGACCAAATAACTGAGTTCACGTCCACTTTGGTGGTACTTATTGCACACTCCTTTGTTGAATATCATGATTTATTACAGGTATATCCTGGCAACGAAATATCCTAGGAGATTATGTCGCTCGCGACAGAATTTCCTAGCCCCGCGACAGAATCTCCCAGCAACAAAATAAACTGTGACACCGGACCAATCAGATTGCTTGAATCCACGTATGTATAATAATATCAAAAATTCCAGATAATAATAATCATTATTTCTTGAGCACTAGAACATGTGAACTGTATCTCTTGGACTCTGGAAAATGAGTATGAAACAATTCTGTATCCTGCCATTACAAAATTTGCATATTCACAACACAGCTTCTGATTTTGTTCAAAACTTACTATCTCATACTTGTAACGATTGAGAAAGTTCTCTATTTCCTAAAACAAAAACACCATTTGCAGCTATATTTAAAGGGTTGCCCTCTTTCTTACTGGTAAAAGGACATCAAAAAGAACCAAATGTGAAGGAGCATGCTCAGTAGAGTTGAACTCCCTTGACAACCACCGCTCTGGATCAGAGTAGAAGTCTTTAGAAATATCATGGTAGTCAGGTTTAATTCTACACAAGAAAAAAAAAAATATGTTATGGCACTCCATTCAGGACTTTGAAAGTTGGAATCAAAATGTATTCTCTCATTTGAGAATACAGTGGAACCCTCTGATAAAGGACACTCCAAAAGACAGACCTCTAATCTAAACTCTAAATAATAACCTCCAAAAAGAGGACAATCTCTCTCTCTACAAAGGAATGGGTCCCAAGTGTGCTCACTGTTCAGAGATTGCACTGTTGATACCTACTTAACTTACGGTGGAGGGCACTCCAAGAACCTCAGAGGTATTGGTTTATGGATGTGACTAAGAGGCAAGAGAAAGAATATTAGGTTTGGATATATGAGGGTCTATTGGGGTAACTTACTTTGGTAGCTTACCTATAGAGTGGTGTAGTATGACAAGGCATCAGAAAGAGCACAGAAGAGCTATCATCTATGTCCTGTTAGGAAAGGAAGAATAGGTATGATCTTGCATGCCAATGAAGTAAAGTGTAATATTCAAGGCTGACACAAAAAAAAAAAAGTTAATAGTTCACAGAAGTCAAGTAGATCAAACGAGGTTCAAGAATGGATCATGTGAAATGACTTACATGGCTAAATCAGTGATTGGTGAGCAAGTGAAGCCCCACACTAATTGGTCAAAATGGAAAATTGCGATATTTATATGTACACGTATGTCAATTAAAATGCGCATGTGCTTACGCATGCACATAAAATAGCTACTAAGCAACGTTGGTCTAATAACTTTTAGGCAATCATTTTCGTTAAGCTTGAAATTGAAACACTATTGTAGCGAGTATTATGGAACCCAGAGAACCAGAAAACAAGCGAAGGAGGGCCCCAGAACACCCTCTAGAAACTGACAGAGCGAGACTTCATGAAACAAATGAAAGAGACAGAGCTAGAAAGAGAACAGAGTCAAAGGAACAGAGAAAAACAAGACTAGCCAAAAGAAATGCAAGAGATAGAGCCAGGAGGAGGGAATGTACAGAGTTAGCAGAAGATAAGGCTGCAAGAGCAGAGCAAATGAGAGCCAAGTCAGCAAAACACAGAGTTGCCAGATTAGAGCAAATGAGGACTCATAATAATGAGAGACTAGCCACTGAGTCTGAACAGGAGTGCAACCATGTATTCCGGGGTCCTCGTCGGTCCCGTAGCCTGGGTTCAGAGAAGACACTCTAATGCTAACTGGGACAGTTAACAACCTGAATAGATATCAAAAACAAAGTCACTGTTGGGGCTATATAATCATAAGTGAGGGAGGAGTACATTGAAATGACCACTGGCTGCTTGCTCACCCAACTAATGCTATACGAGCATCTCTAGTTACAATGACAAGAGTGCATATACTACATAAAGTAATTATTGAAGGAGGTGCATTGGCATCCCCATGCCACTTGGTCACATATGTAGTAGGTACATACATACATGTATTAGCTCCTCTCCTGGATCTGTCGTATTGGATGGGTACGTTTCCAAATTAATAATCGCTCACATTTCTAAGGTGTTCCATGACTGCAATGGTTCCTCTTTGGTGCACCAGTGAGAAATAGAGGGTCACGGGGACTTGCACAATCAGCAATCCATACACGACTATGTGCACAGCTAAAGCAAACAATACAAAATGGCAATGACTCCTACTCATAGGAACGCTATGTCATACCCTTTGCCTTTATATTGCACAGCATCCACCATATGCCATAACCTGTAGCAGAAAAAAAAATAAATTTTTTTCATTTGTTGGCTAAATTGGTCTCTTATTCAGAGAGTCACGTGATCTCATTCTAGAATCATGCGAAAGAGGAGAAAGTGACTACACATGCAAATGGCACATTTTGAAATTTATTTGACAGGGACTCGTTGAAAGGTCTGGAGTTGTCCTGGGTTACCTGCATACACAGAAGCAACAGGAACAATTGGAAGGACATATCTGTGTTCTTTGTGGCTCAAACAGCTATGGAAGACCAGCTCCCAGAGACCCAGGAAGAAAGGGACTCGCTTCCACCATCCACCAGGTGCCAACCAAACACCACAGATGACCAGGGGGAGAGAGGTCAAGAGAAGAACAGGAATGTCTTCCGTAAAGTACCTGAAATGTTACCATTAATTGGGGAGGGGGTAATTCCACCTCGTCACATACATATCCAAGGAGCTACTTAATATTACGTAGTCTTACCAATGCCATGAATCTGCCCCATACAGAGCAGAATGTCCCTCCAGGACATTGAACTCCAAAAAGTTCCACTGAACGATCACTAGCTATAATGACCAAAAAAAGGTATTCATTGATACTGACAACCACAGAAATCAGCCATGTGACCCAGTCATAAAGATTGAAATAAGCATTCATTATTCTCTTCCACCTTGAAAGTTCTGGACATGTATTTACTTCAATCTTACTTCCTCTCCCTTTAGATGACTGACCTTCCCATAGAAATAATAGTCAACACTAATTGACCATATCAACGTGAGCAACCTATAGAATTATGAATAAGATGTACACTATGATCAAACTCTCGTCTAATTGAGGGTTCACTCACCCCATTCCAAAGGCTTCCTTTATAACTATGAGTATATGCTTCCTGCCCATTAGGAAGTGGGCTAGGACCAGTGGTGGCCACAAAATAGCTCCTGTGGGCCTCACTAATACAGATATACCAATCATCAGTAGGTACAGTCTTGTATACCTGTACAACAGAATGGCAAGAGAAATGAGCCACATCTATAGGCACATTTTTGTGTTGTTTTTTTCTTCAATATAACCATAAAATCTCATACTGTATTAGTAGATGTTTTAAAATTATACTCGATGTCTTTATAGTGAATTTAGAGGATTTGATGGGCACCATTCAAGTTTCCTTACTTGCAGTTATCACAGTATTTCTCAGTATATTAAATTCAGAGTGGGCCACCCCGTTTGGATAAAGATCAAAACTTCAAAGAAAGTGGGTTGGGTCTATGGCATTAATTATTCTGAAAATATTGACTTACTTCTTGATGTTGGTTATGCTATTGGTTTCACAGGCCAGCATCCAGTAGTAGAGAACCACTGGAGTAAGACAAGCCTCAATGGAGTTGGATAAGGTCCGTGTGATGCAGTAAGAAGTGAACCACGAAGCAACATTGGCCAAGAGCTATGAACAGGTCTGGTTAAAGATTGTAGCTAGCTACTGCTCTGCAATCACAGAAGTCAGACTATGAAGCATACAGAACACACTGATATATTGTAGCTATGAACAGTGTCCCAGAACTGGTCATTTTTCTTGAAAATGACTGAAAGGGTATGGAATATCCGACTAATCTAACTGGGACACAGGATTAACACAGGATGTAATACACTGAAGGCCCATGGTACAAAATTGATTCTTTTCTTGAAAAGTGCCTGTAACTGATAAGCTTCATTGCTTTGTTGTGAGAATGACCGACTATCGAGCCAGAGGTGAGGATACAGCATACATTCCAGGCTTGTGGCCAAAGAGATATACAGTCAGCTTCATGACGTAGTAATCTCCCACAACTGCAATGGGCACATGCAGGACTCGAGGGAGAATGATCTGAAAGAGGGTCATGGATACAATGATCACTTCTGATTTACTGCAGTACCAGCAGAGTTGGATAGTCCAGACGTAAAATGGCCAGTACTTTATAGAGAGCAGCATACATCAGAGGATGAGTAAACCCACGAATTGGCTTGTGCCACTCCCATGTCAAGTAGCCATAAGTACAAGGTTCAGTCAAGGCTCAATGCCAAAAAGGGAGGAGAGAGAGAGAGAGAGAGAGAGAGAGAGAGAGAGAGAGAGAGAGAGAGAGAGAGAGATTTGTTTGCTACAGTTATGTGTGCTACATTAAGAGGATATCCAAAGACCATCTTGTGGGCCACCTCCAAAGCTTGCCAATACTCATCAGGAACAAAGGCAGAATAACTGAGCAGAGCATTTAAAGTCCTGAAAATTGCCAATATTGCCACCAACGAGCGCCATTCTCTCCCTAAACTCCAAGAAGAGGATATCTTTCCTTGCTCTGAGCTCAATGTAGTTGTTTCTTGGTGCTTTCCAGATCCTATTCCCTTTCTCTGCAACATCATCTATTCCATTATTAACACGTGGATTAAGAACTGGAAAGGATCGTCATAGCTAGCTAGAAGGGGCGTTGGCCGTTTGCATGGAGGCTACCTTAGGTGAGCAGGAGATCACAACTTTCACTTCTGAGTTGAAGAAAGCAGTTGAGGTGGCAGCGGAGATTGGAGTGCTGAATGGAATACTGTCTGCAACTATAGAGATTACCTCCAGTGATGATGGAGCAACTAACATCCAGCAGCTTGAAGAGACTGACCAGTCCCTGCTCCTACATGACTCTGACAAGAGTGATGACTCCAGCAATGAAAACGATTTGAACTTTGAGGCTATGCAAATCAGTGATGGGGTTCAACTGATGCTATCAGAGGGGGATGGTGCTGATACAGTCTTCGATTCCATAATCAATTCAGTGGTTGAATTGGTGGAAATTCTGTTTTCCCTTAAGGAAACTTTTTCTTTGCGTAACAGAACTGATCAAGGCATCCTTGCAAATCAGATTTTCTCTATCCCTAAAGCTATTGAGGGTTTCTACGGACTGACTTTCAATCTCTTTGAATGTGAGTTGGTGGTGTATGCATGCTTGCTGGAAAGAAAGGAAGGACCCAACATCTAAGGATTAGGGTTGGTAAGGGTCACCATATAAATGCCAGACTTTCTACAGTTCTTGACGATTTTTTTGATTGTTCTTTTTGTCATGATCTTGACGATTGTTCTTTCCGTCATTGCAAACATGATGGTTTGGGTCAGGGGCTGACAGATCTGGGGAGGGGAAAGGGGAGGAGTTTGGGAGGGAAATGGGGAGGAATTTGGGAGGGTTGCAACTGTTTTTTGTAGTACATGTTGTCATGTGATACTATATCTCCATAGTTACACAAGGTCTGTCCTCTGAAGATTCACTGGTGCAGCTTTATCTTCTTGCGCTCTCTAATATTGAATGCTGGGTGGATGTTAGTCACTCCTTGTGTGAGAAGTTGGTCCAGGGAGGCATGCTACTGCAAAACATCAATGACCTCCAATACCTTGGAAAGTTGGCTGTGGACAAATCTGAAGTAAAATAAAAATAATAGTTGTATATTATAGGGTAGATGTGGGTATTTCCTCCATAGATAGCTCTGGACTACAGTGGAACCTGACCTAGCCTTTTGTCCTTTGTAGCTTCTTTTGGAGTTTATTTAATATATGGCTACAAAGACTTTTAGATTGTCCTTTATTGGGAGGTTTGTCCTCTTTTGGAGTGTCCATGATTTGAGGTTCCTCTGTGTTGTAGTCCCAGCATTCATCATTTCTTTACGCATGCACACACACACACACACACACACACACACACACACACACACACACAGATATTGCAGTCAGCTGTTGAAACTAATCTTAGCATTATCTACAACTGTGCCAGAAATCACCCCCTTCCCAACTTCTATTGTAAGCACACTCCGTGGGCCAAGATTTTCTCTTCATGGGCAAATTCTCCCAATGATGGATTAAGGATCACCTGCAAGCTCCTTGCCAGCATTCTCTCAACTTTCCTTCCCGAGAAAGACCTCCAAATCTTGGATATGTCTGATAATGACCTCTCCTCACTCATGGCTGCTTTAGAGAATGCTGTCCAGTCCCCTGACTCAACTGCAAAGGCTTTTGGGTATAGCTACACTACCTTGGAGCTTCTAAATGCTCTGCAGTATGTTTCTTGCTGGGATGCTAATTTCCAGAAGATTGCAAGTGCACTTCTGGCTCCTCTTACTACTATCATTCAGACAGGGCAGTTAGAAGAGAAGATAGCATCTCTCAAGATGCTCTGGGGGCTTTTACAAGATACTAAGGTTAAGGATATCTTGAAACTGTCACACAAAGCTGCATTGGAGCAGATTGAGAGAGAGCTGTTAGCGAGCAAAGATAAAGAAGCGATCCTTTGGAGTGAAGGAGTACTTGCCACCATGCAGGACCCTGCCATGGATGATGGTACTATACTGTAGATGAAATTGTAAAGAGCTCGACTATGTTGTTTTTTTTTGTTTGTTCTTTCTAGAAAGAAGAGCTACTTCTTTACTGGCTACTCTAAAGTGTTGCTATGCATTAGGGAGGTACTCTGACTGTGAAAAGCTACACGGCAAGACGTCTCACTCTCCTGAAGCCAGCCTACTGAAAGGTAAAGCCCTTTACCATATCTATCAGAAAATGCAGCGACAACTTCGGATGAGTCAAAATGAACTACAACCGAAAGAGTTCTTCACTCAGCATAGAGCTTGCTATGATGTGGCAAAGGAAGCTATTCAGATTTTTTTGTGTGCAAAGGATGACAGGAATATTGAAATGGATCCTGGCTGTAACCAAATGTTAGACTTTTCCATTATGGACTATTTACTCGAGACCAACAAGCTCAAGGATATTAATCGGTGTTTTCTCTGCCTGAAGAGACCTCAAGCAATTTCTGGAGAGGAGAAAGCTAAACTAATGGAGACAGATGGAGGGAAAGAGAAGCAAGCAATGAAGGCACCAAAGAGAACAATTCATGCCAGTCATCTCATTCCCCATAGTGTTATCAAACGTCTAGCGAATAGTGCACCTAAATCAGATGTTGCAGTCGCAGATACAAAGAACATATTATTTGGAGTTTCTGGCACCAAGCTGGAGAATATAATGAAGCGAACACCAGGTACATCCACAGTGTACATGCTCTGTTCTCTGTGTGAACACATTCTCAACATCCATGGAGAACAGTCGTTCCTGAACTTCTTCGAGAAAGTATACAAGCCTTTGTTCAGTGACGTGTGCTCAGATGTAAAGTATGCCTATGGAAACGAGCTGTACCATTTTTGTGTAGGTCTCGTATTTAGGACCCTCTGTCCATCTCAAGATGAATACATTAACAGTGACGAAGTCTACCGTTTGCTGCTCCAGTGCAGAGCTTTTTTGACAGCTGATGATGATCCACTTCAGACCATCGACAATACCCCTGAGGTATTCATGTTCTTATGTTCCAGTGAACAAGACAACCATGATGAAAATTTTCAAGCGTTCCTCACTGAGGGTTCAGCATCTTACACAGCAAAGATCTCGCTTGATTGCCAATTGGAAGAGCTTGGTACATTTGAGTCTGTCTTTGCTAATTTTTTCTTAGTAAAACTAGGATTAATCATCATCATTGTCAAGTTCAGTCCAGCAGTGCAACAACCCATTGATAAGAGTTTTTGGATCAACCCAGAGGGTGGTACTTACTCCATTCCAGCAAACAAAGCAAGGCAGGATCTGATCCCCACTGGCGTATGGACAGTCTTGTACTTACTTTATGAGTCCTACAAAACTGATATGGAAAGAGCCAATCCACCAAAAGAGCAGTAACTCATGCGCAAGAATGTTACAAAACAAAAGAACTTGTACCCTTATCCTTAATATTTGATATTGATACTGTTGAGATATCTCGTGCTTCATTGATTCCTAAAAGCTGGTAAGGATCGTCTTTCGTTAGAGCTAGAGCTGTATTAGGCTAGGCCCCAAGATCTTGAAGATGCTGAGAACGAGAATACCACTTAACCAGATAATAGTAGCAGCGGCAGTGGGGATACTGAGTGGCGTGTACATCTTTAAGCCGTACTTTGAAGATTTGGGTCGCCATGGTCAAACTGCTATAAACAACTCTAACTCACAAACAGTTAAGGAACACGACTCTTCTACAAAAGAGTGAAGAGTTTCTATTTCTGTTGGTACATTTTAAAATAAGATGGATTACATATCAAAAAGAAAAGATCATTAGTGATAATATAACAGTAGCTTGTGTTTATAATGGAAAACCTTTATTATAAAACAGAGTACCTTCCCAGCTGCTGTCGAGGTTTTATTCGTGATGCCATTCTTTGTGCTTCCTCTTTGATCACCCTCTTGATCTCCTGCTTGGCAATCTGAACCGCCCTCTCTGTCTTTGCCTCCAGAGAAAGAAACAGTCTTTTCTCCCCCTCTTTGGGCTCTCGGCTCTCTGGAATATACAGTCCCCTCACAGTGATATAACTTTCCGAAAATTCCCCAATATCGTCCAGCACTTCTCGGGTAGTGATACGAAACCTGATCTGTTGGGGGAAGCTGTTTATTTCAATCTCGTCTGTGTATTTCAAGAAGGGTTGTTCAGTATCTTTCTCCTGACCGGGGATGACAGTGCCAATTGGTAAGAAAGTATCCTTAGCCTTTGCAGGAGCAGCTCCGACTTTGGCATTGATTGAAGCAGCTATCTGTGAAGCGAGGACTGCACCAGTGACAACCACTGCTTCACCTTTCATGATGGAGCTAGCAGCTGCTTGGGCTGCTAGACCAACCCCACCTCCAGCTGTCGGGGGCTGCTGCAGCTGCTTGTTCTTGGACAACATGATCTTGTTAGCGATGGCGGTGGCTTGGGTCAGCCGCTCTGACGGAGGAGGAGTTGGAAGAATTCCTGGCTTGGAAAGGATGGAGGGAAGTATAGGAGCACTAGGATCATGTACAGTGACTTTATTCCCAAAGATATCTTCGAGCTTCTTGTCCAGGGTGAGCAGAGCAAATTCATCTTCATCGTCGTCATCCGCCAAACCAAGAGCCGATTTTTGCTTCAATTTAGATTCCACGTTCTTTGCTGCTTCTTGCTCATCGAATTTGAACCCTTTCCCAGTGAAACCGATTGCTTTCTTCTTTTTGATCATGGGAACCATTTTCCCGCCTTTTAGGGTCTTGATCTTCCCTTCCGCTTTTAGCTTTTCGAGATACGCTCTCCACATTTCCTCCAAGTCTTCGGGAACATAGGCACCAGAAAGCTCCAGGGCCTTCACGATGTCCCCTATCAACTTCTGCTGCTCAGGGGTAATGAAGGTGTAGGCGTAACCCTTCTTTCCAGCCCTTCCAGTGCGACCACAGCGGTGCACGTAATCTTCATAATGATTAGGGCAGTCATAATTGACCACCAGAATGAGTTGCTTCACGTCTAAACCACGAGCAGCTACAGAAGTGGCCACTAGGATCTTGACACTCCCATTCTTGAAGTCAGAGATGGTGGAATCTCTGTCAAACTGGTCCATTCCACCATGCAGAGCCATGCAACTGTAGCTGGACTTCATCAAATCTCGAATCAAAGCATCGGCTGCTTCCTGCCTCTCGACAAACACAAGTATACTCCCCTGCTCATAATAAATGCCTAGAAGCTCGAGCAATTTGAAGAATTTCTGGTGATCTTCAATAACCATCACCGATTGATGGACATCCTTGCACACAACACTCCTCCCACCTACTTGCACTTCAACTGGCTTGGTGAGAATCTTCCGAGCAAGAGCCTCCATTTGTCTTGGAAAAGTTGCCGAGAAAAGCACGGTCTGGCGATCAGGTCGGATATTTCCAATGATCTTCATAACTTGGGGCTCAAACCCCATGTCAAACATACGATCGGCTTCATCAAGGACTAGATAGGTGGTACGTCTGAGGTTTGTGACGTGACCACTGTTAGCAGCAAGCATGTCTATCATCCTACCTGGTGTGCAGACCACTATTTCAGTGCCCCGTTTCAAATCAGCGATCTGTTCGCTGATCCCAGTGCCTCCGTAGACACAAACACACCAGAGTTTGAGCATTTTGCAGAATTTCCGGCACTCATTGTAGATCTGGATGGCTAGTTCTCTCGTGGGGGTCACAATAATAGCAAGGGGACCGTCGTCACCTTCCAGAGGCTTCTGGTCCAAAACGTGGCGAAACATGGGCAACAGGAATGCCAGTGTCTTCCCACTGCCAGTTTTAGCTATGCCGATCAAATCTCGTCCAGACATAATAGCAGGGATGGCCTGAGCCTGGATGGGAGTGGGTTTCTCGTAGTTGTTCTTTTTCATGACGTCGAGTATCTTAGTGCTGAGTCCACACTGTGCCCACGTCTTGATCGGGTTGGGACAGTTCTTCCCCTTGATCTTGATGCTCTCCAATTCAGTCCTGTATGCCGCCACCTCCTCCTTGGTCATTTTGGCAAGCTCGGGAACCTCCACATAAAAGTCCTTCCTGAAAGGGGTGTACTCCACTTTGGTGTGGTCCACCTTAGGAAGGTCCTTCCCCTTGGTCTTTTTGGCAATGGTCTTCAGAGCAGAGACAAGTTCCTCGTCACCCTCTTCCTCTTCTTCAGAGTACTCCATGGCATCTTGATCATTGTGAAGGAGCTCACCTCTCTTCCCCACTATCGGCTTGCTTTCATTTTGATCACCTTTGATCTTTGTGATGGTCATCACGGTAGAACCAACCTTGCCTGTAGTATATATTAAATTAATATGAAATACAGCTTACAGTACATGGGATTTCTACTTGAAGGGGGACACAGAAATAGTTGGTGAGAATAGGTTATTCCATGCTCAGAGAGCTGGGAAGAAAAAAAAGAAGGTCCAATTTGAGTGATTGTTAGTGAAATTTGGTCAGACATCCAGTACCCTATTTTATTGGACATCAAGTATCCTATAATCCTCAAATTAGGTCTGACCCAGCACCGTATAATATTTGGAAATTTGGTGGGACATCCAAAATTTGGTCAGCTGTTTCCCAGTAGTTCTGATACCACATAGTGCAATAACACAGCTACACATGTCATAATTCATCTTACCACTGGATAGCTGTGCTCCAGTTTTCTTTTGAAAGGCAGTGTTGATTTCTTTCACCTCTTTCTGCACTCCCACCATGAATCTGTCCAGGGGGTCAACATCCTCATCTATTTCCTCCTCTGCTCCTTTCTGGGCAGTGTCATCCTTGGCAGCACCACCTTCGCCTTCTGCATTCTCATCATCCATCGGAACAACGTCAGCTTCATCATCTTCATCATCATCTTCAAGTGTCCATCCTTTCCGCTTCGTCTCTTCTGTTTCACCCTCGGCTTCCTCTCCATTCTGAGACTCCATTTTGGCTTGTGCTTCCTCCTCTTCCTCCTTCTGCCTCATCTGCCTCCAAGCCTCCATTCTCTCCCGTCTCTTTCTCATGTCCTCCTCGATCTTTTCCTGGATTGCCTTAGCAGCCTCCAGGGAGGACGAGTCTTCGCTTTTTGAGGACTCAGAAGCATCTCTCTTTGAATTGACCTCAGAGTCCTTTTTAGGAGAACTTGCTCTCTTGCTTTGAGATTGTAGAGAATTTAATTTAGAGTCAGAGTGCTTCTCTTTTTCTGGTCGTTCTCGTTTCTTATCTCTCCTTCTGTGTGGACTCCTACAGTGACAAATAACAATTTAAGTATCAGGAACGACAACTAAACATCAGGATTGCAGGGGGAGGGGCAAAGATGATTCTCTAAGAAAGGGGGGCAAGTTCCCCCACGGAAGGTTCCATTGTGCACTTGAATGGTATGGCCAGTCCACCACCATCAGTTGCTCATATTCTCACTCTTACTGGCACTTAATATTGTACCTAGATCTGCTGCGAGACCTCCTTCGTTCCCTGTCTTTCTCCCTCTCTCTCTCCTTATCTCGGTCCCTGTCTCTCTCCCTATCTCGGTCCCTATCTCTTCTATCACGAGATCTTGACCGACGACGATGCTTGTCTCTCTTTCTACAAAAAATGAAGATTATATTTTGTCAAGGTAGGACTTTGTACTCCTACCTACACTTCTAATGGTAATGATTTTTAATAAAGTGCACTCAATAAAGTGATGCTCCCACAACTAATGAGGAAAGGGTCATGTCTTCAGTGAAGTTTTCAGATTGCTAGACATCAAGGAGCTGTCAGTTTTTATTTCTTACCTTTCCCTACCCCTTGATCCAGACCTCGACCTGCGCCTGACCTGGTGGTCTGCTGCCCTGTGATGATGATTAGAGTAGTCTCTGGATTCCTTGGGACTAGGGGAATCGGAGTCATCTGATCTGCTTCCTGCTCGTGGTCGACGATAGTGTCTGTCCTTCACTTTACCCATTGCCAGTTCCCCTTGCTAGCTAGCTGACCGAGCCTTGGTAAGAAGCTTACCAGTTGGTTTATAAGGTATCTGTGGTAAAGGAGTCTGCTGGAGAAGGATGCAATTACCAACTGGTTGACAAAATCGTTCAGATAAGAAGCGTTAATTCCTATATAATGCGCACCACACTTAGTCTTGCACACGTGGTTACCCCTTACCATCTGTGTGTGCTGCCTGGCCTGTAGATGGCAAATCCAGTATTATCATCCATTTATGACGGTCTATTCCACTGTTGTTCGTCTGATATTGTGGAATCTGCAGCTTCTCAACTGTTACTGGTAACCAATCACAAACAGGTAAACTTCAGGTTTCATTGACTTATTTTTAATGTTTCTCTCTTCTGTAGTATGAAAATGACTCCCAGTCTCTGCTATTATGGTTATCTATTATCAAAAAGATCTTCATGTCAGGTGAAGTCATGACAGTAGAGGAGAATGTAGAGGAAACAAGGAGTACTGTTATGGGAAGCATTTTGGATAGTCTCTTGCAAACTCCTTCTTTCATTCCATTCATAGTAAGGTCTTCTGATTGGGAGGAGGTGGTCTGTGCTAATTATCACTTTCCCTAGATCACTTGCATAGCTCATGAGGATCAACATGTCTCCTACTTAGCGAGCAGGGTCCTACCCATGGGTATTCTGGCATCACAATCCATTAAGGTAAGTTGTGTTTTGAGGAAAGATCTCCAGATCTTCATAAGAAATGCAAATGTTTATTTATTTACTTTGTTTGTTTGTGCTTATTTATTAGGAGGAAGAGATGCAAATGGTATATACATACAGTTCACTCTCAAATCATGGTAACGTTCTTTTACTTTAATATAAATATTTAGGTGATACTGCATATATTTAGAACCTAACTATTCCATTGAAGTCTTAAAACAGTTACTAAAGACTGCCAGAAAGACACAGAAATCTCTCAGTAAGTCAGTATGCCTCCATTAATCTTTTCACCGATACATATTATGATAATATTCTTACGAGGCTTCACAAAAGCTGTGTACTCGTCCATTTCATCACATTGGAAGGAATATTTCACAGATCTTGCTAAAAAACTGGATGAATCGAGAGCACTCTCCAAATGGCCAGAGCTAAACATTCTTGCCTTTCTCTCCATGAGTGCCGAAGTTCTCAGACACCCTCTTGTTGGTAATGGTGCAGCTGATAGCGAAAGGACTTATTCAGTTCAGGATTGCCACCATGTGATTATCAAGAATTTAGTAGATTTGACAATTATAGTGACTACCAGATGTACATCACCAGTTGCTCTGAAAGAATTGCTGAAAATCTTCTGCAGGATCACAGACAAGGCAAAAGTATCAATATTAATGGAATCAGAAACTGACTTTTTTAAGAAGCAGCTTGAGCAGTGCTTATCTTTACTGTTGGAGTCTAGTTCTCTGGTGGAAATAGTCAGTTCTATTCTGGAGAAGATGAGAAGTGATTGGTATGATGATGCAACATCCGAAATGGATGGTGTGAATCGAACAATAGCACGAAAAGGAATCGTATTTTTAATGAAATATGGAACTATTTTTACAGAGCAGAGTAAGCAGAATATCACTGTATAATTGATCACAATGCAAGTGTTCCTTCTCTTCCTCCCTCTGTCTGTCTAGGTGAAATCATCCACTTTGAACGAGATTTGAGCACCTTTTCCCATCAATGTTCTTCAAGCAGTGTCCCGGGCAACATGCAATGGTTGAGACACACTGTTTTTCAACTCCTGAATGAACAAGATGACTCTATTCTAGATGCACTGTTTTACAGTTGTGACTTGTGGAAGTAAGTTAGCATGCCTGTTAGTGTATATATAGAGTTGATGACCCTTACCAACTCTGATAGCTTGCTGATTGTGTAGGAAGAGGGATGCATGGGAATTGTATCCTACGCTGCGGTTTTGTTTCTCCGCTCTGGAACTTCATTCTCTGATCCTAAACTTCATGCTAAGTGTGACATATGACCACTCCATTTTACTTGATTTCATAGTCTCCCCTGAGAGTCCAGAGTTTATCAAGTTCCTGATAGAATATCTGAAGGTTTGCATCGTGGGATGGAGTGAATTGTGTGCAGCATGTGAGGAAATGGATGGCTACTTACAAGATCAGGTTTGCTTGTCTGCCATGGAATTGTCCAGCCACAGTGCTGTAAGCAAAGGTGTGTATATTTGTGAGGGAGAGAGAGAGAGAGCTGTTTTGACTATGAGGATAATCTGTATTTATTTTACTGTACATTCAATGAAGTATGGTTTTCTCATCATCACAGAGCTCAGTAGTGAAGATAACACCCTACCCTTGGACCCAGGATCAGAATCAGCTACTGAATCAGTCACTTCTGAAGAGTATTACAGTGAAACCACGTTGGATAAGATCATGGACTGTTTCACGAGATTGAAGTATACGCTCGTCAAGCTTTCTGCCAGCAATCTAATACCCCTTTCAGTTGACAAGTTAGTTTCTGCTCTCAACCAGGTTGAAGACTTGTATGGATGTATGGGAGACAATTAGTTGTGAGTGTTGGACATATACGCAGTGTGGCAGTCGGTATTTTTATATGGTGGGGTGTGACTCCCTGCCCCTGGGTTAATTATTTATGTCTACATAGCTACATCACATCTTGTCACATGATTTGTGTAAACATGTGCTGTGACAGTATTTCACATCACTATGACACCTTCATGGTAGCTGCTTAGTAATATCGCCTTTACAATAATTCATATAATGATACACTTTAAAAAAACAGTATTACTGTTGGACTGAAGGTACTGAAGGTGCAGTTGTATTTCTGAAGTGAAAGCAAACGACATAGTCTGCATAACCAGCTTTTTGAATGGAGATGATAAAGGGCTCAGAAGGGTGGAAGATGTAAGCCACCAGGCGACGGGACTGCACAGGCAGAGTGAGACCTGTCTCTAAACGCAGTGCAAAACACAGGCTGCCACCATTACGACAGTAGAACCTGAAGGGGAAGCAATTATAGATGTGAAATATCACTGATCATAGGGTACAGTGGGGTGGGGGTACAGTGGAACATTTGTAACGTGGGTTTGTAACGTGGGTCAGACTCCAGAATCCTCTACAATGGGAACCTCCAAATAATTGACACACTTAGGACAGTTATTTTTGAGATAGAATTATACAAAGGAAGATTGCCCTTTGTTAAGAGGTTTGTCCTCTTTCGGAGCATCCTTTATTGGAGTCAATATAACAATCAGGGCATCCCCACTATCTTTTATCAAGTCCGCACAGAGTATCATTGGAATAAAGCCCATGCATATGTTAAAACGGATCTCCTATTATACCAATAGGAAAGTATAGTTGTCATCTTTTGTGCTGTGCCTGACAACTAGCATACCTGACAGGATAGTCTGCGACATTCTTTGGTCTCTCCAAAGCAGACACCCATTTGTCATCATAGCTAAACAAGGCCAGGTCCAGGTAAGGACTGTTCGAGTGACACTGTGAACAAATGGGCAGCTGCCCCAGCAGTCTTCTGGTGGCCTCAGTTTTCCCGCCAAATCTGGCATTTGTAATAGTCTGTTTGAATTTCATGTGCAAAGCCCTAGCATGGACATCATTAGACACTGAGCTGATGTCATTGCAGGAGAGTTTGTGAGATACTGGAACTCTGAAGTGATCTGCATAGTTTTCATACACTTGTAGCAACTCTTCGGATGTATTCTCAAAAATTGCATGAAACTGGGTAGTTTTGATGTTGTACACTGCTATTAGTGCTGGCTGTGACATAGGGTCTGTGGCTTTGTTGGTCACTACATCTTCGCTAGCAAACTTCAATAACAGATGGTTTCCCGACAGCAGCTGCATCTTCCAAATTCTTAAATCAGCAAATACATCAAATTTTGCAAAGAAATTCACGAGTGGAAGTCTGTCATTAATGGAACGTTTTTCTGCATCTTCAAGTAGCCAACAGAGAAGCCTATGTTTGAGAGAGTTGAACCACTTCTCATGAAAGGGAGGGAGGGAGTAAGTGGAATTGGATTCACCACCGGTGTCATTCTTTGCTTGGGAGTACACCAATTCACCATCAGGATGACAGAACCTGCCAATATCATGCATGTGAACAAAGCGGCCATCTTCAACTGAATATAGATAAATAGTCTGCTGTTGTATTGACAGGATAGCCAACATTGATCCACACATGGAAATACCCTGATTGTGAGACAGGTAAATCTTATCGCACTTGAAAGATTTTGAATCCGATACGAAACCTGCTTTGATGTCGATAACGTAAAGAGTGTAGTCCTCTAATTGAAAACGCCCATTTGATGACACTGCTTCATTGTTCCTGTAGATCTCGTACATAGGTGGGTAAGGGTCTTCTTGAACGGCCACGGATGAACCCACTATCACATATTGTCCATCCTCTGTAAATAAGCTGCACTCTCGATTCAGATTTTCATTTGTATACGGAATATTAACAGTGTGCTTCACATGGAAAAACCTTTCAAATATCTGCAGCCTGATAGCCTCAGGCTCTAGTTTGCTCTGATAGAGCTGCTGGCCAGAGCTGGCCCCTAGGTAGTCGTATATCATGACACTTTTCTGATCACTTGAGAAACCCAATAGGAGATTACCATCAGGACTGAACTTTCTGAGGTAGCCTGAAGGGACTTGGACATGAGGTTCAGTGTAGTTAGGCACAACAGACTGATATAATGTTCTTTCTCTGTAGTATGCCTGAGCTGGACTGTCCACAGAGATGGTTCTGAGGAAGAGTTTGGTTACCATACTGTGGTTAGTTACCGGAGAAACTGGGAAACCCTCCAGGTTTGAGCATCCAGTATTCTGTCGAAGGAGAGGAATAGACAACCTTTTGTATAAATGGTCCATCTTTGGATTCTAATTAAAGCGCATCAATATATTGCGGTTGCGGAAATGAGCGCAATTTAGAAATCCGTACCCTGTCATTTCAGGCTGGGGCAGGATTCCCAGGAGTGAACAGGTTTATTCCAGTCCAGTTCAACCCCTATAGTAGTAACTGTAAGTGTGTTACCAGAAGAAAACTTGCTTGCTTGCTTGTGTTTGACCTCCAGCTATTATAGCTAGTACTAGCCACAAGTGAAAGAAATGGCTAGGTCCGGCGGAGATAGCAGAGCTGAATGCCAGGTATGTGTACCTAGTTAGGTATATAAATATATTCTGGCACCCTGAGATTGTTTTCCATTCTGTTATTATTGCCATAGTGATGTGCTTTATATAGAGACTGTTTGTAGTTGAAAGTTGGATACAGGTTTATTCAACTGGATGAATGGTTTATCATAATGTGTACTTGAACAATAGCTAATGAATTTGTGGTTACATTAATCACTTGTGTCAAAATCCGAAAGGCAATGTAATGATGTGATGCACTCTTTTGGTAAGCTGTAAATGGAGAATTGGTCCCCACCCCCATGGATACTTATGGAATCTCATTTATTAGTCTGTATATGGGATTAAATGTTCAGCAAGCATATCATGTGACAGACCCATGGCCCAACCATGTGAATCATGTGTAGTGCACACAGTACAAACAATCAGCTCACATCACATGACTACCATATTATGCTGGCAGGTACCACACAGCTTACATTTCTGTGTTTGGCATCATAATCTCATCAATCCTCCTGACTTATCTTCATTCTTAGAACACTTGCTATTTCCTTATGTATATAAATTTTCAGTGACCCTATGGCTTGGTGACAACCAAGTAACAAGAGTTCAAAGTACAAGTGTCCTCTTCTTATTGGGTTGTATCCTGTCCATTAATTTATTGAGCAAGAGCCTCTCTAATTATGATTGTACTAATGGTAGGGGCTCGGTCTTGTTGGGTTTATGTCTCCTAGGTATATATGGCTGTATAGATTACTGATTAGTTGCCAATGGAGAACTATAGAACTCGTTATTGTATCAATTCTATGATAATTCAACATGAGATAACCATTACAACAAGTGCCAAAATAGTTTGATTCTAGTGGCATTGCACCTTCTCCCCCCCCTCTCAGAGATACCTGACTGAATTTAGAGTGATAGAACTAAAGGAACTGCTCAAGACTGTTGGGCTTTCACAGAAGGGTCGCAAGCCTGACTTATTCCAGCGAGCACAGGACCTCTTAATTCATGGCAGCCCCAAAATCCAACACAGAATACGAGATATCTATGAGCGGACACACAAAGCCAAGAAAGCCACTAAGTGTGCGCGAATGGGAGTGTACTCTCCCATGAAGGGAATGATGTATCATCATCCTCCTAAATCTGAACTGAGTAGTGCTGCTCCCGATGAGATTTCTTATATTCTCCATCCAGATGTGAAGTTCAAGCCCCACCCTTTTTATCAGGTTTTGGATTCCATTATACGACCTACTGCACTAGGTGAGCTGAATAATAGTGCAGAGAAATAAAGCAGTAACAATAATAATTATCTGTTAATATAAGTTGACTGGATGAAAAATTCTACGTCAGGCTGTTGTTTAGGGGACTGGAGTGTGTTCTTTAATCCCATTCCAGTAATACTGTAGCTGTTATTAATCTCATTGGGAAAAAGGGTACCAGTTGGGCTCTAGTTAATTTTTGAGGAGAGAGAGAGAGAGAGAGAGAGAGAGAGAGCAGACCCAAACCCTTTATAATAAGCTATTTTCATGACATACATTCTATTTTACCAGTGTCTACAGCAGTGACCTCAAGTGGAAATTGTAGTATGAGGTTGCAGTTTCATCTCACCCCTCAACAAGTACAGGCCATATTTTCATCAAGGTACAATCCAGATGTAATAACAGGTCTTATTGCTCTTGTGTTCTTTATGAATCTTTAACATAATATTGCAGAACTTCTCAAAATACCTATGGAATACAAATACTACTAAGGTGAGCACCAGTAAGCATATGTGTGACTGTCAGGCTGTATTGATTACTTCTGTTTGTCCTCAACTTACTCATTTTAAAGTGACCTTTATGACAGTCAAAATGACCTTTGAGTCATACAGCTGTACACAATTGTGGACAGCTTGCTTGTGTTTACTACATAGTGTACAGCTGGTCTTGTGATAGGGGTGGAAAATACAATCTGTCCAAAGTGCTATGCCATCCTCTGCAGATTTGCTCGCAAGGAGTCCAGTTGTGAACAGGAGGATTTCTACCCCAGAGAGTGCTATGTCAAGGTCAACAGTTCCCCCTGTGCACTGCCAGTAAGTCACCATTCCTAATTAAAAGTTTATATTGTGACAATTTGATGAATCACAAATAGAGATGAACATAGGGCCCTGGAAGTTGTTAGTCAGGGTATGCACATCCTGAAGTAGTCCCGTTTCCCAAGAATCTGAAGTTCTTATTGTGTAGGAATCTGTATTGGAATCACTTCCCAAATGGTTGCATGCATAAATTTGTTAGGCCTATAAAAGGCTATACAATGCATGGAGCCCATATTATCAGGACGTGCCTAATTTCGGCACTTTTCCAAGTACCTGTACTATAAGTATTATCTTGTGTGTAGAAGATTTTGCAACTCTATTAGTAGCTCCTGTAATGTTTATTGTGTGAAGCAATCAACTACGAGGAACCTCATTATAAGTAATATTATCAGAGTCTTGCCTACTGTATCCATTGTAACTTCCATTATGATGACAGCTGTATATGCTAGAGGATGTTGAGAGATGTTGTCAAAACTATGGCACTACCCTGCTTTTCAGCAACCGATCACCCCCCTTATATCCCACACACTGATACAGCAATGCATGATCTCATTATCCAGCCTACTCTTGGTGCTAACCGATATGAACTCTCTTTCTTTTTTTTTCTTCTTTTTTTTTTTTTTTGCAGGGGTATAACCCTCATCTATCTCACAGACAAGAATACAAGAGACATGGATCTCCTGTCAGTATCACCAATTACATAAAAAACTCCCCAACCCAGAGCAATGATGTTATAATCTACTGGACCAAAGACTATCTCCATCCTCAAGTGAGCAATACCTGTTATGCTCAGTACTCAGTCCTTGAGAGACGAAATCAACAATTTCAGGTTCAGCATAATATTGTTGATTCTATGTTACTATGAAGAGGTCAATGAGTGTGTTATAGTGACCCTTATGACCTTGTCATATAGGGTCCATTTAGTCCTGGGAACATTGGCTGTAAATATTATTCTTGCATGACTATTCACTAAAAGTCTGAGACCTTGGAAGGAAGGATAGGCTTAATATTCCTATCCAGCAAGTAGATATTTATAAAGTTAACATGCTTTGCATGGTGGTAATGTTACTGCTATCAATCATTGCAGGGATTCTGTATAGCAATTGATATGGTCAAAAGTTTGTCTTCTTCTGATTTATTGCAACAGTTGAAGCTGAAAGGTGTTAGAAGTCCAGATGTGTCCAGAGCACTAGGTGAGTAGGGGTTTGGGTAAGGATCATCACTGGAAAAAGCTGTCAGCACATGCAGTGTGTGGCTATTCTTTCCATGCATTTTCACCCTTTAGATACTAGGCCTTTATTTTTGTGTGTTTCAACAACCCGATTGTTTATCTGTAGTAAGAGAAAAGCTGGCAATTGATAGGGATTCGGAAGTCTCTGCTACTTCCCTTCGAGTGTCTCTGTTATGTCCGGTCAGTTCACTGCATGCAACACATACCGTATTAAACACACATCATGTCTATAATGTCTGACTGCAGCTAGGGAAGATGAGGATGACCCATCCTTGCAGGTAATAGTGTTAAACTAACCTGGTTCCTCATAACGATGAGTTACCCTTAAATGCAGATCGCATACCTGCACACATCTCCAGTGTTTTGATGCAAGCATATTTCTACAAATGAATGAGAGGTGGGTGGGTGGGTGGGTGACTTGTAATTACCATAAAAGGAAATCAAAACAACATGTAGGAAATCCTAGATTGGTATGAGGTGATTTTGTTTCCTTCCAGGAATTCTAGAAAGTAAATTCTCAATAATTTATTTATTGTGCAGAAAAGCCAGGTGGGTATGTCCCGTATGTGATAAATCAGCTACAGCAGAAAACTTGGTAATGGATGGGTAAGTGATAGATGAACCTTAGACCTTTGCTTCATGTTTGCTGATTGGTTGAAACCAGGTTATTTAAGGAGATTTGTATGGAATCCACTTCTAATGATATTGAATTTTTCTCTGATGGAAGTTGGCATCCTATTTCAACCAAAGATGGTAAGTTTGGATGACGTATGTAGTACTGATCCAGATGGTACCTTATGGAGTGTTGCATGCTGATATTGCAGATCAAAGCATGTTTGTGGTTTTCCTGCATTCCATTGACCACATTAAAGATGTATAGTACCTTTTAGATACTTGTGGTATATAAGGGAGGTTAGTGTGGCTATGTCCATATTTTTAACGACTCCAAAAGGTCATTGTTGCTAGGAAGTTTTTGTGTGCATACACAGTCTTAAGTGTACAGTATATTTATTATGGGATATGAGCTATTGGATACGAGTGAAGATATCTTTTCCACGTGATTAGCATGCATATTTGCAACATTAGTGTGTCCCTGTATGTGAAATGTATTTCATCTAATGATGCAATGTTTACTATAGGTCCCACTCATAGACTGACTCCTGACCGGAGACCCCTGACTGTGGAGGATGGTCCCTCTCCAGTCACCATCACAGACAGTTCTGATAATGGCAGTAGAGGTGTGTTCATCATTTTCCAGGCAGAAGCGACTTATTAAGTATAAAATAAGCAGGGGTTTCCCTTTTTCAAGGGTTGCAACAATAATTAGTGTATCTCAGTGCTTTCAGATGTTTAGTTATGACTAACAGGATTTGTAATAGCAATGAGCTCATTGATTATTTCAGTCCCTAATTCTTAGAAACCAAGGGAGGTGAATCCCTCTTTCACAAATTGTTTATCCCAGGAATACAGGATGCTTTTGATTTCCTAATTACTATCACAGGTGAGGGTACCAAGCATGACCCTATTGTTATTGACCTAACAAGTGATGATGAAGAAGAGGGACCACTTAACCTCACTTCCACTGTCTCCTACTCTTCCTCTGTGACTTCATCCTCCTCGTCCTGTTCTTCCTCCTCTTCCATATTCCCCTTCACTAACGACATGATCTCCAGTGCCTCCTCCTCTTCATCATCTTCCTCCTATCCTTCCAATTGGCTTCGTGATGAAGTCTGCAGAGACGGAATATCACGGACGTCTGTATCTGTCAAACGAAGGTGCTCATCTACTGATGGTGGACTTAGCACTAATGAACTGACACTGCCCAACACTGTGGTGTCCAATGGCATGGCTACAACCACTACCCACCTCACAACAGCTCTGCCTGTGCCAGTGATCACAGAATATGCTCCTTCATTGCCCTACTATAATCATTTCTTAACCCAACCTTCAATACAAACTGTTTTAGCTTCATCTGACAATTCTGGTACTGGTGGAGCTGTTAATTTAGATGACATGCAACATTTATCCTCACTCAATTGTGAGTTCTGGTGATTTATAGTTGTAGCTGCCGACTGAACAAACAGAGAGATTCTATATGTAGAATAGAAATTTAGCTCAATCCTGATTTGCTGTGGCTGTGATTTCTGGTCCAATGCATGGTGTGTATTCATACTGTATGTGTGGGCAGTACCAATGAATCGGTAATGATATAAATTGTCTAATTGAAAAAGATTGTATAATCTTTATTAGACTGAGCATTTTAAATGAACTGATTCTCTCTGCTTGTGATGTGTGTATGTATGTTATAGTCGGACATTTTCCAATCAAATGGAAGTACTTGGCTGTTAAAAAAGAGTGTTCTAACTGGAAAATGTCCTTGATATTAGATCTCCATGACGATATTGATGTAGCATAATTATTTATGATTTATGGACTGTTTTATCCCTTGGGAATTGCTCGAGTGATCCTAGGTGAATACATAATATTTTGCCCCTCCCACACACTATTCCTGTAATGCTCCATGATGTTGCTTATGCCATAAGAAAATAATTATATTTTGCAGTTGATGATCCTCTATTTTCATTCAACCAAGCAGAAATGTAAAGTCTGGCTACAACAGTTACTAATCAATCTGTAATCTTGTCTTGTCTTTGCAGGGAGACCCCAGTACTACTATCTTAAAGACTGATCAATCACTTAGTCAATGTTCCTTTCTTTATGTTATGTTTATTTATTATACAAATTCAATCCTGATAAGTGTCTATCAAATTGTGTGTTGAAAGATGTGCATAGTCGGCAAAATTTATTAAAAATCAGCAGTGCTGATTCAGCAAATATTTGTTTTGAAGGGTCGAGAAATGGCGGGTGCAAATAGTTCACCTTTCTCGTTGTCGGCTGAGCCCAAGGACGGATTAAGTAATGGTAAAGACGTGGATTTGAACTCTAGCGGTTATCTTGATGATTTGAGCACGAATGATTCTCCAGAGTTCATCGATTTAACAGCCTTTGCTGATGGAAATCCTCTGACTGGGTAAGATAATTAATCGTGTGCATGTTGAATGTTGCTCAGCTAGCAACTTTGCCCCTTGCTAATTGGTGGGAAGGAGAGTACTGGTGTATGCTAGGTGATTGTTGGTCTGTGCAGCTGTACTTTATGGTCTATGATATATTATCATAGTGAGCAAGAGCGAGGTTGCATGTTTGCCCTTTGAGAGCACTGATTGGAGGGAAGCTACTGAGAGTAGTGTGCTACTCATTCCAAATTGTGCACATGTATAGAATCTGGTAAGAAGTACCAAGGTGGGGTGACTTGGTGCTCCAACTAGTGTACTTCCTGCTCCAATGTTATGACACCTATATATGCGGTTACCAGTCTCCTCACCTTAACCTATCTATCTTCATCAATAGGTCAAAATCCAGCCAATCGTCCATTCTGAAAACCCCAACTCTCAAGCTTACCACATCCCAGATGCCCATCATCCCCATGGCAACTCCAACAACTTCCCCCTCTCCCCCTGCTTTCTCCCCCTCCTCCCCCCCTGCTTCCTCCCCTTTCTCCCCCTCCTCCCCCCCTGGTTCCTCAGTCATCTCCAGCACCTCTCGCCAACATCCCATAGCTTCTTCCAACATCGTTCCTTACCACTTAGTGGATGTAGAGGTCCACCTCAAGCCAGGCTGCCACGATATGCTGCTGCAAGGCAAAGTAGGTGTGGTCAGCAAAATATCCGGAAAGATTGCTACAGTTCGCATCAAGGAGAACTCGTCTGATATCAGCATTCCTCATCAATCTCTCCAACCTGTACCCCCGCAGCTCTCTGATACTGTCAAGGTGATCGGAGGGAGTGAAACAGTGTTAGGGCTAATAGGCAACCTAGTGAGCAAATTGGGAATTTATGGCATTGTCCAGTTCATCTCGTGGAACAGGCAACGGAGAAAAAACCCAGCACAAATTCCCCTCTCTCATCTCGGACGCTACTCACCAAAGAGTAAATTCTCTTCTTCAAGTTTTCCGTCAGGTGTGAGCATGAATGGGATTAGAGTGGTAAGCAGCACAACGGCTGCTGAACCGGCCCAATTTATTTACCCCGTGCAATTTTTGGCAGTGCCAACACAAGGCTCTTCCTTTGGACTCCCTGTCTTCCGTAATCACTCATCTTTCCCTTTCTTATCAACTTCCTCTTCATCATCATCTTCTTCATCTTCTTCTTCTTCTATCTTTACATCTTCATCATCTTCTTCTTCTTCTTCTTCTTCTTCGTCCTTCAATGAAAATGTGGAGCGGGATTCTTCATTGTCTGCCTTAAAGCTTCCTTCATCATTCTCAAGTTCAAGACTGAATCCATTTACTGGCTCTTCGTCCTTCAATGAAAATGTGGAGCGGGATTCTTCATTGTCTGCCTTAAAGCTTCCTTCATTCTCTAGTTCAAGACTGAATCCATTTACTGGCTCTTCGTCCTTCAATAAAAATGTGGAGCGGGATTCAGCTATTTCTCGCAGAACAACAAACTGTCCCTCAGCTTCCCTCATGAGTTCTGCTGTTATCTCTAGCATTTCTAGTGCAATCAGAACACAAGACCCCAGAGCACTGCAGTTCAACAGCAGGATTCATAAACAGCAGCGCATTGACAGGCCCACAGGACAGCTTCTTACCTATCCCATAACGTCCAATGTGATAGGGACTGCAGGATTCAAGATGATGATGGAGCAGCTGAAGACTTCAAAAGGACGTACTAGTCGAGGAGGAGGAGATGGCACTAATGGGTACGACATTAATGAAGTGTTGGAGAAGTTGGTTAGAAATCAGCGGGATTACACTGCTGAGCTCAGCAGTCCGACAACACCAGGTAAGGGGATTCTCTCTCTCTCTCTCTCTCTCTCTCTCTCTCTCTCTCTCTCAAGATTCATATCCAGTTTTCATACTCATTCAGGGAACAGCAATCATGACATCAGGACATCATGTGTACGCGTATCTTTAGTGTGTCCTGTAAGTCCATGTGTGCATGTATCATCGGTGTGTCCTATAAGTCCATGTGTGTAGTCCATGTGTGCATGTATCATTAACTAGTGTGTCTTCAGGGTTTCTAGGTAGCTCCTTAAGATGTGTTGGGAGAACCCTGGTGTCCTGTAAGTCAATGTTAATCGTTAGTTTATCCTGTAAGCACAAAATATAAATTGTACTGTATTGTGCGAACCTTTCATTAATTATTTCAGCTGAGTCAGCAAAGAATGAAGTATCCTTCCAGGTAAGCTTCCATATGCCTACAATAAATCATTCTTTAACCACATCAAAGGGGAAATGGGATGGGGAAGTTTCCTTTCTTTGATGGGGAATCAACCCTAATCTATTTCACTTTCAGTATTACTACATATTTGGATTTGATCTAGACCACACATGGAACCACATGAGCAAAACATGATCACCGCATGCCAAACACATGCTAATAATCACATTACCATCACCATAATTAATCATAGGAGGTTAGTATGTGGTCAGAAATCTTCTGTTAATTATCTTGATTATATAAGGCTGGACAATCATCAATCTTGAATTTTTAGAAGTCGATGACATGAGATTTATCAATTTCTGTATATACTTTTCAGGGGCAAGTTTTGCAAGCATCTGCAGTGTTTCGATGCCGAGAGCTACATCACTTTCCACGAGAAACGAATGTATGATGAAGGGACACTCTGAAAGAGCTAGAGCAAAACCTCTATATTTATAATACCTTACTGCTAATGACCTTCTAAGATCAAGGACTATACAGTTGAACTCCCTCCCTCTAATCAGGACCCCTGAAATGAGGCCACCCATGTATTCAAAAAAAAAAAAAGTCCCTATAATATAAATCCACCCTGAAATAAGGCCACCCCTCTAATCAGGACACTTCTGCTGGCCCCAAAGGTGGCCGGATTAGAGGGAGTCCACTGTAGTTACCTTTCTACAAAGGATAGGTCCCAGTGTGTTTGTTGTTTGCACCTACAAAGCTAGATCATTTTAGCAGTATAATACAAACACTGGTTCAGTGTAGTCGTATTCTTGCACCACTTTATAGGGTTAAGAGGAAAATAAAGCAAATTGGTGGATGCTATGTGAAGCAGTCATCTGATAAGAAGTGGAATTGTCCGATATGCGACAAGATCACTCACATACCTCACCTTTATATTGACAAGTATGTCCATCTATTTACCATGTGAACGAGCTAGAGATTACAAGACAGTAAAATAGAAAACTGCTATGTGTATTGAACTGGGAATAAGCTATTCTAGTCCTAGTTCTGCTGTTCTGTAATAGACATCAAGCAAGGCCTAGCTGGTTGTGTCCACACACTTTGCAGGGTCCAACTGGTTGTGTCCAATATGTCCACACACTTTGTCATTTATCACTCTATTATAGAGCACTGATGAAGGTGCTGAAGGAATCCAGTGCTACTGAAGTCGAGCTGAAGAGAAATGGTTCTTGGGCTCCCATTAACAGTAAGTCTGAGCATCAAACATTTCTTTCTTTTCATATTGTATAGCAACTTGTTTCTTCTTTCAGAAAATGCTCAAGTTGAGGTTATTGACTTGACAGATGATTAGTTGTTTTTCTTGTTTTTGTTGTTGTTGTTGTTATTTTTTACTTATTGAGTGTTTTTCATACACTTTAATATCTCCTTGATCTCTCTTTTGATTTATGTGGGTGGATGTCATGTGCATCTATCACTATAGTAACCATTAATAAAAATTAGTTTTTTTTTTACTAGTAATAACTGAGCATTGCCAAGTATGAGAACTGATATGAACTAAATGTCTCCCTCGTAGCCAGGGACAGCAGCCATGTCAGGGTGCAGCAAATCACAGTAGAAACAGACTGTTCCTCCCAATCCCTCCATGAGACTATAAGGGAAATCAGGAACACCCACTGTGTAGCGTTGTGGATCTACAAAAACTTCCACTTCTTTTCTGATCTCTCTGCTCCTGATTGCCTCTGCCATCTTGAATGCTCTGTAAAGGTGTTCCTGAGCACCAGTGTAGCGATACATCATTAAGAAAGCATAGCCACTCCCTGCAGTTCCATGACACACCCCGTAACCTTTCTTCAAAATGCCTCTCTCCCAGATGCACTTAAGTGTCTGATCAAGCGAGCGTAAGATAGTCTTATCCTCACTGAGAACCTTGTGTGCTTGATAGAGGGTGTAGATCACACCTGGAGCGCCGTGACACCAGTGCACCAACTTGTCCTCACCTTTCCCAAACAGGGATGGGAAGTTTCCAGAGGGGAATTGCGAGCTGAGTATGCCCTCAAGAGTCTCCAAGATCCATGGTTTGTTGGAAGGTTCTTGACACCATTCTGGGAATTGGAGGAGGATGTAAAGGATTCCTGTCACCCCATGAGCAGCTCCTATGTAGTTGGACCCATGGAAGAAGTACTGCAGGGCTCTGTATACATGTAATATAGTAGCACAAGGACATCATTAACCTGTTGGAAGAAGTTTTCAACCTTGAAGGCAGCATTATTACACCTATGATAGGTCTACTGTCTGAAAGTTCTATTTAAAGGTAAAGGGTCATCAGTATTAGGTACTAGCTTAGTCACACCATGGTTAAATTATTTACCCAGTGCCTGGATGCTTTATTCCACTATTCTCTTTCCCAGATTTAATGATGGCATCAAAGACCTGTCTAGCAGCTGCTTTGAGTCCCATCCTCTCACAAACCTCCTTGGAGACATGCTTCTTTACAAAGAGGAGACAAAATAAGAAGCCTGCTCTCCCAAATAAGATCTCATCCTCGGCTTCTTTACTTAGGCTGGAGGAGAGAAAGGTCATGAGTTTACGAAAGTGCTCTTCAGTCCTCGAGAGCTGTCCCGACGTCCAGAAAATAACTGTTGCAAGAGCATGAATTCCTACAGTGCAAAAAGAACAGGAATTCTGCTGATCATCATAGCAATAGCAAGATCTGCTACACTACATAAATATAATTACAGATAGTCCTCCCCTCCCCCCTTTATGTTTGTCAGGTATATCAATACATGTGTCCATAGCACACAGACATGACGTACCTGCACTCCCTATGTAGAATGCAATGTCATCTCCTGCATGAATTCGTCTTCTAGGTGTTAGCAAACTCAAAGCCACTTCAATGGCTGAAACTGCACACTTGCGATGAAATTCGGCCTTATCTTTTTCTCCTTCAGCTCCGAAAAATTTTGTCAGTTTCCAGTGGAGGTATGCATTCCCTCCACTACCTACATAGATGGAGCTGTCTTGCTTTGAACACTCTCTCACACTTGCAGGAGATACATCACTTTGTGGAGGGCATGCCTTCATTATCAGTTCTATGTGTTTTAAAATCCATGCCCTTGTCTCTTGCTGGAGTCTCATGTACTCAGGGGATGTCTCAAAGGTGGAAATGTTGCCAGGAGTGCTGGAATCAACAGAGCTAATGCTGGTTTGTGACTGGAAAGAATTCAGTCTACTCAAGAAAACATCATAATCTGGCATTGTATTTGGAATGTGCCGTGACCTATATATCAAGAATGAACTCATAACATATAATCTCATGCATTACAGAGTTTGTGTATAAACTTGCCTGGACATTTTCTCGCTGCTGCTGGCTAGCCAGGCCCCTCATGGGACGGGTAAAGATCGTCAATAGGCGCCCAAAGCCTAGCGCGTAAGGAGTTAAAGTTAGAATCCATGTGTTCAATTCAATGTCTCTATCTAGCTAGCTTTTCCCTGAAGTATCGATCATAATGGCGGATTCAGACGAGGAATTGGAGCCTTTTCAAATGACGGGAGAGGAATTTATTCCCAGGAAGAGACGGTTCACCAAGGAGGACAGGATATACGGTATGTGGGCGGAGCATGACTCTGATGATGAATACAGCAGGTAAATTATCACTCACTCACTCAGCATGTGATTTTAGTGGATACTTCCATCCTTTGCTGGGAAATGTGTACTTAATGTGGAATTATTAAATCCCTTTGATACTGATTATTAAGGCTCTCTATTGATTGCCCTTGAACATCATCCATGCAGGCAAAAGGACTACACACGACCTGTAAACTTTGTGAGCTCAGGAAGGACAGGAGAGGAGGGGGATGGAACAGGGGACGAAGATTCGGATTATGGGGAAGAGGTGAGATTGACCACTCCCATTTCTTGTACAGTCGAGTCATCCTTGATTTTCTTACCCACCCTGTTTGGTACATATGAGAATGGACTAATACTGGATGTTATGTGTAACGCTATGTACCAGGAACTGGATGAGGAGGCCAAGCGTATTTTGGAGCAGTTGGAGCAACAGAAGCTGGACCGTGGAGGCCAGAAGGCTGGTATAGGCAAGTTCACACATGCCTCCTTGGAGAAAAATAAGAAACTCTCCATGTTCAAAACTCAGGAGCAGAAAAGTAAGCAACACACCCTCAAGAAAGAGGGTATCGATATCATAAAGAAAAAAAATTTAGTTTGGAGATCGAGTACAAAAAAAAAAATTAAAACGGTGATTTCCCTAAAATTAATTTTCCTTCTCCCCCCCCCCCCCCCCCCCCCCTTTCTTTTTTCTTTCTTTAGTAAATGATGACAAGAAAACCAGCTCTTCTCTCAAATCATCTCTGAAGAAGAAGAAGCAGCCGTTGTTTTCTCAGTCCAAGCCCGTGGACAAGGACTTTGGCCGCTGGGAAAGATACACCACAGGTTTTGGCAGCAAGATGCTGTCCAAGATGGGGTGGAAGCAGGGGACAGGGTTGGGCTCTGGAGGAGAGGGGATAGTCAACCCTGTCAGAGCCACTAGTCACAAGGAGTTTGGAAAAGGGTTGGCTCACATGCAAGTCAGTAAGGTAAGGAAATCAATTTATTCTTGTAGCTATTAGAGGAGGTAGTATAATAACAAGATTGGCACTCTAGGGGGTGGAATATTCCTTTGATTAAGGGTGCCCCCAAATGGTATCATGTTAAGGTGTTTAACACCATAAACTTCCTAAGGATATCAGCATTACATCCAGGATTCCTTTCCTTTAAGTAATATAACCTAGATGGGACTGTTTACCATAACTTATATCCATGGTATCCCTAAAGGGATATTAGCATGGTGTCCCCAAAGGATATTAGCATGGTGTCCCTAAAGGGATATTAGCATGGTATCCCTAAAGGGATATTAGCATGGTGTCCCTAAAGGGATATTAGCATGGTATCCTCAAAGGATATTAGTGTGATTTCCATGTAATAGTTAGAACACGGTAGTCTGGTGATTATGGCCAATAAACAACCTTATCCTCGGGCTGCACCCTCGGATTCGGTTGTTTATTTGGCCATAATCACCAGGACTACCGTGTTCTAACTGTTATATATCCCCAGGGTGCACGATTTCATTGGTCGGTCTGTAGTTTTAGCTAGCTAGCTAGATAGCTACCCCTTAGTTACGAAATAAAACGAAAATTCCTGCCATGGCTTGTCCCTGTCCTGGGATGTGCGGTTATTCAGACGCCAACTCCACAGAGCCTCGTGCTCTTGAGCCCGTTTGCGAAGACCACGACGACTATACGAGGCTCAACTCGAACTCCTCCCATGCTCACCACACCCAGCTATTAACGAGTTCCTCCACCCACTTTTTGTTTTTGCTAGCGACAGTGAACTAGCTAAGCTAGCGGAAGGTATGACGCCAAAAAATACTGAACTAATACCAAATGTGCCTTAGACAATAATTTCTTCCAGTGGAAAATTGCTATGAAGTTTCCTTGTGACCCAGCCAGATGACTTCTTCATTTTCCAACAATCACCCAGAGACAGAAATAGATTCTTTAGTAATAGTTAATGACAATGTCATTATCTTCGTAATCATCTTCCAACAGTCATCTTCCAACAGTCAGCTATAAACTACCAACATAATACAGAGACAGAAATAGACTATAACTAGTTAATGGCAATATTATCTGATGGTTATCTTCATTATTATCATCTTCCGAAGTCAGCTTCAGAAAACCTAAAACTGTTGTTATTCATAGCCTGGGGAACAGTGCGTTTATGAGTCATAAACGCACTTTACCCTAAGGGAGGGAATTTATGACAGTAAGAGCACTTTTCTCTATGGGAACAAATGTATTAGGTGGGATATAATATAGTTAAATAAGATATAAAAGGATGATCATATGTCATGCAGCCGACAGAATCACTGGTTGATGTGTCAGACTCTGATGAAGAACAAAAAGACACAGAGGAAAGCCACCAATGGAGGAGAGGAAAAGTAAGTGATCAAAACTTTGTCCCTTAGATTATGTACGTATAGTAGGCCTGAGGGCACTGGTGCCAGTGAGGGGTAGGTGCGGGCACCTGGTGCCAGGCCTGAGGGCTCTGGTGCCAGTGAGGAGTAGGTGCTAGGTCAAGGATAAATGGCAGTTTGGGTTACTATCGACCCTTGGGACAAATTCCAGTGTCGCTGGTTAGCTAAATTGGATTCTATGTTGGGATCCAGTGGTCTGACTATACATCTTTGAATCCTAGATACAGCCCTGATGGCTCCTAGATCTATAGTATTTAGAAACCCTTAAAGTAATTTCCCCCTTTGTTAGGGACCAGCGAAGCCGAAATACATTTACAAGACAGTGGAAGAATTGATGGAGTCCAGTGAGCCTTATCACAGCCGATCAGGCAAGTCCCGAGGAGGAGGAGGAGGGGTGGGGCAGTCGTCTGTCAAGGTGATCGATATGACTGGTCCTCAGAAGAGAGTGTTGTCCAGTTATGAGGAAATGCACGAGTCCCATGCCCTTCCAGATCAAATGGCACAAAAAGGTGAAGAAGTTAGTATTTGAAATAGCATGGGTCTAATTTTCCTAACATTATAATATGTATAATTGGGCAGTACGCACTGTGCAAAGGGGTCTTTCATGGATTACCCAAGTTTCCATTTAAAGTGCACCATATTATTTTATAGTGCACATTCAAGCTAGCACACCATAATTCAATGATCACAGTGGATACCCAGACTTCCATTTAAAGCACACCAGGCCAATGCATATTGACAATAGGCTTCCATATAAGCATGTACGTGCACCGTATTATCCAAGCCAATACAATGATCCCTTTGACACTGTTTCAATGATTACAGCCAGCTCTAGAGGTGTCCATTATTTCATTCCATCCAGGCACTGAGCAGAAGTTGTTTCTTTCGGAACTGTTGTACAATGTGAACTTACTGGTGGAGAAGACTGAACATGACATCATGGAAACGGACAGGAAGCTAAAGTACAATCGTGACCTGATTATAAACTTGCAGCATGAGAAAGAGGAAAGGGAACTTCAGCGAGAGGATGAGGAGAAGCAGATAGAAAAACTCACAGAGATTCTGAATACTGTTGAAGTGTGAGTCTTTGTGTCCTTTGTTTAATGGTTTTGGTGAGGGTCCTCTCCCATCTGTATGGTGTGAAGCAAGCCTTTCATGGAATGGCTTTTGTCAGTGTGGGGCTCCTGTCACAGGTTTGACACTCTTTTAACAGCAGAATTAGGGCCTTAATCCAATGCCCTTTAATGGTTAGGTGTAGACACTTTCATCTTTTCCAGGGTTATCCCAAAGAAAGAATGAATGAAAGAAAGAAAGAAAGAGAAAAAAAAAACTCTATATCCAGGGGGCCTAACTCTGTCTCTGATTTGAGAATAGAAGTAGTACTGGGAGTACACCAATATCTGTGCAGGAAAAGAACTTTTTTCTAAATATGAGCTCCTGCAACTCAGCTCTCTGTCAGAAGCAATTATTGGTCATTTTTATATTGAAGTCACCCAGTAGAAGGCATAAGGGAGACTTCACTGTTAGTAGCTACAGTTATAGCATGCCACACTCCATTTGTGCCACATGCATGTCACATGCATATCACATTCTGGTCGGTGGACTTGAGAGGATAAGAGATAGGTTAAGAGTGTTCTTTTTCTTTCTGTAGATTTGAGAAGCGTTTGAAGTGTGAGGACCAGACGCCATTGACACTGACCGAATGCGAGGACTTGATGATTGACCTTCAGAAGGAGTATCCTGTGGAGTATGCAGCATACAACCTCTCCTCTGTGGCTGTTGCCATTGTCTTCCCTCTCATAAAGAAGCATCTTGATGTACGTAAGCAGCCAACCTCATCTAATCTCATGTCATGTCTGTGCATATCCACACCAAGTTTCTCATGTCTGTGTCCACACCAAGTTTTTCATTCGGCACAAGAGTTTGCCAATGTGGCAATCTTCTAGCTGTAATGTTTCCACATTGAATTTCAGCTTCAAGCCTACTAGGAGAGAGAGAGAGAGAGAGAGAGAGAGGAGACCTGTTCATAATACATATTTATCCTTTTAGCCTTCCTAAATTACTGTTGCCATAAAAATCTATGATTTACCATCCATTGTTGTTGGTATATTCCTACATGGCATCATAGGATTGGGACATGCTTGCATCGCCTAGTGAGCCCGTGGGAGTGTTTCAGAGATGGAAGTCTCTCCTCAGAGAACAGAAGTCAGACCACACCATGCCATCCTCTGAAAAGTGAGAACCTATACCTGCAAGATGTCTCTAATCACACCACCCTCTATTGAGACCATCTCTCTATTAATTGAGGCATCTATTCCAGCTGCAGTCTAATCAGACCCCAACAGCACCTATTCCAGCTGCAGTGAAGCAGGTCACCCTATAATGGTCCCAACAGCACCTGACCACCCTGTAATGAGACCCATTCAATTGGGTCACCCTGTAATGAGATGTCCCAACAGCACCCATTGACCTGTCTAATCAGACCACCCTGTAATGAGACCCAACAGCACCTATTTCAGCTGCAGTGAAACCTGTCTAATCTGTAATGAGATCACCTTTCTATTGAGACCCTGACTGGGGAGAAAGGAGGTCACTGTATACTGTAATGAGATCACCTTTCTGTTGAGGCCCTGCGGTTATTGTATGTCCTGAGGTCATTGTTGGCCCTGAGGTCACTGTATACTGTACAAAGTTCACTGGGGAAGCTTCCACCTCTATTGGTACATACATTTTTTTTTCTTTTCTTTTTTTTTCCCTTTGTGTTTCAGTATGGATCCATACGATAGATTAGTTTGGGAGGTGTGGATGCCCAAATTTAGGAAACTGATTCTCTCATGGTCTCCTCGTGTGTGCAACCCCATTGTTGACCTACTGGAGTGCTGGCGACCTCTCCTGCCCTACTGGGTCCTGGAGAACATCCTGGACCAGCTGGTGCTGCCCAAGCTCCAGACAGAGCAGGAGAACTGGGACCCCACAACTGACATTGTCCCCATTCACAAATGGATCCATCCATGGCTCCCTTTCATGAGTAAGTCAATTAACACCCCCAACAGGTGTTGAGGTCACCTGAGAAAGACTTGTAACAATGTACAATGGCCAGAGATCTCCTGAGGATTTTAAAAATACAGACAGCTATGAATTTTTGCATTTCAGTTAGAGGATAAACTTCAGTATGCTACTCCAGTATTCTTATCCATGACCTGCACACACCTCCTGTGAATATAGATAAGAAATTAGAGGTCCTGTATCCTTCCATTCGTTACAAGATGGCATCTGCCCTGGCTAACTGGCATCCCTCCGATAAATCAGCACACAAGATACTGGAACCTTGGGTGCAGGTATGTACATATATGCATACCTCTATGTCTGTTTACCTACAGTGCACTCAATCCTGTACAGATAGCCCATCATTATTAGATATGAACTCCAAACCGTACCGCTGATACAAATTGAACCTCTAAAGAGTGGAAACCTCTTATTTTAAAGGAAAATATACCTGGTCCCAAAGATAGAGATTCCATTGTATTTGAGAGAGTGACCGAGCCAATAAGTTACCTAGTGCTATCACTCTGTGATAAATTTAAGTTACCTAGTGTTATCACTCTGTGATAAATTTAAGTTACCTAGTGTTATCACTCTGTGATTAATTTAAGTTACCTAGTGCTATCACTCTGTAGTTACCTAGCGCTATCACTCTGTGATAAACTCTGTGGTAAATTTAAGTTACCTAAGTGCTATCACTCTGTGATAAATTTACTGCATGCTGCATGCTTATATTTAAAGGTTTTTACTCCTCAAGTGATGGAAACCTTTGTGGTCAGGACCATCTTGCCCAAACTAGTTACAAGTCTGCAGATGGAACTACGCATTAACCCTCACAAACAGAATATAGGTGAGTCAAGGGCCATTCACTATGTAAATCCAATATCTGTGATACTTGATATGTGTAGAGTAAGCTTAATTATGATGATCTTCTGGCATATACAGCTCCATTTGAGTGGGTTAGAGCATGGAGAGACATGGTTGGACCAGGAAACTATGCGAGTATCTTAGAGACAAACTTTTTCCCCAAATGGATCCAGGTGCTATCTTCCTGGCTGGCCAACAATCCCAATTTTGATGAAGTTACCAGATGGTATGTAATTAGCAAGTGCATTTAATTTTAGTATAGAGAGGTTCTTATCTCCCCCACAACAACAAAAGCCACCTTTTAATGAAATGAATGAAATAGCCACTCTAAAACGTTCATCACTATAAAATAGTCACCTCTCTAATAAAATAGCCACTTCTTTAATTGTCTAAAAGGTCTATCAATCTTTTGTTGTAGGTTTAGTGGTTGGAAGAGCATGTTTGATGTAGAAGTCTTGAGACAACCTTCTGTCAAGTTTTACTTTGACCATGCTCTGGTTATGATGAATGAGGCTGTAGCAGGCACCTTCCAGCCAGGGGCCAGAGAGAATGTGGCTTACTTCATTAGCATGGAAAAGAGGTCAGTGTTAGTTAATCCAGCTAAAGGTCAGTGTTAGTACAACCTTTTGTTCACCCATGTATTGTTGGTCAAAGTGACAAAGGTCAATTTCTTAATTTGATCAAAATCCTATCAACAGTTATGGGTTAGATCATCAGTTACCTTATTGGAGATACAGACTTTGAGATCAGGAATGACCTCGTGCATGTTGTGGCCTGGTACTGTGCATGCACTATATGGGACTCAGATTGTTTTACGATTTGATAATGATGATTGTGATTACACAGGAGACAGCAACCCTCTCAGAAAGTTGCACCAACTCTTCTTCGAGAACTTGTCGAGAAAAAGGTATGTATAGTGGTGGGCACTAATTAGAAAAAAATGTTTTAAGAGCACTCTTTGATTTTTGTTGTGTTTAGGCAGAGGAACTGGGGATTATCTTTATGCCCGTGCCTGGACACAAGCAGCATGATGGAAAACCATTGTACAATTTTGGACGTGCCACTGTGTACATGGAGAGACAGGTTTTGTTCGTGATGAACTCTCCTGGACAGTTCAGGCCAATTTCACTGGACGATCTATTAAGACTGGCCTAGTAGCCTTAATATAATGTATCACTTCTAATCTTCTCTCTCTCTCTATGCACTTTCATTATGCACCACCAAAACCAATTCTTTTTCATACCTATGCAACAGTCCCATGTAGGTAGAAACTAGCTCCTAAGCCAAATATACAGCCATCGGGACCTAAGCTTTGAGATATGGATATGCCATTAATAATAATTAGGACCTTCATGCTTCATTTTATCTCGTGATCCTTGGGGTACAGATATACATACATGTAGCTACACCATTAGGACGAATGAAAATGAGCAATGGCCAATGGTACATGGTTTCCCAAGTAGCTAGAAACCTGTAGCTACAGCTCGATTAAGCTTTGGGGGTGAAATCTTGTATAGAGATACATGTAATGTATTTTTATTATAGAGATAAGACATTTCTCTCTCCATGCACAGCTACACTCATCATGGTACTACAGCACAAGATATGTAGCTTGCTGTGCAAGATATAGAAATTAATTTGATCTGTAAGTGATGTTGTATCTTGCTAGCAATGGTATTGCAGGAGAAATGTGTCTGCTGAGTGAGTCACGATTTTCTTTTGAGAATGGGTCAAAGTTCAGATGACGTGACCTCTTGAAGAGTCCTTCACGGTTCTCTATAGCACATCTGAGCCCTTCCTCAGAAACACTGAAATCTAAGAACTTCAAGATCTTCCTCAACTCCTCTTCAAGATTAGTCTTCAGCTTTTCATACTGAACCAAATGTATTTCAGTCTCATTTTGAGAAATCCATGTATGTAGCAGATAAGCCCATGAAATTCCCTTGTATTCAACAAACCAATCCCACTTGGAATTACCTAGATTGAAATATTGATTATCAAACACTTGCTGTTCATAGCTAGCTAGCTAATATTAATGACTGACAACTACATGTACAGCCTTTCTGAGATTCATTGGTGCCACCTTATCTTGAAGTGTTCTTATGTTTTTCAGGTGTACTTTCTATACACATTTTGCTGGGTTACTGATGGATACTCCACAAAATTCAAAGGTTCCTAGCTATATTATGGCTAGCTAATTGCATCACTTACTGATAAAATTGGTTTCATCAGCTAAACCGACATGCTCATTCAACGATCGTTTTGAGTTCCATCTCCTGTTAGCTTCACTGACCAGCGCATCGAATGGATTACGCACCAATATAATAGCCTTATCGTACACTTTTTTCCCTGTAACCACTTGCACATCTTTCGGTAGCTCCCTAGTATCTGCATGGTGAGTCTTGATGGCAATAACATTACCAGTGACGACAGATTCTCCAGGAAAAATCATTTTAAGCACTCCATCACAATATATAGATCCAGTGAACACACCAGTCACTTGCTCCAGTAAATATCTCAGCCAAGTGTTGCCCGAGCCATGGAAACTCACAAGAGCTACCAGTGGCAATCGTTGGTCAAGGAATCTTCTTTTGGTGCACCATTTAACTTTTCCATGGACATATGGCTTATCTGAAGCATGACATTGGTAGAACCTACTGAGTGAGTTTTGATCCAAATATCGCAAGCCCTCAAAGGAACTCAGGAGGACATTTTTGCGTAGTACAGACATGGGAACCATTTCTTTGACTTTGGATGGTCCAGGAGCGATGTAAGGACCTCGTACATCAGTATTACTCAAATTCCCACATTCACAAGTAATATTGATACAGGATAAATGAACACTGCTTCTCAAAGTTAGCATCTTTGTATAAATGGGAACTTGATTTCTGATCAGGTAATTTCCTATGCTGATCATCAGTGAGAGACAAAATACACTTCCAACTACGTAGTTCTTCTGCATCACTCCCAACCACCTGGTGAACATGAAGTTATGATTTCATAGATGGTGCTAACATGCTTCCATGACTTATAGCTGGCTACAGGAATGACTGCAGCAAACTTAAAAGTTTTTCAGTGAGAGGGTGGATCTAGCTACTTGGGTACCAAGGCACGCCCCATGGCTCTGCGCGCGCACGTCCACTTTGCGCAGCTGGTTCATGCTGGTCCAATAACAAGAACTTTGGAAGAGGACTGGATCGGTGTCATTGATTGTATTAAAAGCATACTATGCCAGGCTAGTACATTATCTGTCTGGCATACTTCGTAAAGCTACCACTTAGCCCCCATACTTAGCGGCTATTATCAGGTTAAGTACTATAAATTTTATGTGGTACAGGGTCTATGTTATGTTTGGATCTAGCAGAAAGAAGTTGTCATCATATACTGTTAACATGTAGTCATCAGTGGAGTAGAATGGAGCACATTTTAATTAGCTACAAGTACGTTTGTTTTAATTAATGATATCCACGATTAAGTATCAGGCCGTCCCATGGTGGGGAAACCTAGGACCATTCTAGACTTGTGCAGCTGCTAATCAGATTCATAGTAAACCAACGAATTTATCCATTCTACCGATCCATTCAATTATGTTTGTGATCTGTATACTTTATTTTTGCACAGTCAGTTGTATAGTCTGTGATGTCAGCCCTGATCTCTATTTCTTCTCTGACTGTGTAATCTGACTCATCAATCTAAATATGGCAGCATAGTAGTAAGGGTTGCCCATGACTAAGTGTTGACATAAACCTGTATGACTTGACTGCTGTAACCAGACAAGAGAAATGAGACCTACACATGCCCCTCCTGTCTGTAGCCATTGGGAGCTGTGCACAAGATACACAGGTACACAAGTAAGTGTATAGTGCCAAGAGAGTACACTTCCAGGTGTAGCTAGTGTAGGGTTGGCTGCTTGGCAAGATCTCATTAGACTGAAATGTTTTTGTGGTAAATTTGTCAGTGGTAGACTGGCAACAGTAAGTGTGACGTCACTGATGTGCGTATAAGTAAATGATTTGTCTAAAGAAATGGTTTGTCGTCTCTTTTGGCATATATGTCAACATTGAGTGGGGGGAGAACGACATGGTATAAGAGATCATTAAACGTATCTTGGAAACAAACTAGGTTCTGGTTGGATACGTATGTAAGTATAGTTGGACCATCAGTTCAAGAGTTTTGTTTGCCACTAAAAACCCTATTTTGTGTATTCTGCACTGAAATATTAATTTTTTTTTTCCACTGGGATAATAATAGGTCCTTGTGTAAATTAAAGTGGATGACTGTGATAAATGTGCTGATAGACAGGACTACCATTATTATTATTATTATTATTATTATTATTATTATTATTATTATTATTATTATTATTATTATTATTAATGTTTATACTTATCCACTATGAATGATTTTAATGAGCCAACTATAATATGCCTTTCATTATGGCTGCAGCAGTGAGGATTATAAATGATCTGAATCTGACAAAATGTCAGACCATGGCAAGAGTTAACAATAAGCAGTGAAAAAGTCCAGATAAATATCCAGCACAGTAAACTGTGAAGGAGCACAATAGCATTAGAGTTCACACTTAGTGCTTTTCTTTTCTTGTTTGTCCAGATTCTTAAAAGACAGAGTCATTTAATAATACTTTAGGCCTATAAATTAGTTAAGATTTGGCTATTGGTGATAATAATAGTGTTAATCTTATTGTGTAAACCTGTTATCCTGATCCATAGCAACATTTTCTGGTGGCCAAACTTTCTCAATAAACAAAACAATAGATTTCTAAACTCTGTTCCTTGATGTGGGAAGGGGGTGTTCATAACTGTATTAGTCCACATGGCAATGATGTAACACATGTAGACTCCTATGCAGTTCATTGGCTCCATTATCAATGAAATTTTCTTACCTCTCATGCATAGTAAAGGTTCAGTTGGAAATATGCAGAATTTTTGTATAAAAATGACACTATTTACGATCATATTTTAACCGTACAACACTGCTCAATTTCGATCCTTGCTTCTCCTCAAGAGTAGTACTGGAGTATCATGCATAAAGTCTTCCTCCTTCTTCAGTTCTTGCAGGTACTCAATGATCAGTAGTAGAATTTTAGCGTCCTTCCCCACCAAAACTCCATAGGCCCAAAAGAAATAATTTTTGCTAGGAATACCCCTGATGCATGTCCATTGAGTATGCTTATCTACACTGCATGACCATTATGTAGGTGTTACCATTGATTTGTGGGGGACCTCTGTATGCTGGGAATAGTGAGGATGTAGTTCCAGCTAACGTCAACACAAATGATGGAGCAGTGCTACGATCCAAAAGGCAATCGGGCACTAGAGACTGGATAGTTTCTGCCTTCTCACAGGTCAGTTTCTTTACACAATATAGATTTTAAGAATTTATCCTCATCCTGTAAATTTTTATACATCTTTTTGCAGTGCTCAGTTACTTGTGGTGGTGGATTAAGGACTCGATCAGTGCGATGTCTTGATGAAGATGGAGTCATTTCCAGTGATTGCAGTCCTAATAGACCTGTCAGTTTTGAATTCTGCAACCAAATCGACTGTGTGACAAATAGTAAGCTTTCCACAATAGAACTATAACAATAAGACATGAACTGGTCAATCCCTAACCATTTAAAGGAACAACTGACCAAATTTCAGTATTCAAAGCATTACAGAACAACTGAATGTTGACCAAACTCTATAGCTGTTGAACTTTAGCACTCAAGCCTCTTTCCTAGTCGGTTATAATAATTATCAAGTATTCTTTACTTGTACAGATCCTGATTCCAGTCTCCTTCCAGCAACTGATAGTTATAACTTTAACAACCCTGATGGCTCTAGGTCCATCATTCAATTTGAAAATCAAGGCTCTGGTGACTACAGGATTCAACAAAACACCACAGAATCAGATGGTGTCCTCACTTCCGTCGATCAAGACAGTATGAGTACACAGACGAGAATTCAAACTTCTGGAGTCGCTAGCAACATAAATATTCAACCAATCGGTGATGATGACTTTGCCTTATTGGTGGATGGAAATAGCATATTGAACTTTAATATTGATCGCTTTGTGGAAAGTAACGTTGGGAATGGACAGACAGTCACTTACCAAAACAACACACTTTCTATCCTCAATGGTGATACTGTGAATAATATCAGCATGTTCACTTACTATGATGGTTTCCGTTTTTATCAGTTCAATGATACAAAGATAAATCCACTGAGTGGAAATGGAATGCTGTTCTATAGCCCCGATTCAGGAATGGCTGTCTATTCCATCGACCCTCAGTTCACTTCTTTTCTCAGTACAATGGTCAGTTCACTTCGGAATGAATCATCTACTGAAATGTCTCCCAGTGTTCCTGTCGTTACTACAGGAATTGTATTTCCAACTGTACCAACAATCACATTCATTATACCGCTAAGCAGTGCTCCTGTGCCAACAGTTACACCTGCACCTACTACTCCACAACCACCTGGGACTACTGCTGACCCAGTGACTGCCGATCCAGCAACTACTATTCCTCTGCCACCAGCAACTACCGGCCAGCAACAACCAGCAACTACCGGCCCGCAACAACCAGCAACTACCGGCCCGCAACAACCAGCAACTACCGGCCCGCAACAACCAGCAACTACCGGCCCGCAACAACCAGCAACTACCGGCCCGCAACAACCAGCAACTACCGGCCCGCAACAACCAGCAACTACCGGCCCGCAACAACCAGCAACTACCGGCCCGCAACAACCAGCAACTACCGGCCCGCAACAACCAGCAACTACTGGCCCACAACAACCAGCAACTACCGCCCCGCAACAACCAGCAACTACTCCAGAACAAGGAGTAAGATCTACAGCTGAGCCTACTGATCATCCCTCTATGCCCAGTAGTACTGATGAACCAGATGGATGTGAAACAAGGTCAAAGTCATCCGATCGTTCGAAAACTTCGAAAACCCATCGTCATTCGAAGAGCCATCGTCATATGAAGAGTCATCGTCATCATCACCATCACTCCAAATATCGAACTCATTCTCATGAAGATAAAACAAAGGAATGTAGCCCCAAAGTGAGACCACAACCAGTAACCACTGCTGAACAAGCACCGTCCACAGCTGAACCTACTGATAGATGCAAAGTAATGTCAAAATCATCCAGGTCTCATGGTCACTCCAAAACTCGTCATTCCAAGCACCGAAGTCGTTCCCGTAGGGATGTCTCAGATGAATGTAGTGAAGAAACTGGTACCGAAGTAGACACCTCTCCTCACCTTCCTTCTCTCCCCAGTGTTGTTATCACAAGTGCACCAAACGAACGTTCCAGATCACGCTCGCGTGGAAGCCGTGGAAGGAAGAGTCGTAGAAGGAAGAGTCGTGGAAAGAAGGGTAAGAGAAAGAGCAAGCATCCCAGTTCAAAGAGTAGGACAAGTAAAAAATCTAAAAAGAGTCGCAAGCCAAAGAAGAAAGGTCGACGCTACTATTGGTGAAGTACATACGTATACCAGCTTGATTGCAATTGAGAACATGAACTTATTAAACAGTTAGATTATGTAGAATAGTTTTAAAAAATTTTCCTGATAGTTTACAAGTTTGGGTTTGCTGATAAGTTCTACCTTGGCTCATGTTTCGTTCTATAACTGCATTTTTTCCCTTGCTGAACACAAAAAGTTTCCTTATCCAAGGGTATCTTACCCCCCTCCAACTGATACTAGGCTACATTTCTTGTTTGAGGATCTCTGGTGGTGGCTAGAGCACATCTCAATCAGGTTCAATCATAGGAAAGAGAGAGAGAAAGAGGTGCCTTGGTGGTTAGTGTGATGGGGGATCATTGTAAGTGTTTTCCTTTTTCAAAAATACCTGGTGATGCTATTAATTGGTGAGAGAAAGCTGTGGGGATATTTTAGCACAACCTGCAATTGTCATTTGCTAATTGAACTGGCCTCATGCACTGTATGATCTAGGTGCTACTTTATTATAATGCCACCTCATTGTGCAGGCCATACCAAAATTGAACAATACCTTTTTGTTGTAAATTAATCTGAGGACTGCTGTAGGGCAACTGCTGCTATATAAAGCACTGCACTTTCTTTCCATCAGTTCCAGCTTCGCTGAAGTCTTCCATCCTCCTCTGGATTTTTTTTCGTCCTTCAAAAACTAAATTTCATTTGGAATTTTTTCATCCTTCAACTTTCTTCTCCAATCAACCATTATCATGTACAAGGTTCTTCTTCTGCTGTTGGTTCAGGTAAGTAAATTGATGCTATTAGTAATGCAAGATTATTAGCAATGCAAGATTATTATTTTTATCTCTGATATAGGTGTTTTCGCTTGGTCTAGGAAGTCCTATTCCAGGCAAGGATTCTGCAATCTTCAAGAGGCAGGTACCAGACACCAACCTACAATGGACTCTTTCATCATATTCAGAGGTAAGTCAACTTTTTCTTCTTCTTCTTTGTCGTCGTCGTCTTCTTCTTCTTTTTTCTTTTCTTTTTTACCTGTAAATCTTTTTTTTTTTCTTCTGCAGTGTACGGTATCTTGCGGTGGGGGGTTAAAGATCCGCTCTGTGCGTTGCTTGGATGCAGATAATGTCATTTCCCGTGGCTGCAATCGACTCGGTTATATGCCAGCAAGCTACAAATATTGCAACCAGGTTGACTGCGTGACCAACAGTAAGTCATATCATAAGATTATCATGATTATAATTAGGAAGTAGTCTTGTAATTTTCTTTGCAAGCAACGAGCTCACTGCATATTCTGCAGGCTATACCCAAGTTTAAGTTTGCAGGCGATGATGTGACGGATGACTAGTCATTTCACCATTGCATGCAGCTGCATCAGGTGACTAGTCATAATTTTCACTGTTGCATGCAGCTGCTGCGCTGCTTAGGGTCTTGTTGCTTAGGGTCTTGCATGTTGCGTGCATATGCTTGCTTGCATGAACTTATGTTGCAGCTGATTAAGCAATTATCTATTACAAGTAAAAGTGTTGAACTTGCTTGTAAGGTGTACTATTATCATTTTGTGACCTTTGGCTATTGTCTTTTGGCAGACCATAACTAACTAGCTTGTAACATTGATTTTGGTGACCTTGTACTTGGCGACCTTACTAGTCTTTTGTGTTTGGCCCGCCTGTTGAAACCGCTGTGGTAACACTTCCTTGTTACATGTAAAGTGTTGATTTTGTACGTCTTACTTAGTCCTTTGTCTCTGGCAGGCTTTGGCGGGCATGCTCTGGGCTGTAATTATTATAATACAGCTAAGCACTTCTACTCCTCCCTCTCTTTCCTTCTCGTCCTCCCCTCACTCTTCCTCCTTTACCTCTTCCCCTCTCTTCTTCACTTCACCTTTCCTCATCTTCCCTCCTCACCCTCCATCCTCACCCCCACTATTTCTCCATCACCTTTCCAAAGCTTTCTCCTTCACCCCTCACTCACTTTCTAACTTAGGACACTATAGGCACTGAATCTAGGCACTGAATCTTTCTTTCCTCACAGATACAGACTCCAATCTCTATCCTTCATCTAGTGTCTACAATTTTGCAAGGACTCCTGCAGGACTTCATGCTGTCTTCCATTATCAAAATGAGAGCATGTTTCGACTTAACAACACTGAGTTTGATAACACCGTCACTGTCATTGATAAGGCCCTCACTTCTTCAGGTGAAAGGACCACTCTCATGGTCTATGGAGCCAACAACAGCATCACCTTCAAGACTACCAACAATGTTATTTTTCTTCAGGTGGATGGAGCTAATATGATGAGCCTGAATGGTGCTATACAAGTGAGCATTCTTATCAATCAGACCCTCTCGTATCAAGATAATGTTATCACAATACTTCATGGTGCTGTGCTGAAAAACATCACTATGCTTGTTTTCTACGACAGCTACAAATTTTATAGCTTCGATGGTGGCAAGATGGTTCCCTTGAAAGGCCCCGGGGCACTCTGCTACAATCCTACTACTGGATTAGTGATTTATTCTACCATTACCACCTTCAATATTCGAATCAATGAAGTAATCAATTCGATTTTGGCTGGGTCTGGTGCCGGTGGTAACAACCCTATGGCTCCCACTGGATCTGGTGACGACATGATGTTGCACTGATCAAGTCTGTATCAGAACAATTTGAAGGAACTGTTGCTTGCAAACTAAGCTAACTTTTTACACACACACGAAAGATAATTCTCCATGCTTTATGTTGTCTTGTTCATTTTATTGTTATCTGCTAGGAACATACACATGCAGAATACAGGTATTCTATTATTGAGAAAAACTATATGGGGAGGGGGGAACTGAGGGGAACCTTTAGCTAGTTGTTTGTTGTTGTTGTTTTTTTGTTTGTTTGTTTTTGTTGTTTTTTTTTTTTTTTAAGGGGATCTTAAACCACTGTATACATTATATTATACTGAGGGGGAAGGGTGGAGTTTTAGTTCCCTTAATAAGAATTGGTCAATGGATGCTGATGCATTTATAGCCTTGTTCCCAGGCCTATTTAACATTGGGCCTGGCTAATGCTATACTATTTGGCTTGAGCATTCAAAAGTGTATATACATGGTTGAGTCATGAATGAAGGGTGCTTAGAATAGTCGTTAGGCAAGCATTGGCGATATCCTGTGGTTTGCTTAGTCTATTCCAATATCCTGTGGTTTTGATTACACTCAAATATTGGAATGTATTCTAGCAACCCCTCCTTTCATGCTGACCACTTCTATTGATTGGTGCTTGGCTACTTTGAGGGAGTCAGCCAAACCATATACAGCTGCTAAATGACATAATGCATTGACCTCTTCAGTACTTAAAGGCTGCATTTCTTTGCATTTTCACCGTCAGCCAAAGCTTAACTTATCTGCAATTCTCCGATTCTCTCTTTCAGTTAGCTGTTTCATCATTAGTCAGAGATCTTTTTTCTCACCAACTGAATTCATCAAAGAAAGAAACCACTAATCATGCTCCAAATCTTCCTACTACTAGGAGTAAGTCAAATTTCCAGTAACTATGTTGGAGTCACCTGCTATAGCTACCAGGCAGACCGATCATTCTTTCATGATAACTGTAGGTACTAACCCTTGGAAATTGCGGAGTTATATATAGCAGAAGTGTTTCATCACTGGAAAATGTGGCTTCTCTTGATCGATTCAGACGGATGTCAAATGGACAGTGGAATATTTCAGATTTTTCAGAAGTAATTAACTTACACTAATGGCATGAAAGCAAGAAGGGTTAAGCTACACGATTCACCTTCCCTTTAATTTTAGCCACCTCCACAGTTAAAACAGTTCTCTCTGCAATGGCCTGCATGGCTATATGTATTATATCCTTTCAGTGTTCTGCTCCTTGTGATGGTGGATTGAAGGTTCGTTCAGTTCGGTGTTTGAATGAGGATGGAGTCATCTCTGAAAACTGTACCTATGAGAACAGACCTGCTAGCTATGAATTCTGCAATCAGATTGACTGCACAACCAGAAGTAAGCACCACACATGCACAGATTAACTACCAACCCTAACAATACAAGCATGGACTAACTACGTGCAGGACAACAGCATAGAACTGCATGTGTTTAATGTGGTAATGTATAATTTGTATGTGTGCAATTGTATAGGTCCTAACTTGAGTCTCCTTCCAGCAACAGGCACTTACAACTTCAATATCAACGATGGGTCAACTGCTGAAGCTCAGTTTGAAAATCAAGGTTCCGGGAGCTATAGAGTCGTCCTTAAAAGCACTGAATCAGACAACACCACCACCACTCTGGATGTCAGAGTCACACCCATGGGCACACAAACTCGTGCTACAATTTCTGCAGCCAGTAATAATATCCGTTTTGCCAAGCATAATGATATCACATCATTACTTGTGGATGGAGAAGAGATTTTGAGTTTGAACAATGCTGAATCTGTTAATATACCAAGCATTAAGAGCCTAGAATATAAGGATAAAAAGATATCCCTTGATGGTGTTTCTCTGGTTAAAAATATCACCATGCTCTATTACCATGATGGTTTTCGATTTTACAAATTTGAAGGGAGTATTGTAAACCCTTTGAGTGGACCTGGAACTCTATACTATGATCGTATCAATAACAGGGCTTTGTACTCCATTCTACCTGATCTAAACACACAGCTGGATCGGGAAATCCAGTTACTTCAGAATAGAGGAGCCACTGATGTTAATCCTGAAAACCCGGGAGGACTAATTTCCACCACACTGCCTTTGCCAGATGTCCCCACTACTGCGCCACCACCGCCAAGTCCAACCGACTTGACAGCAACATTAATAATAACAAATGCTCCTGTTACTCCAGCTTCAACAAATGCTCCTGTTACTCCAGCTTCAACAAATGCTCCTGTTACTCCAGCTTCAACAAATGCTCCTGTTACTCCAGCTTCAACAAATGCTCCTGTTACTCCAGCTTCAACAGATGAACCTGACACTGAAGAACCTGAGACTGAAGAACCTGAGACTGAAGAACCTGATGTCGACTGTAATACTGACAGCTCGAGAACATCAAAGAAGACTCATTCTCATTCCAGGAAGTCACATTCACATTCACATCCACATTCACATTCCAAGAGTCGCTCCATGAGTGACGATTCTGTGGAAATGGATGATAAGTGTGAATCTGCTACAAAGAAAAAACACACCTCCAAGACCACTTCCAGGAAGAGTCCTAAAAAGAAAGGGAAGAGTCCCAGAATGAGAGGGATGACTCGTGGAAGCAAGAGAGCCACCCCTAGTACTCCAGAGATGTCTCCACGAGGTTCCCAAACAAGAAGCATGCCAGAAAGATCTCCACATGAGCATAGTCATCGTCACAGGGGGAGACACTCTATGCATCGCGGAGGTGTACGTTCCAGGAAATCCAGCAGAAGAAATTAGAGCGATATCTGGACTTAGGACCAATTATATAGTGTGATTTCAGTCTTGTATAGCAGACATTTATTATGATTGTACTCTTTTGATATTTTGCTGATGATACAACTATAGAAACATTTCACTTTGTGAACCAAGTGTTGAGTGTGTAGTGTGAACCATGTGCTAACATATCTCTGATGATCTGAACCATGTGCTAACATATCTCTGATGATCTGAACCATGTGCTAACATATCTCTGATGATCTGAACCATGTGCTAACATATCTCTGATGATCTGATAAGGAGACTGATGTTTCTAACATGTTCTCTGAGTGGTTGCATGCGCATTACTGCCTTCAGTAGCTATTTTAAAAGATGTTGCACTTCTATATAGCCATAAACTGTAACAGAGATATCTCTGGTGGCTATTTGCAATCAGTCAGTCATGATCAAAATACTAATTATTGTGTTGCAGCTACTACAGGTAATTATAGAGCCAGTTAAATAAAATTTCAAAGCTATATATTATACAGCTGGTTGTATTATCATGTTTTCAGGTGCAGAATTATGGTGGACCTTTTAAACAATGTGCTGCTGAGAAATATCCAGGCATGTTATTAACATTAGCTATAAATGAACACTATATAACTAGCTATAAATGAATCTCATTGCTATATAGATTTATATATGACCTATGGCATTGCTTCTTTCTCTTCTTACAGTACCTACTACTGCTAGCAACAAAAATCAGTTCGACAAGCAGAAAATGAGAAACATGACAGAACCAGAAATGCATACTACTCCTGCGGGCAAAGGGAATCACCATATGAATCATCTGAGTTCTGTGATGGGAGAATTTGATACCCAAATCAAGGAAGATGAAATCAAAGGCAACAATCATCGTCGTTATCATAGAACTAAACGATCCGATCCTCTCAGTGAGAGATTAACATTTCAAGTGACCCCCCACACAATTGCACAAAAGTTCACACTACATATCAATAATGGTCATGTGTTCCTCCTTCACAAAGAGAAGTGGATCATAGACCTGACAGATCCTGAAAAAATCGAACTCACAATTGGTGATACTGTGTGGTACACAAACAGGGTTATCTCCATTTCTTTTGGTGTCAAGGAAGTGAAATATTTTCCAGGAATCAGTACAATAACCGTCTACAATGGAACTCATGTTTATACACTGACACCAGAAGCCTATCTTGTTGCAGTGGATGGAGAGCTTTTTGTGAGTGGGGGGAAAGCCTTCTACTCTAATAGTTCTCAATTCAATGAGCTGCTTAACTATAAACTTAGGGGATTGTATTCAGCTGTAAACCAAAAGGATCCGATAGAGTTTAGAACTATTATAGGAGGAAGCAAGAAGCTTTGGATTGACAGTGTTCCTGTCATCATTCTCACCAATGCTGAGTTCAGAAAAATCTCCGACCATCAAAATTTAGTGTACAGAAGCAATATCTTACAGATCCAGGATGTCCTGGACAGTGCAACAAGAGAACTATTTCCAGGGATAGAACAGATTTTTCTTCTGAACAGATTAATGGAAGGACTTAAAAAGCACACACATATGAGAGTGAATGAGATTACTGGAGGGGGACATCTGTATATTCACAAGGCAACTAACAATGCTTTTTATTCACAGGATCCAAGGGTTAACAGAAGGATTGTTGAATTCCTTGCATACCTAATGCTACCATCTGACTACATTGTCTTTTCACTACAATATGAGCTGAGGAATAGAAAAATACCAAGCATAGCCATATTGGCTAATGGAAAGAAGGTATTACGACTGTACCCAAATGAAGTTATCGGTCGAAGCATATCACCTAAACATTTTATAGCATATGGCAATAATACATTGTATGTTATGGAAAGTGACAAGATATTAGGTCTTATCAAGACTGTTTATGAGATTCTCTTCTATGATGAAAGAAATCTAGTTTCCTTCAGAGCTTCTTCACGAGAAATTCCAGGTGGTGGTCAGTTATTCATCAGTCGAGGCTTAGGAATCTATTCTCTTGATGCTCACCTTAATGATAGGATAGGGAGTGCCCTTGTCACCGCTGGGGACTCTGCACCTCCAATTCATCCACCAACCAAAAAAGAATAGCGGTTTCTTGGTGTTGCATTTATTTTAGTTAATGTGTATAACAACAACAACAACAACGATAATAACAATAAAGTCAAAACAATTATTATCTTAATATCTTTTGTGGTTATCAACGTAGCAAACAATAAAGACAAAGAGCTGGCAACCATACAATCATATTTTGACCAAAATACTGAAATTTACTAGTATAAAGTGACTGAAATGAGGGCAAATCAAAGTTGACAGGTTGGAGGCACTGGTATAATAAAGCTAGAGCTAACATCATGGGGCAGACTGAGAGCTATACTGCTTACTGATTTGTGTCGTGGATGGAGCGACAAGCGCGGAGTTGGCCGGCTAAAATGCGCATGCGTAGAAATTATCATCAAACCATTCACGAGCTAAACAATGGTGAAGGCGGGCGCCCCTCCGGCAGCTATACTCGCGTCCTAGCGCCTTGCTAACCAGATGCAGCTACGCCGCAGCTGCAATGACCCTTGCTAAGATGCTGTGTTGCGACGTCTTGATCGTAAGTTTTATTAGATATCATAATATTATGGGTGGTAATAATTACTGCATACAGGTCCTCGTATTGATTGCCAATGTTCACGCATTTCATGTCGAACCTGTTGAGGTGGAGGCTGAAGGCAGAGTGAGTTAGTAATAATACAACAATAATAATTGGTGGAGGAATTCATTATAACATGTGGTCATGGTGAATATTAATTGTAACTGGCTGCATTACAAAAACCTATTATACTGGAATACGTTTATTGGGGACTATAGATGTGCTAGCCAGCATATTTGATATAATGATTTGGCAAATTGGCACCTTTCTCAAATTTAATTATCCACAGCAAGTCAGGTTGCACAACCTTCACATGCACCTTTCCATACTAATTGGTAAAGGATCACGAAATGCCCCACTCTAGGGCTTTAAATATAGAAGAGCCAAACCAGAAAGCATTTAAATATTGAAGACCCTTACCCAATACATGTATTGAGTGACAGCAGTGATAATCATTACCAAAATACAGTGGCGTGGCCGGGATTTAAGGTAAGGGGGTATATCTGGGTGCAAAGTGCCCGGAAAATTTTTTGTGTGCCACACCCCCTAAAACTGTATGTGGCTACGCCCACTAATGTCGACCTTAGACCTTTTTACGAATGTTGCATCGAAGTTAGTGATCAATCTAGCTTAGTCTCGCAGGCCCGCTAGCTAGTGACTGACAGATTAGATACATGTAGTGCAGTTCAGCTAACAAAGGGGATGCTCGAGCACCCTGTCTGGCTACGCCACTGCTATTACTAGGTTAGCATCTTGAATCTACAAGGTTTTCTACTTATAATGATAGTGGCAAAGTTACGAAGCTAAAATGGCAGGATTTAGCTATTCTAGCTAGCTTCACTGTATGCATAAATCGTGTGTTAAAACATACAATGCATGGGTGAATCCAAGTCTATGGTGCACTGAGTTGAAATCAAGATAATTAACACAGTTGGACTGCTTTTGAGAACATGCAATTCACAGTAGATCTACATATGTATGGTGGTGGAACTTCTGAAGATAAAGGACACACTGATATGAGGGACACCAGTTTGGGAAAATGAACATTTGGGACCTTCTTTTATCGGAGGTTCCACTATATTGGTATAGGCCACATGGAAGGTTACAGCCTTGTACTCAAGGATCACCCTGACCACCCACCACCACTGTAACTGCTATGTCTCTCTAAGTAATTGAAGAATGGCAAATTATTTATTGCATCATAATTATAAGTACTACGATCATGGTGCATGGCAGGCTCTCTTTTCCATCTGCCTGAATTCATAATGAGGCTACACAACAACAGCATGTTGCTTATCCAATAAGAATTCATATTTGAGTATGCTAGTTAGTTTATATTTGCAAGCATCTGGCCTACCTTACACTACTCTCTGCTCTTGGATTTTCCGTACAAAGCTTTCATATCTGACTAGCTAACTTTAGTACTACATTTGAAGCCTTTCTAAGCTCACTGAACTATCTCTGCACAGCAATGGCTGATCGATCATGCTTGTATTGGGTAAGGGTCACTGCTATTAAGAAATTACATAGTCCGTATGTACGTGACGTCTAATTACGTATCTAAGGGGGGGGGGGAAATGGCATTCCGTTTCGTTGAACTCTCAGTGTTTGCTGGGCAATGGCTCTGTTATGACACTAGTAAGCATTGAGATGGGAAGAATGAAGCTCTAGAATTCGAGTGCATGTAAGAGCAGAAACACTACACATTACATTATTTAGTTTTTCTACTTGGTTTTTTTTTTTTTGAAAATTTAGGAAAAGAGGCAAACAGTAACAATACAACTTCGTTTTCCAGTCCGTGGACCTGAAAAAGCAACCTTCCTCGTCTATAATGATCGAGAGCTTGTACAGCTTACTGGTCGGAATACAGATAGAATTGATGTCACGTTTAATCAAACAGTCAGCTGTGATCTTGATGGTGCGAATCCTGGGGATCGAAGTGTGACAATAGTACCAGATGGTATGTCATTTCCTGGTATCAGCGAGTGCAGTAGGATAGAAGGATTTCAAGCTGAAATATTCACACGTGATCAAATGTTTTCTGGCCCTGGAGTTCTATACAGGGGTCCAAATCGTGCTCTATTCATTGCAGCTAATAGCGATCGAGTATCTGCACTTATTGAAGCAAATAGACCAAACTTCCCTACACCTATTGAACCAGTTGAATCCATTTTTCATACGGTAATGAATATGTATTTAGTCTTGAACAATGACAATACAGATGCTCCTGATGGAGTACCCGACTCAGGAGATAGTAGCATTGTCTTGACAGGCTCTAATTGCATGAACTTGCAAGCTGGTGACGCAGTGATTTATCTTGGTGGTACAATCAGTATTCGTCGTGGATCAACCCAGCTTGACAGTCAATGTCCTGCCAGTGGTATTGGAACTCTGGACGCTATAGAAACCACTCGAGTTTTCGGAGTAGAGTGCCAAGTTCTAACAAGGGTTGAGAATTCGTTATCTCGTGCTCTCTCTGGACCAGGCTTACTTTGTTGTGGTGATCGGGCTACTAGTGGTGGTCAAACAGCTTTTTTTACAAACTATGGTAATCTGGTCAACCAAATTAACCAGCGTGTCGTTCAGGACCAGCTTTCAGCCAGTACAGATGCAGGTGGCACTGTCACCATTAATAGAGTCCTCGAACCCAATGCTGGTACACGACTCGTCACTCTAAATGGTGCGCAATCTTTGAACTTTCCTACAGCAACTCAGGTGATACAGAGCAGTGGTGTCGTGCAGATACAAAATTCAAATGGTGACATCATCCAGGTGTTCATGTGTTTTGGAGTTGGTGTTTCTTTAGCTGCTTTTACTTCCAATCAGGTATCTTTCTCTGCAAGTGGCAACTTAGGACCTTTAAATATTCCTGGAGGTGGTCTCAGCATGGAGTACAATCCGTCCAATTGCAGCGTGTTTGTGTACCCAACACAGCAATCCAATGTCGGTCAATTTGTCTCACGTGCTAAATCAAATGTAACAGTTCCTTCTGCTATCAGTTTTGGTGCTATGCCAGACGGATTTGGCGGTGTCATTCTAACTGCCAATGGCAATGCTGTCTTTGGGGCTTCCACGAGTAGATCGTTTCCAGTCGGAGAATTCCAGACTCTGATTTATCAAGGGATGAATTTAAACATCCAGAACATCAGAATGGGTGATGTGACACCAACTATGTCGTTTAGTGGGGTCCAAATGTTCACAACGAATACAGGTTCCAATCGGCTGGAAATGTTTATGGAATCTGCCGTACCGTCCACAAGTGGTCCGGGCACACTCTATGTTGATGATCGGAATAGAGCATTTTTCACCAACTCTGCGAGCCTCATGATGTTCATCCAGGATTCCATCAGTAGCAGCATAGGAGTGCCTATTAACATAGGGGGACAAGATACAATAGAATTGAGCATTGGTGGTAATAACCTATTCACTTTTGATGATAGTTCTACCTTACGGCCTTTTATTAGAGATCAAGGCTTCGCATACCAATCCAATACCATAGCTAGATACAATGGTTTCTCTACTCCGTCTGGATCTACTATCCAATATTTTAGTGACCCTGGCTTGCTACGAGTTATTGACAGTGGGGGTAATTTAATCAGGGAAGAAAGTAATGTTAATTCTTTGCTGAGGCATGATGGTAGAGGAATGTTCCCACCAGTTTCAGTGAACTCCACTTTTTCTGGTGGAGGCACGTTCATGAATGGATCAATGTCGCTTATTTTTCTACCGAATAACTTAGTTGGACCTGGATTTCAAAGACTGACTATGCTTGGTGCCCTTACATCTATAGCCAGTGGTGTTGGCACACTTGTCGCCAACATTGGTGGTCGCACTCAAACCTTTATGGGAGGAAGTCCAACTGGTGTCTTTAATGGTCCTGGTTCACTCTTCAGTTCAAATGAAAGCTACTTCTTCACTACTGATGATGAGTTTATCACTAGAATCATGCAAGCTGTTTCAAATTTGAGACCAGTAACTACTTTCTTCAATCGTACGACTGGCTTAATTCAGGTCATTTCTGGAGGTCGGGAGATTATAGCGATCAATCCCTCATCTTCTCGTACGATTTCTACATCAGACAGTAGCACAGTTACGATAACTGGTGGCATTAATGGTGGGAATATCTCCATCGATGGAAATTTCATATCTGGTGGGATCAGGAATTTCGTGTTCAATGATGGCATTACATACAGGACTATTGACTTTACCGTGCCAGGTGAGATGTTCAGCTTTAGAGGAGGTGGTGGAATGATAATTTTAAGCAATGGAATGGGATTTTTTTCATCTGTCCCCTCCATCACCCAACGTATAATGTTTGGAATAAATGAAGCTGGCAACGCCGTAGTCCCTCCTGTGATCCCCACGCCTTTTCCTGCGTCTTTTGTTTCGAAGGAAAACCTGGTCGATACTAGGATTGGACAGAGTGCGATTGTATACCAAGGAGCCGATGTCAACATTGATTGCAGTGCTGGGGCTGCTTTGCCCCCTGCTTCCTTTGCTTTCTCTGTTCGGCCGGCTGTTCCAAACAATACATTTCCATTTGTTCCCCTGAACGAGTCAAGTGATGTCATATTCACGAGTAGAGTTAATGGTCTCACAGTAGGACTGCAGAATCTGAGAACAAGTGATATGTGTGCTGATATCCAACGTATGCCTAGTAGAGAATACAGGTGTACAGCGGCCAATTCTGCTGGCAGTGCATCTGGATCTACATTTATCACAGTTCGATGCAGAGGTATGATCACCTGACTAGTACTATTACGATAACTTATTGCTTTTTTTTTCTTTTCCATTCAGACAATTTTACAGTAATCAGCAACTTCCTTATTCCCCGACGATATCCAGGGGAACCAGTGGTAGTAGCTCGTACAACCGATCCACAAAAGATCCGTCCAATTTTGCCTCCTATTAGTGGTACAATTGCTGACACGTCCCTTATCACTACCAACTTTTCTGTGGGGTGTGCCACTGCTGGGGGAAGGCCCAAGGCCAGTTTCAATTGGTTCGAAACAGTGGACACAGGAATGCGTGTGCCAGTCAATTTCTCAAACCCAAGATATACCATGACTTCAGGGTCGCGGCAAAGTATTTTGCATGTGAGCCTGACCAATAGGACGACAGATGTTTACACATACACATGCGAAGCCAGTAATGGTGGAGTAGCACAACTTGCAACAGCAAGTGTGTGCCCTGAACGTAAGTTCTGCAAACAAGCAAACAAGAGCAAGGTATACATATTATATCTGTTGCTGTTGTTGGTGTGTAGGTTACGACGTAGAAAGTGATATGTTTACTCCTGTTGGAGGTTGTTCAACCACCTGTGGATTAGGTAAGTTGATACCAATAATCTAATTATTGAGAGAGAGAGAGAGAGAGAGAGAGAGAGAGAGAGAGAGAGAGAGAGAGAGAGAGAGAGAGATGACCCTATAATATGTGCTGTTATAACTTTGAAAGCAGTAGCACATAATATACACTGCAAATACTTGAAACTCACTACAGAAGTATAGCCAGTTAGCTGAAATAGTCCTAAGAGAGTACTCAATGGTACCTCATAGGTGGTGGAACAGGTCAGGCCAGTCAGGCCCAGGCCTGACCAATATTTTTGGGGGGAAAATTATTTTAAAATCAGTAGCTATCGATCAATAACAAGAGAAAGTATCCTATGATGCCCAAATATAGCAAATTGTTGAACTGGGGGATTACAGGCCTGACCAATCAAATCTTGCTTCCAACACCTCTGTACCTGGTAATAATTATGTCAATGGTGTGTTTGCAACCTTTCCTTCTTCTTCTGTGTCACAAACAAACAAACAAACAAACAAACAAACAAACAAACAAACAAACAAATATGTTGGTTCTGGTAGAGTTATTAGCTATGTGAACTTATTGTGCAGGTCTTCAACAGCTAATTCCCAATGTTCAAGTGACGAGAGCAGGGGCCACTATGCCTATAGCACCCATGGATTTCTTCAATTTAGTTCCTGCAGGACTATACAAGACAAGAGTAATTTTTTGTGAAGGTGGATCTGCTCCATGGTCAGTGGAATAGCTAGAATGTTGGCATGTACAACAGAGCATTTTGTGGTCCTCATTTGAAAAAATAATGGTATGGAAGAACAAAGCTCTAGAGAGCAGTTAACATTATTTACTGATTTTTTCTACTTGGTATGTATGTAATGTTTGGCAAGATCATGACATTTTCTGCTGTACATTCCCACAGTATTGAAGATTCCTTTCAATTTGTGACAGGAGAATTTGGTAATTGCTCTCAACCATGCGATGGAGGAGTCAGAAACAGGAACGTTTCTTGTGTCCTTTTCAACGAAGGGATGCAATCTAACCAGACTGTGGAGGAGGCTAGGTGCACCATGCCCAAACCATCAACTTTTGAGGCTTGTAATGAGATCCCATGTCCAATATATTCTGTTACTGGGAACTTTGGTGAGGTGAGTAGAACTATTATTTTGGGTGAGTGAAGCGAGTCCACACACCAATCAAAGTACCGCAATGTCACAGGATGTGTACATCCATGCTTTGTGGAATGATCATGTATGTATGTACAATTCAAAATAATGGCCAGGATACAAAGTTCAATCAGTAATTCTCTCCCTTCTCACCACACCACCTGGTACCACCAGCAGCAGAACCTGACTCTCTTCTAGGAAGCAGTACATAGGTTGTAGACTACGGTTGAGAAAGCAGCTTCTGAAATTTTAAGCTATTGGCTAGCTATCATTCTTCTTTGGCTTGAGTGTAGAAACTTGTGAAGACTTAGAGATCTGGGCATGGAGTACAAGAAATGCTTTGCTATGCTAATGCTAAGTGAACATAACCCCAGTGTTATTTGTGTGAGAACTCTGAGATATAATCAATGGCAATTTGTTAGTTCTTGCTATTGAATGATCTTGCTCATTGGAAATCTCTTATGACTATACAAGTTGTGTCACAGTAAAGAGCACAATGGACATCCCACTCACATGAAATTAATTATCAAACTTCTGACACACTTGGGTCCCAGCATTTTGTCCTTCATATACAGAGAGGTTGCCCTATTTATTTGTATAAGTTTGTTGAGAGGTTTGTCCTCTTTCAGAGTGTCCTTTAACAGAGGTTCACTGTTAGTACTTGTTAATGCTATTTTTATCAGTGAACTTATTGTTAGTGTTCTCGAACCTGTGGAAATGGAATTAGGAGTCGCAACGTTATCTGCATCCAACCTATAGTCAATGAGACAACAGGAGATTTAGAATTCGACACTGAAATGGATATCGATTTCTGTACCAACTTCAGTAGGTCTCGATCTCCTGACACTACTGAGCCTTGCAAGATTAGAGATTGTCCAGTCAGATACCAACCTGGAGCTTATGGTCCTGTAAGTTTAACTGATAAGAGTACATAACTTGCCCAACCTCTTTACTGTTCTTTCTGTAACACTCCTTTTACAGTAATGTATGCATGTGTGTAAGCATTGAATTGAAATGACAGATCATTTCACGGGCTATAAATGATCCAGTGACAATATTGCTAGTATCATTCTTTTTTATTTCCCTGTACAGTGTGGCATTGATAGATGTCAGGAGAGAAGCGTCTCCTGTAGATTCTTTGATGAACACTTCCCTGCGGAAGATTGGCCAGCACCTATGGAACTCTGTGTTGAGAGGGGTCTTGGTCTCCCTAATTTAGTGAGGAGTTGTGACGGCGGTGTCTGCTCCCGTGGCCAATGGAATGCAGTGCCAATGGGGGTGAGTTTAGTAGGTGAAACCTCTCTTATCTAGTTGGTACAGGATCAGAGGGTTCCTGTACTTGGGATAATGCCTGTAGCTAAACATTTTTCATTAAAAGTAGCAAGTGAAGAGGGTCTACGTAATACTTGGACCATCTCAGAGTTATGTCTGGCTAGAGAATCTCATTGGCTGCAACATACTGCTGCTTACCTTCCATATGGCCACCACTGTAATACAGTGGAACCTCTAAATGCGGACACCTTTGGGACCAGTGAAAAGTGTCCTGATTAGAGAGGTGTCCCTATTTCAGGGGTTAAATTATACACATTTATATTGTGTTGGGAAAAGAAAAAGTGTCCTGATTAGAGAGGTTTTTGCATTTCAGGGAGTCCACATTTAGGGTTTCCACTGTATACCTCTGCAACAATCCTTTTCGAGAGGGAATAACTTTTCACTTTCTGCTGTGGTGACCAGCGTAACAAGATAGGGTTCAAAGGTCATGCAACAATGAAAGGTGCCCATATAAGAGGTTCCACTCTACATAGCACCATTACTAAAATAGCCAGCTACCATTCATTAATTTGCACAAATAAATTATTTAGCTATTATTATTATTATTATTATTATTATTATTAAGTCCTGCAGTGCAGCATGTGGCTTCGGACTTCAACAACAAATTGTGACTTGTTATTTAAGTAATGTTACCAACATCATAAATGATGGATTCTGTGATTCAAGAACTAGACCAAGTACAATGACCAGATGTTTCCTACGGAATTGCCCAGGCGAGTTATTAAGGTGGGATACAAATGCAGAATCTTAAAATTCATGGTTTTTAGGTATACCACCACCTTAAGTTATTGTTTTGTTTGTTTGTTTGTTATTAATTTTGTTCTCTGTGTGTGCCAATAAGGTAGTCTAGCTGGGTTTCATGTATGTAATACAAGAAATCCAGTTAACCTTTTGACCTTAATAATAACAATTATTATAGCCTACAAAACCTGGATGAGATTTTTGCATTTATTCCCCTAGGCCGTTGTGACTTTGAGCCAGGTGCGTGTCCGGTCATAAGAGCAATGGGATGTAAGAATTTTCCCATCATTGCAACGGGTTGCTGCAAGAGCTGCCCCTTACAAGCCACACCCATCCCACCACTTGTAGTTTGAGGAGAGTCGAATGCATATCTTTACACACTTTTGTCTATAATAGTTAAAGAAATATTGTGCATGAAAGTTCCATGCAGATATGTACAACTTTGTTATTGGATTTTTGTGGTATATTATATAATTAATTTGTGTGGCAGGTATTTCTAAATATCATACAGACTCGTATTCATTTTGCCACTCTAAATATCTTTTTGCTAAGAGCTTTGCAGATGGTTTTGTTCTAGAAATGGCAGTCTGCACATCTTCAGTTCTGATAGGCTCAATTGAAATGTCTTCTAGACCACCCTTTTCATCGGTGATGGATTCCAGTTTGTCAAAAACCTTTCTCACAGGTTGCATGGCAGCTTCTTTGCACACTAATTTGATGTCGGATCCAGAGTAACCTTCTGTTAACTGAGGAACAAGTACAAATCAGAGTGATCTGATGATCAATTTCCTACGTAGATATTATTTATGTGGGAATCAGGCCAATGGGCTACCCTGTAGTCATATGCTTTTCCTTCCGCAGTGAAACTGTACACATTAAGAGCCTTCCTTCTTTAATAACACTTAACTGAAACTGACATTGTGGGGTTACAAGCTCTTTTCTACTGCTACACTCACCCTAGCTATAGCCTGATAGTCCACTTGGCTTGTGATTTGGATTGGAGGCTGGGAGACTACGGGTGGAAGATAGTGACGAACCATGGCACTCCTTGCCTTACTACTGGGTAGGTCAACTAGAATTCTCTTCTCCAATCTGCGCAGCATTGCATAATCCAATTCCCTATGGTGCATGGCAGAAGTTCAAGTTTAGAGGGGTCCCTACTGCAGTTACTACATCATGGGAAGACCCCTCTAATCAAGACATAACTACTACTAACATAGCACTATAGCAATACTAACCATGGTAGATTGGATGCAGCCAGCACGAAGACCAGATCTGAGGACTTGGCAAGCCCATCCATTTGGACTAGTAACTCTGTCTTCATGCGTCTGCTCCCTTCATGCTCACCACTACAGTTAATCAGCTCAGGAATACCCACTTGCTTTTTGTGAAGGTATCATAATGTAATAGTTAATGATAACTGACCTTGGAGCACCAAATCCTGCTCTCTGTCCGATGATGGATTCCAGTTCATCCATGAAGATTGTTGAAGGAGCATGGAACCGAGCCAGCTCAAACAGCACCTTTATATATTACATTCATTCCATAAGCTTATTTGTATCTACACCATCAACTAACTATGATGCATTTTCCCTCCTGTAATAATCTTCCCAGGGTGATAATTATTGCTGTCCTACCTAGTTCACTCTCAAGTCCTTAACTTTTTCAAATAACGAGTGACTGGATTACTCGCACAACTAGAAATAACTGGCCTTTTCAGGAAATCATTGACAACATTTCAGTGCTTTAAGTATTATGGAGCACAGTGGAACCTCCAAATAATGAACACACTTGCCCAACATTTTGTCCTTTGTAGAGAGATTGTCCTCTTTTGGAGGTTATTTTATTATTAGCTTTTTAGATTGTTCTCTTCTTCCCATATCAGAGGTTCCACTGTATAAGATATATCCGACACATGTGACCAATTGAATTGGATGTACTAACTTACTCTGACAAGTTTCTCAGAATCCCCCCTCCATTTGCTGACAATAGAAGAGGCAGAAATGTTGAAGAAAGTTGTTTTGCACTCAGTGGCTACAGCCTTGGCCAGCATGGTCTTACCAGTACCTAAAGCATGTACAATGACATGGTCGTACCAACCAGTACTGACGTGGTTGTACCATATGGTTATGCATGGTCTCATCAGTATCTAACATGGCCATACCAACCAGTACCAATATGGCCAACATATCTGTACTGAGGAAGTGGTGAAGGGAACAGATTAATTATCTCACCTGGTGGTCCATAGAGGAGCAGACCTTTCCATGGAGAGAGTATACCAGTGAACAGTTGGGGATACTGCATTCATAAGAGAACACTAAAGTAAACAATAACTATTGCTCCTACATGGTTATGTGTACATGAATCTGATGGTACAGTACCGCTCCTATAGGGTTCCACTGTATAATGTACTTACGTAATGGTACGATATGGTTCCATTGTGTACATGGTTGTACAGTTGGATATCTCTCATTGGTGGTCATTACCAGTAAAAGATGCGGGGTTTCAGGTCATTGATTCAGTGACTATCAAAAGTACTATTGGAAAATAGTATGACATGCCTTAATAGGGTATACAACAGCCTCCTTCACCAACCGCTTGGCAGCATCCAAGCCTATGATGTCCTTCCAGTGTACGTCTGGATTGTGCAAGTAGATGTCCTAGGAAGCATGAATAAAAAGATGGTATGGTTATAATTCATGTGAGTTAAGTGTGGCTATATAAGGGTTCATACTCTGGAGATGATAGCTGCCAGTTCTCTCATCTCGTTATTGTAGCCAGCCAATCCAGCTATTGGTTTTAGCAGACGCTCCTCCTAAAGAGAAAAAAAAAAGTATAATTGCCAGAGTGCTCAAAAATGTCAATGGATTGCATTGTACATTATTAATATCTCCACTGGCATCCTTGATGGCAGCATCTAGCAATCCTCTGACATTGATCACATGCTGAGGGTCTTTCTTCCTTGTTTGCACTCCACCTTTGTGCAGCTGCTTTTCTTCTTTGATGGCAGATCCAGAGAGTCCCAGTGTATCCATGGAGTCACCACCAGCAGGAACAGCAGGGGGTGCTGAAGATGTCTACAATTATACATTATGAAATCCTGAACTCCAAAATTAGTTGACTGTGTTATAAAACTACAATGAGGTCACCCCTCTAATCAGGACACTTAAAAAAGAGAGTATGTGGAGGCAAGGACACTTAGATTTGCTTCACAAAGTGGGGGATTTTGATAACATACTTTGCTTGAAGTCCTTGCAATAGAATGAGATTTTATCTTTTTGCTCTTAGCAATATCATCATCTCTGGTGCCACCGCCACCACCACCACACCTTAGAGAGACAATACATCCTGAACTAGGGAGCTCTGGTAGTGAGCAGACACCATTCTTGGAAGATGAGCTATTATAAAACAGAATCTAATGCTAATCTTGTTATCGTGATTATGTATAACCTACTTCTTGCTCAGAGATGATGTCTTACGACCTTTAATCCCATCAGCTAAACGGCATAATACTGTAATATAACATTATACTTGTGTTCTTGGAACTCACCACTGACTGTAGCCCTTTTCGTTATTTTGGGATTTTTCTTGAACTTCACGTAGTAATAAGCTTCATATTCCTAGTGATATTAAGTTGTTAGTCTAAAATAGGGTCCGTTCATATTCATTACACTGTCGAATTATTGCATAGAGGGTTTTTACTTAAGTCCTTCCTAACCTGGAGTATGGTGGGCAAGTCAATGTTGTCACAGACTTCAAATTTGGCAAGGGAGGGTCCAGCTTCTCTGTTGAATGCCTGTGCTGTATCAAGGAATCTAAGCAAGAGATACAGTGTACCAATGAAGGACACTACTCCAAAAGAGGATAACTTCCCAACAAAAGACAATCTAAAAGTACCAATATAACTCTTTACAAAGGATAAAAGGATGGGTCCCAAGTGTGTAGAAAAAGTCTGCAATTATAGACATCATGATACCACTTTATGTGCAGATCTACCAAACCTAAGCCTATGTTTCCTTGTCGGCGGTCAGGGTTTCATTTAAGGGGGTGGGTGGGAGGGGCATTCTGAGATTTATTTCACCTCTCCCCCTCCTCCCCTATCAAGAAAACCCAATATGCAAATCACCACTTGTGTAACTTGGATTTGTCTCCATAGCAACAAATTACTGCTGACATCAAACATTAATTTTTATAATTCCCACCTTAAATAATACAATCATTCCTGCTTCACTGTATGAAATAAGTGCAAAGGTCTTCAGTCCCATAAAATTCCTTATTACCACTGCACTCACCCTTCCTCCTGCAGATAGTGTTGTATTAGAACCAACAGACTCCGCCTTCTTTGTTCACACTTCACTTCCTCCTGCAGTTAGTTACTTGTTTGTATGCCAGCTTTGCTATGATACTGCCACTTACTAAAGCCCTGGACTCATTAGCAACTTTAAGTTGGACGTAACTGAGTTCTGCAGACATTATCTGGAAAGTATCGTCGAAAGTATAAGCGATTAGCGCGCGCTATTGAGTTAGTAGTAGCTAGCTAGCTAGCTTATCGATCTACCGCAAAAATACATTATAACACCTTGTACTTGTAATTGTGTGACCGGTGACCACGTGCAACCGGAAATGAGTCGAGTCAGCAAAATATCGCTCACGGATCAAAGGGCGCGGTCCAGAGAGAAGCGATTGGCTGTGCAACTGCCAGCATCTTGACGAATATTGGAACTTAAAGAAGAGGAGAATCACTGCTAAAGGAATCTGTAATCAAGGCGGTCTAGATCTGGGAAGCTATTTCAGGTGAGTTAGCTAGTGGAATGTTCTAGTAGTCTCGCAGGTCAATCTATGCAAGAAGTTATGAGTGTGTGCTGCTAGTTAGCTGACTATGTGCATGGAATGAAGTGGTTGTGTGATTGATGTGGGGTAAAGGTGTCCATATTAAAGCGATGGGGCTTACTACCCAAGGACAAGTGTGTTTGTAGACAACCACTTATAAATATGAACGTGTACACCTCATGGTTTCATGAGATTGCAAATAGTACTACAATTCCAATTCTGTATGTCCACTTACTTGCAAATCACTTAAGTAATTAGCAACCAATGGTGAATTTTTTTTTTGGCATTGTGAAGTCCAGCTAGGCTGCAGCTGCCCTGACCCTAGCCTTGACCCTAGCCCTATGAGTAGTAAATGGTTCTGCAATTCAGTGGGGCTATTTTGATGGAACTGAGACCAGTAGAACCTAAGCTCATTGGGGCCCCCATCAATTGAGGTGTCCAAGGTAACTATTTACACCAACAAAAGAGATCACTATGTGCAGAAAAGCCTTGGAGCTGCCAATATTGTCTAACAGTGACTGGCTTAGACGGTGTGAACTGTTTTTTTTTTTACCCATCATAATTAAATGACCCATATTAATTGTCCTATATGATGGGAGTCTGTCCTAATAATAATTGTCCTAGATGATGGGAGTCTAAGTAAGTGGTTCCTCTGTACACAAAAGTGACAATTGGCTTGAGTTGCCAGCAAGGTGGCACTTCTGCACTAGAGTTGCACTATTTTCACTCAATTGGTAAGAAAGATGGGGCATGATGCAAACATAATTATCATAAGAAAGTCAGGTAGCTAAGCCCAAGCGCCAGTCTGGTTATTCAGTTAGTGTTATGCTTCAGTGGCTGTTTTGTATACAACCAGGTGGGGAAGCAGCTGATTCTGTTTCCTTTAATTCTAACCTGAAATAGGTGAACCTGGTAAGACATCTTGAGCACAAATAATTGAGATCATTAGTGATTGAATCTTTAGGAGTGGCATAACTGGTATATATCACGAGGCAAGATTTTTCCTCCTTGTAATGGCTTGAAAATTGAGCATTGGCCAGATATCAGGTATCCACACTTGGTGCAAGGGGATTGATCCCATGTTTACCATTAAGGTACGTAGGTATGAAGGATGTTTTGCAGCATGGGAGGAATGAAGGGATACTTTACAGTATGGTAAACTATGAAGGGACGGTATGAGCGAGTAATTCAATTTGTCATACCCAATCAGAGTTTGGGTTAGGAAGGTTTGATAGCTAAGGTACTGTACATGTCAATGTAGATGAGCAAGCTTCCTTTTATTCAAGCTGACCCTGTACAGTACACATCCAGTGTGGAGCAGTGGCTTGGCTTCTGTCTTGATTTACGAGGTCTGTAATATCCTTTATGATGTACAAGCACTATTTCTCCAGTCCAGCAGTGATGATGTATTGTGACAATGTATTTCTTAGGGAGGTTTGTAATGTCCTTTAAGATGTACAAACACAGTCCAACAGTGATGATGTGTTTTTCTTAGTGTCCTTTAAGATGTACAAACACGCTATTTCCCCAACAGTGTGGAGCAGTGGCTCCTGTCGTGATATACTATTTCTCCACTCCACTGTTGATAGGAGAGCTGTGTATAGAGCTCTCTCTCGTTGAATAACACAATGCCTATTTACTGGGCTCTCCTTAAAAGAGAAGGTGACTGCATAACTCTAAGCAAAGATCAGCACTATGATATGCCAATCCTCATTATGGTGCCCAACAGCCTACATAAAGTCCCTTTGTGTGTACCAATATATACCACTCCTTCAAGAACATGAAGTCCTTTCAGTAAGGCTCACACCTAAGTAGGCTAAGAATGAGGTAGCACACTTGGAAACAAAATGGATGGTGCTTTGTCGCGACAGGATGACAGTTTTGTCAGCCTGTTTGAGAAACAACTTGACTAGCTACAGCTGTGTGTGCTGATTTAGGCTGCACAGTCACTGGTTTGATCGTGTTTTTTGATGCAAAACTAAAACTAAGGCTATCAAGTCCAAAGTATGTTGTGTTGAGACTGTAATATCTGTGTATAAGGGGGGATCAAATTGGTGGATTTTAGGATTCTTAGTGTTTGATTAGTATGTTTGGATGTTTGGATATTTATGACCTCTGCTTAGACTCACTGTATTAATACGTGCATGTGACTTTAATGGACTGTATTATAATCACCAGTGAGAGAGTTGCTAAGGAGATGAGCTGAGTGTTAAAAAAAAAATACTTACCACCAATTATATGTACATCTTCTGTGTAGCAATGAGGGTTTAAATGCCTCGTCATAGCAACAGATTCTCTGTTGACACCTCCGTAATTGTTTGTATTAAATCTAGGCTCTGCTGATCATGAAATAGTGGGTGTCAGCTGGCTGGATTGGAAGAAAGTTCAGTCTAGCCCTCCCCATGAACCTTATGGTCTCCTTGATTGTTGGAAGTTTCAGTTTGGCCTTCAGTTTTTGTAATTGTCACTTCCGAATGTTACATGTTGTGTGATTGATGTCATTGGCCAGCGTGTATTGTATATGAGTTGTACCTCTAATATTTACACTTCCTCGAAAGAAACCCAACTCTTTTTCTCCCAAACATTAATTGTATAAATATGCTAGAAAAATTGGTTGGGAAAGATTGGAAAAACTAGTTATGTATTTTTCTCAAGTGCAGGTGTTTTTTTGAATAATGGGGTAGGGGTACATGTGGACTTTATGGGTACTTGTGGACTTCAGTGGGGTTTGTATGGAGTGTAATGGGTACATGTGGACTTTAGTGGGGTATGTATATGGAGTGTAATGGGGTACATTTGGAGTGCAATGGGGTAGGGTATATATGGAGTGTAATGGGGTACATGTGAACTTTATGTGGAGTGTAATGATGTATTAGGTCTGAGTGGGTGGCCAGTACTGTCTCCCTTTGGAGATGACAAGACAAGACAGGCATAATGCATCATAAGCTTAAGCAGTAACCCTATTACCTTCAGTGCTATTGAACCAGTAGGGATGATTAGTGTATCGATGACTGGACCATTTTGTACTTCCCTAGTGATTCAAGTAGAGCTACAAGTTAAGCGTACTCTACAATGTCGTCTTGCCTTGTACATCTCAAATTGGATAATGGTAACCTAATTTTAAAATGTGTCTCCATTCTGTGGCAGCAAATGGATCAGAGTTTCATAGATTAGGCACTAAGTAAAAAGCATGGAGCAGTGTAGGGGAGTGAATATCGGATTGGAATATCTTTTGAAGGAAGCGAGACAGGAGGGACCCAGTTCCTTTTCCTCTCAACAAAACCCTTTGGAAAAATAAATGTCACTTCACTCCCTCTCCACTTCACTTCCTCTCTCCCTCATTACCTCATAAGAAGGTCATATTAGGCAAGAATCCTTTTAAAAGAAGTAACACAGGCAAATTCTGCCCTCTCCTTATCAAGGAGTGAAAGTAACTGTTATGCCCCTTCCCAATGGAAAGGTGTGGATATGACATATCAATGTGGTGCACATGTGACAATTAAGTATGTATTGTGACTTGTCCAAATGTGTTATGGCTCATGCATGAGTGCAACCTTCTGTGGCCATTTTCCCCGGACAATACCAGCAGTGAGCTATTTTTTAAATTCGAGTTTTCCTCTCTCTCTTTTTTTTTTTTTTTTTTTTTTTTTTGGGACCGGGTTTCAGTTTTATGTCTGAGGTCTGGAGTTGGGTTGCAGTTGGTACACATGCTCCAGCCGCACTGTCTCTGCCACGGGACAGACATGTGGGGTCTAATGTTAGGGCTAGGGCCTGTGGTTTCCACCTAGACTTAGTCTAGTTCCTCCATCAAGAGAAACTGATGACCATTATGGTCACTTGGTTGGTTTACTAAGCCCCTGCCTAAGTCCAGCTAGCTAGTTAACTTTTCCCCATCAGGTTAGCTATATCACATTTTGATTTATCAGGAAGTACCTGAGAGTGCTCTGCAAAATTGTGCCCAATGCAGCTGCCAATTGCTTGTGGTTTACCTGTGGTTTCACTTCTGGCCCACTTCCTTAATGACCCTGATTAGAATAGTGATCAGCTTATTGTATGTTGGTTGAGGTGTCCAATTACCTCACGGGTCCTAAACCACATTCTTCCTCTTACTTGCAGGTCATGCATGTCTCACTTGATGATCATACCAGTGTTATTTTAAGTTCAGTACACATTCATGTTGCATGCATGCGCTGACAATGTGATTGGTCATGTGACTCGTATCGTACTACGAAGTTTTCTTATATGCTTCTGTGTGTTCATATGACCTTAAAGTGACCAAACAGCTATGGTACGATCCAGTGGGTTGGTACCATGGGGAGAACCTGATCCTTAATGTTATCAGTTGGAGGCAGTTGGAGGAAATACAGTTTTCCAGGGTGGTAGCTTTTGGTAGATAAAGTCAGATGGTGTAGGTGTTTAGTTGGCTTTTTTGTTAGCAGCTGATTCTAGCCGACCTGGTAGCCAACAGCAGGCTATAATTTTGATATCTTTTACTTCTACCTTTGTTGTTTTTTTTTGTTTTTTCTCAAGCTGGTGTATCTTCTTCGGTTTATGATCGCTGTTGCGCAATCTTTGTGTAATATTGTAGATTTTTGGAATAGTGTTCAGATTTTCGGATGATTAGTAATTTTGGAACACACATTAGTAACTTTGTCCCCAAATAGGAATGGTGAATTACAAGCTCGTGGTCCTCGGAGAAGGAGGAGTAGGAAAATCAGGTATGTGTGTGTGTGTGTGTGTGTATGTACCTACATGAAACTGATACTTAGCCACTATGGGTAGGCTTCCCAGGGCCAGTGGGGTCCCTCCCTGTTTAGATTGTACTCAACTCACTCCTGGGAGTGTCCATAGTGACCTGAGCCCTTAACACAGTCAAGACCCAAGACAGGTCCTTGTTAGAACAATAGGCCTGGACCACAGCGGTATAGCTCTATCACAACAATTTGAGCACAATGATTCTGTATCAATTCAAGCTGTATACTAGCATAGACCTGAAGAAATGGAACTGATTACCAAATGTGTGATGGTCAATTAGGTATTCTTAGCATGATTCATACCAAGTGTGTGAAGAGAATTAGAATAGCATCAACCACATGTAATCTGATAGTATAATCTATACTGTTATATGGTCATCTTAGCATACCTTGAATTTGGGATATGGATGATCTATACTGTTATGGTCATCCTAGCATACCTTGAATTTGGGATGAGGACTTGCTGTTCCATATTATGAGGTTGTCATACTCAGTGTGTGAAAAAAAATTCAATAAAAATAGGTAAAGGGTGGTCAGGATACAGCTCACTGCATTCTAGCTAGCTAGCTATATCTACATAATTATGTACATATAGATGAGACTCAGCTAGCTAATCCAAGGTCAGAGTTATGACATATACAGCACAGTAATAGGAAGTAGCCCCTAGCTATTTCACCCAAAGCTCAACCAGTTGCTAGGAGTGTTGTTACGTCTAGAGAGCTAGTGTTATTACATCTATACAGAGCCAGCTAGATATATATATCTAGCTAGCTATATAGAGAGCTAGTGTTTTTATTAGTGATGACCTTTACCATATTTTCCATACATACAGCAATCACAATTCAATTCACCAGCAGTGTATTTGCAGCAGATTATGATCCGACAATAGGTAAGGAATGTTGATTTTTTTACTCCATAGAGAGAGAGAGAGATCTTAGTCTGACATCATGACATTTCTTGTATCTTTGCAGTGACTAAGAATTGAGATAGTTGAGGTTATGTAGGAGGTTACTAACCAACAAGAATTGTGTGTTTTTATTCACCTTATTTGAATTACTTCTTTAGAGGATGCATATCGTATTGATGCGGATATTGATGGAGAGGTAGTGGGGCTCGACATCCTGGATACAGCAGGTCAGGAAGTGTTCAGTGCAGTCAGGGATCGATACATGAGAGATGGGGAAGGTTTCCTTCTCGTTTACTCATTAATTGAGCGGAATACATTCGTAGCCATGCCCAAGATTAGTGAGCAAATCAAGAGAGTTAAAGACACAGAGAAACACGTACCCATCGTCCTTGTAGGAAACAAGGTATGTAAATTAATGTAGTGATTAGAGGATTTTAATGTTGTGATTAGATGTATTTTATACGTGTAGACCCTTAATCATAACTCCTTTGTTTTCCCCTCAGTCTGATATGGCAGACAAGAGAGAAGTATCCAAAGGAGAAGGGGAGATGTTGGCAAGAAACCTGAAATGTCCATTCTTTGAGACGTCGGCTAAGCTACGTGTTTACATTGACGAGTGTTTCCATGAGCTGGTCAGAGAAATTAAGAAAGTGCAGCTAGAAAAAACTAGGGAACTCACAGATAAGAAAAAGAAAGGGGGTTGTGTATTGCTGTAGATGACAATCAATCATGTCTGGGTAGCAGGAACTGTTAATTATTGTATAAGTTATTAATATCCACTGAATCTCTCTCTTTTTATGACATTAAAGAAAAAGGAAAAAAATCTATGGTAATGCTGTTCACTCACCTGTGCACTAGTGTTATTTGACCGTATATGCATGAAGTCATTATGTATTTTTTGTTGTTGTTTTTCTTTTCCACATTATCATTGTCTCTCCATTCCCAAATTTGATTATCATTGTTTTTTGTTACTACATACGACTATTCAAATCATTTCCCTTTTGTACAACCAACCCAAAAAAAAAAATCAAAAAAAAAAAAAAAATCAGTGATGTCTTGCATGCAAATAATACAATTATTGTGCCTGAACCTGGTTGTGTTCTGTTCTCTGGTGTGGTAGAATGTTGTCAAACATTTCTCTCCTCTCGTTTGGTGTTGACTAATTTCTCAGCCAGTAGGGATACCTGATGACGATGCTGTAGTATACGTTTGTTCAGTCTGCATGAATGACATAGTAGTGGTACATAGCTAGTCTTCAATGAGGCTATACTTTCATACATACTTCTCAATTGTCCTGGAATCAGCTGTTAACTTTTGTTGAGTTGTAAGTACATCCTGCTCACTTTCAGCTAATACACTGGGGAAAAAAAGAAAAGGTGATGATCCTATCTTGTGCATAATCTTGTGCATAATTTCTACATGGATTCTAGCAATGCCATAACTTGAGACCAATTCAGTGGAACTTTGAGAGGCAGAGGTATTAACATTTAGGACCTTGAAGCTTTGCCTTTGTGGAGAGGTTCCTTTATTGGAGGTTCCACTGTAACCCAACAACCACTTTACAATCAATGGTTGCACACCTTTTATACTCCTCGTAAAGCTTGTGTGTTTTCTTGCTGTGACACTTGAGGACTTGCTCATAGGTGAATCCTGGAGGGGGGATCTCTTTGACCTGTGTACGGGACACAAGAGGCCCTCTCAGCTCCTCTGACTCAATGAAGTTATGCAAATAGAGATAGTGCTGAAAGAGAGGACTTCGTCCAAAGATTCCAAACTGGACACATTCAAAAATTGGACCTGGTCCAATGTGGACAGTAGATAGGCTGAAATTCTATAATCATGAAGAGATATGACTGAAATCATTAATATAATTTTATGGCTATAAGCTAGAGCTGGGGCTATAGTTAATATCACGGCTTGAAAATCCTTACCTCTTCCCTTTTGATTGGTGACATAGTAACAATGGAAGATTTTATTGACCGTGAAAGGTGTGTCACAGTTCCAGTAGTTGTGTTTTTCTTGAGCTTGGATGATGGTTTAGATGGGGAAGAAATTACTAGACTTGTCACTATTGTTAGGATAAATGAGGAAAGCAGAGACGAATGAAATATCTATTGCATAACAGTGTAAATATACCATCTTTCTTGGTTAATGCTAATGTTTGATGTTGACGAGTTTCTTTTTCCTCTAGAAAGTAAGGATTTAAGAAATGCCTCGGCCAAGATTTCCATTGTTGTGGTTGACTTTTTACTCCTAAATACAGTACAAGTTTCCATAACGAGTTATATCAATAAGGGAAATAGCTACAAGCTATCTTATTGCAGGCTAACCTACAATCCACTCTGATGGAATATTGGTAATATAATCAAGGAATTCAGGTTGATCAAAATCCTTGCTTGAGCTGGGGAAAGCTTGACAGAAAGTGCTGTATAATGCCTGAGCTAAGTATACAGGGTAATTCTGGAAGGGAGAAAATTGGTAGCTGGAACTGTAGAATCTAAAGTTAGTGATCATACCACAAATATTTCGTCCTTGTACTTATCATCCATCTGTCGTAGAACAGTAGCAAACTCATTAGCAATTTGATCAAAGAGAAGTGATTGTAGCTGTTCATCTGGCTATAGGTAATCATAATTATAGCCTACTTGTGGCCACTTGGTTGTAATTCTAGTACAGGCATAACCACAAGGTAATATTGATACAACCCAAGAAGTGATACAGTGGATTGCAGTGATCTTGCAACATGAAATTCAGAGCACCAAACCAAAATTTACATAGCTTCCTTTAAGTAGCCCAACTCTAAAGCCACAATTAAGTCCTTTGAAAGGAGGCTATGTAAATTTTGGTTTGGTGTTCTGAATTTCTTGTTGCAAGATCACTGCAATCTACTGTACCATATTTTATGCCAAATAGGTTATACCACAACCACTCAGGCTGCCTTCTGGTTATGAAAATAAGTACCTTGTAATAGTCCATCCATATCCACCAAAATGCACTCTGCAATCACAATGTGTTCATGAATAACTATAATCAAAACTTCATTTGAGAATACCTGCAGTAGTGAAGCTGATGCATTACAGAAAAAGACCTTTTTCCATGGTGAAAGAAGGTAATGCTGGGAAAGAAGAAAAAAAAAAAGAAAAAAAATGGGCTTGTCCGGGATTCGAACCCGGGACCTCTCGCACCCAAAGCGAGAATCATGCCCCTAGACCAACAAGCCACACATCCAAGTATCCGCTAAAATAAGTTTATAAACGTACTGCCAGATTCGCAGACTTTGTAACTAGACTCAGGATGACTAGAGGTTCAAGATTTCCTGGTAGAGATATGCTTAAACGTCTATTACTCAGTCCAGGATAGAGGTAGTCCTGTGTTCATGTATAATAATAAGCTGAAATTTTTTAGAGGCATTAATTATTACTGCAGCAGTCGTTCTATTTTGATCATTCTTTGTTACCTGAAAATTAACAATACATAGCTTAGTACTTATACATGGTAATAAATAAAGCATACTTTTTCTTCCATATTTCTGAACCTCAGTAAGTCATCACTGTCTGTCATAAATGCTAATAGATAAACGGATTGGCAAGTAAACAGCAGCAATTTGCCCACTAGCTAATAAAAACATGGATTATGTTATTACCTACCTTTTTCACCCACATTACCCAAACCTCCTGCTCCACTTTTCTTGGAGGGCCTTTGTTTGGTGGACAAAAAAATACCAGCAAGACTGCAGATGTCTTTTTCCAACTGATCCAGTCTCTTCTCAATGTTATCCAAGTGAGTTGTCTCCCAAGCTTGAGATGTATATTAAATACAAAATTTAGTTTCATATCCAGACTATTATTATAGCAATAATAATAGATGTAACATACGGGATTTTTTCTCTAATTCGGCCTTAATTTCGTCAAATGTACCCAAAACTGTGTCACCAGGGTTGTCATGCCTCCTGAGCTTGCTGACTTTAGTTTCCTCTCCAGGTGGCAAAGGGGCAGCCACCACAAAGTCAAGATAAGGTGGATGATTGGGCCACTTCACAGATCTCTTATCTGCACTGCTGGATGGTAAGTATAAGGTGCCATCCATAGATACTAGCTGTCCTGCCCCAGAACTGGAATTCAACCATTCATCCCAAGTTTTTGGAGGAGGCTTTGCCTTTGGGCTCTTTTCTCGCTTCACATCAGGAGCAAGATCAAATTGGAAATTCATTACGAGTTTTTAGTAGAGGTGCAGCCTCATCTCAAGATTACCACTACACACAGCAAATCTCTTAACGTTATCAGCTGCAGACCATCACCAGGAAGTCTGCATGCTCAGAACTGGTTACTAAGATACGATGCTCCGCCCAATAATCCGATTGTAGGTGGGGCTCTAAAAGCATCCTCTCTGAAGAAAGTAAGGGCTGTAGCTACGTATTATAGCTAGTGCTATACTTCCTTTTTATATTATGTCAGATACTGAAAGACGCTTGAAAACTGATAAACTTCGCCAGGACCAATCTGAACAAATAGATCCAGAGGAAGCAAGGCGAGTCAAATAATTTTCTTTTAACACATAGCTAGCTAGCTAGAGGTATGATTAGCTGCAATCATCATAGCTTAGGTTTAGCTACGTTGGTTACAACTGTTCAATCAAGCACGTTAATGAGTAGATTGATTGCTAATTACAATTATTATTATTATTATATCCTTTCACCCTTCTTATTCTGTAGAATGGATAACTTTGCATCTGATTCAGATTATCGCAACTTTAATGCAGAGGTCGATGGAGCACCCGAGCAGACTGTCCCCCCATCTCGCTACATAACCAATGATCCTGAAAAGCAAGCTCGGTCTCAGGCTCGAGCTGAAGCCAGGCGGACTCGGAGAACCTTGAGACTGCAGCAGCAACAGCAACAGCACGAGCAGAGGAAACTGGAAAACGTGAATGCAGAGACTCACTACAAGATCAGCTATGACGGCGAGTCTTCAGACGGATCAAGCGTTGACGAGAATTATGAAGTGGATTCCATTGCCGAGTCTATTCCTGAAAATTTGACGTGAGTGGTAATGTCTATAAGGCTGTTTTATGATTTGATAATACTAAAAGTGACCAGAGCATCTTTCCCCCCCCCCCCCCCCCCCCCCCCCCCGTCTTTCTCTCTCTATAGTAAAGACACTTCTTTGTGCCACACTGCAGCACAGACATGTCTTTGTTGATTTTCACCTCTGAAGTGAGGGCCAGGGGGTCAGGGCTGCGTATAGGATTAGGGAGCAAATAGCTGCTTCAGTATTTCAGGGACATGATTTGATGTGCATAGGTAACAGGTTATTTCACAAGGGGGGAGGAACAAAGGTACAGCAAGGGGGGGAGAGACATTCCTGAGTGCATACACATCTCCAATTGGAAAACTCCTTTTCTTAACTTTGCCATATTTGTGCAGCTGCAAAGATTTCAAAATGCACATGATGGGGATGGCTTATTCAGGTGTTAATCCAATGATATAGCATGTTCAGCCACTAAGCTTAGTGCCCTGTAGTCCTAATTGTAGTTCACAACTCCCTGATCATGTATGTAACAATTCACTTTCAGAATTTAGCTATTAATTAAGTGGGTATGAAATGTATGATTGCTCTGGGTTTTTAAGAAGGGATACACGACTTTGTGAGCCAGCCAATAATGTGGTACTCCTTGGCTGCTACACATATCATGCAATAAGTTCTAGTGCCAGTGAAATGTGGCTTCAATATGTGACAGAATAACTTTAGTGGCTTCAGTAGAGGAACGTGTGTGCCAAATCAGTTGTAATTTATGTCTTTCAAATTGGGAGATTTCCGGACACCCCTGAAATTGTTGCTAACTTCCTAGTGATGTATCATATGATACAATGCTGTAATTAAATCCTTTCCCTCATGTGTGTCACCCTTGTGATGCACATTCTTTCTGTCATGTGTGTACATGCACATTGCCTTCCTCTTTCCCTCATGTGTGTACATGCATTATCTTCCCTTTCCCTCATATGTGTACATGCACATTGCCTTCCCCCTTTCAGTGGCGGATCTAGAATTTTATAGAGGGGGTTTGTAAGATCCGTGCGCTTGCACGCAGGAAAATTTTTTGTTAACCACGCCCACTTTAAAAACTATGCAGCTAGTGTGCATGCTTATGTGCCGTACTTTGACCCCACATGTGTACATGGAACTAGCAGCTCGTTATTTATAGCGCTAGCTCTGTCTGGCCTGCTGTAACTCTACAATTGTCTATTGAAAGGGGGTTTCAGTGGAAACTTAGAAACCCCTCTAAATCCGCCACTGCCTTTCCCTCATGTGTGTACATTGTCTTCCCCTTTCCCTCATGTGTGTACATTGTCTTCCCCTTTCCCTCATGTGTGTACATGCACATTGTCTCCCCTTTCCCTCACATGTGTACATGCACATTGTCTTCCCCTTTCCCTCATGTGTGTACATGCACATTGTCTCCCCTTTCCCTCACATGTGTACATGCACATATCTTCCCCTTTCCCTCATGTGTGTACATGCACATTGCCTTCCCCTTTCCCTCATGTGTGTACATGCACATTGCCTTCCCCTTTCCCTCATGTGTGTACATGCACATTGCCTTCCCCTTTCCCTTATGTGTGTACATGCACATTGCCTTCCCCTTTCCCTTATGTGTGTACATGCACATTGCCTTCCCCTTTCCCTTATGTGTGTACATGCACATATCTTCCCCTTTCCCTTATGTGTGTACATGCACATTGCCTCTTATGTATAAAAACATTCACTTTTCCTTCATGTGTAGGTGGCGTGGACGTATGCAAAATATCCTCCATAACCACTGGTTCCACCTGGCGATAGTCATCCTTGTCTCCCTTGATGCTTTCATCGTCATCTTTGAGCTCCTCCTGGATGTTGGAGCATTTAGTAAGCATGGTTAAAACTTAATTATTCAGTTCCTACCATATCCTGACAACCCCAACAAAGCATGGAGGAAGTCAAGTGTGATAGTCATAAACCTTACCATGTAAAGCTGTGGATTCACTATCTTTGTTCAAAGCTCTGTACTCAATTTTAAGCATTGTGTATTATTTACACAATGCTGGAAACTGTTTATAGTTTAGGCTTCACTTGGAATGTAGGTATAGAAACTATCGGAGAGCTTTCACTGCTTGACACAGAACACTGTCTATAGTCCAATACACATTTTTCAAACTTAGGCTTTTCAGGTTTGGGAAAGAAATAAACAATGTTATACTTTGGCCACCAAAAGTCTATTGTTTTGGATGGATTGATCAATGTTTTCCTTAATGGCAACACTTTAATGTAGTTAGCTATTATTAGCATACTGAAACTGCATTCCAATTGACTACGTGATTGGGGTTATCTGTCTCACCTCCCAAAAGTGATGGGCAGGAAAAAACTAAGTGTAGGGGTAATGCAACAACAACAATAACAACAACAACAACAACAACACTAAAGCATCAACTAACTTATATCATTAATCCTCAGATAATGTTCTTTGTAATGGAGCTGGTTTTCTAGCTCAAGCTGAAAACTGCCATTATCAGGAAAGACTCTCGGGCATGTGTGGTCCTCATGCCAGGATGATCCTCGAACGTGTCAATCTCACACCCTCCATCCCCTCTGGAAATGGACTTGACAATGAAATTTGTAGGTGTGACTTCCGAGGAGGAAGGAGAGTATGTGTACACCGTAAGTCTATTTCATACTTACTCAGTATCAGATAATGGATAGCACTTTTTACATGTGCAATTTGTGAGTATTGCTATTTCATCTATATTATATGAACTTGAGTATTCTGCTGCTTTTTTCTTCACGTACATCTCTCCCCCCCACAGATGATGATTCAGAACATGGAGTGAACCCTGCTGTTGTTCTTCATGCCTTTTCCATTATTATCTTATCAACATTTGTAATTGAGGTAATGAAGCATGCCTCTCTTTGTATACCATTAAAGACATTCATGGGGTGAGATTTCAAGGATCAATGCACAAAAATTTATATGGTTCATGCTTCCAATTATTTTTGAAACAAGCGCAAAATTTTTACTCCACTGAAATTTCACACTGGTAATAAAATTGTGGTATACATAATGATTGGCCTAGGACTAGAATTCTAGTAAATGACTCCTGGATGTGCTATGCTTTGTTCATTAGGTGTTATTGAAGCTAATAGCATTTCGTTTGAAGTACTTTACTCACAAGTTTGAAGTTTTTGATGGAATAATAGTCATGATCTCATTCATTCTTGATGTGGCCTCAATGTAAGTGGCATGTGCTATACTCTTACATAATTATGTGTGGCTGAATTTTAGCGTTCAAGAAGAAGCTTTTGAAGCTGCATCTCTGCTTATAATCCTTCGACTCTGGCGTGTGGTTCGTATTGTCAATGGTAAGCAGTGATTCCAGTTGGCTAGGTAGACATACTGCACTGCAAGTTCTAATACACATAGCATATTATTATACATGTGTTATTCGTGAATAGGTGCTGTGCTCTCTTCAAAAGCACAGTCTGATCGTGATCTAGAAAAGATTCGTAATGAAGCTCGAAAAATAATCCACGCTTTCCATAAAGCTCAAGATAGAATGGATGACCTGGAGGTTTGTAGCTTTAACTAAAACAACTGACTCTGTTTGTTTATGTGTTCATATTTATGTTACAATAGGCAGAAAATATTGAACTCAAGAAGGCCAGTTCGCACAAGAAGCAATTTCATTAATGCTAAATGTTATTCTGATGGCTATTCTGAAGAGCACTGTAAACTCTTTGAACTTTTTAAAATAGCTATAGCTTTTTTAACACTGTTTTTATTATTCCATAAGTATAATTAAGATAACTTGTTCATTTTAAGATTTCCCCCACGCAATTGTAGCTAGTTATGCCAGTTGTAGCTACCCATGTAGCTGTACAACCAAATGAGTGCCAGTGCTAGCTAATATGGTCACATACTATAAGTATTATGTTCTGTAGGTATTAGCTGCTATAGCTTTACAGTGCAGCTACAGATGAGTTTTGAAAACTGGTACTAATTGCGCACTGATGATGTAGATCACCATTTGTTGACATACATGTTGCTTGTGAGATTTGGGGATTTGATATCGATGTAGCTAGCTAGCTAGTTGACAGATGGATGATAAAACACAAGTTCAGTGGTCTTCAATTTCTTCCCTTTTTTTTGTAGCACTGTTTTTTTGTCATCTCTAGCTACATCATTTTCCTCTTACTTGTTTGTGATTGGGCCAGGCAAAGTATACCCACACATACATAGCTATATAATTTCTTTTGTTCTTGTCCTTTGGAATCTTCATGAAACCTGGTGGAGCATTAATTCCTGCATTCCAGCAATGACTTGAATGACATTTATGCTCTCCACCACCATCCTACCCTCAATGCATAGGCGGTGGAACAGGTCAGGATAATCAGGCCCATGCAGGCCTTGACCAATATTATTGCGGGAGAAACATTAAGTAGCTATCAATCAAAAACAAAAGCAAATCGTAGAGCTTCAGTGGTTTGTGGGATTACATTTCAATTCGGGCCTGACCAATCGAATCTTACTTCCAACACCTCTGCAATGCTAGTGCTGGAATGATGACCAAAGGAAGTGACAGTAATGAATTCCATGATAGCTAATACCCAGCTAGTGGATTTAATTTGCATGCATGGGGAACCGTCAAAAGAGAAATTGCATGTACATGCAGGGGCAGAAACACCACAACGAAAGTGGGGGGGGGCTTGTATCTCTGCCACTAACATGTATAATAATGTATATGAGCATGTGCACAGTGGGGCGTTATGTAATGGTGAAAATTGAAGTTTCATCACTTTCATCGAGTCATGATGCCTGTGCTCCACCTGCACATCTTATTTTAGAGTTCTGTATATGGCTATAAAACTGTGGCTATGTAAATCAAGTTAATGAGGGGATGTGAAGACCTTGTTCATAGCTACTGATCCAGGAAGAGATGCTGGGAAGCTTATTATTGAGAGACGACTGTCATAGCTACCTTTAATCAAGTTGGGGCTTTCAATTTGTAGATTCAGATAGGTTAACCTTATACTCCAGTCCCTCATGCCAATATTCTTGTTTATCCTCATAACAGAGGTTAGTTTTTAAAAAAGAAGATAAATGATAGTATAATTATTATACTACTAATCATAAACACCATAATAGGTATTGTGTGTGCATGATTTCTGTGATTACTTCACTGTACTATTATATACTGTACTAATATTGTACACAGCATGGCTACCAGTCATGCATTGTATACTTCATGTGGTAGTGGCCCAGTGAACTATGACCAAACTAGCCAGATAGCTAGCTATAGCTGCTCAGGTAAAAACTGAACTGACATGTGCATCATAATTATTCACAACAAACATGATCCATTAATAACTCACATCTGTTCATTAAGGGTGGTGACACATAGCAACGCACGTGCTAACAATTAAATTTTAGTCTTTCTTACACAACTCCAAAATTACTATAGCTATGGACTTCAAATTGCACAGAGTTATAAGGTAGTGTATCACTAATACACACACTAAAAATGATGGGAAATGGTTAATTCTTACAGGTGCTATGAGTTTTTTTACTCTTTAGAGATAAAAAGCATTGTTTCTCACCGACCGCTGGAATTAAGTGGCTGATTTTTGGCCTAGAGCTTCTTAGTAGCCCTCTCTACAAAATTACAGAAGATTTGTTGGTATCTACTTTACTTTTTTGAGTTCCCAAAAGTGAGCATTTAAGTTCCTGGGCTAAATCGAAAAGTAAAATAGATAACAACAAACCCTTCTGTAATTTTTTAGAGAGTGGTGCTAGAAAGCTATAAACCAAAAATCAGCCAGTGAAGTTTGGTGGTTGGTGAGAAGTAATGCTTTTTAGTTTGAATTTGAAAACTGTTCATAGCACCTGTAGAATTTGACCTTGCTTCTTCTTTTTTTTTGTGTGTAGTATTACTAAGCTGCTTTATAGCCATGTGCAGTTTAAAGTCTATGGTGCAAGTAGTTTTGGAGATATGACCCCTTAGCAACCATGTGTGGGCGAGATGTGCCACCACCCTTAACAAATGTAATAAAGTAGCTAGCAGTATTTCAACTGAAATCCCTCACTCACAAATTAGAAGTTTTTGATGCAACAGTTATTGTTATATCATGGGTGCTTGATTTTGGCTTCATTGTTTATAGTAAACATTGATAGCTGGGATTGTAAACTAGCTATCATGAAAATAGTTCTCTGTAGTATTTTTTTTACAGAATTCGGCTTTGGCGAGTGATCAATGGTCTGTATAAATGATTCATTAATGGTCCATAATGACATTATATCTAGCTGGTTTAGCTATGACATTAATTTGGGTGACATAATATAAAAATATAGGAGCAATATTGTCTTCTAAGCCTCAATCCAAGTCCCAAGATCACAAGACCATGTTGGAAGTGCAAAATAGTCATCTTGCACTCCATAAAGCTAAACTAGATGAAGTGCAGGTACTATATTATATTAATTAAGCTATCTGACAATTTTGGATGAGAGAGATAATGAGAATCTGAGGAACTTAAATAAACAGGAGCATACGCTTCAGTCAGCTGGTGCTTGTGATAATAATAATAATTATAACTAACTAGCTAGCTATGGCACTGCTCTATTTTGTCATCAAGTTGAACATTATTTTTAACGCATTTTTAACCCTTTAAGAGCTAGTTGATGAATTCAGCTACATAGCTATCACCTCGTGCTCATGAGGGTTGTTCATGTTTTTTTTTTGTTTTGTTGTCGTTGTTATTTTTTTTCAAGCAACAGTTTATATTACTCTCCTGCCATGCACACCTGCATCCTGCATGCTGGGGATTAGTAACCTCTGCCCTGCAAAAAAAGCGGGGCCTGGGTACGAGGCTAGGTACATATAAGAAGGGCCTAGCTGGTATCTGTGAGAAAAATATCCTGTGGCTTTGGTTACATATTCTAGCATGTCATGCAAATGGATGAAAGAAGCACTTCACAGTATCAAGTTTCAAGTTATCATTGTAATTCTGGTTGTTTTGGATGTTGGCATTGTACTGTTCGAACTCCTTCTTGATGTAGGGGCATTTGGTAAGTTAGTTATTACAGTAGTGCATGGTGTGCATACAATTCTATTGGCATTGCTAGCTATATATATATATATATATATTTTTTTTTTTTTTTTGATAGATAACATTTCTTGTCCTGGAAGTATAAATTTTCTGGAACAGATTGAATTTTGTCACTTTGACCGAGAGAGTCGCAACATTTGTGCTCCACCTGCACATCTTGTTCTGAAAAATAGGTTTCTCATGTCAGACTTTAATCAAACAGATTGCAAGTGCGGCTTTAGAGAAGGAAGACAAGTTTGCATTCCAATTAAGTAGTGAATAATAATACTCTATCCATGGTTTGACCATTATTAGCTATAGATAATTAGCTCAATTCGTACTTGTCTATGTGTATAGGCAGTGAAGACATTGGGCTGGACCCTAAAGCAGTTCTCCATTTAATATCCTTATTCATCCTGACTTTATTCACTGTCGAGGTTATAGCTAATTATCATAACACTATAGCCCGTTGCTAGTTATCAGTAATTCTTTTTATTGTTAATACAGATAATACTAAAACTGATAGGATTTCAGCTGGAATTCTTTAAACATAAGTCTGAAGTGTTTGACGGCACAATTGTGGTTATATCATGGATGGTGGATATTGCCTCATTGTAAGCCCCCAATTCTTTAGCTAGCTAGCTATCAGGATCCAAAGGGACATGGCAAAGAGGGTCAAAACATATAGAGCTGGCCCGTGATAAAGCTTTGCTCAAAATTTCATTTGTAGGATCGAAGAAGAAACTTTTCAAATAACTTCTATCCTAATTGCTCTTCGTCTTTGGCGAATAATCAAAGTTATTAATGGTATGTATATTCAACTCTCCATCATGTGAATAATGCTCCCTCTGAATTTTCAGGAACTGTAGCATCTTCAAAAGCATTTCAAAGGGTAAAAACTGAAGTGGCTAAATTACAGGTAGCTAGCTAGTTAGCTATAAAAAATTAATAATGCTTGAAAGTTCTGTTTCATTACTATACAGAAAGATAATGAGGAACTAAGAGACTTACTGAAACAAACTACTATGGAAACCAAGAAGGAACTGGATAACAAGACAGGCTTGCAAGCACTCGAGCCCAGTCAGGATATAGAAACCTGGAACTCACAAGTTATGGACACTGTGACCAAGAAAGAACCTGATAACAAGATAGGCTTGGATCCAGAGCAAGTTATGGACACTGGAACCTGATAACAAGATAGGCTTGGACCCCCAACATACATGCACACTTTGCCAGTCATGAATGCTGTAAATTTTGCGTAATAATTGAAGTCATTTTTGGGAAAAATTTCTGTATGCACGTGCGCGCGCTTAAGCTAGATCCTGGGTCGATACGCCTAGCGCCTTTGACTAGAGCTCATAGAGTTCAATACCCGCTGTATAAGCCTGAAAAGTGTCTGGTTGAAGCATAAAAATTTCTAAGGGGGCACTAGCCTAGGTGCACAACATTGTTCGGCTGGTAAGGATCGTTAAATTTAACGCGTAATCATATCATAGAGCTAGAGCTAGAGCGCGAGTGCTATGCCAGACTAGTCATGAGCTTTCAAGTCTCTGTTACAATAGCTACAATACTAAAGCTAGTCTTCTTACCTTCACTAAGTTCTTTAGCTCTTCCAACAACTTAGCACTTCAGCTAGAGCCATTATTACTGGTTTCCCTAGTTTTGTTACGTAGATCTATAGAATAGAATATTACTGTCTGATCGAATTAACTGATAGCCTTGGAGACGGAGCCAGCAAGAAAAACATGCAGTCAAGCCACCAAGAGGGCGTTCTTTATGCTATCAGCATTATGGCTTCAAGAAAACGTATGAAATATGGTAGCAAAAATCAGTCATTAAAATATAATTGAGCGTGTTTAGCCCCTTGCATGCTGCGCATGAGCATCGGGGCTGTGCAGCTAGCTACAGCTCAGTTTTGAATAAAAATGGCTGATGTTGAATCTCAGCAGTGCACTGATGGGAAGGAAGATGACCATTTGACATACAAGCGTGTGAGAGTTGGGGATTTAGGAACCGTAGAAATCTTTGATGGAGTTGACAATAGTGCTAGTGGTGATGATGGTGATCATGATGAAGACACAGGTTCAGTGAACACTATTGATGAAAACTATGATGTGGTGTCCATCACTTCATCTATTGAAGACCCTCTCACGTAAGCTGTAGATCTACAGTAGCTACTCCTTTTGATTCTTTCAGTCTGTCAGTGTGATGTCTGTCGTACTATGCAGGTGGCGTGGTAGGATGCAGGCAGCACTTCATCATAAAATTTTTCATCTGATCATTATACTTCTGGTAGTCTTGGATGTTATCATTGTACTTTTTGAACTGTTTCTTGATGTAGGGGCATTCAGTAAGCTTTTTTGATTGATAATTTGATTGCATGACGGTTGGATTTTTATCTTCTAGATACTCATGTTTCTCGTGCATGTCCTATTGCTGGAAACTTTCTGGAAGAGATTGAATTTTGTCACTTTGACCAAGAGAGTCGCAACATTTGTGCTCCACCTGCACATCTTGTTCTGAAAAATAGGTTTCTCATGTCAGACTTTAATCAAACAGATTGCAAGTGCGACTTTAGAGAAGGAAGAAAAGTTTGCATTCCAAGTAAGATCAAAACGCATGGTGGAATCTTGGAACCATAAATAAATGCAACCTGTCATGTAGATTGTAGTAGTTAGTACCCTCAATAAGGTAATCAGAGAGTACAATAGTAGTTACTCTCTAAGTAGGGATGGGATGGATGCCCCATTGGAGTATACACTAGAACATTTTCTTCCAAGTAGGGTGCCATGCCCATTGGAGTAGTATGGAATTTTTTCTTCCATATAAAGAAATAAGACTTGCACATGTAGCATAACTTCAGTCACTCTCCCATCTTCCTCCACTTCCTGGCCCTCACCCCATACATGCAGCCCCACCTCCACTTCCTGGCATGCATGCCCTTACCCCATGCACAGCTACATTATTTTCAATTTTTAATATAGAGAAAGATGAGGAAGGCACAAATCCTGCATTTATTCTCCATTGTTTATCTTTAGCTATCCTCACTTTCTTCATGCTTGAGGTTAGTAAGCTATCATAATACTAATAAGCAACAGTTGATTATTGATATTTCAGATAATTTTGAAATTGGTAGCATTTCGGCTGAAGTATTTTATCCAATATTTTGAGGTGTTTGACGGAATAATCGTAGTTATATCATGGATGGTGGATGTTGCCTCATTGTAAGTCAATGAGTGTGTAGTTAGCTACCCTGTGTGCATCCTTGTGAACAGCAAAGGGTTCCAGGTATTCTGTTCATGCTTATGTTCATAGCTGTAAACACTTATAAAAATTAATTATTTACAGAATAGATGAAGAAACTTTTGAGGCAACCACTCTCATAATTATCCTCCGGCTTTGGAGAGTAATCAGAGTCATTAATGGTCAGTTATCATAAAAGTGCCAAGTATAGGGCTTGCTTGAAATTGAATTGAGTTCCTGGTGGATCCAGCACAGCAGTAGCTATAGTGCATGTTGTTGTTAATGTTTGAGTAAGCTGAGAAGTCCTGCTACATCAGACCTGGGCTGAATTTTGGGCAATGTCAAAGCATTATGGGCAGTGTGCTGCATGAGGATTAGCATGATAGGGAGAAATTTTTATTGATGAAGCTACACTGCCAAAACAGTGTGTACTTTATAGTACAGGAATGCTCCCTGTAAACAAAAGTATTTACAGAGAGTATTCAGTCCTTAGAATATAGTACACACTTGAGGGTAAAATACTGTGCATGTGCAAAATAGCTAACTTTTAGCTAACGATGGAAAGTGAAGCAAATGAACACTGCTCCAAAACTGAGCAGCAAAAAAGAGCAAGGTTAGACCGAAGGAATGCGCCAGAAGAAGCTCTGAATCAGCAGAACAAAGACGGTCAAGGCTTGATAAAAGATGAGAAAGAAGAAAATGACTAGCAGAGTCTGAGGATACCAAGTCCAGAAGAATGAAAGAGATAGAGAGAAAAGAAGAGAAAGTGACAGGGAAATACTGAAAGAAAGATGGCTGAATGGACACGTGTGCACCATAGAGAGGGGCTCGCTTCGCTCATGATAATAGTGCTAAAAATGCTGACCTATAGATATAAATTTGAGTGGCCAGGCATGCATTTTAAAAATACATACAAAAAGAATACAGGCTATCTCAAATAATTAGCTCTGAGTAGCTAATAACCACATTCTCTGGATTGTGGTGTGCAACTGATTGATAAAGGGTGTACTCCACCCATGTTATTATGTGAGAATCAGCAAGTTGACAGCCACTACATTTCTACGCTGCCTGTAATGTTTCACCACAAAATACTCAAAAAAAAAAACAAAGCCAGCATAATTTATTGAGCCCTAATTCTGAACGGTTCAAACGCTCTATTTTGAAAATATAATTATATCCTCCAACTTCAAGCTCAGAAGTCTCAGTAGACTCGAACCCGTTGGTAATTACCACACCATTCGGAGTTACCTTGTATTGGCTTGCAATTACCTCTGTAGCTCAGCTAATATCTCTAATGATTTTATAGGAGCTATACTAACCTCTAAGGCTCAATCTGAAACAAAATTTCACCGAGTCAAGACAGATGCCAAGAAGAGTATACATGCACTTCATAAAGCAAAAGCTAAACTGGATGAAGTGCAGGTATAGTAGTATTAGCTATACTGCAATATAATTGCTTGAAAGTTCTGTTTTATTGTGTCCACAGAGAGATAATGAGGAATTAAGGAACTTACTGAAACAAGGTACTATGGAGACCAAAAAGGAACCAGATAACAAGACAGGCTTGGATCTAGAGAAAGCACTTGAGCCTGACACCACGACCAAGAAAGAACCTGATAAGACAGACTTGGATGAACAAAAAGACTAAAATTTAATGTGCAACTTGTTTAAATTTATCTTCATTAGAATACCTATACTTGCTGCTTTGCTTGTTTTCTTTTTCAAGAGTCAACCACATACCAAGTAGAAAAAAAACCAGCTTACTCTTACAGATATGTAATTATTAAGTAAACAGGTGAAAGGTCAGCTATCAAGGTTGCACGTGTTCTTTGATTGTATGGTAAAGATCGTTAACATGGAGACGGTTAACCTGATGCGCAGTCTAGTCCAAAACTAAGTAGAGTTAGGTGCTCTAAGTAGCATGAAGAAGGACGAAGTTGCTTTGATGACAACGAAGCGCTGAGGTACTCAGAGAAGAAACGCGCTTTGATTGTAATTTGAACTGCTTCCTGCTAAAAAAAAAAAAAAAAAAAAAAGCTTAGCGCATGCGCCTTGCTACGGGTGAGCAATAAATAGAGATAGTAAATACAACCCGTACTGCAGTTGCCCAGCAAGAAAGAGGGAAGGAGTGGCCGGATTAGATTAGTTATTGAGTTCTGTCAATAATATCGCATGGAATGGTACGTTGGTAATCAGAAACTGCGAACCGTGTATGACATCTAGCTAGCTATCTAGTTCGCTAGCTGAGCTAGCTTCATTTCTTCGTGTTGTTGTTTTTTAAAGCTCCCATGCCTGTCAGATCGCAGGAGAGTTGCTCCTATAGATGCTCTGCTTAAAGATAGGTCATCAGATTCTCTGAACATGACTCAAGCAGTGGGCAAAGAGAAGGCTGAGGTCAGCAGCTTTATATGAAAATTTGCTGGTCACACTAAACAGTCAGGGGTCAGAGAGCTATGCATGCATCATGGATCCCTTAAATTTGCAGCAGGGCCATGCTCTGTATTTCACTCACCAGACACTATCAAGTTAGGTACATGGCAAGTATTGCAAACTATCTGTTTTGGTGTGAATAGTCGTCTGGCTGTGACGTTACACAATGGAGCACAATGAATAAGAGAGATTATGTTATAGTGCTATGAGCTTGTTCTTTATTTTTATGTGTAGCTACTGGAAGGAACTAGTAGGTCATATGGCACAGCACTCTCCACAAACCCCTTGGACTATGAGATATATCAAGGCATTGGTACGAGTATGAATAATCTATAGAGCTTCTTAATGTATTTCGTACTTATATTTATTTGGCAATGTCCATCTAACTGTATCCATGGAATGAAAACAGTGGTTTCAGAGATTTGTTATATGCAGTATATTAGTCTACTGCACATGTGCAGTATCAGGTTTGCAAAATCTCTGAATTCTCTACTACTAAAAGGCTCATAAGTAAGTAATTTAACACACCTCTAAGACAGTTCAATTCGTGAAGCACCAAATCCCGTCATTGGAAACCTGAAAGCATATACTCTTGAATCCATACATAATCACTGCACATCTGTTGTCCTAAAGACTATCACAGTGATCAGGGCTCGCAATAACAGTCAGTCACAGGATGTTTCCTGGTCAATTTCTTCATTTGTCCAGTCATTTTCTGCCTTTGTCCAACCATTTAGTCCTATTATAGCTATGCATTTAAAACTGCTATTAGATAATCATGTCTGGATGTTAATAGAGTGCTATTGTGAGCCCTGATCATGTGTCCAAGGTCACAAAATTCATTATCATAATTATTTCATAGTTACAGATACTGTTCTATTTTCTGTTGTTTTTTTTTGTTTTGTTTTGTTTGTTTGTTTGTTTTTTTTTGTTTTTTTTTCATTAGTGATGCTGTTCTGTATACAGGTGTGGGATTTTTGGGAAAAGCTACCATCTTGATAGCACAGTACAAACCACTCCAGCTCTTTACTGTAGTGAGGTACATTGACCTGGAGGCTCTCTCTGCTGAGCAACTGGAAGAAGTCCAGAAGGAGATGAAGCTCTCCCAACTTCTGTGTCATCCTAACATCGCATGTTATCTCACCTCCTTCATCTCTGGAGTCAACCTCTGTGCTATCCAGCCACTCATGCACTATGGTAAGTAGGTGGCTAATAATTATACTGTTCATGCCTAGTGCCTGAGGGTTCATGTTGCCTAGTGCCTGAGGGTTCATGTTGAACAGCCAGTCATGTTGTCGATGTCTTGCTCAGAACATGCATCATAAAAATTATAGCTAGCAAATCTTAGAAAACATCCACACATGAGTCATTATGGGATAAGTGTACATGTAAATCACACCTGAGGCTTTTTGGCAAATTTGACATTCTAATGGTGTCTTGCTTGTTTTTTCTAATTGTCTTTTTATTGTTTAGGCTCTTGTGCTGACATAATGCATTCTGCTCATCCTTTTCGCAATGGCTTCAAGGAATCGGTGATAGCAATCATCCTAAGAGACGTGGTACAAGGTTTGGAGTACCTTCATAGCATTGGATACGTCCACAGGTCAGTATAACAGTATTCTCTTCACTCTATTATCCATTATAGCTACCTTTATCCATTATAGCTACCTTTTATTGTTTATTATTTATTTTCATGGTGATTGCAGGAGTGTGCGGGCTAAGCACTTTCTCATTCACGAGGATGGAGTGGTGAAACTGTCAGGTCTCCGGAGTGTAGTCCCCATGATCGAAGAAGGCTCGAGGCTCAAAGTGAGTTCAGCAGTACAAGATGTATATCATGTTAGGATGTGATGTACATGATGAATAATTGTTGTTGTTGTTGTTGTTGTTGTTGTTGTTTGATTAAAGAATTCTGCAAGATGAATCCTTTCGGCCTTTGCTAGTCTCTATACACATCTGGGCACACTTCGTTTGCAATTGCAAAAGAAAATACATGTAGCCAGAAAGATAAACTGTTAGTCGTTCTCCATGGCTTTCTTTTCAGGCACTCCATGGACACTTTAATGACACAGTTGATAATATCTGCTGGCTGGCACCTGAAGTGTTAGCCCAAGATCTGGCCGGCTACTCTTTCAAGTCGGATACTTACAGTATCGGAATAGCTGCCCTAGAGCTGGCCACTGGAGAGGCTCCTTTTGCTGGGCTCCCAGTCACTGAGGTATGGAGGGAGGAGGGAGAGGAGCTGTACATATATTATTTTACCTTTATTCTACAAAATGTGAGCATTATCCTGATGGTGTGCAGATTATGATGCTTAAATTGAAGGGGCATCCTCCTGTAATGATGAGAAGAACAGATGGAGACCAGTTGCCACCTTTCTCTGGTACCTTCTCCAAGGTGTGTGCACATTCCCTGGCTAGCTACTTATCTGGAGGTACATAGCCCTCCCTGTGTTTGCCATTCATCTCTGCAGGTTGTGGATCTGTGCGTCCAACCTGATCCAGTCCATAGACCGTCACCTACCAAACTCTTAACCATGTCATTTTTAAAGGTAACTAGAACTGCACAGAGTAACCTCTCTTTGAGTGGTTAGTTCCTCTGGATGAATTGATATAATTATGTCTATTGTCTATTGAGGCTTTCCATATTGATGGGTTCCACTAATATGGGATAGTATATAGCTATATTTATTTTTTCTTACCATGCACAACTTTTTAATTATCTTATTTTAGCTCCGTAAGAAATCTATCAATTCTCCCTTGAAAACTCTTCTACGTCCCGTAGTTCCCTTAGACACATCTCAACTTGCACCAAATCAAGGTAGGTTGGTTGTTGCTTAGGACAAAGAGCTTATGATTATGTTAAACTTACAGACTACAAAGATATCTTTGTACAATCAATAGAAGATGAGGTAGAACACATGCATATTCAAGATCAGTGGATATCATGAAATCTCTTTCATTTTGTTTATTATCTTTCTCTTTTTGGCACTTGTAATTATGTACTTGTGTGTATTGCAAATTTCCTTGTGTACTTCTACACATGAAAATTTTATATTATTTTATTGGGGAGCGCACGTGCAATCAACCTGGATATCCGGTCGGAAGGCGGGTTTCCGACGGGGTATCCGGAGGAAGTCTTCGCCCAAAATAGTGCGCACTGACACCGAACTGCGTTGCGCGTCGATGGTGGTGCAGAAGGTTCTGAAGAGGGAAATAGTGGCCTTGATAGTTAGACGGGGTAAGTCTATCTGATTCTCATAATTTCGCACTGATGCACTGAACTACTTATCATAATCAGTGACGAAAAAATGGTCGATAACTTGTAGAAGGAATTTAGCAATTGTAAAACGGCGGATTTGGTAGTTCTTGCTGTCTTCTTCTCCCGTCTTCGCAACACCTATAAATAGGGCAATTATTCTGCTAACCAGGTACCTCCGATTCACACTGAGGGCACTCGTGACTGTGGACTCTGATCATGCAGGTATTTTAGCCACCTAGACTAGTAAAAGCTAAACAGCTATTTCATAACACTTCCAGTGTTAGTTGGCCATTACTTCAGCTATATATTGTAACCAAAATGCTAAATAACTACTGGATAGTCTCATCAACTCATTTCCAACTTTATAATGACAGAATCTAGTGAAGATGCAAGGGATAAACGAACATATCACCTGTAATCTCTGCGCTGGCTACCTGATCGACGCTACAACCATCACCGAATGCTTACACACCTGTAAGTATTGTAGGCACACATGTATATTTAATCAACTAGCTATACAGTTTTATTCTGAACATTCAGTTGCAACATGCACCTTAATCATTACTATTCCACTTGTCTATGATATTATTCTAACTAGCTAGCTGGCTATAACTCTGATATGTCACATGATTTTCAGCAAGACTAAAACCTGCTTCATATTCAACTCTTGGGTGCAGCTTGAATGGAGAAGTCCAAAATGTAGCTGTAGTTTTGTCACCAGTAAACCCTCACCCCACACCCTAGTACAAAGAAACTAGGTCTGCTGAGTGTCTGGACTGTGCTTCTTCAGTAGTCTAAGTTGCTTACTACTTGGAGTACTCACTTGAGCACTAGTATCTCAGTGATTGTGTGTCAGAGAGTTCCATGTACAGGATCAGGATCACCCAGCCATGCCAGCTAACACTCCATACTTCAAAACTTCAAAATACAAGTCAACACAAAAGTTACATGTCTGTGGTGCTTGAACAAAACAAGTTTTGCTGGTTTTTTCTAACCTATATTGCATCAGGTATTTGAATATGTGCAGTCTTTACTTCTGAACAAAGCTTACCCATTACATTATGGACTGTGCAGCCAACTGCAAGAGTTTTGTCGTCATAACTACACCTACTATAATGATGCATAGATGCAGTAATGCATGCAAGAATCGTTATACTTCATAATAATTAATAGTGAGTTTTGATAACAATAGTAACCAAATTGCAAGCTGGTGGAGCTTGGTAGTCTCATACAGAGGGGAGTCTGTAATCACTGGACTGGACTACTGGACTCCAAAATTTAACCACAAAAATCAATTTTTGGCCTAATTGCCTCAGTCCTTGTCTTGCTTTTCCTAAAGCACTATCTAGAGGTCGCTGTGAAACAGTAAGAGAGCTGAAAGGATTGCTAATGTGCAATGAACACTAGCTGTGCTGTAGCCATTCGTCTACTTCTTTCTTTTTGAAGGACATTACAAGCACTTTTCTGGATCAACCCCAGACCTGATGACGAACTTCCTGGATCAGCCCCAGCCAGTGATTGCAGACTCCCCATACAGAGGGAACAATAATGCTATTAATTTTATTTTTTTATGTGGCTTTTGCGGGTGTCTCATAGGTATGCATGTGGAACGTTGGTTAAATGCTATACCACACTACTTAAAATTGACTGCGCTATAATCCTTTACCTTTAACTAGCACAATAGCTCCCCTCAAATACATAGAGAGAGATTTAGTGATTTAGCATTGACTTTCACTCAAGAAAATGGTGAAGCCATGAAATTTAATACTGTCCACATATCAGATATGTTGTTCATAATACATACTTTCTATTCTCTGTTTGTATTCATTATATCTCCCCCTCCCCCATCCACTCCTCACCCCATTTACTTCCCCCATCCACTCCTCACCCCATTTACTTCCCCCATCCACTTTCCTCATCCCCTCACCCCACCATCCACTCCCCCATCCCCTCACCCTAGTTTGCAAAGTGTGTATAGTGAAGCACCTGCAATCCAATAAGGACTGTCCCATCTGCAATGCTGTCGTTCATGAAACTCAACCATTCATCAACTTGAGGTAAGCACAATATAAGCTAGCTGGATTGATCAAGGAAACATGCCTCAACCCGGCCCAATACCCTTGTGCTGCATGAGCCCTCATGCAGCTGTCCAAGCAGTGAAAATGAAGAGATAATTCAGCAGTTCTATTGTGTGCACATAGAGGAAATAAATATAGCTGGACAGCTATATAAAGGATATTGCCTGGAGCAACAATACTTATCGAACTCTCTCTCAAAGGGCATGTGATATATCATAATAATATCTTTCTTCTTGATACTAAGCTCCTCCTCTTTGAACATCGCCATAGACTCTCTGGAGAGAAGAGCAGCTGCAAAATTAATACGCACATGGGTCTCCCAATATCCACTATTTGTTGAGAGTGGGTTGTATTATAGCAGAGACTAGAGAGTAGCAACTATTTGAGAGCGAGTGGGGAAGAAAAAAATTAGCTCTTTCTATGATTATCATGTCTGTATACACTGAAACCGACTAGCAATAAGATTGACCTTTGTGACCTTTGTTATTTTATTTATTCCAGGCCTGACAGAACCATGCAGGATATTGTATACAAACTGGTACCTGGACTCTATAAAAGTAAGGACTGTACTGATTTTCACACACACTGTCTGCTCATCTCGTAAGTCAAATTGGCTTTTGTATGATGTATGACTATGCAGTGTGCAGAGTTCTATATAGCATGGCTGAGGCATGTCCATTACATCAGTCTAATATAATATATAATACTCTCGCTGGAGGGGGGAGGAAGAGGGGGACTTTCTCCTCTCTTACATTGATGTAAGGGCTTAATAGGGTAAACTCGTTTTGCATAGGTGAACAGAAGAGAAGAGAAGAATTTTACCTGGAAAGAGGTGAAACAGACCCAAGTAAGTTGTGAAACATGAGGTGGTTGTGTAGTGTACTTGCAGGTTCATTCCAGTGCCACCTCTAGGGTAAGATAAGAAACAGTGAGGCATTATGGAACACTCACGCTTTCATGCCATATAAGTAAGAAAGTATCAGAAATGAAGTCTTAGTTTCTTTGTTTATGGTTAGTTGTCTGAACATACTGTTTAGTCCAGAGTCAAGATTCAATACGTCAATTACCTCTGTACTGTGCATGTGCAGTTTCTTAATCTTATCCGTTGACTTCTATCTAACAATGTTCATGTGGTTAATTGGTGATGTGTTCTAGGCTGAGCCATGGGAGAGTTGAGTGGGAGGCCAGGCCGAAGCTTTTTAAAGTCAACTCTATTACCCTCAAAGCCATGCCTTATCCACACCCTTAAGTAATGCTGAATATACCAAACTCTAACAATTCACACTAATTGTCTCCACTGATTGCCTGGGTCTAACTGTGCAAGTGTAAAAAAATTTTTCTGTTGGGCACCAGAATAGCAGTAGTGATTTAGAATAGCACATAGCTAGTGGATATCAAGCTGACCTTTGACTTGGCTATGATCACATACACCAATATACCAGCCCAAGATGCTTCTGTCACCGGTGACTTAACTTACCTACTGAACATGATGTGAGCTGTACATATGCTGGGAGAGATTATCAATGACTACTCACTGATTAGTAGACCTAGCTACCTGAATGAAGTGAGATTGTTATATTTACATTTGCTGTAACCACAAGAGAATTTGAGAAACCTTACTACTGCAGAATAACAATTACTACAGAGTGGAGAAAGAGCTAAAAACAATGGTGTAACTGTAGCTAGCTATGGGTAGCTAATTGGTATCTCACTTAAAAGGTAATCCAGAACACACCCTCTGTCTGTACTCTCTAATATTTGAGTATGTCTTGTGGGTGTGGCCAGTGTCCCATCAGTTTGGAGCCTATACACAATATTATTGTTCCATCTGTACAGATACCAGACCACCTCCTATGGATCCATTGGAAGGTGCCACCGAATTCTCACAGACTCACTTCAGTCGAGACAGTGACCTAATATCACTTGATATAGAACCTCATAGGTATGCGAACGGGAGCATTAACTCTGTAACTATAGCAATAATACCATTATTTTTATGTGTCCAGCTCAATTACTGAAAAGGACAGAGACTTAGTGCAGGTACTTTTCCAGACAGCTAGTTTATCGTTATTAATGATGGACTCCTTTGAAAGTAGTCCATCATTGTGGCATAATAGACTGGGGCCTCTAAATAGCGCACCTTTGAGGTGGAAATGGAAAGCACACCTAGGGGGATAGAACCTCTAGCCTTGGGAGGTTGAGCCTCTATATAGCTAACATCTTTGAGGTGAAGGAAATAACACACCTTTGAGGTGGAACCTTTAAATAACACACCTTTGAAGCAGAACCTCTAAATAACACCTTGGGAGGTGGAACCTCTAAATATAGGAGGTGGAACCTCTAAATATAGGAGGTGGAACCTCTATTTCAGGTGGGACCTCGATTTGGAGGTGGGGTCTCTAAATAACACACTGGAACCTCTATTTAACAGGTGAATGATAACTGATAATAATATTATGTGTTAATTATTAATTTCAGGAGATTTCTCGTCGATTTATGCGGTGTTCCTCTAGAGTGACTGTGTTTCACCTGCAAAGGTTCCTTCTGCAGAAATTATGCATCCCTTCTCTTTATGATGTGAGCTTAACTAGAGTTTTAACTCTGTTCTGAACCTTGAATTAGCCCTAGCCCTAGCCCTACAAATCTAGCTATACTTCCCATCATTTATATCCCTTTTCTACTTCTCTCAGCTGGACATACTCTGCGACGAGAATGTTCTACACAAGGACAACACGCTCCAGTTCATATGGCTATCATATTGGCTCAAGAAGGTAGGACTACATACAACAGCTAGCTAGCAAGTTGACATCATTAATTTTTCCAATAGGACCCACCAATGGTGCTGCACTATAAGCTCAAGCAGATACTAGGATAAAAGAGACCAGTTAATGCATATTATGTGCATTATAAAAATAGTATTTATTATTATGATTAATTTTGTATCAAACATTTTTTTAATTACTATTACTATGTATGTTGGTACAAAGGTCATAATTATATTATGGGAGGGCCGACTACTACAGTGTGTGTGCGTGGAACTTGTCAATCTGGTGCTGCAGGGATGTCCACAGTGTGTGTGTGTGTGTGTGTGTGTGTGTGTGTGTGTGTGTGTGTGTGTGAGAGAGAGAGAGAGAGAGAGAGAGAGAGAGAGACTCTCTACCAAAAGACAACTTTCAAGGTCCTAAATGTTCATAGTTATTCCCATATATTGTACATTGTATATCCCCCAAAAGATAGGCTTGATTAAGTCATAATACTGTGGTCATTTACACATCTCTCTCTCTCTCTCTCTCTCTCTCTCTCTCTCTCTCTCTCTCTCTCTCTCTCTCTCTCTCTCTCTCTCTCTCTCTCTCACACACACACACACACACACACACACACACTACCAAACTTATACTTTCATGTTTTTCTCCTTTTATTTTTCTTATGATTCTGGTATCAGCATTACAAAGGAATGTAGCTACTCTATTCAATCATGTGTCACGTAGCAATCTAGCTAGTTATGATTAATCGGCCAGCAATAGTGATTGTAGGGTAGCTACCACATAGCCCAACAAGATCTATAAAATCCATGGTAGGCTCCTGCAGATTATGGTTTTGATCACCCTATTCAGAGACCACCTCTCTTTAAAGACCACTTGGTTATGTCCCAACAGTGCTTGTAGACCACCTCATTGAGCTGAGACCATCTTTAGACATACCCCCAATGACAGCAGTCAGAGACTCCACTGACCAACATAGGAAAGAAATACCCTCACTCACTTTCTTGCTTGCTCCTTCCCAGTAGGACAAGCCACTGTAACAACTGTAGTTGCCACGTGTTGGTATGTAGTTGCCACGTGTTGGTATGATACCAATACTTGTGGCATGTCCTGGAGAGATATAGTTTGGAGAACTGGAGATGGTTGATGGTTGCCATTCCAGGTCCAGTCCACATAAATGTATGGATTACTGTATGCATTGGGTCAATAGCAATGGAATATGAGCTTTAATGAGCTCCACCTAGCTAGAACCACCCCAGCTATTCCAGCAAAGAGGGCTTTCTTTATAGGAGTTGAGACAGAGTGTAGCTAAGTACAAGAGGAAATGGACTTCCACTTCCAAGAAGAATAAAGTGTTTAGCTAGCTAGCTAGTAACTTGTAGTCTGTTAAGATAACCCTTGTGAGAGCTTTTCTGACGTCTTGTGGTGTTAAAAGAACTTTCCATGTCCAAAATGTCACATCACTCTCCATATTAGCTATGTTCCAAATTTGAACACATAAGAATAGCTACTCCTTTTCCACTGAATCGAAAAGTGTGTTGTGATATCTCGGTTCGGCATTTGGAAATGCTATGTATTCAGGTGAAAAAAAATTGAACAAATAACTGAGAAAAGGTCATGTATTAAATGAGAAGCAATCTTTCTTCCCTCTCGAAAGGAGGTAACTTAGAATTCCCACTGCTGTATGTAGTGAAAAGCTAATGAATATAAAACTTTGAGAAGGAATGCAGGCCTGTAGCCTGGGCTTGAGCCCCCTTGATGGATAACTTAGTCACAATTTATCACTTATGCATGCATTAGTTTCCTGAATCAATAACCATTTTATTTCATATGCATTGAAAATATCTTAGCTGAGTAACACAATAATTAGCTAGCTAATTTGATCTGAGCCATCCCTTTTCTAAATCCTGGCTACAGGCCTGGAATGGAGAATGTGGTGAATGGTGGAGAACCATTCGAGCTCTCTCCTTTTCTGTAGAGGAAAAGTAAGTGTTCTAAAGCAATTATAGAGGACCTCCAATCCACCACGAAGCTGTGTGTAATCCGTATTGCGCATGCGTATAATTGTATCTACACCTTACCTGATATCAGATCGGGTTAGGAGAAGATGGATGAAGATGTTCGTACTGATGCTGATATTGACGAGAAAAATATTCTCTATGACCTGTTGATTCCAGTAGAATGGAAAGAGATCACTACCATTTTGGTGAGCAGTGAATAGGTCAAAGGTCAGGTTCAAGTATGTTGTAGACAGTTTTAGCCAAGCACTGAAGCTGTGCATACACGAGCTCAGGAATCGTAGCGCTCTCTCGAGCTGCGCAATGCATGCAGTCTAGAATACCCCTGAGACTGTGATGGTGGTGACCCCTTACCTATTAGTCACTTCAAGTTGATTGTGCAGACTCATTTCCCCCTAAAGCAGTCATTGATTTAAGGTATTCTTTTATACAGGATGGCAAGAAAGGAATATGGAGAAGTATAGCAGCTGCAGTGAATGGTATTTCAATGCAGGCAGGGTGTCAATTAACACTATAATGGTATTCCTCCATTATTGCCTTGTAGCATATCTCAAGCTGACGCTGGACAAAGTACTTCATCCTTTACGGTAATGCCAGCCACTCTATTTTATCAGAGCATCACACATTTTCTTCTTTCTTTTTGCCCCTTAGTTTCCTTAGCTCTTTCTCAGACAATTCATCTACCATCATTGAACTCCTCAATGCTCGTTTACCATGGAAACTAGCAATAACAAGGTATAGTGTTACTATAGAAACTAGCAAACTATGCAGTACCATGGTACCATTGTATTCTTTATATGATGTCAGTCTGGAATGACTTCATAGTGAAATGACTTGAAAATTTAGCATTATAATACATTTAGCTAGAAAAGAACCTTAATGCAGGTAGACAACACATGATTGTATGTATGACTTTTAGATATTACTTAGTAAAGGCCCTGTTATATGACTGCACACAGAGGCAGAACTTAGTCTGGCCCAGACAAAAAAACCCTTTACACTATTATGTCCACAAAGTAAGAAGTGTGGCATCCATCCTCACACTTGTATAATATATGCTGTAATTTTTCTCTCTTTCTCTTATGCTGCAGTGATGGAACCGTACTAGCTGTACTTAAGGATGATGTCATTGAGATAAGGTGAGACTAACTGTTATGCTCACTTTTTTTTCCTCCCTCCCCCACAGGACTTTGCTGGAAGGATTTGAACGAGTCCATACCTCTATCCCAGGTTAGTGTGGATCTCTCTCTCTCTCTCTCTCTCTCTCTCTCTCTCTCTCTCTCTCTCTCTCTCTCTCTCTCTCTCTCTCTCTCTCTCAGGCCTCGTTGAGCAGTACATAGTACTGTAGTTATAATTACAACATAGTATCCAGGGACCCATTGCCTGAGTGGAGACAGTTGCTATGGAACTGTGAGGATAATTTGCTGGCATATGGAACAAGGTAAGTACTGCACAGGGTCAAGAAATAGCTACTTATCACTAACACTCTCCACTTTGTTTGCTGGAATGACTCAAATTTCTTCTAAATAGACTCCTTCTCATTCTTTTTATTTTTATTTTTAATTCTACCCCTTGCAGCTGTGGTGTGGTGCAAGTCTTCTCTTCCTCGGGCTCCAGACTTGGCCAAGTGGGAGGAGATGTAATGGTGGAGGATGTGTATCACAGCTCTTTAGGTGGAGCAATAGCCAACATTATCTTCCTCCCACCTCAAAAGGGAAACCCACACACTTGGTAAGTCACTTTGAATTCATGAATAGTGGCCCTGAAGAGGCCAGTGGTTAACTAGTATCACAGTCCATGGGTGATTGGCCACCATGGCATGATAAAATGTATGTATACTCTGTAGTAAGTGTATTCTTATTTTTATTTGACCTTTTTTAGGCTGTCAATTCTCTGTGTATTGTTCTATAATGGCACTCTGGAAACTTATGCCATCAGGTACCAGATCTCACGCACCTGTATAATATTCCTAGAGCACTTTTTTCTCTCCCTTTCAGCCTTACTGGTCCAGAGCATCTCCATAGTTTTTCATTTGCAAGCTATTTCCCTTCTGGAGTTGGGTCCATGGTCTTTCACAGTACCCATAACCTGCTCCTGATTGGCAGTTGTCCCTACACCAAGGACAAGGATGGTGTTCCATGTGGTATCAGTGGGTGGAGACTGTTGGATGCAGCCCCACATTGGGGACCACAGCTAGGACAGCAAGTGGAAAAGGTGTGAGGCAATTATTCAAATTTCTCTTTCTTCTAAATAGACTTCTTCCTTTAATTGGATTTGATTTGTGTAATTATTTCTTTCCTTTAATTAGGTTCAGAAAGGGTTCAGCAGACTTTTCTCTGGGAAGAAACATTCTCTGAAACATGCAGTGAGTCTCAATATTTAATTATTAGGTATGTAATAATGATGGATCAATTGTATAGAGTATGGTGTTTAATATGAGCTTGAATCCCTCTGGCACTCTCTTGGCGGCCATTGACGTGTCAGGGAACTTGTCTCTCTGGGAAATCCCTTCCTTTCGCCAAAAGAACTTTTGGCCACTAAAGCAATTGGTACATTATCAGACGTAGAGCTTGATCAAAGTTATCAACTTTTATTGCTAGCTTCTAAGTGAGAGATCACTGGATGAAGAAGCCAGGAAAGGTCAGTGACACTGTTGCATCCTTATCATTCATCATTTGTGGTGTCCCTGGAAGAATTCTACTTTAAAAATTAGCTATTTCACAATGAAACTATCCAAATTTTCGTCATATCTTTCTAGTGCATGCACTCTCTATACCAAGGCCACTAGTTGTCACAAAGAGATGGCCTAAAATGAATACTTGATTTTTGCTGGGACTGTCATGTGTTTGTTATTGTATCACATACTTACATATTTTCCTCTTCTGTACGATTCAGTTTCTCCGCTCCCTATTCAAGTATCATGGTGGTCAGATGAGGTAATTACTACTGATGGCACAGCGGGAACACCTGTATGGCACATGCATGGCACATGTATGGCACATGCGGAACCACCTTTAATAGCTTCATATAATTACCTTCAGTACTTGAGCCTCTGATTTTTTGATTTTTCTTGTTTTAAAGGTTCTTACCTTGGTTAGCAAGGCAGGGGAAGTCTTTGTCCTCTCCATTCATTCACTTGCCAATTTGCTGAGTGGCGGTCCTCTCTCTGGGTGGAATGTCACCCCAGCCTCTAACGAACAGTTCTTCCTCTTACAAGTAAGTGTGTGCATGGACCATGTTTCTTAACTTATCTCCACAATGACTCTGTTTCTTATATACCTTATCAGATTCCACAATGACTCTGTTTCTTACCTTATCTCTCTAACTAGTGTGAGACTCGTCATGGGCACTTGGTTCATCGGTCCAGAGTTCCCTCCTTTTCAGAACAGGATGGAGAGGATCAAGACAAGGACCAACCGTTCTTCTCTTGGTTTCCCTCCAACCTTGTCAAACAGGTTCATCCCAGTTTATACAGTTATACAATGTGTCATATTGAGTATTCAAATATGTCTTTCGGTATGTACATAGGTCTTGTTCTTCATCACAGACAAGGAGGCCTTTCGTCCACCAACTAAGAAGATCAGGTACCATCTATACTCTACCACATGTAGTGGAAATAAAGAATGATTCACACTCACAAAATTTGTTCCATAATAAATTCCTCTATCTGTTGAGAATGAGTGGGTATGAGTTATATGATGTTTGTTCTGACAGGACAGTCACAAAGAAGTATCGTTTGGCATGCATGAAGGCCATAACTCCGACTGAGAGCTATGAGAGGAAGGTAAGAGATACAAATCAGTTCTATCAACCAATCAGGTTGTGCTTATTATAATGTGTGTAGCTGCTTAATGAAGATTTTGAAGAAGCACTGGTTTTAGCTCGAGAATATGGTTTGGACTGTGACCTCGTGTACCAGAGGCAGTGGCAGAATTACCAGGTTTCTCCAAGCACTATTCAGGACCACCTGGTAAGTATCCCCTTGTATTATCCCCGTCTGTGGGCTATAGGTAAAGGGTGGTCAACTGTACAGCTACATGTTAATATTGCAAATTGAGCACTTGATAAATTGGCAATCCTTTACCAACACAACTGTGGATACTTATCGAGTTGACGACCCTTTACCAATACAATTGAGTTGTTGTGTGACATTACATTAATTTTGTGATCGTGTGCAGTCCAAAGTGTCCAAGAGGTCATGGGTGCTGCAGGAATGTCTTAATCGTAACACTGTGGACTATGTGACCACCAGGTGTCTACTCGAGTATGGCCTCACAAGAACCAACTTCAGGTGTGTGAATCCAAACGTATATTGCAAATATTATAAGCCTGCTAAATAAAAGGCAGGCCTTGGTTCTTGCTTGTAACACTTTTTGGGGGCATATCCACAGGGAACTGATGGATTTAGGAGACAAGATGAAGGAACTGGAAGACCCTCTCCCTGGTAGCAACAGAAACGGTAGCAGTGATGCAGAAAATCCTGTGCAAACTGGCGAGAGTTTTGAAGACATCGTAAAGCAGCTGGTGGACTTGGAGAAATTGTCTCCAGACCAGGTCTCCATTTGTCAGTATCGTCACATGATCCTCTACTACTTGGACATCTTAGACACGTACAATGTCAGTCATTGCTAATATTATACAGTGAAAACTTTAAATAATGCACACTGTGGGGTTAAGCTGGGATTGGATCAATGCTGCAGGTGATTCTCCATGGACCCACGTCTTCTGAGAAGGTGTTTGAGTTCAGGGAATACGAGATTTTCAGGTCTGAAAACCTTGTGCGTTCTGCCGTTACCTACGCAAGGGTGAGTATTCTGTGCCATGTCAAGTTACAGCATATTACATCCTTTATTTCATCTCTCTGTTTCTTCTCATTTCTTCACCTCCCCCACCCCACATATTGAATTTGCTGGTAGGATGGTGACTGGAGTGCAGTGGGAACTCTCTTCACTTACCATGGAGACACTCTGCTGCCACACAGGTAAAGCAAAGTAAAGCCTGGGTAAATGGCTTAGGTAAAGCTCAGCCAACCAACCATAATGAGCATTGTACGTAACGTATAGTACTTTTATTATTTTTTGTCTCCAGATTGGCCATCTTGTCCAATTTTCCTGAAACTATCCCCCCACATATTTTCCAGTCACTCTTGCCAGTCATGAGGTGAGGCACAACTATATCGTTACTACCTAGAGATAGTCATTCTGCTGGGTGAGTATTTATTCTCGTTTATGAAGCAGTTCTGATGGTGTCGTGATGAAATGGGAGCAGAAGAGACATCGCCAGCAGGACTGGGTGGAGTCTGAAGTCATCAGGTCTGTAAAACACTCTTAAATTTAACAGGACGCTCTCTGTAATACGAGTAACAATTATGAGTAAAAGTGTTTGTCCAAGTTTGGGTAGTCAGGTAGTCTGTTTGGCTGGAAAATGAGTCTGTAATGATTAGCTCTGCCATTATAACACTTCTCCTTCAGGTCATTGTGCTTGCTTCCGGAGGAAAGCAGACCCAGTAGCGGCAACTTCATCTACGAGGAGAACCCAGAATGGGGCCAGTATTGGTACGATCAGTATACTAAGCGCAGGGTGGGTCACCCTGTTTGGATAAGCAAAGCTGAGCTGGGTCTATGGCATTATGAATATACTTAAGCACCCTGTTTGAAAGTGCAAAGTTCACCGAGTGTGCTGTGTGCTATAATGAATGCGATAGTTTCAAACTCCCTTGTCATTTTTTACACTTCTTTTCCCTTGACTCTCTCAGGACAGCAACATCTATGGACATCATTCAGACTTGGTTCATTGCCAGAGCAACTGAAATTGAAGAGTTTTCTGGCCAGGTACGTAGTAATGTATAGTACTGGCCGGCCATTGTGATCCATTACATCATCATGACATAAGTATTAATCACATGTGCACACACAAAATGTATGTACTAGGTGGACAGTGCTTTGGAGTTGGTTGAATTGGGAATGGAGAGAAATGTCAAAGTAAGAGGAATTTCAGCCTTGTACCCAGGCCCTTGTACCCAGGCCCTTGGCCCTGGGTACAAGGCTGAGTATTCCAAAGTTAATAAAATGAGTTAACCCCCACAAGTGACCTAGTCACTGGGTGTGAGGCCCTGAGTGTGGGGCCCTGGATACGAGGCTATACCTACACGTGTCAGTCGCACTCACTGTGAATTCTGTAATGAATGATGGTAGAATCACTCTACAAGTTTTATCCATCACACTTTCTTTTCCTAGGGACTAGACGTTTGCTATCATGAACTAAAGACTTTGTGTACTTTGGTCTATCAGGTTGGTAGTTGTATCAAGCAGAGATAATGTGCTGCTATAATGGTCTATTCTTACAGTGTGATGTGGACAGTAGACTGAGTTTGAAGAAGCTGAAAGGACTCACTGACTTGGAAGTGATAGAGCTGATGATGAAGGAGGTAAAACATTCATCAGTTAGAAGAAGGTTGTGCATCATTAACATGTCAGAAGAGTATTCATCAGTTAGAAGAAGGTTGTGCATCATTAACATGTCAGAAGAGTCATAAGGTCAAAGTAGCTGCAGCATACAATAGGAGCTCTGTGGAGCGTAAATGAAATGCATAAACAACCATGATTGCAGTAGAACCTGAGAAAAATATAACCAAAGGTCAAAGTGCATTGCGCACTTTACCCGCGAAATTTGATTTTTGCTAATATTCCTGTAAAGCCATAAGATTCCCCTTGCTAAAATTGCAGTACTCTCTTATTTGTAAAGATCCATGAAAAATTTGAACCCCAATTTTAAAATTCCTGCTGCTCATGTGATACCATATGCTTGTAGAGTGACCAATCTGATTTTGATGACTTCGTGTCAGACCTGGAACAGAAGGTGCTGCCTTTCTTGAAGAGGCTAGAGACTATTGAAATTACCAGAAGTAGAGGACTGCTGAACAAGTACCTCACTAACCTTTCCAAGGTGTGCTTGTACGTATGGTGCTAGTTATATGGTAAAGGGTCATCAGTGAGGCAGATAGGTTCATCACTGAGACAGGCCATAATTATAAGAGAGAGACATGCTAGTAAAGATCACTCAACTCAGTCACCTCTCTCTCTCTCTCTCTCTCTCTCTCTCTCTCTCTCTCTCTCTCTCTCTCTCTCTCTCTCTCTCTCTCTCTCTCTCTCTCTCTCTCTCATAGGGAGGACTCAAGCCTTGTTTGCTACTTCTCCAACATTCTAACAAAACTGCTGTTGATGGTGGAAGTTCACGTCACCCCATATTGAGCACTTCAGCGGATAAGATACAACTTGCAATCAGTTGTGTATATGCTTGTGAAAGGTAATATCCTGTGCACACTACAAACCAACCTCTGCAGTAGTTCATAAATGACCCTTGATGGTGTGATTGTTTTATAGGAGTGACCAGTTGACTCTGGCAGATCAAATAGTGGAATGTCTTCCTTCAAGGACTGATGAGTAAGTTCACAGAGCACTCGTAAGTTCCCCATTCATGGTCTGATTGATGAAATGCTCCTCTGCAGATCATTGGAGGAGTCTCATCTGCACAATCAAGTAGATGCATTGGAACATTACATCAGGTACAGTGATGTGTATATAGAGCAAGTGACTGCTGAAAATGTTTTATGTACATTAGCTCAGTCCTTGCTTACTGAGTCTCTCTCTCTCTCTCTCTCTCTCTCTCTCTCTCTCTCTCTCTCTCTCTCTCTCTCTCTCTCTCTCTCTCTCTCTCTCTCTCTGTCTCTCTCTCTCTCTCTCTCTCTCTCTCTCTCTCTCTCTCTCTCTCTCTCTCTCTCTCTCTCTCTCTCTCTCTCTCTCTCTCTTTCTCTCTCTCTCTGATAATATCTTTCCAGTGCTGCAGAGATTTTTGCGTCATATGGAGTCAACAAGCCCATTTCTTACATCAAGGACATGCAGGTAAGGCAATCCATCTCTTTATGGCATTTCTCATAACAAAACAACAACAACAACAACAACAACAACAACAGGACAGTATCACCGAGGCCAAGCAGATGATGGTGATGCTCACTCGAGTTGCTAGTAGACAGTAAGTTCATATGCTGGAGCTTAAATACTGATTTTGTCGGTCTACATCTTTCATTTCTCTGTCTGTCTGTCTGTCTGTCTGTCTGTATGTTATTGTATGTGTGTTTATAGACAACCAGCAATGACTGGAACTGGTTGGCAGACATTGCTTGAGCACTTACTCTCCCTCAGAGCAACCATCTTTGGCTGTGTCAATCAAATCACTTGCTACAAAGTCAGATTTCTTACCTCAATAACCCCTACTGATACGATAATCCTTAATCATGCACTGAATATAACCCTATTGTGATAACACTAGTACCTCTATCTGGTAACACTTATTCACTAGTACCTCTATTGTGATAACACTCATTCACTAGTACCCCTATTGTGATAACAAGTGCCAGCACTAGTACCCCTATTGTGATAACCCTCATTCACTATTAGATCTACATTGAGAGTCTGTTGTGCTCTGGGGAAGAGATGAACATCCATTTTGCAAGCAACCATCTGTCTCTCTCTCCTTCCTCTGATGGTGTGGGTAGCAGTGGTGGTGATGATGGTGGTGACTTGGTGGATGTCACAGATGATGGGAGGAGCTTCAAGCTATCCTACAACTTATCCATTGAGCTTGTTGTCAGTGCAGCCAAAGAGTATTTCAATTCAGCAGCTAGTCTCATGGACAAAGAGATGGACTTGGCAAGGTACTTATGTACCTAAATAGGTGGATTCCACTCAAATCATTGATTGAAGTATGATTAGCTTCATGTTTCTTTCATAAGGTTCAAAAGACTTTAATTAAATAGTCCCTAACTTTGTCATATGTTCATTGGACTACCTCTGCAATTGAATATGTTACAATGTCATAATTAGTATTGTACATTTAATCTCTACATAGACTCTGCCTTGGTTTGTTTCCATGCCCTGGGGCTGCTGTACAGGCAGAACTGAATCTCATAGCTTCATTGGGTCTGCTGGACGACTTCCACGTCAGCATGCTACCCATCCAAGTCAGACTCTGTGAGAATAAGCTGGACCTCGTACGAAGTGTCCTGGACTCCTCTCCAATGGCCTACAAGAATTATCACAAGGTACAATAGGGTCTAAATACGCACACCTAAATTCAATTGATGCAGCTGCTTTGGTATGCCATGCCAATGGTTGTCCTACTCCTTGCAAAATGATAACCTCTTATAATCTCTCCACTTAACTTCCTAATTAACGTATAAGAAAAGAATTTTTTTACCTCCTAATATTTCTTAACTTAACTCTGCTAACGTTGGATTCTAAAGTAAGATTCTAGCTCCAAAGAGGGGACACCACCCTACTGTGGACCTCCCTACAATGGCTGGATAAGGTTACTTGTCTCAAAGGATCCCACTTGGCTGTTATATTATGGTGATACGAATGTTGTCTTGGTTTCATCTTGTAGATTCTACGTTTGTGCAAGCTGCTGAATGTGAGGGAGGAGGCAAGGAGTGAGAGCACACCTGCACTTTCTCCCCACGTGAGGAGTGTTCTCACAGAGGTGATGGTGGCAGAGATGACAGAGGACCAGGGACACTCTCTGATACTCATCACACTTGCTGCTCTGGAGGCACGTGAGACTGAAGCATTATAATACAAATCAGCCCTAGATGCAGTTATTATGGAGACAAGTTTGGATACTTCCTCAGTATACTAACTATCCTATATATACTGAACAGGGGCTTGCTTTAGCCTCGTTCCCAGGCCTAGGGCTTGCTTATGAAGAAAGGGTACAACTAGTGGTAGGGGATGCAAAAGAATCAAAAAAATCTTGAAGCATGTACTGTTGATTGATGACGTTTTAATGCATCTTCCCTTCTTTCAGAGAAAGGATTACAGACAAGCGTTAGAATTATCGTCACAGCTGATGGAGGCTCGGTTCCCTCCAGCATGGGAAGTGTGCAGGTACATACATCTACATGTATCCCACGTATGACACTCACCTGCATGCAGCAGGCCAAGCTTTCTGTATATTACAAATTGCCATGCCAGGTTTCATCCATGTAGAGTTCTAGTGATTGATGACCATTACCAAACTCCTCCTAGCTAGCTAGCCTAGCCTCCTAACTTGATGATCATTACCAATCATGAATGAACATCTGAAATTCATACTGTAAATTATTACAACCCACCAAATTTTGATTCCAGAATGATGGGTCTGGATGTAAAGATTGCTGATCATGGTACCAGAATGAAACTGCTGGACTTCTCCATAACTCATTGCCCGGCTGAAGAGATATCTTCCTTGCTCCAGTCAAGGCAAAGACTCCATTTACAGGTTTGTATGTGTGTATGTATGGAGGGGGTGTCTTGTGATTCTCACATACATACATGCACTTGTTTTTCACGTTTGCTACTGCACATGCTCTGAAGTACACCATAAGGGGTGAACTTCTGGGACTCATTATTATATGTTAGTCCAAAGGGATGTCCATCCATATTTTTTTTGCTGTTACATAATTCGCCTTTGATCTTTTCTTGTGCCTGTTAATTAAATTCAGTTCATCTGTTAGGGTGTGGTGTGGTACGAGGGTGTGGTACGGTACATTCAAAGGAGAAAATGGACATGATTGTTGCATACACCATCACTGGAATGCTTCCATAATCATCCTTCCCGTAAATATCAAAGGAGTTTTAGCGGCACCATCCTCCATGTTTAGACTGTTTGCCATGAGAATTGCTCAGAATCTCCGCCTTATTGTTCAGTTATTAAAGGGGTTAACACATATTATTTGGCATCAAAGCAGCTTCAATCAAAATTCCCAGTCGTTTGATATCATGTTTAAATATATCATCGACCAAACAAACAAAGCATGATCAGTCTTTGCTGTTATCATTAAAATTCCTTAAAAGCTTTGTTAGGTTGTGGTGGGGAGTACATAAATGGATCAAAACCCTTTGCCATTCTGTGTGGGAGTTTGTATGCACTAGAGTGGAGATTTTATGAATGAACATTATGCGAGTGGCACTCCCAGATTGGAATCCACCATTTTTTTATAAGGCCGTTCCAAATAAATCTTGTTTAACGGATTTTTTCTCCTTTCTTATAGGCAGGCAGGACGAAATAAACTTAAACATAAACTACCTCAGTATACTATGTATCATACTGTAATGGCATCTCAGTATACTATGCATCATACTGTAATGCCATCTCAGTATACTATGTATCATACTGTAATGGCATCTCAGTATACTATGCATCTTACTGTAATGGCATCTCAGTATACTATGCATCATACTGTAATGCCATCTCAGTATACTATGTATCATACTGTAATGGCATCTCAGTATACTATGCATCTTACTGTAATGCCATCTCAGTATACTATGCATCATACTGTAATGGCATCTCAGTATACTATGTGTCATACTGTAATGGCATCTCAGTATACTATGTGTCATACTGTAATGGCATCTCAGTGTACTATGTGTCATACTGTAATGGCATCTCAGTATACTATGTATCATGTTTATATGGTCATGTATTCTAGTATACAGAGAAACAGCAGTATAGTATACAAAGATAAACAGCAGTATACTGAGGATATACAAGATTTCAATTCTGTCAAAATAGGGCAGGGAAATCCTTTATTTTGAACTGCCTAAGCTTTTAAAATAAATTTGCCATTTTCTCTAGCATACTTAGATGAAATCATCCCAAATTTCTGTCTTGCATTCTTATAATTGAACTGTCTCCTCACCAAATGTCAGCCCCTGTACTTGCAATAAGTGATGGGAGAAATCCATCAAAACTATTGTTTTCAAACAATTAATATATTATATGAAATTGTTTGAAGACTCAGTGTCTGAAGTGTAGCAGTGCTGGAGGCGATGTGGAGATGAGTATGGCAGAGCCTCGCATTAGTGGCAGTGGTGGTAGTGGCGCTGGAGGTGGTGGTGCAGGGAAGTCTGGATTGGTGGGGAGAAGCGTCCAACACTTAGTCAGCAAAGGAGCAGGTGCAGTTCAGCATTTCATCAGACAAAGGTGTGTAAGAGTGAGTGTGGCAGTCCATGGCATGGAGGTGGATTATAGCCCAAACAGAAAGCCCCGACTAAGAGACAAAAAAGCTCCCATATTGCTTAATGTGTCTGAAAGTCATAACAAAACCTGGAGGTCAAAGGACATCCCAGAGCACTTTGTAGTCCAGGATACGCATTCCCATAACACTTACAGTCAATTTTATCACCTTTGAAGGCCTTAACTACTTACCTAGGAGCAAAGGTTATCTGACCTCTGTGCAAAGGTGGTGTCAATTGACTGTTATATGGGTATATTACATACATACATACATATATACATACATACATACATACATACATACATAGGTCTTCTGTAGCGAACTTGAAGTTATCTGAAAGCGTGATTCCAGATAGTCTAGTATTTCTGAAAAATGCTGCATCAGCATCCAGTAAGGCTAGAGGGACAGGGAAATCCGGGGAACTTGAACTCTGCTATCATCCATTTTACAACCCAACCTTCAAGTCTAAGTGTAAGGTAATGGTCACTCACTTGCCATACATACGTACTGCATTCCTAGCAAGTACTAGCCTGCATGCTTCTCTAGTGCAGAACAATAGCTAGAAACCTTTCTAAGCATGCTCATATGGTCTCAAAGTACCCATTACCGAATGTCCTTCTTTCTGTAGCAACTATTCACCTATGACAATCTTGGGCAGCACTTCACTGACGAACAGGTGCTTGTACAACAGGCCATTTTGAGTGGAAGCCTGATTCTTAACACTCAGTGCCAACAAGAACAGGCAGTTGAGTGTTCAGAAGGTGAGGACTGAGTCTGTTTCCTTTGGAGTTGTGTGAGTCCACTTTTGAAGTCCTTGGTTCATTTTGTGCAAAAAGGGGAGAATTGGTTGAAGCCTTATACCCAGGCCTGGTCGCTTTGGGTATGAGGCTTAAAGCCTGACCAGCCCACCCACACATTAATGTTATGTCCATTGATATTCTATGCTTCTCTTACAAGTGTATGTCCATACAGCCATCCCTATTTAGATGAGCAGCTCCACAGTCACACTACTGTAGACAGCATTTAGATATAATGCATTAGGCTGGGTGATTGGCACCCTCTCAGTTCATATAATCTGCATGGTGTTATGATAAAACAGTGTTTCGTTTTATTATTTGGTCTACAGTTCTTTTGAAACTTGCCGAACTCTCCAGCGGGGTGGACGTGCACTTAACATTGGGATACCTTTTGTCTCTCTGCAAGGTGATGATTGATGTGTGCCTCTATGGGCATACATATGTATGTGGATATAGTGGTGTACATGTGCCAGGGGCAGGGCCTGCATTTTGAAAAATTGGCAAAATTAGAGCTCTTAACAATTTAGGGAGGAGCATTTGTTTGTGACTATGCTGGCAGAAGGCAGACAAGCAAACATTCAAAAGAGTCCCTCCCCTTCTCTTCCTCCCTCAAAATGTGGCCCTGGTTGGCTTGACTACTTGTGTAGCCAACCAGGTAAGAATATTTTATATTCCACAAAATTAATGGAAATATGCTGCAAAAGATCCACTGAGTGCTGTGGCTAGAAGCTAGTGTTCTTGCCCTTCCATAAAAAAATTATTTTTTTAAATTTTTTTCAACTGTGTGCACATGACAGTGACACACCTCTGTATTGTTGTGAAACAAATATATTGTTAATTGGAACATGAAAGGCTTCCTGTGATGCCAGAGGTCCACTAAAACTGACCACAACGTCTACACACATTATATCAGAGTTATGGCATACAAGAGTCTGACTACAAGGGAAATGGAAATGTCCATTCCCACACTCAAGAAGTCATAACATTATGCTAATAATAGTGAAGTAGTTATGTAAGCCCTTTCTATTAGGCTGTGATGTGATGGTGTGGGGGTCAAATTTAATGAGTTATGCTTATGTTCACATGTCTTCTTTATGCTATTATGAAATTCATCCCAATTTGTGTCATAATACCTATTGAGAGAACTCTGTCCCATAATTTCCTGCACAAATGGTGTACGAGGATGTAATTCATAACAGATCGTATTGAGTTCTTAATCCTTCAACATACAGATATCATTATTTCAACCTCTCGCATGTTATATTAAAAATTGAAGAACATTATCCCTCCTGCTTTACTTCTTGTCTTCTTCCTCTCAGCATGAAGACTTGGACTTGTGGATATCTAGAGTTTCCTCCACGAAGTTCGGACTTGAACTGGTCATCTATTGCATCTGCCTACACCTCTACATCATCTCAACTCCTCCCACTTCCACGCCCCCTCATCACCACCCTCCCTCTTCCCTCATCCGACACGTGACAGCTGCTGTAGACTCGCAGCCTCAGGAGGAAGATTGGGACGAGGCGCGGAGGCCGTGGGTTTCCTTGCTGACCAAGTATCAGGGGCTGCTGGCTGATCTCTCACAAGCAGAGGTTTTGCTCAGTCTTGGTTTAGGTGGGTACTGGACGGGTTGAGCTCCTTAAAGATGGGGGAGACAGTGGGAGGGTATACTTAAGTATGTATGTACATTGTATTATCATTATAGGACTGGATGCTCAGCAGTTCACTCATGATGAGGAGTACAGACACAACACTATCATACTGCTAGCAAGGTGCATAGCAACCTCAATGTGTTGTTCATCAAATATTATACGTATTCCCATCACCTTAGGAGCTCTGATCAAAAATTGTTCTCCACAGCTCTCTCCTTGGCTAATCACCATGGCGTTGACCTTTGGGAGGTTCATATGGCTCTCCTTGACTCCTTATTGACTACAAGCAAGTCAGTCTTACTCCTTTTCTTTTAGAGAAAATGAAAGATTATTTGTTGCAGTGCAAGTGTGAAAGAAATAGAAAAGAAGATTGCAGAGCGAAACATCATGGAAGTCATCCTCAACAATCCACAAAGAGTAATTAATCTTCAAGAAAAAAGAGAGATGGAATGATATTTGTCTGTTTGTTTATTTGTTTGTTTATTTGTTTATTTGTTTGTTGCAGTCTGCTGACTACTTGAAAGAGCAAACATTCCCTGAACTTTCTGGGAAGAAATATGGCATTCTTTTGCTCTACTATACGATCCTTCGGCAGTGTGCCAACAAAGGGGCCACATTTGAGGTATGTACAGTTGCATGTGGCTACTTTTACGGTGCATGTACAGTACATGTGGCCCAGCATGACAAAGATCCCTGCACCTATCGGTGTAGGACATGCTCGCTGACTTCGTCAGTGTAGCATGTGCAGCCCAGAACATCTAAGGGCATCATTATTGCCTCAAACTTCCACTGACTTCAGAGCCAATAGTCCCTCTAAGAAGTCAGCTACCATTCTGGAATGGCAGTACATGTGGCTACTTTTACAGTGCATGTACAGTACATGTGGCTACTTTTACAGTGCATGTACAGTACATGTGGCTACTTTTACAGTGCATGTACAGTACATGTGGCTACATGTAGTAGATCTTGCAACTTGGCAAAAATGAAAATAGGTACTGTGCATATTCAGTAGCCCAATTCTGTTTGAAATTCAATTATTAGTGTGCTGGTTGCCAAGTTGCAGGATCTTTGAAAGCACACTGCCAGGAGGCAAGATAACTCTTCTCTGAATATGGTGTCTATGTATCTGTTCCTTCCTTCATTACCCATGTGTACCATAATCATAAAATTCCTTCTTTCAGGAGCCTGCTGGTGTTAATGTGCACATCAAACTACTCACTAAATTCCAGTCTGCCATTCATGGTAATGAATCAAGCATGCAAGGACCTGAGGCTGGTATACTTTCCTAACAACTGTTAAGAAAGAATCAGCTTCACAACACTACTTATGGACAAATATTGGTTGATGTTTTTATGTATGTGGGGGACATGATAAACTTGCGTAGGTTTGGACTATAAGGTGCTGATGTCTGGTGAGCAGGACCCTCTGTTACTCCTCACTCCTGTTCTCTCTTCCACAAATGTCCATGTGGTTGCTAAGCTAGCGGGCAAGATCCCTTGCAGTGATAGTGGTGCCACAGTGCTGACTTCGGGGATGGTTTTCTGTGCCTTTGCTTTGAAGTTGTTCTGGAAAGGTGACACGACACATTCAACTAAATCTTCTACAGTAAGAAATTGTGTTATGTTATTTTTAACATGTGTTCTAGAACGTGGACTATTTCTACACACCTGCACAGGGGGGGGCCTTATTTTCAAAAGGGGGAGGGCTAGGGCTAGGGCTAGGACTAGGGCTGGGAACGAGGGCTAGGGCTGGGAACGAGGGCTAGGGCTAGGGCTGGGAACGAGGGCTAGGGCTGGGAACGAGGGCTACATACTTATAAAACTAGCAGGTAAACCACAAAATTTCCAATTTATTTATATTTTTCGGGGGGAAAAAGAAGTCTACTCAAAAAGGTTTACCCCTGTGATAATTCATCAAACCCCACATCCTGCAGATATAGCTACATACGATCCCATTGGTCAGAACATGTGTACCTCGGATCCTAGATTTACACATCCACTCGATTTACCCTGCAGGTGAATTGGTTGAAGCGTTATGAGTTATGCCAAGAGTATCTTGTTCTCCTCACACCTGACGAGTTCCACCGTTTCATCCTAGGCATTGTAATGTGTGAAAAAGCACTCCAGCAGGTAAATGAATCATAGAGTCCATAGTGGGTGGGGTCAGTTTGATTGTTAGTACCCTTAATCTCATTGTTGCCAAGTACTACAAATCAGTGTAAATCTAAGCCATAACTGATGAAAAATCGTAAAAAAAATTGTGGTACTTTTTTCAGCTCTCCACTAGGCTGCGTTGTACATTAGTTGAGAAGTCGGTGGAGTATTGCAAGCAGAAGGCTGGCAAGCAGAAAGATGTCTCCACTGGCAAGAGGTAGTTGAAGCATAATTGTATCATGGTGGGGCATAGATGCAGAGCTAAGCAAAACTTGATCAGACATCTAGTAGCACCCTATAACACTGAATCTGGTTGCTGTTTCCTGAATGGTCGATCTGTTACAAGTAGTTTTGTTTGAAAAAAATTTTTCTTCAAAAATAAAAAGGTTATGTAGAGAGGGCCCTAAAATCTGGCTGGATTATGTGCTGAAGCCTCATATCTAACAACGTTTATGTCCATCTAATACTATCAAAACTTAGTACGCTCTCATATGAAGAACTTCTTAACTTGCTTGAGGGGTACATGAAACATCTGACAAACTTGAGCCATCCGGACTTGCAGCGACACAAAGTCAAAGAGGTTGGCTATAATGAATAATCCGTAATAATTATGTAAGTAATTTTTGTATTTCTTTCTTCCAGGATGTGTGGGGAAAGTTCATGGCAAGGTTTGATCTGTCATTGGCTCAGCCTGCAAAGGTAACATACAAATTGGGGGGGGGGGGGGGGGGGGGGGGGTGGGATTTCAAGGCAGCTTCAACAAAAAAAAATACTACCTTTCTTTTTTAGTAATTAGCTGACATTTTTATTGGGTTTTTTTTGTTGTTGTTTTTTGTTTTTTGTTTTTTTTTAAGGTTCATTCTCTTTTGTTGGAGATGATCAGTAGTGGAGTATCACCTGAGGCCATTGAAACATTGTTGATGCTGGCCCAGTCGGTCCAGTCCAACGAATTCTCCACAGTGGCCATGTACAAGGAGGCTCTGCTGAACACTCTCACTGCATGCAGTGGAGATGACAAGCAACAAAGCACAGACAGACTGGAACTCATCATGTGCACCATATCACAACATGAGTCCACTGGGTATGGGTATTGATACAGCTTAGAGCATGGGTGTGAGTAATGACACAGATACCAAACACTTCTGTTCTGGGTACGCAGTGAATCGGTTTCTGATTTTCTTGCTATAATAAGGAGTTCCTACAAAATATTATTTTGGTGTTATGCATAATATAGCAGAGGTGGAATAATTGTGTTATTGTCTCCTCTAGGGGCTCTGTGGTGACTAGCAGAGATGTTCTAGTTCTATTGAGGCCGTACTGCAGTGATTCATCGAATCCCCTCTCAGTACGCAAAAGACTCTTTGTTCTGATTGAAAAGGTATATTAGCAGCTGCTCACGTGTTATCAAATTAATGGCCTGCTGTATCTATGTACACACATAATGGTAACTGAAAAGGTACATATCGGCAGTCAGCAGCTGCATACGTTGTTGTTATGGCCACTAGATCTGTGTACACACAGGATAGGTGTCACCAGCTGCACATGTTTTTTGACTCAAAAATATTTACTTGCAATTATGTGCTACTACCTGCAGCATCTGTTCTTATCTGAAGAAGACCATCTACTCCTGACCTTTTACCAGACGCAATCATTGCTTGCCAGTTCCTTTTCCATCGAGGTGACAACTAGATTATCACAGTCTTACGTGTATGGACCCTCCCTAATTGACCCCAACACTATTGACCCCCCTCCAATTGAACACTATTGACCTATAGACCCCCTTTCCCCTCCTCTAATTTAAACACTCTACCTATAGAATTGGGGGCGAGGAATGGGGTCTCCCTATAGCTTCATACTTGTCCCATATATTGCACACAAAATGGGCTACCACATAACTTCATGGATATGTATGTGTTTGTTTGCGTGTGCGTGTCAGATTGACATGAGTGATGTCTCAGACTTTGGATCACAGAGGAAACTTTTTTCCACATTGCTCAGCAAGTCGGCCACCATCAAAGAGTTAGCAACTCTCCGTTCCTTGCTAGACTGTTGGAGTGAATCAGGGTGAGTGAAGAAATTGTAGTTAATTTGTAGAGAAGTTTAAGGTGATTGCTTTTTGTAGAGGATCTTCATATGTCGAGTGTTGGGTGGACTTGTTGCACTCCTTGTCTAGTAGAAGTGATGGTATAGAGCAGCTGGTGTTAACCCGAGCTGGACTTACCTGCGTTCCAATGGAGGTATGTGTAGTCAAATGATAAAGGATATGCCAAAAGAGGAAAAATGAAGTCTGGTAGGCAACCTATCAAGTGGTGTGCTTTATTTAGAATATCCCTTTATTCGGCAGTTTCAGTGTACCTAAAAAATACATATACCATTCTCAGGTGGATGAAAAGCTATTTGCTTGTGTATGTGAAACAAGTATTGTGCAAGCAGCTAAGTACTCACTTTTGTGTGAAAATGACGACATGTTTGAAAAAATCATCTTCCGACTACAACAGGTACACGTGAATTGTTTTTGTTTTTTGTTCTTCTCACCTACTAAACACGTTAAATCTTGCAGATGGAGCAATCCTTGTATCATCATTGTGATGAGGATTTGATGGAACTATTGATTTACAGAGAAAAAGCAGCTGCCCTCAGAACTAAAAATAGTCCACTATATCACCTCCTCTGCAATCACCTCAAGGCTGATCATGAGACTCCTAGGGAAGAGGGTTCTGGTGGAGTGACCCCTGGATTCTCCCCTAGGGAAGAGGGCACTGGTGGAGTGGTCCCTGGGAGAAGGCTTAATACGGCATTATTTTCCCGCCTTTTCTCCTGCCCGGAGAGTGAGGTGGCTGAGAAGTTGTTGTCTTGCAACAAAGCCAAGCAAGTGAAGGCAGTTTCCCGTCAGTTGTATGAGAGTGGGTATATCATAGAGGCCGCTACACTGCTCGTCTCTGCTCAATCCTTTCATTGTGAGCTCTCAACACTGAATGATTCTTTAGCATACTTAAAGCAGTTATTTCAAAAATGATTCCATCAGGTTAGAATAACATTTTATTGCATGCTATAATAATCATACATGATTTTTTTTTGTTTTTTTTTTTTGGCATACAATATACAATTAATGTAATAGTATTTTTATTCAATAATCTTCTTGTGGACTAGCACTGAAAGAATTGTATCACCTACATCATGTAATTACGTGGTTAGCTACATGTATAAAATGGTAGTGAAGGTTCTTCCTTTATGTGTCTGTCTTGTTTGTTGTTGATGTCTTCTCGCATTTGGTAGTATGTCGTCTTTTCCAGAGGGCAAAGAAGATGATCCCAATAAGTATAGTTCCAATCAGCAAGACGGAACTAGTGACAGTGATGGTTGTGATCAAAATGACATTATCAGAACCTTTCTCAGGTTCCATTCCTAAAAAAAATGTGCAGAATTTGAAGATATCTATATGCATAACATTCCCCCTAAGCTTGACTTTGTTCCTTGAGGGCTATGACCTTGTTCCTATGGTTAAATGTTGAGGACACCTATAGCCTTTCTCAGACCATGCATAACATTCCCCCTAAGCTTTGACCTTGTTCCTATGGTAACCTAGACTCAAGGACACCCACTTTTCTCAGACGGTTGTAGAATAACTTCTTGTCTCTGAACTATTATATCCTTCCTTCTTGATGACTGTAGAGAGGCTGTGCACACATATTGTCCTCCATCTTCCATCAAGAGGGATTCAAAACTCAATGTTAGGCATGTCTCCTGTCCATTTCTTGATGGTTGGATATTGAAATCTTCCTCTGTGAGCAGCAAGCCATCTCTGTGCCAGTTTAAGATTGGTTGAGATTCTATGCTGTCTATGGATTTATTAGCACAGCACTTCATGGTGATCGGTTGACCAGTGAGAGGTGCAGTAGCTAGCTTCTCTGTCCTTAATGTCAAAGACTCACTGGGTACTAGAGAACAGATAAATGCAAAGTTTCCCTGTAAAACTGTAGATATCCACCCTTATGCCTCTATTATGGACATTGGGTATACCAAGTGTGTCCATTATTAACTGGTTATAGATCTAGTGACTGCATAGGTATAATACCATTGCTGAAGAGTAACACTGGGTTGATAACAACAGGTTGTTGCAAATGTGTAGGGTGCTACTTTCATGTTGCACTAATGATAGCTATGGGAAGTTTATATAGTAGCAAGTTTCTTCTTTAAAAACATTTTCCTTCCATTACTAGTTGTGAATGATGGAAGCATGGTTCAAGGGACACTACAAGACTTGATGTTGACTACAGTTAGCATTTATTGTATAAAAATACACATTTTTCTCACCCTTAGCTATGACTTTGTAGTGTTTATACTTGAGAGTTCCTCTGCTGTCTACTCCCTGGCACACATAAGTGTGGCCATGGACCTCTTGGGTCAGCGTCAGTGATATTATGGCAGTTGTATTCATTGGGCCCGTCATCAGACGCACAGTTTCTGTATCGGTTCGTCTGTTTGTCCAATTCAGATTAGTTATTCCTTCTGGAAAGACACACTCCATGGTGATATTTGCAGACAGTGGATGAACTACAAAGTAACTTCCAGCACCTGTGTAATCGATAATCTCAAGTTGTTGTGTAATCAGTTTGTTTTTTGTTTTTTTTTGTTGTTGTTTTTTGACATACTGCTAATGTCCAAGAAAGGTTAGGGGTGGATTCCATGCTGAAGCAAGCTTTATATATTTGGGCAATAATACAACAAAAGGAGCTTACTTTGTCTCCCTGAATTCCTTTTATCTGTCGCCACCCAGTCGCTCAAAACATCACAAGAAAACACACCCTTTTCAACACCTGATAGCATCAATCTGCTTCTGTAGTGTCCACCAGATCGGTCCACACTCGAAGATAAGCCTGTTGTTTGATCATTGTCATCACCAGTAAAGGTTAGGAGCACACCATTTCTACTCCACAGTGTGGCGGTTGATGGTGGTCCCTTGGCACCACATTCCAGGATTAACCCTTTGTTGGTCACACGATAATCAGGCTCCACTCTTAACTGAGGAACTAGATAGAAGTAAAAATCCGTCAAAAAAGTGATGAGAATCACTATAATTGTCACCTTCTTAATTCCTCCCTATTAAATACTTTTTCCACTATGACTGGATGGTATGCCTAGCTAGCTACATCCACATGCAATGATGGCTAGGTGTGGCTACCTGATTTGTAGATGCCAATGTAGAGCTTTTGCTCTTGGCTATTTTCGTCTTCTGTGATGCATGTGTACAATCCTTCCTTGGTGATTTCGTTCAGGTTCAGTCTTGCAGAGTTAAATACCACCAACTCATCTGAAATCTGTTCAGAGCACCTGCTGAGGGACCCTGCAGGCCCAACCCACTGTGTTATGCAGTTGGATTTTGAAGCCGAATGACAGATGATTTCCTGTGCATTTCTAGTGTTGTTGAGCACTACCACCGCACTGTTATTGGGAAGTGTGCCCAGAAAGAAATTATCTGGCAGTGACATACCAACTCCTATAAAAGAGAGAGCATAATAACAATTAACCAATGGACCATTGATAAATTTACAATCTAAATTTCGATCTAATTCACAAATTGTATACCTCTGGAAATTTCTTCCTCTATATGTCACATAAATATTTCTCCAGTTTGACCAACTAAATTCTGTTAGTTAGCTAGATGAATTTGTAGCTACCAACATTCCTTTTCCTGTTAGCTAATTGCTAGCCAGGAGTCAATGGTTAGCTACTCACCTGATATTTGATCCAAGATGATCTTTTCTGATGCTATTTCATCTCCATTCAAGTGGTACGATGTACACTGAAAAAAATCCAAACAATTCACTGGAGTGCTTTTCGCCCAAATAATAGCCCAGCTTTGTTCATCAAGGAAAGGATCAGTAATATCAAAGACAGTAAGTCCTGTGCTATTGCATTTTCCAGTCCATCTATACTTCAGTGCCTGTGGATTGGAGTAGTTGTTCTGCCTGCAGGCTATCCGAATCCATGTAGCTGCTGGGTATTGTGGACCACTTGGTGAAGTGAGAATTGTTAAATCTGGTTCTTCATTAGTGCCTGAGATGAGAAGGAAGTGGTATTACTTTGTTATGTAATGATATTGCTAAACTAGCTAGCTAACTGTTGTAATTTTTACCTTCTGCAGTAGTTGTAGTCACTGTATAGAATACCAGGATTAAATAAGTATACAGCATCTTGAAACTAACTTCTTTGAATTGATGATCTACTGCAATATGCGCCTTTTTGTACTGGCTGCAGCTGCATCATTCGTAATTGGTAAAGATCGTCGAATTCATTGCGCACTTACGTCATCAGACCACACCCCAAAATAATAATAATGGGGAATTACAAAGACTAGTGTACATGTAACAACCAAAAAGTAGCAACAGCAAAATGAGTAGAAGAAAGTTTAATAATGAAAATTTGTTATATCCTAGGTCCTAAAAGTGTTATAATTATGCATACCACAATAATGGGTGTTGTGTTCAGTGTGTACTTCTGTAAGGCCTAGCCTGCCAATACTATAATTATTATAAAGTACTACAAAGGGGAGTCCAAGGGGGGAAAAAAAAAAGAGGAGGAGGTGAGGCACGAATAGCCTTGGGTCTTCTCCACTTGTTAGACTTTTATGAGATGAGGCAGCTTTTATTGGTCTCACCCTCAGGGTCACCCTATAAAGACAAGCAAAAGAAGGTAGAAATAAAGATTTCATCAGTATAAAAATGGTATTCTTGTTTCTACAAGGCTCGGGAAGCAAATTTGGAAAGAGAGGCAGAGCTTGACAATTTTTTCCCCCCCTCACTAGAGAGAGCAAACAAAGAAAGATTCAAGAGTCAGAGGATAAGGGAAGAGGCCTAAAGCACACCCCCTGACCTGCTGGTGAAACATGTGTTCTTCCCTCACCACTGGTGCCTGGCCGCCTTCTCCCTCATAGGTGGTGGTGGTAGTAGTGGTGATCTTTTTGGTCACCTTCTTAGAGGAGGAGGAAGAGTCCCTCTCGCTGGCACTCTCAGAGAGGTGGGGGAAAGAGCGGACGCTAGCACCAGTGTCCATGCTCTCATACCTGTGCTTGGCAGGAGAACTCTCACTACGCTGAGTAAAGGTCGCCACTACCTGCAGGATTAGATCAGCATGAAGGCAAATATGGTGGGAAATAATTTTCATAAGTGCAGCCTTGTGACCATACTCCCCTCCCGGAACCCAAATTTTTGATTTCTCATAAAGTGCCAATGGAAACGCTAACATCTGAAAATTTCACCACATAGAGACACATTGTGCCTGCTCTAGTCAGTGTGGGCAATTTTTCGTATATGCTCACTAAATGTTACCTCAGCGGATTTGTTGACCAGCTTGGTGACAGCCTTGTAACCAGCTCCCCAAGTGGGCTGGTTCCTCCAAATGATATCATGGGGAGGGTTGTGCACAGCACCACTGGCTTCAGAACCCCACACCTGTGCATCAATTCACAAGAAACATGTCAACTAGCCAGCCGGCCATGCTGGGTGTGCATTATTTTAAAACTAGATGATTATTACCTAACACTTCTACAATGTACTCACAGTAACAGAGGCTCCGCCTTGAAGTTTGGATTTTGGGTGGAATTTGAAATTAATCTCGCTCTTGCCATCAATTTCATGAACAATCTTGAAACTTCCAATAGATTCAGCCTAATGATAAGAGAATTAATGTCTCAACGCAGCCAGAAATAAGGCCTTTGCAGGAGTCAAAGTTTATTAATATCACTTACAGAAGTCGACATGTTCTTGATTTGAACAAAACGGCCAGTGGGGTCAACCTCACAGATTTGGATGCAGCTGGAGCTGATGGAAGATTGCTGCTGAGAGACTGATGCATCCAGGCATGGCTTCTTTGAAGATTGCTCCGTGGTCTGGGTACGGGAACGGCGCTTTCCACCACGTGGAGTAGGAGTCAGATTCAACCTGATATAAAGAATACAAGGGATTATACTAGCTACAATGGAGAAAATGACAAGTCCATCATACACACATATCTCTCACTCACCTGTTCTCCTCCTCCTGAAGCAGAGCACGGTAAGTGGCGATTTCCTGGTCCAACTGCACCTTCAAATCCATCAACTCCTCGTATTCCCTGATCTTATGTTCATAACTCTCTCTCAAGGCACGGAGCTCTTCAGTCATGTGGGAAATCTCATTGCTGTGTCTCTGGCTCATGCGCTGCATATGGCTATCCTTGTCACTCAACTGCTCTTCTAGCTTTTCAATCTAAAGGTGACAGAATGGGTATCAAATCTGGAATAATTATGACCTATATCTTTTGATTATCCCATTTAAAGCCCACCAAATGCATATTTCTGTAGAAACATAAAGTGCTCTAGTAAGAAGTGCTCATTCTATTCAAAGAAAAAAACTTACAGTCTTCTGGAGCCTTGCAATTTCTGCTTTCAATTCACTTGAAGTTGAATTGAACTTCCTAATTTCGGAGTTGAGCTGAGCAATGGTTGTAGAGTCACGGCTACTCTGGTTCTCAAGTTTGGCAATCTAAAAATATCAGCACGGAAACTAAAAATATTGCAATATTGCTGTATCAATAGTTATAGTATAGTTAAGATAATTGTGACACCAGGGCTGTACCAAATGATATCACTGACAGGTACAATTTGAGTGTATATATATATATATATGTATAGAGGAACATCTCAAAGCAGATAATAAGTTGTAGATTTTCAGAGTCCACACTGAAAAGGTCTCCTCCATCAACCATCCTCACCTTATCCTTGTAGGCAGCATCCAACATGACCTTGAAGTCAGCTATGTCCATGTCGCTCTTTTCACGCAACTCGTCTATGGCAGTCTCTAAATTCCCGTCGGCACCAGTGCCATAAGGTATTTCAAAACTCTCGCTATAAGACGTTTGCAAATTCTTAGTGCGCAAGGATCGTAACTCCTACAATTAAAAGGAAGTTACATAATCCACTGTTTGTTGATCTACGAGACATGGTTCTTACCTCTTCATAAACTTTCTTCCTGAAGGCCAAGTCTTCCGTGACAGACTGGAGGTTATTCTGGTAGTCGACTTTGGCCAGTGTCTCACTCTCAAGAGCAGCTCTCAGCTCTTCGATGTTATCTTTCAGTTCAGCCACCTCATCTTGCAGCTCTTTCACCTATATGATACATGGAAAAAATTTTTTTAGAAATTAAAATCTTTCCTTCAAGTTAATAAACCAAAATGTATCCATACAACACATGGAATGGGAAGCAGTATTGGGAACATATACCCTTTAGGGTGTCCATGATAAGATCTACATCTGGACACCTTACCACACAGACAACAAAGTTTAAGGGCTGCAATTAGACAGGAAGCTTGTACTAGTAGCTAGCTAGTGTATCATTCGGATTCATTCCCCCCCTAGAAAGCTGACCTCTCCCTAATTGAATTCATCCCTCTCCATTAAAGGTAACCTGATACCATCTACTAGGAAATGATAAAGAAAGTCTTAAAAGTTGAAGTGTAGAGAGTCTTAAGCTGAATTTCAGGGAGAGAACAGTGTCTATTTGCAATAAAACTCCAACAGAAGTTGCTTTGTAATGTATAAAGTCTTCGTTCCTGGCTTTACATACTCCATATTTACTTGCATCCTCTTCTCAAATGACAGCAAAAACTTACTTGCTTTGTAAGAGCTATCTTGTCAGTCAAAGCAGCCTTCCTTTGAGCATCCATGGAAGCAACATTCCTCTCGGCAGAATTGAGACGACCCCTCGTGACCTCAAGCTCTTCTTTCAGCTCCTTCACTCTGAAAAAAATCACAGCATTAAAAATAACCAATACTTGTATATGGTACAGACTAATGTACACAACTACCCGTTAATAATATTAACATCATTACTATCCTAAAGCAGCACATGCACAATCAGTCCGCTATGCTGTTGTCTAAGTGTGACATATCCACACCTCTCCATAAAGGGAAAACCCACAATAAGGATCCTGGAATGCCGCTATGATAACTAGGTACTATCCCTGATCACTAGGGAAACCCCTGGTATGCACACTCATCAGTGACTGCGATGCAATTTTGGTCTTTGTAGCTTCATTAACAGACTAGTAACCCTTTTAACACCATCTGTGTGATAAGTTGGCAACATGGTGGGATATAATTAGAAATACCATGTGGAAAGCAGAATACACTGTCAAGACCAAGTTGGTAGCAAAATGTTTGTCCCTCAATTGACTCATCAAATAACCAGAATTTATACTTTCAAGTAAGCACGCATTCATTAAAGAACTAGTACCTAAGTTAGTAATACATAATATTCTTTCAAGCAGCAACTCACTCAGTCTCCAATTCCTTAACACGCGAGGCATTGGTAGAAGCTAGGAGCTGCTGGCGAGCCTTTTCCTTTGCTGTTTCATCAATCAGAGCACGGGCATCTGCCAGTTCAGCTTCATAGAGTTTTTTTACATCTTCTGCTTCATGTCCAAGCTGAGATTTGACAGTTTGCAGCTCATACTCAAAACGAAGGTTGGCCTCCTTTAGACTGCGGACTTGCTCAATGTAGCTTGCAAATCGATCATTGAGATAAGCAAGTTCTTCTTTCTCCTGCTGACGGGTTTTTCGAGCAGGAGAAGTAGATGGCCCATCAATGGTTTCTTGACTCATCTTTTATACTTAATGAAGAGTTTTAAAAAAATAATGGTGGAGATGAAAATAATGTAATGATGCAAAAATGAGCTGAAACAAGCCATGTACAAAAATGGCGGTTACTTTACGAGGTAGCTAGCTAAATGCTTCATGTTAAACTTACAGTTGCAAAAAGTGAACGTGCTTATCCTTTATATTCACACACTCCTCGGAGCAAGAGTTTACAAGCTTTTATTTTGTCAGACACCTCAGGCGGGCTCCTCACGTACGTACCTCTACCTCCCCTATTCAAATCGCTATCATATCACGTGCATGCAGTTACGTCATGCGCATGCGTAGCGTGATCCTTTTTTCAACAATCAAACTGAACTCAACAATAACCATAGGTATAGCTAAAACAGTTGTAGAGCTTCTTTTCACAGAAGTATACACTTCTTCTTAGGCTGTATTAGAGGGATTAAAAGAAGAATTTACATATAAAGATAATACAATTAGCTATACCTCTTGTTCTATTGCCTCGTCTTCTTTGTTTCCTTCCACTTCACCTTTTGAAACCTCTTCTGATTCAGGGGCTTCATTGTGAGGTGTGATATCATCAGGAGATTCCTCCTCCTTGGGGGATTGTTCAGTGACTATGGGTTCTGCTGGCTGATCACTCATTATGCACACAAACTCTAAAGAGTGTGAATCATCTTTAGCTGGCTGAACCAGTATATAGCTGGACAGCTAAAATCCCAGGCTTATAGCTAATACATTATCTGAGCTAGCTATACCTGAATCTCACCTGTAATGTAGTCAATCCAAAAGAAGTTAGCTACTGATTTTCAACAGCTATGCAGTATAATATAAAATAGCCTCTCTCATCCACACACACATGTATAAATATAGAATTTGCAATGCCAAGACTAGCAGCTAATAACAACAATGCTTTCAATGACCTTATAACCAATCAAGACTCAATAAAAAGTTGCTACACTGCCAAAGTAGAATGCCAATCAAAATGTCAGACTACACTGTACATTAACACACATTTTTACAGCAGTGCAACCACTTCAAGGGTGTGGTGTATGTGCCTTGTCTACAAACTACAAGTAACACAGTAATAGTTTGTCCCACACAAATTTCTATAATTATAGACCACAGCAGGCATTCCATAGACTAGTCATCCAACCATAATTATAGTAGCTAGTGGGTATTCCATAAAGAAATTTGTACAAAGGATATAAGGACATTATATATTATAATTAAGGATTATAATTCCAATTCTCCCATTAAGTATTTAATCAAAGGGGACAACCCACAAATCAAGTTGCACTAATAACTTGTCGCTATACCAATTCCACTCCATAATATTAGTGGAACACTATAGATATAACACTATAGATATGTAATCAGCATCATGCAAGTGTACAAGTTACTGTTCTTCATCATGATCAACAGGATGACACTCTAACAAGCTTTCAGCTGCAACCAGACACCACAGTAAAGAGAGAGGAAGAAGAAAGAAAATATCTCACCAACAGATTCTTGCAGCTTATCGAATTGTTCTAGATTATCCTGTAGTTGCTCCATTAATTGATAATACCTGAACAGACACATCAATCAATCAATCATGGATGCAATCATGGATGTATACACACTGATTTCACATTACAAATAGCCATGGCAGTTGTTAGAACATTAATAATGCGTACCTAAAGAGTGTATCTCTGGGCCAAAGTGTTTCAACTGGTTTGCTAAGTGCCTCCAAGTTCTTTTCCACAGCTTCATCCCAACCTACACTCATTATAACATACACATGCGTGCTCAGTGCCCCAAGATACAGACTATGGTAAACATTAAGTGGATGCTTTAATGTGCTCCTAACCTTTTGATACTTTTTCTTCAATCACTAAATGGTCATCTTGTTGAGGTTCATATTCACTTAGTCTATAATTATAATACCATGTACCATTAGAGTCAAACTAATAAATAAATAAATACTTACGTAGAAGCATCATACAAGTTTGGGGGAACAACAACACTTTCCCTGGAAAACAATTGTTATAAAATAGGAAATATAATTAGGAGGTAGAGGAAGGAAGGGAGGGGAGAGTATATATGGAGAAAGGAGAAACCTAGCTTGCTTGATCCTGTCATTATATCTGATGATTTCGACACTTAGCTCCTTCTTCATCCGTGCCAGTTCAACTCTTTTCCCTTTACTTTCCCTCTTTTGTGCTAACTCAGCAGTTAGACTTTGAAAGTTATTCACTGTCAATATTATATACATCACAAAATAGTATTACCTCTAATAATTTTGATACACTCACCCATGATGCCTATAATGAGGTTACGGAAGATGAAGGACCCTATCCCAATCCAGAGAATCACATAAAACAGTACACCAATTGGGTTGTGTTCTTTAATGATGGCTTGATATATCCTGTACCACTGATCCAAAGTGAAGAGTTGAAATAGAGTGATGAAGGTAGTTGAGAGGTCACTGTATATTATGATGAGGAAGTGGTAAAGTTTGCTGATGTAACATTATATATAGTGGGAAATTAAAATTTCCGGAGACCAACATGGGATTGTAACTTGCCTTGTTCCCCTTCACACTCACCCCACTCACTTTGAGGTGCTGGAACATATTTGAGTATTGTACCTGAAGTACATGGTTGAAGTGTTGGGAGAAGTGTTATCAGGATTGAAGAAGATGATACCAATTATGGCAAAAATGAAGCTCACTATGATAAATAGCAGAGTGATGAAAATCAGAGACTGCATGAATGGAAAGAAGTAAGCCATAACTAAGAGTTTGGTCAAAATTACACATACACAGTAGGACATGCACTTCATGAGTGGTTTGGTCTAAATCTCTCCACAGGCTAACCTGAAAAGTCTGCAAGACAGTTAGTATAACAATCTGTAGTCTGGTTAATCTGGCTACCTGTACATATAGTGTGAACATAGCAGTCATAATGTAGCTATATAATATAAAAATTTACAAGTTTGAAACCACGTAAGATGCGGAAAACTGATAGCTTCCTTGCAGTAAGTGCTGCACTTGATGATCTGCCAGCAGTAACTGCAAGCATTATGGTGGATGTGATAGACTGTAAGAGAAAACAATAAACAAACAAACAACACCAAACTAAAATTAATAGTCCTTACTATCATGGTGACAATCAAGTCAAAGACATTCCATATGCTTTTCCAAAATTCTGTGAAATTATCAACCCATTTCAGAATTATCTCGATGGAAAATAAAATCACACTGATGTAGTCAAAGATTTCAAAGAATGCAACTGCTACAACAGCAGCAGTGATTGGGGTGTTGCTGGTTCCATTGCCACTTGGCTGAGGAAGCTCTAGCTCTAAGATTTAAAAACATATATAATTAACCGCAGCGAAGGGGTTACTTGCTTTGTACCACAATATGTGCTTATTTACGTAGTAGGGACTGGTTCCACTTACCTCCTTCTATTCCAATCATGAGGCAATTGAGAACAGTGATAACCAACAGAACGTTTTGAAAAATGCTGCCTTTATGAAATATTGTAGTAAAGGAAGATAGGTATGCAAACTATCTTCCAAAATACAATGGAGTAGCTATGCTGTATTCTTGCTAACTATAGCATGGAACCTCTCAATACTATACACAACATTGTGAAGAGTGTACAAGGTTTTTTTGCAGTCTGTCGGTACTGTTGATTATTGCAATTCACATGCACATGACAATGAATAAATTTATCTTAAAACGTGAATAACATAAAGTAGCTATGGCTACTCCTCCCACTTTATGGCAACACACACACATTGGTTCTTTAGCTAGTTGCTTGTAAAGAAATGGGAAACATCAATGAGACTCTATTGGAGGCATCTCGAGATGGCAACCTCTCCAAGGCCAAGGCTCTGTTGGATAAAGGTGCTGAAGTGAATCATGCTCATGCTGAGACTGGTGAAACTCCTCTCACTCTGGCCAGTCAAAATGGCCATAAAGCTCTTGTGGAACTTTTACTGAAGAAAGAAGCTGATATCAATCGAATGAACTCCTATGGAGGATCTGCCCTCTATGTAGCCAGTTTTAATGGACATGCAGAAGTTGTGGATCGACTTCTCCAACATGGCGCCGACATCAATGCTCAAATCAAAGATGGCTCTACAGCTCTCATGGCTGCTTCCTTCAATGGGCACAGTCTTGTCGTCATTAAACTACTCGTGGAGCACAGAGCTGAAGTCAACATCCAACGTAACGATGGAGGTAATGCTCTGATATCTTCCATCTTCAATGGGCACACAAACGTTGCTGAATTGTTGCTTGAAAATGGTGCCAATCCAAATCTATGTAAGAAAGATGGATTCTCTCCTTTGATATATGCTTGCAGTACTGGTCAGTTGGAAGTGGTTCAAAATTTATTGAAACATGGAGCACATGTGAATGTTAAAAGCAGCAAGGGGCAGACACCACTCATAGACGCTAGCAGTGCAGGATATTCTAGCATTGTTATGACATTACTCCAGTATGAGGCAGAAATTAACTTGGAGAATGCAGACCATCAGAACGCATTACTAGTCGGGATTCTCAATAGGCATCCTCAGATTATAATTGCCTTGTTGGAAGCTGGTGCTAAACTACCAAAGAAATTTAAGCAGTTGGAGAGCAAGAACACCACACAAAAGCTGGAAGATAGGAAAGATGATAGTGCTAAAATGAAGGAGGAAATGAAATCCAGCAGATTTGACGAGAGTAAGAAAGATGGAGGAGATGAAGAGGAAGAAGTTATTGAAACAGAACAAAACAGGCCTAAAGAGGAGAGTAAAGATGAAGCATAGACATTTGGAGCTATAATATGTAGCTAACTAGTTAGGGAAGGACAGTCTCACTAGTCTGTACTTGTACTTCAGTGACAGCTGTCATAATAATTATGCTCACAGCCAGTTTTAACTTGCCCTCTCATATTATGAGATCAAGTCCTAAAAGTGCTGCCAGTACCACCTCTTCATTGTAGTTAGTTTTCTATAACAACTATTATATTTCCCTAGCATAAATGCATAAATGACCCTTGTAAAGCAGCATGCATCCTCTCCATAAAATTTCTACTACAAAATGGCAGCAACCACACCCCTTTAGAAGTACATAGGTCATGTGACCTACCTATCCAGGCGTGTACGTGTGTACCAGAACTGTATCACCACTATAAGATAGGATACTCTGCACGACCAAGTTAGCCCAAATTCCATATGAGAGCTTCTTCACGTTTCTTACACGAGTTAGTCTATGATCAACAATATTCACCTTCTTCATGAAGCCACGTTTATAAGTCTTAAACTTTATCATCTGTTCTGGTGACTCAGTCAGTACCTTCTCCATGACATCTTGGGCTACAGAAAGGCGACTGTAAATTTTGGTTCCCTGATTGGGAAATATTCTATGCAGAATCCAAATATCCTTTACTTACGGATGATATCAGTTGTGTTGTAAATGGGTACTTTCTCTTTCCCTTGTTCACTGGTGCATTCAAGGATTTGAAATTCTTCTATCAGTTTAGAGCGGAAAATTTCGGCCCTGTGTGATAATTCCTCTACATCCTCAGCACTCTCTGAACTATCGTTCGACTCCACCTGTTGAATCATTTTCACCGCCTAACTCCTAGTTCTACGAGTCAGCTAAGAGACTATCTATGGACCGGTCGTGCTGTGCAACAGCTGCTAGTCTGCGCATGCGCATTATTATAGACAGCTTCTAATATAAAGGAATAAAACACTAATTTCATTGAGTTTTGCATTCATCTTGAGATTGCCTGGCTTTCCCACTTTCAAGGAAAGTTTGCTCCCACAAAAATTTCTTCTGTGCAGAAATGATGCTCTCCTCAGGATCCTGATTCTCATTGGCAGTGGTAGATTTATCATTCACTGAAGGTATCTTGTAAGTGAAGATCGATGGTTTTGATGGTAGAGGCTTCTGTAGAGAGTTTTTGGCAGTGCTCTCAGGCTCCTGATTTCCAGTAGCAGCAGTGGATCTATTAGCCAGTGAAGGTGTCTTGTAAGTGAAGATTGATGGTGAAAGAGGTTTGGGAACAGAGATGCTACTCTCTTCATGCTTCTCACTCATAGTAGCTGATATTTTGTCCATTAAAGGTGTCTTGGAAGCAAGCATAGATGATTTTGACAGTGGAGACTTCATGCTGTGTGAAGCCACTGATTTGACAGCTGAACACTTCTCTTCCGTTGCATCTATTATAACAATCATCAATGTCAATCAAACTTCCTAAATTGAAATTTGGGGCTACATTAATATCTACATATAATCATCACCATGTATATGTAGTCTACTTGATTTCATTTTCTCTGCTGCTCCACAAGTGCAGACTTCCTTCACTGAGCTGTATTTGGCTCTAAAAATGTTGCGCTCTTTCCGAATTCTCTCACTGTATGGGAAAGTTTAAAAGGTGGCATGAATAGTTGAAATAAAGTATCAATTGTGGCAGCCAACACATAAGATGTACCTTTCAGTAGTGAGCCGTGCAAGTCTCTCAGTGGCCTTGACCATCTTCACTCTCTGCTCCTCCTTTTCAGCAGACATCACTGCCAACTCCTGTTTCAATTTATAGAAAGCCAGACCAGTCACTGTTCCAGAGCCATCCACCACAGTACTATTCGTAACTGTATACCATACATACACTTATTCTAATTGTCCACGTAAATTATACTATTCTCATTCCTACCTTTTGGTACAGCAGCCATTCCTTGTATCTTCGTGGTTAAACGAGCATTATCTCTTCGAACAGCACTAAGCCTGAGGAAGATATAAACACACACAACATCCTTGAAACATACCAGTATTATTATAATTACAACTGACTTACGTTTCTTTCAGCTCATGGTTTTCATTCATGAGTTTTGATTGAGAAGTGTGAGGCCCAGTCTATATGTACATTTATCAGGATATAGAATTACCTTACTACAGTGAACCCTCACTAATCCGAACCCCTTTAATCTGAATAGCATCTTAATGATATTCATGGCTATTTTAAGCTGCATTAAATGGAAACTAGAAAGTGCTCCATTCAAAACTATGCAATCATTAATCACTAATCTAAATGGGCTCTGGTCCCAAGCTATTCGGATTAGTGAGATCCACTGTATTGGTACATAGACGACCTGCACATACCTGTTTCAGTTGGGCAACCACTAATTTATGAGCTGTACTCAACTCTTTATACTGAAATAAGATAATGATATCTTATGAGCACAATTATCGATCACACAAGTTTCACCTTGGCTTCCATCTCTTCAGCCTTCCTATAACCTTCATCTTCATTCCATTCAGCACTCTGTGGAGCAGGAGGAGATCCCATCAATTATCACGTAGTAATAATTATGATATGTACATACACTATCATGCACAGTATACCTACTTTCCCTTCAAATTAAGTCAGTCCTCCCCAGTGTCTACATTCACATACCATCAACTCATCCCTTGTTTTTTCGTATCTGGTTCTGAGATCCTTGAGTTCCTCCGTTGAATTCTTTAACTCTTCACTGCTCTTCAGTAATTGTTGCTGCAAGTGTTTATATGCACAAGTAATATGAAAAACCTTTCAATGTTTATTAGTACACACCATCAAATCATCTTTTGCAGTCTTGAGAATTTCTTTTTCTTCATTGGCAGTTTTCAATTCCTCCTTCATCTTCATGAGGTCCTGAGTAAATGCTTCTTCAAGAGATTTCTACGTACATCAAGTAAGAACAGTATATGCTTAATTTATGACATTTTATCAGTACCTTTTCAGTGAAAATCCTTTGGTGTGACACTTGAATATCTTGCAGCTACAAATTTAACATGTTAACTATAATATATGATGACCTAGAAGTATGTACCTCTTTTTCCAACTTCTCCACTTTCTCCTGACTCTCATTCTCATTCCACTCGGCACTCTGCATGCAGCAGGTACCAATAATTCAAGGATAGGTGTGCACAACTACTCCTACCATCAAATCATCTTTTGCTTGCTCATATTTAGTCCTGAGAACTTCTTTTTCTTCATTGGCAGCTTTCAATTCCTCCTTCATCTTTATGAGGTTCTGAGTAGATGCTTCTTCAAAAGATAAATCCTACATCAAATAGGAACAAATACATATGTGACTTCCACAAGCATAACTATATATCCATGAGTACCTTTTCTGTGAGTTCAGTGAGAATCTTTTGGTGTGACACCTGAATATCTTTCAGCTATGCATAAATTTAATGTGTCAACTTGCTTAAATTGTACACAACTTAGCATATGTACCTCCTTTTCCAATTTCTCCACCTTCTCCTGACTTTCATTCTCATTCCACTCGGCACTCTGCATGCAGCAGGTACCAATAATTCACAGAATAGGTGTGCATAATTACTCATACCATCAAATCATCTTTTGCTTGCTCATATTTAGTCCTGAGAACTTCTTTTTCTTCATTGGCAGCTTTCAATTCCTCCTTCATCTTCATGAGGTCCTGAGTAAACACTTCTTCAAGAGACTTCTACATCAAATAATATGACTTCAACAAACATAAGTACATGACTATCAGTACCTTTTCAGTGAGAATCTTTTTGTGTGACACCTGAATATCTTGCAGCTAGATATAAATTTAATGTGTCAATCCACATGACTTAGAAGCCACTACTTATTATGTACCTCCTTTTCCAACTTCTCCACCTTCTCCTGACTCTCATTCTCATTCCACTCGGCACTCTGCATGCAGCAGGTACCAATAATTCAAGGATAGGCATTCATAATTACTCATACCATCAAATCATCTTTTGCTTGCTCATATTTAGTCCTGAGAACTTCTTTTTCTTCATTGGCAGTTTTTAATTCCTCCTTCATCTTCATGAGGTCCTGAGTAAATGCTTCTTCAAGAGATTTCTACATCAAAGAACAGAATGTTCGCAGTTTACGACTTCCATAAGCATAAGTAACTCTCAGTACAAACATAAGTAATACCTTTTCTGTGAGTTCAGTGAGAATCTTTTTGTGTGACACCTGAATGTCTTGCAGCTAGACATAAATTTTAATGTGTCAACTTTCTTAAATTGTACACAACTTAGCATATGTACCTCCTTTTCCAATTTCTCCACCTTCTCCTGACTCTCATTCTCATTCCACTCGGCACTCTGCATGCAGCAGGTACCAATAATTCACAGGATAGGTGTGCATAATTACTCATACCATCAAATCATCTTTTGCTTGCTCATATTTAGTCTTGAGAACCTCTTTTTCTTCATTGGCAACTTTCGATTCCTCCTTTATCTTCATGAGGTCCTGTTCTTCAAGAGACTTCTACATCAAATATATAATTTTGTGACTTCCACAAGCAGAAGTAACCATCAGTACCTTTTCTGTGAGTTCAGTGAGAATCTTTTGGTGTGATACTTGAATGTCTTGCAGCTATGAAATTTAATGTGCCAATTTGCTTAAATTGTACAAGCAATAAGTATACATACTTCCTTTTCCAATTTCTCCTGACTCTCATTCTCATTCCACTCGGCACTCTGTATGCAGCAGGTACCAATAATTCACAGAATAGGTGTGCATAATTACTCATACCATCAAATCATCTTTTGCTTGCTCATATTTAGTCCTGAGAACTTCTTTTTCTTCATTGGCAGCTTTCAATTCCTCCTTCATCTTCATGAGGTCCTGAGTAAACACTTCTTCAAGAGACTTCTACATCAAATAATATGACTTCAACAAACATAAGTACATGACTATCAGTACCTTTTCAGTGAGAATCTTTTTGTGTGACACCTGAATATCTTGCAGCTAGATATAAATTTAATGTGTCAACCCACATGACTTAGAAGCCACTACTTATTATGTACCTCCTTTTCCAATTTCTCCATCTTCTCCTGACTCTCATTCTCATTCCACTCGGCACTCTGTATGCAGCAGGTACCAATAATTCACAGGTGTGCATAATCACTCATACCATCAAATCATCTTTTGCTTGCTCATATTTAGTCTTGAGAACCTCTTTTTCTTCGTTGGCAACTTTTAATTCCTCCTTTATCTTCATGAGGTCCTGTTCTTCAAGAGACTTCTACATCAAATATATAATTTTGTGACTTCCACAAGCAGAAGTAACCATCAGTACCTTTTCTGTGAGTTCAGTGAGAATCTTTTGGTGTGATACTTGAATGTCTTGCAGCTATGAAATTTAATGTGTCGATTTGCTTAAATTGTACAAGCGATAAGTATACATACCTCCTTTTCCAACTTCTCCACCTTCTCCTGACTCTCATTCTCATTCCACTCGGCACTCTGCATGCAGCAGGTACCAATAATTCATAGGATAGGCATTCATAACTACTCCTACCATCAAATCATCTTTTGCTTGCTCATATTTAGTCTTGAGAACCTCTTTTTCTTCATTGGCAGCTTTCAATTCCTCCTTCAGGTCCTGAGTAAACGCTTCTTCAAGAGACTTCTACATCAAATAAGAACAGTATATATATGTGACTTCCACAAACATAATTAGTACCTTTTCTGTGAGTTCGGTGAGAATCTTTTTGTGTGATACCTGAATGTCTTGCAGCTAGACATAAATTTTAATGTGTCGACTTTCTTGAATTGTTATAAGCGATAAGTATACATACCTCCTTTTCCAACTTCTCCACCTTCTCCTGACTCTCATTCTCATTCCACTCAGCACTCTGCATGCAGCAGGTACCAATAATTCACAGGATAGGTGTGCATAACTACTCATACCATCAAATCATCTTTTGCTTGCTCATATTTAGTCTTGAGAACCTCTTTTTCTTCATTGGCAGTTTTCAATTCCTCCTTCATCTTCATGAGGTCCTGAGTAAATGCTTCTTCAAGAGACTTCTACATCAAATAAGAACAGTATATGCATATGCTTAATTTATGACTTCCACAAGCATAAGTAGTACCTTTTCTGTGAGTTCAGTGAGAATCTTTTGGTATGATACTTGAATATCTTGCAGCTATACAAATGTGTCAACTTTCTTAAATTGCACACATTATGACTTAGAAGCAATAAGTACACATACCTCCTTTTCCAATTTCTCCACCTTCTCCAGGCTTTTTTCATTTTCATTCCACTCGGCACTCTGTATGCAGCAGGTACCAATAATTCAAGGATAGGCATTCATATTCACTCATACCATCAAACCATCTTTTGCTTGCTCGTATTTAGTCTTGAAATTTTCTTTTTCTTCATTGGCAGCTTTCAATTCCTCCTTCATCTTCATGAGGTCCTGAGTAAACACTTCTTCAAGAGATTTCTATATCAAATAAGAATAAGAACAGTATATGCTCAATTTGTGGATTTCCACGAGCAAATCAGTACCTTTTCTGTGAGAATCTTTTGGTGTGACACTTGAATGTCTTGCAGCTATACATATATTTAATTTGCTTAAATTGCACACATTATGACTAAGAAGCAATAGGTATACATACCTCCTTTTCCAACTTCTCCACCTTTTCCTGACTCTCATTCTCATTCCATTCAGCACTCTGCATGCAGCAGGTACCAATAATTCACAGGATAGGTGTGCATAACTACTCCTACCATCAAATCGTCTTTTATTTGCTCATATTTAGTCCTGAGAACTTCTTTTTCTTCACTGGCAGTTTTCAATTCCTCCTTCATCTTCATGAGGTCCCGAGTAAATGCTTCTTCAAGAGACTTCTACATCAAATAATATGATTTCCACAAACATAAATATGTAACTTTCAGTACCTTTTCTGTGAGTTCAGTGAGAATCTTTTTGTGTGACACCTGAATATCTTGCAGCTAGATATAAATTTAATGTGTCAACCCACATGACTTACATAGAAGCAACTACTTATTATGTACCTCCTTTTCCAACTTCTCCTGACTTTCACTCTCATTCCACTCGGCACTCTGCATGCAGCAGGTACCAATAATTCACAGGATAGGTGCATAACTACTCATACCATCAAATCGTCTTTTGCTTGCTCATATTTAGTCCTGAGAACTTCTTTTTCTTCATTGGCAGTTTTCAATTCCTCCTTCATCTTCATGAGGTCCTGAGTAAATGCTTCTTCAAGAGACTTCTACATCAAATAAGAACAGTATATGCTCAATTTGTGACTTCCATAAGCAAAAGAAACTATCAGTACCTTTTCTGTGAGACTTTTTTGGTATGACACCTGAATGTCTTGCAGCTATACATAAATTTAATGCTTAAATTATACACATGCCTGCCTTAGAACCAATAATTATACATACCTCTTTTTCTAATTTCTCCACCTTCTCTTGACTCTCATCGTCAATCCACTTGGCACTCTGTATGCAGCAGGTATCACTATAAGTTATTTGACTCACAAGGTCATGATGACTTACTTCACAAGCTTGACCAATCTCATCTTCCAAAGACAACACTGGTAGTTTCTGAAGAGCATTGCCCAATTCATCAGCAAGATTTTCACCTGCTTGTCCCAAGGGAGTATCCCCACCCTTGGTGAACTCAGCAAGTTCTTTCTTGACCCTTTCTAACTCAGAGGCCTGGAAATCTATCATATCATTTGCAGAGGAAAGATTTTCCTTGAGGAGCGAAATTTCTTCAAGTTTGGCCTTGGTCTCTTCGAGTTCCAACATCAGCATACGGAAATGTTCCTGGTCAAGTGCTGCATTATCTTTCTCCCGTAGAAGTTTTTCCTTCTCCAAGTTCAAGTCTCGTATCTGCCTGTTGGCATGCTCTAACTCCACAACAGCAGTGGTCATGAACTCTCCGCTAATCTGAATACCAGAGTCCTTCATTTCTCTTCTTCCATGAAGCACCGTCTCTCTTCTTTCATGAAGCTCCATTTTTGTTCTGTTGAGTTCCTCAGAAAGCTCTTTTCCAGTCTGCTCCAGCTGCCTAATTGTAGCCATCCTTTCCTTCTCAAGAGCCTTGGAAGATAACATATACACTAGGATCATCAAACGGTACCAGTTGGCTGTTTCCAGACACATACCAAACCCATAATGAAGTCTGCCTATGACCACCCCAAACCATTTCCACTTCCAAACGTACATACAGTGAACCTCAAGGGGGAAGGTATTGATAACGGTTTCGTTATTGTTTATAAGAAGTCTTTACATGTGGTACTATAATATAGTTCATGGGGTAAATTTTGTGATTTTGTTCACATTTTAAATTTGCCCAATAAAAATTTCACTCCATAATACATTATTTACCTCAAAAGAGACACGTTCATGAACTTTTTGATTGGCCTCCTTCAGCCTCCCCTGGAGTTCTAGCAGCAACTCCTCTTGTGCCTATACGTACATTTGTATTTTGATAAAACCAGCAGTGCCATGTCATATGTCTCACTCACTTGACCAGCCATCTCCATATCTTTACACTGCTTCTGCAGACTGTCTGCTCTAGCTTGAAGACTGCTCTTCTCCTGCACAGTGTATACAGACATAATTATGTTCTAGCCATGAATCTCAATAGAAAGTATACTATTTCAGTGGAAAACTAATCAGGACACCTTTATGTGTCCTATTGCAAGTGCAGGACACCTCTTATTGCAAGTTATGAACAGCCTTTAGCAAGGACAGACTGATACATAAAAAATGACTAAGCCTTTTTTATATAGAGGCACAAGGCACAGAGCTAGCTAGCTAGAGACAGCTACAGGTAGGTGACATGACAACGACAACAGATACACAACATGAAAACACTACACAGACAGATATACACAACATTGAAAATACTAAATTACATGCAATTAGGATCAGGACACTTTACTGTGTCCAATACTAATCTTACTTTAAGTGCATCCTCCAGCTGATGTTGTAGTTCTTCTACCTGGATACCTGCTTCATCCACTTCAAACTGCATCTGATGCACACAATACACACCACCCTTACATCACTCTACTGATAACACAGATTTTCAATCTTACGATTCTGATCGTTTCAGCAGATTGCTTCATGTGGACACAGAAGGATTGGTTGGGGTTCTGGCAGCGACAAGGAGAAGGTGAGGTGTCCGTGGGAACAGAGTCAGCCCGTACATCTGCAAAAAGAAAACAGAATTGGACACAGTGTTAAGAGTGCTTAGGGCTGGTGTGAACAGATCAATGGTATACACATGCTGTATGTGAGAACAAAATGCTGAAGACAGACACTGTATTATGATGGAGGTAGGGCTAGATTAGAGGCCATGAATGTTAGCATACCTGTGGAGGTGACATGTGGGCCTTGAGCCTCCTTAGTGCCAACAAAAGAGCTCCCTAGGTTAGTAGTACCATCTGCTTGAATCTGAGAGGAATTCACAATGGTCATTTTAAGAACAATAATATACGGCCCACATTATAAGCAAGTTGCAAGGGTGCACATACCTGAACATCCACATTAGAATGACCGTCTGACTCGTTTGAGTCTTCCAAGAAGTCTACTATTGGTGTGCTCATCATTGTTGGAATGAAAGAAGCACGTCCCCTTAAGACAGGAACCTTTGGGTAGGACTGGCCATGTGAAGGAGAGAGGTAGTTCTATCAATCGATCAAATAAACAAACAAACAAAAAAAAACAACAACAAATAAACAGTGATCAAAGATTATGTGTGAAATTACCTGAACATTTTGAAGATGTTTATTGAAGGTTGAAAGATCAAACCTGGGCACAAAGGGTGAAAGCTCTGGTGAGGCAAAGGTCACCTTCTTGGTAACACGGACAACTGGAGTGGACTCGATGCAAGAAGAGAGGCCAGCGCAGCACACAGTTTTGCGTCGATTTTGAGGCCTCTGAGTTATTACAATATAGCAATGGGATGATGGCCAGTCTATATTGCACAAAATAAATACCTTCACTTCAGTTTGAGGTTGAGCTGATGATTTCATGAGCTTTTCATAGGTCTCCAATCTCTGTTCTAGATGAATCTATCATATGTACATCCGAATCACCAAAAATATTATATAATAATATTTTAATTCCCTTAGGCTTACATACCTTGTCGTTCTCAACTTTGGCCAACTGCTCCGTAAGCTAATGACATGAGATTTCAACATATATCATCATGTGCTTCCATGCATTATTATACACATACCTGTTGTTGCTCATGCATTGGTAATCCCTAAAGAATATGTATTTAGAATATCAAAAAAAAAAATGATAGGAAGAAGTTAAACTCACTTCCTCAAGCTTTTTCTTGAGTTTCTCATTCTCCTTTTGCATCTCCTTTAATTTCCTCATTAAGGCTTCTTCCCCTACAAACACCTGAGCCCCCAACAATAGAGTAGATTACACACAAGAAAATTTGTTGCATGTAACTTACCTCATTGATAATTGGTTTATTCTTTATAACCATAGCCCTGCTGGCAAACTGAACAGAAAAAGAGGGAAAAAAATACATGTGTAATTCAGTTGTGAATTTTTTCTGATCAAGCTAAGGATCACATGATGACCATATAACATACATGACAACTGAAACATGTAACAGAACAAAGTATAAGCATTAATATATATGTGCTACCTTGAGAGTAGAGTGAGATTCTCCCAGCTCAGCAGGAGTGATGGTGCAAATGATGCATGTCTTGGCATTTCCTCCCAGTGAAGACTGCAGAATTCGTGTCAATTTAGAGTCTCGGAAGGGGATGTGGGAACTATAACACATATTAGTACACACGTACCAATCATAATACTGGGAGGATTTTGTTGAATTGAAATTACAGGGGCAGTTTCAAGCTATAAAAGCATTTTGGGCACACTCAAATGTATTTTGTTGCTTTGCCTCTTGCCCAACCAGCCATAGGCTTCATATTGCAGTATGTCCTAACCTTCCTCCCTCAGAGAGCTTTGCAATGACATTTCCCAAGTTCAGGAGGCTCCTGTTGATGTAAGTTCCCTCTTTAAAACGCATTCCCTCAGTTCCAGTAGCACTGACTCTCTCAGATCCAGCCAAGTCAACCAAATTCTGAAGAAATAATGCATCATCCTTTTTTGTGTATCTATCTTAAACCTGATTTACCAGAGCAGCAACTTTCACCACTCCATCTCCCTCCTCTTCCTCTGAGGTACTTTTCAGGCGACTCTCAACGTTTAGGGTGAAGATAGTGTGTGAGCGAGAACTTGTGTCATTCAGCTGGGTTTCTCCAATGCTACGATTCTCTACACATTATGATTTAGTGGAGTGTATGTATTATAATGTAATTAGTTAAGCAGTTCCTGACATCTTACTTTGACCAAAGCAGAGGAGAGTTCCTATCTCTTCAGGCGTCTTCACAACTTCCTCAGTTATCCCCAACACTTTGACATTGTGCTAAATTTAATTAAGAGAGCAACCACATAAGTACAACAAACCTTAGTAAACTCAGCCCAACTTTGGCAAAATACCTGTGAATCTTCTTGAATTTTTAACTTCTTGTTACTTGGTTGAAGAAGGTCAGTTAGGGACTGCAGTGAAAATCAAGAAAAAAGTTTGTAATGTAGGTTGGGGGGTAAATGACACTTCCCCTGCAGAATTTTACTTCCAAAAAAAAAAAAAAAGTTACAACAAAAAAATTGCATACCAAGTAGAAAAAAAAAAAAAAAAGAAAAGAAAAGAAAAAAAGAAAAAAAAGGAGTTGGGCCCATGAGATCATGCGCTTTTATTCTACCCTTACCTCATTGTATATTTCCATGTAAGAAGCACAAATCATGAATTCACGTTCAGGGTGCTACAATCAACAATAATAAAGTTTTATACTTCATCTGGAGAAGGAACAGTGCTCTCCATGAGTCAAAAAAAAGTCTCTCAGAAATGATACCAAGAGTATAAAAACTATAAAATAAGTACAGTCTTGCTTACGTTGTGGATAAACTCGAACATTCCTGCTATTGAGAGAGGCATAACTCCAGCATCATGAGGATCGCCCATCATTGTATGAGTCTTTCCACTGGACGTTTGTCCATAAGCAAAGATGGTACCTGTCATCACCAAAGAAAAAAAAGAGTGGCTTGAATGGTTATATACATAGGACATCTTAACTCTTAACCATTGAATCCTTCCATAACTGATGAAACTATGGGCTGGACCAAAGCATAGTAGATTTGATCAGACTTTGAGTCTATTCCAAAAACATAATCTGGGGGGGGGGGGGGGGGGGGGGGGGGGGGGGGGGAAACAAAAAAAACAACAACCAAACAATTAATAGACTCAATACAGTACTTTGCTTAGACCTTACCGAAACAGTAGGGAGTATTGGATGCACCAGTTTTTGGCACCAAGGAGTTGCTTGTCATTTCCCATTGGTAACCCTTCTCCAGCTCTCTGTGTGGTGTATATAGACTTCAATTAGCTAGCTATCTGGTCTCTATCTCTACCTTTTCAAGAGAGGACGAACTCTAATCCCTACTTTAATGGTGTCCATAAAGCTAGCCTTCCACAACAAGAAAGAGCGCCATTAATTTGAATTTGACCTTCGGTGACCTTTTCGCTTCGTGCTGATTCAGCTGTTTCTTTTCTAGGAGGGGATATGGCTCTTGCATGTCTTAAAAGTGCTACAGTATTAGTGGTACAGATTTTCAGATGTAGAAGAGACTTATACGCTCTGCCTGTAAGGGCTATGTGCTGTCAAACAATGAGTACAACAACGAGAAAAAAAGAGGCTAAGGAAATCCCTCACATATGGTTGGATTATTCAAACAGGTATTCACTGAGGAAGGTACGTAAATAGCTAAGTGGATATACTTGTTATGAATTTTAAGTTAGAAATGTGTAAGTTAGTCTGATGCGTCCCATATGGTTGTTTCTAAATAATGCTCACTACCACTTCTTCTAAATAATGCTCTCTAACCACCACAGACATGGAGAACATCACAGATCAGACTACAATCAACAAGTACACCCAGGTAAGTGGCTTAGTTGTTATGTATAGTGTTATATTTTCATAGATTTGAATTTATGTTCAATTTCTTGACCTCATGAAGTTTCATACAACATTATTACAAACACATATCCTTTGAGCCATGATGGTGATACGAATTGAATTGCTAGCTGGAAACCTTTGTAAATTATCTAGGGTCCTCCCCTAATTTTTATAACGTAACTTCACTGTAGGGAATTAGACGATATTACTTTCAATAAGCTGTCTGATCAGACGCTAGATGAATTGGCAGAGTTTTTTGAAGACTTGGGGGATAGTGGACTGTGCCCTAGTGACTTTGATGTTTCGTTATCTGTGAGTTGAATTTCAATCTTGTTGCAGTACAATTATGACAAGTTCATATTTTTATTTATAGTCTGGTGTCCTGACCATCGGTGTAGGAGGTAAGAATGGTGGTAGTCTTACACTAGCCTCGGGTTAGAACAGTTTGACACAGGACAAATGTCCAGCACTTAGGCTAGCCATTTTCCTGAAGTATAGCAGGTATTTAAAATCAGTGCAAATTCAGTGCTATAAATATTATGTTGTGATTTGTTATAATTGGCCTTCACCACATGTCTCTGCTGACTCTAGGTAACCATGGAACATATGTTATTAACAAGCAGTCTCCAAACCGACAAATCTGGCTCTCCTCACCCAAGAGGCAAGTACCACCCCACCTCGTCTTGATGCATCAAGCATTATGAGAAACTAATAGTTCAATCCATACATGCATATCTCCTATAACTCATTCCATATGCCATAACTTATTTCCCTTCCATTTTTTCAGTGGGCCCAAGCGTTACGATGTGATAGATGGGAGGTGGAGGTATTCACACAATGGAGAAGCCCTCCACGACATTCTTCAAAGAGAGTTCTGTGAAATAACGGGCACAAACCTTGATTTAGCTCAACTCAAACATTCATACTTAATTTCTGATGAAGGGAACTGGGCTACATAAAATCATCCATCCACTTTTAATTTTGCATTCAATATTATTATTGACCTTTGAACTTATCATCTGGCGGAGGGTGGGGCTACTGTAGAAGCCGGCCACGTTCACTCCAAAGGGGCTCTTTTAACACCATGTCGGTGGTACGTAATTCTGGTCTGGCTATCTCCATGTCAGAAGTGTTGGAGGCCATGAAAAGAATCAGAGAGCATGTGCACTACACACCAGTCATGGAGTGCTCCTACCTCAACTCTCTCTCCGGCCTCAAGCTCTTCATGAAGTGTGAACTCTTCCAGAAAACTGGATCATTCAAGGTAGGGAGAAAGACTTCAGAGGCTTGCAATATTTAGTGCTGTGCCATGCACACAGATCCGTGGAGCAACAAATGCTGTTAAAAAGCTCCTAGAGGAACACCAGAGCAACACTTCAGAAGGAAAAGGAGATGTGAGGGTGGTGACCCATAGCAGTGGGAATCATGCACAAGCTCTGGCTCTGGCTGCAAAAAGTTGTGGGATACCAGCACACATTGTGATGCCGTCAAACAGTCCTGCAGTCAAAGTCCAAGCAGTGAAGGGATATGGAGGTATGGTCACCCTCTGCCATCCATCTGAAAAGGTGAGGGGCAGGCAGTTATTTCTGAATCTCATTTTGCATGGGTGGGGTTTCTTCCATCAGGCCTACATAAAATACATCTTAAATTTCACAGGGTCGAAAAGATGCTGCTGCTAAATTGGTTGCTGAATATGCCCCTGGGGCTGTATTGATTCCCTCTTCCAACCATCCTGACATCATGGCAGGACAAGGCACTATCTCCATTGAATTGCTGGAGCAGGTGAAGTAGCTACCAAAAAAAAAACTTTTTTTTTAAATTGGTTGATTCTATATACCCTCCCCTCTTAGAACCACTGCATGCTTTACTGTGTGTCATAATAATAATTCTATTCTAGGTTCCAGAGCTGGATGCCATTATTGGGTCAGTGAGTGGTGGTGGATTTGTAGCTGGAATGGCTGTGGCAGCAAAGGTAGAGCCTCTTTCTTTGCTAATTGCAGCAGCTAGGGGTATATTATGATTCTAGGCTATTCATCCCAACATCAAAGTGTTTGCAGCTGAACCTGAGAATGCAGATGACTGTGCTCGCTCTTTTGCAGCTGGAAAGATCATCCCAAATGAATCTTGGCCTGATACTATTTGTGATGCACTAAAGTGAGAAAAATGATGAATCTGTACCTACTTGTATACATCTATAATACACATCCAGAGTAAATATCTGTGACCAAACCTGGCCCATTTTGAAGACACACCTCTCTGGTGTCATCACTGTCACTGAAGAGGAAGTGATAGCAGCAATGAGAACTGTGAGTTCAAGTTGTGCTAATTGCTATCAGTATTACGTTGAGCTTTGATAATATCATTCACTCCCTCGTGTTTGTAGGTTTGGGAGCGTATGAAGATCACGGTAGAGCCTGCAGCAGCCTGTACAGTGGCAGCTGTCCTCAGCCCCAAGTTCAAGGAGTTGGCAGGTCCTGACGTGCAAAGGGTGGGTGTGGTCTTATGTGGAGGAAATATGGACTTGGACAATCTTCCCTGGATCAAAAATAGTCCGTCCGGCCAGCTAGATAGAGATGAATAATAATTAATACACTGTTACACATACTTTGATTTACACTTATTAATACACATGTGCACTTATTACGCTAATGATCATTTCCAACTGACCTGGCTGCAAAGAGGCTAGCTAGCCAGCTAGTTAAATTATTCTTCAAACTTCATCATGTCCGGTGCGGGTACTGTGCATGATGGTCTGGCTATCTCCATATCAGACGTGTTGGAGGCCATGAAGAGAATCAGAGAGCATGTACACTACACACCAGTCATGGAGTGCTCCTACCTCAACTCTCTCTCCGGCCTCAAGCTCTTCATGAAGTGTGAACAATTTCAGAAAACTGGATCATTCAAGGTAGAGAAAGAAAAGATATCAGAGTCTTGCACTAACTAGTCTTGCACTAACTACTGCATGTCTTGCACACAGATCCGTGGAGCAACAAACGCTGTCAAAAAGCTCTTGGAGAAGCACCAGAATGGCAGCACTGATGTGAGAGTGGTGGCTCAGAGCAGTGGGAATCATGCACAAGCTCTGTCTCTGGCTGCAAGCAGTTGTGGGATTCCAGCTCACATCGTGATGCCCTCAAACTCTCCTCCTGTTAAGGTCCAAGCAGTGAAGGGATATGGTGGTATAGTCACTCTATGCCATCCATCTGAAAAGGTACACGACTCATCTTACATGGTTCTATATTTTTCTGGGATGAAGAGGCTATCCTTCCAGAAATTGAACTGAAACTGTCCTCAATTTTAGAGTGCCCTCATCAACTACATATAATGTTGTTGTTTATTTGTTTTGTGTGTTTTTGTATACCTTGCCAAGTTACTAGGTTTCATCCACTCAGAGGAGTCATTCTAGTTTTAATCTTGTGTCTGAGGTTTCTATGTTGAGTTTTGTTGGCAATCAATTCCTCTCTCTCATAGGGTCGAAAAGATGGTGCTGCTAAACTTGTTGCAGAATATGCCCCCGGGGCTGTGTTGATCACTTCTTCCAACCACCCTGATGTCCTGGCAGGACAAGGCACTATCTCCATAGAGCTGCTGGAGCAGGTGAAATGTTATGATGGACCTAACTAGCTAACCATGTAATTGTTTGATTCTCTCTGTGCAGTGCAGGTTCCAGAGCTGGATGCCATTATTGGGTCGGTGAGTGGTGGTGGATTTGTAGCTGGAGTGGCTGTGGCAGCAAGGGTATCTTCTATAACTCTGTAACATTTGGGCCTCTTATACTGTAAATATGCAGGGTATTCGTCCCGATATCAAAGTGTTTGGAGCTGAACCTAAAAAAGGAGGTAACTGTGCTCGCTCTCTTGCAGCTGGAAAGCTTATCCCAAATGAATCTCCACCTGATACTATCTGTGATGCACTGAGGTTGGGTTATGAAGCTGACTTACAGCTCAAATTGACAATTGCATGCCCCAGATTAAGTATGAGTGACGAAACCTGGCCCATTCTGAAGACACACCTCTCTGGAGTCATTTCTGTAACTGACGAGGAAGTGGTAACAGCCATGAGAATTGTAAGACTTCCAAATAATGGACTCCTCTTTTTGTATAGAGTATAATATTATGCTTTTAGGTTGTCCTTTAATATGGAGAGAGGTTTGTCCCCTTTCCAAGTGAGACTCTTTAATCTGAATCAGCGGTTTCACTGTAATACTGATCAGTTATTTCCTTGAAATGAATTTTAAGGAATCACTTCTTGTTTAATTTGCAGGTTTGGGAGCGCATGAAGATCACTATAGAGCCTGCAGCAGCCTGTACAGTGGCAGCTGTCCTCAGCCCCAAGTTCAAGGAGTTGGCAGGTCCTGACATACAAAGGGTGGGTGTGATCTTGTGTGGAGGAAACGTGGACTTGGACAATCTTCCTTGGACTCGAACCAGAGCTAGCTAGCTAGCTATAACTAAATTGTTTACATGTGTGGACCATCACTACATATTTGACCTTTGTAGAAAAGTCATGCTCTCAGGAAACCACTGAGTTTCCACTTTACCATACACTGATGAATTCGGCTATTTTTGATGGCTTCACAGACCTGATTTTATTACACTAACGATCATTTCCAACTGACCTGGTTGCAAAGGGGAGGGGTAGAGTTTCTTCTTCAAACTTTGTCTTCGTCATCATGTCCAGTGCGGGTACTGTGCATGATGGTCTGGCTATCTCCATGTCAGATGTGTTGGAGGCCATGAAGAGAATCAGAGAGCATGTGCACTACACACCAGTCATGGAGTGCTCCTACCTCAACTCTCTCTCCAGCCTCAAGCTCTTCATGAAGTGTGAACAGTTTCAGAAATCTGGTGCATTTAAGGTAGCTGAATATTGATAGGTCTCACTGCTGTAAGAAGATTCAAAGTTGTGCACACTTGTAAGGTGCATGGAATCTAATGATGGTCCATTTCATTCAATTCCAGGGGCCCCAATGCTTGGACTCTAATTATGGAATCTGTTGTCTGTTTCATTCCATTCCAGGGAATAATGAGGCCCCAATCATTCTTACCTTAAAAATACAGATTCGTGGGGCTACTAATGCGATCATGAAGCTACAGGAGGAGAGGAAGCGTACTGGAAAGGACAAGTCTGGACCACTGAGGGTAGTGACCCAGAGCAGTGGCAACCATGGCCTTGGACTGGCCATGGCTGCTAAGAGTTGTGGCATCTCTGCTACTGTAGTGATACCCTCTAACTGTCCACCCATGAAAGTTAAAGCTATTGAGGACCAAGAAGGAGAGGTCATTCTGGGCACCCTTTCGGTAGAGGTGAGTATATTTTCCCTGATCCAAAAAAAAAACAAAAAAAAACAAAAACTCAGAGTTTCGCTGCTAGCCCCTTTTTTATACCAACACTGTGCAGTCACTAGGTTAAGGAGAGGGGAAAGAATGGTTCTTGGTTTGTCTTTAGGAATTTTGCGATTTCCACACCCAGTAGAAATGGCTAGCTATTGTACTATATAGACTACCCTTCATTCAGACATGGTAATCGACTCCCTCCAATTTGCTCGTTGTATTCCTACCTTTACTTGATCTACTATTGTAGGGTCAAATGGAGGAACTTAAGAGAACCGTGGAAAAGTACGCCCCGAATTCTGCATTTGTTCCATCTTCAAATCATCCAGACATTATGGCAGGCCAAGGCACCATTGCTTTAGAACTCTTGGACCAAGTGAGCCACAAATAATTAGCAGTAAAGACATTGATTTATGCTGGCATGATCATGCACTCTTTAAAAATTTTTATTTAGGTTCCTAAATTAGATGCTATTGTTGCATCTGTGTGTGGTGGAGGACTGCTTGCTGGAATATCAGTAGTCTCTAAGGTATTGTATAGATCTAATCCAGCAAACACTTATGATTGCAATAATATGGTGTGGTGTTTCAAGACTGTTGTTCCCAACATCAAAGTATTTGCGGCTGAACCTGAGAATGCTGATGACTGTGCTCGCTCTTTTGCAGCTGGAAAGATCGTCCCAAACGAATCTTGGCCTGACACTATTTGTGATGCACTGAAGTACGTATTTAGATCAATTGCTAATTCATTTGATGCCATCTAACATATTCTATCCCATCCCATAAAAGAAACAACATCCAAGACAAGACCTGGCCCATTCTGAAGACACACCTCTCTGGTGTCATTACTGTGACTGAAGAGGAAGTGGTAGAGGCCATGAGAACTGTGAGTATCTTGACATGGTAGATAGCTACTCGTGTTGACATGAGGGACCCCATTACTTTTGCAGGTTTGGGAGCGCATGAAGATCACTATAGAGCCTTCAGCAGCTTGTACAGTGGCAGCTGTCCTCAGCCCCAAGTTCAAAGAGCTGGCAGGCCCTGACGTACAAAGAGTGGGTGTAGTCCTGTGCGGGGGGAATGTAGACTTGGACAATCTTCCCTGGACAGATCAAGTGTTGAATGTGAAGTAGCTAGCTCATGACATTTTTATTTATTGTGACATGACACCCACAACTTTGCATGCCTGGATTTACAATTTTTGAGGGCTTAGCTAATTTCCTGTCTTTAGATCAAGTAGCTAGCATGTGGGTGGCCAACCTGTGTGCATGATGTGTATAATAATGAAATATAATATTATAAATATCTCTTAGTTTGGTGGAAACATGTATGTGGCTGACTCGTGAGGACTGGACTAGCCGAATAAGCGCAACCTTTTTTAGGAACAGAAAAGCCACATCCTGTGTGATTAGCTTGCTATATATGGTGCATCCATAATAACAGTAGTCAAGAGTGTAACTATAGCTACAGGTAGCTCAACTGTGTGTAGGTCATGACATCTCAGTTAGTGTGTCTACTTTATGTCATCATCTCTTTCCATCTCCATGAGATCCATGCTGTAGTTGCAAATGGATGCAGCAAGATAACAGTGGGTCCAGATACTGACCAGTATACTTTTGATGATCTCGAGGAAGCTCTGGACTGGACTTCAAACAGTACCGGTAGTAACTCTTACAATTCAACACCTTGCTTCGACATCACTGTTGCACCAGGGAACTACTCCCTCTTGAGATCATACAACATTTGTAGTAACTTTATTCTCCAAGGGGGGAGAAGCTCATTGGAAGGACCTGTTGTCATTTCTGCTCATAGTCTCACTCATCCACACTTTATCTTATTCTTCAAAGCAGCTGATTATGTAGAGATAGCCGGTATTCAGTTTGAACATAGCCCAGGGATAATCGGATTTGAGAATATCACCAGAGTATCAATCAAGGATTCTTCATTCAGGTGAGTTTCATGTAGAGATTGCTATCTATGATGTGGGCTGTTGTGATTGAGAATTTAGGATGAAGAGGTCAACAATATTATCCTTTGATTTTAAGTTGTTGTTTTTTATTTTTTATTTTTACTGCCCTACGAAAGAGCCACCAGTAGCTATCAGGCCTACATTGGGGAGGGGGATTCACTGTATTTTTGGAACAAAATCACACAGCTAGCCAACTATAGCAAAATGATTTTCCCATGTGGTATGTTTTCATTACTTAGCTATATACTTATTCACAGTCAGAGCTGCTCTTTACAACCCAAGATACTCCTAAACCCAAATAAAGAACTATTCCACTCAGTTTTCTGGCCACATGTAGCTAATGTGATTATAGTTATGCATTGTGCATTATATATAGTCGTGCATTATACTATAGCTATCCACCATTAATGGGCTCATTGTACGATTAAGTGATACTTGCACTTCAAATGTGCACAAGCATATAACTAGCTAGCTTGTATACAGTTAGTCTCATACCTAGCCCCAGCTTTTTCGTAGAGGGCTCCACAAAAAAGCTGTGTTTGTGTGCAACTATAGTATCATAACTAGGGCAATGTGCAACATTTGACAGCAAGTGAGCGAGCAAGTAATCCTATAGCTTTTAGAGCTGATTGTGCTTCTGTTGAGTTATATAGAAAGCTATAATCGAATAATGCTTACCACAGATAAGCCTAGCACCTATACAATCCACTTAGATAAGCCTAGTGCCTACAATCCACTTAAGCCCCCGTTTACACAAGAGTTTTGATTATTGCACCCAGATTGATTGATATATAAACACACCCACCTCTTAAATGTGAGTTCAACTCCTTAAAACATACATGTAAACAGCCGCACCAGGAATAGTTCACTTTACAAGAGAGGGTGTGTGGACAGAACTGAGAGACTGGGTTGAATCCGGATATCTGAAACCTATATGTGTAAATGGGGCTTTAGATACACCTAGCGCCTACGACCAAACCATGTGTGCACTATGCATGCATGACATATATGCCTGGGGCCTGGGCATTTTGGAATATACCACAGCAACAGCCTGTAACTGTACTTGCTGTAACAGACCAGTAAAATCTACAGGTCTGTAACGGACCAGTGAAATCTACAGGTCTGTAACGGACCAGTGAAATCAGACTGATACAGTCCGAAAATACAGACCCATTACATGTACAGACCTGTAGATTTCGGACTTTGTCAGAACCTGCTGCCCCATGCACTGCCTACAGATCAAAAAAACTAGTAAGCCTCCCCGTCCACTAGGATATTTTGGATACATGGACACTGCTGTGAGTTTTTCGCTGTGTAGCTAGACCAATACATTGTATGCATGACTCATACAATTTCAATGAGTCTTGCATAACCTGATCATTGATGGTGTTCACTCACTGAATTACGACTCTCTATATAATTGATAGGTGGTTTTCTCAAGGTGCTATTGACATCTACCAATGTTCTGAGATTAACATTACCGACTCAAACTTTGAGCACAATTCTGCCCTGGATCGTATAGAGAGACGTCGGTACCAAGGGCACTCTGGAGGCGTATCCATTGGCTTTAACGATGATGGTAATAACATTACAGACGATGATGGTAATAACATTACAGACGATGATGGTAATAACATTACAGACGATGATGGTAATAACATTACAGACGATGATGGTAATAACATTACAGACGATGATGGTAATAACATTACAGAAAGAGGATTCATATTTATTGACAACTGTCAATTCACGGATAACACAAATGATCCGTTAATTACTCCTTTGTTTGCCGATGTGCTCCAGGATTTTAATTTCATTGGCAGAGGTGGTGGATTGGTTGTAACTATTAACTCACTCGGTGATTTCGATTTCACCATCCAGAACTGTCTGCTGGAAAATAACAATGCAAAGTCTGTAGGTGGTGGCATCTACTTAGCATTCAGTGCACACAGAGCACACAAAGCAGTAGTTCGCAATGTGACATTAAAAAATAACACGAGTCCAGTGGCTGGTGGATTGGTTTTGGCCAAAGTTGGGGGCATAGATGAAGGGACCATAAGACTGGAGATTTACAATTCCCATTTTGAGAGTAACCATGCCAGATTTGGTGGAGGATTTTTCCTCTATGCAGATAGTAAGTTAGTTATGATGTATATAAAATTCACATTAGCTAAATGCATGTGGGAGAGGAAGATAAACCCAGATGCAAGACTATCATGTCATCTATTAGCTAATCTAGTCTGGTGTAGCTGACCCTTTACCATCCCTATCCTTGCATGGAAACTTCATTGAGCAGACTATAGTGTGGTGAACTGCAGTGCCATGCAAGGTTATACATTACTCAGTCTCTGTGTTATTATTAGCTGTCTGGGGCAAGATAACTAGCTCCGTAGAATGTGTGGTCTCAACAAGTAGTTAATCTGTTTGGGGCAGGAGCAGTCATGGTTAAAATCATTCATTACAGGAGGATCAAGGTCTGGGGAACTGATCACAAGTAATGAAGCATATATCGTAAATACAACATTTGTGAGGAACTCTTGCTCTGAGAGTGGAGCTGTCGTTACCACAGTATCACAGCTATTCGTGGTCACCACTGAACAAGTTCTACCCCTGACATTCATTAACTGGTAGCTATATAGCTATTGCTAGTATTGTAACTAAGTTGTTGCCTGATTCAAGATGTTCATTATTTGTTCCTTTTAGTACATTCAATGAGAACTATGCCATAGGAGGAGGAGGAGGTGTGGTCACCACAACCTATATTCCCCTGAAATTTGAAGGAAATAACTTCTTTTATCATAACAAAGGGAGAGCTTTGACTGTAAGTTTTTCTCAGAATCCTTCTTCTTCTTCTGCTTCAAAGAGCAAGTACAATGGATGTAGCTAGCTAGCTAGTTATCAGCTCCCATGAAATGTACGTACACAATGAAATAGGGATCATTTGTGAACATGTATGGTGAACTGCACACATAGCTAGTTATGATAATCTTTAGTGAGTTGTAGATAAACACAATTGGTTAACCATTTGCTGTGCATGTGCAAATATAATACTATGTTCATACCGTAGGTTACTGGAACACGTGTGGAAGTGCATGGAAATTTAGCTTTCAGAGGCAATGATGGAATTGCAGTGTACATAACATCATTTTCTCAACTGGTACTCTTCACGGGAGCTAACATTTCATTCCTAGACAACGTTGGAGTGTAAGTTGCCATGACTACTATAGCTGTTATTGCATGCCATAATGCCTTTTAGTTCTGGGGCAGCCTTGGTGGTGAATAATATGGCTGCCACACAGCTGCCTTCTGCATTCAGATACATCCCATACAACCCCCTCTGTGTGTTTCGTTATGAGAAACCATCTCTCTTTCCCAATCAGTGGGAAGATGTAAGTCATGCAAGCATGCTGTGTCACATTTGGCTACTAGCCATTTTTCTATTTTCTATTTTCATTCAGATTTCTATCACTTTTTCTGGCAACTTTGCTCATTCTGGAGCATCTATTCTGATGAGTGGTCTCGACTTTTGCTCATTTCCTTATCAGCAGCAGCTAGACAGAGTGTTCAGCACATGGCCTTTTATTCACTTCAGGTATAGCTGTCTAGCTAGCTAACACTCTATAATCCATTGTCATAGTTATAGGCATAATTCTTAAATGATGATATTTTCCTTGCAGTGATAATACTAACACAGTACATGATTTGGACAGTAATAGTTCAGCTTGGAATGTGGAAACATTTGCAGTACGACTCAATGTCACCACTAAAGAGGTAAGATACATATGCAGTTTTCACACAAGAAGTTGGGGGTGGGGTGGGGATAGGTAACTCCTCTGTCTCCTAACATAGCAAAAGCAGTTTTTAACTTAGTATGAATGCTGATTATGAAGGTGAGGGCCTATCCAGGACAATGGATTCAACTGAAGTTCAGAGGACTTGATGAAATCGGCCGTCCCACTACATCCTCTATAAGAATCTATAATGTGAGTTAGTCATAGTGTAGCTTTATTATGGTTTACCCAGTGTGCCATCAAGGAAATACAATTCTGTACGGACAACTATAGTGCACATGGGAACTATCATTGTGCCTTTTTTCAGTGATATTATATTTGGTATAATATGTAGGATGATAAGGCTGGTGCCCGTTTCACTCCTTCAGTGGCCACTTCTGAGAAAATTAGCACTGCCTTTATTCACTCCAAGTTTCTGCTGCAGAATGTTGATGCCACAACTGTACAGAAGGAGGGAGAAAAGAGGTCTATTCGAGTGGAATCTCTCTTTACTGAGGTATATAACAAGGTGGTTGTTGTTGTTGTTGTTGTTGTTGTTGTTGTTATTTAAGTACATGAATGCAATAATACAGCTGTTTGAATTGTCTTATTCGATTCATCAACAAAACATCCTTTATAAGCTTATCCATGTTATAGTCAGTCAAGCTAAGGTTTGTATGGTGTGATGACCTAATATGACTTCACGCTCTTGTGGTGAGCTGTTAGTGAGTAACCTTTATACCATAGGTGACACACAGATTAATAGGGATTTCCCCCCAAATGAATAATTACTCCATTATTCAACATGTGTAATCATAATGCATTGATATTGATATAAAATGGCACACTTATAAAACTCAAGAAGGTACTTAGTAGTTAAGGGGTTACTGGCTATGTTATTATCAATTTGATAAAGTGTAATGAAATCCAGAGTTAAAATCCATTGAGCTAGCATCCATATGTGTAGCGACGTCGATTTCCAAAGGAAGGCCTTGATAATAAAACTTCATTCTGCTGCATCTCTTGCTCGGATTTCTCAGCATGCAATAATTCAGCATAATCCAAAAAGTCGACATTAGCTGGTGGATTGGACTTGAAGCAAGTTTTACGCAGAGCCTTTGCCACACGCCATCCACAATACAACAATGCACACACAAGTGGTAGTGCGATTAGTACTGATTGTATAGAGGCTACTACTCTATACTTTGATGTGAAGTTGAACATGGTCAAGGCATTGATCAGAGCCATGTGTGCGAAGAGGAGCGAATCGATGATGTTGTACCGTCTTTCTTTGTAAGGTTGGGCCACTGCATGCAGAACGAGCATCACAATCAATTGAACCTCAAGCACAATGTAGAAGTACTTCATGTAATTCAAAACCAGATTAGCAAGCATGATAACTCGATACAGGAAATAAAGTCCTGAGAAAAACCGACAATTATCCTTGAAGCAACTTTCAAACGAGTCCAAAAAAGGCTGCAGTCTTTGGATTGGCACAATTTTACAAATGATTTTCACATATTTAGTGTCCTCAATCTTCAAACATGCGAGGATCTTATTGCAAAGGGGATAGAGTAGAAAGAGTATCATTGGTATGGACATTACTAATACTCCAATCACCACAGCAGGAATAGCATACTTGAGATGTTCTGGGCCAAACCATTCAAATTTCCCATTTGTATACACAACAATTTTCACTTGTTTTCCATTCAGTCCCAAGATTGAACTAGAACTAAGAAAGTAATAAGTTATCTTGACACACTGAGCATAACAGAGGATAAGAAACGCAGACATTCCAGGAATGATAGATGTTCTTATTTTCTGAGCTCGGAGCTTGAAGAGTGATTTGGTTCGTCTGGTGTCACACACCCTTAGCATGAAGACTATGAGAAGTATCAGCAAAAATGAGTATAAGATAGTCGCATATTGCACAGCTAACAGATTTAATATACTATCGGTCTTCATTAAGCAGAAAGAAAGCTCGTCTATGTTGAAAAATTCAAGATTGAACATAGAGTAAATAAGATAGTTGATCTTGTTGAGGACTTCAATTCCTCCATTTGGGATGGCGTCATGAATTGATACTTGAAAGGAGTGAATGATTTGAGCGTAAAGGATGAAGCCGGAAGCCAATCCTGAAGTGAAGGATATGTTGAATGCTATTACAATTATGAATACTAAAGTCACAGGAATCAATTCTGATAGTATGTAAAAGAGCCAACCCAAGTGACACTTATCTTGCCCGCCACACTTGAAAGTTGGACTGTGATAATGGACTGATGTACCATTGACACACTCAGAACACATTATTCCAATGCGAGACGCTTCACATACTGCAGCAGATAATAAACTGGCATTAGAAATCGCTGGGAGAGGTTCTTTGGAGTGTGAACAGGCACCTACTCTGCAGTATCCTGTGATAAAACCCTTTTCATTATCATACCCATACCAGTAACCATCCTCTCTGTAGGCTCGAAAATTATCATTATCACACCTCAGTATACCAATGTATGGTGTTTTTGATTCAGCAGAACAGACACAGCTTCTATCGTTCAGTAAAATGTAACCAGGTGGGCATTGTTCCAATTGTATCTCGAAAACAAGTGATATCTTGTATTGATTGAGGGTTGTCAAGACTATAGTGGCTTCATCTCCTGGACGACCATAAACTTTGATTCTTTGTTTAGCAATATAATTGAATTCATCGTCCACATCGATACTAGAGTTCAGATCTTTCTTCAATGTCAGCCTGTATACTTCACTCCTGCTATGACCCAAGTCATCATGACCTTCAAAAGGTATCTTGGTAGGTTTACCAGGGATGACAGGGATGAAGTTCTCTGATTCGAAGTTGCTGGTCATGAATGTGCTTACATCTGTCGACACATCGTTGTTCCTGAAATTATTGAATATTGTGCTTGAATTGGAGTACTCTCTGACACAAGGAGAGAAGGAGAGAGCATATACTGATTGTCCCTGAGCAGTTTTTGCCAGACTATCAATACCTGCATGGTTGTCTGAGAAAATAAATGAAATATTCTTCCCTGTTGTTCTGTTGATACGAATGAAGCAACTGTGGGAATAATTGTGCTCAAAAATATCGGAGTTCTTATAATATATGGCTCCACCATCAGCATCTGCTGCATTATTTATAAATTTGAACAAGCTGTTTGGTTGGATGGAGATTGTTGAGACACCTAAGAGGTACAGAGCTCCTCCAAAATAACCTGTGTTATCATGGAAGCTCGCCATGGAATGTTCTTGAAATGATAAGTCACATGAACTGGTAAGTATTGCAGATCCATTATTGTCAGTGACATTCAATTTCCCTATGAACTTCACATCATGGAGAGTGCAATACAATGCCCCTACTCCCACGCTCTTCTGTCTGAAAGGAGCTGGTGGTTCTGGCCCACTGAGATTCTTATACCTGATATTATTGCTCATGATCGTACAATCTTCAAATTCTAGTGTAGGACGAACACCCTCAGAATACAGACCAGAAAGAATAATGATGGCCGACCCAAACTGAGCTGAGTTATGCATCCAGGTGCAGTCAATGTACTTCATCTGGTTGTATTCATATTTGGTGTTACTAATAGGAATCGATGAAAAATGACTCCCCCCTCCATAGACAGCTGAATTGTTCAGAAAAAGACATAACTGGAACAAGAAGGTGTTGTTAAAGCAGATACTTTTCATACAGTCGCACTGAAAGCTGAAGCTCGTTGCTCCTCCGCCCATGAGTGAAGTATTATTATTGAAGTTCGTATCTTGAATGGTAATCAAGTTGTCTTTTGACGAATCATGCAAAGACATGAATAAACCACCACCCCATCTGCTAGCGATGTTATCACTGAAGCTGCAATGGTCTATGGATACATTATTAGAAGAGGCACTATTGATATAGATACGCAAACCACCTCCTCTACCAAAAGGGGTTGATTTTTGGTCTATCTCATAAGCATGATTTCCAACAAAATGACAATGATCGAACTTGATCGAACTATCGTGAACTGTGTGATTGCTCGATAGATAGATAAAGATTCCCGTACTTCCACGCGATTGAGTTGTTTTTCCGTTGTTCCTGAAGGTGCATCCGGAGAATATGACAGAGCCTCTTATTTCAAATACAGACATACCCATGCCAGTGGAATTGCTAACTGTCACATTGATGAAGGCTAGGTTAGTGGAACCATTAATATGTATTCCAGCTTCAAAGGGAAATGTATGATTATTCAGTGTCAGCATACTACGGGTCCCAACACATTTTGAGAACTCTAAAGCTTTCACTTTTAAGTCAGTCATATTCATGAATTCAAAACCGTGGAGACCATTACAATCAATGACAGTCTCATTTAAGCCGATGAATGTCACATCATGGAGGTTTGCAAGTCTGACAGACTCATTGAGCAATAGTTGATGTGAACAGAAATAAACAATTGAACAGTTTGTAACCATTACCTCCAAGTCAGAAACTGAAGTGTTAATAGTATCAACAAACTCACAAGAAACTTCATCATCTTGAGGGTAAACACTGATTCTCTTGATGGTAGAACTATCACAAGATGAGCACGTAGTCATTAGACATGATACTGTGAGCAACACTAATAAAATCTGGTTCCCCATGTTACAGCTAGCTAGTCAACACATACAGAAGGTTTGTATCATGTGATGACCACTCCTAATATCAACTACTTGTGAGTAACCACTTCCTCACAACTTGAACACCACCTAGCACTAGCTATATCTGTTAGGGATACACCAGTCATGCAGGACATGAACAAACATCAACATAATTATAATCAACACATGATCATCACATTTTGAGTTAAAATTTACGCTCATCGTCTATCATTATACTGGCTAATCAAGTCATTCTTTTGTTTTCTGATTCACTTTGTCTGAAAAAGATAGTTACTGATTCTCTAAACTCAAATTGTTATCTTCATAGCCAGTTGACAAGTGGACCCATTGTGATAGGGTAGTAGATCCAATCCAATCCCTGCACCCCCAAACCAGAAAATTTCTAGTGTTTTATCATGAAAGGAGTTGTTATACAGCCGTCCCTATAGCTATGTTGTTTGTTTTATGTAACAAGTTATTAGACAAGTTGTTTTTCATGAATGTAAATATATGTAGCTTGTCAACTACTCATGGAAAACAGATAGCTTAGTCTTGGTAAGAGTGTCAGACCAATCGATCCCCTGCTGAACCTATCACCTATCATTATGTAATAATTATGAACAAGTTGGTTTGTATACTGCATTGGCCCAACCATGTAACTATATATAGTGATCAGATCTCTCCTTTTTCTATTCCTGCATTTAAATCATGCAAATTATACATGCATGCAGCTTTCACATAATGACACCTTTAACATCACTATCCTTCCCTGCCCTGCGGGATACATGCTGTCAAAGAACAACAATTCACAGTCTTGTCGCTGTGCCACTGATAGAAACGGATATCTGAACAAATTATTAGACTGCCGAAATTCTCAACTCATCATACAAGTGAGTCAAAGCACACCACCTTGATTATGACACATGAAATAACTGGTCAATGGTCACTGAAATATATAGCCGACTGAATTTCAAATAATTATTATAGGGTGCTGAATCTGTTGACATAACAACAATGGTTACCGTGGTTTCCTTTAATTTGTTGTTACAAATACTAAATAATTATAATAGGAACTGATATTGCTTGAGAATAATCTCCAATATTAAAAACTAAAACTAGCTATAATCTTGTTCAAAAGTAAACCCCTTAGCTATGTCCAATGCAGGGAGGGCTGTGGGTGACTGCAATTCATGACAAAACCAATGATCTCTTCATATTCCCCTGCCCGAATGATTATTGCCGCTGTTTCCATCAAAATGACTCCTCCTCTCCCTCTACCCGATGCATTATCACTTACACAGAGGATGCTCAGGATGAGCAGTGTCACTGCGAGAGAGAAGGTACACACCTGCTAAGCTATCTATACATATACTGGCAGTTGCTTGTGTGATTAGCTACAAATCTTTGACATTGAATGTAAAGGTGTGCTATGTGGTAACTGCAAGAATGGCACTGGATTTAGTGCACTGCTGGACAAATGCGTGCACTGCAACTATGCCAACATTGGCTTCATCATAGCTCTGTGTAAGGAACTAACTATTATAGCTCAGTATGAATTTGTCCCTCTACTAACAGAACCTCTCTCTCTCTCCAGTTATTGCAGATGCTCTGGTAATAACAATTCTCTTGGTGCTTAAAGTGGGGCCCCCTGCTTGGATCTATCCATCACTCTTCTATCTCCAAGTAACTAAATTAGCTTGTTCGTCTTCTACCTACTCTATCTTGCTTATCGCTAGCTACTCAGTTTATAATGGCTACTTACTCATGCACTCTCCTGTTCAACACCCATAGATTATGCCATTCCTAACTTATGGTTTTCCAGTGGACTTTGGACGTTTACAGCCTTATGTAAGTTACTTTTATGGGGGGATAACCTAAGAATCTGGTTATCAATATACACATGTATGCACTCATAGGCAGTCTATATCAGCAATGCTTTCAGTTTTTACTTTGTCTACGATTTCTGTCTGTGGCCTGGAGCGTCAGCTACTGCTACTTATTTTCTTCGCTACTGCCCTTTCTTCCTAACCATTTTCATTGCATCAGTCGTGATAGCCTTCAGGTATTATTGTGGGGAATGTGTGTGTGTGTGTGTGTGTTGGGGGGGGGGGGGGGGGGGAGGGGAACTAAGTTATGAAATATTTATTGTGTGGTATGTTTGTGATGGACGGGTGCTTGTTGAAATTCCAAACCCTCCCTCCCTCTCCAAAATAAACAAACAAAAAAAAAAGAAGCAAAACAACAACGAACAAAAAACAAAACTAAGCAAAACAGGAAAGAAAAAAAAATACTTGCATGCTACGACCCTATGATTATGAATTGTTATACTCCGAAAATAACAGGTACTGGAAAAAGCTGCAACGAGTTCCATGGTATGGACTGTGGTGGGTGATTCTTTTCCAGTACTCCCATATAGTGTACACCTCCATGATTATTCTTTCTTGCTACCTTTTACCAGACTTAGAGAATGGACACTTGTCACGAGTAAGAATGACTAGAGCACACCAACTCTATAGCTAGCTCTGCTATCACACACATTAATCTTTCCACTTTTCAGCGTTGGTTTGTGAATGGTAACATAAAGTGTTTCAGTGGATGGCACACTGGACTGGCTGTGCTTGCAATAGTGGTTCTCATACTCGCTATAGCAACCATCCCGGTCACCATACTCTATGCTAAGGACTACCTAAAGGTAAGTATTTATCAAATAAAGTAACATGGGTAGCAAGTAGAGCTACATCATATCAGGCTCAGACACATGCAGGTCCCATAATATTAGCTATGTGTACATGAATATGTAAACCATAGCCGACTACACCACTCTCAATGCATCCAAGAGTCACATTTGACCCACCCTGTTTGGACAAAGAATAATATTCTCATATTTAATATACATAAGCACCCTATTTTTCAAAAGTACAGCTAGAGAAGACTGTAAGACTACTGACTATACCATTAATATTGTGTGTGTATGTATGCAGAAACCTGTACTTCTACACATGAGCATTAAGCCACTGTCTGTGTGGTTCAAGGAAGAGTACCCCTGGTGGCCAGCCATGGAGTTTCTCAGGCGTTTAATCCTCATCTTTTTAACAGTGATCACCCCACTAAATGTGAGGAGAAATTGTTAACATAAAATAGTGAACTCCCTGAAAGATAGCTAACCTGAAAAAAAAATTTAATAATAATGGCCAGCTCAAGCAAAAGAAATGACATCTGCATTGACAGAGAAAGGTCATGAAACCTAGTGTATCCCTTCCTCCTATTTTCTTGCTATATTATAGCAACTGTGATTAATGTTCATGTACTTTCCCTCACCCCATCCCATCGCATACACACACAGTATCCAGTGGCTGTGTTTCTAGGAATCTCTCTGATTCTGTACCCACTCTTGCAGCCGTATCGTAAAAAGATCCACAACCACTTGGAAGTACTGCTGACCACCAGCACACTGCTGCTCATCATAATACGAAACACTGGCGACTTTATTGCAAAGAATACACATTACCATAGGGGGAACACTGGCGACTTTATTGCAAATAATACACACCACCAAAAAGGGAAGGAGGACCACCACGATGAGGAAGACTGCGAACATGTGCATAGGATCACACAAACAAGCTGGCAGATTTTACTTTTCTTCTACTTCCCTATAGGAGTGTTTCTGATCAGTCTACTGATAGCAGTAATCATCCAAGTCAAGTGAGTTTCTAACAATTACCACAAGAAAACTTTGAAGGGTTTTTCAGGTTTAACTCAAACAAAATATTTAAGTCAGAATTTTTTTCCAATTTTCTTGCAGGAAATTTTATCAAGATAGGCGCAGGAAAAAGAGTACCGTGGATCTCGAGCAAGATTCAGGCATCTCCTACCGAATGGCAATGACCGACAGGACAACAACAAATGCTTTTGTGAGCCTACCTCGTAACATGGTCCCTCTCTCCACTATGATGAGGGAACTGAACAGGGAAGATACAGATGAAAGTTTACCAGACGAAAAGGACAGTACCAATCCAGTTACACGATACAGAAAAAGGCACACCAAAACCCACAAAACTTCGAAAAATAGCAAAAGGAGAAGTAACCACCCAACATGGAGAGGATACACAGATTATGTCAAACAAAAGTTTCGTAGCAGGTCAACTGCTCGCTCATTTGGGAGTTGGGAAAGCAACGATATGAACACAGCAACCTCAACCAACACTGACCACGTAATCAGTGATTCAATGTAGCTAGTTAAATGTTCGGCTACTAAATTTAAATAAAGGGGCTAAATTATAGAGCTAACATGAGCTAACATTACCATACAAATCTTGTGTTAACATATCTCCCATCATATCTCCCATCTATTACTATTGCAAATCGTGTGTAAATGCATCTTGATTACTTCATAATAATATTTTATCATATTGATAACAGTTCCTCATACTGTCCACCCTGAGTCCAAACAGATAATAATCGTATCTTAAACTCCGACATCTTTACATCAAATAGTTTCTGCAAATAATTATAAGTATGATGATTTAACAGCCTGCCATGCAATACGTACAGCAAGATTATTTGAGTCTCACCAATTTTCCAAATAATGCATACCATTATGATTCGAACTAGTGTCTCACCAAAATTCTAGCCTGTTCAGGTGTTAGAATGTCTCCAGTCTTGCACACGGTATAACTACTTTCCAGCATCACAACACCTGCAAATAATACCACAGGCTGTATAATGAAGTGAACTTGTTAATTAACTATAATTATGAGCTATACCTTTTTTCAGTGCTGTGGGTAGCCCAAGCTTTCTAAGTTGAGGTTCCATGTTGTGGGGAAACTGATTAAGAGGACCCTCTTCAAGAGTCACCTCATGCAGAGCTGTGAAACCAGTGTTGGCGAAATCCTGACACGAGTACTTCTGAAACCAGTCCTTCACTTCTTCTTTATCCTTATTAGTAAATAAAAGACCTACATTTCCATGGAGACCCTACCACATACAAAAAAAAGTGTACATGAAAAAACATTTCCAAAGTCTGTAAGACTGTAACTTGACTATACTAGTCTTATGGTAACAGAAGCCCTGCATGGAGGTAAAATTTGGATGTCCTCCATTGAATTAAGATGGCAGAATAAATATCCTCCACTTTGTAGAAGGTAAATCTCCCCTCATCCCTCTCCCCCCCCCCCCCCCCCTCTCCCCTTCCCCTCCTCCTCCCTCTCCCCTTCCCTTCCTCCTCCCTCTCCCCTTCCCCACCTCCCCCTCTCCCCTTTCCCTCTCCCTTTCCCCTCCTCCTCCCTCTCCCCTTCCCTTCCCACACTATGAGGCAATGCTACATACCTTGGTCACATGATGCAAACCTTCTCTGTACTCTTCTGCTTCTGTCTGGCCAAGAGCCAGTTGCATAACTCTGTTCTTGCCATAGAAGACACGACTGTCGCTCCAAAGAGTGCGAATCTCCTTCAATCGATTGTTCCTCATGTTGGCCACATCATAGATGAAAATATTTGTGTACTTGTCACAGCAATCTCTCACCTGAGGGATACATTTTGGGGGTCCTATGAACTACAGTTCACTTAAAGAATGATGTTGGAGGTACTAAACTATAATATGGAATAATGATTTGTGTGTACATTTCTTCTAGACAAAAGCTGAAAGAGACAGTGCATTCTATTAACTTCAAACAAAGATTCATGTCAGGGAACACCCTAGCTACCTACCTCTTGTAGGAGACTTTTCTTCAGTTCAAACCCTTTACTTCGTGTTTTGGAGAGAGTATCTGTGGAAACTCCACGATGGTATAGCATCTTAAGTACAATGAGTCAGAAACTTACATGATCTATTTCTTTTAGACTTGGGCATACTGCTTACAAATTCACTTTACCAGATTTTGATTAGCCACGTGCATTAGCGCGTGCGATCTATCACGTGCATATTATGCGCAAGCTTAGGATATGCGCGCATGCGTACAAGTAATTATTCAATAAAACGACATTTTGCACCAATAACATTATTCACTTCACATAACATTTGTTTCCGGCAAGTAGAATCACAAGTCTTCTCTTCCAGTTTGCTCCTCCCATGGCGATTGTAATAGTATCTGTCTAAGAGGGTGGGCTCTGTTAAGAATCTGGAAAACCATAGTATAAAATCAATCTGAGGCATATCTTTCTTATAGGTCATACTCTTTAGCAAGATGGCTCCATGATGCAGGTGAAAGATCTTTCAAGTGATATTCACTCTCTGTGGTGTAAGCAATTTCGAATTTTACTTCATCCTCTTTTCCAGACTTATATAAATCTATAAACATGACATTGTAGCTCGAGATAATTGTTCCATTTCTTCTGTTTAATGTTTAGCTCTAATACTGACCATTAGCTTTTGTGAGGTTGAGGTGATATTGTGTGTAACCAAGTAACAGCATGGATTCTGTGTCCATGGTGAATACTCTAAAGGAAGGATTGCTGTGACCAAAGGTCGTGACTGCAGGTGACACAAGGATAACACCATACACACCATCTTCATCTTGAACCTGTAATGGAAACACAAAAGAACTGTATACATAGACAGCATAATGGAATGTACAGCTAACTGCTGCAGGCTACAATCTATATGGTTTCTCTGAACCTCTCCACTTATTTCAACCAGTAAATTCATTGAAAATGCTGTGATTTCCAGTTCTGACCTCCTTCTAAACTTAACAGTATAGCAGAATATTCTCCTAGTTTAATAAGAAATTCAACAACTTTGACTGAATGTACCCCATATTTGTAATATTATGACTATAGTTCATTATATTACTAGATGAAACTGATCCATATGTGTGTGTCCAAAGAAATGGCCGATGATTGTGTCACTAAACTCCCTGGTGAGGTTGAGATAAGCTTTTCCATAGGATGAATGGTTGTCAATGTTTCCCGGAGGAATGTGGCCTATCATTATAACCTGCAGTCAAATTGTGAAAATCACTGCATGAGGATCAGATGCAGTGTCTTCATATAATTATACATTATAGTTGGAGTATGTCATGAAAGTACAGCAAAAGAGATTACCCTATTCTTTAAAGATCACTTGGTTATGTAGTGTTTGTACTTTGACCTCTATAATTAAAGAGACCACCTTTTGGTGGTCAGAGGTGGTTGTTTCTCTGATGCTCTACATCATTAGAGACTGGTAGGGATGGTTAACAGCTACCTTTTCATGATTATTTCTTGCCATTTCCAGTTCTATGTAGAGCCATTCCAACAAGATCTCATAATATGGGTTCTCAAAGTTCAAGAATGAGAAGAAATTCAATAAATAGCTATAATCAAATAGTTAAAATGACAACATGCATGCAGGATTTAAATGTGCTGATATTAGCCATGCAATTTGCAGTCACTTAACTACAACTTAATGATAACTATACACCATGACAATACAACCCTTATTGCATGAAAGGTAGTTGGTTGGACATGTCAACAGTTCAGTACTGGAAATATGTACAGAAGAACTGCAAATATATACACCTGGCTAGTTACTGTGAGGCTGACCCGTAATCTGTGTTGAAGGAGATGATTCGTAGCCCATCCATCACTTTCATACTGTAGTATGCTCCACACTCAATGGACGATTTTTCACTGGGAGACAGATCCACTAATTTTTCCCAAAATACCGATAAGTTGTTATCTAGTGCCTGGTGAATAAAAAATTGACATTCATTATATAATATCAAGTTTATCTTAGTTTTCTTACTTTATATGGTTCTAGAGTTCTTAAATATTCATTTGCTGGCCATGATTCTGAAAAGAAAAAAAAAGTTGAGATCTATCCCATGCAACCACATTATTCACAACTGAGAGCATGATATAGCTATTGTTAGGAACTAGGTAGCTAAAGCATTGTGGGGTGAGCCCGGATTGATGTGGTTAGATGTTAGTTGTGCATGATTGATAATGTGCATACCTTTGCATATTGTTACTATAGCTAGTCACAATCAAGGAATCTCATTGGTCTATTTGGTGAATTCTATTCACTTAGAATCACGCCTTATGGCACTTAGAATTCACTTGCCCTACGATGAATCCAATGAATGAATCGGTAAAGATGGTCATTCTAATTGGTCCAATTCTAGCAACGCATCGCGGTTATTGTTTCTAGGTGCGCTCTGATTCATGTTTGTTGCATTTAAAACCATGGTTATTGTTTCCAAGTGTGTTGAAGTAAGTTAAACAACTCCAGTGATTGGCTATAGTCTAAATAAGTTAGACACCTCGACCAACAGGATCTACGGTCTGTTTAGAAACCTTTGGGCCCTTAGTAGCACCCTTGCTGCGCTCGAGACGCTACAGCCCAGGGCTCTCAGGTTTCTAAATAGACCGTAGATCCCTTGGTCTTGGTGTCTAACTACTTGTAACCTTACATCTGCTGACTCGGCTATAATTAGTATGTAGTGAGTGATTTACCATGGTTTCCAATGGCAGGATAGATGGTGGTATTAGGGAACTTGCTGACTAGGTAGTCCACCACCACTTTCGTTGCATTCAACTGAGAGCTCCACGTTTCATTCCACACATCATGAGGAGGGTTATCCCCTAAAGATGACAAAACTCTTTATCAACATTACAGAGTATTACATTATTAGCAGCTAATAGTGTATGCACTACACATTGAAAATGACAGGACCGAAGAGCTGATTTGACAGCTGCATGAAGAAACCATTCTTGTTTATTTTGAAAGAGTTGATTGTCACTTCCCTTGTACAATTTTGAGGAGGATAAACAGCAAGACTAGCCCTGTGAATCTTATTAATCCTTAATTGTTATTCCACAAGTTATCCATTGTCGTAACTAAGTGGTCTTGGATGTGTGTGATAGTTACCAGTATAAATGATGAAATCTGGAACAGGTGTAAGATCCTGCAATGCATCGAACAAAAGGTCCAGTGTTGTTTTTGGAATGTCGCACTTATAATCTCCATAATGTCCAGCAGATCCCTAAAAAATAAAGTTTGTGCAAAATGACTCAATATCCATGTGAAGCATCAACCTTAATCCTTTTAACTTGGAAGGTTTTCCTGCACAATATATTTATAGATACGGACTTACATTACCCTTATACCAAGATCTGCAGCAGAAATAGAGTCCACAGTCAGTTGGAGACCCCTACACACATAAGTATTGGATATCATGGTATTGAATTAAATATTGAGATGGTATAATTTACCTCAGCATAGTACTTGTCTAGGTGGATATCAGATATTTGTAGAATTGTGATTTTTCCTGAGTGAGCAAGGACAGGTTTCTTTGTATGAGGTTTGTCAGCCCTGTTTAATGTGAAGCCATCGTGGCGCAAGGAATTGCAATTCGCTGATACCACCATTTCACCGACTAATGGAGATCTATTTAAAAGATTCTTCCTAGGAATTGTGCTGTGAAGCACTCCATCCATCATATTGTGAAAAAAGGCCAGAAGGCTGTTCAGTGTTAACGATCGATTTGCAGGGGGGCACAAACCTAGCTCTTGACACACAGGAGTAGGATCGAACGTGAGATGAGAAATAACATAAAGAATCTACAATGAAATATGATATAACAGCAAGGAAAATCGCCTTGTATCCATGTGACCCACATAATATACCCCATATCAAAATCACCATACAACTTGTGTTCAAACTGATGCAGTAGCTAATATGACTGATTACTCATAAGTATTAGTACTATTTACTAGCTGGCTATATTGGGTTATGTTCTTATGATGTAATGAATCCTATTCAATGATGGTCTGCAACTGATCTTGATCAGAAAGTTTTGGGGAATAGGTGGATGCATGGATTGTATAGGACATGAAAGGATCAAGTTTCTTTGGTCCTTGTACCGTTATAATGAGTGTACTAGCTAATATTATAAGATGACTGGTTAGATGTGACCTGAAGGATGGTTCAGAGGAGATAAGTTGGAAGAGAGTCTGCTGGCCAAATGTGATGCTATCATAGCTCAGGGAGTCGTGCATAAGCTGGTGATACTTACTTGTGGTCCATAGGCAGAGACTAGTCCTGGACACATGTATTCTCCCTTAAATTTTAGTTGGCTGCATACAAAGATACAGAGCTCCAGGGAAGGTTGGTAGAGCTCTTCAAAACTTGTATTACTCTCAGCAACATCCTGTAGGCTTTTAACAGCTATCTGTACCGGAGTATAAGAAATTAATTTAGCTAGCTAGCTATAGGCTCATAGAAATATGTATCACATTAGATCTGTGGCACTTAATATATTTACTAGGTTAAATTTTAGTGGCTAACTTTGCACAGTGTACATTCTAGCTCATTGTCTCCTGATATCTGTTGTGGGCTAGAATTCGATTGATGGAGTACTGGTAGAGAAGCCGTTCCCCATAGAAGAGCGAGTGAAATTAAAATAGTTGCTATCATTGCAGTGGTGAAATGTCTGAACTGTCGGCCCCCGGTCGGCTAGGGTAAAGCGGGGTAATTCCGGTCGCGGTGCAATTCCGGTCACGCGGAGAAAGAATGTCAGTAGCTATCTACAGAGTTTTTGCACCAAATCAATTTTTTTTCCTGCTACAGGTAGCTAGTTCACTTGACTACATTTGGGTAGAATGATTAGCATATACCTTGTTTCCTGTTGGCAGAGGAGCACTTGTTATTCTGTCACGTTTGACATGATCACGGTAGGCCTGTTTAGTCAAAACTTCAGAATTTTGTATATAGCTACTGAGATAAGGCAAGCAGGCAGCTCATAACTGTGAGACTATTAACTACATTTATACTGAAAGTAACTACACTTTAGTTTGCAGCTAAAGATCAGACACAGAGGAAATATCGCCACTAGTTTACAGCTTACAGGACCTAGTATCTAGACTATTCTCCTTACCGATTGTGTGTGAAAAAACATTTTGTAAGTATTAAGTTTTAACCTTTATCTGGAACTGCCAGAGAAGTAACCCTCAAGGTTCTGGGCAAGGAGGAGAGGAATTGACCATGTTATTACAGTATCCAGACATTATTATTGAATTCATCATCTTTTTCAATCTAAATCACTGCAAATGGTTGATAGAACTTAGTTACAACTGTCTCCAGGTCCATGTTGCATCTAAACAGGTGCAAATAATTATAATACAACTTCATAAATCTTTTATACAGCTTTAACTGCAAAATAGATGAGCCGACTGGAATTACCCCATGAATTTGATTTTATCAATTTATTAGCTGCACACTTTAAATTATTTTTAATTCTACATTATTTCAACCTGCACTCTATCTTTTTGGAGCATAAACTTTACTAATGTGGTGCTGTCTGGGAAAAAAATTTCGAAGCTCATCCTTGCTTAACCTCTGCGTTTCGAGGGACTGAACATAGCAGTCATAAAGAGTGACCGGAATTACCCCGTTTTACATAATACAATTGAACTTTGAACTTTAATGGATTTAAATGGCGGTACTTTCTAAGTTCCTATATAGCAAGTATGAAAATTGTCTGCACAATTTGCACCGATGAAATCAAGGAGGATTTGTGTACAGCCCCCTGCGGGCACACCTTTCACTACAGCTGCTTATCCCAATGGTTGGCTCACCAGAAAACCTGTCCTCAATGTCGGGAAAGATGTCTTCTAAGAAGTGTTATCAAACTCTTCATAAATTCAAATGATTTGTCACTTACTGATACCCAGTTGGACCCTCAAGAGATGAAGGAAAAGTTGGCTTTGCAAGAGAATTTGATGACACAGAAAGATAAAGCTCTTCAGGAGGCTCGGGCATCTTTGGACAACATAGAAGAAGAAATGAAAGCTTGGAAATTGCAACACAGAGACACACACAAGAAACTCAGACATGAACAAGCCACAAATAGCATCATGAAGACTCAATTGAGTTCTCTTCAAAGTGAACTGGATGAATGCCGAGAGAAGGAGAGGGAGTTTCAAGAAATGAAGGAAAGAGTATTTATCCTTGAAGGAGTGGAGAAAGTGTTGAATGAAAGTAAAGAGGAAGTAGAAGACTTTATGATGGCTCAAGAATCACCCACTACTTTGGCGACGTTTGCTGTTGCATTAAAAAGAGATTATCAAGTCCTGAAGGAAAATAAGACTTCTTTATTGAAGGCAAAGGATAGGTTAAGTGAGGAAGTAAGTTGGGTAAAGAAGCAGCTAAAAAGCACAGAAAAGGAGTTACGAATTTATCGTGAACAATTGTCGGTTATGGAGTCTGACTTGCATACAGCCGAAGAAGAAAAAAAGACGATGCAGAAAAAAGTCGAGATGTTACAGGCAGCGATCAATTCTCCAGGCTCACGGCATGCTCTAAAACGAATGCTTGAAAGTCCATTGCCAGATCATCTTCCTGCTGCCAAAAAACCAACTGAACTAGGAGCAAGCCCAATGCTTTGTCAGAACCATGCACCTTCAAGATCAACCCACACTGGTGATGTACCAAAAGAAACCAAGTTTTTAGGGATCAAGAGACCGCACATTTCCAAAGAGAACATTGTAATGCCTGTTAGTAAAGTACCGAAGATCAGGCAACCTATGCAACCAAAGCTCTTATCTTCTCATGTGATAAAAAAGGGATTGAAATTTGCTCCAAGAAAACCATTGAAACATAACTGATGCTTGATGCATCAAGTGTTTAGTATATGTACTTCATTGCCTCTTTCTGTGATGTGGTTGTGGTTTTGTCGCCATCTTTTCATGTTTTATAACAGTCATTATTGCATGTATCAGCGTTTTAAAATCTACCCTTTACCTTACCTATAGTAAGGTTCCACCTTAGCTTAGGTAAAGGGTATCTATGAATGAAGGGGGAGGGGCACACACTAATAATAATATTGAATACTTTATTTTGATATGAAGAAGACATTACTGTACAAGAAAATGTTAATAATCAGAGTGTTCACGACTTGTTTTACGCTTTCTCTTCTTCTTAGAAAGAAGTTCATCTCCCTTGTCCCACTCATCCAGCATTGCTCTAAGAACTGGACCCATGCTGTACTCTGTCGGGTTCTCTCCATTGCTGTTCAAACTGTCCTCGGGAGAGTGAAGGGAAGAAAGAAGGGACGTGTCAGTTTCCTGGAAAGCCATTTCCCCTTGCAGCAATCGACTGTGTATACTCTGGTTGGCTTCGTAGTCGTCTATTGGATCTCCGAATTCATCTCGTGGACGAGGGATAAATGGTTCTCTGAAGTCTTCTCTTGAGCTTGAGTGACTGTGTGGGACAAAGGGGCCGTCCCTCGAGAAGTTGCCCTGTGATGTAAGCATTGTTATGATAATCTATTAAAGAGCTAGAGTAACTCATAATAGCTAGCTACCTAGACCTATTTTTGTAGGGATCCAGAGACAATGAGGGGACAAAAGTGTAATAGTATAGTATCTACAATCATATAGCCATCTTGCAGCTACTAACCATAAAAGACTCTTCTCTTTCCAGCATGGGAGGATAGAGAAGATCAGTATCGTAATCCTCTGCAATGAATGATGAAAAAAATAATCGATGTTAAAATAATTATTTTCAGCAACTAGCTAGCTAGCTACTAACTGTGTATCATAATTCCAGGAAATAGCTATAGAACATCAGAGCATGCCTGTAACAGCAGCCATTTTGGTACACTGCAGTGTTGTGCACACTGCATGCAAATGCTGCTTAATCAGATATGTTTCATTTTGTGCTCCATTCAAGATCAACTGGGCCACATTAGGGAGAGGTACTACAAGCACATTTAGCTGTAGCCTACCTGAAGTTAACCGTGTTACCAAAAAAATCTATACACCTTGTAGCTAGTTAATGGTATTATTCAATCCCAATGATAGTTTTGTTACACACACCTGGTGATAGGTCAGGGAATTGAAGCTGTGTGACATCTGAGTGCGTGTGGTAGTCCCAGTCTGACCCTAGCATCTTCTTCTTCTTCTTCTTCTTTGTTCCTCTATCAGTCTCAGTTAGAATCCTCTGAGCTATGGTAGTTGTCCGATACCTGCATGCATATTCAGTAGTATAGCACAGAAAGGGGAAAATGGCCACCACTATAAGCAAATTAAACTCTCATCATAACATACAGTTCATGACAGACTGCAAGGTAATAATCCAAATCATTGTTGCACAAAATTTAATAAATACAAATTCCTAGACCACAAAGATTTAGAGCTATTCAGTAATCATACTTACGCATCCTTCAAAGGATCTCTGTCTCTTCGGAGCCTGAAGTAGCAGAATAAACAGAACAGGGAGACCATCAGCATTATAATCAGGAGGCATATCACCACCACAACTGCTATCCCAGCTTCAGTCTCGAAAAACGGTGGAGAACTCGGCACTATTCCCTTTGTAGTTGGGGGAAAGAAGTTATCGGGCCCAACAAAAGTTATGTTTCTGACAACAGGACTATCCTCTTCGTCAATTGGTTGATCTCTCAGGACAATTTGCAAGACCATGCCAAAGTCATCCTTAGTTACTTCACCAAGTACAATCAGCTGCAATTCTGAAGATTGGGGGTTTGAAAATCCAAACTTGATACCATCTTCCTGTCCTTCTAAAGTAGCCATGACTGAGCTGGAGGGATCTGGATCTGTAATGGTGATAGTGTCCACTTCATTTCTGATTCCTTTTGGCAACAAGACTGTTATCTTATCCAAAGTGGTGTTGGGTGAAATCTTGTCAGACTCTAACAAAACCAAGTACCCTTCCACGGCCAGAGGCACAAACTCAGGGTCATTATCATTGATATCCACCAAGGACACAACTAGCAGTGCATTAGTGTCCAGAGCTGATGGTTCACCGAAATCTCTGGCCAAGACGAGAAAGGTGAAGTTCTGCATTTTTTCCCGGTCGAGAATACTTCCAGCTTTCACAAGTAGCTCTCCAGTTGATGAAATGATTTCAAACTTCTCATCTGGAATGGCGAAACTGTATTCGATGGTAGAAGCACTGGTTCCTGGTTGGTCAAGATCAGTTGCTCTCACAAAACCAAAAATGAAAGAGTCATGGTAGACTCCTTCAGACACGTTGAACATATAGGCATTTAAAGTGAACACCGGACTGTTGTCATTTTGATCACGGACATTCACAGTTATCAACAACTCAACGTTAACAGAGTTAATGTTATCAATGACACGGATGTCGAGGTCATAGCGGCTGGTGTTTTCTCGATCCAGTGTTTGAGTTAGCATCAACATTCCATTGGAATCAATCTCAAATTCATCAAAAGGGTCACCCTCAATGATCTCGTACATGGCTCCTGATGATATATTGAAGTTCTGCAAGAGAAAGTTCCTGGCATTGTAGGTTTCACCGATTATATTCTCTTCAAAGATTATGGTGTCAGTAGTGACAGATACAACATAGATGATCACGGTTGCCCTGTCAGATCTAAAGCCATCACTCACATCCACTGTGAAATTGTACCGGGAGCGATGCTCTTGTGGCAGGCCAACTGATCTCAGATGGATCACTCCTTCAGAGTTTATCAAGTACAGACCTCTTGCTTCTCGGTCATTAATTATGAACGTCAGATTACCAACTTCGTCCTCGTCTTCGGCCCTCAGTACTACAATCACTTGTCCAGGTTGGATGGTGTTGTTGATACTGACAATGTAAACTGCATCTATGAACGACGGTGGCTGGTCATTGAGGTCACCAACGGACACAGTGACAGTAGTTGATCCAGTGAGAGGAGGCACTCCTGTGTCTATCGCCAGCACCACAATTGTGTACCTCTCAATCATTTCACGATCAAGTCTTTGGGCAGTTGTGATGTTCCCACTGGACGGGTCAATGTTGAGACTCAGACTCCCATCCTGTATAGAGTACAGGAACTCACCATTTTGCCCCGAATCGATATCCGATGCTGCGATGCTCAAAATGAACGTGCCTGGAGGCTGGTTTTCAAGCACAGTCCCGTTATAAATGGATCTGGGAAAGCCTGGTGAGTTATCATTGAAATCCATGACATTTACTTCAGCAATGGCTGTTTCAGTCACTGTATCGACTCTAGCTTCTATAATCAGAGCATATTGTCTTATCCCTTCATCATAATCAACCAGTGTACTGTCTGTCAGTGTGATGTCTGCAGTTGCTACATTAATGACGAACACACCACTGTTTTCAGCACTTGCTTGTAGACTGTATACTACCACACCTCCTAGAGGATTGATGAAGTTTCCTCGTATTGTTTCTCCGCTGAGAATGATGGAAGGAGAGAGTTGGTTTTCGGAAATTCGTACTTGGAAGATGGTTTGATTGAAACGAGGACGTGTCCTATCACTGCTCTCAATCTGGATCACTATGTTGACAGTTGTGTTCAGGGCTGGGTCCCCAAAGTCGCTGACCAGGATGGCAAGAATGTGAGAACCAGACGCAGAAAGGGACCCTTGAAATCTCAATTCACCACTTGAATTATTGAGGACAAATCGTCCCTGTGGTGTGTTGGGAAGGGTGTCTTCAATGATGGAATATCCCAAGAGCCCATTTGAGCCATTATCAAGGTCAGAGCAGTTCAGTAGAGCAAGAGTTATGGAGTCGTTATTGTAATCACCAGTCAAAATGGAAGTGCTAAGGACATTAGAAACACACATTGGTGGATTATCATTCACATCGATCACTCTTATCATAATCACCGACGTGTTCCTTCTAGGCTCCACCCCTTGTGCATTGTCATTATCATTAGCTGTTACTGTCAGTAAATATTCTGTGACCAATTCATAATCTAGGGGTGTGACAAGTGTGATATTCCCGTCAGTGTCCACTTGGAACGTGTCTGTATTGGATGAGCTGGAGAAAGTGACGGTACTTCTGTTATCCTCATCACTTGCTACGATTGAACCGATGATGTCACCTGCGTTGGCAGTCTCTTGGACTTCAATGAGTAGAGGTGAGGTGAAGACAGGAGAATGGATGTTGACAGGTCGAACAAGAACACGGAGAAGTGTGGATGTTCGCATGAGGACTCCTTCGCCCTGTCTCACTTCCTGGTCAGTGCAAGTCACATTGATGGAATGCACAATTGCAACTTCATAATCGACAAAAGTTTGGAGGAAAACTTCACCAGTTGAAGAGATCTCAAATGGAAAAAAGGAATCGGGTGAGGAGATAGTAATGGAAGTGGGTGTCCCATCTACATCAGAACAAGTGTAAGATGTTATTGAGGTCATGGGTGCTGCATCTTCTCTCAGAGAGTGAGCCTGTGTTCCAGGAGGGAAGAGACTTGGAGCTTCATCGTTGACATTCCTCACAATTACAGACACTTCTATGGAGACGGACATCTGATCAGAAACAGAAAGGTCGAAAGCTGTGATATTCAAAATATAGACTGAGGTCACTTCATAGTCCAGAGACAAGAAGGTAGTAACCCGGCCAGTGGTGTTGTCAATCTGGAACGTGCCCAGACCACTGCCTCCTGTTATCCTGTAGACAACATCAGTTTCAGCATCAGTGGCATTCACAGTGAATATCAGACTCCCCACAGTTATATCCTCTGGCACGACGAGAGGCAGGATGTTGTATGAAAACTCGGGAGGTGTGTTAATGGAGTCTACTCTGATTGTGATGGATGTGGTGGAGGCAATGGGTGGGTGACCTTCATCGGAACAGGTGACACGCAGTGCATATGAACCAGATGGAAGAGTTGAATTGGCGACAAGTCGACCGTCTTGTCCATTGCCTCTCCCTGTGCTAAGCAAGTACAGATCCAGCGCAGGTGGGAGATCAGTAATCTGAAGATCCACTACAGAATTATTGCCTGTGTCAGTATCGTAACAAGTGAAGGAGAAAACAGTGGACCCTGGGGACAGATCTGTAGAAGCCCTCACAAAGTAGCTCCCACCTTCTGAGAATTGAGGAGGTTCATTGACATCTTCCACTGCCACAACAACAGCTGAATCACTGTGTAGGCCTCCACCATCAGTGGCTCTGATGTTGAGCTGGAGAAATGCATTCTCAGTTGCATTCAGGGGAAGAATGGAAGTGGTGACGAGGCCATTTTGATTCAAAGTAAAGTGGTCCATTCCACTTCCCGATAACACTGAATAACTGATCCCACCGTCCGTTCCCGCGTCTGAATCAGAAGCTCTCACTGTACCAACGACATCACCAGTTCGTGCGTATTCACTTATGGAGAAATAGTACGTGGAGTTAGAAAAGATTGGAGGGTCTTCATTAATGCCATCCACTGTGATTTGTAGAACAGCCATATCATTGAGAGGTGGATCTGCACTGTCCCTACAACTGATCTCCAGGGTGTAGTTGGTGATGAATTCAAAATCAAGAGGACGAGAGACAGAAATGCGTCCATTGCTATCGATGCTGAAGGTGTCCAGTGTGTTTCCACCAGTTATCTCGAATGCCACTTCCCCATTGCCTCCACTGTCACTGTCAGTGCACATAAAGACTATGAAGGAAGTTGAAAGAGGAAAGTTCTCTGGGAGGAGGAACGACTGGATGTCAGGGGAGATCACTGGGGGATTATCGTTGACGTCAATGATGCTGATTCGCACCAGTGAGAGTCCGACTGCCAACGTTATAGGATCAGTTGCTGCTACAAAGAAAGAGTAGAAAGATTCCATCTCACGGTTGAGGGTTGCTACCACTGTGATATTTCCATCTATAGAATCAACTCTGAATGGAAAACCAAGAAGAGAATTGAGAAGGCTGTAAGTTATTCCCGGATTCTCTCCTACAGCTGATACTCTCAGAACAATAATGTCGATTTCAGTATCTTCAGTGACAGAGATCATATAAGTTTCCTCTGAGAATACTGGTACAATGTCATCAGATGCTACAATGCTTATAGCTATGACACTTTCATCAAACTGCTCAGAAGCTTCATTGTCTACACAGCGCAAGGTGAATGATGTAATGTGATTGGTTGTCAAATTAGAAGCCAGGCCGGTCCACAGCACCACGTTGTTGCGCAGTTCAAAGTATCCTTCAGCATTGCCGTTAGCTAAGGATATTGTAGTGTCACTACCATCAGCATCATTACACACATAAGATTGTATAGGAGCATTTGGACTTTGGTCCACTGAGATATTATGCACCGAAGCTTCGGGTTCTAGCACTGGAGACACATCATTGACGTTGATCACTACAACGTGCAGCTGAGCACTTGACTCCAATCCTCCACCATCTCTAGCAATGACTGTCAGATTCCAAACTCTTTGTCTTTCATAGTCCAGACTATTTGAGACCAATACCTCACCAGTGGTTGGATTTACAAAGATCACTGAAAAGTTGCCAGGATCTTGCAGTATGTATGTCACAGATCCTTGAGTCCCATTATCTCGATCTGTTGCCACTACAGTTCCTATATGCATGCCAAATGCATTCTCTGTCGCTTCAAAACTGTACTCGTTCTCTGTGAACTGGGGACTGAACTCATTCACAGGAGAAACATCTATTCTGACAGTGGTGACTGCTGTAAGTGGTTCAGGACCTCCATCACTGCATGTGACCTCAAGCGAGTATCCTGTTACTGACTCATAGTCTATCTCTCCAGCAACTAATATTAAACCATCTTGAGTGATATTGAATGCTGAAGACAGCAATAATCCCCCTGTTATGGTGTAAGAAATATCATTATTCACATCAGAATCTCTGCACACAACTTCCACCACTGGAGTCAGCAAGGTTGCACTTTCGTTAACAGTCCCAGTATAGAATTGTGAGTTGAAAATTGGATGGTTATCATTAATATCTTCAACAAATACTGAAACTGTAGCATAAGAAAAGAGCTGGTTTGAGCCAACATTGCCTGCTCTGATAGATAGAATGTAGTTCTGTTGGACTCTAGCATCAAGAGGGTTTCTGACAGTCACTTCTCCGGTCACTGGATTCACAAAGAAGTTATTCCTTTCATCTCCTTCAGCAAGACTGTAGACAATTGTTATGCTAGCATCACTGGGTGTGGCATGCACTCTCGCAATTGAAGTCGTTACTGTTGTATTTTCCAGAATGCTGACATTGTAGTGTTCTTGACTAAACACTGGAGCACTGAGAGCTATGAAGTTGACAGTAACTGTGACCAGTGCAGATGAACTCATGGGTGGACTCCCCATATCACTACAAATTGCAAAGAAGCTGTACACTGCTTGGTTAGGCTGTTCTTGTGCTAAGAGAATAGTGCCATTGGACTGGATGATGAAATTGTTAACAATCTCAGGAGGACTCAGAGAATATCTCACAGTGCCATTGTTGCCGAGATCTGAATCAGAGCAGTTGATGTTGAGAACTGGAGATAAGACTGTGTGATTGGTCATAATGGATTGAACATAAGAGAGTGGATCTGATAAAGGAGCATTATCGTTGGCATCTTCTACAGTGACTGTTACTGTGGTGGAGCCTGTCATTCTGCTACTCTCAGCAGCAGAAGGACCTCCATCCACTGCAATCACAGTGAATCGGTAGAAGTCCTGAACTTCACGATCCAGTGCAGTCAGAAGTCCTATTCTACCACTTGCAGACTCGATGAAGAACTGATCTTGTTCACCTTCTATGTTGTAAGTCAATTGACTGAAGCTCCCGATGTCACTGTCTGTTGCTATCACAGGATCACCCAAAATGGACAGGGCTTCCAAGTCTTCAGGAACTCCAAATGTGTAGAGAGGGAACTGAAAAGTAGGTCGATTTAAGTTGACAAACTCGACTTCTACAGTCACTATGCCAGATGAATTGATGAGAGGGTCACGAACATCGAAGCACACAACTGGAAGAACATGCACAGGAATGTCATCAAGTCTAGTGACCAAACGTATGATACCAAACTCATCAATGCTGAATCGATTGCTTGCAGGACTGAAGAGATAGGAGAAAACAGTGTTATTAATGTTGGCGTCAGCGTCAACACATTCCACTGTTCCCACTGGGTGTCCAGGTTGCTCGTTTTGTCTGATGGTAAAGAGTGCCGAGGGAGGGATGAATGGAACTTCATCATTGGCATCCACCACTTGTACAAGTAACAGAACTGTTGATCGTCTGTTGGATGTGTCGACAGCTCTAACTACCAAAACATGTTGAGTTTGTGTCTCATAATCCAAAGATGTAACCAAGGAGACATCTCCACTGGATGGGTCCATGTAGAATATCCCATTGTCATTCCCATCTGAAATTGAGTATGTGATTTCACTTCCATCGTCACTTGTGGCTCTGATTCCTGTGAATGTGGAACCAGTATCAGCCAGCTCACTAACAGACCACTCGTAAGTGGGCAAAGTGAAGTTGGGAGACTGAGGTTCGGGTACATGTATGAAAACTAATCCATCAGTTCTTTGCTCTCCATCAGTGCAAGTGATGTTAACGAAATAAGTATTGTCACCAGATAGAGGTTCAGACACTCTTATTTCGGCTTCACCAGGTGATACCCCTGTCAGTTCAAAAGGTAAGCTCTCTAAATCCTCAGAAGCTGTGATTGAAAGAGTGTTAAATGGTGCTGAGTCATCGTCAGTGCATGTGACTGTGAGGATGCTGGTCCACACAGGTGTTGTTTCATGAATGGTACGTCCATAAATCCCACCATTGCTGAACATCGGCTGATTATCATTCGTGTTATTGACATTGATCGTGACCATGGCAGTACTGGAGAGGACATTGGAACCATCGAAGCTACCTTCATCTGATACCTGGACAGTAAACTGATACTGTCGTACAGTCTCAAAGTCCAGTGGTACAGTGAGAACCACAAGCCCGGAAGACGGATCAATGTGAAACTCCCCCACTAAAGGATCAGCTAGTGAGTATATCAGGTCACCTTCACCAGAATCGGAGTCTGTAGCATGGACTGAACCAACAGGAGTCAAGAGTCGGGCTGATTCTGAAACCAAGAATGTGTAGACAGAACTGTTAAAAGCAGGAGACTGGCGATTGGCAAACAGAGCTGTGATGGTTACAGATACGTTTATATTCTCAGTATCATTTCCAGATATCCTAACACTGAAGATAGAAGTTCCTTCTGTAAGTAACCCTGCAACAAAAACCCTTCCGGTATTGCGGTCTATCTCATAGAGACTTATTTCTGATAATATCTCATATGTAAGCGGATTGGTGTCCAAGTCAGTGCAGCTCAATGTTAACACAGTATCACCACGTGAAGCATTGCTTGGTATTTGGCCTGTATAGAGCATTCTATCACATTGTGGTGGATTGTCGTTGTCATTGACGACAGTCACGTTCACAGTGGCAATGTCAAATCGAGGGAATGAAGGATCTCTATCTTGTGCCATGACGTTGAAAGAGAGGAACGGTGCGGTCTCCCAGTCCAGTGGAGTAGCTACAAAGAGGTTCCCAGTATTGGCATCAATCCGGAAATTATCTGAATTGAGTACGGAATAGGTGATCTGTCCTTGGATGCTCGGATCAGCATCAGTTGCTATCAATCTCGCAACAACTGTTCCAACTTCTGTCAACTCACGAACATCAATGCTGTAAGAACTTTGAGCGAACTCAGGAGCAGCTAGGTTGTCAAATGAATAAGTGATAACAACATCGATTGTGACATTTCTTGATGGCTCTCCAAGATCTCTCACTAACACTTGAAGCATAAACTGCTCTGTTCCATCAGCTGGGCGGAAAGGAGTGGGAACAAGAAGACTGTCATTTTCGGCAGTGAAGTACCCATCATTGTTTCCACTGATGATGCTGTAGGTGAGTTGACCATCCAATCCTTCATCATCATCAGTGCATGAAAACTGAAGAATACTTCCTTCTGAAGTAGCATTGATGATACCAATGTAAATGGCATTCCGACATCTCGGAGTGTGCTCATTGGCCTGCCTGACTTCTATCATGACAGTAGCAGTGGAGGACATTTGTAGAACTCTCTCTTGAGCATTATCTCTTGCTTCTACGGTGATTTCATAGTTGCTCTGTACTTCGAAGTTCAGTGTCCTCGCAAGAAGCAGTTCACCGGATGCTTCATTCAAAATGAAATTCTCAGAAGTTGAGATTATCGAGTAAACGATATCTCCATCCACTCCCGTGTCATTGTCTGAAGCATTAACCCTTCCAACTGACACACCGATCACTGCTTCCTCACTCACAGAGAAAAAGTACATAGGGTTAGTGAATACTGGGGGATGTTCGTTGAAGTTGGCTACAGATATAATGAGCATTGCTGTATCAGAGAGAGGAGAAATCGAGCTATCTGTGCATGTTATCTCCAGGGTGAAATTGGTGATTGATTCGAAGTCGAGAGACCGAGATAAGTACACACGACCACTGCTATCAATGCGAAATGTGTCTAATGTGTTGCCATTTGTTATCTGGAAGTCGATGTCATCATTGGCTCCTGTGTCACTATCAGTACACATGAAGAATGTAAAGGGAACTGAGAAAGCTGTGAAGTTCTCTTGGAGAGTGAATGCTTGCATTTGTGGAGTTATCACAGGTGGATTATCGTTGATATCGATGATGTCAATCTCCACCAACACCAGCCCAGGGACTCCAGTTACAGGATCAGTTGCTTGCACAAAGAAGGAGTAGGATGCTTCAATCTCTCGGTTGAGGAGACCCACCACAGTGATGTTGCCACTGACAGGATTGATATCAAAGGGAAAGTTCAAAGGTACACTGAGTAAGCTGTAATTCAATCCTGGATTCTCTCCAGTGGCTGAGACTGTCACAACTGTTGTATTTATTGACGTATCTTCAGCAACTGATGCTGAATAGCCTTCCATGGAGAACACTGGCACAATAGCATCTGTGGCTAGAATGCTGACAGCAATGATGCTTTCATCAATCTGATCTGGAGCTGCAGTATCTATGCAACGCAAAATCAATGAGACCACAGAGTTTGACAACAAATCAGAACCCCTTCCAGTCCAGATTAAAATGCCATTGGAGTTCAATGTGAAATAGTTCATTGAATTGCCACTGAAGATGGATAACGATGTATCACTTTCATCTACATCAGTGCACATATAAGATTGGATGGGGAAGCCAACTTCTCTATCAACTGAAATACTACTCACAGCAGCTTCTGGTTCCAAAACTGGGAATTCATCATTGATATTCAGCACTTCTATGTGTAGCAGAGCACTTGACTCCAATCCTCCACCGTCTCTAGCGATGACTGTCAGATTCCAGACCCTTTGTGTTTCGTAGTCCAGACTGTTTGATATCAACACCTCGCCAGTGGATGGATCAACAAAGATAACTGAGAAATTCCCAGGATCTTGCAGCAGATAACTCACTGAACCCTGTGTCCCACTGTCTTGATCTGTTGCCACTATAGTTCCAATACGCATGCCAAACGCATTCTCTGTTGCTTCAAAACTGTACTCATTCTCTGTGAACTGGGGACTGAACTCATTCACAGGAGAAACATCTATTCTGACAGTGGTGACTGCTGTAAGTGGTTCAGGACCTCCATCACTGCATGTGACCTCAAGTGAAAATTGTGTTACTGACTCATAATCTATCTCTCGAGCCACTAATATTAAACCATCTTGAGTGATATTGAATGCTGAAGACAGGAGTAATCCCCCTGTTATGGTGTAAGAGATATCATTATTCACATCAGAATCTCTGCACACAACATCCACCACTGGAGTCAGCAAGGTCGCACTTTCGTTAACAGTCCCAGTATAGAATTGTGAGTTGAAAATTGGATGGTTATCATTAATATCTTCAACAAATACTGAAATTGTAGCATAAGAAAAGAGCTGATTTGAGCCAACATTGCCTGCTCTGACAGATAGAATGTAGTTCTGTTGGACTCTGGCATCAAGAGGGTTTCTGACAGTCACTTCTCCGGTCACTGGATTCACAAAGAAGTTATTCCTTTCATCTCCTTCAGCAAGACTGTAGACAATTGTTATGCTAGCATCACTGGGTGTAGCATGCACTCTCGTGATTGAAGTCGTTACTGTTATATTTTCCAGAATGCTGACATTGTAGTGTTCTTGACTAAACATTGGAGCACTGAGAGCTATGAAGTTGACAGTAACTGTGACCAGTGCAGATGAACTCATGGGTGGACTCCCCATATCACTACAGATCGCAAAGAAGCTGTACACTGCTTGGTTAGGCTGTTCCTGTGCTAAGAGAATAGTGCCATTGGACTGGATGATGAAATTGTCAATAATCTCAGGAGGACTCAGAGAATATCTCACAGTGCCATTGTTGCCGAGGTCTGAATCAGAGCAGTTGATGTTGAGAACTGGAGATAAGACTGTGTGATTGGTCATAATGGATTGAACATAAGAGAGTGGATCTGATAAAGGAGCATTATCGTTGGCATCTTCTACAGTGACAGTTACTGTGGTGGAGCCTGTCATTCTGCTACTCTCAGCAGCAGAAGGACCTCCATCCACTGCAATCACAGTGAACCGGTAGAAGTCCTGAACTTCACGATCCAGTGCAGTCAAAAGTCCTATTCTACCACTTGCAGACTCTATGAAGAACTGATCTTGCTCATCTTCTATGTCGTAAATCAACTGGCTGAAGCTCCCGATGTCACTGTCCGTTGCTATCACAGGATCACCCAAAATGGACAGGGCTTCCAAGTCTTCAGGCACTCCGAAGGTGTAGAGAGGGAACTGAAAAGCAGGTTGATTTAAGTTGACAAACTCCACTTCTACAGTCACTATGCCAGATGAATTGATGAGAGGGTCTCGAACATCAAAGCACACAACTGGAAGAACATGTACAGGAGTGTTATCCAATTCTCTCTCCAAACGTACGATACCAAACTCGTCCACACTGAACTGTACACTCACAGGACTGAATGTATAATTGAAGACAGTGTTATTTATATTAGCATCAGCGTCTATACATTGGACAGTGCCAATGGGATATCCCGGTTGCTCGTTTTGTCTGACTGTGAAAAGTGCTGATGGCGGTGTCAGAGGAAGCTCGTCATTGGCATCCAAGACTTGAACAAGGAGGAGAACATTGGACTCCCGATTGGCTTCGTCGACAGCTCTGATGATCAGCCCGTGACGTCTCTGAGTCTCGTAGTCAAGAGTGACCACAAGTGAGATCACTCCGGTGGACGGTTCAATGTAGAACACGTCATCATTGTTCCCATCAATTATAGAGTATGTGATCTCACTCTGATCATTGCTTGTGGCCCGTACTGACGTGAAAGTGGTTCCAGTTACAACTGTTTCACTCACAAACCACTCGTATGCAGGTTCCGAGAATATCGGTGCATTTGGTTCTGGAACGAAGAGAAATATCTGTCCCTCTATATTCTGGTTCTCACCATCACTGCAAGTTATGTTGACTAGGTAACCGTTAGGTCCACTGAGAGGATCTGAGACACGGACTTCATACACTCCAGTTGATATCTGTACCAATTCAAACGGGATCCCTTCAAACCCTCCACCTCTGATCACAGGAGAGCCAAATGGTGCTGAGTCATCATCAGTGCATGTGACTGTGAGGATGCTGGTCCGCGCAGGTGTGGTTTCATGAATGGTGCGTCCATAAATCCCACCATTGCTGAACATTGGTTGATTGTCATTCGTGTTATTGACATTGATCGTGACCATGGCAGTACTGGAGAGGACATTGGAACCATCGAAGCTACCTCCATCTGATACCTGGACAGTAAACTGATACTGTCGTACAGTTTCAAAGTCCAGTGGTACGGTGAGAACCACGTCTCCTGAGGAAGGATTCACATAAAACTCTCCCATTCCAGGATTAACTACAGAGAATGTCAAGTCATTGGTTTCAGAATCGGAATCTGAAGCTCGTACTAGTCCCACTCTCGTTAGAAGTTGGGCGTTTTCTGACACAAAGAATACATACTCTATTTCGTCAAATCTTGGTGGGTTGAGATTTGAGAATAGGATTGCAATGCTTACAGAGACTAGTATTCTCTCAGTGTCATTACCGGATACTACCACACCTATGAGATATGAAGTGTCAGTGAGAGGTCCAGCCACAAATACCCTACCAGTGAGAGGGTCCACATTGAAAGGGGCTGTTTCTGATTGTATAGAATATCTCAGTGGATTGGTGTCCAAGTCACTGCAGCTTAGTGATAACACGGTGTCGCCATGTGAAGCATTGCTTGGTATTTGGCCTGTATAGAATATTCTGTCACATTGTGGTGGATTGTCGTTGCCGTTGACGACAGTCACATTCACAGTAGTAATGTCAAATCGAGGGAATGAAGGATCTCTATCTTGTGCCATGACATTGAAAGAGAGGAAAGGTGCGGTCTCCCAGTCCAGTGGAGTAGCTACAAAGAGGTTCCCAGTGTTGGCATCAATCCGGAAATTATCTGAATTGAGTACAGAATAGGTGATCTGTCCTTGGATGCTTGGATCAGCATCAGTTGCCATCAATCTCGCAACTACTATGCCAACTTCTGTCAACTCACGAACATCAATGCTGTAAGAACTTTGAGCGAACTCAGGAGCAGCTAAGTTGTCAAATGAATATAGAATAACAACATCGATTGTGACACTTCTTGACGGCTCTCCTAGATCTCTCACTAACACTTGAAGCATAAACTGTTCTGTTCCATCAGCTGGGCGGAAAGGAGTGGGAACAAGAAGACTGTCATTTTCAGCCATGAAATATCCATCTTCATTTCCACTGATGATGCTGTAAGTGAGTTGACCGTCCTGTCCTTCGTCATCGTCAGTGCATGAAAGCTCGATAAACCTTCCTTGAGATGTGATGTTTATGATCCCTATGTAGATGGCATTGAGGCATCGAGGAATGTGTTCATTTACACCTGTGACTTGGACCATGATTGTTACAGCGGACCTCAACCTGAGAGTACTGTCCTCTGCACCATCCATAGCTATGGCCAGCAGCATGTACTGAGATCGTTCCTCGAAATCAAGAGGTCGGATCAAAGTAAGCTCACCTGATCTCTCATTGAGGAAGAAACGACCATCGAATGTATCCAGGAGGAAGTATGTGACTTGACCGTTGATTCCCATGTCTTCGTCTTCAGCATGAACAGTCAGTATTGTTTCTGTTAGTATATCAGTGTCTTCAGGTATCTCAATAAAATAGGATGAATTCAGAAACTCTGGTGGGTGCCTGTTTATTTCTTCCACCCTCACTAACACTCTAGTGCTGCCGGCTAATGGTGGAATGCCAGAATCGATACACAGTACAGTGAATGCTACTGTATCCACTTCCCTGTCCCTCAAGTCTCCGTTGACTCTCACCACTCCAGTCATGGCATCCACGTCAAAGAGAGTGAAGTTCACATTGGCTGGTGATATGCGGAAACTGATGGCAGCGTTTGTTCCCACATCATCATCCGTACAACTCACCCTCCCTACAGAATGGCCGATCGTCTCGTTGCCCTCCAAAGGTCCAAACATGTACGGATCCGTAGAAAACCGAGGACGGTTATCGTTCACATCAAGGATGGTCACATTCAACCAACCTGAACTCGTACGTGGATCATTCATGGACAGATCGGATATGCTGATGTTGAGATTGTATACTGGTATTGCCTCCCTGTTAAGACTGCCACGAACAAGTACCGTTCCTTCAGGTGTGATAGAGAAGACACCATTTGTGTTTCCAGACAAGATAGAGAAGGTCACCTCACCATCTTCACCTCTGTCACTGTCCATCCACACCAGAGTGGCTACTTCTCTCCCAATGACACTGTTCTCTTCAATGTCTGCTAAGTTGGAGAAGAAGGTTGGAATGTACTCATTGATAGGGAGAACACTCACAATGACCTCAGCCCGATCCCTGAGACCAAAAGAATCAGTGCAAGCCACTTGCAACGTGTGTGACCCGGTAGTCTCAAAGTCAAGACTTGCTGCTGTGCTAATGTTACCATGTTGGGGGTCAATCACAAATACAGATGTCGTATCAAGGATGCTGTATGTCAGGGTATCATTGACATCAGGATCAATGCATGTAGTTTGTACAATTGGTGACCCAGGGGCTATGCTTTCCGGTACCATAGAGGTGTGGGACCTGGTTGAAAATCTCGGAGGATCGCGAACTGCATCTGTAATTTCAATGACAAGTGTTGCATTCCCTCGGAGTGGTGCCACTCCCATGTCCTCTGCAATGATTTCGTACTCAAACACCATTGCAACATCGAAATCAAGTGCAATTGACACAAAGATACACCCTGTGTCAACTCCGATTCTGAATTTGCTGAGACCACTCCCGAGAAAACGTAGAGAATATTCAATAATGCCATCAGGAGTGTCAGCAGTATCACGATCTGTGGCATTGATACAGGTCACTGTTTCTCCCACTGCAGTGTCTTCAGCCACCCTAATACTGTAATTAGCATTGTCAAACATGGGAGGATGGTCATTTATGCTCATTGTATTTACGCTGATGCCGACTGAACTTGATTGAGGTGGAGTCCCAGCATCGTAGCAGCTCACAGTGATAACTTCATTTGTGCGAATGATCATTCGAGTCCTTAGAAGACCATCACTGGATATCTGAAACCTCTCGGACGAGCCTGGACTTGTGATCCTGAATGAGGTTGTGCCATTCCTACCGTTGTCAGCATCTGAACAAGTTAGCCGAATCACGGAAGCTGAGGGACCATCTGACTCTAGGATAAAGACAGGAGGAGGATCCCTTGGAGTGATCACTGGAGAATTATCGTTGACATCCAGAACTGTGACAAATATTCTCGCAGTTGAGCTCAGAGAACTGGAGCCACTGGCATCGTTGGCTGGGATCACGTTACGAGCAAGTACTTCCAGCATGTGCCCCAGTGCCATTTCACGATCAATGCTTCCATTTATTCTCAGGTCACCAGTTCTTGGGTCCATGAGAAACAGCCTGGCACTGTTTCCTTCCACAATGCTATAAGTGATAGTGTTATAGTCAAGTAGATCATCATCAGTTGCTGTCACTCGAAGCAGTGAAGTACCAGATGGAGTGTTCTCTATGACGCTGACGTTGTACTGAGATTGTATGAATACTGGTCGGTTATCATTGAAAGGGAGAAGATCAATGGTGACGTTGGCAAGTGCAGTATTGCCTGCAACATCCATACACATCACTCTGATGCTGTAACGTGGGATTCCCTCCAGGTCAAGTGGTCCAACCACAGTGATCTCTCCACTCTGAGAATCGACAGTGAAAGGAGAAGTAGATATGCTACTATAAACCACAGGCACATCTAAGGCTGTGTTATCTCCATCACTGCAACTTAAGCGTCCAACAGATGCATCCATAGCTGCATTCTCTCTGATGAATAGGAAGTAGACATTCGTGGAGAACGTTGGAAGATGATCATCCACGTTGATCACTCTGATGATGACTGTGGCTTCATTGCTGTTGTTGGCTCTGTCGCTGGCTACAGCCTGGAGCACGTACTGGTGAGGCTGATTTTCAAAATCAAGACTCCTTGACAGAGTGATGGCTCCTGTTTCTGCATTGAGAGTGAATGGGGCTCCTGAACCATTTACGAAACTGTAAGATATGATTCCAGCATCACCAGCATCTTCATCCACAGCAAGAATGCTTCCTATTTCATTGCCAACGATGGATGACTCTAGCACTGAGAAAACATATCCAGATTCGTTGATGAAGCGTGGACTGAATTCATTCACATCAATCACTGTGACAAACAAAGTGGCTACTGCTGATAATTGTGGAGAACCTTGATCTGTGCACCGGATGCTAAGAGTGTAACTCGTCTGATTTTCAAAGTTCAAATTCCGAGTGGCCATCACAATGCTTCCAGTTGGATCAATCTCAAACGTCGGGTCAGGGATTGAAAGAGATGTAGCGCCATTATTGCCAGAATCAGCATCTGTGCAGGAAATAGTCCCGACGACTGTCACTTGTGCTCCAACACCAGCTTCTTCAAATATACTCCCAGTGAAAGCATTCCGGGATAGCACTGGTGGATTATCGTTCTCATCGATAATAAGTATACGGATGGTTGCAGTATCATTTAGCACGACGAATTCTGGATCTTGGTCACCACCACTGTCTTCAACCAGTAGTGTGAAGGAGTAAGTCTGAGTTGTTTCGAAATCCAACGACCTCATAAGGATAAGTCCTCCAGTAGTGGGCATGATCTCAAAGGTAGCTGGGATCACACTGCCTGTGAGAATGGAGTAGCGTAGATCATTATGAGGTGGGAGGTCGGCATCCATGGCTGTTAGATTTCCAATGACCCTACCCACAGGCACTGATTCGTCCACACGCACAATGAAAACCTCCATGGGGAAAATTGGTGGATTGTCATTCACTGGTAGCACATTGATGGAGAGAGTAACAGAATCACTTAATCTTGGTGTCCCGCCATCTTCACAGATGATGTCCAGGCTAACTGACGTTGTTGTTTCATAGTCTATATCTCCAATTCTTGAGAGTGAGCCCGAAGTGGATATAGCAAAGGAATTCTGTACATCTCCTCCCACAATACGAAATGTAACATCACCAAAGGATCCATCATCAGCATCAGTGCACTCAAGGTCCAAAAGAGCCTCAGTCTCCACTCTGGGTCCTTCTGTCAGATTAAGAACAGGTGGAGCGGTGGTGATAATGGGAGTCTCGTCATTCACGTTTTCCACTAGGATATTGACTACAGCCTCAGCTAGATTTGGCGGGTTGCCTCCATCAGATGCTTGAACTCGCACTACAAAAGACTGCTCTGTCTCATAATCTAAGTTGCTAACGAGACGCAGTATGCCAGTGGAGCTATCAATGCGGAAGAAAGAGGTTTCTGAAAGCAAAGTGTATGTCAAAGGCGTGTTATTGGGTAAAGAAGCAGAGATCGTGAGGACATCGAAAACTGGGACTGTGTTTTCACTGATGTTTCGAGTGTAAGAACTGGAAGGATGGAAAGAGATGGTACTATTGACCACTGCCTCGATGATCACTGTAGCAGAATCAGATCGATTGTTAGGAGGAGGACCTCTACACACCACACTGATAGAGTATGTTCGGCTGATAGCGAGAGTTCCATTCACACGAATGGTTCCAGAATTTGATATCTGGAAGAAACGGGAATCATCAGATCTTGGATCCAGTGAATACACCACTGCAGCATTGGATCCTGAATCTTGGTCATCACATTGGATTGTCGTATTGAGATCTTGTGAATTGGCATTTTGGTTGAGAGCAACTGAATAAATACTCTGGTTGAATACTGGGGGGTTATCATCGACATCAGAGAGAGTGATATTGATGAGGACACTCCCACTCATGGGAGGAATGCTTCGGTCATTAGCACGGATCATAAAAGAGAAAACCTCCCGACTCTCTCTATCGAGATCACCAACAACTTGAATTAACCCACTACTGCTCACACTGAAGTAAGGGGAAAGAAGTCCAATGATAGAGTACATAATTTGGCCGTCACTATGGGTTGCTAGGTCATTATCGGTGGCTGTAACAGTAAGCACACTTGTACCCACAACAGAGTTCTCTGGGATGGTTGCTGTGTAGAGGGTTTCTGTGAAGGTGGGAGCGAATTCATTGACTGCTTGAACCACGACTGTTACAGATACGTTGAGGGCAAGAGGAGGGTCACCCCCATCTGCAACCAAGATGAGTAGACTGTGTCGCTGCTCCATTTCAAAGTCAAGTGTCTGCTGTGCTGAGACCACACCGCTGCCATTCACAGCAAATATCCCTTCATCATCCCCCATTACTATTGTGTAAGTTAACTCACCATTTGGACCTTGGTCTCGGTCTATGCAGCTCAATCTCAGCAATGGCAGCTGGTCGGGATGAATAGCCTCTGGAAGTGTCATGGTGATGCGAGTTTCTTCACAACTGGGTACAAACTCATTCACGTCAGTTACGTTTATCCGGAGTAGCTCTGTGACCACGTTATCAGTATCCTCCACACTGATGTTGAGGGTGTGCACTTGCTGTTCAAAGAAGTTCAGTCTCCTTCGCAATAAGATGCTTCCAGTGTTGGGAATGATTTCAAATCTGTCACTCTCCGGGCCATCGATGATGCTATAACTCAGCTGACCGAAGCTACCTCTGTCGGGATCACTTGCTCTCGCAACGAACACTACCTCCTGAAGAGGGTGAGATTCTGGAACTATGATGGTACTAGGGAGATTGAGGAAGACCGGAATGTTATGATTGGTGGAAGAAATCCGAATTGTAACATGATAAGAGTTTCCCTGAGGAAGGGGCAAGCCCTGGTCACTGACTCGTACCTCCAGAACTAATATATTCCTGTCCACGGATTCGATACTACCAGTGAAATAGACAGTTCCTGTGTTGTTGATGCCCACCACATTGAAGTTATCTACTAGAGAGTAAGTTAAGTTCCCATTGATTCCAACATCAGGATCTGAGCAATTGAGAGTCAGGATCTCTTCACCTTGGAGTGTCGTATCAGGGATGGTGACTACCAATCCAGACTGGTTACACGTTGGGGCATTATCATTAACATCTCGAACCAGAATAGTGAGAAATGCTCTATCGGATCTGTCAGGTCCGGCTATTACTCTCTGCTCAGTGACAGTGACCGTCATTGTATAGGCACTCACAGTTTCCCTGTCCAGACTTGCCGACAAGAGGATCAGACCAGAAGGAGGGTCTACGAGGAACACACCAGGATGTGATTCATTCTCGAGTGCAAATACAAGAAAATCAGTGTCAAGGTCTGTTGCGTTGATCGTTATGATGTGGGTATTCAATGGGGCATCTTCATTAACAAAAGCGAAAATCACATCATCACTGAACACTGGAGGGCTCGAGTCATCTTGAATGACACGAATAAAGATGGTAGCAAGATTGGATAGTCTTGGAACACCCAGATCCTCACAAACGACAATCAAAGGGTACTCGATTCTTGAGGTGTTTTGAGGCAATGTAAGCACGGATGTTGCACTGATGGCTCCAGATATAGAGTTGACGTCAAACACATTATCCGAGTTTCCACTTTGTATGGAATACCTTATGATTCCATTCAGTCCAGCCTCGTTGTCGGTACAGGTAACTGTGGTAATCGTACTGCCCATTGGCAGGAGTTCACTGATCACGATGGTCCTACTTCCGAGTTGAAACTCGGGACGATTCATGTTCCCATCAGTAAATGAAATCACGACGTATGCAGTGCCATTGTTGAAGGTCGAATTCGGTCCATCACGAACTATAACATTAAAGCCAATCTCACCAGCAGATGCATTCTGAATAGAATTCACTAGAAGAATGTTACCGTCCTCGGCAATCCCAAAGTATGGATTGGATTGGATACCGTAGTTTAAGTCACCTCCGAATCCAACATCTCTATCAGTAGCAGACACTCTTCCTATAGGATACCTATTGGAGGGAGTTGTACGAGATACATTGAAGTGGTAAAAAGCTTGGATAAAAGACGGTGCATACTCGTTGACTGGTAGAATCTCTATCGTGACCAATGTTCGAGCCTCTAAGCCACCAGTGTCACGACAAACCAGGTGAAAACCATAATTCTGTGTCGATTCGTAATCCAGCGCTTCTAACAGTCTGATCACTCCTGTGTTGGACTCAATTCCAAATTTTTGAAGAACGCTTTCAGATGCATTGATGAAACTTATGCCCATGAAATTCCCACCCACCAAGTCACGATCTGTGCACGAGATTTGGATCACAATGTCAGAGAGAGGCAGAGATTCCAATACACTAATGTGGTACTCTTCCTCCGAGAATTGTGGTGCAAATTCATTAAGTGGAAAGATGTACATCAAAATGGCGACATTTGGACAGTCACGGTTAGGAGGGAACTCATCGCATCCAGTTATTCTGAGTTGTGCTATAGCAACAGTTCCAAAGGCTGCTCTTGTGAGGGATGTATTTGCATCGAAATCCAATTGACGCTTGATGGTCACTTCACCGGTGATCAAATCAATGCTGAAAAATTCCATCAGGATAGCATCAGCTGGAAAGGTGTAAGTTACATTGCCATCGGGACCAGAATCTGCATCTTCAAACCTAAAGTATGCACTTGTGATGTTTGGAGATGTTGATGCAATGATTGATCCCACTGGAGACGATTCATTGAGGAAGATTGCAGGGAATCCCAAAGCTCTTCCTCTTGGCCTGTTGTCGTTGACTGGCAGTATTGTGATTTCAACTGTAGCAGTACTGGAGCTGTTCAGGGTTGAGTTGTCAAAGCAGACGACTGTGAAGGTGTAAAATACGGTCGTTTCATAGTCCAAACTGCCAGCTACGGAAAGCTGTCCATTCTCTTGGTTCAACTGAAACGGTTGTCTGCTATCACCGCTGATTCCATAACGTATTCTTGCATCATCAGTGTCTCTATCAGTACAACTAACATTGAGAAAGTTAGCCGGTCCAGAATAATCCTCGAGCAATGAATGAGCGTAATTTGACAGATCAAAAATAGGACTGGTGTCATCGATATCCGTCACACTGACCCTGACAAGAACAGGCCGAGTAGCACAGACTCCTGCTCTTAATGGTGGGTTGCAAGCACTGACAAGGAACTGGTGTACAGGATCTTGTTCATAGTCGAGACTTGAGCCCAGTGTGATTATACCAGTATCAGGACGAATAGAGAAGAGAGAGCCTATGGCAGGAGTAGCAATGGAGTATATGATTTGTCCATAGGTGCCAACATCACCATCGCTAGCTCTCACTTGACCAATGCTTACAGTAGTTGGTGTGCTTTCAGAGATGCTTACTGCAAGACTGTCATTCACAAAAGTAGGGAGGAATTCATTTTCTTCTGCACGAATTAAATCGAAGTTAGCCTGACTGTTTTCTAAGGGACTGGTGGGGGAAAAACACTCCACACCAACTCTGTATGTACCAATTTGGACATTCTCTGCATCCATAGTTAAACTCAGTTCTCCAGATGTTGGATGGACTTGAAGAAAGTCTAAGGTTCGGTTGAGTAACTGAAAGTTTACTGATTCGGAGAAGGTGCAGTTAAGAGTAGTCAACAAAAAACCTGCTCTACGATTTTGGTTGATAGTGAGACTATCAGGTGCATCAAGTACAGGAGCCAGTGCACCTGCAAAAGTTGGAGAATGGGACATAATGGCAAGGAATCTCAGGGAATTGGGAGAAGTGTTCTATGATATGGCCATGCTGGCATGAGGGGGTGATTCACAGGGGATGCACGAATCACCTATTGTATTTTGACCAAAATACCAGTATAGTTCACTGTCTACCCTAAAGTTTGATAAGCTGCTCCCCCCCCCCCCCCCCCCCCCCCCCAAGGTACTACCCCCTAATAGGAGATAGTTTATCAGTGCAGCAGCTTACCTATTGACTGCACAAAGAACATGAAAAAGAACAATACTTTGTAGTTCAACTTCTCCATCTTGATGTACTCAACTAGTTGCCACAGTAACAGCCTATATACACCCTATGATAAGGGTGTAGCTAACACGAGTGTGTTCCCACTGAACTCTAGTACAGTAAGACGAGGTCTGTTCAAAACTTAGCTAGCTATAGAGCTATGACACCCATTTTAGAACTGCAGCTGCACATATCTGTAGGGAGGGAGCATGTGATATCATGTAATAGAGGCATGAAATATTTGTGATAAACAGGACTATGAATGTTGATCACCTAAGGGTAAATGAATATTGTTGGGAGATTTCTTGTAGCCCCGTTCTGGAGACATGCTGCTTGTAACTGATGTAAGTGATTATAGTTAAGTTTATGATCAATCAATGATAAACATGTAAGTAGATTATTGATGGTATTACAAAAGATGATGGGAATGTTTAACATTTATAATAGCTGGGTTAGTTATCCCAGTAACAATTCATATATGATTACTAATGTGTTCACTATCATCAGTGGCACTGCAGAATAAAAGCAAGACATAACAATAATGTAATAGCATAATATACACTGCAGTCAGTGCAGTGGATGGTCTTCATAAAAAGGGAGGGATCCACCACCCTCAAAAATGAAATCTACCACAAAAAAACAAACAGCAAACAAACAAAAAAAACACCACAAATATTGTTGCTGTATCTCTCTCTACTTATTTAAGAAATAGTAATTTTGTGAGAGCTAGCTATTACTCTCACAAAATTTGAAGCTCTGGCTTCAGAAATTCATGACTCAGAATTAGGAATAGCTTTTGCCACATAAGGAGATACCACACATACATCCTTCTAGACCACTCGGTAATCATAAAATACCGCAAAATTCACAAGTATGAGTATGAATCTTTAGATGCTAATCATGGTTGGTGCTTAATCTAAACCACACCCCTGATAAATATCAGTAGGATATTATAATAGACTAAACCACACCCCAAATTGAACTGAATCATATCCTGGACATCAAAGGCTATCTCATAATAGTCCCATGTTTGTGGGGGAAAGAAAGGGTCTGGTCAAACTTCTATACTTGCTTGGCTCTAGTGTCCACAAAAAGGATACTCATGTAGTATTGACAGCTTCCATCTGCTTTACTTTCAGACTATGGTAGTACCCTGGTAGTCTGAAATCATCCGTGGTGCACATCTACAGCTTTTTTCATATATACATACAGAATTAGGAGTTTGACCAGACCCTTCACCCACATAAATATTAAAGACCGTTTAAACCAGATACACATCCCCACTGGATGCATTATACATACCTCTTAGGAGTGTCTGGACTGAACTGATTAGTGTCACCAACCGATACTTGACTCCACCTTGATCTACAAAGCCTTCATTTCTGAAGTCTCGTCCCCACCCAACTGTGTAAATCAGCTTTGTACATTAACAAGCAAAACATTTTATTGGTAGCTAGTTGGCAACTCTACCTTTCTTAAGGAATTTTTCTTCGTTGAGAATGGCAACAGCGTTAATCAGAAGCAAACCTGCTTCGAATAATGTCCCTATAGTAAAGACCATTGTTTTGGAAGAAAGGAAAGGGTCGATCAAATAAAAACCTTAAGATCCAATTATGCGATAAGAAAAATTGAAACTTTGGCGCCAATTGGCGCGAAGCTTCGACTTAGGTACTAGGTGCATGATGACAGAAAGTGCAGATAATGTTGAACCTATCAGTAAAGAGTCAGAAGACACTGAAGCTGCAGGTTATTACCCAATTAACTCTAATTAAAGCACCCAAGTCAAATTTTAGTGCGTGAAAATTAGAAGATCAAATAATTTTTTTCTTTTAGGCAACCCTGAAGAGGTTAATGTCTCTGGATCTGCACTCAAGGCACAAAGATTCATTGCTTCATTGAAGTGGCAACAAAAACTGATCTACAGGTTGCTCTATACTTTATAGTGGGAAAACCCATGCATTGCTCCTGCTGTATACCACTGAAAATGTGACTTGTAACATTAGTCACTCTAATGGATAGTCTGGCGCAGCCAGTCCCAAGCACTTCCGGAACTCCAGCGTAAGGGTCTGGTAACACACAATACTTCGACTTGTTCCCGGCCTAAATTTTTTATTTACGTAATATGACGTTTTAGTGTCGTAAAATGACGTTGTCTTGTTTAATTGTCATAGCAACACCTCACGCGAAGAAAAAAATGGCCTCCCGATCCCGTAATAATTATGGTTGTTATAGCTACCTCACGTCATTAAACGTCATAACGCGTCAGTTAATGATATTCATCGTTTTAGCAGGATTTCTGCTAAACGGGAACAAGTCGAAGTATTGTGTGTTACCAGACCCTTGCGCTGGAGTTCCGGAAGTGCCTGGGGGTGGCTACGCCAGACTATCTAATGGATACATCAGCCCAATATAAGAAACACTGGGCCTTCTCAATACTAGGCCTTCTCATTTGTTTCTGTGTACAAGTGCCACACCCCAATTATGCTAGAAGGTACTGTGCATGCAGTACTAGTCTCACGGGCCAGACTCGTTTCTAAAGAGAGAGTCTGGCCAAACTGCATTGGACGTTTCGTTTGTGCCGACTCAGCATCTTAGGGATAGTGTGTGCGTTGCAGATTAACTATGACATAGCATTATTTTGTGCGCTAAAAAAATTAACAAAAATGAAGGCCCAAAAATAATTGATCGTGCATTATTAATTGAATCACTACTGTGACGTAATAGTGATGTTAAAAAATTTCCACGCTATTTCTGCGCATGTCTGCCACAATTTTTGTGGCATAGTATAAGTGAAACGTCCAATGCAGTTTGGCTAGCCCCAAGATAAAAGGAAAGAATCAAGTCTGGCCCGCAAGACTAGTGCAGTACTGGTATAGATCAAGTGGCACTTAGAAATTAGTGTCTGTTCTGTGTGATGTGGCACTTAAATTAGGATTATTCACAAATCAACTGACAAATAAATGAACAAAATGCTACTTTATAGGCAGGATAAGGTTGCAAGCTACTTTGAGAAGGATAGTGACGTGTTACATGTGCTGGAGAACTGCTGGGAGCAAATTCATGGGAGAGTGGGAGACGTGATAGATGTCAGTTAGCATGTGAACTGCTATGGTATATATGATTTAACCTTGTCTTTCAGATGGAGTATCAACATATTCTAGAAGAGTTCAATGTACTGGACAAGCTCTCCAAACTGGAAAGAGAAGAAGAAGAACATCAGTCCAGCAATCTGGCATGGTGTGTATTCACATGCATGTATGCATGGAGTTCAGCATGTCACATATAGTTCATTCAGAGGTCATTGCAAACATTTAATGACAGGGTATATTTTGCAGGAGACCGTCACGTGATCCTGAGGAGAATGTTAATCAGGTGGCAAGTGTCGTGTTAAGGACATCTGGGATTCCAGAGCTCGAGGAAATCTTAACAGAGGTGAGCATTAATTAAAGACATGTGATTTGTGTACAGCTTGTATGGTATATCACATGATCTTGCCATATTGCTTTGTTCTACCAACTCTATTCCCTTTGATAAGGCAGTTCCAAACAAATCACTTGTTTAACGGATTTTTTCTCCTTTCTTATAGGCAGGCAGGACGAAATAAACTTAAACATAAACTACCTCAGTATACTATGCATCATACTGTAATGCCATCTCAGTATACTATGCATCATACTGTAATGCCATCTCAGTATACTATGCATCATGTTTATATCGTTGTGTTCTAGTATACAGAGAAACAGGAGTATACTGGGATCTAGTATACAAAGATGAACAGCAGTATACTGAGACTGTAAAAATAGGGCAGGGAAATCCGTTAAACAAGTAATTTATTTTGAACTGCCTAACGTAACTTACCTATAGTACCCCAGTAGTCTTGGTAATTGCCCCAGGGCCCCTGAATTATAATTAGTCCCCGTGATTAAGTGATGATATCATAGGTGCAAGGTGTCACTGATGAGTTACAAGGTCAGATAAAAGACAGACAAAGAGAGCTGCTGGATTTAGAGAAAGTCATTAGTGATAAAATTGAAGAACTAAGCAATAGTGAATCTGATCTATGACTGATACATACTGACTTGTAAGCACATAAATGCACATTTTTTTTATTCACTGGATACAACCGACATGTGACTAAACTCACAATGATGATATTTATTCTGACTACAGTACAGTGTAATAAGAGTATCTGTTGGTTAGCTACGTAACTATGGTACTTCCTGTACTATCTAATTATGTTCTTGAAACTACAAAAATCACTCCCCATGAAAAGTTTACACTGACACTATATTTATACTTAAGATAGAAGTGTTACTGCAGAGATCCATAATTGTCAATGTTATTGTGCAATGGTTGATAGGTGTTAGAACCACCATTGCTGCTTTGATAAGAGTCTGGATGGATCATTCTGTAAGGCACGTCTCCAGGACCATTTTGTGACACGGTAATGTTTTGTTTTCTTAGCAGGAATTTCAGTTGATCTTTCACCATGGTCCACATGTTGACAAATTTCAGTAGTTTATATGTGCCGTAGATGAAACATATTATCAAGGGTGTATTGGAGACCACCATTACCATTTCGAATACCAAATAGTCATAGTATTGATAAAAGATGAAGAAATTTATCCCCAATACAGCTAGCACCACACCGTCAATGTTGTTCATCCATTGTATCTTATACGGCTGTGCTACTGTGTAGAATAGGGACAAAGAGATGAAAAAAATCCCCGGTAAAACCCAAAATAGCTGATTGATGTTCTGTAATAGAACTGTTGCCATACATTGGCCCACGAAGCCTATACGCAGCAGTAAATACATTGCCGATACCCACCTAAAGTCTCTTGTACCCTTAGTGCCATCTTTATACCAACCCTGAAAGGTGTCCATGAAAATATGAAGCACATCCCACCTTCGAAATCCGCAGCATTCAAGGGTCTTTTTGAAGGTTTTTGTGGGGTAAAGAAGCAGCAATAAAGGAGGAACCATTGTTAAAATCAAGACAGAAAGTGCTATAACGATATATGGTGCATGTTCTTTGCTGAAGAAAACAATTTTGGAGTCATAGTACAGAACAGGAGACGGTTGGATTATGCTCCCATTGTGGTCATAGACTTGAACCCCATATAGTAGATTAGCAGACGTGAACAACAGTTTCGTGTACGAAAGCATCACAAACGTTGCAAAGGTTTTGATGATTGATGTTTTAGGATTCCATTTCCATTTGCAGCATTTGAAGCAGTGAAGGAATGGCTTCCATGAGTAGACCACAATTCGCACTCCCTTGTCATACATATCAATGTATATGTAGAGGAATATTGTTAGGAGAACAGGATACAAGGCTATGATGTAGTCAAATAGCAACGTATTAATGTTACTTATTGAGCTGCTGACACACAGGGGAGGTAAAGTGTATCAAAGGAAGTCTAAGTTCCAAATGGCATAAAAGCTAATGACAGCCTGAGTAAAGTGTTTCTTGATATAAGAAGCCAAGTACCCGTAGAGCACTGCGTCAAAGTTCAAAGACACAGTGAAGATTTGCCAGTAGAAAACAAGAACATTGAAAGGGGACTTTGTGAGCTGGACCATGAATAAAGCACACAAAGAAAACATAACAGTGAGTAAAATCAGCTGGCACAGAAGGTAATAGAGCCAAGCGTATCTATTCTTGCATTTGCCACACATCATTCCATTACTGAAAGGTGCTGGGCCATAGCCATCCTTGCAAGAGTTACAGAGTTCTCCCTTTCGATTGAAATGATGGCACATGTGGTGAGTCAAATTTTCTCCCTCAAGTTCAGGCTTTACTGGGAAGTAACCAGCTTTGTTCTTGCTGTAGTCTATGTAGTGGTAGGGACACTTAGCGAGTACTGGAATTTGTTTGGATTCAGACCACGTCATGCAGTACCCCACCATGACATAGATGATCCACAGCTTTATGCTGCAGATCACTTGACGATTGATGTTAGGACTACAGTAACATGTATGGTTACCTTGAATGAACCAGAGTGGACAATGAGTGAAGTTTCTGTAGGACCAATCATAGCTTATCACCGTCTGAAGAAAGTCGTGGTTGTTGTAGCGACTTGTTTCAATGCCATTCATTTCACTATAAAGCTGAGCCTGGATCACTTTAACTTCTTCAATGTGAAGAATGTTCCCTCCAGTATTGCCACCATCGTGTATGAATCCAATGTATAGTATTAGTCCTACCAGCAATAGTTTATTGCTCATTATCATCTAGCATGCACACACTGATTCTCAGACTAGCCACTAGACTACAATCTGCAGAGCTTCAATGCAATATACTGTATTGTGATTTTTCAGGATGTTCAATATGCAGAAAGGTTTCACTTATACAGTTGATTATTACTAGGATGCACTGTTATTTAACAGTCAGCTTAGCAGCTGAAAATGAAAATAGTAGCCACAGTCAGATTATCATGCACACTAATTAATGAGGCATGCCCGTAGCAACCGGTCAGGCCAGTCAGGCCATGGCCATTTGACCCGGTACCCCTAAGTGAGCATTAGGGCTCACTCAACTATAATGCTATTCTCAAATTCTCAAGCACACTGATGCTTTGATATCTACCTAGCTTTGATATCTAGCTACTTATAACGCCCAAATATTAGTAAACTTTCTCAAGGTCTGATGGAGCAGGACTTTTCAGTTTACTCGAAAGACATAATACTACTGCTAGTGCTAGAAGCTTCAGGCTCAGGCTCAATTTCTTTCCCAGAAAAGCTTCAGGCATCTTTTCTTTCAGTATCAATATACTAAAAATGTTGACCTAGATGTTGCTAAGTCAATGCCGACTGACTGTGTAGAACATTTTATTTTAGTTGAAATGCTGACTTGGCTGTGTGCTTGTTATTCATCATGTCATGCATGTCGAAATGGAATCAACATTCAGGCATCTTTTATATTAGTTACTTAGATGTTGCTAAGTCAATGCTGACTGGCTGCAGCAGCTGTGCACATGCAAGGGCATCAAGCTGCGAAGCAGCGAGAGGGCATGCAACTATAGTGTAGATTCTGAAATATAAATTGGTACTATAGCTACACTTTACTGCAGTAAACGGACATATGCTGAGAGTAGGCCTGAGCTAATTATTCAGGAATAATTTTTTGAATAATAGGTAGCTTCTTTCAGAAATTGAATAATAGGCTCTAACTGAGACATCTTTGATGCTTCAGTACAATAATCGATGAGTTAATGAACTATGTAATAGTTATGACTGTCAATCCTGTCAATGTACATCCTTAATAATGATCCTTATTACTTGTCTCTAGCCACATTGGTCAGTCAGTCAGAGTGTTGTCATCACTCTGTTTTGAATAATAGGAGGCTGTCTCTTGAATAATAGGGAGCAAAATGTTGAATAAAATACTTGAATAATGGGCATCTATATATGAATAATTAGCTCAGGGCTAGCTGAGGGAGCCTACTATGTAGTAAGTTATTTAACATTTAAACTATGCTGTCTATGTAGCTATAGAGCATTGGCCCTCTTGACTCAATACACCCTTGGTGCATGTTATTCATTATGTCATGCATGTCAAAAGGGAAACCAGTCACTACTCACCTATAATGTTCAACACACCTAAAATGTTCACCAGCATAATTTGAGTAGCCACACCCATTTCACTTGACCACACCCACATCCTGGCCTGACCATTAAAAATTTGCTTCCTACAGGCCTGTGAGGGCAGGGATGAATATTATTTGAGGAGGTGGACTACAGTTGATGCCCAATTTTGATATGCACACTTTGGGCTGGAAACACTGCATGAGGAAGGCCATGTCAGTTTCAATTCTATCCCACCATATCTTGTAGCTACATATAACATGTATAGTCACATATGTGTGTTTGATGCATGATGGGTTCAAGTGCATGCAGTACAAGTTAATGAATGGTTATTTTCATAAAAAAGTGAATTATAACAAAATATTTGGGGGATAGAACTGCTAGTTCATGTGTAGCCATGGGCTCTTCTTTCTTAGTTCATTCTATAGATTAAGAAAGTAAACTGATGGCATGTAGTAGTAAATGCCTGTTAGTGCCAGTAGTAATTGTCGTAGTAAATGCATGATGGCATGTAAAATTAGTGGTTAGCTATGACTGGGATATTAGGAAGGTCCAATAAGAGTGTTATGATAGATATTCCTTAATAAGATCCTAGATTATTAAACCAATTATGCTACAGTCACAGTGTCTGTCTGCAAGTTATAGAGGGTGAACTTTTTTCCCTTACAAAATCAAATTAGCTGCACTGCTTGAGTTGCGATGAACCTATGGAACTAAACAGGCATAGCTAAGAATTTTCACAGATGATGTGACACGTACATGCAATGCATGTGAGGTCAAGTAAGAAAAATTTGTTGCTTAATTGCCCAGCGTGTCATTGATTTTTCAGTCTCACTGGACAGACTCACCCTAGCTAGCTTGCTCTGAACAAGCCTGCCCCATGAGACTAAATTTCTTCCTATTAAGAGAAGCTGTCTAACTAGTCCTACACTATTCCTATATCAGTAGCTAAGCTAGTTAGACAGCTTAGTAGCATACATGATTGGTAACACATGATATTATCACCCATTATTCTCAAACACGTTTTGATATAAAATTGCCTCTTTTTTTTAAATAACTGAACCCAAATTTCATCCCCAAGGCTACAAGGCCACTAGTAATCTTGAGCTGAAGTATAAAGAAGTACAGAAGTTGCCGAGAATAATGATGCTTGATGACATAATTATTATGCTCACTTGCATGCATACCTTAAAACATGCATGTGCATGTTTTAAGATTTATAAGCATTGCTATAATTATAATGGAGTATTCATTGGACACTATAATGTTACAAAGGTTACACTCAATTGAACAGCATGTGGCATGCTACAACTAATATACCACCATAAATATATACTACCAAGATGACTGTACTAATTATAAGTCAAATGAAACTGTCAGAAGAATTAATTGTAGTCCAAGGTCTCCAGTTAGCGATAATCTTCTGATGTAGGACATTGATGCTCTGTTCCATCGGCAAATACCCAAACGGGACCATGGGAGCAGTCACACTTGCTTGCAAAGCACGTCGCTTTTATGTGCTGATACACAGGGCAGACAGTATCGCAAGTGTTATTATCAGGACACAAATTATCTTCAGCCTCTTTTGGTTGCTTGCATATCTCGGATATAGTTTGTTGACTGTTGACAAAAACCGGAAACCTTCTCCCACATCTTCTGACCACTACGCATTCGCTTCCTGGATCTTCGTAGCATGTGTGGTTTGCACACAGGTCTAATTCACAGAGCCTACCGCTGTAGCCCACGCAGCAAGTTTCCACAGATCTCATAGATGTTGCATTAAAAGGAATCAGTCGGCCATTTCCTCCTCTTTTGTAACTGTATGTTTATACATGCAATAGAATGAAGATCTTATATATGCAATTTAGCTTACTCTGTGTAGGTGATATTAAAATTGATCAGTTTGGAACAAGTAGGTGGTGGTCCTTCAGTCACGTTTGATTTTTCTGTCACTTCTGGTTCTTCAGTTGTGACAGGTCTGTTTTCACCGCATATCTCAGGATCTAAGCATTCCCTGCACCTTTCACCACCATATCCATCACAACAATCTTTTGTGCTTCTAAATTCAGTCACATTGTATGGAATTAGTTCTCCATTTTCTCTCCTTTTGTATCTAAATTGCCAATTAGAATAATTAATAAAGTGTTTGCAGCATGCATCTTTTTTGCCATGCCAACACTGACCATTTTGTTGCATAATCTCCATAGATAATATTATGCAACCATTATGCATGGTTGCATAATATCCATAGAGATTATGCAACCATGGCATACCTTCTACTGATGGCATGGTAAAAGGATGCACTGCAAGTATTCTACCTACTTGAATTATTAATACTAACTTGGTGTAGAAGATGCTGAAATTCTTTTGCACGTAGCAAGGTTTTGACACTGTTGGAGGCTCGGTAACACTCTCAGTAGTAGTGCTCCCCCCACATATGCTAGGATCAATGCAATCTGTGCATCTTTTTCCAATATACCCATCACAGCAAGCTTTCAGACTCCTATCAACAGTTACGTTATATGGATACAGCTGTCTATCCTCTCCACGTTTGTATCTGCATTGGATGAACAATAATTTCTTCTATGTACAGTACAATATAGATGAATTTTTTTTGATTACTCTGTAATAATGATGCTGAAGTTCTTTAGTACATAGCAAGATTCTTCATTTGTGTTCTGAATACGACGTACAAATGGCAATGCCTTGATAGCAGCTACAATGACCAGAAGACTCAGTACTCTATTTCCAATCATACTGATATGTAATGTGAACTTGATATGCTGGCCAAATCTCTTCAGCTAAAGCCACTTTTTATGCTGATTCCTTGAGCACCAGTTCATCTTTTATAATGGATGAAATGTGCATGTTTTGACTAAAGAGGCAATTAATTTGCCAAATTTAATAGAGAATTTTTATCAGGATTTTTGTACCCGGAGGTATTTAAAACTGCTACACATCATAATTAAAATGGCATATGCATATATGAACCATTAGCAATGCAAAAACAATCAGCTACACATAGCAGTCCACTCTCTGAAAACAACTTTTACTGCCAAAATTTCATTCAACAAAGAATTTCAAAATTGAAGTGGTGCGCATGCGCGAATAATCGACACGGGTGCACGTGCGCACAAAATGATAACATTGACCTTTGAACTATAAGATCAACCGGGCCCAGTTCAACGCTAGTGATTTTGCTTTTAACTTTAATAATCTTCTTAGAGGTGACTGCTTGGAGTAACCATGGGTGGAGGAGACCTTGTGAGTTGTATTTTCAATGAGTAAACTTTTATCCAATTTTCACTTTAAAAAATTATAGAACTTGAAAAAGAGTTGGCATCCTTCCACCTTTGCCAACCTTGAAAAGGTATGGAAGGCTGAGCAGAAACATGAGTCAGAACAAAAGAAGATAGCACAGCTTCAGCAAGAGCTGAAAGAAGAGAGATCCAGAGAGGAAATGCAGCGGGCAGCTATTGATGCTGGAGTTGTCAAGTAAGGGGAATATTTTTCAGGAGGGTGGATGAATGAACATTTAGTTTCAATGCATGTAGTATATTGGAGGATGTTCAATGAGTAGGAATTCATGTTCTGTGTGCTAAGTGAATCATATGAGCTTTCTCATGAGATAGGCAATTCTGTCATTTTTGATTTTCACTGACTAGGCCGACTGCTTTTTAAAAAATAGTGTTGGAATTGCCCCACCCTCATAATTTCCCTACCTTACCTTATAGATACTGTATTTGCAGTACATAGCTGGAATACCAAGATCAAAAGTATTCTGATGTACTTAAGGAATTTAAACACTGCACATCTCAAGTACTTGATTCCATACCAAATTTGCTTTGTTGAAATCAACAAAAATGTTAAAGGGAATAGGAAAAAGAAGGGATGAAAGACTGTTAGTCCCACTTTTGTGGTTTATGTGCACACTTATGAAGTTATCCTCTGGGAAAGAAGTTTAGTAGCGGACACCTGTGCTTCAAGAAAGTGATTTTTAGTTGTTCAGAGATTGGTACTTGTGTCGCGGAGGGAAAAAAAGGAATATTAAAGGATTTCAGAATTTTTGAGTAGTGTGGCGGCACATAGCTACCAGATTACCGAACCATCTAGTCTGGAACCTTCTAGAACTTTTGGGACCTTTGTTGTGTGTATGTGTAATTAGCTAGCTTAGTGTTAATTGATGTCACTGAGACCATATAAGGCCTCATGCTGTTTTTGAATATTGTTCTGTCTGCTGTTGAAAAAGAAGTTTGCTAGATTCGCTTCAGTTGTTTATATAATAGACTGAATAGAAGAATGCAAATATTTTTGTACCTAGTGGAATTCTAGCAGCATGTGATTGATTTATGCGTCTTCTTGATCATTATAACTGCAAGTAAGGACTGTTGAGATTATGAAATTAGCATGCTGGTAGTCAGGGCAAATTATCATTCCAGCGTTAATTCTCCAGGGATGATATCAGGCAGCTGTCTACGTTGGTGGGTGGAATGTCTGATTTGTTACTCATCAGACCAGCAATGAAATTAGATAGTCGTAGCAAATAGAGATTATGGGTGATTATGTAATTTTGTTTAATCTTATTTAATCTAATGTACTGGGTATATTGGCTTTTTAGATAGTCGTAGCAAATAGAGATTATGGGTGATTATGTAATTTTGTTTAATCTTATTTAATCTAATGTACTGGGTATATTGGCTTTTTAGTAGGCAAAAAGCTTGACATGGTGAGCACTGTAATTAAGGGCTAGAAATTTGGTAGGAGGTTCAATTTGGTAGTCGATCATATTCAATAACAAATTGATTACATGAAAATTGATTTTAAGAACGATGAAACAAAAATTGATTTTTACCCAATTTAATGGCATAATATCAGACCCAAGAGAGAAAGGAAAGTTTGACTTATTTTTATTGCAATGCTCTATCGAATTATAATGGTTTGATCCTATCAGGGTTGGGATATTAATGCACTTTCACCATCTTGTAGGAAAAGAGATGCACGAGTTGACTGGTTATACAGTGGTCCTGCTAGTAGTGTCGATAGGGAGGAATACCTGTTAGGTAAGAAGATCGACAAGCTGATAGACCCAACGCTTGTAGAAGAAGAAAGAGAGAAAGAGGTGAGTAAAGTTGAAGTTACAGGAATGAATGTATTTCGTCTTTGCCTTGGTGATGATGAGCCTGTGTCAACTAACTTGCGTAGTTGGGTTGAAAAAATGTATTCGAATGACATACCTGGCTGCACAATAACAATTATCAGAATGGCAGGCCCTGAAGGTATAATTCCAATACCAAGCATAATGTCAACAAGACCCGAGACAGTGCAATTATCGTATTGTACCCATATTAGGTATTTTTTAGCATCAGGAATGAGATGCCAGGCCAGTTGAATGCACATCTGGAGTGGTGACACACAATTTTCACTTGATGACCTTTGGATTGACATAACTTTCCGGTATTGAGTGCTGATTTGTGGCAATTACGCTAGCTTTCATCTTTACAGTTTTAATGTGGAAACGTTGCCAGATTCCAGACAATGCAATACGAATATGAATGTGTTGTCCTTGTTTGAATGCTGTAGTTGTTGGGGCTCGAGGGAGTCCTTCGTTAATTGATTAAATGGTGTTTCTTGGCTGTGGGTCTGTCAATATCATCAAGTGATTTGTTCCTCAACTACCTCCAACACATGCATGCCAGCAGTCTTGGATTTCTTGGATTTTGTCTCTTGTGTGACTGGACAAAATCTTTTAGTATTCTTTGGGATACAATATAATTTTGCCACCTGATGAATAGCTTAATTCGTCCCTCAATTAAATCTAATTTGGGCACTTTTCGATAGTCCTAAGACATGTCCAAGCAGAGGGGGGGATCATGATATCAAGTGGTGTACCTCTCTATTTGAGTACCCACTCAGACATACTTTCCTAGGCAATAGATTTTTTGTTTATCAGTCTTTTTGTTTTGTCTTATAACTGCTTCCTCTTGACTCTCTCTCACACAAATTGTCTCAACCTGCCCACTTTTTTGCATGCAGGCTCTTGCATCAGGTCCTGGAGCTCTGTTTGTAGGGGGTGGCAGCAGTGGAGCCAACAGCACCACTGACCTAGCCATGAAGGTGAGGGAGGACCCACTTTTCCTCATCAAGCAGAAAGAGGAAGAAGCCAAAAAGAAGCTTGCCAGTAATCCCATTAAACTCCGACAGCTTCAACAGGTTATTACCTGCATTGGTTTACCCAAACCACCCTTGTACATATGACTGTAGGAACCTTACATTTTTCATTGTACAGTTGCTGGCAGCTGAAGGGAAGACAAGTAAATCTAAGAAGAAGAAGCATAAGAGGAGCAGAGAACAACATTCTGATTCTGAGTAAGTGTATAGCCAGAAATTCTTGAAGCCAGTACTGGGAGCACTGGTCACTTGCGTATTATTCTATCTTTAAGATCTCCACCTCCTTCTCGGAGAGCTAGAAGTGATTGTAGTCCCTCCCCTCCAGAAAGCCGCTCCCATCAGCATCATCACCACACCCACCACCACCACCACCACCAAGACAGAACAGAATCCTCTCATAAACGGTAGGTGGTGATATGGATGGTATTCATTAAAGAGGGCCGGGGCCTAAAACAGGTCAGGGAATATGGTCATATGTTTACTGGAGTCACCTAAAGGAGGTGGAGCCCATAGTATAGCTGATCACATTACAGGACATTTGCTAACCTACTTATCTTTGAAGAATTGTTTTGACGTTTTTTGTTTTTTTAAAATTAACTCTGTAGTTCAGCACACCATTCTCCCCCAACCAGACCGTCATCAAAGTATCGACAACCACACTCAAAGCTTCGATCCAGAACTAAGTGAGTCCTTTTACATACATCTCACTTCTTTCTTCTTTTTTTTTTTTTTTTTTGAAATGGCTGCTTTGTCTTTGCTCTCAGGGGAATGGATCCAGAAGAGCTGGAGAGACGACGACAAGAAATGATGGCCGATGCCAAGTACGAATTATGAAATGAAGGGAGCCATTTAGTGCTAAGTGCTAAGTATACAGTGAGAAGTTCCCAAATAGTTTGTGAGGGTTACTATAGTTGAGTGCTTTCTTACATGAAGTTACATGAAGTTCCCAAAATAATTATTAATGAGGATCAAAGTTCTTAAGTAATTAATAGGATTAGTTTCAGTTCCCAAGTAATCAATCATTCAGAAGGATTACAGTGGAGTACCTTTTCCATTAGGTATGTGGACCACAACCACTGATCTATAGAGTAACCTTCATATAATTGATTATTGGAACGTATACATGACTTTAATAATCAATTTTAATGATTGAGTGATGGGCTCACATCAGGGAGTTCCCACTGTAGCTATAGAGACAGACAGTACCGATTAGGAACACCAAGTAGCAAATTGGATATTATCATGGGAGTGGAATTCAGATCCCCATAGCCATACACAAACCATCTGTTTATCATTTTTTTTAAACTATATTTTTTACAGGGAACATGATAGAAATAGAGAACGAAGACTGAGACAACATGAGCAGGTGCAGTTTACGTCACATTGCCTTGATGTGTGTGTGTGTGTGTGTGTTGTGAAATGCACGTTACTTCATACTTCTTTTCATTTTGTACTGTTTTTGCCTCTGGCGCCACACGAAATTCTTAGTAGCCCACACCTCTCTAGTGAACATTATCCCAGAAAGTAAGGTAATTCTTAGTTACCACACCTCTAGTGAACATTATCCCAGAAAGTAAGGTTATACAGTGGAATTCTTAGCTACCACACCTTGTAAGAATTCTATTGTAATCAAGAAATTACAGTGAGGGGATACAATACCTCATGTTTAGACTATGGTCTACCAATCTGATAATTACTAAATGATTGTGCACTTTCCCAGTGGTAGTATATATCAATACTTTGATCTCCATTTACAATAGGAACAACAGAAGATGGAAGAACTAGCCAAAACAGTGAAGTCGGGAGATTTTTTGCAGTAAGTTTCATGCTCTGAGTAGAAATAATAATGTGCAATAATGTACTACAATAATTATCATCCAGCCAGCCATGGGCTTGTTTATGAGGAAATTAGTGAGCAAAAGTATGATGAGACCCTTTACCCAACCATCAAGTTGTCACGATTTTGGTTCCATAATACTATTTTACATAATAGGTCTATGCGGGTCAAGTCGCTTAGTTCCAGCAATTCACTCAGTGATAGGATTCACAGAAACATTAACTCTGTTCAGAGAACTTCAGCCAAACTTGACTCCAATTTCATGTCCAAGTAAAATACATTACTTCTTGTCATACTCACTGAATTGTATTTTTATGCACAAAGAATATGATAAAAAATGATTGCTCTCTAATTAAAGGAAGCTAACATTAACTGGAAATCTTGTGGTGTGGCTTTGATTTCTTCCAACATATGCCTCACAGGAGCCTTGCTCAGTAAGTCCTCTAAGGAGACTTCCATACAGCTCCTGTCGTGTCAGGGTGAAATACATACCATTATTAATGACCGGCAGCATAAGGAATCTTACATTATAATTAATAGGAGACATATAATCTTCCATTCAGTCACTCTGAATGTGATGGAGTGTCTGGTCAATCTGCAAAGAAAGATTTCCGTAAATGATACCCAATATATGCCTCGATAATTATTGCTAAGCAGTGGATTCTTTACAATGACATTGATGCTATCAGCTTTGGTTCGTTGTTCCAATGGCAGGGGATATCCTGACCCATGAACTGACCTGAATTTTGATACAGTTTTGCTGATTTGAGGGAGAATCACATGAAATGGAAGGTCCAGAGTTGAACAAACTCCTGAGAGATGGCGACGCAACTGATTAGTAAATAGACTTCGCTGTATTCGGCTTACATCAACGCTGTCCACAGGGGGCAAAAATATCATCTCAGACTCTTCCTTGTGTGATCTGCTACTTTCATCATGTGATGTATTCCCTTCATCATGTGATAAGTTCCTGCCATCATATGATGTATTCTCGTCATCATGTGCTGTATTCTCCTCATCATGTGATAAGTTCCTGTCATGTGATGTATTCTCTTCATCACGTGATAAGTTCCCTGATGTATTCTCTACATCATATGATAAGTTCCCTTCATCATGCGATGTCTGTCTTTCACTACATGATGTCAACTTGTCATGTGATTTGTGGAGTTCACTTTGAGGCAGTGAGATCCATGTCGAGATGGCATTGAGCAGCTTACTGACTTGTGATATCGTGGGTGGTTGAGGGATTGTGTTCTCATCATTACCAGCCAAGTCATCACTTCTAGAGGACCTGGATATGTCTGACACTGGTTCCAAAACATGGAGAATGGGGATTGATTTCTCCTTGATGGGAGCAATCTGTGGTGGTTCAGGTGTTTTTGAGCAAGATTTATGCTCAATGGGATCTAGTTTTAGACGAGAATCCATTTGTTTTACATCCTGTGCAACACTGCCTTGTTTTCCTGACAAAGAATCTCCATGAGATAAGAGTTTGAACTTCACTTTTCTAAAGGGCAAGTACAAATAATATAATTGACTCCCTGAATCTTCTTACAACCAGGACACTTCAGTGTGTCCCACTGATTCATTCCTGAAATGAGGATACCCCTCTAATCAGGACACTTTCTCCCCCAGTCCTAATAGTGTCCACAAGTTTACCGGAACTCACATAGGATTAGTTCGTGACCATAGGGGCAAAGTTGAAAGCTGTGCAGCAAAGTATTGTGAACAGTTGTAGCACTTGTCACTACAAAATTTCTGCAATAGGAAAGCTGAAGTATACAATTCTTTCCCTAGTTCAGTCCTACCTTTCTCTCAGTGAGGTCAATGACCTGTTTTTTTGTGACCGACACATGGTACTTCTGCTTGGTGATAGGACCCAATAACGTATCACAGAGAGGGTACCCACACATCTGCTCTATATTCCTCTCCTCAATAACATCCTTGTATTGATTGGCAGATAGAATCTCACCCTATCAGCAAACATCACTTGTTAAATACTGGTAGCTGCTAGATAAAGCAAACACACCGCTTCAAGAACCTGGTCATCGGAGATATCTCTCTCAAGGAGCTGTTCAACACATCTGAGTGCCTTTGATTCACAAGATGCTCTGGTTGGTCTACTTCTAGATTTGTGCATCTTCCTATTCTAGAAAAAGCGCACCACATAAGCTTGGGGAATTTCCCTAGCGCTGACTCAGCGGAACAAAATGTCTACATCAGATGAAGCAGGATCGGGTTGTCTGCACTTCGACTACGATGAGTTGAAGAAGGCTACCAATGGCTTTGATACACGGCCAATAAAAAATGGCGGTTGTAAGCTAGGGGAGGGAGGATTTGGACCGGTATTCAAGGGAAAACTCAAATTCACTGACGTCGCCATCAAGATTCTCAGAAACACACCAAAGGTTCGGCATAGTGTGATTGCGGTCTTTTGTTTTAATCTCCCTCTCTCTACTGTGTATTCAGGGAGACAGTGGAGCAGCTAAATTGGCAACAGAACAGTTTACAGCTGAAGTCAGGTTCCTCACTAGGTATGTGGCTAGTCTCGTGTAGCCAGACCCAATTCTTTCTTTTTATATCAGGTGGGAGGAAGAGAGTGCTATAAAAAGAAAGAATTGGGTCTGGCTACACGAGACTAGAAACCTGGTTATAGTGGTCACCCTCGAGCCAGCAAGCTGTTATAGACCATTTTTTGTCAGGGGTGTGTAATCACATGATACTGTAGAAGGTATGATGATCCTTACCTAAAAATTGTTCTTATGTAGGGCAGAAGCTTCGAAGCTGGCTAGCTGTATTGAAGAGTGCCTTTCTAGTTGCTGTGCAATAGGCTGCACTAAGTGGTACAGCAAAGAAAAAGGACAGATTCCTATCAATTAAAATCATGCTTGGCCACTTAAACATCGTCAATCCACATAGCTCCAGGTACCATATGGATCAGGCAAGTCTTCTTTGTCAATCTTGAGCTTTTCAGCATACCTTCTTTATGATAGAGAAGTACAATAGGATCGCGTAAAATGCTCTGATACAGATCTATAGCTTGCTCTCTGAAAAATATTAGCTGCTATTGTTTCTTGCCCTACGCAACATGCGACTAGCGCGCGCCCTAGCTAATCGCGTGGGTGGGTCTATCATGTGAGCTTATGAGTCACACCCCAGACAAAAAATGGTCTATAAAGAGGTGGCCTGCTAACTCGAGTTGAAATGTACCTCTTGGGACTTGGACCCCTGGCTGTTATGGAGAGGTGACCTGCTTATACGGTGACCATTATAACCAAGTTCCACTGTAGTAAATTTTGGCAGAACCACAATAATAATTTTTCACCATTTACTGGAGCTTCGTATTTCTATACAGATTCCGGCATCCAAACCTTGTAACCCTGATTGGATACTCCAATGCTACTGGTTGGAAGAGTCTTATTTATGAGTACCTTCCTAATGGAACTTTAGAAGATGCTCTTGATATCGGAGTGAGTTCATTTAGGGATGGATTTGAGTACATCTTTATTTTTTCTGTTTCAATCAGTACACATTCATGGGCAATGAGAGTGACCAGAAGGATAAAAAGAAAGAAGGAGCAGATAAGAAGAAAAAAGGTGATGGAGGAGTGCATATTCCATGGATGTGCCGGATGTCTATAGCGCTAGACACAGCAAGAGGACTGTCCTACTTACACACAGCAGACAGAAAGAGGCCCTTAGTTCACAGAGATGTTAAAAGGTACAAATTAATATATTGGGACCAGGAAAAGGTGTCCTATTACTATTAGAGGTGACCTAGTAATGTGTAAAGAGAGAAGACCTCAATTTATAAAGGAATATTTTTGATGCATAGTGCTAATGTTCTACTGGATTTGTCATTTCGTGCTAAAGTTGGTGATTTTGGACTGGCCCGTCCACTTGATGATTCCGCTAAGAATGCGCTTCAAACGAAACGTGTTGTGGGGACCTCAGGGTACATCCCTCCAGAGTACTACAAAGGGACCATCACCACCAAAATGGACACTTATGGATATGGAGTGATTTTGCTGGAGATTATTTCTGGAATGCCTTCCTATGACCCTCAAAGAACACCAAAAGACCTGGTAACCTGGTACATTAAATATTTACTGATCGGTGGTTTAGAAGTGATCTCTCTCTCTCTCTCTCTCTCTCCTTCCCTCTCCCCCTCCCTCTCTTCCCTCCCTCTCTCCTTGTGTAGATAACATATATGGAAGCAGACATGGAGGAAGATAGACCTAACATTTTGTGCACCAAGGTGGATGAATTTGCTGGAGACTGGCCATCTCCTGCTTTTTTAGGACTTTTTCGCATTGCCAAGAAATGTATTGAACCAAAACTTCACACGCGACCTGAAATTGCAGAAGTAGGAAGGAATTTGAATTCAGGACATCAAGGGCATTAATACCTTTTTTTCCCTTCTGTTGCAGGTCTATCCTTTGCTTGCAGAATTGGTCACACAGAGTGCAGTGGAACATGCTAAACAGGCAGCTTTCAAACCCACCAAAAAATATTAGTCATTTCTCCCTCATTCTCGCGTAGCCAGACCCTTTTTCTTGGGGGACAAGCGAGATGATACAAAGGGGGATTTCCCAAGCGCTGACTCAGCATCTGCATAGAGCTCGAGATGTCGAGCGTGGCAGGGTGCCTGCATTTTGAGTACTCCGAGCTATGTGATGCTACTGGCAACTTCAGTACCAGCTACCTGCTGGGAGAAGGGGGATTTGGACCTGTGTATAAAGGAGAGCTTAAATTCACGGAAGTGGCCATCAAAAAGCTGAGAGATACCTCCAAGGTCCGAGGTCCAGTCTTTTATTCGAGGCTAGCTAGATCATGTTAGCTGAGCTAGCTAGGTTTATTCTCTTCCCTTTACCAACAGGACGACGCTGAAACAGCTAGTTTGGCAGCAGAACAGTTTGCTGCTGAAGTGAAATTTCTCACTAGGTAGGCCTGTAGCTAGCCAGTTGTGTAGTTAGTAGGCTCTAATTTGAGGTCTAGATATGTGATTGTGAATGGCATCTCTTGCAGTTTTAGACATCCGAATCTTGTCACTCTTATGGGATACTCTCTCTGTGGGGGTTGGAAATGTCTCATTTACGAGTATCTTCCCAATGGCACTTTAGAAGATGCTCTCTTAAGAGGAGTAAGTTTATTCTACTATGGCAATTAAATTACACACGTCTCTCTTTTTGAAGTACAAAAAGTTGAAAAACAATGCTACACAAAGGGATATTTATCTTCCATGGATGTGTCGGATGTCCATATCACTAGACACAGCTAGAGGACTGTCCTACTTACACACAGCAGACAGAAAGAGGCCCTTAGTTCACAGAGATGTTAAAAGGTTTATTACTAGAAACGTGGTACTGGTAGCTACTATCAAAATACAGTGGAACCTCTCAATAAAGGACGCTCTAAAAGACAATAAAAGACCATCTTTTGATACAAAATAACCTCCAATAGAGGACAACTTCTCTACAAAGGACAACACAAAGTGTCCATTATTCGGAGGTTCTGTTGTATGACCAGTAGCCAGTGCCCTTTATGATTGAGCAAGCCACCACTGATAGTAACTTATGATTTATGATGTAGTGCTAATGTTCTGCTGGATCTGTCATTTCGTGCTAAAGTTGGTGACTTTGGACTGGCCCGTCCACTACATGACAGGGATCTCAAGACTGAACATATCATGGGTACATCTGGGTACATCCCTCCAGAATACTATAGAGGAGTCATCACCACCAAAATGGACACTTTTGGATATGGAGTGGTATGTAGTGGAGTAGCATATCCAGGCAGTGGGCCTATTTTATGCTGCGTAGATTTTGTTGGAAATGATTTCTGGACAGCCTTCATATGTTGAGGCTAGAGAACAAAAAGATCTAGTAAGCCAAATTAGATTGAGTTTCTCTCTCTTTTATCCTCCTCCTCCTCCTCCCCCCCCCCCCCCCCCCCCCCCCCCCCCCCCACAGATTTCATTTATGGAAAAAGATATGGATTCAAATGATGCTAGTATTCTGTGCACCAAGGTGGATCCAAATGCTGGAGACTGGCCATCTTCTGCTTTTGTGGAACTCTTCCGCATTGCCAAGAAGTGTGTTGAACCAAAACTTGTCCATCGACCTGAAATCGCAGAGGTAGGTCCTTGACAAGCATTCTGGTGGAACCCATAGTCCATTCCACATGAATGCAACATGTAAACGTAGTGTCTTATTGAAATGACCTTATCATATCTGACAGGTGTACCCTGACCTTGAAAAGATCATTACACGTAGTGCAGAAGATTTTAGCGAGCAATTACGATATACGAATAAAACATCGATATAATCACATGCCACAACACACACGATCATTTAGACCCATAGGCCATGTCATCTATGATGGTGATAATATTATATAATACACCCAAAATAGTGATAATCATGTGCAAGCTCCTTTACTTAGCAACTGGTATATAATGGGCATCATTATCATGAGATAAAAACCTGCCAGCTAACAAGGAGTGAGTGAGTGAGTAGGCTATGCTAGATTTATAACCACCAGAACTCGTCCAAAGCAAAGATATATGTACTTTAATCAATTGGACACTGAATGCAATGAAATAAGTGATAAATTCTCCATTGTTCAGCATTGTATCCTTTGAGTTGCTGGGGTGTCGTCTTTTGTTCACGATATGCACATTACTTTAAGGAAAAATGTAGCTAAATGTGTTGGTGGTTATTTTGATTCTAACTTGGTCTGTTGAAAGGGATGGATGTTAGTGATACCTTAATCTCTGCCAAATCAGTGTGAACTGTATTGAAGTACACCCAGTTCCTCTTGACCCTGCAAACCACTCCACACTTGTTAGATCTGAAAGAAATACAGAGTTCATTAATCTCAGTGCAGGGTCACAGTAGTTGTCTGTCTAATAAATTCCAGCACCACTAAGGGATAAAATGTGGTATCATAAGACAAGAGTAATGTACTTACTTGCATTTGGGGCAAGGTAAGGTAAGAAGCATCCTGGACAGTCTGACTCGGTACAGTCACAGAGATCAGAGATGGTGTTGGGCTGTTCTCGTCCTTCACACAGACGGCTATAAAGTTAAAAAGAAGCATTAAATTTTTGATTATAGTATTAATTTTCATAATGATCCAAAGTTTGTACCTTTTCTTTTGAGGGGCTCTTCATTTGTGGTCCAGGACTCTAGATCTGAAACTTGAGTTTCTTCAATTCTTTTGCTATACGCTATCAGGTTTAACACAACACACACACATACACAATTTTAACATTGAGAAAGAGATTTTTGCTGGCTAGGTACTTACAGGTGTATCTACGTTTGTATTGACCTGCTCCTCGTCCAACTCTAACTCTACTATGAGAGCTGGTACTGGGGTCCTCCCCTCTTCATCATGCATGCTATAAATATTGGCTTTAAAAACAGGGGGTGCAAAAATGCCTAAGGGGATACAAAATCCACTACCACATTTTTCAGTGGATTTGGTATGGGGGGGGGGGGGTGGGGGGTGCCGAATTTCCTGTGACACCTGTACCCCTACGTAGATATGCATACGGTAACCCTTTCCCTTCCCTTGGGTTGGTAAAGGGTCGGCCCGCGAGACTATAGTGTCTTATTGAAATGATGATCTTTACCTATTATCATATCTGGTGTACCCTGACCTCGAAAAGATCATTACACGTAGTGCAGCAAACAATTACAATTATAAACTTGATATAATCACATGCCACAACACACAATCATTTAGACCCATGTCATCTATGTATATATAATACACCCTATAATAGTGATAATTATGTGCAAGGTCCTCACTTAGCAGCTGGGCATCATGAGAAATAAAAACCAAGTGAAAGTGAGTGAGTAGGCTATGCTAGATTTATAACCACCAGATCTCGTCCAAAGCAAAGATACAACAGTATATGTACTTTAATCTGATGAATACAATGATATAAATTCTCCATTGTTCAGCATTGAATCATAGTGTATCCTTTGAGTTGCTGGGGTGTCATCTTTTGTTCACAATATGCACATTACTTTAAGAAAAAATATTTGCTTATGGTTGGTGGTTATTTTGTTGATCTGTTGAAAGGGAGTGAATCAGTGTGAACTGTATTGAAGTACACCCAGTTCCTCTTGACCCTGCAAACCACTCCACACTTATTAGATCTGAAAGAAATACAGAGTTAATTAACCTCAGTGCAGGGTTACAGTAGTTGTCCAATAACAGCACTACTAAGAGATAAAAACTAAAATGTGGTATCACAAAGGACTTGAAGACAAGAGTAATGCACTTACTTACACTTGGGGCAAGGTAAGAAGCATCCTGGACAGTCTGACTCGGTACAGTCACAGAGATCAGAGATGATGTTGGGCTGTTCTCGTCTTTCACGCAGTCGGCTATAAAGTTAAAAGAAGCATTTTGCTTAAAGCATTGATTTTCATAATGACTCAAAGTTTGTACCTTTTCTTTGAGGGGCTCTTCATTTGTGGTCCAGGACTCTGAAACTCGAGTTTCTTCAATTCTTTTGCTATACGCTATTAAACACAATTTAACATTGAGAAAAGCTGGCTAGGTACTTACAGATGTATCTACGTTTGTATTGACCTGCTCCTCATCCAATTCTAGCTCTACTATGAGAGCTGGTACCTCTTGATCTTCCATCCATGCTATGATCAACAGAGCATGCGCACAGATATCATCATGATGTAACTAAATTCCCGCGCAAGGGATAGCCCCAATAAGCCGTTTCCTCTCGGAGAGATCTATGAAATCGAAAGCAAGGGTGAGCGAGTTATACGTGCTGACCTACAGGAGACGTGAGTTAAGCAGCTCAGCTAGTTTGGTTATGCACACTCAACTCAGATAATATTTCTTACATAGGAAGATTCTATTCTCAAAATCTGCTTGTACTGGCCGACAGATATGACCTCTCACTCTCCCCAGCAAAACACTACTGCGAAGAAAGCAGATACAAAAGAATTCAAGAAGCTAGCAGACTTGGATTATGTTTCTCTGAAGAAGCTAGCAAATAGACTAGACATCCCTGGTGAGAGAAACTGGCGGAGTTTGATAGAGAAGGTGCCCGGGGTTCGTTACGACCCTCTAACAGTGGAGAGATTTGGTTTGAATGCCAATAAGAGTGATGGGAGTCCAGGGTACGCTCTGCTCACAGACATGAGCAACAGGGGAGTAACTTACGACCAGCTCATCACTGCCCTGAAGAGAATGCATTTTGACACTGCTCTGCAGGACATTGGCTACAGAGGTAAGTGTGCTCATGAGTATTGAGAGTACTCAGATTGTTCTGACTCTCCTTTGTGTGTTAGACCATTAAGAGTAGTATATTGACAGTATGTACTTGTTTGAGCATATGAGCCAGGCATACAGGGAGTAGGTCTCTTTGGAGAGGTCAAGATAGGTGCTATTGGGAGGGTGGAGAGGTGGTCTCATTACAGGGTGGTGTTTTGCATTTAAGAGAACTTGAAGATTCCTCTCTTCCATGGGGTAATATTGGCCTCCTTTCACTACAGAGAGTGTCCAGATCACTAAGCAACCCGAGGCCACTCCAGGAGTAGAAGGTCAGCAGCTGGTCCTGGAGTGCAAAGCAACTGGGGTGCCTAGCCCATGCTTTCTGTGGTTCAAGGCTCCCAAAACGCCTCTCTCCGATCAGACGTCCGATACCCTCATCATCCAGAGTTTGAGCAAGGAAGATGCTGGGAGGTATTGCTGCCGTGCTGAAAACAAAGTCAACATCGTCTTTACTCCCTGGGTGGAGGTCAAAGTACAGAAGCCGCAAGTTGTAAATGGAGGTGAGAGAGTTTGGACTAGACCAATAACACTCGAGTGTGCAGTCTGTGACTGTTAAAACTTAAGTCAGTCGACCAAGGGGCTATAATGTCCTTAGGGAATAATGACCATCAAGAGATGTAGAAAGTGTGATCTCCAAATTTGGAGTAAATGAGTTCTCAAGGTGAAGAGTCAACACAGATGGACATACAGTGTGTGTGTTTTTTGATTGACTGATGTTTATTTTTTGTGCAGCGTATCTACCAGGAACACACACGATAATAGGTTAGCAATTTTACTATTTAGTGATCACTTCACTTTTTGGTGCAGTATAGGTCCTTAGTTCAGGGAGTCCAATATGTATATGGTGGACCCCCTTAATGCAGGCACTTAGGGACCAGTACAGTGTCAGCGTCAGTGATTCACATTAAGTACAGTACAGCAGAAGTTTTGGTTATACAAAAATTGAAATGTGAACCATTTTTAATTCCCTTGATTTTACCTTCTGCTATGTGCCACCATAGACTTCATGTTATTACCAGAGAATTATTCTTGAGTGTGGTGTCATTTATTTTCTCTCCAGAGGGTCCAAAGATTTACATGCAGTCTCCTAGTGACATGATGATCATGGTGGGGGATGAGCTGCGTCTTTTTGTGGAAGCCAAGTGTTCGGGTGGGGGTAAGTTGTTCTACCAGTGGTTCCGAGAGGGAAAGAAACTCAACTATGGCAATTCGAGGGAACTATTGGTGAAGCATGTCAATCTGGAAGACCAGGGCTCTTACTATTGTCAGGTCAACTCCGAACATGGAGGAAGCTCTCTCACAAATGGCACTCAAGTTAAAGGTGAGATTTAATTATTCGATTTTTAAGTGGCAGTCAATTCTACAGTAATTGGCTGATGTAATGTGTAGCGGTGGTGACTTCCCTTTTGCACACTGGTTGAAAGTACATACCATCATGATAATTTTGTTTCATCATCACAATGTCTGCAAGGCTACATGCAGTGTGATCTGGGACATGCAAATTTAACATAGTTTTGCACTGTGCTGGCATAGCTATTGAATGAGAATAACCATCACTCCATCACTTATTTTTTATCATCAAATTTATAAGCATTAAGGCAGGGGACTAGGGCATTGGAGCATAGCATAATAAGGAGGGAAAAACAAAGTCCATGTCCCTATTATTGTTTTGATGCAAAGAAAGAGACAAACAAAGCTTGCACACTAGCAGCATGCCAGCATCCATTAGCGAGTTATGCAATATTTTGACCTTCACTTTCACTATTGTTATTTATAGCCACATACCTTACCTAATTATTTTGTCCTTTGATCCTTCCCTTTCTCCTCGTAGTGATTGACCCCCGCCAGATGGACCTCCATGGACTCCGCCAACAGATGGACCCACGTCAACAGATGGACCCACGCCAACAGATGGACCCACGCCAACAGATGGACCCACGCCAACAGATGGACCTACGCCAACAAAATCTTCACAATTTCAGTACCACTCAGCAGATGAGTCCACCCTTGGTCTCTTCTCCTGGTGGTAAGTCACACCACTTTAACCCCTTGAGTACTTTGTGCACTACCCATAATTATTAGTAGTGTTTCTACTTTAACCCTTTAGTGTCTCCACACCTCTGCTGTGCTGTTACATTAAACCTTTAGTGTCTCCACATGTACACCTCTGCTGTGCTGTTACATTAACCCATTAGTTTCTCCACACCTCTGCTGTGCTGTTACATTAACCCATTAGTTTCTCCACACCTCTGCTGTGCTGTTACATTAACCCATTAGTTTCTCCACACCTCTGCTGTGCTGTTACATTAACCCATTAGTTTCTCCACACCTCTGCTGTGCTGTTACATTAACCCATTAGTTTCTCCACACCTCTGCTGTGCTGTTACATTAACCCATTAGTTTCTCCACACCTCTGCTGTGCTGTTACATTAACCCATTAGTTTCTCCACACCTCTGCTGTGCTGTTACATTAACCCATTAGTTTCTCCACACCTCTGCTGTGCTGTTACATTAACCCATTAGTTTCTCCACACCTCTGCTGTGCTGTTACATTAACCCATTAGTTTCTCCACACCTCTGCTGTGCTGTTACATTAACCCATTAGTTTCTCCACACCTCTGCTGTGCTGTTACATTAACCCATTAGTTTCTCCACACCTCTGCTGTGCTGTTACATTAACCCATTAGTTTCTCCACACCTCTGCTGTGCTGTTACATTAACCCATTCGTTTCTCCACACCTACATTAATACTTTACCGTTTTGTGTGCTGTGTGATACCTTACCTTTAACCCTGTAGTATTTCCCACACCTCTGCTGCTACATATGTACTTTTTCAATTAACCCTTTAGCACCTCATCCACAGTATTCAGAACTTCCATCCAATACTGGCCACCCTCTGACGAGCCCAGATCAGTCCACTCGTCATATTTATACCAACTCCACCCCTTCTCAGGAAGATCTAATCCAAATGCATCATATGGAGCCGTATACTCCTAATATCCAGGGACATACCCAAGGACATACTCCAAATCCTGTCACTTATGGTGGTGGTGCTGAAGAGTACAATAACCATTTCAACGGAGTAGGCAGTGGGTACCAGCAGCCGGGGGTACAGTACACGCCCCAGGCAGAACTTCGTAGTCCATTTACTGAGATGCAGCCTGGTAATTATGGCGGAGGTGGGGGTTTCCCCGGAGGGGATGGTGGTGGAGGTGTGGCTACCCCAGGAGATAGCTATGTGCCACATGCTGATTTCACAGGACAGGTACAGCAATCGCCAGGTCTGTTACAGCACCAGCAGCAACAACAACAACAACAACAACAACAACAACAATTTAGGTATGAAGAAGAGTCCACTGGCCGAGCTCCAAGTAAGTCCCTATAATTATTATTGTAAATCCCTACATGAACACTGTAAGTATATCCCTGCTGATTAAAACTGACTATTGGGGGTGGGGCTGCCGCTGATACTTGTTAGGGAGGGAGGGAGGGAGGGAGGGAGGGAGGGAGTGGGGTACGTTGATCTCTGATCATAATGCCATGTTATCGATAGATTGATTTCTGCAGATGGTCATCCTGTGGATGGTGACTGTCCATGTGGACAGGGTGAGTTAACTTAATTAGTGGATCCAAATGATATACTGTTCAAATATCAATATTTGTCCCATATGGTGTTTATTATGTGCCACATATCACTCGTTCTCTACAGATGAACTTGCTGACCTGAATGATTCTTGCTACGACAAAGTGGCCCTGCTGATTGGGAACAAGCATTACGTGCGTGGGGAGCTCAAGCTCAACACGCCGGAGAATGATGCTCAGGATATGGCCGGTGTCTTGCTCAGTGCTAACTTCAAGGTGGTCTCATTGGTCAATCTCAACAAGGCAGAGATGGAGTCTGTGAGTGTTTTGGAGTTAGTGCTAATGGTCACTTTCCCTACAAAGGCCTACATTTTTTCATGATAGTGTAATTGGTAGTTTAGTCCCTTCCTCCTCCTCTTTCCACCCCTCCCTTTCCTCCACCCCTTCTAGACCCCTCCCCCTTTTTAGTGTTTAGCAATAGATATTGGGTTGACCAAATTGATTGGGCCAATCAAGTACTGTTGGAGCCTCTTACTAGCAGCCTCTCTGTTAAAGTGTTGCTTGAAAGGAAAAACCTGTTTCCTTGAAATGGTTGAAGTTGTTGAATGAGCAAACATCCCACAGGCTGTGAGGTACTTTGAGTCACTGTTGGGGAAGAATGTGTATGCCCTGTTCTTCTTTGCTGGCCATGGGTTTGAGCTGAACAGTAAGAACTATATGATGCCAGTGGATGCAGATGTGGAGAAGAACCCAGACCAGTGTCTTTGTGCTCAGAATGTCCTTCAGACAATGCAGGGGAAAGGCGCTAAGCTCTCCATTGTCCTCCTTGATATGTGCCGAGTCAATGCTTCTACTGCGTAAGTCAATGCTCTTACCATTATCATTTGATGACCCTTTACCTATTCCTTTTTAGCTCTCTCCCTTCCAACTTTGATTTGCTACAACCTCCTCAGGGTGCTAATGGTTACTTTGTCATTGGGTTTTCATGGTAAGTACAATGTTGAATTCTCTAAAATGTTCTCTATGGGTCAATGGTGCCTTCTTTCCCACAGTTCCCCTATGGAGCGTGCATTTGAGGCAGGGAGTGGGTCAGAGATAAAGGAAGAGGACAGAGACAACAGCATCTTTGTGTCTGCCTTCAAACGACATCTCCAGTCTGGATCAGGCTCCCTCAAGGAGCGCTTGGACACTTTGCTCACAGACTCTGCTGCAGGCAAGAGAATTAGATTTCTAAATTTGTACCCTTTTTTGATTTTAATCCATTTGAAGTAGCAGAATGGACTGTATATATAGCTAAAAGTGACTACTGGCCACTGTCTGCTTATTCTTGATTTGAATGCACTTTTTTCTCTCTCTTTCTCTTCAAAATATTGCTTAGGTGTTCGTGAGAGAGGTAAAGCTTTTCCTCTACCTTTGAACTCCTGGCAGAAGCCAGAGATTCGACACAACCTTGGGGAGAAGCTCTCTCTGGACGACCCCATCAAGAATGATTATGAACACGACTCCAAGCGCAAGGAGAGAGCTTACCTCTGGCAGTCTGCTCACAGTAAGTCGAGGTAGTATTAATAAATTGAATCACTGTCAGAAGTACACAAGTTATGTAATGGAGAACAGAATAATTTGGCAGGTGAATGGTCAAGTTGGCAACCATATGTAATTATGTACAATCCTAGCAAACTGACATCATTACTGTTCGCAGAACTATAGCATATTCCTGTAACATAGCAACTGTACAAATATGACATTGTGCGTACCGTAACTCCCATAGTCCAGGCAACAGTGCATGGCAACAACAGCTGCTCATGGTTTGTTTTACTGCTCTCTCTTGAAGAATCCATTGTTTGTTCTTTGCAGTTGTTCCTGACTCTGTGGTGGTTGGTTGCCGTGCCAATGAAAGTTGCAATGTGAAGGCAGGTGAACTAGCGCTCCGTCTTCATTTTGAAGCAGAGCATTCCAATGTGCTGATAGTGACCGCAGAGCTGCTCAATGGCTGTCTCACCACCTGTGAGGTTCTCACCATGGACATGAAACTCATGCAGTACTACGAAAACTCGGTGGGTAGAACCCTGTACTAATTACATCCAGTGTGTATGTGGGAAGGGGGGGTGAAATAGAGGATAGAGGAGGACAGAGTAGCAGCAGCAAATTTGGTTTGACATGCCATACGCATGTGGAATACTTAAAACACTGAAAAATTTTGTTTGAAAATGGAGACTATATACACAGTGGAACCTCTCTTATGAACTATTCAGGACACAATACAAACAACTTCCCTATTAGGGACATTTTTTCAAGGAACCAAACCATACTGCCAATACTAATTAAACCATTGAAGAGTGACTGTCCACTATAATATAGAGGCTCATGATTTAGAGCCCCCAAATCACTAGGCCAAAATTATGTTGTTGATTCTTGTTTGTTTATTGATGACCACAGCTATTTTGAACCATAATGGGACAGGGGGTTGTTATTGTGCAAGTGTTTTGGCAGGCAGTTTGATGTTTCCCTTTGTGTGTGTGGTCCAGGGTGTGACGGTGGCACCAATGGCGCTCAAGTGTCACGAAGATAACAAGGTGTATCGATACAAGCAGAACACTGAGTATGGCTATGGTCACCAACAGGTAATTAAAACTTATTATAAGGAGATGATAGTATTTTTAATAAGATTTTGAGTTGTGTATAGTATCACATGTAGTCTTGATTTCATACTCTCGGCCACACAAACTATATTTGCTGTCACAGATTTCCGTGTGAGAGAGGGAGGTCATTCTAATTTGTTTTAGTAAAAAATTTCTATTTCTTGATGCTTCCTCAAATATTAAGCCGACACAGAATTGCATGAGGGAGATGAGTAACTAGTTTGATCGGTCTTTGGGGTCTTACAGTAAGGCCTACTCTAACTGGAAAAAAAGGGGGGGGGGCTTTTGAGTGCAAGTCTAGACTAGAACGAAGGGTTGGACTCAGTTGGTTCAGTGGTCTCTGGGGAATAGGATGAGTTGTAGTTGGCTCTTTTCTTAGTCCCGCGAATAAATACATGACGTGTACAAGTGAATGCTATAGACTCTTGTGTGTCCATGTCCCTAGAAGTGAATTATTATTATTTTTGATGATGATGTACTTAGGCTGAAAAGGAGTTGGACCTGATGCACTTCAAGATACCGGATCTTCAGAAGATAAGAGTGAGTTGAAGGGCCATAGTATACAGATGATGTATGCTAGTGTGGGACTGTTACCGTGTACCTTTTGTTTGTTGTTATGCAACTTATTTTCAGTTTCCTTTGAAGTGTTATCAAATTAGCCTCTGGTGTACAGTAACCCTCTCCTAATAACAAATGTTGGGACCAACCAATTCTCCCCATTGTGTATAATATATCTTCAGAGATAGATAGCAGTGAAATCTTTGAAAAGTAGAACATCATGTGACCTCATAATGAACCTCGGCCTCATAATTATGACCTCCTTTGAGCTGTCATGTGACTTACAACAATGACACTTCATAGTGAAACCTGTCTAAGTACACTTCTTTCTAAAATAAAAAGGACCTCTTCTCGGACCCAAGGTGGTCATTACAACATTATAGTAATTGTACAGTTATAAGAGGGATTTGTTTCGTTTAAGAGTGAAATCTGTTATCATTGTCAGAGGTCAAATGATATCTCATATCCTTGTATAATAGACGGAAACTGTGACACTGGTGATCACGGTGGATTACCAGATCGAGCGTCGAGTGATGGAACGGCAGGGGAGGAACAGGGAGCGCCGACAGTGCGAGGTGAGGCACGTCATGACCCCGCCCCTCTATGCTAAGATTCTCAGCAGAGTGAAAGAGACCCCATCCACATCTCCTTACGTTCAGCCGTATCACAATACCACCACCTTCATGACACACCCCACCTAATCCTTCCCCTCGGGCTGTTGTAAAACTGTCCAAGGCACACTAATTTTTCCCTCCATCAAGACAAACTTTAATCATTTTAAAATACATTGTTTTTTAAGATCAATTCTTATCTTTAATGCTTAACCTAGGTCTTACAATGGGCGCACTGTCCCTTTCATAATAATAAGCTCCAGTATTAATTTTAGTGAGGCTGTATAGTGTATATAGCCTTCACAGATGGGTTGTAGTTAATTCATATTGATTACAGAATGTGTGGTGATGATCATGTTGTTGCTGCCATGGATGCTCTCAGGATATGCAGTTCCTGCAAGATGGAGTCCACAATACTAGCAACTGACAGAGAGAGGTCATTAATGAATATGGCTGGACTTCCTTCTTCCTGTGTTGGAAGCTCTAGAGCATCAAACTGTGACTGAAGCAGTTCAGGTGACATAAAGTGTTCCCTGCGTCCTCTTAATCGTTCACTGATCACTTCTTCCGTTCCATTTAAGAGTATAAACACGCACTTTTGACCCGACCCTTGCTTTGACCCCACTAGGATGCTCCTGTAGGTTTTCCTTAGAGCTGAGCAAGCCAGTATCCCCTTCACCCAGCCACTCTTTACCCAATCATGAACTGATTCACTGTTTCTCTTCCCACTGCGAGTATATTCTTCATCTTGCTCTTCTGCCGTGCTTACCCATTCTTGTATGATCTTGCTTAGAGCCTGTAACCATGGCAAACGATCCTAGCAGAGTTGCAGATACAATATAGTTAAGGATGCAGAAGTCTGTATTCATTAGACTAGGACTAGGGCTAAATTTGGTGTGGAGATCTCCAACCATTCTGGAACACATGACAGGGTATTTTCTACATATGGAACTGTCACATGTAGAATAGGATCACAATAACACTCGTAGGTGAAACCAGTAAGTCATTCTGCAACGCACCTGGTCGGTGAGTGGAATGCCCCTTTGCATCTTCTCAACATTACTCTCTGAGTGCCAGTCATCAGCATCACAGAATGCACAACCAATCTTGAGTATAATATACAGAATCATCACCCTATTGTCCCAACAATAGGGTCTGTTGAGTCTGTTGAGACAACACATCTTACCTTTGATGCAAGGGCCTTGGCTACAGTGCTCCTGACAGTCAAGAAAGATTACTCGTGTACAAATCAAGCTGTTACTTACTTTCCACTTCCACATACACCCATCACCACTAGCACCACCATCACACACTGTATGCACTCTTCACATATGCCCCCTGATCAATTACGTCACGCCTCATTAGCAAGGGGGCGTGGAGTTCGAGTGATACTATTTTAGTCGGCTTAGTAGCTAATAGTACAACAACTAACTCAGAAGCTAAGTCTAAGTTAGAAGGTAAAATGTTCAGCCACTTTGGTATCAGGAGAAGAAGACCTGCCGTGAAGACATTCAATGTTATTACTTTGGATGGAAACACGCTTACCTTCAATATTGATGTTAGTAGCTAACTTACTAGAGCCAGAAGCTAGCTAGCTAGCTAGCATCTACCTACAGAATATTGCGAACTAACAGTGCAGCTATGCTAGCTACTAACTAGATAGCTAAATCACTACGAAAGTTTTGGTAATAAGAAGGACCAGCTGCAAGTATGCTATGTCGCCTGTTATTACTTATAGGGACGCAGTAATGGAAAAGAATTGCTGGATAAAGTCTTGCAAGAATGTGGCATCACTGCTGACAAAATATACTTCAGTCTTGCTACACAGGAGGCAAACTATCTGGTAAGTTTTTATATCACAGTAGTATTTTCTTGCAGGTAGTTAATTGCATTACTGTTCCACAGAGATGGATTTTACTGCACAAGCCACTGAAAAAGCAGCTGTCAGGTATGCTAGTCAACATAATGTGATTAAGCACACCTGTCCATTTTGATATTTATCACGCACCACACACAGGACATTCTCCTTACACCATTCTCTTTCGAGTCTACATTTATCCTTACAACCACCATTCCCTTCTGCAGTCACTATCCAGGTACATTAGCTTGTTAGGGCATGGTTATGTCTTGTTGTGTGTTGTAGATAACCAGTGCTTCCCTGGAGACTGTTGTCAAAGATATCAGGAACAGTAATGTCAGCTATGTAATTGTTCATTAGTGCACAGAAAATATTCACCTTTGAGTTAATCTCGGTACATGAATTTCCTCATTAAGTAATCACAAAAATTTATTTCCTTGGAAAAAACTTCCCTTTATATTCGTATACTCTTACTTTCAATCTTTTACAGACATTACCTTTACCTCCAAATCAAGCGAGATCTTCAAAGCAACAAGTATGTGGCTAATCCTATAAAGTTGATGTAGCTACGAGACCAGAGTCTTCAATTACTGCACTTTGTAAACACAACTTATGGGCTATTGGGCTTAATTGAGTTATTTAAGATTGTCCTGGTAATTATATGGAGAGAATAAATTTAGTTGGTGTGATCAGTTCTGGGTTTAACCATCTCTCTGTTGTTACCATAGCCTGCAACCATCTTCCCCTGCAACAACTAACCACATTGCTGCACTCATCGTTCAAGGTAACTTCCTCTGAATCTTATATTACTGGCATACTTTACCACTTTATTGTCTGGCTATAATATCAACTCTATTCTAATATTACTTCTCTATTGTAACTTCTTATTAGGAGAAATTGGAAACTTTATTCCACAGACTTGCAGTAATGGTTACATCAGAGACCTCCAGATTCTTCCCAACATGGTGAGAAAGATCTGTATGGTATTGATGCTTGATGCGTCATACGGAGCATAGTGTCGGGCATAACTGCATGTTGGTAATAGCCGATACTATTACTGTAATACAAAATCTAGACATGGTGGACGAGGCACATGATTGAAAAAAGTTATATAGACTTTTAAGTGGACACAAACAATTTCTATAGTTTCAGTTTCCCATCATTGATCTATTCACGTTTCATTGATGGCTAAAAGCAGTAACCCGAATAAGTCCAGGACATAATTTTGCGCTGTTCTTCATCTATGTATGTCTGCCAGTAATGTCTTGTACAACTGCGATGCGGACCTGTACTCTTATGGTCAATGAAACTAGACAGTTCCATTCCTTCCCAAGTCCATGTCATATTGAAGAGATACATCTATAGGAGTGAGTATCGACTATAGATGATGTACAATATGCATCACTGTAGCTTTTAAAGGCCATTATAGTATGGACTTTCTGAACAATTTATATCTCTGTAGCTTTAAGCCATAGATAAGTTCTGATTACTGAGTGATTGGAGGGGGCAACCTGTAGTGTGAAGAGCCATTCAGCATGCAACTGGAGTTATGTAGTTAGGGCCACAGAGATATAACAAACACTGAGATTTTACAAGTCCCAATTTTAGTAGAGAGTTAGTACATTCATAGCTACGTGACACTGTGACAGAAGTTCAAATAACTAGTGAAGAATCTGGATTCATTGTAGCTAAAAATAAAACTATCCAGATCGTATCATTCTGATCAACCATGACCCTCCATCTGGAAGGTTACTCACACTGCCATGCCTGACTAATGAGATGTAGTACAAGTGATGAACAAGCTCATTAACTGGATACCTCCTAGCTAGCTAGAGCTCTCAGCACGACAACAATAAACAATAACATGCAAGATAGGATTGCTCCGGTAATAGACTCCTGTCTCCCTCTTTGATCTGTATATAAATATAGAGGTCAAAGGAGGTGTATATACCAGTAGACTGGGTTAAGGAACCTTATTAGGTGCACATTGGCTGCTATAATAATTTTCATTTGCACCTACTAGCAATTAATTAATGCTAGCCACTGAAGTCTGGACATTTAAACAATAACATGCAAGATAGGATTGCTCCGGTAATAGACTCCTGTCTCCCTCTTTGATCTGTATATAAATATAGAGGTCAAAGGAGGTGTATATACCAGTAGACTGGGTTAAGGAACCTTATTAGGTGCACATTGGCTGCTAATAATTTTCATTTGCACCTACTAGCAATTAATTAATGCTAGCCACTGAAGTCTGGACATTTCTACATATTTATTATTGGATCTGTAGTCTGAAAAATCTCTTCAGCTAGAAATTGGTAGCTAGAAATTGGCTATGGTCTGTGCATCAGCCTTTTTAACAGGTAGCTGCTACCTTGAGGAAAGCATTTGACATGAATCAACACTTAGGAAGGAAGCATTATTATTTTTGGGTGTTCTGCTGAGTATTAGGCATGCAGCTTCCTAGTAGACATGAGAGTCAGCATTTCACATGCATGGGAGAGAATTCATGACTGAACTGAACTCTTACAGTCGTAATTCTAGGGCCATAGAAAGCTTATTGAGTTATGGCTCAGTGGCACTGTCAATGATCTGTTTACATGGAGCCAAGCTACTCTTAACTTGTCAATAACATGCATGGTTGGTCAAAGACAAAAATCTACCCTCCCCAAGCTCTGTAGGCTGTACAACAAACCAAATGGTCCATTTAATTTTATGGCATCCTGAAATCTTGGGTACTAAGCAGTGGTTCAGTGGATTGTTTACTTCTGTCTCATATCTCATCATGTCTGCAGACCACTGGCATGGAGGAGGCAATCAAGCAGGCCCACAGACTCAACAGGTTAGCCACAGCTGTGTCAACTATCAGCAAATTACACACCCACTACTTACCTAGTACATTTCTTAGATAGCTTGTATCCCTCTACAACATTCCCTTCAGAGAATGGACAACCAGTTAAAAGTTTCATTTCCTTTCAGTCTGTAATGTCTTAAATAATGATGTAAGAATTTACATACCGTATCCCTTTATAACGATACCTTCCTCTTTTGGGAAGGTACCAGCAGGATCTGCCCACAATGGTCTGGCGGTGGTCAATAATATTGCCACTGACCAAAATCTTGGTCAATCAATCCTATGCATTTATTATGTGCTCTGTACAAACAGTTGGAAGCTTAGCCAATAGTAGGAATGCATGTTGCTTCTCTTTAATTGCTTATTAAATGTATTATTTTCTGACATCACTGACAGAGGGAGATTACCGGGAGAGTGCGAGGAAGAGGCGCTGGACTTAGTTCAGGATGAGCCTACCTATGGTTCTGTCTACTATAACATTCAGGTATAGGGAAATTCAATTATTACAAGCAACAGTCATTCAGAAAGCTAGTGATTTAAGGAGTCTGCATAGGGATTCCTAAATAAGGATGTGAGAAGACTTGTTATTTTACCCTGTATTAGTAAACAGAAAACATAAACTCAGCATCTACAGTATAATCAGCCATCAGCTTACCATGGTTTCCAGCAGTACCAGTTTTCTAGCCAAAGTTCCAAAACTGCTTATAAGTTAGGTATTGGTACTCATTACTCAAGTTACACTAATGATCATGATATTGTGTTTAGCAAATGGTAATCACTTCTATTGCTCATGAATCTCCAATCAGTTAGTCTACTTCATCTAATCTTCCAGTTCATGAATTCAATAATTAAGTGTAGACAAGAAGACTAGAGTTTTTTTGTTTTTTTTGTGGGCATGCTACTGCATGGTAGCTAGCCTGTGATATACATATGTGGAGGATATAGGAATTTCATGGGGAAGTTTTCATGGCTCTCCTGTGATATAGGAGGAAGTTTTCATGGCTATTGTGGTATGGCTCATGCATCACTTATAGTCTGTGCAAGTGCAACATGATATTCAGAACACCAAAACCAATAGCTTCCTTTAAGTAGTCCAACTCGACTCCAAAGCCACCTACAGTTAAGTAAAGTTTCCCCCATTGCAATCTGCTATATTTTACTTATTTTTGAGTCCTAGTATCCTGTTCTCTTATGTCCACTTTCCCATATCAGATTACCTTTCAAGACCTGCCAGCTAATTGGCAGCTGTGTAACTGTTACTTCTTAACGAGTGTCATATAAGTGGTATGTGGAAGTTGGATCAGTAGCAAGGTGGACAATGTATCGTGTAACTATCATGTGTGTGTTCGCAAGAGGTAAACTTTTCCATCTCACCACACTCAATCTGAAATCCACCTGCTTGCTCAGCCTTGCTTGGTAAATGAGGCGGTTTCTTGAAGTGAACATAACTGGATGATCCCAGCGTGAATAACTCGGTGTTGTTGATTGGTATATCACTATGGAAACTTGGCAGAGAATTTCAGGAAATGTCTCCTGGCACTGTTCGGTGCTAAAAAGTGATGTTGTTCAAAGTTTCTGCCGTTGGTTGAAACTTGTCACCAACTTGTGAGTGTCCTTCAGCTTGTCTAATGGAATTCAAATTTTCTAATTCTTCAAACAAGTGGCTTGTAGCTACCAAATTTTTCCTAGGCTCTTTTCCTTTTTCATATACACTAATTTTCCAACGCTTCCACATTTTCCCTTACATATCCTTAACATACCATGGAAGTTTTAGCTAATGCTGAGAACATCTCTACATGTCCGTTGATAGGTGGGGGAAATGTATGATCTCAGAAGCAACTCTTATAAGAAAAGCGTAGAACGTGCCAATCTGATAGGCCAGAACATGTAGTTATGTTTCATACAAATTCCTTTGTAATATGGTCACTCTCAGGGTAGGTATAGAATGGCTGATCTAATCTCTAATCTGTCTACATGGCTTAGAAACTGTAGAACTCATTCAGCAAATGTTAAGCCCTTTTGTGAAGTAAAATCAACCCAAATCAAAATCACATTGAAGAGGTGTTCACTGCCTGTAGTCGCTCAACATTCCACAGGAGTCAGTCATAACAATGTGGTAATGAGGAAGTTATTCAGCTATGACTGGGGCACGATAATCATAACAAACACATGACAGAGATAGGTTAATGGGTCTACTGCTCCTTGTGCTGGCAGCATTGTGACTATGCAGCATTGCTATCCAAAATGCTTCCTATTATTAAAGGCTGAACTCTGTGGATAGGGTCTACTGGTATAGCCCCTCCTTAACTATGGGCCTACATCCATAAAACCTGATTATGTGATCTTCGCTGATTTGAATTATAGAGAGGTGTTAGGGTGTTGATCATAATTATGTAAGTATAGATCATCTTCTCTCCAACTGATTTGATGGATTTATATTTTACCAAGATTACAGATTGGTTGAATGTGTGCATGTGATCACATAGTCATCATCTTCCTTTTAGGATGCGTTCCGTCAGCCTGTGACTGTGTGTGTGTGTCCCGTTGGAGTCAGAGTGGCCCAGGGAGGCAGGCAGATCAACTGTTTGAAGTGGTGAGTCCATGATTACAAGCCAGTATAGATTGCATGCAGCAATGGGGGGGGGGGGGATTTTCATATCGTATGAGTGGGAGTCATAATTGCAGGGTTAATGTAATCTCCCTTGAATGATTGTGGTATGTGGTTATCAAGGGAAGAGTGGCTGAACTTTTGATGAATTAATATACACTTGAATCAATCTCATGATGCTCCTTGTAACTAGCTTTGAGAAGGTTAAATTTGTACGAGATTCTGTGTGGCCTTACCTGGTACTCTACACTTTATGTGTGGTGGATGTTATGATGGTAGCTACCAGGAGAGATAGTTAAATAACTCTTCCAATGAAAACAAGAGTTGGAGTCGTCCAATCTACGCCCACTCCTGTATAATTCTGATTGGAGCACTCTGTAGTCTGTCCACAAATGAACTGGTGGATTATTCACATGTGCAGGCTGAATGGCTGCATCCCTAGACAGCTAGACAGTTATTAGTCATGCATGTAAACTTGCATCCCTTGGAGCAACTAATATGTATGGCCAATTGCATATTTCGTGATACTAGCCACTTAGACTTCCTACATCATTGTATATCTGTGTCTCTTTTGCTCAGGGAAAGCATTACAAAGGCAACGAATCGTGGCAAGCATGTTTATTTCAGTGTTGATGCTTCTCAAGTGAGTCCTCACATTTTAATATATCTATGAGAACAATAACTTGCCTCTATGTTGTTTTTTGTCTTTGTTTTCAGACTCTCACAGCCTACCAGGCCCACTATGTGTGTACAAACTCTCAAATGGCCGGAAATCTGGTGCACTGGTGTCAGGCACTCATCCGGTTCTACTGCAGCATGGCCCAAGAAGACCCAGACACCACCAAGTCACGTCTCAAACGATTCTTCAGTTCACGAATGTATGTGCAGCCTAACAGTAGTAAGGTATACTGTGTCTACTTCCCTACCACATTCCTGGCTCATCCATATTCCTGGCTCATGGCCTTAGTTGTAAGGGGGTACCAAGGTACCCCTTTAATCACAAAAGAAGTGATCTGTTTAAACAAAGTGGAATGCCGATATAATGAAATAACCCATAATAAAGGACTTTTAATGGCCATAAAAAACCTAGTGCTTGTGCATCAAAGAGAGGACTGCTTCAAAGAGAGGACTGCTTCATTGTAAGGACAAATGGTTGGCTTTTGAGTAGCTTGTACGCTTCCAGACAGGGAGACAGTTTAGTGCACACATCAAGAAGTTCAGTAGGTCAGAAGTATTACAAATGCTCCCCAAAATTAAAGGTCTTATGTGGGCGTTTCCTGTTATAGGACATCTGTTTCTATCACTGGGAAATCCTAGATTAGAACCAACCATTGTGACATGAGCAAGAGACTCAATGAGCTGAGCCCCTCTATTAGGAATAGCATTTACAAATTACATCCTTCCCAAGTGGAGGGGAAAGTAATGAGTATCTTATATGCTAGGGATAAACACTCCACTTGTTTTATACAAATGGTAATTTGCCTTCACTGTTTGAAGGGATGGGGTGGATAAACACTCCACTTGTTTTATTATCTCAAAACACAAAATGGTAATTTGCCATCACTATTTGAAGGGATGGGGTACGTCTCTGTAATCATCACTAATCAAAGGAAATTTTTTGAGGTTGTTCAACATATAATGATCACCTCATCAAAAGAAAGACAGACTTTATGGGGCATCTACAGTCCTAGTTGATGGTCGTCATGGGAGACCAGTAGTTAAACTTGTGCATTCTTAGACTATTATTAATATTCTACATGAGAAAAACATTAATTTGGCAGATCTAATTCATTTTTGGAGGAATTTAAGCATCATGTAATATAAGTATTAAGCATTAAAACTTGAGTGTAATACTGGTAGCATTTAGGCTTTATATACAAAGAGTGCAAATGCTCTTAAGATGACCAATGTATCATATTTTTTGTCCTTGGACTATGCCATGCAATTTATCCAAAAGATGCTATGAATCATAGTAAAGGTACTGCAGATTGCTAAACTGTTTTCATACACTCAAAATTGCAGGGATAAACATCTGTGAGGGTGTTGATATCGTATGACCAGAAAGGTTTGATTCTCTGCATCAATTGAATTAAACTATACCACAGAGATATCCTCTGGTGATTGAGGCATCAATTGAATTAGAATACCACATAGATATAATATCACTGTAGCTAAGTATAATGAACATTGTCAAATAATACTTCATAGCATTAAATATAGCTTGGGACCAATCGGAGTTGCTTATCTCAGTCCATGAATATTAGACTAGTATACTGTATGCATACATACATGCCTGGAGTGTAATGTTTGTGTTGGAGGACCATGTTCCAATGTTTGCCACTCCTAATTCCAGCATTCTGCTCATTCTGGGAATTCTCTGGACCTTATTGGGTCACATGATGGTCTAATGGTTTATCCTTAGTGCCTGTTCAATGAGCCGCATTAAGGGCATTCAATCTCCTGCCAAAAAACCCAGGAACAGTGCCATTTATCTACAAGCAGGTTTTGTGTGCAATCAGGAACCTATCCATTAAAAGCTGTTTACTGAAGAGCAGTAATTAGAGTGAGGGACCTCCCCTCGTATTGTAGCTAGTAATTAGAGGGACCTCCCCTCGTATTGTAGCTAATAATTAGAGGGCTTTGTTCTAATTACATTTTGGGCACATCCCTCCTGCGAATACTGGGACTTAGACAAATTAGGAGTGACAGATGATATACTGTCCCTTCAACGTTTATGGAACTTGCTATTCACTTTTTTCTCCAGGTCTTTGAGACGTCGACCGAATGTCAATGGAAGGCAGCAATACTCTCATCCTGGTTCCATTCCAGTCCCAAGGTACAAATTTCTGAATTTCAAATTCTATCATAGCCTGAATTTTATCATAGCCCAAATTTTTAAGTCAATACTCGAATTTCACTGTTCAAAGTTCACGGGTAGAATTTTTGCCATGGAGATGATGACTTGGTGCTACAGTAAATATCTTCTTTTTTTTTTTATACATTGTAGGAGAAACAGACGGGCGTCAGTGGGAAGTGAAATATTAATCAGTCCACGGTATGTAATGAGTCCTAAGCTATATACCTTTGTAGCATTTTAAATAAAAGGCTATTAATTAATGACAGCTGTTATATATGGCAGTAGTAATAACTGATTAATGATATTAATACTAAGAACATTGAATACATGCTGAATCAATGGCTATCTCTCCTAATTAAAGCTCTGTTACACCATTTGAATTTTTCAGCCGAGGGTCCTTATCCAGTACAAAGACAGACAGCAAACTGGTGATCTATGGACTCTCTGGACTGGCATCCACTCAAAATTTGAACCAGACCACACCCACCAATAACTCCACCACTTCTCTCTCATCTCCAGTGCAGAACAATGCTTCCCAAGTCTGTAACTCTCCAATAGACACCATTACCACTAACTCCAGCGAAGTGAGCGAGGATCCTCCAGAAAAGAGTGATTTGCACCACAATATCAGCACTAGCCCGTTACATGTCATCCAAGAAGACGAGAATACACTTGGAGGAAATGATAGTACTGCTTTGGGGATGGGAATGAATGAATTTGGAATAGGACGTGGAGGTAGTTCATTGACAGTTGGTTCTGAATTGAAAGAGAGTCTCAAAGGATCGAAACGAGGGAGTCTGGATGGATCCTATTGTGGAGAAAAAGATGAAAGTTATCAGAGAGGAAGTCGAGGATCGTCTGAAAATCACCACAGAGGAAGCAGCCGAGCGTCGCCTGCTCAGGGATCAGCAAGTGATCTGGAACACAAGAGCATCACTGCAATGCTCCAACAGAGAAAACCGCCATTAGGGTCTTGCAACGATGATCCTAGTAGTACTTCCACACCACTTCCACCACCCATTCCTGCAAGGAACCACAGCAAAACAGAACTGGAGACTCTTGGTGAGTACAGCAGTCAACCTCGGAGGGGCAGTTATGACCAACACAGATCTAGTGAGCAGAATGGAAGTGGTTCTTATTCATTTCACAAAGAGAGTGCTGAAAGCGGACAAAGTGGCTATAAGCAGGCACACAGAAGCCATCTTGAGAGTAACCAAAACAGACGTGAAGTGTCACTTTCTCCACATAGTCGATCTGGGAGCTATAGCACGCCACAACTCCACTCTCCCACCCATCACAACCGTCATCATTCACCCTCACCACGCAACCTATCGCCATCTTCCCACTATCATCACCACCACCACCATCACAGGCGGTCGGACCATCATCATCATCGCAGTCACTCCCCACATCATCACTACCAGCGCCACACTTCAGAGCAGCAAAACCGCACCCACTCCCCATACCATCATTATCGACGGTCTTCAGAAGAACAGTCAGACCGCACCCACTCCCCACATTATAACTACCAACGGTCTTCTGACCAGGACCGCACCCACTCCCCGTACCATCATTATCAACGATCTTCAGAACAGTCAGACCGCACCCACTCCCCATACCATCATCAGCGATCTTCAGAACAGTCAGACCGCACCCACTCTCCATACAGACGTTCTTCAGACCAACAGCAAGACCGCACCCACTCCCCACATAATCGATCTTCTCATCAACTTCACAGTGCAAGCAACTCTTCCATGTACTCAAGTGGACGTCATTGGTCTTTTGCCAATTCCTCCTCCCAGCTCCCGAGAGGGAGAGACCCTCAATCAAAGACTAATAACTGGCAAGAAGGTTCTGGGAGGTCAGACTCTGGCTCGGATCAACCATCTTTTGATAACCATGTGACCAATGGTCACAGCCACCCTGACTTCAATGATCGGAGGTATGACTACCAATACAAGAGACGTCACAGCCACGATGATGCCATTCCATCAGATAGGAGCAAGCAGGAGAAATGCAAGAGTCCAGCTTCAGCAGGAATCGTGGAGCGCAGGCACTTCAGGTATCCCACAACTTCATCAGAACTCCAATCTAATCACCACCAGCAAAATGGTGAGTGGTATGAAGAAGAAATGGCTCCACAACAGGGAAGTTCTTCTCTACCCCTTCAATCTAATCATAATTATTCCCTCTATGAGGAAGACGAGGACATGGAAGAGGACGAAGGAAGCCTGAGGGCTTCTGGCAAGGAGAGAAAGTCGATACATGATCCCAGTATGCTTGAAGGAAGTAGACACGTCTCTCGCCATAAACGTCTGAGGCATAGCACAATAACTAGCCTCATTAGTTTATCTTCTCAGTATTCAGATATAACTGGAGTAAGTGTACGAGACATTTCATAGGTAGAACCCATTAGTATTAATTGGGCTGGCCCATACTTAAATTAATATTGGTGAGTACATAGGGGACACCCTCTAACTGCAGGTATTATTTTTTATGCCAGATTTAATAATTATTACAATACACTTCAATTATTACAGGGGCTATCCAGGCTGGGGAGCATAGCCAGTTTGGACTACAAGGCCAGTCTAGCAGAGCTGAGCCAGACGGACAGCATGGGTGGTTGCTATATTGACCCTCATGTACGCAGTATGGTGTTCGAGTCACAGAACTCTCAGGGAACAGAACTATAAAATGGCAAAATTTTAAAGCATTCACATCAAGCACAGATTCGTGGCCTAATGGACTCATTAAATCAGCATGATTAATAATTTATTAGCTAATATTGTATTTGATATTCAACCTCTACCTCCACCCCTTCCCCATGTTTCATTATAATATTTATTCATAGGCATAGGGGGGAAATGTGATGTAATTATGTTCAACTGCTAAGGAATCTCTGCCTTGTTACTTCGTGCTTGATGATTTTCTTGGTCTGGTGACTTTCGTTCCAGTTCTTTGATTCTAATTCGAGCATCCAATAGGGATTTGGTTAGTTCATTATTCTGGTTCTGCATAGCTCGAAGTTTCTTGTTGACATTCATACTGACTATGAAATTACATGCATTTGGTGCACTGAGCTAAAATCCTTAATAAACTAACCTGATTTGGCAAGAATCTTTTTCGCTCCTTCACATTTTCCCCTATGGAAAAACACTTCATAATAATTGGGGTAAGTGCAGTAAGCATCCCAAACGAGCTGGCTCAATTTGAAAAGTCAGGGGTTCTCCCCAAAGGGTGTTAGAGAGGTGCAGCATCACTCTGGCCCATTTTTCTTTCATGTGGTTAAAACAATGTATTTTAATAGCCACAAGAATACCAAAATCCTTTAATGTGGCCTCTCTGAGCAGTTTCATTGGGGAGAACCCTGAAAGTCCCTTACAATTTTGATCTACAGGTCTCGAGATCTGTAGCAACTTGCTCTTGTATGCCTATTAGATCATGTATGGTCATGATTATTCAAATCACCATAATGAAATTGTACCTTGTACCTAACATCTCGCCTCTCTCTGATTCAACCTTCTGCTGCTCTTTTTTTGCTCGAGATAACGCTTCACTTGATGATGCCTACAAAGCATTAAGTACAAAATTAATATGCAATGATCCTGTGCTAGCTTCTCAAGGAAGGGGGTCAAAAAATTCTCTCCCTTCCCTCTGCCATTTGCACCCAAATTTAACGAAAGGTAGCTTCTATACAGAACACTTGACATTTAGATCTTGAGCTCTTCAATATTTGTACTTACTAATCGTTTATTCAATTCGTCTACATTCTGACTCAATTCAGTGATTCTCTCTTTATGGCGCTTCCTCTCCATCTGGAGTTGCTCAAGGTCTGACTGGATTAAGTTTCGTTTGTATTCGAGGGTGTTGGCATTCGCGAGGAAGTCCCTCATCTTCCTGTCCAGCATTTTCTTGTCCTGCTCCATTCCCAAAACGTCCCTCCTGGCGTTACTGTACAGAAACAGTAAGACTCCTATTATGAACCCCAGAACCACTAGTATAATGAATTCCACTCCCAGAACTCGAGCCATTTTCCCATCCTTTCTTCTTCACTTGTTTATAAGGACCGCCCACGCTAATTTCCATGTGGATTTATTAGAATTCCTAAGCACGTGGTCTTCCTTTGGAAAATTGAAGTGATCATGGCGGTGAGTGAAAGTTAACTAATCTTATTGAATCCGTCAGTTTCTGGTGCTGTAGTGCTAGATTTTAGGACATAGGCAGTTGATCTAACTGTTTATTAGCAGATTTTGACTAATGGCTTTTTACTACAGGATCCAGAACAAGTAGCTGCTTTAAAGAAAAAGCGGACTTTCCGCAAATTTACATTCCGTGGTGTGGATTTGGACCAACTCTTAGACATGAATTATGAACAATTGATGACTCTGGTTCATGCTAGAGCAAGAAGACGTTTTTCCAGAGGTATGTGATGATGTGATGCTCCGACTCCCTAACCCGGGTTAGGGAGTTAATTAACCACATGCACATTAGCTAGGTGCTAAGCATAACCTTGGCCCAAAATGCCAAGGAAGCAATGAAACCTTGCCCTACCAGAGACACTGGCTCAAAAATGCCATATCACATGGTAGCTTATCTGCTTACTCCACCCCTTCCTATCATGACAGGTCTCAAGAGGAAGCCACTTGCCCTCATCAAACGTTTGCGCAAGGCCAAGAAGGAAGCACCACCCATGGAGAAGCCGGCTGTTGTCAAGACACACTTGCGGAACATGATAGTTGTACCTGAGATGATCGGTAGTGTAGTGGGCATATACAATGGTAAGGTATTCAATCAAGTTGAGATCAAGGTATGTACAAGTTGATGTATTCGTGGCAACCTTTTACCATACCATACCTTATTGTAACCCTCTAGCCTGAGATGGTTGGGCATTATTTAGGAGAATTTGCTATCACGTACAAGCCAGTGAAGCATGGAAGACCTGGCATTGGAGCTACACACTCTTCCAGGTTCATTCCTCTCAAGTGAACTTTCACCACCTGGGTACAGACTATGATCATTTTTGCATAGATGTTGTGGTGTTTTTTACCAAAAAGTCAATTAAAAATTGTGCAAACATTATGGGAATTATTAAATAGCACTTATATTCAGCAAGAAAGTTGTCCCTATCTCTGCTTAGTGATGTGATTGATGTGTGAAATCTGAATTGTGTTAAAGCATTTGTAGAGATAATGACTGGAGTTTGAGAAACACTGCAAGGAAAACATAATCTGGACTGACTCGACATCTTTTGTTCTTCAAGCAGCTTGTGACCACATAGTCTGCCAGACATTTTCATCCCACTCACCAGCAACTGCTCTCCATCAAAGTCTTCCAAATAAGATGTCGGTGGGAAATTATAGCACCCCAGGGGATGAATTCAACATTGCTGCTTTGTTATTTTATTTAATGCACACTTCCCAAGTCAACAAGACCAGGAGGAGGGAGTTGTTTATGTGCCAGTGTGGGATCTTGGTGGGAAACGGGTGTGGAGTTGATACAGATCAGATAGACATTCTTGGCATGTACACAAGTTGAGTTCACTCGCCACTCCAAAGGCATGCACTACAGTGCCTGAGAGCCTTTGGATAGCCTGAGTGTAGCTATAGCTAAATCCCTCAGTGTGGACTCTTTTAGAGAGCTGTAGCTATAGATTTGCTTCAGTCAAATAAAAGGATAGCTATACAACTTACCGATTTAAAAATTGTCTCTGAGCTATGCTAATTGCACACTAGTCAGTTAGCAACGATGATGTTAGTTTTTGGAGTGTCATTCTTGATAATGACTGCTCATAATTCTTGATTGCCATTGGCAGTGACTGTGGCTGTCCCATTAGGTGTAAATGCCCGGCAAGGAGTGCATCTGCATAATTCTGTACACAGAGATTTGAAAGTATGACTATAATTCTATATAATTGATTGCAGATTAACACATACAGTTTGTAGCTACCACTGAAAATATCAGTGACTATCATTGAATAAAATTTACACTACCATAGCTAATATTTTACTAAACCTGTACAGGCTTAGTAAACTTTATATAATTATCGGAATGCTAACTGACATGCAACTAGCTAGTGCAGTGATAGCAGCCAGTAGATGATGATTTCAGAATGTTGATCTTGATGACTTTCTACACTCACTGCATAGCAGTGGAAGCAAATAATATAACCTATTCACAAGAGGTTGTGAAAAGAGATCATGAGTCTTGTCCTATTTGGACAGTGTATAATTCCACTTCCAAGGAGTGTGTTTGTGGTGATGGACTATTTGGTATTGTCGATTGTGATGTCTGTAACAAGTTTATACGCATAGACTTAAAGGTGTGTTGATGTGTGCTCATAGCTTCAGTCTATTGTTTTAGCTATAGCTAATGTCTTTGTAATAGTTAGCTATTGCTTTTAATAGCCATCAGTTTCGTAGTACTTAGTCTACGACTACGAGGCTAGTTTAACCAGTCAACTACTCATAAAAATCTCCTGGTAAAACTGCATGAGGTGTGCTAGTTGATAGTTAAAGATTAGTCTACATGCACTTTCTTGGCATGGCCAGGGCTGCATTTAGAGGGGGAGTATTTGCCCCCCCCCCCCCCCCCCCCCCCCCCCCTTGAGATTTAGTAACCTGTTTATGGGCTATTGAGACCAGAGTGCTGCTACTGAGAAGAAGGCAGAGCACAGGCAAACCAAGAAATTAACCCCCTTCCTCTGAATTTTGATGATGATATATAAAGTTTATTAAGTTTGTATAGACAGCTAATAATAACTATGGTGGTCCCAAAGTGTATCCATTCATTCAGCTTATGGTAGCTACAATAAATATGGTGGTCCCAAGTGTATGGTCATGCAAAATGACATACTTGGCTATAACTTGACTGTATGCAGCTTATTGAGTGTAGCAAGCAGTGATAGTTAGTGATGATGATTTTCAGAGTTTTGATCTATGCTCTCACTTGGTACTGCATAGAAGTGGAAGCAAGCAATTTAACTTATCCACAAGAGGTTGGGGAAAAAGATCAAGAGTCTTGTCCCATTTGGACAGTGTATAATTCCACTTCCAAGGAGTGTGTTTGTGGTGATTCACTGTTAGGTATTGTTGAGTGTGATGTCTGTAATAAGTTCATACACATAGACTTGAAGGTATGTTACTGCATGTCGTATTATTACGATGATGAAGGTTATAAACAGGTCATTGTGGGAAATTGCCTGTTCACTTGTGTTAGTTATCTCAAGCGAAACATGTATCGAAGATTCAATGAATCTGGAAACAATATGATGGAAATATGCAAGCATTATAATCGCAGAGGAGTCATGTGTGCAGACTGTGAAAAAGGACATGCTCCACCTGCATATTACTATGACCTCATATGTGTGGAGTGTTCACAATACAGATATAACTGGTTAAAGTACATTGCTGTGGCATATCTTCCACTCATTCTTTGCTATTTCATAACATTGACCATCAAGATAGAAGCTACTGCAGGTTCTATGATTGGATTTGTCACCATTAATCAGCTTGCTGCAGCTCCTGGTGTAGTTCGATTCTATTTTGTGCCAAGGCGAAGTCATTATCTGAAGTTCATACAGTTAATAGCAACAGTTTGTACATTTTGGAATTTGGATTTCTTCAGGTCTCTGTGGGAACCATTTTGTTTGCATCCTTCCATGACTACACTACAGGTATTTGCACTGGATTACCTCTTGGGTGTTTTCCCCCTGATCCTCATAATAGTGACTTTCTTCTTCGTGAAACTGCATGATCGATACAGTTTAATAGTGTGTCTTTGGAGGCCATTTTATATGTGCTTCTCTCACTTTTCTAAGAAATTAAACATCAAGACATCTTTAATTCAAGCTTTTGCAACATTTATCCTTTTATCTTATGTGAAAATTCTCAATGTATCATTTGACATCCTAACTCCAGGTAAACGATTCAGGAATGTAAGTGGCATTGAAGTTGGCAAGCGATATTGGTACTACAATGGGAGTTTGGAGTATCTTGGTAAAGATCATATTCCTTATGCTATACTGGCAATTTTAATGGCATTCATCTTCAATATACTGCCACTATTCATCCTGTTCATGTATCCATTCAGCTGTTCCCAAAAACTACTCCACCACTGCAGATTAAATAACCAAGCCTTGCGCACCTTTTTGGATATGTTTTATGGATGCTATCGCACCAAGCCTCGAGACTGCAGACAATTTGCAGCAGTTTATTTCATACTGAGAATAGCAAATCTGCTATTATTTTCAGCATTTAAGGGTATGATGTATTTTTCCTATGCTGGCTACCTATTCACACTGGTATTGGTGTTGGTGGCTATTGTTAGACCATATCGAAAGTGGTGGCACAATACAGCTGACATGGTACTGCTACTTGCAATTGCAACTTACTACCAGTTTGTCAACTCTTTATATGAGGGTTTTAATCTCAGTCCTGAGATATTCCTAAGGTTACCTAAACCATTTTTAGTGGGAGTTATTTTAGCAATCACTGGTGTACCTGGACTTTATGGGGTGCTTATCATTACACGTCAAATACTACCGAAATCCATCAAAATAAAGCTAGGAGTGTTTGCCAATACTCTGTCCCTTCGACTACGTCTACGCAGCAATGATTCTGAAGAATCTCTTCCCTATCGCCTTCAACAAAATTCTGAACAATCACCTCTGCTGTCTCGATATTAAATGATGTGTGCTAAGATTGTAATTGTTTTTTAGTATGTAGCTAGTAATTATGTTACAAATTAGCCAGTCAAGAACTCAAAAAGAGTGTGGAACTGATTATGTTCCTGGAGTACCTAAACAGGTTACTAAATCTCAAGGGGGTGCGATGTGAAGGTACAACAAGGGGCCCCCTAAATGTAGCCCTGGTGAGTTGGTGTACATATCAGGCCACAAGAGTGTAGCAAGTGATATCATATTGGTTTTCAGAGCATCATTCTTGATAATAATTATTGATTGTTACTATCCAGTGGAAGCAAGAAATAACTATAAGCTGGATTTGATTCCAGCACCAAGGAGTGTGTCTGTACATAGTTGTTTTAGTCTTGTTAACCAGATCCCATGTTAAATTTGTAGCTCTACCTATACCATTGAAGATATCAATGGTTTCCCACCACACCAATACCAGTGTGAATGGGTAGCCAGCATAGACAAAATACATCACACTGTTACTTGTTCATCAACTCTTCGTAGGAGGGTTTTAATCTCAGTCCTGATAGCTATATTCCTAAGGCAACCTAGACCTAATCTCATGAGCCAGACATTAAGCGGAAGAAGGGGGAGGGGGAAGAAGAGGAAGGAGTTCCTCCTTTTCCCTCCCCCCTCGTTCGTAATATGGCGAGACTAACCTAGATCATGATCATTATTCATTGGTGTACCTGGATTTTATTTATCATTATAGCTACATCAAATAGTTATACTGTCAAAATTCATCAGGGAATGTTTTCTAATACTCTGTTCCGTCAATTACTTCTACACAATAATGATTAGGAATAGCTATGAAGAATTGCTTCCCTATTGCCTTCAACAAAATTCTGAACATTTATAGCTGTGTGGCTTTAGTCTACTGTGCATATCTTATGTTTATTGCTCTGTATACAGCTACAATTCACTATTTCAACATGCATAGCTACAATGCTAGGGAAAAAGTGGCTATAGCTTATGTTTTGAAATGAGGTTTTGAAGTTATTTTATAGTTTGTCATAACTTTCATATTGTAGCAACCCTTACCTTATTGTAACCTTCTTCTAGCCTCAAATCACATACAACACAGAAGACCTGGTGTTGGAGTTTCACCACAATAGCTATATGCATTGATATTGAGTCATGATGATTGCATGGATAAAAAATAGTGTGAACATTATCGAGCACTTAATGTCCAGCAAGAAAAATGTCCCTATCTTTAGTGATGTGAAAGATGTGAAATCTGAAAGCATTTCAGTTGTATTGATTATGGAAATAATGACTGGAGTTTGAGAAAACACTGCAAGAAATCTCTATCAGGACTGACTTGTCTTATCAAGTTGTCATGTTATATCCAATAACATGATATAAGACTCACACACACTGCATGGCATATTATGGCCTACATAACATAACAATATTACACTCACACAAAACAGTACTAGCTACTAGGGCTGAGGAGAGGGTCTGAGGGCTTTTAGATAACTGATCAATTTTCTGGATGCATATTAGCTAGCTATAGTTATCACTCAGTGTGGATTAATTATTATGAATCTGTCAAAATAAGGACACAACTTCTCTAGGACTCAGGATAATATGTGCACTCTAAAAATGAAAATGCAATGCTAGTAAGGTCTGTTTTACAGGGATAAAGTACACACTCTTGTTTCACAGTGTGCTATTATTATTATTTCAAAGTTTACTATCAATGGTGGTCCCAAATTTTATGGTTGTGCTACTATCTAAATGCCATGATGGGCTTTACTTAACTGTTAGTTATAACTAGCAAAATAGTGAGTAGTACATGAAGTGATAACTACATATAGTGATAATGGTTTTCAGAGTGTTGATCTTATTGATCATCCACACTCTCACTTGGTACTGCGAAGCAAGCTATCCACAAGAGGTTGGGGGAAAAGATTACGAGTCTTGTCCTATTTGGACAGTGTATAATTCCACGTCCAAGGAGTGTGTTTGTGGTGATTCACTGTTTGGTGTTGTCGATTGTGATGTCTGCAACGAGTTCATACGCATAAGCCTGAGGGTATGTTATTGTATGTCATACTATTATAATGATGGAGGCTATAAACAGGTCATTGTGGGAAGTTGCCTGTTCACTTGCGCTAGCCATGACATGTACAACATGCATAGAAGATTCAATGAATCTGGAAATATTACAATAGAAATATGCAAGTATTATAATCGCAGAGGAGTCATGTGTGGAGACTGTGAAAAAGGACATGCTCCACCTGCATATTACTATGACCTCATATGTGTGGAGTGTTCACAATACAGATATAACTGGTTAAAGTACATTGCTGTGGCATATCTTCCACTCATTCTTTTCTATTTCATAACATTGACCATCAAGATAGAAGCTACTGCGGGTTCTATGATTGGATTTGTAACTGTTAATCAGCTTGCTGCAGCTCCTGGTACAGTTAGATTCTACTTTGTGCTAAGACAAAACTATGTGAAGTTGATAAAGTTAGCAACAACAGTTTGTACATTTTGGAATTTGGATTTCTTCAGGTCTCTGTGGGAACCATTTTGTTTGCATCCTTCCATGACTACACTACAGGTATTTGCACTGGATTACCTCTTGGGTGTTTTCCCCCTGATCCTCATAATAGTGACTTTCTTCTTCGTGAAACTGCATGATCGATACAGTTTAGTAGTGCGTCTTTGGAGGCCATTTTATATGTGCTTCTCTCGCTTTTCTAAGAAATTAGACATCAAGACGTCTTTAATTCAAGTTTTGCAACATTTATCCTTTTATCTTACGTGAAAATTCTCAATGTATTATTTGACATCCTAACTCCAGGTAAAAGGTTCATGAATGCAAGTGGCATTGAGGTTGGCAAGCAATATTGGTACTACAATGGGAGTTTGGAGTATCTTGGTAAAGATCATATTCCTTATGCTATACTGGCAATTTTAATGGCATTCGTCTTCAATATACTGCCACTATTCATCCTCTTCATGTATCCATTCAGCTGTTCCCAAAAACTACTGCACCACTGCAGATTAAATAACCAAGCCTTGCGCACCTTTTTGGATATGTTTTATGGATGCTATCGCACCAAGCCTCGAGACTGCAGACAATTTGCAGCAGTTTATTTCATACTGAGAATAGCAAATCTGCTATTAATTTCAGTTTTTAAAAGTCTGATGTATTTTTCCTATGCTGGCTACCTATTCACACTGGTATTGGTGTTGGTGGCTATTGTTAGACCATATAGAAAGTGGTGGCACAATACAGCTGACATGGTACTGCTACTTGCAATTGCAACTTACTACCAGTTCTTCAACTCTACATATGAGGGTCTCACTCTCAGTCCCGAGATATTTCAAAGGCAACCTAAAACACTTCTAATGGGGATTATTTTAGCAATCACTGGTGTACCTGCACTTTATGGGGTGCTTATCATTACACATCAAATACTACCAAAATCCATCAAAATAAAGCTAGGAGTGTTTGCCAATACTCTGTCCCTTCGATTACGTCTATGCAGCAATGATTCTGAAGAATCTCTTCCCTATCGCCTTCAACGAAATTCTGAACAATCACCTCTGCTGTCTCGATACTAGTGATGTGTGCTGAAAATTTTCATAGCTAGTGCTTCAGTCTATTGTGCATGTCTTAGTAGTATTGTAGCCATCAGTTTCATAGTACTTCTATTACAATTTAGCCTTCGAGGCTAGTTTAATGCACACACTTCCCAGTCAACAGTTTATATAAAACCTGTAACGAGAAGGGATTGGGGAACTGTTTATGAGAGTTTGGTGGCCTGACCTGTACACCAACTCACCAGGACTGTATTTAGGGGAGGGGAGCATTTGATGTACCTTACCCAACCCCACCCCTCAGTGTCACTCTTGATGATAATTGATAGCCAGAAGTATTACCTAGATTATCAGACAACACATCACAATTCTGTAGTGATCTATTTATAGATCTAGTCATCATGATGTCATAAGACTGTGACATGGAGAATAAGCCATAATTATGGTGGTCCCAAGTGTACAGCTATAGCTTATAATGATAGCTAGTGATGATGATTTTCAGAGTGACTTTCCATGCTCTCACTTGGTACTGCATAGCAGTGGAAGCAAGCAATATAACCTATCCACAAGAGGTTGGGAAAAGAGATCACGAGTCTTGTCCTATTTGGACAGTGTATAATTCCATTTCCAAGGAATGTGTTTGTGGTGATAAACTGTTTGGTATTGTTGATTGTGATGTCTGTAACAAGTTCATACGCATAAGCCTGAAGGTATGTTACTGTATGTCATATTATTACGATGATGAAGGTTATAAACAGGTCATTGTGGGAAATTGCCTGTTCACTTGTGCTAGCCATGACATGTACAACATGTATAGAAGATTCAATAATCTGGAAACAGTACGATGGAAATATGCAAGCATTATAATCGCAGAGGAGTCATGTGTGGAGACTGTGAAAAAGGACATGCTCCACCTGCATATTACTATGACCTCATATGTGTGGAGTGTTCACAATACAGATATAACTGGTTAAAGTACATTGCTGTGGCATATCTTCCACTCATTCTTTTCTATTTCATAACATTGACCATCAAGATAGAAGCTACTGCAGGTTCTATGATTGGATTTGTCACCATTAATCAGCTTGCTGCAGCTCCTGGTATAGTACGATTCTACTTTGTGCTAAGACAAAACTATGTGAAGTCGATAAAGTTAGTAACAACAGTTTGTACATTTTGGAATTTGGATTTCTTCAGGTCTCTGTGGGAACCATTTTGTTTGCATCCTTCCATGACTACACTATAAGTATTTGCACTGGATTACCTCTTGGGTGTTTCCCCCCTGATCCTTATAATAGTGACTTTCTTCTTTGTGAAACTGCATGATTAATACAGTTTAGTAGTGAGTCTTTGGAGGCCATTTTATATGTGCTTCTCTCGCTTTTCTAAGAAATTAAGTATCAAGACATCTTTAATTCAAGCCTTTGCAACATTTATCCTTTTATCTTACGTGAAAATTCTCAACGTATCATTTGACATCCTAACTCCAGGTAAACGGTTCATGAATGCAAGTGGCATTGAGGTTGGCAAGCAATATTGGTACTACAATGGGAGTTTGGAGTATCTTGGTAAAGATCATATTCCTTATGCTATACTGGCAATTTAATGGCATTCATCTTCAATATACTGCCACTATTCATCCTGTTCATGTATCGCATTCAGCTATTTCCAAAAACTACTCCACCACTGCAGATTAAATAACCAAGCCTTGCGCTCCTTTTTGGATACGTTTTATGGATGCTATCGCACCAAGCCTCGAGACTGTAGACAGTTTGCAGCAGTTTATTTCATACTGAGAATAGCTAATCTGCTATTAATTCCAGTGTTTAAGGGTGTGATGTATTATGCATATGCTGGCTACCTATTCACACTGGTATTGGTGTTGGTGGCTATTGTTAGACCATATAGAAAGTGGTGGCACAATACAGCTGACATGGTACTGCTACTTGCAATTGCAACTTACTACCAGTTCATCAACTCTTCATATGAGGGTTTCAAACTCAGTCCTGAGATATTCGTAAGGCCACCTAAAGGACTCTTAGTACTATCATTAGTGTACCTGCACTTTATGGGGTGTTTATCATTACGTGTCAAATTCTACCAAAATCCATCAAAATAAAGCTAGGAGTGTTTGCCAATACTCTGTCCCATTGATTACATCTACGCAATGATGATTCTGAAGAATCTCTTCCCTATCACCTTCAACAAAATTCTGAACAATCACCTCTGCTGTTTCGATACTGAATGATGTGTGCTAAAATTGCAGTTAGCTATTGTGTTTTAGTATGTAGTAATTATGTAGCCAGTCAACAACTCAAAAATTTGTTTATGTGCCAGTGCAGGATTTGGGTTGGAACTAAATTAGGGGGGAGGTGCCAAGCTAACGTTCCTTTTTGTATGGAGTTACCTGAACACTGAGGTTACTAAATCTCAAGGGGGTTTGAGGCAAAGGTACAACAAATGGCAAATGTATATAAATGTAGCCGTCTACTGTGCATGTAGCTATGTCGACTGTACTGTATATTTTAATAGTCATCAATCTTGTAGTACTGTGCATGGTTATTTCAGCATGCATAGCTACAATGCTATAGCTTCTGAAGGGTATGTTGAGAGTTTTATTTGCCCCCTAGTGTCTTCTCCACGATCATTATTGGATGAAAAATTGTGTGATCATTATGGGAATTAGTTGGTACTTAATGTCCACCAATAAAGTTGCCCTTTCTTAGTGATGTGATTCGTGTGAACTCTGAAAGCATTTCAGTCGTGATTATGGAGATAATGACTGAAGTTTGAGAAAACACTGCAAGAAAAAAAAAAAAAAAAAAGGGAAACATTAATTTTCTCTAATGTGCCTTCGTTACGACTGACTCTCTGTGGTAGACTAACATTATAACTATTATTAGTATTGCTTATGTAATCATTATTATTGTAATTATGTCATTACCGGTATTTTACTCCAGACTACTTAAGTCATTGCTTTTGTCATTTATGTCAGTTGTGGAGTTGTTGTCTATTAAGATTATTACTATAACATTTACATATCGTGCGTGCAAGAGTTATTACAGAGTTATTACACTCTCCTGAAGTGGGACGCTTTCTTGTGTTCTTCAAGATGCAGTGATCAGCTTGTGACCACATAGTCTGCCAGACATCTTCATCCCACTCACCAATGAGTGAGTCTTTCTGCTCTCCTTCAAAATCCTCCAAATAAGACAACTGCAAATGTCAGTGGAAAATTATAGCACCCCAGGGCATGAATTCAAAATTGATTAGCTAATTACCAGATCACTGATCAGTTTCAGTGGCGGATCCAGGAATTTCTAAAGGGTACAGTACTTCTTGCGCGTATGCGCATGCGCGAAAATTTGGGAACCACGCCCACTTTTGATTAACCACACCCTTTTTATTATGGCAGATAGCCTAAATAGTAGCTACCCTACACTGCCAGCGTATATCAGTTTGAGACACTAGTGCAGACGAACAAGAAGCACAGATTTTAGATCGAGATGAGGGTACCGGGTAAAAACATGATGGGGCGCATGCGCCGATGAATTATTGAACTCTGACCCGATCTTCTAATTTTATGCTGCGATCAGCTTAATTGCTATAGAAGTGAGCCTACTGAAGTAGCTAGAGGGGCATCCTTAGCACCTCGCTAGATACGCCACTGCATTCTTTAATAGTTTTATTGTAAAGCAAAAAATTTAAGATGTGAATTGAGATGGGTACTTCTTAAGAAGTAAAAAAAATCCCCTAAATTCGCCCCTGAGTTTCTTCTTCATTATTTTATTTAATCTATAGCTAAAACCTGAACAAAAAAAGGAGGGGGATACCAATACCAATGTGAGATCTTGGTGGGAAACTCCAAAGGCATAGATATCAGCTGCAGAAGTGATGGTCCCACCAATGACCTCAGGGGCCATGTAGGGGCCTGTTCCCACTATGGTAGAGGTGAGCAGTCCAGAGTGCTGCTGCTGGGAAGAAGGCAGAGCACGGGCCAGACCAGTCTTCCTCTCCATTTCTCACTCAGCAGAATATTAGCACTATAGCTAATATTATTATACACATAAAAACCAAACCTTTGGATAGCCAATCAAATTCTGCAGAGCATGGTTGCATGTAATATATCCCTCAGTATCTGCAGATGTGCCTCTGTCAAATAAAAGACACATAACCTCTCTAATCCATTAAGGACACACGCTGGGAAATGATGCAAAACAGATTGTTAGCTAAATGCTAAGCATGTCATGCTGATTGCGAGCTAGACAAGCAACAGCAATGAGAGTGTCAATCTTGATAGCTATAATGATTGTTCTTGTCTTTGGATAGTAGTGGAAGCAAAAAATAACTATAAGCATTTGGGAACTATAATTCCACCACCAATGGTGATCCTTGTTTCACTTTGGGACCACCATAATTATTGACAATTTTAGCTAGCTAGCTATATCACTGAAAAATATCAGTGAATAAACGTTTTTGATCACACATTTGGGACCACCATAGAGACTTAGTAAACTTTATACATCAGGCTGTAACTTCACTCTATGCAGTTTAAGTCTAGCTATATCTAGCTAGTGCATGCAGTGATAGCCAGTGATGATGGTCTTAAGAATGTTGATCTTGGTGACTTTCTATGCTCTCACTTGGTACTGCATAGCAGTGGAAGCAAGCAATATAACCCCACAAGAGGTTATTGGGAAAAGAGATCAAGAGTCTTGTCCCATTTGGACGGTGCATAATTCCACTTCCAAGGAGTGTGTTTGTGGTGATCCACTGTTAGGTATTGTCGATTGTGATATCTGTAACAAGCTTATACGCATAAACTTGAAGGTATGTTACTGCATGTCATATTATGACAATGAAGGTTATGAACAGGTCATTGTGGGAAATTGCCTGTTCACTTGTACTAGCTATCGCAAAACTGACATGTACAACATGTATCAGAGATTCAATGAATCTGGAAATATTACGATGGAAATATGCAAGCATTATAATCGCAGAGGAGTCATGTGTGGAGACTGTGAAAAAGGACATGCTCCACCTGCATATTACTATAACCTCATATGTGTGGAGTGTTCACAATACAGATATAACTGGTTAAAGTACATTGCTGTGGCATATCTTCCACTCATTCTTTTCTATTTCATAACATTGACCATCAAGATAGAAGCTACTGCGGGTTCTATGATTGGATTTGTCACCATTAATCAGCTTGCTGCAGCTCCTGGTGTAGTACGATTCTACTTTGTGCTAAGACGAAACAACTATATGAAGTTGATAAAGTTAGTAACAACAGTTTGTACATTTTGGAATTTGGATTTCTTCAGGTCTCCGTGGGAACCATTTTGTTTGCATCCTTCCATGACTACACTACAGGTATTTGCACTGGATTACCTCTTGGGTGTTTTCCCCCTGATCCTCATAATAGTGACTTTCTTCTTCGTGAAACTGCATGATCGATACAGTTTAGTAGTGCATCTTTGGAGGCCATTTTATATGTGCTTCTCTCGGTTCTCACAGAAATTAAACATCAAGGCATCTTTGATTCAAGCCTTTGTAACATTTATCCTTTTATCTTATGTGAAAATTCTCAACGTATCATTTGACATCCTAACTCCAGGTAAACGATTCATGAATGCAAGTGGCATTGAGGTTGGCAAGCAATATTGGTACTACAATGGGAGTTTGGAGTATCTTGGTAAAGATCATATTCCTTATGCTATACTGGCAATTTTAATGGCATTCATCTTCAATATACTGCCACTATTCATCCTCTTCATGTATCCATTCAGCTGTTCCCAAAAACTACTCCACCACTGCAGATTAAATAACCAAGCCTTGCGCTCCTTTTTGGATACGTTTTATGGATGCTATCGCACCAAGCCTCGAGACTGCAGACAATTTGCAGCAGTTTATTTCATACTGAGAATAGCTAATCTGCTATTATTTTCAGTGTTTAAGGGTGTGATGTATTTTGCCTATACTGGCTACCTATTCACACTGGTATTGGTGTTGGTGGCTATTGTTAGACCATATCAAAAGTGGTGGCACAATACAGCTGACATGGTACTGCTACTTGCAATTGCAACTTACTATCAGTTCATCAACTCTTCATATGAGGGTTTTAGTCTCAGACCTGAGATATTCATAGGGCAACATGACGTACTCTTAGTGGGAGTTATTTTAGCAATCACTGGTGTACCTGGACTTTATGGAGTGCTTATCATTACACATCAAATTCTACCGAAATCCATCAAAATAAATCTAGGAGTGTTTGCCAATACTCTGTCCCGTCGATTGCATCTGCACAATAATGAGTCTGAAGAATCACTTCCCTATCGCCTTCAACGAAATTCTGAACAATCACCTCTGCTGTCTCGATACTGAATGATGTGTGTTAAAATTGTAGTTAGCTATTGTGTTTTAGTATGTAGTAATAATGTCATAACTGTCAACTTAGCCAGTAAACAACTCGAAAAAACAACAACTGTTTATGTGTCAGTGCAGGATTTGGGTGGGAACTAAATTAGGGGGGAGGTGTCATGCTAATGTTCTTTTTTGTATGGAGTTACCTAAACAGGTTACTAAATCTCAATGGGGTGCGTACAACAAGGGGGGGGGCAAATGTTCCCTCCCCCCTAAATGTAGCCGCCAAGCTAATGTTCCTTTCTGTATGGAGTTACCTAAACACTGAGGTTACTAAATCTCAAGGGGTTTGAGGCAAAGGTACAACAAATGGCAAATGTATATAAATGTAGCTGTCTACTGTGCAGCTATGTCTATTGTATTGTATATTTTAATAGCCATCAATCTTGTAGTACTGTGCATGGTTATTTCAGCATGCATACAATGAAGGGCATGTTGAGAGTTTTATTTGCCCCCTAGTGAAAAATCATGATTATTGGATGGAAAATTGTGTGATCATTAGGGAATTAGTTGGTACTTTAATGTCCAGCAATAAAGTTGTCCCTTTGAAATCTGAATTGTGTTCAAGAAAGCCTTGATTATGGAGATAATGACTGAAGTTTGAGAAAATACTGCAAGGAAAAAGGAAACATTAATTTTCTCTAATGTGCCTTTGTTAGGACTGACTTCTGCCAATTCTCCTGAAGTGGGACGTTTTCTTGTGTTCTTCAAGATGCAGTGATCAGCTTGTGACCACATAGTCTGCCAGACATCCTCATCCCACTCACCAGCGAGCAAGTCTTTCTGCTCTCCTTCAAAATCCTCTAAATAAGATAACTGAAATCGAAATTATAATACCCCAGGGCATGAATTCAAAATCGCTTAATTACCAGATCGGTTTCTTCTTCCAACTCGTTCATTATTTTACTTAATGCACACTTCCCAGTCAGCAATTCGTATAAAACCTGAAACAAAAAGGGAGGGGGGTAAATACCAATGTGAGATCTTGGTGGGAAAGTGAGATGTGGAGTTGAGCTACACTAAATAGACTTTCTTGGCTTGTAGCTACACAAGTTGAGTTGACTCACCACTCCAAAGGCATAGATATCAGCTGCAGAAGTAATGGTCCCACCGATAACCTCAGGGGCCATGTAGGGGCCTGTTCCCACTATGGTGGAGGTGAGCAGTCCAGAGTGCTGCTGCTGGGAAGAAGGCAGAGCACGGGCCAGACCAAAATCACCCAGTCTTCCTCTCCATTTCTCACTCAGCAGAATATTAGCACTATAATATTATTATACACATAAAAACCAAACCTTTGGATAGCCAATCAAATTCTGGTAGCATGTAATAATTATATCCCTTATATAGTATCTGCAGATGTGCCTCTCATGACCTCTCTTGGTCACACGCTGGGAAATAGCTGCAATGAGAGTGTCACTCTTGATAATGATTGATGTTCTTGCCTGCTAGTGGAAGCAAGAAATAACTATAAGCTGTCTCATTGGGAATGCAGTACATGTATTGAAGATTCAATGAATCTGTGAACAAATCTTTTATTATTTTCAGTGTTTAAGGGGTGTGATGTATTTTGCCTATGCTGGCTACCTATTCACACTGGTATTGGTGTTGGTGGCTATTGTTAGACTATATCGAAAGTGGTGGCACAATACAGCTGACATGGTACTGCTACTTGCAATTGCAACTTACTACCAGTTCGTCAACTCTTCATATGAGGGTTTCAAACTCAGTCCTGAGATATTCGTAAGGCCACCTAAAGGACTCTTAGTACTATCATTAGTGTACCTGCACTTTATGGGGTGTTTATCATTACATGTCAAATGCTACCAAAATCCATCAAAATAAAGCTAGGAGTGTTTGCCAATACTCTGTCCCATCGATTACATCTACACAATAATGTTTCTGAAGACTCTCTTCCCTATCGCCTTCAACAAAATTCTGAACAATCACCTCTGCTGTCTCGATATTGAATGATGTGTGCTAAAACTCTTTATAGCTCATTGTAGCTATTGCTCTGTATAATAGCCATTAGTACTAGAGATGCTCGTATAGCATTAGTTGGGCGAGCGAGCAGCCAGTGGTAATTTCAATGTACTCCTCCCTCACTTATGATTATATAGCCTCAACAATAATACATAATAATAATAAGCATCTCTCTGCTCAGCAGACTCAGAGGCTAGTCTCTCATTATTATGAGCCCTCATTTGCTGTTATTTCTTTCGTCAAGTCTCGCTCTTCTTTGCTCGTCAGGGTGTTCTGGGGCCCTCCTTCGCTTCTTTTCTGGTTCTCTGGGTTCCATAATACTCGTTTCTACTTCAAGTTCAACGAAAATGATTGCATGGAAGTTATTAGACCAACGTTGCTTAGTAGCTATTTCATGCGCATGCGCATTTTAATTGACATACGTGTACATACATATCTCAATCTTCAATTAGTGTGGGGCTTCGCTCGCTTCACTCGCTCGCCAATTATGTTACAATTGTAGTGCAATACACATATAATCCTTCCCTCAATCACTGTTTCAGCATAATTATCTTACCTTTTGACATCTCGATGTACAATTGTCCTCTCGGCCAAAGAATGGAGGTAGTGCAGAGCTGATGCTACATCACATGCTACCTGCAGAGTAAAGCCAGCTATAACTGGTTAACAAATTAGCTATAACTAATTGTAGCTAACTATAGCTGTGTTTATACGCGCGCCCAACCTGGGTTGAGATTCAATCCGGATTCCAATCCACCTAATTGATATGGGTTGGGCTACCCGGATTGGAATCCGGGTTGGTACCGTTCACACGTGAAGCGAATCTGGGTCGAATCCGGGTTAGAACCCCCGTGTAAACGGGGCTTATGACATATCCTCATGCAGTTAAACTCTCCAGTGAGCCAGTGGAATATGCCCCAATGATTATATGTTGGTACAATTATACCTGTAATCTGACTGGAGGGGGGAGAGTATCCTGGTTAGGCAAGTGAGCCTCAAGTGAGCCATTGGTCATAAAGGGATAGATGAGGCAGAGCTGAGGACCATTACAGCTGTATGCTAGCACTGGAAGGAGACACTTGTGTGATAGCCTGCAATGATGGAAAAAAAATGGCTGGTAGCACAGGACTAATTAAAGGTGAGCCTGTGGCTAATTTCTGCATAGAAACTCTACAATTTTCCTCTAAAACTCGTCAAGAATGCCATAATACACACTCAAGATTTCATACTACACTATCAACCAGGTAATTGAAACTGAATGTATGGCAGCCATAAAGGGACCAAGGCTTACTCACTTGGATAAGGCTTCAATCTCAGTGGAAAATTGCTGCCGTTCCACAGAATCCAAGCTGCTGGTACTTGTTTCAGAACTGTAAGGATCACTCTTTGAGGAGGAGAGGGGGAGGGGAAGGGAAGAGAAGGGAGGGGAGGGGAGGAGAGGGGGAGGGGAAGGGAGGGGAGGGGAGGGGAAGAGAAGGGAGGGAGGGGAAGGAAATGGGGGGAGGAGGGGGAGGGTTGAGAAGCGGAAAGGGAAAGAGCTGTAAATAGAAGTGGCCTATTGGATACTCCATACGTACTATACCTTGTTAAGCAGGACCTTGACAGCAGCATGGATGGGTCCATCTTGGAGGGTGAGAATGCACTGAAACACCTCCCCAAATCCTCCCTCTCCCACCTTGTGTCCACCATCCTTATATGGAGTCCTATCAAACCGACTGGTAGCCCCCACTAGCACTTCGTACCTCACCTCTTCCAAGCCAGCTGGAGTAGGAGGGGGCTCAAACAGAGTGGGTGTGGCTTCAGATGGAGTTGAGACCTCCTGGCTGCTGGACTGTGTCAGGGGGAGCTGAAAGAGAGTATCTTTACGAGAATCACATTCCCTTTGTCTGTTGCTAAGGGAATTCCCATCCTTAGCAACAGTTTTGATATCATCCTCTACCAAATCATGAGGGGGGCAAGGCAAGTTGTATCGTCTATATGCTTCATCTGTATCTGAAGGAGGCTGTATGTCAGTTGGATAAGGACTACGATGGAGGCATGACTTGGCTCCAACCCAGTTTTTAGTTTGTTGCAAGAGCTCTACTTCGATACCTGAAAGAGAATACATAATAACAAGCCATTAACCATTTATTATGTCACACCTTCATCCTGGCAGTATGAGTAGAGGATATCGATGATGCTAAATATACCAGCTTTGTTTGCCACCTCAGCTAGATCTCCGATGGTAAGGCCTTGACCTTGCAAGCACATCATTAGCTCCCTGGTTGGACTTTGACCCTGTCATTAAGTGTACAATAATAGAAGGGACAAAACAGTTGTCATTTTGAATTACCCAGCCCTCCTTCATGCATGCATGGGGCACTAGTTGGTAAAGGGTCAGATTATAGCAGCTCCCATAACATACCCTTTACCTGCTGAGCTAGATTGCGCAGTTGTACGATATCCATGTGTGTGTAATCAGTGAGATGTTCGACCAGCTTCATCCAGTTATGCTGTGCAGTGGAGTCCAAGACCCGGCATAGTTCATCCACTACTCCAGCATTAATATCCATGATTCCTGGCAACGAATCTTCAAGAAAAGGGCATAAAGCAGAGCTTATGATAACAGCCTGACACCTGATATTTTTGGCATATGTCTGGTCATCATTTGTTTGTCAGGACAAAAGTACTGGTCAAAATGCACACTGGTGCAATGTCCAGTTGTTAGACAAACTATATACCTTGTGGGGCCGGGGACATTATGTCTGGTCAAAATCAATTTCTTATTATAAGCACTGTAAAGGAGCTCCTAGTCCAAACCACGTAGCTAGCTAGCTAGGTGATACGTATGAGGTTAGAGGTAACCCTTTACTGCCAGTGCCATGCCTCAATTCATGACTTCACCCAGCTAATACAGCTTCAATACAGTTAACCAGTGCATAGATACACTAATGCTTCATTCCACAACTTACACAATTTGTTACTATAGCTAGCTATTTCTGGCTAGAAATTATCTAACTCACCTCCGTTCATTTTAGCTACTCCTCGCCTCTTGTTGTACTCTTCTTGATATATCAAGGGGAATTCCTATAACAACTGTGGAGGTAAGGATCGTCAAGGTGAGAATACTATTAATTAAAGCGTTTTGCATTGCATGTTGATTAATTGTCAGAAGAGAGTCGTAGGTGAATGATGGCTCTAAACAGTGTACTAGGGGGTGAGGGTCTCGTCAAAGGCATGCCATTCATGAGAGCTAGAATGAATGAACTGAATTACTACGATGTTCAGCTGCTGAAAGACGATCTGTGCGGAACTGGCTCCTATGGCAGTGTCTGCAAAGCAATGGTAGACCAGCTGGTATGTGCTGCCAAAATTATCCACCCTACTTTCTTCAGTGTCGAAACAAGCCCTTCTTCCACAAAAACAATGAATCAATTTGAGAAAGAGTGCGATTTCCTCAGTGCTATCAGACATCCATGCATCGTTCAGTACTTGGGGACCATCCAGGACATAGAAACAGGACTCCCTGTCTTACTCATGGAACTCATGGATGAAAGTCTGACCAAATTTCTCGACCGGACGTTACACCGGGGCAAGAATGTTCCCTACCACCTCCAGGTCAATCTTTGTCATGATGTTGCAATGGCTCTTGCCTTCCTCCACTCCAATGGCATAGTGCACCGTGACCTCTCCAGCAACAACATTCTCCTCATAGGTGGCACAAAGGCCAAGGTTACTGACTTTGGTATGTCACGGCTGATAGAGAAAAACCCAAGAATGACCCCACTTACTCAGTGTCCGGGAACGCTGGTTTACATGGCCCCTGAGGCATTACGCATGCCTCCCACATACTCAGATAAACTCGATGTGTTCTCCATGGGAGTTTGTATCATTCAGATTCTCACTTGCCATTTCCCCAAGCCTAGTGATGCTAAACGGACAGTTCAGGACCCACGGCACGGGACCATCGAAGTCCCCATACCTGAGCGAGATCGTCGTAAGAATGACATCAAACGTGTCCGTGGAAATAACCCACTCTTCGACACTGCTCTTGATTGTTTGTCCGATTATGAAGAGAACAGACCTTCCTCTAAAGATCTTTGTCATCGGATGATTTACTACAAGAGCTGTGAGCAGTATTCAGATAGTGTAGCACAAGAAGACTCACTGGCAGATAGATTCAATCGAATGGAGAGAGATGTTTTGAGAAAAGATAGAGAGATAGCGTCTCTCCAAGTGGAGTTAGAAAACAGAATCACAGAGATGAACTCTCTTCAAGAATCATATGAAAGAAGATTAGAAAGAGTCTTGGAGGAAAATAGGAGATTAAGGGAGGAGTTGGAAGAGAGGGTGCACAATAACTGTGACACTTTGGGATCAATTCCGTCATGTTCAAGACAATCAAAATCTCCATCTGCTCAGAGTAAGTGCAATTCCTCATATCATGTTTCTCTGGATTTTGCTAATTGGATGCTTGAAGCAGCTAATTAGCATATCAGATTATGAAATGCAGAGGAGGGTGAGAGGTCTCTCTATGTCCCTATGTCCTCAACATGGCACTTGATCTTAGAATGGGGAGGGAGCCATAGTAATGGTACTACATGAGGTTTTTTTTGTTTTTATTATTTTTTTAAATTTTGTTTCCTGTTTCAGGGCTTCAGCTGTCTCAAGGTTTCAGTTACTTACTATAAGCAAATGCTTAGCAGCGAAGGCTTTGCGCTGATGGCTTCTTCCTTATTGGTTATTAATGTTTGTTTTGTGTATCAGGTTTGGACGAGGACTTTGAGAAACTGATGGTTGACAACATGCAGAGTAGTAGTGTCATTGAAGAGCAGCTGAGTCTCGGGGCACCTCCCTCCACTAAGTAAGTGCAGATGGTCATCAGAGAAACTTAACCAGATTCATTGCCAAAATAGGATGTCCTGTGCTAGCATGTCAATTGTTTGACAGTCCCTTTAAAGGCTTTGATTGACCCATCCATGAGAGTTTCAAAGTGTCGAAAACTTTTCAGTTACAAAAAGGATGTAACTTAACTTGGTATCAGAGAGGAGAGAAAGAGAGATCCTAATTAGGTATCGAGAGAGAGAGAGAGAGAGAGAGATGCCTATGACGACATGCTTATATGTAAGTTATTGTCACAATAAGGTGGTACCATGGCCCCATCAGCCGCATAGTGGCTTGTCAAAGGTTGGAGTCTGTGGGAAAACCAGGTGGATATCTGATTCGGGAGAGCTACAGTGAACGCGGCACTCTGGTCCTCTCCTTCCTGGACAGGGACAAGCGGATCCACCATTTTAGAATTGTCAGGAGCAGTCAGGGACAGTTCAACATCGGCGGCAACATTTGGTTCTCCAGTTTGAGTAACTTGGTGGGTTTTCACAGTCAATACAGTTCTGTCATGGAGAAGCACTCGGAAAGACTAGATGTTCCTATACCACCTCCTGTGGTGAGTTTCTCTCTTCTTCAATGAACTGGAATTCATGACTGTGTCTTAGGACACAAAGGTTATCCTGAAGAGAGAGAGGTGTCCTGATAAATTTAAGTGTCCTGATTCCTGGGGTGTCCTGATCCTTTTTTCAGGAGTGAATTTTAAGTGTCCTGATAAGAGAGAGGCGTCCCCATTTCAGGGATGGAATTAAGTGTCCTGATTCCTGATTAGAGAGAGGTATCTTGATGAATTTAAGTGTCCTGATTCCTCGGATGTCCTGATGAATTTAAGTGTTCTGATTAGAGAGAGGTGTTCTGATTAGAGAGAGGTGTCCTTTTTTCAGGGGGGACACAGAAAAGTGTCCTAACTAGAGAATGTCTCTATTTTGGGGGTGAACTTGTTACTAGAAAGTGTCCTGATTAGAGAAAGGTGTCCTTACTTCAGGGTACCCTCATACCCCTGCATAATTTAGAGCCTGGGTACGAGGCTAACTTTGTGAATTCAGTACGTTACAGAAACAGGAAAGTGTGAGGGGTATCTTTAATTAATTCAGAAGGTAAAAAAAAGTTCCTGCAGTCTCTGATAGAACAACATAAAATAGGGGCTAGATCTGATGTCTCTTGGGGACATTGCCATCATGCATGGATTCATCCATCCATGCTGTGTACAGTGCAGTAGTTAAAGACATAACATCGTAAGTGTGCAGGCACTCATCCAGTGCTGCCATGAATGTCATGCATCCACCCACACATGTATAGTATTAACCATGTGCACCTAGCAGATGGCCGTATCCTTGGATACAATGTATTTATGCTGAGATCCGGTCACATTGCAGGGTTCATATTACAGTGGGACCTCATATTAACCTTATAATGACATTCCAAGCAGTGAACTGGAACGCGTGTCCTGTTTATAAGGCTGGTATGCATACCTGCCACACCCACTGACAGAGAGCCACAGATTGCTTATCCTGCTGTGTTTAGGATATCCCTTACAGGGAATAACCCACTGGCCTGGAGAATTGATATCAAACCTAAACCTTGTGGGAAGTTGAATTATGAACAAGGGAGTTTCATACTTTTGTTTCCAATGCATTTTCAACTCCATTAGGGGAGATGGATTAGATATAAATGTGGTCTAAAGCATTCACCTTGCCCCTCGATCATTCACTATAACTGCTATAACTTTCTCAATTCTTAGCCAAATTTCTTCAACAGAGAGCTGATTATCCACTCTCTCTGCTGTGTTTGAAATTTGAAATTTGGTCAAGATTTGAGAAAGTTATAGCAGTGATCAAGGGGCAGAGTGAATGCAAATAGACTTTTAGGATGGTCTTGAAGTCATTATGCTCTGTAACTTTTTTTTTTTTTTTGGGGGGGGGGGGGGGGGGGGGGGGGGAGGGTGCAAAGGTTATAATAATGTGAGCATGACATTGGTATGGGAGTAATGTACTGAATTGCATTACGTGTGTGTGTGTGTGTGTCATTATGGACAAGGATGTGATGTCACATAACTACACTCTGTGTGTGACAAAGTGCATTTGAAAATTTTAAACCTGTGGTCTTGAGATGTGTAGCTAACCCCCTTGATGAAGAACCCCTATGTGGATGAGGAACCCCTATATGGATGAGGAACCCCTTTGATGTGTGGGACTAGAGTTAGGGCTAGGGCATCATAGCTCGCCACTGAGTATAGGCATTATCTCAAGTCTGAAATATAATAATATAGTACATAATTCATGCCTATCTTGTGAAAGGATGCTGCATTTGTAAAAGGAGTTAGCTAGCTATAATTAGTGGCAACCCTGTTATGACAGCCAACTTATATGACTTGTATAGATGATGTGTTAATTAACCACTTGGAATGAAGGACACCCCAATAATAATTGGGACACTTTGTGCAATTAGGGGCAGTCTGAATAACTGTGTGTAACTATGGATACTAATATGATATTTGTTATCTTGCAGCTGGTACCTCTCCCAGGCGGTTTTTGCTGATACTATTATGGCCTATCTCCAAATCAAAGACGAAAACAATTAACCACAAAGAGAAAATGCCATCAATCATTAATCAGCCACAACCAATTTTTAATTGACTCAATCATCAAGTTATTATTTAATTTTCTGTCTGTCTCCAATCATGACATTATAATTAAAACAGTAGCTATATTTTATGGTGGAGAAGAGTGGCAATTTGCATAGCAACAATCATCAACATTCACTTCAGCCTTTTGTGTTGGTTACTACCCTATAGAACATCTTTGCCAAGCTATATCAACACCCATGGTGATGATTGAGTGCTGTACCAAATTTGTCCAGCCATCATCAGTCAGTGGATGATTATTAAATTGGTGCTTATAAACTCGAGAGCAGTTATGCAATCGTGATTTCTTTCAGCTCGAATTTCAATCAAGTACGTGCCGAGCAGCTAGCCAGTAGCTATCTCATCTCTCATTCTCAAGTGAATGCAGCTGTAAGTTAGCAGCTTCATGGGTAAAGTCAATAAGAACTATGGCTAGCAGCTGTAACAGCTGAGCTGCAAGAAAAAATTGTAAAAGTTGTATAATCTAATTTGTCTAGCTAGCTATCTCTCAGTGAATGTAGCTAAGTAGAGCATTAAATATGTCCCACTCTTGATGACCTAGCTAATACCTGTAGTGAATGGTGTGTAATCACCAGTCATGCATTCATTTTGCTATAGTTTATGTAGCTAGCTAGTAGCTACATCTAGAATAGGTGCATTTTTTGTTGGAGAGTCATATTTCAGCAGTGGCATCAACTCAATAACCCGTAGACATAGCTGGAGTTCTTCTGCAGTCACTACATTAACTAGCTAGCTAGCTATTTGATGGAAATCATCACAATTGTAACAGCTCTGTCCACTCCACTGGTTACCAACTGCTAGTGTAGTTAGCATAGTCTATAGACTACTATTGTGTTTGCTTAATAGCTAGAATTTGCTAATTATTGCTTCCACAGAAAATGATGACAGATTTGATGCAAAGTACGGGTTTCCAGTATCAGCATGTCACGATCATTGAAGATAAGGAGTTAGGAAGAGGAGTATATGGTCGAGTCTGCAGGGCATCATGTGATGAGTTGCCCAGTGCAGCTAAACTGCTTAATCCCAAGCTCTTTCAATTCAGCGATGATCTAGTGGTAAAGAGTTTCAAGGAGGACTGCAAGTTGTTGATCGCTATCAGTCATCCCTCCATTGTTCAGTATTTAGATGCCTACATCCAACCAGAAACTAGACGGGCTGTGCTACTCATGGAACTATTGGACGAAAGCCTGACTGATTTCCTCGATCGATTGCAGAACCCTCTTCCAATGCATCTTCAGATCGACATCTGTCATGACATGATCCAAGCCCTTGCCTATCTCCATTCAATCAATATCACCCACAGGAACTTGACAGGAAAGAATGTCTTGATAAATGCAGGAAGCCGAGCCAAAGTGACAGATTTCATGATGATGAAGATGGCAGATGCCCAACAGGCAGCCAATCCACATTTCAAGCACATGACAATACCAGATTCTTCAGGTTATATGCCTCCAGAGGCATTCAGATTTCCACCATCTTACACAAACATGCTTGATATTTTTTCCTTTGGAGTTGTGTGTCTTCAAGTCATCACTAAACAGTTCCCCCATCCTTCGTCATACAAAATCTCGGAAATTGAACGGAGGAGGTCCGATTTGAACTCAGTGGATCCAGGCCATCCAATGTTGGCCATTGTTATGAGTTGTCTCAAGGATAGAGATATCATTCGACCACCTGCCACACAATTGTGCCGCAAGTTTAGACAACTACAAAATACCCCGATGTACGCAGAGAGCCAGCTGAAGAGGGAGATAGCTTTGGAGGAGATAGAGGGGATCAGAATTGAACTTGACCAGCTGCAAAAGAAGAACAAGCAGCTGGCATCTCAATTGGAGAGTGTCCACATTGAAAATGAGCAGCTCTGTAGGCTGATTTCCAAACACTCTGAGAGCATCAGTTCGAATGTTAAATTAGGTAAGATCTTTTAGAAAGGAGATATGATTTCTTTTTGAACCCAAAGCACACAGGGATACAATCCATTTAGTCCTGTAGTCATGTTTCAGCATCAGGTATTTTATCTCTCGCATGCCAGCATCGGAATGGTATTACCAGATCATTAATTCAATTAGTCACTAAATAAGGCGTTGGTTCATTTCATAAGGTTAGATATTCACATCTGCAAAATAAGCTATTAAATTTCAAAATGAATCCTTCTCTATGCACACTTGAATAGTGATGTAGTTATGCTGTGTAGCTATCAAATCGCTATATGGGACTCTCTGAAATGTGAATGAGGTATGGGTATGAGCTATGGATATCCTTATTCATAAAGGGGTGTGGTGGTTTGCATCACTGCATGGCTATCTTTTAATAGCTGCATGCCTGGCTTGGACTCTCTGAAATATGAAAACAAAAATGGGGATACTTTTCCAGCACAGTGAATGAGTTGTGCATATTTGGACTATACAGTGTAGTACCTAAGTTTATGGGAAAGGGGTTCCACTGTAAACATGCAATCATTGGGAGTTCCTTTAACTGTATGCCTGGCTAGTAATAATAGGCTAGTGTTTTTTGCATCAACTGTGAAGACAACCAGAGCAGCCCCTGACACTTTTTGGGACCATTAGCTATAGTGTTCTGATACCAAAAGAACATTTTGGGATTATATAAATATAAAGATATAAACTTTTCTATATACCGGATGTTTTACTCAGTTGAATAATTAAGTTTTGGGGATTCCTGCATTAATGAGAAAAGTCACTAATTTTAATTTGTGTTTACCACACACAGCTAAGCCTTTTGGGGTCCCTGAGGACTACCTGGAAATTGATGATCCTTCACTGTTAGATGATGGTTTGGAGAGTCAGATGGACTTGTCTGCACCACACCCTGCTCTGTGGGTTATTAAGCTGTAGTTATTAGATGAGTAGTACTACTGAAGAACTAGGTATGAAGTATATAGCTACTTCCCTTAACAACAACAACAACAAGAACCAGCTGGTCCCAAAAGTGATTAATGATAAGATAACTTGTAACTATTTTTCATTTCTTTCTTCAGATGGTATCACGGAAGTATTAAAAGAGATACTGCATGCATGAGGTTGCAGGGTATGTCCAAACCTGGGGCTTATCTGGTCAGAACAAGTGAGAGTGAGCCAGGCAGTTACGTTCTCTCTTTCCTGGATAAGCAGCTTCGTGTCTTCAACTACAAGATTGCCTGTCGGAATGGACAGTACAATGCTCAGGGACAGAGCAAGAAATGGTTTTCTTCTCTGGGTAATTTGATTGGGTACTACACTCGGCACTCCACTGTCAAACAGAATCAGCATTTGGACATACCAGTGGCTCCCCCTGAGGTAAATTCAAACTTGGTTTTCAATCACCAATGATGAGATTCATAATTTTCTCCCTAGGTGGTTCCTTTGCCAATTATGTTAAAGACTTGATTAATTTATTTATCTTTTTTTATTGTTAATTTTTTTAATTCTATGTAATTTTGCTGTTACTGATTATGGTAAACGGTCGTTATACATTATTTTATAACCTGGATATCGGTAATGATCGTTAGAATAAAATGCGCATGACGTAATTTCAGAAGAAGAGCTGAGCTAGCTAGCCGATCCGAAGATGGCGACAGGTCAGGTGGCTGTAGCAGATGACATTGATGGAGACGTGGAGATCGAGCCTCCGATTTACATAACCAGACGGTTATTGCAGCAACTTGCGTACATTCCTGTCACGGGGGATGAGGACTTCTCGCCAGACGAAGAATGCGAACCCGAAGAAGCGGAAGATTACGACCTTGTAGCACCACCATTGGAATCGTGAGTGTTGGAGGAGATTAGCTCTGGAGGGTGAAGTGCTGGGGGAAAGGTACTGTAATGCATATGCTTCCTTACTAGGTGGTACCATGGAAGGATAAGCAGGCAGACAGCTTGTGAGCGTTTGGAGTTGGTTGGTGAAGCAGGTGGGTATGTGGTTCGGGAGAGCGTGCAACAACCTGGTGATTACGCCATATCCTACCTGAGCCGAACAGGGCACATCCACCACTTCAAAATCAATTCCAACTGTGGTGACTTCTACATTGGAGGGAGACAGTTCTATTCGCTGAATGACCTCATCGGGTTTTATGCCAACTGCTCGTGCATTTTAGAGAATGAATCACTGCAAGTGCCAGTAGTACCACCCAAGGTTAGCCACACCCCTTATTAACGGTTCCACTTGTCCTCTGAGTGTATGTTTTCCTTTCATTACTCAAAATTGGTTGTTGCAAGTTCCTTATATGGAAGGTAGACCTGCCGTTGAGCAAGTGACTTATTTAGTGGAGGAGTCATTATTTTTTTGCTTTCCATTTCACAAAAGCAAATCAGTAATCTTCATCTGATAGCAAAAGTTTTTTTTTCCCCCATATTGTTTTGATTTTGGTTGTAGCCTAAAAGAAAACAGTTGTGAGCATTCAATATATCAACAAGGCTTCCTTTTCCAGGGAGGTGTGGACATTAAACATTAAGAGCATGAGGATAATATTCCAGTCAGTGGAATCGATACCCTTACACCTAAAATTTAATCTCTCCATTCTCTCTTGTAATTCAAATGTCCTGATTGGAAGGGTGGCTCAGCTAAACGTCAATTTCACTAGTCCTGACTTTAGGGGGTACAGAATCATCTGGTTTTCAGGGGCTCAGGGTAGTACCCTCGTGCTCTTAATGTCCATACTTCTCTGGATAAACACTGAATGCTCATAACTGTTTTCTAAAATCAAATCAAAACTAATGGGGGGAGAAAAACAAAACTTTAAAAGGTACAGACTTGAGGGAATCATCTGGTTTTCAAGGGCTCAGGGTTTCTATGATGTGTATTGTGTAAATATTTGCAGCCCGTGCCTCTCTACATGATGCTAAGGGCCACCACCTCCCATGAAAAGACACTTGGAACAGATGAGCTAACGTGAGTGGCATATTATTGTATGGACAATGAAATATACACAACGTATACATAATCTGCCAGTTTTCTAATCAGGTGGCCAGTCTTCTAATCAGGATACTTGGCCAGTTTTCTAATCAGGACATTTTCATGGTCCCCAAAGTGTCCTTACAGAAAATTCCACTGCATGTGTGGAGAAGATTTGATGCTGTTGATAATAATTATGGGGTTACCCCTGTTATTAATCTGTGTATAGCTGGTTGTTATGACTGCTAGCTCGAGTGTGTGTATATCAATCAGCTTTAGTATTGTTTAGTACACACCATGGGTTATCATGTGGAGCCATGCTATCCCTGTTCAGAAAGTTCCATTAGTCACAGCAGCAGTAGCTGAATAGTGGAAATTGGAGGGATATCCCCTTAAGAGGTGATTATTAGAAGTAGCTTTTTAGTCCGACTTTTGATGACCTTATTTGGAGTTGTTGGGTGTAGGTTAACTAACAAGTAATCTGTTGCCATGACAATTGTTGCTGCTGTGAAGTCACACCTAAAGGAAACTTGTTTCTCTGATACTATGCAATTCCTAATAAGTTCAAGACCACTTGTCACTTTACAATAACTACTACACACTTTCCTCTTGCCTGTCCCTCTCCTCCCTTCTCTTCCTCTCCCCTTTCTCCATTAATTTTTGATTGTCTTCATTTTCCCATTCCATCTCCTCCTCAATCCTCTGCTCCCCTTCTCCTCCCCTCTTCCTCCCCTTCTCCCCCTCTCCTCTTCCCCTCCCTCTCCTCCTCCTCTTCCCCTCCTCCCTCTCTCCTCCTCCCCTCTTCCTCCGTCTCCTCCTCCTCCATATACAGGATTGATGCTGGAGAGGTGTTCCTCTTACTCAGCCTTTTAAGTGACGAGTGGGGGTGGGGGAGGTCCCAGAAGACCGAGCTGTGTGGGTTGATCCCCATTGCTATCATGGAGGATGTCGTAAGCTCCTTTTCTCCAGACTTTGCAACAATTATCTCTATCTTTATTTCTAGACTCATGAGGACAGCAACCTTGGTAAGCCCTGGTATCATGGAGCCATTGGGAGAGATGATGCCGTCAAGTTTCTCATGCAGAGTAAGTGTCAACATTTCTCCCTTCTTGCTACATGTGGCTTATCTCCCTTGTATTTACAGAAGGAGTTCCTGGGAGCTTTCTGGTACGGAAGACAAGAGGTGGGGAGGATGAAACTCACTACTCCATGGCTGTGCGGACATTCGACAGGGTCCAGAGGTTCCTCATCACACGATACACAACAGGATATTATGTCTTTGGAGGCCGTCCCTTCAATTCGTGAGTTAGAGAGCGAGAGAGAGAGAGAGAGAGAGAGAGATCCTAGTCATGGCTTTACTCTCTTCACAGGATGGAGGATATTATCGAAAGATATCGGAGTGAAGTCATTTTGGATGGTCTGAAACTAGGCTCTCCATTACCCCTGGTATGTATCCTCCCCCAACCTCCCACTTTGCCACCCCTCTCTTCCCCTGGTTCCTTCTTTCCCATTCTGTCATAAGCAGTTTTTTTTTTTCACTCCTTTGCTCAGGAACCAGAGCTGCTGCAGTCAATGTCGACTCAGCCCACTTCCAGAATAGTGGAGAGCCTTCCCTCAGGCTCAAACCGCCGTGGCTCCATCAGTGCCATGCCTGGGGACATCACAGGCACTTTATCACTTAGGAAAGGTCAGTCAATTGACAGGAGTCAAAAAAAGGCCTTTTTTGAGGCACTTGGCCTATGATTTATTTCATAGGGAAGAAGAGTCCAGTGTATGGCAAAGGGAAACAATTCTATTTTGTCCTTCAGTGGAAAGATAGAAAACTCCTTTACTATGAGCATGAATCAGTGAGTAGATCAACTCCTACCAATGTATTATTCACTCCTCTCCTATAGCGTCACAGGGCAAAAGGTTTGCTGGATCTGAGACAGTGCAAAGTTTATGAAGTGCACCCCAGTTTATTTGGACCGTAAGAGCCTTTCCAGTATATCACATGACTTATCACCTGACTTATTGTTTCTATAGAAACTGTATCGTGGTGATGCTTAAGTATTTGAATGAGGTTTCATTTTACTATCTCTCCACTGAAAGTAGTGGAACTATGCAGGTATGCCCAGTTGTACAAACCACACCCTTCAAAATCCTGACCTATTTTTAATTTTTTTTCTTTTTCTCTAGGAGTGGCTGAAAGTTCTTCGGCTATGCACAAAGCCGCCAGAGGCTCAGGAGCAGAAACAGATTCAGCAGGCACGCTCCCTGAACATAGTGGTGAAGGACTGCAAGCTCTCAAGACCAAATACACAGGTAACAGAACCTCATCTAGACCAATACATACGCTAGTAATAAGTGTACTTCTGAACCTCATCAACAGAATGTGCAGGGGTTATTATTATTATATGTAAGACTACGATATCAGGACTTGCAATAACAGTCAGTCACAGGATAATTTTCCGGTCATCATTTATCATTTTCTGACCAATTCTTATATTAAAAACTGCTATTAAAATATCATCTCCAGACAATAGAGTGTTACTGTGAGCCCTGCAATACTCCTTAAACTTTTTTGTTCTGTCAACACTTGCGTATCATGTGACTGTTCTCTTGTGCCTGTTGTGTATCACATGACTGTTCTCTTATGCCTGTATTGTATTGCACAACTGTTCTCGTATTCCTGTGTTGCGTATCACATGACTGCACTGGCTCTCAGTAGGTGTGTAGGATCTAAAGATCCCTTGACAATATAACTTTTTTTTGTAAATCCCAGAAGATAAACACCCTTTCATTCCCATTGAATGAATATAAGTGCTGTTATTGTTGGACAAACATAAATGGATTGTTGAGCACAAAAACCACAATGTTTCAGCAGAATTGAAATAACAGCCTGACTCTGACGCAGGAACCTTTTTACCTTTGTCTGGTCAAATTCTAGTGAGCGCAAATTTTTCGTGGGTCAAAATTTTCGTGGTTTTGCAATAAATTCCCTTATTCTCCACAAAATCCACGAAAAATTTTACCCACGAAAATATCGCGCTATACGGTAGTCTCTCAGCCACTATGTCTGATCAGTACTACACTGACTTATGTAGGAACTGAGAATAAGGAGGATAATAATCATATTAACTGTGCATAAAATAGTATGTCTGATCAGTATTGCACTGACTTGTGTTGTTGATTCATAGAACTGAGAGTAAAATCATTTTTAAGAGGATACACTGACTTGTGTAGTTGATTCATAGAAATCATTTTTAGGAACTGTGCATAAGAAGTGTCTAATATACTGAAGAATGTGTGCATACCTTTACTAAGAGTGTTTGTTGTTAGAAGAAAGAGTTGACAGTTGTTGATGCATGTTTTTAAAGGTTTCAATGTTATGAGGTGTCTGGGTAGGTACATGGGGAAGTCTGCCAGTGGGAAGACATCCCAACTGAGCTGCTTCTTTGGAAAAACTGTATAGTGAGGAAGAATTTTTTGTGGAGCAAAATATTTTTGTAGTTTTGCATGACCCATGAAAATTTCCTGCTATTAATGAATTGGCATGATTATGGTTTGTATTGTGTTGTGTTAGGTATATGCATTAGTCTTCATTGATGGTGCATGTGTTGCTCGGACAAGGGCCATGCCTGAAGTCCCTTGCGTCTTCGACGAGGAGTTCTACTTTGAGTAAGTTCAAGCTTCCTAAGGTGCCCAATGGCTAAGATATACAAAATGGTGTTTATGTACATGGGCAACCTGACCTACCACATATTTTTGTACATGATGACCCTTACCAAATAGTTGTCTCACAGTACAGATCATGCCCAGAAGAATTGTATCATACTTGTCAATATGTGTTTGCACAAACTACTGATTCAACCTAACTGGTTACAGCTAGCAAGCTCACTCCTCAATTGATGACCCTTTACCCACTTTCTTGTTAATTTTAGAGATCTTCCACCGTATTCTCAAGACTTTGTATGTGAAGTGCACACAACAAGAACAAAGAGACTTGGGAGTATTGTTAACAGAGAAAACCATTTAGGTGAGTCTAGAGAAAGAAAGAAGGACCTCCTTCACCTTCCCTTACTACCTCTATGTCTGTCTATTTTCACTAGGACGTGTGCAGGTGTACTTTAGTGACCTTCCAAGTGGCCAGGAAGATGACCGGTGGCACCAGCTGATAGTGGGCAAGGCACCAAAAGGCTCCATCAGATTCTGTGCTCTCTTCAAGGACTACGTCATTCTCCCTGAGGAAGAGTACGAAGGCCTCAAAAACGTGAGTTTGTGGTCTGAAGGCTGTGTATATGTGAGGGGAGACAAGTCATGTGATATAGCTACTAGATCACATGACAATTATGTGATGATCATGTGTTTGAGAAATGTTTATTTCTATAGCTTATTTTGAGTGATGACTTGAAGACGATAGAAGCTCTGGCCAAAGTGTGCAAGGACCATCATGCAGAACTAGCCTCCACTCTTATCCACATCTTCTGCACTTATAATAGAGTCATTCCTCTAATTAATGCATGCTTGGCAAAGTCTGTCGACAATGAGGGTAAGTGGGCTGTCCTATCCCTCCCTCTCTCTCTCTCTCTCCTTTTCCCTTCTTTCCCCTTTCTGTCACTCCCTTCCTCCCTCCCTTTCTCTCTCCCTCCCTTCCTCCCTCCCTTTCTCTCTCCCTTCCTCCCTCCCCTTCTCTCTCCCTCCCTCCCTCCCCTTCTCTCTCCCTCCCTCCCTCCCCTTCTCTCTCCCTTCCTCCCTCCCCTTCTCTCTCCCTTCCTCCCTCCCCTTCTCTCTCCCTTCCTCCCTCCTCTCCCCTTCTCTCTCCCTTCCTCCCTCCCCTTCTCTCTCCCTTCCTCCCTCCCCTTCTCTCTCCCTTCCTCCCTCCCCTTCTCTCTCCCTTCCTTCCTCCCTTTTTCTCCCTCCCTTTCTTTCTCCTTTCCTCTCTCCCTCCCTCCCTTCCATAATCAACTGTTCTACTGACCTTTAGAGAACGTATCAACTCTGTTTCGTGCCAGCACCCTTTCCACCATGTTGATGGACCAGTTCATGAAACTCACTGCATCTGACTATCTCCGTTCCATTCTGACAGAATCTGTCAAGCAGATCACAGAGTCACATGATTCCTGTGAGGTAAGCATGTGACATGTGGTTCTGTAGAAGCTGACAGTCATAAATGGAGCTCCACACAATGGTTGTGCTCAATTGATATTTTGCAGTTAGTACAAACAGCTTTCTTTTTTTCTTTCTTTCTTTAGATCAGTCCTACCAACCTTCCTAAGGGTGCTGACCCCACCTCCAACCAGAACCGGCTCCAGGCCCACATCACACACGTCCTGTCTGGCATCTTCTATTCTGCTGAACAGTGTCCTTCGTAAGCACTTGCTAACTACTAGCATCTCTTTACTCCAGCCATCTTGCTACGTTCCAATTGATATAGGTGTACCACCTTGTATAGGTTGCTGTGTAAAATGCAGCCACATCTCTATTACAACCACTTTGAAATTCCCAGCACTAGAGAGAGAGAGGTTCCTTCTATTGGACCATGCACTTTAGATTTTCCCTCTATAGAGGGAGTGATGAACCTTCCATCTATGCAATGCGTGCAATGCAGATCATTAATTAGTATTCTTTTTGCTGCAGTGCACTAAGATACATTTACCACACCTTGCAAGAAAAAGTGAGTGAAAAGTGGCCAGGAGATGAAACTGTTCGGATAAGAGCAATCAGGTGTGTTATGTGTGTGACAATTCTTTTTCGACATGTTCATCTTTCCCTGCCTCCACAGTGGATTTCTCTTTCTGCGTTTTGTCTGCCCAGCTCTGCTCAAACCACAGCTCTTTGATATAGTCTCAGGTGAGTGTGGGAGGAGGCCCTGATATGGTAAAGGGTAAGGGTTAGCTTCAAGGAGCCGATATGGTAAAGGGCTTTAAGGGTTGAATCCATAAAGAAGGCCTGATATGCATTTGTTTAGTTGTTTGTGGAGGTTCTATTTTGTACACAGTGCATTGTTGAGTGTTTGTATGCATACCATGCAGAACTGCCCACCCCCACTGCTGATCGGACTTTGAAGTTGGTGACTAAGAGCATCCAGAACTTGGCCAACCTGGTGGAGTTCAAAGCCAAGGAGAGCTTCATGATTTACCTCAATCCTTTCATGAAGGAGCATATGCCTCGAATGAAACAATTTGTCAACAGCGTCTCTGTAAGAATCAAACAGTGCCCTTTAACTACTAGGAATTATCATGTGACCCTCACACTTTTGATCTCCATTATCATGTGACCAATGTTCCAATAGAATTTTGACCAGCATCCACAGCCCACGACTATAGAATGCAATCCAGCCAAGGATCTGTCAACCATTTACCATCTCTGTTATATTTACAATGAAAGCTTACAAAAACTTGCCATGAAAGAGGTAACTAGCATTATTATAGTAATGATGAGGATTGAAGTACTACCACGTAATAGTTATTGCACTAAATTTATTTCAGCTGGAGGTTAAAAGTCTACTAGATGTCATGCAGGCATTGAGAAAGGCTGAGAAGAAGTACACAAACAGATACTCGTAGTAGTGGTTGCCCAGGGATTCACAGCTAGATGGAAATTAATTTTACAGCAGAATTACACAAATCATATATACAGTTTCAGGAATAATGTAATGTGATATTCAAAAACTTTAAGTTTTGCCAGTGTGTTTCATTTGCTTTCAATTTTTGTGTCTCTCTTTTTTATCTGCCCATGGGCGGAACTTAATGCTATTCGAAATAACGAGCACCTTCGTTGTGGGAGTGGTGCATGTCAGTCTTCGATCATCATGGCAAAGCTTTTGAGGTTCGATGGCCGTGTGGCCTTAGTTACTGGAGCAGGCGGAGGTAAGCTAGCTGTTTGCGTCGCATGCTTTTTGATCAGATGAGCAGCCATGCCATAGCGCTAGTTAAATAATACAATTAAGCTAACTAATAAAGCTGCAGAACTTTCTGCGCACAGCATTATAGTTCTATTTTTGTGTCTCAGGCCTGGGGAAAGAGTATGCTCTTTTGCTTGCATCCAGAGGAGCCAAAGTTGTGGGTAAGAAGTGTGGCAAGCAGCTGCAGTTTGTTGGTATTATCTCTGAAATTTGATCATCCTCTTATTAATATTCCAGTGAACGACCTAGGGGGTGGTATGCATGGTGATAGCAAGGCCTCGTCCAGACCAGCTGATACTGTGGTGTCCCTGATCAAGTCCAGAGGTGGCACGGCTGTCCCTAATTATGGTACGATCACTAATACAACAAGGTAGTTGTTAATTTAATATGTTCCACCCTAAAGACTCAGTGGAAGAGGGAGAGAAGATAGTGAAAACAGCCATTGACAATTTTGGGAGGCTAGGTTAGTTAAAAGAAATCTAGCTTTTATCTCAATCCATTGATTCATTCATCTTTTGTAAATAGATATCTTGATCAACAATGCGGGGTAAGTGATGTTCGTATATATATGGGCACACTGATAGTGTAATGTTCTTGTGCTTTCTCTTGCAGCATTCTGAGGGATCGTACTTTGATGAGAATGAGTGACCAAGATTGGGGTATGCGAGAACATGAGTAAAACCCTATAATCATGTCTAATAAACTGTGTGGGTAAATGTAGACCTCGTGTATAATGTCCACTTGAAGGGAACATTCAAAGTGACCCGTGCAGCCTTCCCATACATGAGGAAACAGAAATATGGAAGGTAAGCTTTATGATCAATTATCTGACCATAAAAATATGACAATTATAATAATTAGAATAATCATGACAACATCTCCTTCCGGTCTCTATGGTAATTTTGGACAGTCCAACTACTCAGCAGGTATATGCATCATGACTGCTTCATAGTACATCTTTTTTGATCTTCATGATTTATTCTCCCTCCCTCCCTCTAGCTAAGATGGGTATTGTGGGATTTGGCAATACCGTTGCCAAGGAAGGAGCGAAGTACAACATTCTGTGCAACACCATTGCCCCTCAAGCTTGGTCTAGAATGACCAAAGACCTCATGCCTCCAGGTAATAATAAAAAAGTATGTAGGGCCATGATAAAGTTAAGTAGGGGAGAGGTGATGTAATATAAGTTGACAAAAATGCTCCCCCCCCCCCCCCTCCATCTGTCCCTTTACCCACTTTACATGCAGCTATGGAAGAGTACCTAAAAACAGAAGATGTAGCACCCCTGGTGGGCTTCCTTTCCCATGAGGAGTGTCCTGAGAATGGCTGCATCTTTGAATCAGCTGGTGGCTGGGTCTCCAAAGGTACAGCCCCCTCTATTTTATAATTGAGGTAGGGAAAGTACATTATGTGTGAAATTTTATTACAGTTATGCTTCAAGGAAGTAAAGGAGAAGTTTTGTCCAAGCCATTCACAATTGAAGATGGTGTGCTCATCTAGTTACTACATACTAAAAATGACTCTCTCTTTCCCATTTTCAGTGCAAAAAGCTTGGCCCAAGATTTGTGACATGAGCTCTTCGTACTACTCAACTGGTGCTTCAGGTGATAATGGAGCTCCCCAGAATGCCTCACTACTGTAGTTGATGTTTTTTTGTATGCAGAGAGCTTGATTAGTGTACTTCCAAGGTTTCAAGAAGCAGCTGGACCATCAGACAGCAAGCCCTCAACTGGTACATATAGAATGCAGTTTTATAACAACAACTACAATAACTAGCATTGGGTTTTTATTCTCCCTTTGTGAAGGTGATTCTTTTGTCAGCTCAAAGAAGTCGATGAAGTTTGAGTACACACAGCGCGACGTCATTCTCTATGCCTTGGGGAGTGAGTAAATTAAATTTTAGCCTAAAGATTTGGACTAGGTAGGGGCCCCTCCTTCCCCCAACCCCTTCCCAATCTTATCACTGAACTCCTTTGCAGTTGGCTGCACACTGAGTCAAGAGGACACTTTGGATTTGAAATATCTCTACGAAGGCCATGAGAAGTTTTCTGTCATCCCTTCCTTCGCTGTAATTGCTGCTCAGGTCTGTTCTGATTCCATTCCAGCTATTTTGGGAGTGATTGTGACCAAGACTAATCTTTATTGTCTTCTCCTGTTTCCAGTCCCTGGTCATGAATGGTAGCATGTTCAGTGAGGGGATTCCTGGAGTGACTAATGTCAACTTGGCCCAGGCTCTTCATGGGGAACAGTATGTGGAGCTGCTGAAGCCACTCCCACCCTCAGGTAGGTATATAAGTCTGGGCACTCTAATATGATGTGACTGCAAGTTTGTATAGTAGATTCATGACCTGTTAACACATTCTTTCTTGATCCAGGAACCCTAATTACCGAAGGGAGGGTGGTGGATGTGGTGGATAAAAAATCAGGAGCTGTCATTGTCGTTGAGAGTAAGTAACATAGCAGGGACCATGTCTTCGCCTCCTCATTCGTTGTCCTCTTTCCCACTCTCACGTTCTTTCCTCCTCCCCCCCCCCCCCCCCCCCCCCATCTCACACTGATATAAATTTACAGCCCAGACCAAAACCAAGACTGGAGAGTTGGTTGCCATCAACCAGTTTGTCACCTTTATGATTGGAGCTGGTGGGTTTGGAGGAAAGAGGTCCTCAAAGTATCTCAAGGTGAGAATTCACAACTTACTTGCCAAACCTCTTTTGGTATTATTGGCCATTTTTTCTTCTTTCTAGCCTGTGGTGCCTACTCCTCAGCGACCCCCAGATGCGTCTAGACAGTGTAAAACACTTACTTCTCAAGCTGCCCTGTACCGATTGAATGGAGACTACAACCCCCTTCATGTGGATGCTGACTTTGCAAAACTTGGAGGTATACATGCGAGATATAAATAGCCCTTAGTGATACCGTGTCCAATATGTCCAGGTTTCCAAACACCAATCCTGCATGGCCTCTGTTCATATGGGATAGCCACTCGCCATGTGCTTCGGGAATACTGTGGTGATGACGTATCGAATGTGAAGGCCATCAAGGCTCGTTTCTCTAAGCCTGTTATCCCTGGAAATACTATTCAGACTGACATGTGGAGGGAGGAAAATAGGATCCACTTCATTTGCAAAGTGAGTGTTGTTTGTTCTAATTATGTATGTGGAAACTCTGCCCATCAAAGGTGACCTTTTATGAAAGAACTGTAGTAAGAACTGTAGTATGGTTTTGGTTACTCCAGCCTTATTGAGGTTGGTAGTGAGTCCTTGATTAGAAGTAGCGTGCTAATGAATCTGTAAGAAAGTGTAAATTCCCTCCGAGCTGACTGTGTTGCTCCATTTTTAGGTGGTGGAAACCGGAGATGTGTGTCTCAGTGGAGGGTATGTGGACTTAAAGGCAGTGTCTGCTTCCACATTACAGAACCCCAATTCACCTGGCAACCAAGTAAGATACACTACAGGGGTCACAACAATAGTCCATCACAGGACATCTTTTGGCCAATCTGTCACTTTCTGCCCTATTTTTTGTGCAGCTGCCTTCTAGCAGTCTTCAGTCTACAGCTATCTTCCAGCAACTGAAGGAGCACTTATCCTCTGTGCCTGATGTAGTGAAGAAGGTCCAGGCTGTCTTCCAGTGGAATATCACCAAAGATGGCAAGACTGTTGCAAAATGGAGTCAGTAATGATGATAATTATAGAGTTGATTTGACTCTTCTTTTTTTCCCCCTCCCTAAACATTGTAGCTGCTGATCTGAAGGAGGGTTCAGGGTCCATTTATCCAGGAGAGCCCAAGGGGAAGAAGGCAGGTTGCACCATCACAATATCAGATTCTGATCTTGTTGATATGGTGATGGGAAAACTTGACCCACAGCAGGTACAGTGGAAGAATAAAGTAACTCGGTTCTCTGCACTCTTTATTATATTGTGTATATAGGCCTTTTTCAAGGGACAGATGAAGATAGCTGGCAACATTATGTTAAGTCAGAAGCTGCAAGCTCTGTTTCCATCAAACCAAGCTAAACTATAAGCCTTGATTTTTTTTACCAGATATGTAAAAACCTGGTAGGTTTTGGTAAATAATAACTGGAAGAGAAAAAAACAAGATTGTATCAAGTTGTTGTTCTTTCTTCATTGTCATGCTTGCCAGTGTTCAAGTGAAATCTACATGTAGGACAGGTGTCGTGCTGTGGAAGCAGGGAAGGAAGGAAGAGGGAAAGGGAAGGAAGAGGGGAGGGGAAAGGGAGAGCAAGAAAGGAAAAGAGTGGAAAGGGATTGAAGAACCTCAAATTGGCAAAATTATGTAGATGGGACTCACCAGTTCAAGCCAAGGAATGACACAGTCCTTGTGGTACAAGTGCTTGCATGGAAGTTTCATTAAATGTTCTCCAGGTGTGAAGTCTTCCTTACATACAGAACACAATGCACCTAAAAAATAGAGGTCTGTCAGTCTTGCAAGCTGACCAATCAGAACAGATTCAGGTAGCCTTTTGACCATGTTTGGGATGTTTCATCACACACACACTCCATTGGACAACCCAAAGTTGTAACCTTCTGGCCTCAATGCCAAGCTCTTGGTCACCTAATCTAGTGGTAGATGCTTAAGAATGCTGACTCTGCTACACTCTGGGGGAAGACTCAAACAAGATACACAACTTACAGTCTTTTAATTCTTCAGCTGTGACTACTAAAACTGGCAAAGCGTCCATTTTTTCTTTGTCAGTTGGAGGCGGTCCGCTGTCCTCCAGATTGGCTAGCATCTGACTAATAATGTCATCCAGACCCTGCGGCCCCCAGGCATAGTCATTTGGTACTCCATGAATACCCATCCCCGGCATTCTGAAACAGCATAGCACATAAGGAGAGAGCTGAAAGTTTTCAGTCCCTGGACTCCAGGATGATTTTTCAAACTTACAGTGGAAAACCAAATAGCATGGGGCCTCCAAATTGAGGGACCTGGGGGTTAGAGGTGCCATTGGCTCCTGATTGTTGATTAGGGTTTCTTTGTGACACCATCACTTGAACTGATGGAAAGTTGATAACATGAACATTACTTCTTCTGGCTCCACCACCACCCCCACTTCCTGTAGAAGCTGATGTAGGCTGTTGTTGTTGTTGTTGTTGTTGTTGTTGTTGTTGTTGTTGCTGCTGCTGCTGCTGCTGCTGTTGTTGTTGGTTTGCTTGATCTAGTTAAAGCAACATCTTGATAATAACCACTCCAACAAGGAGATTAGATGCCCAAGCTTCAATTTAGGGTTTGAAACAAAGCTCATTTGGTAGTACGTAAAGAAGAACCTGATGCAGGGTAATTACATTTCTAGAAAGGAAGGTACTCATGGAAAGTTTGTGGGCCAGGGAGACAGCTTCTATTCCTATCGCACACATTCCAAGACTTGAAATACCTACCTCTTTGTGCCATGACACTCTCTATATGCCTGTGTATCATTCTATAAGAGAAAACAAAATAGAATCAGGACTGGATTAAAGAGCAAATCATTACAAAGCTCAGAAACTGAATGAAAGAAAATTTGGATGCTTTCCAGGAGAAGCTATGTTTGCGTATGTTCACAACAGCTACATGCAGTCATCACACACACACACACACACACAAACATGATACATGTACAGATCGTGCAGAACTCACTCTCCCAGTGATTGGCGATTAGCTCCTCCAGCAGTCCTTGACTGACTTACCATGAAGACACCACCAGGGAAAACACCAACGCTGGGATCTGATAAAGAATCAGACTCTGAACTACTGCTATGAATACACATACACACTCACCACTCCTAACTTGTGCATTCGTTCTTCTTCTTAGCTGTGATGTCTGCTATGTACAGTGTATATTGAACTATTAAACATTCTGACATCATGAAGGTTCAATACAATAATACAATGTTCATGTAGACCCACATTAATTACTTCATCTCCAGGGTCTTCCCCTCCATCTGTTTCCATTGGACTCCCATGACCACTCTCCGTACCCTCACCACCTCCTGCTGTGAAGGGGTCAAAGGGCATACCAAGCCCTCTCCTGAAGATGGGATGGGAGCCAATTGTGATGTTGATGGGTGTACTCCGAGTTGAAGATGAGGGGGCACTGGTGGTAGTAGTGGTAGCAGCAGTGCTGCTAGTTGTTCTTACTGTGCTGGATGAGGGAGTGGCTAATGAGGGGGTGGGGTCTAGAGGAGGGTCAGCCAATGACTGAGGGGTTAGCATGGTTCCACCAGCTCCGGCTGTACGAGACTCCCTGTGTTGTTTCGACATAAAGGGGCTGCTGATTTACATTGAATCCCTTTGACTCACTCTGTCTCTAGCTGTTCCACAAATTCTGAATGGCATGCTGAACAGGAAGGAGGCTGAGAAATGACAGTCACAAACAATTACATCATAATTTATCAATGGTGGGTGGGGCCATATAAGGGGTAGGGATGGCAGCTACATAGAAACATCTTGTGATGCTAAAGCACACTTCACTTCAGATCTTCACAACAGAACTCCCTATACTCTTAAATTTGTCTATCTAGGATGAATTGCTGTATAATAACAAATTCTATTATGGTGACTCACAGGGGGTTGAGGGCTATCTGAATTCTATTACAGTGGCTCACAGTTGAGGGCTCTAGTTTATAGCACAACATTCAAAATATACGGGGGCTTTCCACCAGGTTGTTTGGCAGCTTTGTACGGAAGCTAGGCAGTTAGCTAGCTAAAATGACATTGCTTACAATTCCGTCAGATATCACGGGGAAATTTTGGCCACACTCGTGGCAGTAGTAAATTTTGGTAGATATGTCGGCCATTCTTTAATAAGAGGACAACAGTATCAATGACTTATGGAAGAAACTTATCTTGAAAGACGTGGTACATTTTTGAATGTATCTAATTATGCGAACTAAATCGAGCGCGCGCGAGTTCTTCAATGAATGACGTAATTAAATGAAATGGCTCAATGTGTACAGGTAAATTAGATTCTCAATAATAATATGCTTTTATTTGGATCCTTCCCCTCAATTCTTAAAAAGGTGAACCTACTTTTCTTTGCAAAGAGCCGGGAACTGACTGGAACCTCTCAAGCAACCTTAGACATACCATCCAGCCTCTTGGGGCAAAATATCATAGATTCTATCTTATCCAACTACCCTCAGTAAGTAAGCAATAGCTACTCCCATGCACAGTATTGAATGGTTCTAATATCTAGGTTAGCGGAATTGAAAGGACGTTTTATTCTTTCAGTGAACCAAGAGTTTATAGACAGAGAACAATTAGTTGTATTGCGTAAAGGTGACGAGATTGCAATTATTCCACCAATCAGTGGTGGTTAATCAAGTGGAAATCTAAACATCAAGTGTATTACTGAGTAACTGTTTTAAGTTCATAGCTAGTAAGTGTACAATGACTTCAAGTCTGACTGAAAACGGTAATTTGGTTAGAATAACTCCTGATCCACTCAGCCTGGATGAAATCAAAGATTTTGTGACTGATCCTTCAGCTGGTGGTATTTCAATATTCATGGGTAAATATTCATGGGTAATGTATCTGTGACATTAACAATTATGGGCTAGAATGCTTATCCTTAAACCTCTAATGGCTATGAGGGCGTAACAAAAACTAACCACAATCTGGTTGCTACCACCCCCATAGAGACAGCCTGCAAGATCTAATTACTATTGTCTCCCCTTTGATCTCCATAAGTCAAACATGAAAAAAACATGAACTACTCTATTCACTCTATATATACCTATGCCTGACAATGGTGTAATGGTAGGTAGCATATGAAATGGAGCCATACCAAAAAACAAGCTGCCTTCAGGTCACCCAACCCCCCCCCCCCCCCCCCCCCCCAAGAAAAAAATCAGTGCAGTGTTTCTGCCTCAGATCTAGCCAACTTGATTCCCTCATATCATTCTCAGCCTCACATGAAGCAAAAATGAGCATGGAATGCAAGATAATTTAGCTATGATAATTTGGCCACTTTATTGGGATACTGTGCTACAAGAAGCCAAAGTGTTGATAAAATTAATATAGTATGGGTGATGAAAACTGGCAGAACAGCTAGACATGTTGGTGTACACTGTATTCTAGATCATCTGATTTTCTCCTCCTTGCAGGTACCACAAGAGATAATTTCAAAGGTGTGTTACAATAATTACAGATCTTATCTCATGCTGTAATCTAATATTCACCAACAGGACAGACAGTAGTAAGGCTGGAATATGAAGCTTATGAGGCAATGGCAATGAAGCAAATGATGCAGATATGTATCGATTGCAGGGAGAAATGGCCCATTTGTAAGATTGCAATTGTCCACAGAATTGGGTAACTTATTACATTAGCTAGTAACACAAATCATAAGGGGTTAAGAAATGTTTCAATGTCATTCAGTACAACATTCCAATGTTAGCTAGTTCAGCTAGGCAACTGGTGGACCAAAGGTCCTCTCTGGACGCTTCTTTATCCACTGAGCAATGTTAGGCAGTGCCGCTACTGCATCCCTCAGCTTTTTCACTCCCGAATACTCGTCAAAGAGGTTGTCTTCTTTGAACTCTTTCATGAAGTCGGTGACTAGGTACAAATTCAGATCTACATAGGTCACTTTTGAGCCAAAAAGCCAACCTCCCTCGCTTGTATTATTCTTTATGGTCTTTTCCATGAGGCCGAGATACTTGGGGATAAAGTCTTTAATAACTTCATCCTTCATTTTTCCTTTGGTTTCTTCATTTTTTTCAAAAAATGCCTTTACCATTTTCATAACGGCTTCATCCTGAATATCCTTAATGGCAGCTATCTTTGCATTATCAAGGTCACTTGAACCAGCAAGACCATGCTTCTCTGCAAGATATCGTGCTATTGGCCCACTGCCTGCCAAGGTCTCACCACTGAATTCAAGGAGAGGGAGGTACCCAAAAGGAGTAGATGGTTTCAAAGCAGGCCAATCTTCCCAAGTCACTCTTACATCTTCATATGGGATCTCAGCCTGAGCGAAGATGAATCGAATCAGCTCTCCTTTAGCTTCCACAGGAAAGTAGGTCAACTTATAAGTAGTCATACTCTCAGTCTCACACCGATAACAGCTCTACGTTGCAGAAAAACCAGAATAGATTTGCGATCTGTTCTTCTTGCATTTATACCCAGTGCGCATGTGCACCAAATCACGTGCGGCCCGGATACATTGCAAGTTGGTTGTCCAAAATTAAAGCACAAAGCACAAATTGACTGCAATACAAACTTGCATCTATTGAGGAAAAGCCACACATCTATTCAGGAATAACCTCAAGATTTGCATCTTACATTGGACAACCAACTTGCAATCCACTGTACGTGAGGTCCATGAATATTAGCATGATATGTATTGTGGGTCTGGATATGCACTGAAATAAGGAATTACATGAGTAATAATAATAATAATAATAATAATAATAATAATAATAATAATAATAATAATAATAATAATAATAATAATAATAATAGTAATTAAATAATAAACATGCCACACATGATAATTCTTTAGAGTTGTTCCTATCAAGGAGCCAAGTGTTATAGTTGCTGCTTCTTCTGAGCACAGACAAGAGGCCATCAGTGCTGTGAGTTTTGGTATTGACTCTCTAAAAAGGGTTGCCACTATTTGGAAGAAGGTAATTATTGTTAATAATATTATTTAGCAGCTAATTAAAGACACCCCCTTCCCTCCTACATGCACAGGAGATGTATTTAGAAAATTCCGGAGAATGGAAAGAGAATAAGGAGTGTACATGGCTGCCTCCAGAAAATAATTGACAATTTTTTTTGTTTTATGTAATTTTTTTGCTGACATGTAATGTATACAAGTCACTTAATTAGATCAGCCCGCTGCTAGCTATAACACGTGCTGATGTTATCTGTGTCTTCTTGATCCTCAAGTTTAACGTTTGGCGGTAATTATGACTACTTACAAGTTGATCTACTTCAATGCAAGGGGAAGAGCCGAGGTATGTCGCCTTATCTTCGCTCAGGCTGATGTCAAGTATGAAGATAAACGTGTGAATTCAGAAGAATGGGCACAGCTGAAACCCACAACACCTACTGGTGCTTTGCCAATGATGGAAGTGGATGGGAAGCCTTTAACAGGTAGTGGTCCTATGGCTCGTTTCTTGGCAGAGCGATTTGGCCTGGCTGGGAGCAATGATTTTGAAAATGCTGAACTTGCTGGCATTATAGACGTTCTGGAAGATTTTCACATGAAAGTAGTGCCATGGTACTATGAAAAGGACGAAGAAAAGAAAGCACAACTCCTTAAACAACTCCAGGACGAGCATGCTCCCAGATATTGGGGTATTATTGAGAAGAAGATCAAAAACAACAAATCTGAAGCTGGCTGGATCTTTGGCAATAAGCCGACATATGCAGATCTGGCAATTTTCAGTGTACTTGAATTTGCAGAGACGCTTTGTCCTAAAATTCTTGTGGATTTTCCTGGTGTTGCTAAGCTGAAAGGTGCTGTGGGAGCACTGCCTAATATTGCCAATTGGGTGAAAGAACGACCTCAGACAGAGCACTGAAGTTGAAAACTATACCTCAGACTAACTGAGCATTCCTCAGACTAGCTGAGCATTGAACTTATCGCTGCAATGGACAATGAGACTAGCCACTTATTCATTTAACCTTATCATTCAGCCAGCGCCCCCTTTTTCATTAGGTGGTTACAATTTCCTGCCACAGTTGAGCTTTGTACTATGAGCAGGAAACGAAGCTAGCTACGCCCTTCTTTAAAAAAAGTCTCTTCCAAAATGTCTACCTACAAGTTAATCTATTTCAATTTTGTGGGAAGGGGTGAAATGGCTCGCATGATCTTTGCCCAAGCCGGTGTTGAGTATGAATACCAAAGTGTGACAAGATCGGAGTGGCCGCAGCTGAAGCCCAATACACCTACTGGTTTACTGCCAGTGCTGGAAGTAGATGGGAAGAAATTGACAGGGAGTGAAGCTATAGCTCGTTTTTTGGCAGAGAGATTTGGCCTAGCTGGAAGCAACGACATTGAAAATGCTCAAATTGCAGGCATAGTGAACGTTATGGAAGATTTTACTCAGAAACTCATGCCTTGGTTTTATGAGAAAGATGAAGAAAAGAAACCCCAACATCTCAAGGTGATTCAAGATGTCCATGTTCCAAGGTACTGGAGCATCATAGAAAAGATGATCCAGAATAATAATTCAGATGCAGGCTGGATCTATGGCGAGAAACCAACATATGCTGATTTTGCTGTGTATGGTTTACTTGAATATGTACCTGTCCTGTACCCCAATCTTCTCGACACATATCCTGGTGTCGCTAAGCTGAAAAAAGCTGTAGAGGCACTGCCCAATATTGCCAAGTACCTGAAACAAGCCAAGAGTTAGTTATAGCTAATAATACTAATAGAAGCTGAACTGTTGATAATTGTGATACCGGTAATAAAATTATTTGATTAAGAAAGGGTGTGGCTTGTAATTTCCATGCAAGACCACGTGCTTGAACTGTTGAGGCAAATGAGCACCTACAAGCTGATCTACTTCAATTTAAAAGGAAGAGCTGAAGTAGCTCGATTCCTTTTCGCTCAGGCTGGTGTCAAGTATGAAGATAAACGTGTGGAGAATGAAGAATGGTTGGAGATGAAGCCCAACACACCTACAGGCTGTCTACCCATACTGGAAGTGGATGGGAAGCCACTGACAGGGAGTGGACCCATTACTCGCTTCTTGGCAGAGAGATTCGGCTTAGCTGGAAGCAATGATTTTGAAACTGCTGAGATTGCTGGAATAGTAGATGTGTTGACTGACTGTTTTTTGAAACTTATTCCTTGGTTCTATGAACAAGATGAAGAAAAGAAGGCCAAGATAAAGAAGGAGAATCTAGAGGAACACATTCCTAAGTACTGGGGCATCATTGAGAAGAAGATTCAGGAAAACAAGTCTGATGCTGGTTGGATTTATGGTGAAAAGTTAACATGTGGTGATTTTGCCGTTTATTGTTCACTTGAACACCTCCTGAAATTTGACCCTGATTTTCTCTCCAAGTATCCTGGTGTTTTTAAGCTGAAAAAGGCTGTGGAAGCACTTCCTAATATCACCAAGTGGCTGAAAGAACGACCAGACACTCAATGAGACTGTGATATATAAGCTGATTGCAAGCATGTTGCTGATGTTTTTTCCCCTGGTTTTGTGTTGTCGTGTTGTTCGTTTTTTTTTTTTTTGTTTTCGTTTATTTGTTGTTTTTGTTTGTTTGTCATATAGAATACGCGCGTGCGTTAAGCACGCTCACCCTGGCCCTTGACCAGAGATAGCTACGTGTATAAAATGAGCTACAAGCTGATTTACTTCAACGTGAAGGGAAGAGCTGAAGTTGCGCGCTTTATCTTCGCTCAGGCTGGTGTCACGTATGAAGACAAACGTATAAAGCAAGAGGAATGGGCGGGACTGAAGCCCAACACACCTACTGGTACTCTACCAGTGCTGGAAGTGGATGGGAAGTCATTGTCAGGGAGTGGACCCATTGATCGCTTCTTGGCAGAACGATTTGGCCTAGCTGGAAGCAATGATATTGAAAATGCTGAACTTGCTGGAATAAGAGACATCCTGATAGATTGTTTTTGGAAATTTGTTCCCTTTTTCTCTGAAAAAGATGAAGAAAAGAAGGCCAAGATACAGAAAGAAAACCAAGAGGAACACATTCCTAAGTACTGGGGAATCTTAGAGAAGATGATTCAAAACAATGAATCTGAAGCTGGTTGGATCTATGGCAATACACCTACCTATGCTGATTTTTACATTTATTGTTCAATCGACTACGTGATAAAATTTGACCCTGATTTTCTTTCAAAATATCCTGGAGTTGTCAAGCTGAAAGCAGCTGTAGAAACATTGCCAAACATTGCAAAGTGGCTGAAAGAACGACCTGACACTCAGTGAGCATTGTGTTAAACCGAACAAGATAAGGTGTGATTTTTTTTTGTAGCTACCAGTTGTGTCAACATTCTCGGCTGCACAAAGAATAGATCAAAGTTTAGCACTGGCAGTAAACAGGCTTCACTATTCCCTGGAACAGAATAGCCTGGAATTAACCCATGCATCTGTTCTGTTTCAGGGAATTACAGTGAGGCCTGGATTGAACACCAGAAAGTAGTTCAAATAAAACCCATTCAGTTAGTAGATTTGCTGCAGTGCCCCCACAGTGTGCATGCACACAGTGTGCATGCATGTAAGCAGAGACTGCATTGCAATACAGTAGTATGTGGATACACAAATGTACTACCTCTTGAATATCACATGCTACACTGCATGTAGCTAAAATTTCATCCATATATATATAAGGAATTAGAGATTGTGTAGCCAACTGTTTAATGCTGTCACATTCTTTTCATGACTCTCGTACCAAGGTGAGTGATTTTTCTTTGAAGACATGATAGCTAACTCAGTTTCGACTGCATTAAGAAAACAAACATAACAGTCTTAACATTTCATACCAAGTCTTCATACCAAAGTGTTGCGTGACAGATTTGTAGTAATTTTTAAGTCCAGGATGACTCATTTGAGCAGTCAATAGTGCCAAGGCCCAGAGATTGTTTGGGTATGAATGGACTAATTTTTGAGCACGAGAAATGAGAGCATTTTCACTGGAACTGCTATCACTGACTAACATATGCAAGCTCAGTGCTGAAGGTGGAGGCTGCATAAATAGAAGAATGATTTCCCCATCAATAACAACCAGTCCATTATTAATGCCTTGCTACATCTAGTTAGTATAATAATATATCTCTTGCATCGTTGTCCACTATAACTCCACCCACTAGTGTATAACTAGCTATCTATAATTATAATACCATCACTGGCTGATTGCAATCTGGGATGTCCTTTATGACTTGGTCAAGTGCATCCATACACTCCTGGGACATCTATAGCAGGAATGAAAATAATAGCACTCCAAAAGAAGGGGAAAACTGTTGACTGAAGAAGACACATAGGTGTACTTTAGGGACAAAATTGCTGGTTCCAATAGTGTCCTTTAACTATAATTAACTATAATTAGTATAACAAATTTTCATACATCTGGTACACTGGTCAGCAAGAATCTTGTAGCACGTAGTGCTTGTGAGCAAGATGGATGGAGCAGGTGAGTTTCATCAGGCTGCCACTCTGTATGAAGTGAGCATAATATCCCTCCCAAATGTTGAGAGTTTTATATGCACGCACATGCAGCTATTACTAACCTATGACTTTCTGAAGCTCTGTAATACTGGCCAGCAAGAGTGTGGAGTCATTCATCACACAGGCTAGTGCAGTGAGACCCACTAGACCATGTAGAGACACTGGAGGACTTTGGAACCTGTGAATTTATATAACACGATCATGATAGCTATAGTGATTGTATGCATGATAGCTCTTCGTACTATTTTTGCCTACATAAGGCCACTATTAATAGAATGATTATTTCCTGTCCACCGCCCGTGTATTGAAAATGTTACTGCATCAAAAAATATTATTACTGCCACTGTTCATGCATGCACGCAGTAGAGCATGCATGTTTGGCTTCACATACAGCTCTTTTTGGGAAAGCCCGCAGTGAATGATGAAGACAGGACCTTTGAGACAAACAACGAAGCAATAATAGAAATAACCAGCACTTGTGGACGTCTTCTTGGACAGGAAACTAGGATTTTATAAATAGTGGCCTACCCAGACCACAAGTATCTACAACAAACATTCTGCACATTTGCTTACGCCTGAAACAGTAATTTCTTGCAACTGTCTATATCTCCTTGTGTGTATGCCACCATTGCTTGTGTGGTAAGAGCAGCAGATTTCTTGAATTCCTTATCAGAATTCCTTTTGCCAATTGTAATGGATTGTTCATAGGCTGAGAAAGAGATTAATAACCAAAAAGAGAAAGAAAAAAAAAGTGCCACCTGTGAGGCTCGAACTCACGACCTTCAGATTATGAGACTGACGCGCTGCCGACTGCGCCAAGGAGGCACACATTTAGTCCAGGCCCCAAGTGAATGTTATAATACCGCTTGGTCTTATTCAACTAAAAGGGGTCGGCACGTTTATATTACTTTCATGGAGAGAGAAAAATCACCATGATAATTTTAAACCATGGTAGTGTGTTATATTGTTCAGGGTATTCCCTTACTGCCCACTAATTATACTAACAGGGCCTAGGGCCTAGGGTACTACCGGGTTCAAGCTGCTGATATCCCTTACCCCCCAAAAACTTGATTATGCATGCAGTTGTCATCCACTCTCTAGTGGGCATGTGCATAGGTGACAAGGTGACTAACCTTGGAGACTATCTGTCAATTTATTTCCTCTAAAGAGTGCCAATGCAAGCTCAAGCCAAACTGAAATGATACTGTTATCTTTGCAAATGAGCATCAAAGATGAGATAGCATCCTCTGTATACCCTAGAGTACTAGGGGGAGGAAGGAAGGGGAGGGTGGGAGAGGAAGGAAGGAGAGGGTGGGAGAGGAAGGAAGGGGAGGGGGGAGGAAGGAGAGGGGGAGGAAGGAGAGGGGGGAGGAAGGAGAGGGGGAGGAAGGAGAGGGGGGAGGAAGGAAGGGGAGGGTGGGAGAGGAAGGAAGGGGAGGGGGGGAAAGATGGGGAAAGGAGGAAGGGAGGGAGGATCAAGAAGGAGGAGAGAGGGAGGGAAGGGGAAGGAGGGAGGGGAAAGGGGGAGGGAGGGAATAATATTATAAATAAATAACAATTTCAATTACCTTTGAACTCGTGCAAGGTTGAATTTTATGGCTGCTACATTAGAGTCACTCTCCTCTCTGCTACATTCCAAAGCCCTAGAAAAGAGAAATCACTTAGCAAGAGAAATAATGAAGGACTTTCATTTTAGAAAAAACCTTTCAAATGTCTTCCTGGCTTCATTAAGGAGACCCTCATGCTCGTAGAGTAGCCCCAAATAGTTCAGAGCACAAGCATTCCCCGTCTCTCTGATGGCCAGTTTCTGGAGGTTATCTCTGGCCTGCAGCATCGCCTTGTGGGCTACTTCGTTAAGGGACACCCCACCCGGACTCAGGATCCCTTTGGGAGCAATCGTCCCAAGAGTGTGACACACCCAATACCCATAACTAATACTTGCCACAGGCTATCAAAATAAACAAGAAAAATTATATTCACATGTGATCTATCACATGTGAGGGGCTAAATCATGCTCTGAACTTCTTCTTTTAACTACCTCTTACAAACCATAGTGATATATTACATGCACAACATGCATTTCAATGCTGGTTAGATTGTAGGATCAAACATGGCAATAACAGTACTAAAGTATTTGTTGTCTAAATAATTCATTGATGGGAGGTAAACCATAATCTCTATAAGTTATTTATCTTATACTTTCAATATAAACAAAATCTTGGGACAGTTAAATTGTTTAGAGTGGATTGAAATAATCTTGCAACATGAAATTGCAAAACACCTATCCAAAATTTACATAGCCTCCTCCTTTCAAAGGACTTAATTGTGGGTTTAGAGTTGGGCTACTCAAAGGAAGCTATATAAATTTTGGTTTGGTGTTCTAAATTTCATGTTGCAAGATTCATGTACAGAGTACAAACGCTGTAGCTATGATATCCTTACATGGTACTCCAGTTCTGTGCAGTGTCTGAACAGATCCATGGTCTCCTCACTTCCTACTCTTTCAGCAATTAGAGACTGTCCTATCCATGCTTGAACATAGTCTGGGGAGATTGCCTGTGCTTTCTTGAAGGCCTCGTGGGCAAGCTGGAAAACCAAAAATAAGCTAAAAAACCACACACTGGTAATCAAATTTTTCAACACTTCAGCCGTCTAGCTACTCACTAGCTGTAATATTCTTTTACCTCTGTATTGTCATGCTCAAGGTATAAGACTCCAAGATTTGCCCACGCCATTGCATTCTGAAAAAATGGGAGGCAGATATTGAGATAAATGGTTCCATGTACAAAGTATGTATTATGCAAGTATATTACATTTGATTCCTCTTGTATGGATCGAATGAAACTGTGTTGAGCTAATGCAGGATCATTTATCTCTGAATGAATATTATTATATAATTATCATAAGAAAATTAACAATAAAACTTATACCTTTACATGCATTAATAACACCAAGTGTGTTCCAATAGCTGTGATTCTTCGGTTTCAAAGTAATGGCTTTCTTAGAGGCCTATATTGTAAGGTCACAATACATCCATATAATAGCTAGCCAATTTATATAATTTATCAATCCTTTAATTACCTTCAAAGATATTTCAAATGTCTCTTGCTTCTTAGGGTCTTCAGTATTAAGACTCTATACGTGCATGAAGAGTGTATATACAATGATGCATGGCTGGCAATAATAATTGTGCAGTAGCTACTTTGGCAAGATGGAAGTAGCCCAGGGAAAGGTCGTGCCACAAATGTGCCGCATCTTCTTCCATTTGAAGTGCTCTACCATAACACCTGAAGTATATATATATAAGAACTAACACTATATATGCTACAGAGTAGGGGATATAACCTGCATCCAATCATGAGTAGCTCTTGTTTCTCGACTCTTTCAAACTCTAGTTCAGGAGACTCAGATTTGTCACTTCGAAGTACATTAGGGACATACGGTCTAAAATATATAACTTAGTAGTAACTAGCTGATACATGCACTTGCTGCTTGCCTGGCAAGAGCAGAGGCCACCTGGTTGAGTGCTGTGCAGCTGTCTCCAAGGAGTTTCCACACACATTTAAACTCCGGGCGCAACTGAGCAGCTCTAAGAAGAATAATAGTTGCATGTATCACACTTGGCATGAATTCTGGTGAGAATTTATGCATGATTCACTTACAAGGTGAGTTGTTTTAAAGCTGATGTGATATAATCCACTGCCAAACCATCAAAGTTTTGCTGCAAAGCTGACTGAGCTAATTTCAAGTATGTTTCACCTTTACCTGATTTTATGCATGGAAAAGAAAAGTAAAAATAATTGTATTGTTCAAAACTCAATGAATATACACAGAAACATCACAAATTCAAAAGAGAGCTGCTGGCTAATCACGTGCTATGTGGTAAGTATTAATGTTGTCCACTTTGGTAGATGTAATTAAGTGTTATTGGAGCACTTATAAACATAACTTAATTTTCAGGGGGAGGGGCTTGTTCTCCCTCGATATCGACAACACAAGCCTCCATGGTGTTGGTGTGACTCACAACGATCATCTGGTACTCACTTCCGACCTTCAGACATCCCCGTGTGCCAGGCTTCAGCCTGCATTTAATACATACCTCGTCTGCACTCAAAAAACTGGGCCATTTCCCTTCAAATCGATAGAAAGTAATGACGTGAGCGACACCACCGAAAAACCTCTTGAGTTTGGAATACTTTGGAATCATCAGTGGGTGGCAAGTTGATTCATCCAAAGGAATCACTTCGGGCTGATCCTCAAATGAGCAAGCACCTATTTCGTCTTGATCTTTGCCCTCAAACTTAGTCTTGATACCACAACGTGTGCAGAGAGAACGACTGAAAGATAACTGGAGTCTTTCTTCTCGTACTTCTGCTTTTTGAATTGTGTACAAAATATCTTCGCATGTATCATTAAGAGAAATGAATACGATGGGTGGTCTAGGAGTATCGTCAAAGTTGAAAACTGAATGCATAGCCTCCTGGAAATGGTGCTGAGTCTCAGAGAGCAAATTTTCTGTGAATCTGAAAACTGTACCTTCTGGTACTGCTTCGTACACAGCAGTAGAAAAGGTTGCTACAACCACCATGCTGTCAAATATTGAGCGACCGAAGTACTTTTCCATTGTTGCAATCTCCATCTTCAGATTATGACTGGCCCTCTTCAGTGAACCTTTGTCAGGAAGGAAGTACACAATACGGCTGAAGTTGAGATGATAAGCAGTTTTGATGCGAAGAATTTTCCGCATGATGCCCAAATCAGCATTAGCAGCAGAAACAGCACGCTCTCCAAGATCATGATGTGATCCATCAGCAGCATCAACACCAAAAAAGCCAGGGACATCCAGCACACGTACCCTTGTAGATTCATTAGATAACAACTCACAGTTCAGTGTACGTCCATACATATCATTCCCTGTACGAGATTGGTTGATCTCTTTGTGTGAATTTTCCAGAGCTTTAAAGAAGATCAAGTTCTTTAGCCGTTTAGCAACACTTCTTTTGTCACTCTCATCATCAGAGACATGCCACATGGTCATATCTCCATGCTTCAATGTCCCTCTCTCGAAATCAGGGATAGGATCTTCTTGTGAAGCTTCACTATATTGCCTGCCTGTAGAATTAGCTATGAGCAGTTTATCCACTGTGGTGCTCTTGCCCATGCCAGTCCTACCTATCACCATGATGTCGTAATAGTTAAGTACATCATCATCTTCTTGCTGCAAAGGAACCTCTCTTTCAGCCATCTTTTGCCTTACATCATAACCACCCCCATGCATAAATTTGTTTGGAATATTCATGGTAAATCCCTTCAATGAATTTCATTCTATTATTTCATGTGATTCCCAATTGCCAGTACAGTGTGGGCAATTTGTTGGTTCTTTACATCACTACGTGGACAATATTATTCAATATCATTACAGAAATCAGTAAAAACAATACGAAAACTAGCTAGCTAACTGTACATCTAGCAGGAACTCAAAACTATCTTTACATTCACAAACGATGGGATTACCGTGACTAGCACTTGCTGTGATACACACAATATGAGGCATAATAATCTTGCTCTATGGGGGAGAAGGAGCTTCATCTTCAACTCTGATATTGCGTTCTTCCAAAACATTGGTGTGCTCGACTTCAATCTCCGTATTTTTATGCCGATACTTGGTTCCAATCTTTAAGCATCCTCGTGTGCCAGGACTCATCTTGCATTGATCGCACACTTCATCCATAGTTGCAAAACTCGGCCACCTACCCACGAACTGACAGAAAGTAATAATGTGAGCAATGCCACCGAAAAATTTCTCCAATTCGGAATACTTTGGGATGATCACTGGATGGCAAGTGGTCTCATTTGAGGGGATCACTCGTACCCCACTCTCATCTTTATAGGAACTAATACCCATTTCCAGATCTTGATCTTTACCTTCGAACTTTGTCTTGACACCACAACGAGAGCATATTGAATGACTAAAAGCTAACTGGAGCCTATCTTGAGGAACTTTTGCTTCCTGAACTTTACGTAAAACTTCCTCACAGGTATCACGGAGAGAAATGAATATGATGGGTGGTTCAGGAACATCAGAACTGAAAACTGATTGCATTGCCTCATGGAAATGAACGCGAGTCTCTCTAAATAATTTTTCTGAAAAAGAGACTGGTGTATCTTCTGAAATAGATTCATAAGCAGCTAAAGAAAGGGTTGCAACAACAACCATGCTATTGAATATCGAGCGACCAAAGTACTTCTCCATGATCCCTATCTCCATCTTCAGGTTTTGACCAGCTCTCTTCAGTGAACCTTTATCAGGAAGAAAATACACAATACGGCTGAAGTCAAGATGGTTGGCACTTTTGATGTGGAGAATCTTACGCATGATACTGAGATAGCAGTCTTTGCTCGTTCTTCAACATCTTTCTCATCACCAGCAGCATCTTCACCAAAGAAACCAGGAACATCCAACACACGAATCTTTGTGGACTCGTTGGATAGTAATTCACATTGATATGTCGCTTTATAAATGGCCATACCAGTCTCACGAGAGTTATTGATCTCTTTATGGGGATCCTTAAGAGCTCTAAAGAAGACCAGGTTCTTCAGTCGCAGAGAAACACTTTCAGTCTCATCTTCTCTCTCAGAAACTAGCCACATGGTCATGTCACCATGCTTCAATGTCCCTTTCTCGTAATCAGGGATAGTATCTTCATGTGAGGCCTCACTATATTGGTTGCCAGTAAGGTTAGCTATGAGCAGTTTGTCTACTGTGGTGCTCTTGCCCATGCCAGTCCTACCTATCACCATGATGTCATAATAATCAAGCACACCATCATCTAGACCTTGCTGCAAAGGCTTCTTGCTCTTGATGACCTCACTTTCAGCCATCTTTATCTTACATCATGGAAAAATAAAATATTTTTGATGATATTCATACTTAATGAATTTCATTCTGCTATCTTGTGCTGTCTTGTGTGATTCCCAAGCAATATGCTTTTAGCTTATGGGCTAGGGTTTTGCTACTCACTATTTTACATAGACATGTAAAACATTTATAGCTACACACACACACAATAAAATAATACAAAAATTAACTGCACAGCAGCAGTAATTAAGAAACTTTTAAAATAAATAACAAAAAACAACAACAACAAATCAAAATAAAAAACACTGTCAACCTAAGCAAGAGGCTCAGCTCGGCCTCCCTCATCAATTTCTGGCTCGTTAACTTGACTGGTGTGATCGACGATGTACTTCTTTCCCCGGCGAGAAGACTGGTACTCCCTTTTGACTTGCATGCATCCAGGGGTAAATGGGCGCTCATTGCAAGCTATGCAGTACTCTTCTTTATATGATGGCCATTTATGAGATATAACCTTAGAAATGGTCCTCCCAAGAAGTAATCTCAAAAGAGAATACTTGAAAGCAGGATGACATGTGGACTCATTGTAAGGGATTGAAGAGCTTAGACTTGGATTTTCTTCAAAGGAGCACACGACTTTCTCACCCCTGATGCTGCCAATTTTCATTCCACACTGAGAACAAGTATTCGGATTGAATTGGAGCCTCAAACCTTCTTTGCATTCAACTTCAGCATCTTGTATCTTTTTCAAGATTGACTCACAAGATTCAGCAAGAGAAATGAAGATGATGGGAACCTTTGGTTCTGGAAGAGACGGAAGAATATCCTTTATTGCTGCTTTGAAGATTTCGTCACACTGCGCAATGTCTTCTTCGGGAAATTTTTCGTCGTCACTCTCTTTCTTCAAACTGTGGCGTCTAGAAATAGTAGCAACAGCCACCATGCATTCAAATATGGACTTACCAAATACATGTTCAAGTAGCTGTAATTCAAGCTTGAGTATAGCACTGGCTCTTTCTAATGGTCCACGGCACGGAAGGAAGTAGACAATTCGACGGAAGTGCATACCCAAAGATGACTGTATTCGAATGATATTTCTGACGATGGAAAGATTAGAGTTGGCAACATCAGAATAAGAGGCACGAAAATCAGCTGAAAAGCTTTCTGGCCTAATGGGACTTACGACTCCTTTATCAAAGAAACCTGGAACATCTAAGATTCGGATCTTGGTTGTATCATTTGAAAGAACCTCGCAGGACTCTGTACTCAATGTATTCCTTGGATCTCTCATGGTGTTCACTTTATCATGAGGATGGGGATGAGTTCGACAAGAAATCAGGTCCTTTAAACGTTTTCCCAAGTGTTCATTGTTATCTTCTTGTTTAAGAAGCCACATGCTGATGTCTTCTAAAATCACTTTGTCACCATCAGCACTAGGCTCAAAGTCAAAAGGTTCATACTTCTCACCACTTGGATTAGCTATCAGCAACTTGTCAGCTGTCGTACTCTTTCCTTGGCCAGTCATTCCTACCAGCATAACATCGTAGTAAGTCTGACAGAGGCTTGAATTCAACAAGCCTTCTTGCTGCGCAGCCATCGTTTCGTTTAGCGGTGCGATCATGCCACGCCTATCCGAAGATACGCGCATGCGCACGTGTGGGTACTACTGACCAGAGATATTCTATACCACTGACCTATGCAAAGCCTATCGCTGCCACAATGAAGGTTGCCACTCTGTCGCATCTAATATCATTCAATCAATCATTTGAGGTCTGATTTCAATCCTGACGTCCTTGGCTTATAATAATAAGGTTGCAACGTTGGAAACTCACTGGAAGCTGATCATCATGCAGGTTATTTGTGCAGCTGGCGTTCTCTCTCTTGTTCCCTTCATGTTTGTGCACAACCTCACCTCCATATATCTTGGAAAGCAGTTCTCAGAAGGCTCAGTACTAGCCTTGTCCGAGGCTAGCTCAGTACCTGATAAATGTTGTTAGGAACATGAGCCGCATGTCCCTCAGTGCTGCTTGAGACTACATGGATGGTTGGCATGAGCACAAGTATTAATTAAACACAGCCATCTTTGCATAGAATTTCACTATAAAAACAATAATAGTCTACTAATTCTTTAAAGTCAGTTTCAGTGGGATTATTGTCTTTTGAAGCACCTGAAGACGTTATAGCTTAATCTATTGGGGAAGAACTTCATCTTCAATTCTGATATTGCGTTCTTCCAAGACATTGGTGTGCCTGACTTCAATCTCTGTCTTTCCATGCTGATACTTGGTTCCAATCCTTAAGCATCCTCGTGTGCCAGGACTCATCTTGCAATGAATGCACACTTCATCCATAGTTGCAAAACTCGGCCACCTACCCACATAATGATGGAGGGTAATAATGTGAGCGATACCACCAAATTGGAATACTTTGGGATGATCACTGGGTGGCAAGTGGTCTCATCCAAGGGGACCTCACACCACTCTTCATGGGAGCTAACACCCATTTCTAAACCTTGACCTTCAAATTTAGTCTTAATACCACAACGAGAGCATACCAAACGACTAAAAGCCAACTGGAGCCTATCTTGAGGAACTTTTGCTTCTTGAACTTTATGTAAAACTTTCTCACAGGTATCATGAAGAGATATGAATATGATGGGTGGTTCAGGAACATCATCAGAACCTAGAACTGATCGCATTGCCTCCTGGAAATGAACACGAGTCTCTTTAAATGATTTTTCTGGAAAAGAGAGCAGTGTACCTTCTGATATAGCTTCATAAACATCTGAAGGAAATGTTGCAACAACAACCATGCTATTGAATATTGAGCGGCCGAAGTACTTCTCCATAATCCCTATCTCCATCTTCAGGTTTTGACTGGTTCTCTTCAGTGAGCCTTTATCAGGGACAATGCGATTGAAGTCAAGATGGTTGGCATTTTTTATGTGGAGGATCTTACGCATGATACTGAGATCGGTACGAGTAACAGTCTTTGCTCGTTCTTCAACATCCATCTCATAGCCAGCAGCATCTTCACCAAAGAAACCAGGAACATCCAATTCCAATACACGAATCTTTGTGGACTCGTTGGATAGTAATTCACATTGATATGTCGATTTATAGATGGCCATGTCAGTCTCACAAGAATTATTGATCTCTTTATGGGGATCCTCAAGAGCTCTAAAGAAGACCAGGTTCTTCAGTCGCAGAGAAACACTTTCAGTCCCTTCTTCTCTCCTAGTCTCTATCCCAGTCTCATTTTTTCTCTCAGAAACTAGCCACATGGTCATGTCACCACACTTCAATGTCCCATTCCTGTAGTCAGGAATAGTACCTTCATCACTGCACTGTCTGCCTGTAGAATTAGCTATGAGCAGTTTGTCCACTGTGGTGCTCTTGCCCATGCCAGTCCTGCCTATCACCACGATGTCATAATAGTCAAGTAAGCTATCATTCAGACCTCATTGATTTATACATGTAGCTAATATTAAGATTAAGAGTTGGTTCCTGTTCATGTAGTTCAAACTAATGGTATGTGACGGTGGAATGTGGTTCCTATGCATGGGTGTAATGCAAATGAAAAAAAAAAATGGCTATGCAGGAACAAAATTAATTAGCTTATTATGTCATCCCTTCACCATGAAACTCAATTACAGGAGGACTTTGATCACCTCTTTGATTGCGAGGTACATCTCTTGTACTTCCAGGAACAAGAACAGAACTTTCATTACCACCATCAAATGCTGGAACAGGTTGATCTTGAGAAATGTCAGATTCATCACCACTTGGCGATGCGTTATCTCCTTGGTGGGCCACTTCATCATCGCTTGATAAGGACGTATTTTGGTACAACACCCTATGGTGCTCATCAAGTTCGTTGGTGTGATCCACTTTGATCTTAATCTTGCAGCCACCCTCGGCATCAATCTCATAAGTGTCATTGATTTTCATGCAGCCTGGACTACCTGGACCCTTATTGCAATTAGGACACATCTCTACCGAATAATCTGGCCATCTTCTCCACGCAAATGTAATAAGATGCAGTATTCCAGATACGATCTTCTGCAAACGGGTATATTTTGGGAGGAATATCGGGTGACAGTGAGACTCATCATAATCAATGCCATTTTCTTCGCCAGGCTGTATACACTTTATCCGCTCCCCTTTCAGTGATTCAATCTTATGAGAGCATTTGATGCACGTCCCTGGGTTGAAAATCAACCGAAGAGGCTCTCTCTCGACTGGAGCTTCCTGCACTTTCTTCAGGATTGATTCACACGTTTCTTGCTCTGACATTGAGATGAAGATAACTGGAGGATTAGGAAGTGCTTCTTGATATTGTGGTAAAACAGTTCTCAACGCTTTCTGAAATTGCAATTTTGTCTGCTCAATTTTATCTTCAGGAAAGAGCACATCTTCAGGAATATGACTTATTTGACTTAAGTACTCGGAAAAGGTAACAACGAGAACCATACAATCGAATATTGATCTATCAAAGTAATGAGCCATAAGGACAAGCTCTTGTTCCAATACCATGCTCGGCCTTTCAAGAGGACCTCGTACCGGAAGGAAGTATAGGATCCTTTTGAAGTTTATCTTCATGGTCGATTGGATGCGGAGGATGTTTCTCATGACAGCTAGGTGGCTGCGAGCTGTGTTAAAAGCACTTGAATAAGGAGATCGTTCTTGATCAGCATTCGGACCTTTATTGCCTGTGGATGGTTGGACACTGAAAAATCCAGGTACATCCAACACACGGATCCCAGTAGTATCATTGGAGATAAGTTGACAAGATGATGTTATAGGGTTATCTTGATTCTTTCTAGACTCGTTCACTCTTAGATGGGGGTTATCCAACTCACGAAAAAAATCAAGACCCTTTAGATACAGCACAATTGGCTCTTTCTTGTCATCAGGAATGTCAGATACTGCCCAGAATGTCAAATTTTTTTTAGAAATTTTATCATCTACTTGAATTTGATCTTCATCTTCACTATAATCTTCCGGTGGTTGTTCTTTAGGAGGTGACTCTTTTTTGTGATTAGCAATGATCAGTTTGTCTGAAGTGGTGCTCTTCCCTTGTCCAGTCAGACCCACTATCATCACATCGTAATAGTCTATATCCAAGTCCTCTTCAGTGGGACGTACTTGAACTGGAGATTTGGGACACTCTTGAATCTGCTCATTGACAACTTGAGCCATTGTAAAATACTACAGCTCTAATTAGCAAGCAGCTCTCAACCATGCATGCAGTTTACAGCAGGTACACAATGCATTATGGTTATGATCATGTGACCTATGAATATCAACTAGCTACCAGTATACTATTGTATACTATTGTGGACTGTTATGATCATGTGACCTATGAATAACAATTAGCTACCAGTATACTATTGTAGACTGTTATGATCATGTGACCTATGAATATCAACTAGCTACCAGTATACTATTGGCCACAGAGAGTGGACCATGCCACATAATTATTATAGCTATAGATCTGATGTTGTGATAAGTGCTGATAAACACATACAAGTATGTTTTTTCCCAACCTGCTCCTCTAGCTATAAGCGTAATGCAGTAACACAATGTCAGAATAGAATATTTTTCACATGCTATAGCTGAAAGGCAAGGGTGTGTAACATATGCATATGGTAATACATCCAATCCATTAAATACAAGGTGTTCAAATATTGCATCTATGCACCCATGCATTGGAATATGACATAATTGAATACCAGATTATACGTGTACTCACCCTTCAAAGCTGGGACAAAGCTATGATCCTTTTCCAAAACAAGCGTGTAATCAACAAGGGATTCTTTTAGCAGGCCAAGCTTTTGCTTGATGGTGGCAATCCTAGTGAATTATGTAATTTAACCCCTTATACAGTATGCACTTTTTCCAGTGATAATTAACAGTTTAAATATGCTATGAACTTTAGTGAACTCACTGGTAGTGGCAGTGAATAGCATCAGGATCAAGCTAGAGAAGAGAAAAAAAGACCTTGCTTAATCATTATAGAGTGACACATAAATATGAGTGGTCCTGCCCCTCCATCCTTAATGACTATCATGTATATAACATGCTGCATTGAAACTAATCAGGCCACCCTTTCTTAGTAAAGGATTCACAGAAACAATATGAAGTGAAACCTGCTTATTGCTGGACCAGGAACTAGTGGCCTTAATGGGGAGGTGGTCTTTTTATGGAGGCTGGAATAGGTGCTATTGGCTGGGACATGGCCAGGTACTGTAAGCTCCCACATACCTGAATACACTTGGTGAAGGTTCTAAGGGCGGAGTTATAGCTGCCTCTAGCCAAGTAAGCCTCTCCCAAACACTCCCAGCAATGTCTGCATGCATGTACACACGAGTCCACTCCAATGATAGAGTCCCATCTCACATGCACTTACCTATCGTTGGGAAACGCAGACAGAATGGTCTGGAAACTGCATGTATGAGAATATACAGAATTGTGGATGGTTACCACATGATGTATGCTCTGAGAGAAGGGGATGACTAGCTGCATGGGGTTGTGATAATTATGAAGATGCATATGTGATATTCCGTAGGATTTTATATTTGGAGTCTAGGGGATGGGTGACTAGCTGGAGTTGGTGCATGTGTGGTTCTAGATTTGGAGTCCAGGGGGAGGGGTGACATGCTGCACAATATGAAGGTGCATATGCACACATATGTACCAAGGATTTGGAGTTCGGGGGGAGGGGTGACTCACTGCACAATATGAAAGTGCATATGCACACACATGTACCAAGAGAAATGCTTACAATGAAAGGGTTTCCACTAAATGCTGTCAGTATTACCACCCATCATCAAACATTGATCAACTCACCTCTTGATTGCTTCATTGTACTGACTCTTCCTCTTCTGACAGAGGCCCATTCTCAGCCATGCCACCTTAACCCTTCAGGAACAGTAACATTAGTATGCCATACGTATAACATTACATTACTGTGGATCACTATAATTATTATGTGTACATGTATGGATTATCAGTGGAACACTTTACATTACCTAGAAGGCAAAACATCTGCAGTAATGGCTCTGTAGACTGCATATGCCTTTTCCTATAATGTAAAAATAATAATAATATTATGATAGCTAAAACCAAAGCAAATAAAATACCTACGTATTGCAAATATTAAAGTGGACTCGACATATAAAGTCAGGGGGGGTGGGGGGAACAGTAAAAGCAAAGTTGGGGGAGGGAGGGGGCACCCTGTTGTGATAATTATTGCATACCTCATCTTCGGTTTCCCATAATATGTCCCCCAGACAAATGGCAGCATCATGGTGAGAAGGTTGCAGTGTTAGTGCCTTCTGGTAACACTTTTCTGCTCTCCTGCATCAAAAAAGAAAGTTATAATATGGCTGGAAATTAAGGTTATCCATTGTATTCAGAATTCATTCACAAGGCTCGCACCAACAATTCTATGCAAAGGACACTTTTTATTCACAGCTTCTATCCTTCTGTAATAGTAACCGCGTTCCGTACTAATACTGATAATATAATGTACTTGAGATCTCCAGTGATCTGTCTCTGGTAGTGTCCCAGTAAAGCGAACACGTCAGGGTTCATGGGATCAGCTTTGGCAGCCTACAATCAAGTGTATGTGCATGTGAATGTTATCAACTGTGCATGTGAATGTCAGTTGAATACTTGGAGAACTTGACCTGCAAAAGAGATGAGTAAGCTTTGGATTTCTCCTGCTCCGGATCTTCCCAAATCACTTTAGCTCTGGTGAAGAGAAGCCATGAGGAGGAGGGACAAATCTTCAGTCCTTCATCCAATCTGAATACATAATTATAATCTCTTTTCAGAGCAAACATTGCTCAGTTGAGAACAGTACTTGGTAAATGCTGTTCTGTAGTCTTTTTGGGCCAAACTGACTTCTCCTTGCAGTCCAAGAAACAGGAAACCATCACTCTCTTCCTTGCTCATCTTTTCAAGCACCTTATAGTTATATCATAGAAGCATAATGATTATTATTTCTGTCATTGGAATAATACCATTTCAGCACTTGGGATATCACCCAATAGGAGGTGAGCTTCCACAAGTAGCTTGATCACATGACTATCACATGATTCCTGAACCTGTATAGTTACATTGAGCTAGAAATGCGGCCTATGACTCAAGGCACCACTGGCCTTTGTGAGGAAGGGAAGGAGTTGGGAGAGCTGCTTCGTGTTTCCTCTTCCCATGTGCACCTGACACAGACACAACCTGTATATACAAATGCAGGCCTTTAAAGGAAGAGGTCCTTCACATAGAAATACAATTGCACGGTAGCTCTATGGTACTCATACCCATGACTTATGCTTCAAGTAATAGAGCTTGTGGTTTGCTAAGGCACACTCAGAATAGTTACATCTCACATAGTGTACACTGAGACCCATATGATTTTCACACAGCTGCTGAGACTTACCTGAGATTCTGCTCGAGTTGAAGGGAGAGGAATTTTGGTGAATTGGATAAAGACATTAGACCTATGAACAGTCCTCATACATGAAGTAAATTGAAGGGTAAGTTAGGCTCAGAGACTAGGTACCTCTTTCAGCTGCTTTCTCTGCTATCTGGTAGTCACGGAGGTGAAGATGCAGCAGAGAGGAGAAAAACCAACATTCACAAGGGACAGATGAAGACGACACGCCTTATCAGAAAAATAGGTAGTGTAGTTATTTCATTCTTGCCAATAACATATTTACTTCTTTCAATTGCATCCTTTGCCTCATTCCACTTTCCATCTGCCACACCCACAAGTGCTTGCCCCGCCCACCCTAGAGACTGAACACGAGCAGTGGTTCCTGAAGAGTTACCATCAGCAGCAGTATCCGGTGCTAGGGTACAATCATACAGCTGCTGGATCCACTCTCTCTGCTGCTCAGAAAGCATGACACGCTTCTCTACCAAATCTTGCAAAGTTACTGGGGGGAGGGGGAATTGAAGGGGTCAGTGGAAAAGTGGGCATGAATTGAAACTGCTATCAGTATTATAAACCCCACCCTGTATGGTTATAGTATCCATAGTGATTTCATGTCTTGAGCTTGTGTTTTATAGCAGCGAGAAGGGTCTCACTAACCTGGTAAGGCCTTCATTAGCAGCAAGTGAAGGAGGATTGGAAGTGAGATCAGAGGAGTGGTAGACAGGAGACTCACACACTCCTGCTCAATAAATATCCCAAAGGGAGGATCTGGCTCAGTTGAGACCTGTGTGATTTATAGACTGGAAATCTCAGAAACATTGATAGCTTCTTGGTTACTAGTTTAGGTTTAGCCTCAAACTCAGGCTAAGGCTAATACCAAAGGGTAAAGGTGATGGGCTATTTTTCTTACCAAATATCTTGCATGTGCTTTCTTGACCAGTTTTGCTCGCAATTCTTGCTTTGCCTCACTTTCCTGGATCATTGCAAATCCTTCCTGCAACTACAACCCAACCAAGCAAGTATACATACTACAAACTATCAATTTCATACACTTTGGATGGTTACTTACCATCTTCCAATACTTGTCTGTAACCTCGTTTCTTCCCAGCAAGTAGGAACAGCATTCGTGCCAGGTCTCCGAGTAGTTGGCACTTTCTTCCTCGGATAGATTATCACTATCATATGTTGACATAATTCCATCATAGTACTTAACGACTTTGTCTTCGTGGTTGAACTCTCTATGAAGTGCAAGAAGCTTGCAAAATGTGGCCCTCTTCTTTTGCACATCACTATTATAGTAGTTCTTGCATAATTGCTCAAAAAAGGTGCCACGATTGTCATACCTTTCTATGAAATTCAGTAACTTCTCATATATCTTAATTGCTTCCAGCTGGTCATCTTTCACCACAGGCTTGTTCTTGTCATAGTAATCGGCAAACCCCTTTAATTAAGAAAGCAGTGGAAACTTATCAAAATGCATGTGAACCAAGTGTTACCCCAAGTGTATACACCAAAGAGGGGTACTTTCATTTTCTTTAATTACCTTCCATGCCAGTGCTCCCTCAGGCTGTATTCCAACTGCAGTCTTATAGTGCTGCCTGGACTCACTGTATTCACCTAACTTAAGACATGCCAGGCCTGCAAACACTAGACCTGTGTAGTTTCTTTCATCTGCTTGGAAGATGGCCTGCCAGAGAGATATTCTAAATGATGCTCACCACCAACTACATATTTACATATACCTGACAATGCTGTTTGGTTGCTTGAAAATCTTGCTTATCTATTGCTGCCTTTGCAGCCTTCAAATGACTCTTAATTTCCTTGGAAGTCATGCTACATAATTATTATGCTAGCTCAGCAATAGATTTGCATGAAGCCACATAGCAGCTGCTATACAATATCTTAATTAATTATAAAAGAGGACAATAAAATTATTGTTACAGCATGATTGCATGAGAAATATAATGGACTGTAAATGATGAAAGTAGTTTCAGGTCCCATTATTCTCACAATATTGAACAACTGTCAGGGTTCCGGTTGCTACTTCTGGATGTCTGTTGGGGTGATGGATGTGGTGCTGGTGGAGGAGGTGCTGGCCGAGAAGGAACTCTCTGAGGTGGGGGCTGAGCTGGTAATGATTGTGGTAGAATTCTCTGAGGTGGGATCTGGGCTGGTAATGATTGTGCTGGTCTGGGTCTTGCTTGACTGGCGTAAGTGTAATTCATTCTATAAGTAATGATGTAGGCCGGGTAAGCTTTTTCGTTGGAGTATGTCATATAGACCTTACTTCCATTGGTAGTTCCACAAACAGAATCATACCGCACTTGTATCAATTGTGAACCAGCTGCTGGTTTCTCTGGAGGGAATTTGAGTGAGTTATCTGATTCACACTCATAACTGTCTCCTGCCAGTACCTTAGCAAGTATCAATTCTTTCAGGCCACTGTTGGGATCATAGTAAGCGTAAGTGTCAGAATACTTGGCCATCTCTGCAAAGTAGTTAGCCTGTCCCCACATTCCCTCACGCGAATATCGCATATCAAATCCTTCTTCAGAGGCGCAAATCATCTCGGCTTTGGTGTTGCGTGAACCATGAAATAATTCCAGCTCATGAACTTTCCCTGAATTCTTCTCATGGAGTCTGGTTTTCTCTTGCATGTAACGATTCCATATCCACTTGTTCTGTACTCGCTGCAAGGATGTGATTCGAGCATTTGGCAAGGTTTTTTTCACTCGTTTGCTGATCTTATTATATTCAGTAGAGTCCGTTACAGTGAACAGTTTAAACTGCTCAGTTTCAGGCTGACCTTCCCACTCAGGTGGATAGTTCTCAGGAGTAGCTTTCAATAACTGGTTACTGGAGGTTTGGAATTCGATGATCATATCTTGTATGTCCGCCTTAGCCTCTTTCACTAGATCCTCCAATCCTTCAATTCTCAGAATGTGACGATTCGTACTGCTTGCTTCGGAGTCAGTGCCTTCCTTTACTTCACAGCCAACTTTATGCTTCCTTGCAACAGTTATTAATTTTTGTTGAAAGGATGGCCCAGCACTCTTTGGCAAGGGCACATCTTTGGAACACAAAAGTCCCTTTAAGCATTCGTGAAGGCAATCCCGAGCTGCATCAAGATTTTTTTGCATACCCTTCAGGTAAATCACTACTTCATCATCACAAAGAAAAAAGGTATCGATTTTGCGTTGTACATCTCGCTTGTACCCTGTCTGCTCGTTAATTTGCACCATATTCTTGAAATTGAGCCTGTAACTTCTGGACTGGATAGAGAGCCTTATGATGGGGTGATCTTGTTGGAATTTTTCTTCAATCATGGAAGATATTTTGGGAGTGTACGAACAGAAAGTCTGATCATCTTCCATGTACTGCCATTCTACAGCTACCTTCTTACCACTATCACCAACTGGCTTCTTCTTCACCTTACGTTGATTCTTTGTGGAGAGATTCGTTTGCTTCATGGTCTGGAAGTCAATCTTGTACCTGCCATCACCGATATTAAGATAGCAGACCCCAGTGGGGTTGCTTCTGTAAGCATCATTGAGCTCGTCATTTTGAGCATACTGAGTGAAGGAGCCATAATCATTTTCCCATGACCAAATATGTAGTTTGTTTCCAGAAATGAAAGCTTTCAATGTTTTGACATATGCTTTAGCTTCATCTTGTGAATCAACAACTACATTCACTGTATGTAAGGTGGTGGGGCTCAGTGCAACAAGGACGTCAATGAGGGATTTTATCATTTGTGTGTCGATTCCTGGGTAAGAAACACTTCCCACTTTTTCTTGGATAGAGTGCTCAAGAGTGGCAGTGACCAGGTCATGCAAATTTGCAGATCTTTGCTCCGAAATGGGAAACAAAGTGTGAAATATCATCATGGAAAGCTTTTCACTCACTAAACTCATGACTTTAGATAACTCACAACCGTCATTGTACAAGTGCTTGGAATAGCTCTTTCTGAGACGTGGCAACTCAATGGGATACATATGCTGCGTTGTAGCTTCGCCAGTTGGAATAACAATGGCATCTGCTTTCACTGTTGTGAGTGCACCCACTACTATTTGTATAGCAACCACATGATCACGCTTCACACACAAGTACGCTTGTTCTGCTACATCATCAGAGCTTTTATCAGATGAAAAACTCGAGATAACACACAGTTTTTTCTTCAAATTCTCTCTACATTTGAGTACTTCATCACGAGAACAAAGAGGTAGATATGAAACATTGTGAATTGACTGACACACACTTATGGTTGCATCATCAGATATCAGCTTGATTCTATCAAGTGTTTCTTTTGCTTTCATATTGCACCCTGAAATAGTGATCGTGACGAGCTTTTTAAGCGGTAACAATTCACAATCGGGAGGAATCGTGATACGACAGGAACGTTTTGCTGCTTCTCGCTGAATTTCATTGGTGCAATAGGAAACCGTGACTGCTGTAATATCCACCGCCTCTTCAGCAGGAACTATCCGATTCCAAGCCTCCTCTATGTCCTCAATGCACAAGCCATGCAATTGTGGGGTTTGGTCTGAACAAACTTTTAACGTGACAGGGAGGCTGTCCACACAGTTCAAAGCAGATGAGAGCCAATTGGAATCGACTTCTATTTGAGGATAACCTTTTAGCTGGAATCTGAAGCTCTGTAAAGCAGAGAGAGAGATGGTACTATGTTATGTATAAAGACCACTGCTGTTTAATCAATGAAGCCATCCACATGCTTACACCACTTCACTACGCTCGGCTATGCAGCTATTGTAACAGTTCCAGGTAGTTTATCACTCAATAGCATGAACCACACAAAAGCTGGATCTTAGTTATGACAAAACAAGCCTGACCATGGAGTCACGAGCACAAAACCTCAATAACATATCTATAGATGAGTTTTGGTGGAAATTGAGTTTCAGTGAAAATCATTCACAGAGTTTGAATTGTACCAAACTTCTGTGGTATGTTGGACTTTAAATATTAGCCTGCAGGTCCACTATTTTATCTAAATGTCAGCCCTAAGTAGTAATCAGCAGAAGTGGTCAATAAACTATCAGGGTTCTCCCCACCACTTGCTATTTCAGCCACCACTTGGCTATTTCGGCCCACCATTCATTATAGCTACTATAGCTACTCACTATTACATATCAGTGATTGATCATCCCAAGGGACACCCCTAATGAACAGTGTTATAAAGTGGCCAGGGAAAATAAATAACTGGCCAAAATGGCCACTGTTAGGGGCAAAGGAGGCAGTATTTTGGCTTCCATCTAATGTGTACACTTAGACACAATAGAAGTGAATCCCTGCTACATTGATGTACAATTAACTATTTACCTTTAAAAGCTTTTGTGCTGTTTGGAATTTGGCCAGATCTCTACTAAACAAAAGAATGTTACATTTGTCATCATTCTCATGAAGTATGATGTATTTGACCTCGGCACACTTTATATGTGATATTTTTTTACGGATCAGAGCTGGGTTAGCTTTAACCTGGATCACATCAATTAGCAATCCTTTCACTACAGGGTCATTAAGAATAGAAGCAGTTGCCCTTTCAATTTCATTACTGTCATTCTCAGATAGATAGATCACATCATTCTGCATAATAACTTTGGCAGGAAAACACCCTCTTTTGAGTTTATTAAATGTTCGATAGTCTGACTTTGATATGTGGACGAGATATGTCATGATTTCTGGTGAACATTGGAGTCTGGTCCTAGAGAAATTGATAGTGAGTTCGTATTGATCATTCAACTTTGTCCCTTGAAACTTCTTGAGAGCAGCAGCAGCATCTTCTCTTGAAACAAAGATGACAAAACCAAAATTCTTCTGTTGTTTGGTCTTAGGGTCACATACAATGAATGCATCTTGGATAACTTTTTGAAATCCTTGGAAGTGTGCCTTTAAGATACTATCACTGATTCCTTCGACATTAGATGTACCTATCAAGACAAATAAAGTCCTTGAGTTTCGCTCAAAATCATCTTCTCTGTGATTGCTTTTAGTATTCTTGACATTTCTAGATCCAGGAGGAGCAACCAGAACTGAACCCAGTGGTTTACTTGCCACGGGAGGCACTGGTTCAGGCACCGATTTACTCACCACAGGAGGCACTGATTTACTTGTCACAGAAGGCACTAATTTACTTGTCACAGAAGGCACTGTTTTACTCACAGGAGGCGCTGATTTACTTGTCACAGAAGGCACTGGTTTACTCACCACAGGAGGCACTGATTTACTTGTCACAGAAGGCACTGGTTTACTCACCACAGGAGGCACTGATTTACTTGTCACATGAAGCACTGGTTTTGCCACATGAGGCATAGATTTACTTGTTACTGGTTTACTTGCCACTGGTCCACTTGCCACAGGAGGCACTGGTTTACTCTCCACTGGTGTATCACTTTCTCTCCAATACCGCACAAGAAGTGGCTTCCCATGTAATCGGTCACCTTGATGAACTTTTACTGCATAGATAGCATCTTCGATGTTCTTAAAGGTTACCTTACCAAATGTCTGGCATGATTGTCTTGTCTTGTCCTTCAAAATTCTGGCTTCCTGTATTGGATGTTTTTTAAACAGTTCCTCCAGCTCGGTGTCATCAAGTGGAAGGTCCTGATCCCTACCATGCTCACGGATGCAGATGAAAAGAGAACGATTCTGTCTTCGGTAGCTTGGATGGTAGGTTCTTTGACTCATTTCTAAATAGTTAGGCTAGGTCATTTTTATACTAGTATATGGTTGCTTGAACTACAATGCTGGCTACCTAGTCTAGCTAGCCTTAATAGAGCCCCTCACTAAAATGATGATAGTAGTAGTCAGACTACTACTATCATCATTTTACCTTTCTAGTTAAATGGAGTGAACACATGATTGGGAGCATTTACCTTCCTTTTCCTTGGACTTCACTTTTGCCTACGGAATTATAAGCTCTAATATTATTAATAGCTGGTCGTTTTGACGACCTTTACCTAATACTTTGCTGGTTCATCTCACATCACATCAGGCACCATTGAATTAAAATCTAGGAGGAGAGCAGGTGCTGGAGATGCTATCCAAAATCCTGTCATCCTCACATCTATTTGTTTTCATTCACACTTGTAGTAGCTAATACAACCATCCTCTAGGAGGAAATCTAAACTAAAACTATGACAAGGAGGAAATCAAAATGATTGGCTAGATACTGTAGCTGATGCCTTTTATGCCTACGTAGAATAAAAGTATATAAAAGTGGACTGGAAACTTAAACCATACTAGCTGACCGATGATGATAATTTGAATCATGGAACATCACACTCTGTGTTTCTTTTCGGAATGCTCATGTTGGTGAATTTCACCAACAGTGAGGAATTCATTTACGTCTTCAGGCAAGGCCGAAGTGTTAAAAATGCAAGATTTTTTAAAGTTGGATTTGCTAAAGGAGACGCATCTAATAACTATAAAAACCTCGGGGCTAGATGGACAAACCTGCAAACTGGTAACCCCTTTGAGCTTAACCTTCATTGCAATACCAACTTCGACAAATTTAATGGTTTCTGGAAAGTGAGAGACATGAAAAAAAGCCGAAACAAAGGCACATAAAGCATTGGATGACAATCTGTTTTTTAAACGTGCTCGTGAATTGCCAAATAACGATGGAGGAGGAAGTGAATGGTTCATGAATGATAAAGCAGGAAGATGTCCATGTTCATATGTTGAAAGTGCCATCGAGAACCTCATAGTATAGACTACAGTAGTTGTGTGGACTTCTTTTTCCAAGGACAGCCATAGCTACTTACTTTACAACAGTTAGGCCCATAATGGTTTGTTTCTGTTTTTTTTGTTTTTTTGCATAATTTTGACTGGAAAACATGATGGTATTGGTCGATTGATCACTTGTTATTATCAGAAAGGGTTTTGAGGCAGCTGCAATACTTCTAAAATGCCTTTGGCTAGCAGTTCTTTCTCCTCTTGTGATGGAAGTTTCTAAAAGGCAAAAAAAAAAAAAAAAAAGGACTCTGTTGTTTTAGACAGGTAGAAATTCAGTCATAAACAAAAATTTTGGACATTCAGAGCTAAATGTCCAAATCATTAAGTACTCACCTCTGGATTATGAAAAAATCTCTCCAGGAAAGTGATCATCTTAATTCTGTATCTTGCTATTCGTTCGTTGCTCAAGGTCAAGTAGCGATAAAATTGTTCCTCTGGAAGCAACATTGATAAGTTATGATGATACCATATAACTCCATACTGGGTCACCAGGTTTAATTTAGTGACACATGCTCCAAATTTTCACCGTCATGATTTTAGCAATGAATCTCACAATCAAAAGTAAACTACTACTGTCCATACTGTTGAGATCTCACTATATTGTTTCTAGAATTTGAGGCTATGTACAGTACATATTTCAGGCCTGATCCATTCTTTCTCCTGATAGTAAATGAGCCTGAGTAAATACTCCTCAATCTTTAGAGTGCCATACCCACAATGCTCATACGTTATTCAATTGGATGAAAATATTGAAAGTTTGTACAATACTTTTGGAGTCATGATATAGAAACTTTCTGCCTGTCATGTACAGAGCAACTTACCGAGGAGCTGTTGAACAGGCAGAATCTCCAAGATGTCTATTTTAGCTGCCAATTCTTTGGACTTCCTCAACTCAGTCATGTGGCTGTTCATATCCAACAAAAGCTAGGCGGTTAGAAGAGGAGAATAAGACACTCTGTTTGATTGGGATTTTGTCTGCTACCCTAAAACACTGAAATTTGGTCGGCTATTGGTCGGAAAATGACCAGTGACCCAGCAGTTGTTTCTAGCTCCAAGTTTATCAGGGTAGAATCTACACATAATAATTATCTATGGCATTTAGAAACCCAAGAGCTTTGGTCAGTACTTAGTGACCCATATAGGTATATTGTACTATTTCTACATTTCAAATCAGCAAGGTGCTATGTACCTGAGTAAGAACTGATTTGCACCCATTAAAGCCTCTGCACACGATGAATCTCTCTGGTGATGTGGGGGAAGAAGTGACGGGCTTGATGATGGATACCTATACAACAAAGGAATGGTGGGGAGGATGGTGGGAAAAGGGTGCATGTGGTGGGGGGAGGGGTAGCAGAGGGTGAGGGTAGTAGGAATGGTGGGGCAGGATGGAGAGAATTGTGGGTTAGAAATCACAGTCGAATGGTTAATGAAGACACCTCACACACTGAAACTGTCTGGTCATAACACAGTCATGCATGCTTATTGCCAGTATAAACAGGACAAAAAAGGAATTCTACGTTGATCCATCACCTCATCAAACAGTTTGTACATCACATACAAGAGACCCGCACTGAACCTGGACAGGAGTTCATAACAGCGGCAAATAAATACTCCTCCTACACACAATATCTGTGTAGTGAAAAAACAACAACAAAACACCAGCTGTTGGGAATTCAGTGAAGTATGGCATGACAGATTACCTTACACGCACAGATCAACTGTGACAGAAGGAAGCGCTTGGACTGAAACTCCGAATAACCCACAGGGTGGGCACCAAATGGAACGAAAGGGACATCACCGATCACCAAGTGGACGCCATCTTGACAGTAGTTCTTGATTCCAGCACATAAGCTGTGGAAATAAATGATACAGATACAAATTTCCAATACTAATTTTTTAGCCAACTGTTTAAATTTTGGTGCAATCTTGAGCTAGATGGAATACCCAGATATTTGTAAGCATTTCCCTCCCTGATCCATAATATCCACTATCCTTAAAAGGAAAAGGGAGGGTGAAGAACACGAGGGACTGTTGATTTCTGCACACCATGCCATGTATGATCCTTTAGCCTTTAGCTATCCATGGAGTGTGCAATAAGCTGGCCACTGGCTCTTTGGCCAACTTTAGTCTGACATTATTTGATCTTGCCTCTTTATCATGACACTATCACTGATGTCCACACCACTGTGGGGTCCCAGAACTTGGAAAGTCTCCCAGGGAGCCAGCTGCTCGATGATCTTCCCAGGTCCAAGAGTCGGCTTCTCCACCCTCACCATACCCCATCCCTGAGAGGGGAGGGGAGGAAAAACACAACACAGCACAACACAACAATACACAATGATACAACACAACACAACAACATAACACAACACAACAACATAACGCAACACAGGTAAACATCAGTAGCTTGGGCTTTCAGGACTATGAATAAATTAGGTGGATTAAGCCCAGTTGAGTAGGATCCCTGCCCTTAACTGAACCACAATATCTGCACAGTACCAGCTGATCAATGATTTGACATGCAGCTGTGTGCAATACTGCTCATATGTACATATAGTGTTATTATGTCTGGATATTTAACTGTCCTTGTTGGTGCATGTCCCTTACCTTTGCCAGGTCTTGTTTCTTCCAGTAGATGTAGTGAGAGAAGCCACTAGGAGCTCCAGCCAAATCCATAAACATCATCTCTTCAAACTAACACAAAAAGATATACATTGCCCTAATACGTACCTGTCTATTGTGGACATCCCCATGCCAACTACATAATAATCTTGTACTGTGGCCAAGAATAAGTGGTCTTATAATTAGACAGGGAGGTGGGTGGTCTCCTTGGGGGAGTAGGTACAGAGTTGCCTTGATAGAGAGGTGGTTTGATAGAGAGGTGGTCTCATTACAGGGTGAAACTATATTGAATTGTGGCTAATAATAGTTCCTTACAGACCTCTACATGATTTTTGTAAATAATAGAGGTCCATTCAAGGCAAAGCTTTTTATAATCCATAAGGACTCTGACCTTTCCAGTGAAATTGATGAGGTTATCGAGAGCTGCACAGTTTACTGCATCATCATTGAAGTAAAAGGGTGAATGCCCCACCCTAAGGGCATGGCTTGGAGTCACATGACTTGCTACATGCAGGTGCTCGTCAGCATGCTCAGGTTTCATAATCTAAAGGGGGGGAAATCAAACTGTCGGGTAAGGAATGGATTTCATTCCCATACTTCAGCCTTCTTCAGGGTATCTGCAAGCTTGTTTATAAGGTCATGGCGACAAAATCGTGAATTCATTACCTACATGAGTGAGTGAGAGAGAGAGAGAGAGAGAGAGAGAGAGAGAGAGAGAGAGAGAGAGAGAGAGAGAGAGAGAGAGAGAGAGAGAGAGAGAGAGATCATTACAGAGTAATTAGCTTGCTAAGTTACATACTGTGGTGAAGAGTCGGCCATCTTTAGATTTGAGGTTGCCACATACATCACTGGTGTTATTGTTATTCTAAAAGAGAGATACATAAGGACATTCCTCATGAATGACATTCCTCATGAATGAGGTACTGAGTTACCTTTAACCATTGGACTTCATCAAGGTTCATCTCCATGAGAACAAACGGGAGCTCAGCAGCTGACCTGTCGGCCACTTTCATTGAACCTTCATAGCTAACCATGTCGAGCAAGTGCCTCACAGCTTGACAAGCATCTGCATAAAAAATAAAAATCAAGTGTGCTCATTTTCATTATAGCACCAGGGTTTACCTCTTTGATTAAACTAAACTAGAGATTATAACCAATCTGACCTTCACTAAGGGCAAGTCTTGGGTGCTTTGTTGCTGGCACTCCATCTTCATCTTGGTCTTCTTCTCCGTCGGAGAGACTCATCTGCTTCTTCTTTTGTTCCTCCAAATGTTGCACGAAATCATCCACGCTCCTCTTCATGATCCACTCTCGAGAGGGGTCACCTTGAACAGGCATCATTACATTCAGCACAGTACCATTCTGCACCAACAGGAAAATATTTTGGCTGGCAGCAGTGTCACATGAATGTATATTTTACATTACACAGACCAAGACCACCTCTCGACTACAGCCACTCTGCCATGCTCCTACATTACAGGGTGGTATGACTGGACAGGTTTCATCGTAGCTGAAACACGTCTAGGTGCATGACAGAGTGACCTTAGGTGGAAAGGTGGCTTCATTACAGGTGGAATAAGGACGTGCTGGAGTAGCCTTAGAGTCTCACTTCAATGCAGCAATCACGTATGCAATAATATTGACACTGTTCCTGTCCCACAACAGCACCAATTCCAGCTACTGGGAGCTCATACTCACCAAATAAATATGCTGCACAACATTCTTGTCTCTTGGCAGTTTCTTCAGCTTGAACCTTGTCTTGAAAGTGTCGCAGGTGAGTTCCTTGACCTGTGAAACACAACTTATATTTCAAGACAACAGCACAGAGCCACCCACATTAAGCTGGTTGCTATCAAGCAAATGACCAACTAACTTTCAGCATTATGGAGTAAACATCATATGTCTGAGAAATCTTGCTTTATGGTATGATAAAAGTAAGCTCACTGTTGAAGATATGTTAGTTACTCATATGCTATTCTCACACTAACTTACTTACTTCTGTTATGAATTGCTTCTCTGATGCCCGCATGCACTCGTAAAACCGTAGGTTCTCCTTTATGGCATCAATCTAGACCAACCAATTCATATCCTTCATAAAGTGGGGGTGAGACTCGTGTACTATTGTAATGAAGCTTATACTTGGTACTGTGCAAACTTTTTGGCGCAGTTTAGCAGCTGATCCAGGAAACTTGAGGGAAACGCCTTCACAGGAAAGAAAGACTCCATGGGAGAACTGGAACCTGTGTGAATGCAAGAAGTGAGATGAAAAAGAGATTTTTCAGGTTAGTTGAGAGAGCCCAGGGTAAGACCAAGTCATGTTACTCAAAGTCCACTGTGAAGTAGGGGCATCCTTCACTTAACAGAATCCCCCAGGGACACCTTCATGTATAGAAAATGTCCCGACTAGAGAGGTGACCTAATTCATAGGTGCCCTATTGTACAGCTGCATAACTGTATGTATGATAATATACAGGCAGTTCAGGAGTCCACACTGCAGGAATACATTCTACAGTACAGAGGATACACATGGTGACTCACAGTAAGCTTGCTTCAGTTTTTCAAAGTGCTTCTGAGTGAGGACAGTGTGCCCTTTATAGCCCAAACACACGATGTATTGCTCCGAGTTGCCAGACTTACTGGTAGCTGGTTTGAACACATTAATCTGAACATTGAAAGAAGTAAGGAGGGATATGTGCACACTATCCAGGAATCTAAATTGCCCAATACAATTGCATTGAACTTAGATCCCTACCCCTTACTTTGGATTTTGGATTCCTTACCTCACCGAAGCAGCATACAAGCAAGTACATGAGACAGATCGTTCTGTGTTCCAGAGTGGTGAGTGTCTTCAAGATTAAATTTCCCTTTTGCCTGAGCAATAAAAGGGCTGCTACTACCTCACAGAAGATGAGATGTGCTATCATAGCCTCCTGCTCTCCAGGATTCTTGGAACAATCCATGCTCCCATCAGCTGTCACCTTGGAAACAAATATGAAGGCCCAATTAGAACTACAGATCCTATCAACCTAATTAAAAGGGTTTTCCTCACTTCATTACTCATTTTGTATCCTTACCAAATGGATCTCTTCCATCTCTTTGTCGACCTCAGCTTTGAACTTTACAAAGTTCTCCCAAGTCATTATGTCTCCAGTGTCATCAGCTCCCACACACCAGTTCTCTCGTGTCTCTGACATGAACTAATTGTGAATGTTATGGTAAAGGGTTGATACCACAATAGACCCTATGGTAAAGGGTTGCTACTACAATAGACCCATAGTGTATGAGGTAATGGACAATGCCTATTTAACATTTGGTGATGATGGGATAATGCCATTGAACTATTCCAGTGGTGGGATAATAGCCTTATATTGGAGCAGCTATATTAGTATGCATGCATGCAGTAGCTATGACTACCTTATCTTGATCAATGAGAGAAGTGAAGCTGTTTCCTTCATAGTATGGATTGAGAGTAAAAGCCTTCCATCTCCAGCTGCAGTCCATCCGATGGGTGCCCAGAAAGTGGTTCAAACTGGCTACAAATGCTCCAGGGGCCTCGCACAGGTGCACCGAATTCAGCTTCAGGTCAGACTCAGGAACGACATTCTTAAAAGTCCAGAGTATCTCATGCAGTTTAGTCCAACCCTGAAGTAGAATACATCCATATTTATACCCTGGACGTGAGTATCAAACCCCCGGCCAGACCCTTGTTTCTACCAGAGATATTGGTCACAGTACCATAGGATATTGCATGCCCAATCAAATTTACTTTCTGATCTATAACTTCTGACAGTCACAATCCTGATACTCACTTGAGTGCACATTTCTGGCTCAAAATCTCTCCTCACAGCTGGTATCACAATTCCTGAACGGTTAGTGAAATGAGTGTGCCTATTCCAAGAGGTGAGTTCCACGTCATCTAGGGAGCTTTTTGTGTCATTAAGTTCCTTTTTAACTTTCAAAAGGCCCTCGACTTGAAATGGTTCTCTGTCATTTTCAAACCAAGCGGAAGAGTCAGGTAGCTTCCACTGGTTATGCTCGTCAGAGAATTTGAATTTCTTATTGTAAAGAGTTTCCACTTGGTCGCGAACATCTTCATCGTAGCTCTTCTTGAATCGTGATTGATTACCATCTGATCCACCTAATCCACCACGCCCCCTGGACCTGTGACTGCCCCTCCCACGTCCACCATGGTACCCATATCCACCACGCCCACCCCCTTCATGATCCCTGAAATCATTTATGGGTCATGGCTAGCTTGATATCAATACTACAAACCTGTGTTCCCCATGGAATTCCTTATTGAATCCTCCAAATCCCCCTCGAGAAGAATACATACTCACCAGCTGTTCAAAGTTCAAAGATCAACTCTGCTGTGCTCCATTTAGAAAATCAATGTCCTGCTGTGCTATATTTAGAAATAAGAGTTCTCCCTGACTGTCTGGTACATACGTCGCGTTAAAGAGCCGACATTCTCTCAGTAACGATCTATATAGGCGATATCCATCGCAGTTATTTCAGCCACTACCTATCTATTAACCTGATGCTGCTGTCTTCATGGGTAAAGGTTGTTACTTGTGGATAGTCAATAACTCGGGACACACTCTACGACTGGACCGCTGCTGCAGCAACTCCATGAAGAGCTGGAGTTATGCTGACATCAGCACAAGAAAAGAAGCCTCCTTCCATGTGGAGTTTCTGGATGAGCTTGTGGGAAAACCTGAGGATGTTTCTGGACTGGTAGAATTCAATCTAGATGGAACTGATTACAAATTCCAAGTACAAGCTATTTGGAATCAAAGGAGCAGTCATAATTTGAAGGTAGATTGGAATGGTATTGATGCAAGTAAGTATGTACTCTTTCCACCTCCCAACTCGGACGGCATTAGTGATTTAGGATGGAGCAATGGGTGTTTGTGTCTCGTCGTTCAACAGAATAGCAACACTTCACTCTCTCGACATTCAACTAGCATTACAGAGTGGATGGCAGGTTACAGCGATGTGATTGGTCCACTGTCCCTTTGTGAAACAACCCTTCCTGGCTCCCATAACTCGGGCACTTACAAATGTGTTGCCAAGTGGCCAGCCTCCGCCTACATTCAGTGCCAGGATATCAGTCTAATCGATCAACTTCGGCTCGGGATACGTGTTCTGGATCTACGAGTAGCTCAATGTGGTGATGGGGGGTTCATCTTATCACATGATAAATGGCGAACTCAATACTCCTTGAAGGAAGCTTTACTTGAGATAGTCAAGTTCATTGATGAAACGGAAAAGGAACTTGTGATTTTGGACTTCCATCGTTTCAATAATATCAGCTCTAATGACTTTAACTTCCCTCACCTTAAAGAGCAGATTAAAGAACACTTGAATGGCTACACTTTATCTTATTTTGATGGAGCAATGTCTCTCTCCCTCAATTCCCTATGGTCAGATCACGCCTTGGGGAAAAAGCGTGTGATAGTCACATGGAACTCTGTGGCAACAAGAGATGCAGATATGTGGCCTGGCATTTACCAGGTGTGGTACAATGAAGCTAAAAGCATCCCTGAACTCCATTCTTGTCTAGAGCAGACATTCGAGAAAGCCCCCCAGAGCTATGCATGCCTTTGGAGTGTGTGTGTGTTCAGGACGGTGTCATTTCTCGAAACTCCCAAGAAGAATGCCAGGGACTTGCAGCCAGAGATTGACTCTTGGTTTTATGGCTGTGCAGACTGGACCATGAAGGCTAACATCATAAGTATAGACTTTTGTGATAGATGCAACAATGTAATACATGCATCAATAGGTGCTAATATATTAAAGGGTGCAAAGAAACGAGAGCCACCAACCACTTAGCATAGTATATGTGTAGATTTTTTATTACCATTTTTTAATTATTTAATTTTGTTACTACAAAATTTTATGGGTGTTACTACTAATAAGGTCATTATTGTTTCCTGTTTTTTGGCCACCTTTAGGGTTATATGTAGAAAGCCAACCCATCATTTTAGCCAACATGGACATGGTTGGAGCAGGTCAAACTGCCTTGCTCAAAGGACAGTTTGAGAAAGCTCAATGGGCTCTGGATGGTGCACTCTACCTCCACTCTTCTAACCCTGGAAAAGGAAACCCATCTCTGTGGCAGAGAGGGCTCAGCTGCTTTTACAGTGGGCATTATCAAGAAGGAGTCAGGCAGTTTGAACATGATATGTCAGTCAATGGAAATGATGTTGAAGAAGTTGTATGGCATTTCTTGTGTCGTTGCTGCATCTGTGGCTACCAGAAAGCTCATTCTGATGGTTTTTTGGCTCTTTCCGGTGATTACACCTCAACGGTGGTGCCCATGCAGCAAGTTCTGGAGCTGTATAAAGGAACAGGTTCAGTTCAAGAAGTGCTGACATCAGCAACCTCTAGTGATGGCTCTATGGTGACGAGTTATAATGACACAAATGCTCTAGCATATGCACATTTCTACATTGGTATTTATCATGAGATGCGCAAGGAAATCTCCGTAGCCAAGAAGCATTTCAAAGCTGCAGCTGAACTAAAAAATCCTGACTTTATTGGAAGGTTGATGCAGATGCATTTTGATCTCTTCAGCTGTAAATTTCCCTCCATAGTTATCTCTGAAGCTTTCGGAATGACACGGAAATCAAAAGTCATCCACGGTGGGTGGCAACTCTCTCAAGGCCATTTAATTGGATCTCGGCAAGATGGAAATTGCAAGGCTGAAATGGTCAAAACTTTACTGAGAGTTTTGGATGCTGGAATTCGTTCCTTCGACTGTGGGGACATCTATTCTGGAGTTGAAGAGATTTATGGCCGGTTTATCAAAGCTCATAGCCTGAGAGGAGGCAAACTAGATGATATTGCGATTCACACCAAACTGGTCCCGGATTTGGATGCCATTAAAGGCCACTCTGTGAACAGAAAGTACATAGAGTCTGTCACCAAAAGATCCCTTAACCGCCTGGGAGTGGAGTGTCTTGACCTGGTTCAATTTCATTGGTGGGACATCTCAGTTTCTGGCTATGTCGAAGCCTGTTTGATCCTGAAGGATCTTGTTGAAGAAGGGAAAATAAAGAATATCGGAATAACAAATTTTGACACAGAAACGACGAAGATGTTTATAGATGCTGGGATCAAGATTGTTTCTACGCAGGTGAATAATGATTAGGAAAATAATTATTAGAAAACACTCTTTCAGTGTTCTATAATAAATTCTTTGTTCCACAGGTGCAGTATTCCTTGATAGATAGGCGACCACTGGAATCTGGTTTGGTCAGTCTGTGTGAAGAACATTGCATCAGCATCCTTGCTTATGGAGTCTTGGCTGGAGGATTCTTGACTGATAACTGGCTAGATCAAGAACAACCTCAAAAGGAGGTATAGTGAAACAGTCTGAAGCTTGTGTATGAAATCGCATACCTTTTATTTAATATTAGGCTCTTGCCAATCGTAGTCTAGTGAAGTATCTGCTGGTCATTGAGGAATTTGGTGGATGGGAGTTGTTCCAAGACTTGCTGCACACCCTCCAAGGCATAGCAGACAGACACTCACCTATTTTATCTCCAAATGGAGCTGTGGTAGTTGTTGACATAGCAATGGTTGCCATTGGTTACGTCTTGGCACAAAAGCAAGTGAGCAGCGTCATCATTGGAGCACATGGTGACAAGTAAGTACTATTACTATAGCAACCATTGCAATTGAAGTCATGGAGCACTGGGATAATTTTGTTGTAATTCTTGCAGGTATCTTTCATCAACAGTTGCAGCTTCTTCATTGGTTCTCACTGCAGCTGATTTGGCTGATATTGCTTCTGTTCTCGCTCGCTCGAAAGGTCCAGCAGGTGCAGTGTACGGACTTGAGAGAAGGATGCAGGGACCTCATGGCTCCATAATGAAGTACAACCTCAACCAAATAAACGGAGGAGTCCACCTTGAAGAGCTTTGCCACAGGTTAATAAGAAAGAGACTGCAATGGAACTTCCAAATAATGGACACACTTGGGACCCAGTATTTAGAGGTTATCCTCTTTTGGAGGTTATTTTGTATGGAGTGTACATAACATACAAAAGTATTATTGAGAGGTTTGTCCTCTTTGAGAGTGTCCTTTATCAGAGGTTCAACTGTAGCTTTTACTGTGGACATTTTTTTGTGAAAGGGAATGAAATTTCCATTAGGCAGGAATTTTTGTGGGAATTTATAAGAATTTATGCTTAGGATATTGTGTCAGTATATTATTTGAGAGCATTTTGTTTCCTAGGTATTTGCACCTCCACTTTGAAGGGCACCCTGTTGAAGCAACTCGCACTGGTTACCGATTTCCACTACCTGAAGGTCATCATCTTGAGCTTCCAAAAGTAGATAGTGATCCTCAAAAAAGAGATTTTGACTTCAATAAACTTACTCTTTCTTCCATGAGAGCATGCAGTTATGACTACTCCACTGGTCCATGTAGTGAGTCCGACATCCTGAGATACTGTACCAAGGTTGAGTCACTACTGGAAGAAGTGGAAGGCATAGACAAGGAAATGCTATCAGAGGATCAACTTGTGGATCATACGCTCATCATTTCTGAACTGAAACTCGAACTTCTCCAGTGGAGGACCATAGAGATTTACAAGAAGGATCCATTGTTTTATCTTCCTCTGAATTCTATTCTCTATCTGCTGCCTGCTTGGGGACCTGAAGGGGGGAGTGAAGATGATAGAGATTGTTTGAGTCATCCAGGAGTTGTTAGCATGTCTGTTTGCGAGAAGCTTGTGGCTCTTCTCTCACGACTCAGGGCCATACCTAACACTTTAGTTCAGGCACATCGGAACTTGACCAAACCAGTGAAACTGTTTGTGGAGACAGCTTTGGATATTTGCACTCCGTTCTGTTTATTCTTGGCTGAAACTCTTCCACTGCTTTGTAATTCTCTCATATCAAGTGACAAATCAGGTCTTGCCTTTGGCTCTCTGTCTTTGGAAATAGAATTGGCTGCTTCCATTGCTGCCAAAAGCATTCAAAAATACAGGACATTTCTTCAAGAAGATGTCTTACCAAGAGCCTCCGAGTCACTTGGAGTTGGAAAAGAGGTATATGAGAAAATACTGGAATATAGTCACTTTAGTACTAGCAGTGACCAGCTTTTAGCACTGGGTGAGGAACAGTTCGCTAAAGTAAAGGCTGACCTTGAATCTCTAGCTGCAGAGATTGACTCAATAAAGACTTGGAAGGAAATTACCAAGGACGTCATTCAACCTATGCATCCTACAGCTGAAGGACTTCTCCAGGCATACATGTCCGAAATCAAGCGTAGCCGAGATCACATGATATCACATAACTTGGTATCAGACATTCCAGAAGAAGAGAAAATCATTGGATTTTCGACGCCAAAATTTCTCATTCCTTTCTCACCAGTTGGGGATTACCTAAACCCCTCTCCATTTGCAGGAATGGGACAGAGTTCAAGCAGCAAAAAAATCCCAAGGATAGGTCACCTTATGCTGCACTCCATAGAAGCCCAAATGCTCTCCAAATCAGAGGAAATGGAGTTACTTCGAGGTCATGATTACACATGGATCAGTGTTGTGTGCCCTCATGAATCTTATCCTGGTCACCACATCCAAGCCCTTCGTGCACAGGATCACCCCAGGATACTAAGAAGGTATTACGAATCGATCCTCTTTTACGAGGGCTGGGGTCTCTACACAGAAGAATTGGCTTACGAAACTGGATTCTTCAACAGGGACCTCACTTATCAAGTTGAGGGGGGCACAGAGATGAAAACCCTTCCAGCTGATGCATATGCAAAGTTGGCGCGACTGACCCAACTCAGGCTACGGCTTTGGAGGGCAGCAAGGATAATCCTTGATGTCAAGTTGAATACTGGCAAATTCTCGTTTGAAGATTGTCGTGAGTTCCTTCACAGAGAAGTTATGTTCAACTCAGGGGCAAGCAAGGGAGAGGCTTTCATGTATGCATCTCGACCAGGCTATGCTCCATGTTATATATCTGGATTTACAATGATCATGAAACTGAGAAGTGAAAAACAGGCATGTACTGAAAGAGAGTTCAAGCTAAAGGATTTCCACAATGAGGTGTTATCTAAAGGATGCATACCATTCAAACTGTTGTAAACTGTGTAATAGTACTACTTGCAATGAATTATTGTTTGTTTTTCTGTATTGAAATGGAACAAATATACCAGGCAGCAGAGTGAACTAGATTATTTCAGGCAAACACGACTATAACAAAGACTAAAGTCTATTTGTTCAGTCTCTATTGAATCGGGTTTTTACGATTGGTATTTTACCCAATACCACCTTCCATTCTGTTAAATACACGGCCGTCACTGCAGCAAATCCTCCCCAAACAGCCGCGGCTCTCAGCCTGTATAATTCATATAGAGGTGTGATTTAATTAGAATTAATCGACTACTTTACACTACGCTTACCAATAACTAGCACTCTCGGTAGTAAAGCCAAAGAGAGATAGTCTTGAAACAATTTTAACCATAATTATCTGGCGAGTCTAGCTCCACAGAAGTCTAGTGACTTTTCTTGTGTATATCTGACCTTTGACCTTAATACCCGACCTTTGACCTCGTAAATAGGGATTTTCCCTAACCCACATGGGCGGGATGGTCACTGAGTCTAAAATAGCTCTTGCTGATGTGGAGAATGTTTTAAAAAATGAAGGGATTTCATCAGAGGACAAGAAAGTTCCACGAAAACTATTTAAAGATGAGGAAGAAGACGCAGAAATCGAGTATTCCATGCCTATCTATTTTGACCACTTATATGGACATGATGGAGTTCCTTCAGGTTGTAGTAGAACAGTGACTCACACTCTATCTCCATCATCTTCATATAGAACTTCTCAAGTAGTCTCAGTATTGGAATCTCAGGGATTTACAAATGAGGGATGTGTTGCCATTGGAAATGATCCTGTGAAAGCAGAAGAGAAGAATAACTCATCTCTACCAATCACAAGCTCTCCGGGTTCTCACAGCTCTATAGTGTTATTTCCTTCACCTGAAAACACTGCATGTGATTATGTGAGTCATCCAGTGGTTATGTCCCCAGACAAATCTAAGCTTGCAGAACAGAGTGCTGCAATCAGCAAACGGTGCACAATAGAAGAATATGCCAAAGATTATGCATGTCCTCCTACTTGTACTGTTCTTGCAAGATGCAATTCTGTCGGTAAGAGTGTGGACATGTTAGCTATTGTTCTCCAAGGTAATGATGTGGTTATCATGACAGCATCAATGTCATATAAAAGTTCTGTATTTAATGCAGTTAATTCAACCATGGATGTAGCCTGTAGAGTTGGTATGATGGTAATAATGTAAAATCCTGTGATTTATGTTTCTACATTGCTACAATTATTCTTCTGTAGGCTGGTCAGACAGTTCCTATGTCATCCTTGCTACTGGCAGACCCCACTAAGTCATATTTCAAGCTATCCTTATGGAGAGAAGCAGCTGCTTGGACTGAAAGAATTTCTATTGGTGATATCATATTTTTCAAAGGTTATAATAATGATAGTAATTAGTAATTATCATTAATTACTAGCAATTCTCCCATTCAAAGGTATAAGACTAAAAATTTGGAAGGGTGAAGTTGTTGGGACAACTGTAATGCAGTCCTCAGTACTTAACCTCCACCAACCTGGAAAGAAGCTACCAGCAAAAGGTATCCTACATGATACTTCAGCCTTGAGTGTGGCTATCTTCAGTCATTCATTCTGGAATGTTACACATTGATTTTTTTTTTGGTGATCATCATGATATTAGTTAGGCAGTGTGTGCCTGAAAAGAGTCTGTCTGGTTTGATGGATTGGGGAAGGGTGCACTATGGATATCTATTCAAATCCCATTCCATTCCTAAATCTCAGAGTTAGTTCAAACCTTGTCAACTATTGTTCAGTACACAAAAAAAATTTTTTTTTCATTAGGAGAAGTCAAATTTCTAACATCTCGAGAGCTAATGAGGGACTCACTCATTCATTTTCGTGCCAAGCTTCTGCATCTCATAAATTCAAGAGGTAGCCAATTATATGTTGTTGTTTTTTTCAGCTCTTATATGGTGAATAAATTAAAAAGTGCATTTCAAACTTCAGTGGCAGTATTAGCTGATCGAAGAGACGTGGATGTCCATCTCTTTCTGTGAGAGTTATACATACAGTTCATTAGAAGGCTAGCTATGATTATCTCTCTCCGTGGAAGTTCTTTCTCTTGTCTTATAGACTTGGCTCATCTGCGTGTCAGTTCTACTCCCAGTTGAGTGGTGGAGTAGGGAAAGTGTGGGAGTTTATGTATGTGGCCGTCATGTACGAAGGAACACAGACACAAGATGGTAAGTTCCTGCTGTTTGGGTAAAGAATCGACTTGTGTGTGATTGTGTCCTCGTTGTGTTCATGAAGGTATTCACTCACTGCAAACTACTTCTCGTACGCATTTCAGAATGCTCAGTGAAATGTGTGATGCAGCATGTGAAATCTTAAAGGTTTGTTATTGTTCTTTGTAATATTTCATCCACAAAAATAATGATAAAGTGAAAGTGTTTTCATATTCGTATCCAGAAACTGCCATCTACTATTGAGAGTGTTGTTATTGCAGATCTTTCTCTGAGTGACATCATTTCCAGAAGAAGCTCAGGTATGTATAAATAATTATACCAGTGGAACCATTTTAGTGATGAACTTGTATAGGAGTATTCAAAACCAGGGCCAAAGCTGTTGCTATGGAGTGAGTGAGGGTGTTTGAGAGAGAGATTCTCTCGTATGAAATCCTGACTTCAATGCTGCAGGTTCGTCCTTCCTGACAACTCGAAGCTATCACTGACCTCCTTGCTTGCCCTGCCCTGCACTGAAAGAGTATGAAGCTGATATGTTGCGGTTTCAAAGTGTTTTAACTTCTGGTTTTCTCCCATGCAAGATATCCAAGCTCTGCCAATCAGTGTATGTAGGATGTGAGACCTGTTGCCAGCCACTATCAAGGGTAAGATTACTCTTCTCAATCTCCTCTTTAATAAGTGGCAATGCACTTCATCTATTCATTTCCACTTTTTCATTATGAGTTGTGCGCTGTCAGCACTTTAACTCGCTAACTACTCTCATCTGTGCAATTGTATCACAACAGATGCTCTCTCTAACATTCCCAACCTGTCCAACTCACACTGTGCTGCACATGCAAGCATGGGGTAGCTTTGGGATGTGTTTTCCTTGATCACGTAATTCATCTTCTATTCCCAGGGTAGCCTCTAATGTTCTAAATGTGTTTTGTAAAGGATGAGAATCTAGTTTGTTATTCTTAATGATGTAGGATGAGAATGGTATCTATTGCCAGTGTATGCCGTGCATTATGAAGTTACCAGGAGGTACTGATGTGTATTTCCCCCCATTAAAAAACAACCCTAACATCGATAACAAAATTAATTATGATACTGAAAAGTCACTGATTCATTTTGCATGTGATTACAGGTGGTTACCCAAAGTCATCTTATTTCTTTTGGTGAGTCTTGGTATTTTAGTCTTCCAGAAGTATAATATTATTAATATAGCAACTTTCCTCTTTTTCTCCTCCCTTAATAGGCCACTTTTGATCACTCTCTCTGACAGCAATAGCTCCACTTCCATCACTCTCTCTGTCTCACATTCAGTTGTGTCAAAAGTGAGCAGATTACAACACTATTCGATGACATCTCGAATCAGCCATATTGTTCCAACAGGTTCTGGGTGTGAATGGGAAAGCCGTCCTGCAAGCTAGCCTTTCAAAGAATGAAGCAAGGATGCATGGCATGGTATGAATTCACTGGTGGTCCCTCTATGTGGCATGCATTATGATGAACACTGTTTTTGAAACCTCCAAATAATAGACACACATAGGACCCATCATCCTTTTGTCCTTTGTAGAGAGGTTGTTTTTGATACAGTGTATGTACAAAGGTACTTTTGTTGAGAAATTTATTAGTGGGGAGGTTCCATAATCCAATTTGACTGCTATTTTGTGTATGTTTTAAAGATGCTTAGTGTGCAGAAACTGTACAGTTTATGCTCATGGATGATCAAGTGTGTTGTAACCAAGGATGAAAATAGCTTCATTGAAGAACTATCTTTTAATCTTTTGGATATTGTTATTGACTAACAAAAAAAAATAATTTTTTTTTGTGCGTGGGTGGTGGGCGGGGCCTTTGCATGTGACATTGTACTACATAAACATAAGTCGTTGGATCCATGGAAGGCGAGACTAGCAGTGTCAGCAACATCAGATCGTAGCCAAAGTAGATTAGATACTCATAGCTATAGTTGGACACAGACTTGGTTCTTCTCAAGATATTTGGCACTCGAAAACAGGTAGCAGCATCCTTGGCCTTTCTCTCTGGATCGTGGACTTGCTGCAGACTGCACTATGTCTGAGGATCATCTAACCCGCGTGAGTGTCAACCAGTCTCAATCCACTGTAAGGGGAAGTAGTGCGACTTCTGGTCACTCCGCCTCAAAAGACGTCGTCTATGGTGGGACCAATCAAACCACGCCCCCTCCTGGTCCCTCAACCCCCCGCCCCCGCCTTTCAATCTTCAGAAAGTTCTCCTATGGTGTTGGACATGTCTTCAACGACCTCTGTGCTAGCATGTGGTTTACGTATCTCGTTCTCTTTTACCACAAAGTCATATTGCTCTCCAACGTGTACGCCGGCTTGCTGATTCTGATTGGCCAGGTAGCAGATGCACTTGCCACGCCCATCATTGGATTCCTTTGTGACATGACCCATGTCCGTTACGGGAGGAGAAAACTGTGGCACTTGATTGGAACATGTATGGTGGGTGTGTCCCTGTTCTTCTTCTGGCACACTTGTTTGGGTTGTCAGAATGCTTCATTGGCTATCAAGATTGTGTATTTTGCCATTCCGATTATAATCTTCCAGTTTGGTTGGGCTTCAGTGCAGATTAGTCACCTTTCTCTCATTCCGGAACTGACTAGTGACAAGAATGAGAGAGTTGGCCTCAATGCTATCAGGTATGTTATGTTGTGTTTATCAACATGTTATCATTGTCGGGATGTACATGGGCTGAAAGTGATGGGACAAAATAATAGAGGTAACCAGAAAATGTCCCATGACATTATGAGACCTAGATCACTATAAGTTCACTCCCGACAGATGGGGGAGCTGCTACTCTGAGAATCATGAAGAGAGGGAAGGGATGTAGTGAATTCATGATTTGAGGAGGCCATTCCATCATGTGGACTTATATTATCAGTGTTTCCCCCACAAAATAAGAGTAAAACTACTGAGAAGTAGCTAGCCCCACAATAGAACATGCTAGAAGGTGAGGGGAGGCATTCTGGTACCCATGAATAATAGTTTTTCAAGGGAAACTTGAAAGAAACACAGTGTATTTGTAGGATATGCAAGGGTATGGCATATTTCTTGATATCTTAAATATAGGAAACACCTTGTGATATCTCCTATTTTCATAATGTAAACATTACCACACACTTTACATTTTGTAGGTATGCCTTCACCATTCTGGCTAATGTTGGTGTGTATGTAGTGATGTTCCTTCTCCTTGAGTTTGTCTCCGAGGGCAGCACCAGTAAAAATGCCTCCAGTGTCAGAGCAACATCGCTCAATGTGTGGACATTTTACGCCGAGGACAAGACACCAGTAACAGGCAACAGGACAGGAACTTCTGATGAGAATAGCATCACACCTAATGATGTTTGGATATTTTCGGTCAGTGGTAGATTCTTATGTAGTTGAGACTAACAAAACAGACAGTTGGCATTGTGGAAGTTGTGTCTGGCCGCAAAATACTTCTTTAAAAAAACCCTTTAATTTTACTCTCTCTATTATGAGAGATGCATGTTTTCAAATCTCATACTCAATTAGTAGTAGCATTGCAGTTCATTCACCCGTTCATTCACTCTTGTCTGTGTACAGATGTTGCACATGTGTAACCATGTCATGTACGGTATCTGTTTTCCTTAGCATCTGGTTCATTAATAATGATATCAAGCAGGGTTCTCCCCACTTATAAAACCTATTATTTTTAGGGAACTGCCCTTGGTATTATCCTGGTTGGAGGAATTTTCTCAGCTATCTTTCAAATTGGGACACGAGAACCTTACATTCCTCCAGAGCAGAGAAAGTCACAGTATGACGAAGGACGGAAAATCAAGTGGTACATGTGGTTCACTAAGCCTCAATTTTACCTTGTGAGTTATGAAAGTTTTAAAATAGTGAGTAGTACTGCTTCTCATACAGTAGAGCCACTAGTCACCTCTCTATAATGGCTGGTTTCTCTCTACCTTAATAGGTTGCTGTTATCTACATGTGCACAAGACTGATGAATAATATTGCTCAGGCATACATTCCCCTCTACTTGATCGATAGTCTTGGTCTCTCCAAGGTATGCAACTCTCCCCACTTAACTTTGCTCTCACTTTCTCCCTCATCTTCTTGCCTCTTGGCCTATTTCCTCACCTTCTTGCCCCCACCTTCCCCTTTCCTCACATCTAACTTAAACCTTCCCTGTAAAATTATCCCTAGATCCCATGTCCCTTTTATCCATTTCAGACAAGCGTTGCCATTGGTCCATTGGTAGTGTTCGTATCTGGCTTCATCATGACCTTCGTCCTGAAATTCCTCAACAAGATCATTGGACGCAATGTGAGTCAGTGATACCATTTCCCCCCCAAAAGTATAGTAAGGAAATGAACATTATTATTGGAGGTAGTAAACATACAGATGGGTTAGTACCAATATGAACCAATGAAACCATCCAAAAACAAAAATTGGGGAAATGTTTTCAATGAACCTGTTTAAATAACTCAATTAGGGCAATTATAGTACATGTTGATTTTCAGTATTATCTCTCATCTATCTCTAATAGATGGCTTACTTCATCGGAATCGCCCTGATGTGGGGAGGACTGTAAGAACTCCATTCCAGTGTACTCCCGTACATTATGTCCTTGTTTCTCTCCATTGGCTTGTAGGATATGGTTCTGGGCTACTTCTTATTCTGACAAACTTGTGTTGAAAGAAATTGTGTACGGAGGCACCATCCTTGTCGGAGCGGGGGGAGCTACAGTCCTTGTTACCTCTCTTTCCATGGTAGCAGACCTCATTGGTGGTGCCACTGTAAGATATTACACACATATGATCTTCTCTGAGCTTTAGCCCTAGCCTTCATAAATTATGCTCAAGATTTGCATGATCACCAGCAGCCAAGGAGATTGTTTTTACATTGTATAGAATCCAGTGAAATATTCTTGATTACTTTTGTATGTATGTATGGGACTGGGATATATTCATATGTGTACATGGTCCCCACACTGTCTGTCTTTGTGTTCTGGAATGCAGGGGAGCAGTGCTTTTGTCTATGGACTGATGAGCTTCACTGATAAACTGTCTAGTGGTGTCGTCATACAGATAATCCAGGCTCTTCATCCTTGCAAGTCTGAGTGAGTGTTGTGATTTAGTTATTATTATGTCATTGCAAGTCTCTATGTTTAGTGAAGTCAGAACCAAAAAAATGTTGAGAGCTCAGTGGTAGATCCCAATTCCATTCACAGATTCTGATTCCAATTCCACAGACTTCATGTTCTTCTCTCTACAGAGTTTGTTGTGCTGACTGTGTTAGCTACTACCACCATGTGCTGGTGTTTGTTCCTGGGGCGGCCACTCTGTTAGCCACTGTTGCAGTGGTCTTTCTTTCCCTCTTCCTCTACTACAGAAAACGCAGTAAGTTGAAATAATTGCAGAGTCTCCCCTTAGCTAGCTGTACTTTCAAACAGGGTGATTGCCATAGACCCAGCCCACTTCCTTTTTTTTTTTTTTTTCTTTTAAAGTTTCTTTATCCAATAGGCCAAACAGGGTGGCCCACCCTGCATTAGTATACTGGGAGAAACACTGTAGCAAGGCCTCAATTTTTTTTGGATAAGGACTTTGTATGATCATTACAGAGCAAAGTCAAGACAGATTTTTTGAAGAACCCTCCATTAACACAAGAGTAGTAGGCTCAGATAGAAGCAACTCTCCAATGAACACCCCAGTTCAAGATACACTGATTCAGAATGAGAAGAAACCCCTTCTGGCATCACCTCCTTATACTGAAAATCAGTAGCTAAAACAGGTGTATTTAAAGCGTGTATATTTGTGTCACTTTGCACATTTCTAATATCATGGTATTTTCTTAATTAAAATTATTGTGAACACCACTGTTGTGTGTACACATGTGTGCTATAATGCTAGAACAGGGTTTGACCAACAATAGCTAGTCTTTTGGGGTGTATCTTCTCCAAGTTTGGTTTATTTATAGCTTCCTGGACTCTTCTTTGGTACTGTTCCTCTGCCTCCTTGTACAGAGCTACTTCCAATTTTTCTTGTTCCTTCTCATACTCTTTGACTGACTCTTGGTAGTTTATTTGGCCAAGGAGTTCCTCCTGGTACGTCATACGGGCCTATAGTAAGAAGTATTATGGACTATAATTCCTCCACCAGGCATGATGTGATCTAGATGGATGGATGGTGATTTACCTTTAATTTCTCCATTTCTTGCTGTTTTTCTAATTTTTTGTGCTCTTCAATATTCTTTAGCAATATAGCCCTCTCCATTTCCACTTCAGCTTTTTGCTTTGCAATTTCATCCACTAAAATATAAGGAGAAAACCATACCTGCAGTGAGTCTCTACAAGTCAGCCTATTCTGAACTAACATTTCTCTTGGACTTGTTTCTTTCGTGTTTCCAGGACGTCCTGCATTAGTTTCTTACGAGCATCCCTTTCCTTCCTCCACTGTGCCAATCTCCTGGCCCACTGTTTCTCCACTTCAGCACTGACAATTGCATCAAGTTCTTTCTCAAGCTTAGCATTTTCTTCAGCCTGTTCCTGTAAGTATGTCCGATACTGGTGTAGTTCTTTTCTCATCCGATTCTAAAATTAATGGTATGAAGACAGAGATTTGAGATATTATGATTAATGCTACCTTGCGTTCTAGGTCTTCCTTTGCTTCATTACTAGTTTCTGTGAGCATCTGTTCCAAGAGTTTCATGTCTAAAGCAAGTTCTTCTTGGGTTTCCTTTGCTCTCCTCTTCATCTTTATTCTGAGAGAATGATCTAGGATGGCCTTAGTCTCTTCCTGCTTTCGTAACTTCTCTTGTTTTTCTTTTACTTCTTCAATGGCACGTAAAGCAGCTTCTTCTCGCTGTATTAGATGAGAATGAGGTCTGTAAAGGGATTTATATTAGAGGCTCACTAGAAGTTCTGCTTCTTGCTGTCGAAGTTGTTTTTCATTTTCCCTTTCGTTTAGCTTTGCAGCTGTTAACAGATTCAGTAGCTAAAATGAATGTACAAGTTAAAAGTCCTGCTGGATCACAAGTATTGACGAGTATAACACTCACATCAGTCATCTCTTTATTGCGTTCAATCTGCAGGGCAGTTTCCATCTCCTCTCTTTTGCTCTTAGTCAACCAATCTTCCTTCCACATCTCGGCATACATTGCCTCATCTGAAGAAAAGCCAATATCCAGTGCTTAGAGTTCAGCTTGTATATTAATACAACCTACCTTGCTCTTTTCTCTTATTTACTTCTGCTTTTAAGCGGAGTTGCTCATTTCTGTCCTTTGTCACTTCTTCTAGGTGACGTTTGCTCTCCAGTCCTCGGAGATCCACACACTGCTCTCTGCAGGAAATTATATCATATAGCTAGGGCTTCAAAAGCTTTTGCACTGAACTGTATAGAGCTAGCTATCAATTATGACAGCCAACTTATACAAAATTAATATCTTGCCTCCATCTCTGATCAAGTTTCTGCTCAACAAAGGCCAGTCTTTCTTTCTCCCTCCTATCATGGAGGACACGAGCTCGTTCCCTCATCCTGGCCTGTCTCTCTAGAGGTGTTTCCTTTTTGCAGGACATTTCGTGTAGGTATTGCTCCTCTTCAGATATCATTAAGTTACGCAGTCTGCATACATAAAGCAACATGACATTATTATCATCAGAGTGAATTACAATAGTAACCTTTCCCGCCTCTCCTCTAAGCTGAAATGCCTCTGTTGCATTAAACTGTCCACTCTTCGTTGGATTATATTGTTCTGAATCTTCTTCTCTGTTGTTACCTCCCATGTTGTCTATTGGTATTTCATTAGTCTAGATATAAATCTGGTCGTAGTTGACTAGCTTGCTACCTTAAGATCACTTTTCTGATTATAGATGACCATTTCATCAGCTATTGCTTTTAGCCGTTCCTGCTTTCTTCTCTCAGCAAGCACATTACTACGGAGTCTTTTATAAGTGCTACCCCTGACCTGCATAAAGATTCAATCATCAGCTAGCATATATAGTGAAGGTGACTTACTAGTCCCACCGAATGTGGTGTTGGACCTAAAACTTCCATTGCCACATTACGTCTTCTAGTTGCACTCCATTCCATTTCCAGGCTGACTGCAATGTTATGAAAAAAGGAGTTAACTAAACGTTGTATCTCAAAAAATTCTGGTAGCTATGGAAACATTCGTATCATGTGATGGTATCGTGATGCACACACTTGCCCATAATTATGCGCATGCTCACACCATTAGTTGATTTCCGGTAATTGCCGCGCTCAGGGTGTGGTGCCGGTGGATGTGGTGGATCCTGCTTCCATCGCGCGAGACCTTTGGGTGTGGTGGCAGTCTGCTCTATTTGAGTATTGGGGATCGAAGGTATTGCTAGATAGGAAAAGTTCCCACAACTCTTAGCTAGATAGGAAAGTTTCCACAACTCTTAGCTAGATAGGAAAGTTTCCATAAACATTCATAACTTAGAATGCAAGAAGCTATGCACCCCCCACACAGTATTGAAGTACTTGTGTAAACTGAGCTAGCAGTACTAGGGACAAAATTGTATTTTTACAGTTCACTGGCTGGTGCAGCAAGGCGTGGTTGGAGCTCCCTTTCGTGACTGGCTGGGCTACTAACAACTTGTTGGAGCTCCTTTCTGTGTGGTCATTATGGCTGATACAGGTGGCTAAAACTTAAATAAACACAGCTACATGGAGAGGTGTGAAAATAATCAGCTTGATTTGTATTAAAAGGCACTAATGTTGAGACTGCAACTCCTGCTCCTGCTGTTGCTCGTGAAAGCAGGAACACTGAAGCAAGCATTGTCCCTGAGAAACTTGCTGATGATGTAATGGAGCCCCCTATATGGAAGAAAGTGTTGTATACCATATTTCCCAAGTTGGAGAAAAGTGAGTCATGATTTTGGGAGGGGTGATGATATTATTATGATGCAAGTGCAAAAAAAGAAAAAGAAAAAAAAGTTGCACTGTGCCTGAACTAACTTTTATTCCTTTTCAGTCGAAGAAAGGCGGTTTCTGAAGACCAATGACAGTGAATACAATGCACCATTTAGATATGCAGTGAGTTTGAATCCTAGCCAACTTACGTAGTTGGTTAATGGTTACCACGATTTCTTTCCTCCAGAATAATTATGTTTCCACCACAAAGTACAACTTCATCACCTTTATTCCCAAAAACCTCTTTGAGCAATTTCTGAGAGTGGCCAACCTCTACTTTCTCATTCTTCTCATTATTCAGGTATGTGTAGTTGGAATCCTTGTACGCTGGAGGAAATTGATTGACCATATCCAGTGGGTTTGATTCTGATTTTTGATAATAGGATCCTTTAAGTCGATGAAACTCTATTACTGATAATAGTCATTAGAGTAGAGTGATTCTCTCTCTCTCTCTCTCTCTCTCTCTCTCTCTCTCTCTCTCTCTCTCTCTCTCTCTCTCTCTCTCTCTCTCTCTCATTCTCATTTCTTTTGGTGTGTCTAGCTGATTCCTGGTGTGGCTTCTGTGCCCTTCTACACAACTCTGATACCTCTGGTGATTGTGCTTGGAATCACTGCAATCAAGGACGCCTTTGATGACATTGTGAGTCAAAAGGGAAGCTCATAAAGGAAGCATTGTGCCTCATTCTTTTGGGTCATCGTAACAACTGTGATAACATTTTCATTGGTTGGGTCATAAGGACTAGGCACAATGATATGTGACATACTGCATGTGACATACTGCATATGTCATGTGACATGTATTGACCCTTTATCCCTGTATGTATGTAGAAACGACGTATCAATGATTATAAGATCAACCATCGGGTAGCACACATACTGGGACCTGATGGAGAGTGAGTTCTCACACGCACACACACATATCTATTTCTTGTAATAAAATGTCCAACACCTTGTCACATCTATAGGACTATTTATAAACCACATATCAGAGCTACGTCAGAGTTTATAGAAATTTAATGCTCTGTTTTATTAGGTCAATGAATCCTAAAACAACCTTTTCGTGAGGTTCTGTGTGTGTAATAGGGCAAGGGACCGTAACTTCACACACTTCAGTGAGGTTCTGTGTGTAATAGGGCAAGGGACCGTAACTTCACACACTTTAGTGAGGTTCTCTGTGTGTAATAGGGCAAGGGACTGTAACTTCACACACTTCAGTGAGGTTCTGTGTGTGTAATAGGGCAAGGGACCGTAACTTCACACACTTTAGTGAGGTTCTCTGTGTGTAATAGGGCAAGGGACCGTAACTTCACACACTTTTAGTGAGGTTCTGTGTGTGTAATAGGGCAAGGGACCGTAACTTCACACTTTTAGTGAGGTTCTGTGTATGTAATAGGGCAAGGGACTGTAACTTCACACACTTTTAGTGAGGTTCTCTGTGTGTAATAGGGCAAGGGACCGTAACTTCACACTTTTAGTGAGGTTCTGTGTGTGTAATAGGGCAAGGGACCGTAACTTCACACACTTTTAGTGAGGTTCTCTGTGTGTAATAGGGCAAAGAACCGTGAGGTGTGGTATATGTAACTTTTGTGTAATAGGTTAAGTGATCACAACTGGCAGTCGGTGAGAGTGGGGAACATTCTTCGATTGGAGCGAGATGATTTTATCACGGCTGACCTCTTGCTGCTCTCTTCCAGTGAGCCCAACAGTCTCATTTACATTGAGACTGCAGAACTGGATGGGTGAGTCAACAACTAAGGAGCTTTGTGAAGGACAATGCGTTGGTGCTATTGTTGACACTCCTAATAGTATCCTGATGAGGGTCCTAATAGTGTCCTGATAAGAGTCCTAATGGAGTCCTGATAGTATCCTGATAGTATCCTGATAATAGTCCTGATATAAGAGTCCTAATAGTGTCTTGATAGTAATAGTCCTTGATGAGAGTCCTAATAGAGTCCTGATAGTATCCTGATAATAGTCCTTGTATAGTGTCCTGATAGTAATAATCCCTGATTCCTAATGAGAGTCCTAATATTGTCCTGTCCTGATGATAGTCCTAATATGTAGCAGTGTGGTTAGTTTTTCTTGCAATTCATAGGGAGACCAACTTGAAGACCCGGCAGCCCTTGCCTGAGACTGCTGAACTCGCAGATGACCACAAAAAACTTTCTGAATTCGAAGGTAAACATAAGAATCATTATCGTACCAAGGCAGGGGATATCTCCAATCACTCATTAAGTGTGTAATGTGTGATGTGAAGTTATGACTAAGGAGGGGGTGAACATAGGTACATAGGTATTTGTGGGTACGTAGGTATTTGTGTGATCTTCATGATTGTGTTGTGTTTCACTTAATTAAGTAAAACTAGTCCTTTTGTGGTCGCTGTGGGTTCCAGCTTTTAGGCACAGTTCTCTTTGTGGTCATCAGTGTGGGCTCAAAGCCTTAGACAAGTAATAGACACCATTGTTGTGATGCAATATCTCAAGACAGTTTCCTTTGTTGTGTGATGTTACACTGTCTACAGACTCGGTCTATGAGAACCTGCCACCCTGTACTGAAACTACTGTAGATTTCAGGATGGTTGTCCATAAGGAATGAGAAATAGGTAGTGGCTTACAAGGACCTAAGAAACCCAATCCTTTTATGTCCTATTCAATCCATGCAGTTGTGTAAACCATAGGACAAACTGTATCCACCTATTCCCCTAACCTTTCTGACAACCAACCTGAAATCTACAGTACCTACCTCCTGTATCATACCACTCTTTAGTTGCTAAGTGTCACATCATGTAGACATATTATTTGATCCTTTGATCCTTTGGATTAGGTGAGATTGAATGTGAGCCTCCTAACAACAGGCTGCACAAGTTTGTAGGGACGCTGAAAATAGAAGGAGAGACACATTCTCTGGACAACGAACAAATAGTGCTAAGAGTGAGTGAGCATGTGTGCTATGTATGTGTGTATGTATGTATGTATGTTAGCCTCGTTCCCAGGCTCTCAGTGAAACGGGAAATGTGGGGGCGGAAAGGAGAGCCTGGTTTCTACTGCAGACCGGATCCCTCACATTCCGGGGGATTTGGATTCCCTCCGTACTTTCCAGTTTTTGATTTCATCATAATTATAATTTTTATCTAATCAGCGTTTTTTTTGTGCAAGATGGCGAGTTCGTTTCTGAGAGTGTTTCTTCTAGCGTTTCTTCAAGCGATTCAAGTTCCCACTATCCGCAAGCGCTTTCTCATGCCTTGGTTTACCCGAACTGTTGCTGAAGGAAGAGCAGAAGCTGGCTATCCGAGCTGTATTTGATGGCAAGGATATGTTTGTGTTCGTGCCCCTGCTCTCAAGGGATCTCCGCAAAGAAGATCTGGCCAGCTCTTTGAAGCTAGTAATGTTTGCAGTTGCCTTCTCCAAGGAAACTATTCTCCTCTTGCAAGCTTGACAGACGTGTGATGGGAAGGGGTCATCTGGAGCTAGCTCAGGGACATCCAGGAGTTTGTTGATCCTACTTCTATGATAATCCAGAACTGCTAAACAAGGCAATAGCTGCACACAAGCGACATGCATCCATCCCGTGTGTTTGTACTAATTGTGACGTTTACTTAATAATTACATCATCAATCGTATTATAATTATGTGGTCAAAATTTACACACCCGTGGGGCCATGCGTGCAGTAGAAACCAGGCTCTCCTTTCCGCCCCCACATTTCCCGTTTCACTGAGAGCCTGGGAACGAGGCTAGTATGTATGTATGTATGTGTGTTGACCTGTCGTATATAACATAACCCAATTGAGGCTTTAGAGCTTGTGGCTTACTCAATAATATCATTTTACTAGCCAAGTAAGACAAGAAGACCTTTGATTCATATACCACATCATTTTCTAGTACAAATTAACAACAATGAGCTCTCAGTTCAGCTGTCACATAATATTTCTTCTGTTTCTTTTGAACTCAACATCATCATTGTACAGGGGTGCCGCCTTCGTAACACTAATTGGATGTATGGAGTGGTGATTTATGCTGGACGTGATACCAAACTGGTCCAGAATAGTGGTATGTACTACATGCATGCGTATATGGCATGCCATAATGTACACAATACATGGTATATTCTATTCTGCCAGTTGTGGGCAATTAGGAAGTTTCTATATAATTATCTATGTTCAGTGCACTGTGATGATGCAATAGGCTTAGTCAGATCTTGTTTGGCTAGCTAAAGGGACCACTCAAATCACATGACTTGTAGCCAATGAAATTGTAGCCCTGTGTCTTGAACTAGTGATTTCTCTTTCATGCAGGGAGAACTAAGTTCAAGCGTACTCACTTGGATCACTTTATGAACAAAGCTGTTCTCATCGTAAGTGAAAATTGTACCTTCTAAGGCCCTTCCCACCAAAGCCTGTGTGTATATGTAATCAGAATCACCCATGCAAGGGGTGAAGTTTTGAACTAGAAGGTGGTATCTTGCTTCCTGGTGCTATGAAGCGCCAACTAAAGCCTAGAGAAGAGCAACAAGGTACTGAAGGTAGCATAGATGGCTGGCAATTTTCCACATGACTGGATTCTCCATGCACGATGCTTCATGGCTGACTAGCTAGCTTTAGTGCTATATTTGAACTGTCAGAGTTTGTTCAATCAAGCATAGGATCATAGGTTCATAGGCTCAACAAATAATTTCAGTAAGGGATGGTCATGTACATAAATTGCACGTGAATAGCATGAATTTCACTAAGTGTCTACTCACAACACTGTATAGATCCAGTATATATATATAGCTCCACTGGCAAAGAACTGGCTTAATTTCCCACTCTAGTTAGACCAAAGTAAGTGTGAATGTAGCCTTCTAAATCTGCAGAGAAGCAGAAACGTTAAATGTTCTACTTGGTATGTTTTTTTCATTTGTTTGTTTTTGCTACACTGACAAGAAGTATACTCATATGCAGATCTTGGGATTCCTAGCGTGTTGTGTCCTTGTGTGTTTGATCGGGTCACTTGTCTTTGAGTTTGTGTATGGGGTTGGATTCTCTGTGTACGCAGCCTACTTTGACACAGCCCAAGACCACCCAGCTGAGTTGGCCTTCCTCCAAATCCTCTCCAACTTTGTGGTTCTCAATACATTTGTGCCCATCTCCCTTTATGTCAGGTATGTATGTGTCAGGGACCCTGCAGTAGTGGGGGGAAATTAACATAACCCCTAAAGTAGTAGTAGTATGGGGGTGGGGGGGGGGGGGGGGGGGGGGGGGCAAGAAAGAGTAAGCAGGAAATCTATGTACATGTTACTGACACCATTGGTGGTGAATCTAAGTCCACTTCTCTTTCAATATTCAATGCAGCGTGGAAGCAATTAGATTGGGTTTGTCCCTGCTGATTAGCTGGGATATTAAGATGTACTTTGAACCTGATAATGTGCCAGCAGTTGCTAGCACTACCACCCTCAATGAAGAGCTGGGGCAGATTGAGTACATCTTCTCGGACAAGGTTAAAAGTTGGAGCTATTGTTGTAAATGTTGTCATAATTATCAATCATTGTCTTGTGTATAGACTGGAACTCTGACACAAAACGTGATGACATTTCTGAAGTGTACGATTGGTGGAGTGCAATACGGTGAGATCACTGGTGAAGATGCCCCTGATGGTGATGAGGGAAAAACTGCTCCCGGAAAGGAAGAAAAAAATTCATCTGTAAGTGTATTAAGACAATTCATGATTGTTCCATGGTGTACGGAACAGAGACTGAGTGTAATTCTTTTGTGTTTAATTAAGGGGGATCCCAAACGACTTGATTTCACTTCCTGGAACCCCTATGCGGATGAGGACTTCAAATATTATGACAAGGACTTCCTTGACAAGTGCAGGAGTGGAGAAAATAGGGTCAGTTATTAAATGCATGTTGGTCTTAAAAAGAAATGGTGTCCTGAGACAGAGGACAGTAATTTTTAACTAATGAGCAGAGAGTAGTTTGTTGAAGGGGTGAGTGGTACAATGGTGTAAGAGTATGAAGCTTAGAATTCTTTGGCAAGGAACTTTCTGGGAGAGAACCAAGTTATTTTCATGATACAGAATTCCTTCAGTATAGGAAGAGGGGGAGTGATAATTTTGTGACTTTATATTATACAGGAATGTGATGAGTTTTTCAAGCTTCTCTCTCTTTGCCACACTGTCTTACCAACAGAAGAGGACGGCGTGTTGCAGTACAACGCTCAGTCACCGGATGAGGCTGCACTGGTGAAGGCAGCCAAGAACTTTGGATACGTCTTCAAAGCTCGAACTCCCTTTAGTACCACTGTCCATAAGCTCAGCTCTGGAAAAGAGGTACGTTGGGATTTTGGTACAATTTGAGCATCCTGTGGAATTGTTTTGCAAAATCTAGGAAGAATATGAAGTTCTGAATCTCTTGGATTTCAATAATGAGCGAAAGAGGATGTCTGTAAGACAACAATAATAAGGAATTGTTTTTAACCATTAATCATGTCTTTTCCTTCCCCTCTCAAGATCATTGTTCGATTTGAGGAGAAAATCACTCTTTATTGCAAAGGAGCAGGTAAATTAACATTCAATATCATTTCATCCATTATTTTCCTACCTCTGTAGATTCTGTGGTTTTTGCTCGTCTCGATGAGGCTTCAAAACCATTGATGGAGACGACACTTCATCATCTTGGGGTATGTGGTAGGAGTGATGAAAATTATTTTAGCCAACTGTGCAATGCAGAGTTATGCTAGGGAGGGCTTGCGGACTCTTGTTGTAGCAAAGAAAGACTTGACCCTTGAAGAGTACAGTGCTTGGTCAGAAGAGTATTATGCTGCTAGGTTAGTAATAAATAATGTTCTCACCGAGTTATGCGCTGTGCGGTCCATTAGCTCAGTCGGTAGAGCGTCGTGCTGATAACGCGAAGGTCGAGAGTTCGAGACTCTCATGGACCATGATTTTTTTTCTTCCTTCCTTCTTTTCCACTGCTTCACTTTTTTTTCTTTCTTTTTTTTTTTTAGCATTCTGCAAGAAGGTCGTGACCAACAGGTGGATATTGTGTACAACAAGATTGAACAGAACCTAAGCTTGTTGGGAGCTACTGCTATTGAGGACAAGCTGCAAGATGGAGTTCCAGATTCAATTGCAAATCTTGCCAGGGTGAGGGAGGGAAGCCTCTTCCAATAACTTGTGCTAACTGATAGTGTGCATTGTTTTGTCTCCAAAGGCTGACATCAAGATCTGGGTGTTGACAGGTGACAAGCAAGAGACAGCCATTAACATTGGATACTCTAGTAAACTACTGACCGAGAACATGAGGGTGTTTATAGTAGACGAGAACACGCAGGATGGTGTCACCAGACAGCTAAAAGAAATAAATGAGGCTATCGAGTGGGTAACAAAGTAGAACCTTGGGCACTCTCAAAGAGAACTTAAAGGACAGTTTACAATGGGCAAAAGATTTTTTTTATCAAAGGGCAAAATGACTTGTTTTAATGATGTCCTTTATTCAGATGTATACCCTGAATCTATGACATTGTATGTATTACAGTAAACAGCTAGAGGATAGGGATTTGCCTGTAAATGCCTCTCTTGATGATGACATGGAGCCTCTGAATGACTTTCTGGATAGTGGTGAGCCAACTGGGCCTCCATTTGGCATCGTCCTTAATGGACATTCATTGGTAAGTGAATGGGAGTTCACATAAATGGAAGGGGGTACATCCTTCCCTTTTATCCCTCCTCTCTTTCTCACATGACATCCGTACCATTCTACATGTAAACTGTGACATACTTTGTAATGTACATGACTTATAATGAAGACATCTCATTAATCAGAACTATAATATCCTGGTCCCATAATAAGTATCTGCCATTACTTTTCCTCTACTTTTTTTTATCTGATGTCACAATGCAGAGGTATGCTCTCAGGGAGAGTGCAAAGTTGGAACTTCTTGAGACTGCTTGCAAATGTAAAGCCGTCATCTGCTGCCGAGTGACTCCCCTGCAGAAGAAGAGAGTGGTAGACCTGGTTAGGAAAGGGAAAGGAGCTGTCACCTTGGCCATTGGGGATGGAGCTAATGATGTCGGAATGATCAAAGGTGGGGGGTGGTCGACTTGTACTGAGCATGCTCAGTTTATGTGTGGGGGATATAATTGTGATTGGTGTTTTGGTTGTGATTATGCAGCTGCTCATATTGGTATTGGGATCAGTGGACGAGAGGGACAGCAAGCTGTCTTGGCTAGTGATTACTCCTTTGGTCAATTCAGGTATGTATGGGGGTGTTATGTGCCAGTCCAAGATAAAAATCGAATACTTCTTCGTACTTTGGCTCCCCATACGTGGAGTACAAGCAGAGTCTTGGGGCTAAAGTTAGATGTAGAGGTTCCCCAGAATTAATCAAGGGCATGTCTGAGAAAAGCTAATTTTTATCAGTGTGTTCTTTTGACATTTTTTTCCCCCATGAAGACTTTCTGCTAAATGTTTGTACTATTACTATAGCACTGTCTTCTTCACTTGTGTGTATAGGTACTTGGAACGTATTCTGCTCATGCATGGTCGTTGGTCCTACCACAGAATGACAACTTTCCTGCGATATTTCTTCTTCAAAAATTTTGCTTTTGCCTTCTCCCAGTTTCTCTTTGCATGGTTTTGTGGATTTACAGCTCAAGTAAGCCTAAAATTTTCACAGATTTCTAAATTTTCACCATCACTATTCCGTCTACTGATGTTCCATACCTCACTCTTTGAATAGACTCTCTACGATTCGACTTTCATTGCGGTTTACAATCTTTTCTACACATCTCTACCTGTCATTGCACTGGGTATTCTTGATCAGGTGATATTTGCATACTCAGCAGTTGTTGTTTTTTGTGCATGATACCCTTTACCAGAAATTCACTATGTACTTTCAACTTGGGGGAGGGTTGTGAAGATTATTACTGTGAAAAAATAACAATAAAAAAATTTAAAAAAACTTACAGATTTCCAGCTGAATAATGTGCACTGATCTTTCATGCATGCATGCACACAGGATGTACATGAGAAGGCTTGTTTTACCCATCCGAAGCTCTACATTCCTGGTCAAAAGAACATCAACTTCAATTTTCCAATATTTGTGCGTAGCCTGGTCAAGGGGATCTATGTTGCTTTTGTGATTTTCTTCGTCCTCCTGGGAATTATTGCCTTCAATACGTATCCTGAAGGCTATGAATGGGATTACCAATCACTAGGTGTCACAGCTTCTGCCTCTCTTGTCATCATAGTCAATTTTGAGGTATGTGTATTGTATAATCATTATTACTTGTATAAATAATAATGAAATGCCTCAATTTCTGGATCTGGTGACCCCTTACCTATTGTTGCACTCTCTTTACCCCTGAAAGAATGCCTCAAGATGTTTTGTCCTAAAGTTGTAGGTAGTCACATGATTGTCTTGTGCACTAGTACACTTTGCTGTAGGTGATCACATGATTGTCTTATAACATTTGTACATAGTCACATGATTGTCTTGTGCCTGCAGATTGCCCTCGACACTTTCTATTGGAATCCTTTGATGCACATCACTGTCTGGCTGAGTATCCTCCTGTGGTTTGTGGTGGTTCCTGTCACAGGAACGCGTGTCTTTTACAGCTCATTCTTCTCCTATGGAGGTGTGGCCGCACAAGTCATGCAAACAGCAGTTTTCTGGTTTTACATCCCCCTTTCCACTGTGATTGCTCTCGCCCCAACTATCCTCTTCCGTTTGATTAGACTGTATCGTGCTCCACAGTATGTGGACTACATTCGACTTGACGACAAAAAAGAACGGAAAAGGAAGAGGAAATCGGAGGCAACACACATCAAACGTAGTGCCATTTCTGAGAAATCCATGAGCCACACTGGATATGCCTTCTCCCATGAAGAGGGGTATGGTGAATTGATCACAACTGGTCATATTTTTGGGATGGATGAAGCAAATGTTAAAGAAGAACACAAAAATAGACACTCTCAACTTATGACTCCTGGGTCTGGAGGCCGTACTGGTACAGATCCTCCTCCATCAGTGAGCAAGACACCTTCCCAAGTACTGGATGAGCCCGAGGTTTCTATTGAGGTATTGGAGAGGGAAAAAGATGAATCTCCTTCAAGAGAATTTGACAAGACAGGAGAGTTTGACAAGCCAGAGGAGCCGGGAGATGTCAACAAGCCAGGAGAGGTCGATGATGCTGACGTCTTGCAAGAAATTGCCAATAATTCGATGGATGCTGCAGAGAATAAAGTGCCTACACATGAAGTCAAAATTCCCGGTCAAGTCTCCCCTTTAAGTCCAGAGTATCAAGAAGTATAGAGAAGGGAACCTCCACCTTTTATGAATTTAATGGTAGGACAAGACAGTAGCTGGTTATTTTTATTAGTCCCACCATAATTATAATTACTTATTAAGAGTTAAAAATTGTAGGGAAAGTGACTGATATTCTGAATAGTGCACACCATGCAACCAAATTGCAGTGTTGCCAGGTTCATGGATTTATCCACAATCTGTGGATATTTGGATAAGAAAATTGTCTATGGATGTCTGTGGTATCCTTTTTTGTCTGTAAATTTTTTTAAGAGAGCAACCTGGAATTGATCCTACAACCATTGCAAGAATTAATAAAGTGAGGACATGATGGAGGAATTTATTTTGCTGTTTGAAGAGTCATCCAGTTAATGAATCTATTTTAGCATCTATCTCTGAAGAGGCATCCTTGAGTCTCTCCCACTGCTCCTTGGAAAGAGCTATTCCTGTGCAAAGAAAAACCACACTTGAGTTGATGCCAGACTGGCTTGAGTCTTTAAGTCACACTAGCCAGTACTAATACACTGACCCAATGGTGCACAATAGATATACCCACTAAGAATTCATCCCTCCCCGGGCCCCAAACACAATTTTGAAGGGTGCAGTGACACATTTCTAAGTAGTCACCTTTTCTTCCAGGTCTGCTGACTCCACTGTCATCTTCATAAAACTCTCTAATGTCAACAAGCACCTTTCCCTTGAAAGAACGAACAACCACAAACCTCTTTGGTGATAACTATAAGAGAAAAAAATACACCATCATGCACACCAGTGGGCTGGGGAAGAAGGGAAGTATAGACTTCTGTGTGTCAGAGCGAGGTAGTTCAGGAAGCAAAAGACTCTCTAATTATTATATTGTAGTTATCTACTTGAATCATGTCTTCTTCCTCAGTAGTCGCACTGGATACTGGTTTCACCTTCGGCCTTTTTGGTTTAGGTTTAGACGACTGCAAGGGAATTATATTAATAGTGTAGCCAAGTCTTATGAGAGGTAAAGAAGAATTACCCCTCCGCAGTCCTCTTCATCAGAATCAACAAATTCCTTAGACTTTACTTTCCTTTTTGGTTTTGCTGCCATTCTTTGAGCCATCTCAGACATGCAGGTGCTGCGCTGGGGGTTGGGTCTCGCCTCAAATTTCGCGCCAAGCGCGCGTACTAGGAAACAATAGACTGTGTTTCATGCGCATGAAGATGTGTTATTGCAGTTAGCTACTAATAATGAAGCGATCTTTGGAATGGCTGCTATTTTTGTTATGGCTCGTTTCGCGCTCAGTCAGAGCAGAAGGTGCAAGGTTGCTAGATTCAATAGCTGAAAGATCAAGAGCAGGCTTGCACAGCTCATCAGGAGGTACCCATCATCATGTGGAGAGTGTAGGTGCCAAGGATAGTGCTCTACTGATGTGGTGCACCCTTGACTCCGTGGAGGGGAAATACAGTCTGGATCTGACTAAACATACCACAGTTAATAATTCTGTGTAGGTTTTATAAAAAATGCCAGATAAGTCAGCTGTTTTGAGTTTATAGCTAGCTATGGCATAGACAAAAGGTGATGATTATTGAACTCAAGTGAAGATAGACCCCAAAAAACAGAAACAATGATAGCTTGATAAAACAACCCAAGTACATCTGAGTTCCAAATTAGCAACTCAGATAGCCTTGTTTCTCTATAACAGATCAGAACTTACCCTTCTGACTTTTTCTCCAGGGATCTTACACCTGTCTCCATTGCTAGGAATGAGCTAGCTGAGGTATTAGCATCTTCTCTCATGCCACGATCTCCCTGTGTGCTGCCAGTTTGGGACTCTCGGTCCCCTACTGGGCTGGCATTGAGATGTATTGATCACCTCAATGGAACCATCTTACCTTCTGGTCTATTTGGAACAGCGAGATGGTCAAAAGTAAATCAGAAGGCATTAAATCATTGATGATAATTACATAATGTTATCACTTGATTTGATAGAATGGTGTTCAAATGGCTGACAGTGATGATATAGTATACGTTGAAGCATCCAAAAGTCCATATACACTGCAGGAGTACCAATGCACCCTCATGTCCAATCATAAAGCTGTCAGGCTTCATAATTCAGTGGCTGTTCAGGTCTCCATTTTTGAAGGTAAGTCTTAAAGTTTGCTATCAGAGGTGTGTATTATCCAGAAATAAAATTTGGAAGAGTGGGGTGTGACAGTGGAACCTTAAATGGGGGACTAGAAAAAGTGTCCTGATTTGAGGGAGATTAGAGAAGTGTCCTGATTAGAGAGATGTCCTTATTGATGCACATCTTTATTGCAATGATATCTAATCACACAAAGTTCTCTCTCTGCTAAAGTGTATTTTGGTGGAGTAGTAAATAGTAAATCACACAGCGTAGTACGTGATTAATCATGGTAGCCATGGCTGCTAGCATTATTCATTCTCTTCAGCTGTCTAATGGTTTTAATTGAATTTGGTGTCACTGTGTGGTTTGTTCATTCATTGTGTATGGGCTTCAGAATTAGAAGAAATCACCCCTTGAACATGTGAAGAATGATACTTTGAATATGACATATAAAACTAACAATACAGGAAATATGAGCTGCTTGCAAGACCAGAGTCATGGTAACGGTCATTGTTGTTCAGCTGCCAACATGTGTGACTCAAAAAGAGGTATATACCAACTAGCAGTAACATTAGAGAGCCTTCAAAATGATAAATTTAAACTCCCCTTGCACTTAGTCTTCCAACCAGCTTGATTGTGTGGCTAATATTTTGCATTTGTATATGACAATAGATTATCCTTTGATGTGTCGGACTCAAATTTCCCAGGTATGTAGTTATAAGGTAACTGTACATAACATAACCATACCGTATGGGTAGATATTTTCGAGGGATTTTAATTTCTTGGTTTTCGCGGTCACTTATGATTTCACGGAATTTTTACTTGATATATAAATAGCCTAGATATTTAGTGCATGCGCATTAGTCATTACAGAGTACTTCGACCTCAGATGGCTCTCTACAAGTATTTCAAGTTGCCACTATCGTCTTCTATACCAGCTGAAACGGTCAAAGAAGTTCTGAAGCTTCCCAAATTTCTCTATAAGTGTGAAATCCACTAACCATTGAAGGGTAACTAAAACTGGTCATTGTTCCAGCTGCTCACGAGTGCACTGTACTGTGCGCACGCGTACGCGCGAGCGATATATTGCAACGCACACGAAGCGAAATTAAAATCCTCGAAATTTTTTAAATCTAGCTTGGTACTGGTATTCACGAAATTTTAATCCCTCGAAAATATCTACTCATACGGTACTTATTTTGCAGCTGAAGATTAGAAGAAGGCATCTGGAAGAGAGCTTTGCAGATGATGAGTTGCTTGTGATTACTGGAACAGGGAAACCATTTATTGGTACAAGGGGTGCCATGGACTGGCTCCATGTCTTCAGTGACCTTGAGCCTTTGACAATGTACAGCATCAAACTCAGTTTCACATCAGATCTGGTGATAGACATGAAATATGACCGTAGACAAATGGTTATATTGTGTTATTCCTATGCAGGTTTCTGCGGTTGTACCTCTGATAGTATTACTAAATGAAGCTGAAGTCACTCTTATTGTAGTAAGGATTCATAGTAAATTAGAATGAGCATCGTTCCTTATTGCATACCACCAACCAACACAATTTGAATTGAGCAGTTTATAAATCAATTCTTGGAATTTCCATTAAGCCAGATGGTGGTGTGTGTGTGGTTATTATACTACCAACAAAAAGCAATTTCCATTAGCCAGAAGTCGGGTGTGATGGCTATTGTGATTAAAAAAAAAAATTAAAAAAAAGTGTCTGGTTAATAAGTAGAATTATCACATCTTCTGACTGGATTAGGTTAACCACGTTTGTATCTTGTTGTCCAGGCTTATGGTAATGTGGAGACCTCTATTGATTTGTGGGCAGTGTCTTCAGCTAGTGGAGAGCTTATCGTTGGAATCGATCTCGTAAGTTGACCAGATACACAAGCAGAGGAAGCTATTACTGCCCAATGCAGATAGTAGATAATGACGGAATGTCTAGTGGAGCTGGTGTGATATTGGAGATGTCTATCTGCAAGATGTTGAAAAAAGGCAAGGAATTTGAAGCCTATTTTTTGCTAGAATAGAAGTAGTACATGCAGCATCAACAATAATTTCTTTCTCTCTCTCTCTCTCCCTCCCTCCCTCTCTCCCTCCCTCCCTCCCTCCCTCTCTCTCTCCCTCTCTCCAGTTTTTTGAAGCTAGCTATTATGCATCAATTTTGTCTCTGCTGCAGTGATCCACTCAAATTCTCGCTGTTTTGACATTCCCTCTCCTCCTCCTTGCAACAGCACTCTCTCCTTGACCTCACTTGAGCCTTCGCAACTTTATGTGGCTACTCTGCCTCACAGTGGACCAGAGAAGGCTGACTTCCAGTCTTTTGTCACAAACAATGAAGGTGCAGGTGTTCTCAACAGTCCTTATTTAATGGTATGTGTATATTAACATGTATTGGTAAAGATGCAGTCCTATGATAGGACTCGCTGTTGCTTGCAGACAGAGCAGGACAACTACAGCATCAGAATATGCCCTGGTTTTGTTGTGTATGACCAGGACAAGAATGGGAGTGGTTCTGTCTCGTTCCTAGAAGTGAAGGACATACACTTCCGAAGTGGACAATTTACAATTGAGAATGATCCAAATTCAGACCACAGAATCAAGATCAATGTAAGTTAACTGTACCAGATGAGTTAACTGCGTTAGATGACCACTCTCAGATCAATGTATGACTTACAGTGAGTGTGTGCAATGTGATTTGATGTGAACTTGTTGTCAATGCATACAGTTGGAAAGCAGAGACTCTTCATGCAGTCTGACAATGGAAGCAGAAGGTGATGAAGTAGTGCCAACCAAATCCACAGTTAGCTTGGAGGAAAACTGTGGAGTATTATGGATCCAAGTGATGGGAGATATACCAAAGTTGATTCGCACGCATAATTATGAAGGATTGGGTTCCTGGAGACTGTATATGAGACTCCAAACATTGACTCCATCATCAGTGCAGATCGATTCATCAGACATAGCTGGTACTCTAACAGTAAGCAAGCATTTGTCCATACAGAGTGTCCTAGAGTGTTCTCCAGCTTGGACCACAATTCAAATACCGGCAGGAAAATACTTTGAGAGTCTAAACATAACAAAACCTGTAGTGCTGATTGGAAGAAATGGATCCAGGCTAACTAAGTTGTTTGGGAAAATTTTTATATCTTCTGATAACGTAACCATTGATGGTTTATCAATTTATCCTCTCGATCGATCCACTTCAACTATCAAAGTCATGTCATCTAATAGTGTCATGATAAGTGCTTGTCAAATTGCACGAGAGAGCAACACAAAGTTTGATGTTGCTGTAAAAAGTGTCTCAGCCATTCATGTTATCAATTCAACAAATGTATTCATTATTAATAATGTTTTGAGCAATCTTGGAGTTGGAATAGACTTGAAAAACTGCACCAGTTGTACTGTCCAGAGCAATTTATTCAAATCATGTTGGAATGCTATACAAATAATAAAATGCGATTCTTTGAGGCTAGTCAGAAATTACTTCAAAGAAAACGTGCTAGTCTTATCGGACAAAGGTGAAGAACATGTTGCTTTCGCTGGAAAGAATTTGTTTGAAAAGAATCTCGACTCAGTAGGTACATTAACCAAAGTAGATTCCACTATCGTGAGGGGAGCGATCTATCCCCTCTCACCAAACTCAGAGAAGGAAACTGTTCTCATGACTCAGCCTGTGAAGAGAAAAGCTAGAATTATCGTCACTGGAAGTTGCTCTGGGAAGGAGAGTGGTTCTGAGATTTGTGCATTCCTGCAAGGTTTGTGGTACATGCACATGTACGACATCAAAAATCCTCACCATAACAATGTGTATCTTGCATGGCTCCAAATTTTCATGATCTAATGATCTAAAGTTTTTCTGATCCAACCTTAGCTCATGTATGTAAATCTTATGATATGCAAGAATCATGCTTGCATGCTATACAGCTGTGACTAACTATTTTTGACTTTGCTATAGCTCTTCAAGATGGCCTCACCATCAATCATACATCATTGTCTTATGATAAGCATAGCTATAAATATGGGGGAAAGATTGAAAATTTGGAGCTATTTTTTTTTCCTTGATTGATGCATTAGTCTACTTATTCTTACAGAACCAACGGCAACACTCGATGACCAAATAAGTCACATAAGGAATCTCACGGTAGTTTATCGCATACCAGAGACAGTGTCTTCACCTCACCTGATTGGACTGCCTCTAAACAGACTCTTCCCCTCCCAATCGTTGACCTTTTCCCTGAACTGCAGCAAGAGGTGCGTCTTTGGGATAGAGAATCCGATTGGTCAGCTTTATTTGCGCAAATCGGTACTCGATTACGAAAACCTTGCAGAACACAGATTTGATGTGATGGTCAGAAAATCAGATCAGCTCTTGAAGTTGTCTGCGGTCATCCATGTAGTTATCAAAATCAGTGATGCTATTGATGAACAACCAATATTTGAGCATTCTTTATACAAAACATCTCTGAAAAGGGATTTTCCAATCGGTACAAAAGTTTTTGAATTCCATTTTTCCGATAAAGACCTCAGTGACGCTCATAAAATCAGTATCTTGAGTTCTGACTCTGGAGGAATGCCCAAGGGAGTCTTCAGTATAGACCATTCCACCAACTCTTTAGTGGTTTCAAGTTCTCTGGAGCAAATTCATGGTGATTCGATAGAGTTCTCAGTACTTGTGACTGATCTATCTGGACTTAGTGGTATAGCACTGGTCCACATCGATATCCTGCCTCCTCAGGATCATGAAGTTTCTAGAGTAGATTCCCCTCACAGGAGATTCTCCAGGGAGGCTGAAGACTCAGGGGCAGGTGTGTCCAGTATCCAACTGGTTCATGGCAACAAGTCACACTCATTTGATTCCCTTTCATTATCATCCTCACCTTTCATCATACGTCTACCTGAAAACTCACACCCTGGATCTGAAATCTCTGTCATTTCTCTTCAAGTTGCAAAGGACGGTAATGACATGGATGCTGGCACTGAATTGAAACCAAATCACGTTTTCAGTTCTGGTTCTGGTCTCGGATCAGGTTTCTCACAATGCTCAGAAGAATTCAAGCTGATAGATTTCACTATAGAAGAAGCAATGGTTCCTTTTGTGATTGTGAAAAATGGCACACTGTGCCAGCACATCCTGACCAATTCCGAAGTTTTGGATTATGAGAACGCCAACATATCATTCACATATCATCTCACGATACATGCCTCTTATGGACACAATCCATTACCATACCAAGCTTTCATCAGAATCCACCTCCTTGACCTCAACGATAATCCCCCCAAGTTCTCCCAGTCATTCTATTCGATAACCTTTCCCGAGAATTTCGTGGGCATCATCTCAGAGGTACAGGCAACAGACGCTGATCGGAGTCTCGAGTTTAGTCAACTCACTTACTCCCTCGTCGGTGGTTCTGCAGATTTCGCTCTGGTGGAGGACGGTTCTCTCCAAGTCCTGCGAGCCTTTGATTACGAGCTGGAGGATGCTTGCTACAGTTTCAATGTCTCAGCTTTGGATGGAGGAGGATTGCTCGGAGTGGCACACGTGGAAGCTTGCTTGGTAGATGAGAACGACAACTGCCCTAAATTTGAAGAGGACTCGTACGATTTCTACATAGCAGAGAATAATCAAGTAGGTTACGTCCTGTTAAACCTGACAGCTGTTGACACCGATTCAAGCATAGAGTTCAGTTCCACTGTTACTTATAGCATTCAACCTAGGTCTGTGACAAGCTTTTTCAGGTTGGACACTTTTGAGAAGATCCTTACCATTCGTACTTCCTTGGACTATGATGCAGGGCTGAGATACTTTTCCTTTCAACTGGTGACATCAGATTCAGGTGGCAATGATTGCTTCACTAACGTCACAGTGACCGTTCTTAATGAGAAGGATATTCCTCCAATCTTTGGATTTGATTTCAAGCAGGTAAGCGTAATGGAGGAAGTGTACCCTTACCAACAAGACAATGTCATCTCCTGTGTCCGAGCTACAGATCCTGAAGGAGATAATATCACATATTCCGTTATAAACCCTTCAGATTTCTTCAATCTCTCCATCGGTCAGGAGGATGAAGGAGCTTGTTTAGTTCTCCTCAAGCCATTCGATTTCGAATCCAAGAATCGGTATGAAATCGAAATCAAGGCCACTGATGGCTCTGTTTATTCTGAATCAGTCTTTGTGGTCATAGACGTCATGAATGTGAACGACTTGGCTTTGAAGGTGGAAGAAGATGTTACTGTTCGAGTGAAGGAAGAGTTCAGGGATCCCTATCCTGTGTATAACATGACAGTGAAAAATCCTGACCCCAACACAAGGTATCGCTTTGAACTGGACCGAGCTTCCGATTCTTTCTCTGTGAGTCGAAATGGGAGAATAAGTCTACGTGGTCCCTTGGACTATGAGACTCGCCCCGTACACAACCTCTTACTCCGAGTGAATGATGGGACCAACACTGCTCTCTCCCGTGTGAAAGTGGAAGTCGTTCCCGTCAACGAATATCCTCCCGTTTTCTTCCAATCACAGAACTTCCAGATATCTCTACGGGAGAATTCGGCAGCTGGGGCCCTGGAGTATGGTCTCGTAGTGATAGATCAAGACAGAGGTGCCATTAATAACATCACGTATGAGATACAGTTCACTATGATTGATGGTAGTCCATACGTGAATGACTCGTATAGTTACGAATCCAACACTACCACATCACCGTTTTCTGTCATCCAACCAGCTCTGGGAAAGACCCGTGGGAAAATCATCAATGCCATAGAGTTTGACTATGAGACACACCCTAGGGAATATGAGATGGAAATCTACGCATATGATGGCGTATTTTACTCAGAGCAACCGCTCACTCTCACTGTGCTCATAGAAGATGTCAACGATTTTGCACCAGAATTCTCTCAGGATGAATACACGTTCATGGTTTCTGAAGGTCAAGACAATATTGAGATACAAATTGAAGCAGTAGATCTTGATGGATCTGTACAGTTCAACTTGGTGACATCCTATACAATCGAACTTATATCCCCATCAAATAGAAATTTACCATTTTTTGCCAGCGGTGGGTTTATTCGTAACAGACGACGTTTCAACTATGAGCAGCTGCCGAATGAATACGTGATATTGCTGATCGCTAGTGATGACTATAACATGAAGGGCTATACTAACGTAACTGTCATCATAGAGGACTCCAATGAATATGCCCCAAGTTTTGAACGAGGGATTTATGAAGCCACCATCCCCGAGACTTTAAATGTTAGTTCTTCGATCCTTCAAGTGAGTGCCTCTGATAAAGATGGTGGACCTGTGTTTGGCACTGTGACTTACTCCCTCCAAAGTGCTGGAGGTTCTTCAGATGATTTATCTTTTGCTATCAACGAGACAACAGGGGAAATATCTTTGAGGTTGCCTTTGGATTTTGATACTGGTCAAGAAGGTGAGGATTTGACTGTGCGAGCAGAAGATGGTGGGGGGTTATCGGCCACAACTCGAGTCTTCATCTCAATAGAGGACGTTAACGATAATCCTCCCTGCCCCTTGATATCCAGATTCAGTGCTCCTATCGTTGAGAATTTTCCACGATCAGCTCCTCTCAGGAGAATCCAAACGAGAGATGTAGATTATTACGTATTCAATCCTCGGCCAATATTCTATATGGAGCCTACCTATGACGTATTCAGAGTCGACAGAGCAGGGAGGCTGTATTTAACACGAGTATTGGACTATGAAGAGAAACGAATCTACAAATTTGACGTGATTGCTTCCGATGGGGTCCAGAATTGCAGCAGGCATACTTCTGTCACAATTAATGTGCTTAATATCGATGACAATCGACCCAAGTTCCACGAAACCCTGTACGAGTACAACATCACAGAAACAGAGGAACCAGGTGCAATATTCAATATCTCTGCATATGATGCAGACCCTCCCGATAGCATCATAGAATACCGACTGCAAGCTTTATTTCCATCGTTGAGCCAGCTTCCTTTCTCTGTATCAAATGATGGAGAAATCTCAACTACAAGAGAGTTCAACGCAGACGACTCAGCGCAGCCACTTCGGTACACTTTAGAAGCTGTTGCTTACAACCAATTTGGTCAGCCCACTAGCACCTCTGCTCGAATCACGATCAACATCATCGATGTCAATGATCACGAACCTGTCTTTGATCAGGATGAGTACGCCATAGCTGTATTCGAGAATCATTTCCCAGAGTCCACTCCCCTTTTAACCATCGTGGCCTCTGATGACGACAGAACAGAAGACTCCAGTACTATTCTATATAGCCTGAGTGCTTCAGACAATGAGAGTGACGATAATGTACTTTCATATGTCTCCATTAATAACTCCACCGGTGAGATTTTCGTCTCCAGTGATTTGGATTACGAGAGCCTACTCCAACAAAACTACTCCCTCGTAATTTCAGCTACTGATGGAACTTTTGAATCTACAGTTACATTACAGCTCCAAGTCTTTGACGTCAATGAATTTGCTCCTGTTTTCCCACAAGATTCATACCTTATTGCTATCCCTCTGAATGTGATGCTGGGAAGTGCTGTGTACCACTTTGTTGCTATAGACAATGATAGGAGTGAGGAATTTGGCACTGTTGAGTCTTATAAACTGATTCGTGGCAACAACCCGATTCGTGGACAGTTTCCCTTTGAGCTTCTCCCTAATGGTACTTTACTTACTGTTGTTGGAGAACTGGATTTCATCGAAAACCACTACACCTTCGCCATTGTAGCACAAGATCAAGCCAATCTCTCATCAGCTGCTGTTAACGTGACTTTAAGTTTCACAGACAATGTCATCAGCTCATTACGTACTGAGCACTGCATACAAATACCCGAAAATTCACTACCTAGCACTCCAATTTTGGATCTGTCTTCCTTTGAAGGAAATGTTGCCCAAGGTTTGTACAGTTACCAGCTGGTGAACGAAGAACGCTCCCTCATGCTTCGTGACTCCAGTGTTTTTCTGACTTCACCACTTGATTTCGAGGCAGGACAGAGTCACTTTGTTTTAATTTCAGCTAGTAACCGTTTGGGGGATAGAGTTAACATCACGCTAGCTTTGTGTGTTGGGAACCTCAATGATAATCCCACCGAGTTCACCATCTCTGAGCACTCTCTGGAACTTACTGATGACAGTGATCTCGGACCACAATTTCGTGTCCAGCTTAGTGACCGTGACAGCAGGTGGAATTCTCGTCAAACAGGTCCAACTAGAGTTGCAGCCTGTTGTAGCTCTGATGGCTACATTGTTACTGAAGTTGGTTTTGTGATCAGCCACCAGAACGTCCCCTTCACTATTGATTTTGTTGCAAATGAAACGTCAGCTACCGCTGTGATCAGTAGCACTACCAGTGTTTCTCAGATGACATCTTGCTCTTATACCTTCTTCATCCATGCCACGGACTCTGATGGCCTCTCTTCCAACAGGCCACTTACTCTAAATGTCCAGTTAAAACGAAGACCGGTAGGTCCTCCAAGCTTCTCTCAGTCCTCATACACTTTCACCACACCAGAAAACACACTGAATCAGTTTTCAGTTCAAGCTGAGCATATTGCTGAACTCAATGCTTGTATCGATCCTTCCCTCTCTGCGTTGCGATACTCCATCACAGGTCCAAATGTGCCCTTTGAGATTAGTAGTAATGGTACTAGGGCTGGTACTATAACCATGCAACCTTTGGATTCCGAGATATCTCCAGAGAGGTATGATTTTGAAGTCCTTGCCATTAATGAAGTCGGTCTTATGTCTTCAGTGCCTGTGACTGTGTTCCTCAATGACGTCAATGAATTTTGTCCCGAGTTTCGATTATCATCTGTCGAATTACACATCTCAGAAGACACAAAGGAAGGGGAGATCCTTTTGCAAGATTTGGCCTCTGATCGTGACAGCAGTCAACGGTATGGCCAAGTGATCTACCACTTGGTGAATCATAACCATATTTACTTACCCTTTGAGCTCACAGCTAATGGATCTCTGTATGTGTCAGATAAGCTTGATTTTGAGAATGGGAGAGTCGATTTTGACTTTAATGTGAGCATCACAGATGGAAGTTTGAATGGCACAGACGTGCTTGGACTAACATGCGATGTTTCTATGGCTTCATTTAACATTAGCATATTCGATATCAATGACGAGGCCCCACAATTTGAGAGAGTACGATATTCCTTTTCTCTCTATGAGAATGCAAGCAATGGCTCCATAGTAGGTCACCTGGATTTTTCTGATCCCGATAATGTAGGAAACACATTTCGGTTCACAGCAGATCCCCAAAATATCCCATTCCATGTCTCGTCGGACGGTAGCATCATGTTAACTGAGAAGTTGGATTTCGAACGGCCATCAGACAGGAAACTCAGTTTCTTAGTGTACTTATCAGACGGTGTCAACAATGCTCCGTCAGATGCGAATGTGACTATAAATTTGATCAATATTAACGAATTTGATCCCACTTTCCCAAAGCAAGAATACTCCGTGACACTATTGGAGAACATCACCCCACCCAGAGGGGTATTGAGGGTAAGTGCTGGCGACCAAGACGGGGGGATTCTTGGGGAGATTGTGTCATACGAACTGAGTGGCTCTGATCATCGTTTATTTGTGATCGATGGGAATGGAGTGGTAAGAAATCGCCGGGATTTCGACTATGAATCAGATCAGGAGAACTTTGATTTCATAGTAACAGCTTATGATGGTGGAGGTAAGAGCTCTTCTGTCCGCGTCCGAATCATACTTCAAGACGAGAATGACAATTTCCCAGTTTTTGACAGGACAGAATACAGATTTAACATCTCAGAGGCTGCTACAGCCGAAAACATCAGTGTTCTAACTGTTCATGCTACAGACGCAGATACATCTCCTCAATACAGTAACATTTCTTACTCAGTGCTGGATGGTATCTGTTCCTCGAGTTTCAACGTTCATCCGGTCTCTGGACTCGTTCAAGTGGCAAAACCTATTGACTTCGAAGCTGGAGTCACTTCTTGTCAGCTCTTGATAGCAGCTAGTGACCCCCAGGGCCTACAGGGCGTGGCTACTGTTGATGTTCAAATTCTCGACTCCAATGAGTTCAAGCCAGTGATCCCATCTGAAGGAGGCGCATTACACATTCTCATCCATGAGGCTATATTAGAAGGGGAGACACCTTACCAGTTTGAAGTGCAAGATGGAGACAGTGGACCGAGATTTGGAAGCGTGATGGATTTCCGGATTGTAGCAATTAGTCATCCCTTACCATTCAGAGTGAATCGGCAGGGAGAGTTGTACGTCACACAGAAGCTTGTCAGGTTCTCTACACATTCCTTTGAGATCTTTGCCACTGATGGGGGAGGGCTGGAGAGTGACAGAGTAGTGGTGAGTGTGAATATCACTCAGGCCAACTTCTTTGTCCCGGAGATTACCACTGCTCCCCGAAACCTGTCACTCGTGTTTGATGAGAATACAGTGCTGTCACACCCAATCTGGTCTCTGAATGCAACTGACCAAGATGGCAATGATTTGGTGTTCGATTTAGCAGCAGGTCCAGAGAATGTTCTACGCTTTCAGAAGAAATCGATCAAGACACAAAATAGCAGTGAAATCATTATCTGGATGAATAAGTCACTGGATTTCGAAGAACGAGAAACCTATCATTTTGAAATAGTGGTTTCTGATGGTTTTTATACATCTGACCCAGCCATTTTGGACATTCGGGTATTACCGGTCAATGAGCATAGACCATTCTTCCAAACAACATACAGCTTGACTGAAGTGCCGGAAAATGCCCCTCCATACACTTATGAGATTTTGATAACTGTGTCTGATTTTGATAAAGATACAGACTATATGAACTCAACCAGCCATGGCAAGATAGAACGATTCTTCATCATCGAAGGGACACCATTCTTCACCATCGTGAACCAGAGCCAGGATGGTACAGCGATCCTTACCAACACCAAGCTCTTGGACTATGAACTCGTCGATGGTGACATGCATGTGATAGTCCAGGCTGTAGATGGTGGTGGCTTGGTAGCTGAAGCTCCACACTATTTCCAGATTTATCTTGTGGATGAGAACGATAATGCTCCAGAATTCATCCTCGGAAGACATCAAACTGACCTCTACTTGGCTGAGGTTTCTGAAAACTATGTTGGGTTTCTAGTCCAGGTGAGAGCCATCGATAGGGACAGCAGCTATACGTTTGGGAAGGTTGTCTATCGTCTCACCGAAGATGCAAGAGGTATGTTTGAAATTGATGAGAACGGAGTGATATCCCTCAATCGTCCATTTGACTCGGAAGAAGATGAAGAGGTGTTTAATTTCACAGTGATTGCAGAGGATTTGGCAGGAAGAAGTGATGTGGCTAACGTTAGTGTGACAATCTTGGACGAGAATGAATACCCTCCTTTGCTGGAGAGCAGCACAACTATCATCATACCAGAGAACACTCCATCTCTGTCAGTTGTGCACACTTTCCAAGCCAGTGATAGAGACAGAAGTTCGTTATTGGAATACAGAGGGAGTGATTTGTCTCCTCTTTTCAGACTTGATGTCAATACAGGAGAACTGAGCATAAGTGCTTCCAATTTGGACTACGAGACACAGGAACACGAATATCACTTCTCCATCACAGTATTTGATCAAGGAGGCTTGAACGATTCCACAAATATGACCATCATCGTAACGGACGTGAACGAATACCCTCCAGAATTCCACCCGCTTCGTTACAGCGTTTCAATCCTGGAAAACTCCTATCCTCCTCCTCTCTCTAATGCTCCCCAAAACACCATCATTAAGTTGAATTTCACTGATAGGGACGGGGAGAGCATGAGACCTTCATTTAGTCTGAGTGGGTCCAACATCAGTGCATTCACTCTAACTACTGATGGCTATTTGTTATTACTTTCTCCACTGGATTATGAAGAAGCTCAGTCATACGAACTTATCATTTATGCCAAGGAAGGTAATCTCACTTCACTCGAGCCTGCTCGTGTTTCGGTTGAGGTGGTGAATGTTAATGACAATGCACCAATGTTTGAGGAAACAGACTATGTTGGTTGCGTCCTTGAGAACACTTTACCTACTAACCCACTGAGCAAAATGAAAGTTATCGATGTCGATGATCAACACTCATCTTTATTTTTTGAACTCTCGCCAAATTTACCTTACCTCAACATCAGCTCCTCTGGTGAAGTCTTCCTCAACGCAGCTCTTGACTATGAATCCATCCAGTCCCTCCATTTAACTATCACTGTCTCTGATGGAAACTTCACCTCTGAAATCCCAGCAAGCCTGACCATATATATTTTAGGCATGAATGACCTGAACCCGACTTTCAACGTCATTGAGCAGAAACACAACATCAGTGAGAGTCTGACCTCAGGCTCTGAAATCTTCTTCCCTGATCCGTTGTTTGCTATTGATCGAGATTTGGGGAACATGCATCTCAAAGAGTGCGTCCCTAAGTATTTCCCTAATAGTGAAGTGACTGGTGATGTTTCATTGGCAATGGAGAGTCAATTGCTATCCTATCGAGTGCTGGAACAGAATTCTCCCTTCAGTATTGGAGTTGATAACGCCACCGGACACACCTACCTGAAGCTCTTGAAAGAATTGGATTACGAGACTGACAAACACAATTATACCGTGACTCTGACTGCCTCCGATGGAGATTTGGAGACACTTAATAAAGCCAGGGTACATATTGGCTTGATTAACGAGGATGATACTGTACCTGTCTTCGAAAAGAAGCAGTACGAGTGGGTTATTTTTGAGAACATGGAGTTCTTCTCCGCAGAAGTGTTGGCATCTGATCCTGATAATCTGGGCGATATTGCATATTCCATACTTTCAGATAATCCTAGCAATATTTCTTTCAACATCAGTGCCAAAAATGGAACCATTTCCAGCTCTGGACCTTTTGACTATGAAAGTTACCCCACAGGGATCAACCTCACCGTAATAGCAGTAGATTCTGCAGGCCACTCCACTAATGTGAGTGCAGTTCTGTTGCTGCTTGACCTGAACGACAACCGACCCGTTTTCAATGAACGTAGCTATGTCATTGAAGTACCCGAGAGTGTATCGGTGGGTGAGATTGCTTTCCAAATTAGTGCCTCAGACCAGGACAGGTCCGAGCAATACAGTACCATTGCCTATTACTACATAGAGAAGCATGAGAGAGACGAAGAACTCACCTTGCCCTTCTCTGTCTATAATGATGGGACATTTATTGTGACAGAAGAGCTCGATTACGAAGACGGTGAGAGAGAATACAGTTTCAATGTTGTAGCTGTCGATGGTGGTAACTTGACATCGTCTCCTCCAGTTGCCGTCTTGATTCTGATTACCGATGCTCCTGATGCTGCCCCTTGCCCTAGCCAGCTGACATATTCGGCAAGTGTGCGGGAAAATGAACTATTCCCACTCTTCTTGTTCAGAATCAGACTCACAGAGCGATTCAACCTGACAAATATCAGGTATATTTTTGATCCAAAACGGCCTGAGTTTGCGATCTCTCAATTTGGCGATCTCTCTGTGATACAGCCTCTGGATTTCGAAAGTGAGCAAGAAATTATCTTCAACTTGACTGTGTCCGATGGGAATCTTGCTTGTCCTGTACCCTCGGAAATCCAGATAACAGTTCTGAATCAGGATGACCAGCCTCTTGTGTTCGTAGACAAGAATCTCACAGTCTCTGTTCTCGAGAACATCTCACCAGGTCATGACATTGCTTATCTAAACCACACTGATTTGGACAGTGGAGAGTTCTCACCTTTCATCTTTTATGAGGTTTTCCCAGTGAGTGCGCCATTTCGGGTTGCAGGAGGTTATCTTCAAAACCTCGTTACTTTAGACGCTGAGACACTTTCCCTGTATGTTATAACAGTTGAAGCCGTGAAGGCCACTAATTTAGCAAACCTGAGGTCAAACCCACTGACTGTTACTGTTGTGATAGAGGACGAAAACGAATTCATTCCTTCGTTGAACGAGTCTCTTTATGAAGAAACGATCTCAGAAGGAGTAGAAAACGGGACCACTCTATTCTCGGTGTCTGCAACGGATCAGGACAGTAGTTATAACTTCAGCAAGATCACTTTCGGAATTGATAATGGTACTGTTCCATTCAGTGTAGATCCTCTATTGGGACGAGTGTACGTGAGCGGGAGAGTTGACTACGAACGGACAGTAGAGTACAACTTCCGTATCAGTGCCACCGATGAAGGAGGGCTGAGTTCTTCTTCGAATGTGATAGTGACCGTTGAAGACGTGAATGAGTATGCCCCTATTTTCATCGAGCAATCCTACACAATCAGTGTAATTGAGAATACGCGGCTTGATAGAGAAGTCTTCTCACTAACTTCCTTGGTGTCTGATGCTGATGGTGGACCTGTGTTTGGCAAAGTTGCAAGCTTCTCTCTCGCCTTCAACACGTCAACAGGAACGCTTCCTTTTGTCATTATGCCCTCAGGGGTGGTCAGGACTGCCAACTTTCAGCTGGACTATGAATCAGGCACTAGGGAGTATCAAACATGGGTACGGGCTCATGATGGTGGTGGTTTGACTTCTGATATCCTCAATTTGACCTTAGCAGTCTTGAACGGTAATGATCTTCGTACAGTAATTGAGCCACAGATTAATCTCCTTGTCCCAGAAAACACTGAAAGATCCTCACGTATAGCGAATATCTCGGAATATGTAACTGATCCTGACGAAGGAGCAAGCCCTCTCAATTACTTTCTCTTGAGTGAGGTAGCTGAGTTCCTCCTTGCTGAAAATGGTTCACTGTATCTTCAAGCAACACTAGACAGACAGAACTCGTATACTCTCTATGTGGTGATTTGGGATGGCCAATTCTATTCCCGTTCCTCTAGAGTAACTGTACGGGTGATTGAGGGGAACAGTCACAGACCTGCTTTTCCTGTTCGTCGCTATAATGTCACCATAACAGAAAATGCACCTCCTGGATCTCTGAACTTACGACTAGAAGCTATAGATCAGGACTCAGATGGATATGAACGCGACTTGGTTCCTCTCACTGGAAGAGTTGTGTCTTATCACTTCTCTCTTTCTCCACCCATGAGGGATAACCCTTTTAATCTCACAGTGTATTCTGATGATGGTTACGCCGTGCTCTCCAATCACAGGACATTGGATTTCGAGGCCCAGTGCAAATACACTTTAGCTGTCACTGCAGTAGACGGGGTTGGGGCAACCTCTATCCAACCAGCTGTAATTCTTGTGACGGTCAATGACAAAAATGAATACAACACCACCTTTACACAGCATCACTTGATCATAGATTTGATCGAAAATGACCTTCTTGATGTCGTTCTTCCCATCAGTGACTTGGACAGAGAAGGTGTTTGTGGAGATGGTGGGATCGGCAATGTTACTTTCAGTGTGCAGTTATGGGAGTCAACCTCTTTCTCAGTTTTGATCAATAGTACAGGTCACCTCAGTTCCAATGTCTCTCTGGATTATGAATCAGATTCCAAGGTGCATTTCATAACGATTGATTTATTTGATGACTCTTTCACAGACTCTTTAAACTTGACAATAAATCTACTAGATAAAAACGAGTACAGTCCTGAGTTTTCAGTCAACAGACACTCTGTCTCCATCAATGAAAGTGCCACTGTGGGAACTGTTGTGCTAACTCTTTCAGCAAATGATTTGGATGGTGGTCCCTTGTATGGGAATGTGACTGAGTACAGGATTATTTCGACCGACCAATCCCCTCTTCCATTTGTTATTGGCAGGGATGGAGAAGTAGAACTCTCTTCTCCTGTAGACTATGATCTTTCAGAACAGCACTTTCGTTTCTCCGTGACTGTGATTGACGGAGGAGGACGACAAGCTCAGTTGCCAGCTGAGATTGATATCCAAATTTTGAATGTCAACGATCTACCACCAGTGTTCACTCAGACTGTTTATCTCTTCAACATCACTGAAATCCACTACGCTAATACCACCTCTGCTGAACTACCTCTCCTGGTTGGCCAATTGAAAGCTGAGGATCCTGACAAATTGGATGATCTGATCTACACCATTCTACCATTACACCGTGTGCCATTCACTGTGAACTCTCGAGGTGAGATTTATATGACTCAGAGTCCGGATTTCGAGACAGAAGCTAAGTTTGAATTCTCAGTTGCTGTATCAGACAGTGTTCATCAGTCTCTTGATTTCGCTTCAGTGGAAGTTCAGGTCAGGAACTTGAATGAGTATTTCCCTGTGTTTAACAACTCCATCGAAGCATCTCTACCTGAGAATACCATCCAGGAAGAAGGTTGGCTAAGAGTGATGGCTGTGGACAGGGATCATGGGGATTTTGGGAATGTCACCTACAGATTAATCGGAGCAGAGGGAGCATTTTCCATAGATAGCCATGGAAGTATCGTCAATTTGAGGCCTTTTGACTATGAGATTGTTGGGGAGCGCTCATTCATTTTTGCTGCAGAAGCCAAGGACAAAGGAGGATTCACTGCTGCAGTGACTGTTACTGTAATGGTGACGGATGTGAATGAGTTTGCACCTCAATTCGAGCAAGATCTTTACAATGTGACAGTAGCAGAGAATTTTATTGGTCCAGTTTTGACTCTCACGGCAGCAGACAATGACGGCAGTGGAACCTATGGGATGGTTCATTATCAATTAGTGAGTGGTGATGGGAATTTTGAAATCAACTCAAGCACTGGTGAGATTGCTGTCCTTAGTCCATTAGATTATGAGAGAGAGAAAGAAAGTGTGCTAACTGTGTCTGCGAAAGATGGGGCTAACCTAGAGAGTTCAGTTAGGGTCTACCTCCGTGTGTCGGATGTCAACGAGTATGCCCCCTCGTTCAATGAGAGTTCTTACTCCCTTTGTATTGGTCAGTCCACACCTATTGGCACTACCATTCTCACCCTTGTTGCTTCGGACTCAGATGGGAGTGTCCAATATGGTAGCATGAATGAATTCTCCATCCAGTCTCTTCCGGGCTCCCAGGTCCCATTTATGATTGGAACTGACGGACAAATCACAGTCTCAGAAAACCTAAACCAATTCCCAATATCCACTTTCGATTTCGAAGTCACTGCCACTGATGGTGGAGGGATGAGCTCGCAGCCAGTTCCTGTGTCTGTGTGTCTTGTCTTTAGCAACAACCATCGACCAACCTTCATAGTGTTGGAGTATGAAGCCATGGTGTCTGAAGGTGTGTTCTTTGAAGAACCTTTGGCAAAGTTAAGAGCCTATGACAAAGATAACAACAACAGTATCACTTACATAGTTTTTACACATAATGATTTCTTTGAAGTTGACAATGAAGGAAATATTAAGCTCCTTCGGGTCTTGGATTTTGAACAGAATGAAGAACTTCTTGTTGAAATTGGAGCATTTGATGGTTTTCTGTCCAGCATCAGAAATGCTACTCTGCATATTTCGGTCTACCCTGTGAATGACAACAAACCAACCTTTTCACAACCATCTTACACAGTTTTAGTCACTGAAAATGTCATATACGAATCTCTTCTCGAAGTGGATGCCCGTGACAATGACACGAATCCTCCACAGGAGATTTTAGGGGATTTAGGTCACCATGGTGAGGTTGAGAGTATAATTTTCCACTCTGGGAACCATAACTACTTTCAGATCTCTTTTGATAATGGATCAGAAACTGCCATTGTGACGAACACACGTCCCTTTGACTCAGAAAGCGGAGACACAGAGTTCTCTTTCCAGTTGGTCGCCATCGATGGGGGGATGATGTCGTCTGATCCTGTGCAGGTGGTGGTGAAAGTAATGGATGCAAACGATGAAGCCCCTACATTTTCCAGCACTTATTACAACTTCAGCGTCAGGGAGAACTACCACGGTCATGTCGGTACAGCTCAAGCAGTGGACGGTGATAAAGATCTGAAACATAACTCAATAACTTACTCTCTACTTGAAGCTAATGTGTCAGTAGCAGTGGAGCAGAATGGATCACTAATTCTTCTGCATCCCTTTGACTACGAGGCTGATCTCATTGAATTCAACATCACAATCCTGGCCTCGGATTCCGGAGGACTAAATGACAGTGCTACCATCACAATCACCATCGCAGACGAGAATGAATTTGCTCCCGAGCTTTTAGGCATGCCAGCAAACCTTCAAATTCTAGAGAACACACCCGTGAGTACTGTCTTGTTCACTGTGAAGGTAACGGACAGAGATGGTGGTGATTTTGCCATGCTGTCACCTCTAACCGTCTCAGGAATCCCACGATTCATCGGGTTCTATGAAGTGGAGGCAGAAGGATCTTTTAGGATCATGGAGCCCATTGATTACGAGAGCCTTGAGGTTCATGTATTCAATATTTCTGTTGAAGTGTGTGATAGGGGGGATTTGTGTGCTAGAAGTGGAGTGGTGATCTCAGTATCGGACGTGAATGAGTTCCCACCGGTATTCTCACCCTCCGAGTATTCCCTTTCCATAGAAGAAAATACCCTCCCAAAACCACACCCCACTTATCCAACCAATGCCGTTCTCAAGCTGAATGCCTCCGATCCTGACACAAGCCCCAACATTACATTTTCCATCTTAACTGACACATCAGAGTCCTTTTACGTTGATGATGAAGGCTATCTCTTCTTGAATGCTACTTTTGACTATGAAGATCAGATATACAGTTATGTGGTCACCATCGGTGCCTCCGATGGCACATTCACTACTCCTCAACCGGCCACAGTCATTGTCAATGTCATTAACGTGAACGATAACCCACCAATTGTCAGATTGTCACCTGTTCCAGTCCAACCCATCCTTGAGAATTCCATCCCTCCCTTTCCCATTTACTTCTTTCCAGCAGAAGATTTGGACCAACTGCCGTCTCCTCCACTCTCTCTCCATCTCTGGAATGGTTCGGCCATAGTCACTTCTGATGATTACTTTCAGCTGGAAACAACCGGAGACTTGTATCTCACGAAAGCAATTGACTATGAGATGCAGCAAGAAATTGGCATATCTGTTGTTGCTTTTGATGGGAAACACATCTCTGACCCACTGAACATCACTATCGGCATCATCGGAGTCAATGATAACCCACCGGAATTTCTGAATGAGTCTTTATTGGCAAATATTACAGAAAATTCAAGTCCTGGGACACTCCAAATGTACGTGCTAGCCATGGATTCAGACCTGCCTCACCAATTTGACCCGTTTCCCGTGAATCGAGTGGCTCAGTACGAGTTGGTAAGTCTTGAACCTGATGATGACCCTACTCCATTCTCCATCAGCATGGACCAAAATGGATTTGGTATCATCACCAATGACGTTTCCTTTGACTTTGAGGGGATACAGATGGTATATAGATTTGGTGTCAGAGCATTTGATGGTGGAGGAATGTCTTCTTTGTCGCCTCTCAGAGTTGAAATCAACATCCTGGATGTCAATGACTTCCCACCAGAGTTCACACAAGTCTCGTACACTGCCTCTCTCCCAGAGAATCATGTTGATGTGAATCTAACGGTGCATGCAGAAGACAAAGATGGCAGTGAGGAGTACAATGAAGTGGTATATTCCATCATACCGAGAGAGTTTGAACTTTTGTTTAGAATCAATGAATCTGGAAGACTGGAAGTGATACAGCCATTTGATTCTGAATCCAGAGCCAGTGATATCTATTTTATGGTATTGGCTACTGATGGTGGCGGTCTATCCTCCATAGCCAACATACACATCATCCTACTCGACCAGAATGATAACAGCCCCGTCTTCAGGCAGGAGAGATATTTTGCGTCCATTCCAGAGAACACCGATGCACCTTATAGAGTAATGAATGTCGATGCATTTGATGCTGATGCTAGTTTGGAATACAGCAGTATCCATCAGTACAGCATTAGTAACGACACTACTGGAGGTCACGCACCTTTTGAGATTGATTCCCTCACTGGGGACATCAACTTGATTTCTCCACTTGACTACGAGGCAGGGCAAACTTCATTCACTTTCAAAGTACTGGCAAGGGACACACTTGGTCCTAATGCTCGTTTTGGAGAAGCTAATGTCACTATAAACATCACTAATGTTGATGACAATCCACCATGTCCTGTGGAAGTGAACTTGACTGCATTTATCGATGAAAACAAAGTGACTAGTCAGCCTATAGCATCTATTGAAGTGGTGGATTTAGACGATCGGTCTCAAAGGATATTCGAGTATGAACTGATAGGACAGTACTCCTCACACTTCAACATCAGCTCGAATGGAGAGCTCTATTTGACACAAGAGCAAAATGCAGAGGACACTCAGGTGCTTCAAGTCATGGTCCAAGTGTCCGATGGGAGCATGTCTTGCCCTTATCACTCTCAAGTTACTATCTTAGTACAAGATGCCAATGACAATGCTCCAGTTATCTTCCCTGTCTCTCTCACCCTTGAAATCGAAGAGAATAACCCAGAGCTCCTCCTTGCCACTTTTTCGGCTAATGATTCTGACGTTACGGAGCAATTTTCCACCATTGCTAACTACTCTATTGAAATGACATCTTCCTTTGCCAAATCACTGCCCTTTGTGGTCACAGCTGATGGAGAACTGAGAGCTGTACGCATGCTGGACGCAGAGACTGACCCTGTTGTCTTCAACTATCAGGTGATAGCTTTCGACGTCCTTGGTTTGCAGTCGAAACCTGCCAACGTCACAATTTTAGTCATAAATATTAATGACCACGAGCCTGAGTTTGAATTGACTCATTATTACTTCTATATCAGTAAGGATACTGTCCCTGGAAGTACCGTTGGAGAAATCGTAACAACTGATGAAGACATTGGTACATTTGGAGAAGTAACATACTCTCTAGCTGAAAGTGGGTCACCTTTTAACGTCGATAGCAACAATGGTAGCGTGTATTCACTGAGTCCTTTCACATCACAGGAGCGCAGGAATTTCACATTTGAAATAGCGGCAACTGATGGCGGAGGAAGAAGGAGCACCATTCCTGTTACCGTCTATATCATAGATTCGGATGACCCACCCCCTGTGATCAACCAGACGAAATACTCTGCCTGTGTTGTCGAGGGAACGCCCAGTAGGACACAAGTACTTACTGTGAGTGCCACTGATGAAGACAGACCCAATTCCACCATCAGATTCGAAGTGGTAGGAAGAAGAGTGGCTCTGTTTGAAGTCCTACGTAACGGGACAGTAATCACCAGCAGTGTTCGCTCTGATTATGAAACAGGGCAAGTGATGTATGCATTCTCTGTGGTGGCTATCGGAGCCACTGGGAGTCGATCTGAGCCGGTTGAGGTGGAGATATGCATCGAGAACATCAACGACAACAGACCTTATTTCACAGAGCTCAGTACTGCAGTGCCGCTGGAAGAAAATTACTTGGGTCATGTGATGGACTTTAGGGCAACAGATCCAGATGGCAGTTTGAACCCCCTGACTTATGAAATCGTAGGTGACCCCCAAGTCTTCAGGCTGTTCAGTAATGGATCGTTTTATGTGGAGCAGCCTTTGGACTTTGAGCAGAAGTCGAGGTTTTCACTTCAAGTTGTAGCCAACGATTCAGTACATGTCTCAGATAGTCTTTCTGTTACTGTTAGTGTATTGAACATCAATGACAATCCACCAGTCTTCACTAAAACATCATTTGAAGTAGAATTACTGGAAAATGAGCCTGGAAACACTATACTAGAGTACCTCCAGGCCTTGGACGGAGACTCCATGACGCAAGAACAAGGTCCTCTCCCCTCCCCTCCTCGTTTCGGTCTGGTAATGAGGTACGAGATACTTGAGAAAGACGTGCCTTTTGCAGTGAACTATGATCCACAGACCAATAGAGGTATTTTGGTAAACACCAGACCCCTCGACTTCGAAGTGGATAAGTGTCGTTTCAATTTCACTGTGCTTGCATATGATGGAGGGAATTTGTCATCTAGCTCTCCTGCTTCAGTTCAAGTGAGAATCCTCAACTCAAATGACAACGGCATATCATTCAAAAACAATTCTTACCAGTTCCATCTTCATGAAAATCACGTTGGTAATGTTGGAACATTATCGGTAAGTGATATAGATCTCATCTCAGCTCTAAATTGCCATCCAAACCAGTCAGCCATGTTACCTGGCGTTACACTTTCATTATTCGGACAGAATGTTAGAGATGATGTTTTCAGCATTGACAGTAGGACAGGTGAGATATTTACCACCAAAGCACTTGACTATGAGTCACAGCTTCAGAAAGAGTTACAGCTGGTGGCTTCAGCCAATGACGGATATCACAGTGCCATATCTTCTGTGAGTGTTGCTCTGATAGACGTAGATGAGTACTGCCCTTCAGTCAGCTCTTCACCCATCTCTCTCTCTGTCCCCGAGAACTCAAATGTTGGATTTGTGATATTTCGCCTACTAGCAACTGATGCTGATGGCACTCAGGACGGACGTGGTGCAGAATTTGAGGTTGTGAATTCCACTCTTCCTCTTCCATTCAGTGTCAGCCCAAAAGGTGAAGTGGCTGTTGCATCTGAACTTGATTACGAAAGCAACCAGACACTTTACTCAGTCTACATTAGAGTATTTGACAACAGCGAGAGGTGTCAAGAAGGGTCTCTTATTGCTATGCAAGTGAGTATCACCAATGAGAATGACGAAACACCATACTTTATGCAAACTGAGTACACTTTCCTTGTTTCGGAATTATCACCACTCCAGTCAGTTATTGGCGAGCTCCGTGCCTTTGATCCTGATATGCCTTTGCAGGACCATCTGCAATTCTCGTTGGACACAGACCAGGTCCCATTCAATGTCACTTCCACTGGAGAAGTGGTCCTCTTGAGATCCTTGGATTTCGAGACGGAGGAAATGTACATGTTCAGTGTTAGTGTGTCTGATGGTCTCCATACAGCTCCAGAGTCTGCTCTCGTCAAGGTCAAAGTGCAAAATATCAATGAACACTCTCCAGAGTTTCTAGGTCCCTTCATATTCGTCCTCCCAGAAAATGAAATCATTCGCTTCAAGGTCAACGTGATAGATAGAGATGGAAGTGAAATGGGAATAGTGCACAGATTTGCCCTCAAAGACCAACAGGATTACAACATCTTTGCGATCGATCATCAAGGCTACATCACAAACAATGAATCACTGGATTATGAGAACATTGTCACTTCAATGATTCAACTAACAGTTTGTGCATATGACGTTGAGGAGAAGGAAAGTTGTGAGCTTTTCTCTATGACTGTTCAGGACAGGAATGACAATGCACCTCAATTTTCTCAAGAGAGTTATTCCGTCGAAGTGATGGAGGGAAGAGAGGCAGGTGACTTGGTAAGGGTTAGTGCTGTTGATCAGGACAGGACGTTGGCTTTCAGAGAAGTAATGTACTCGTGGGATGATAAAAGTGAAGCCCTTGCCAGACAGCACCAGTTCAGTATCGATCAACAAAATGGAAGCATTTTTTCATCTAAACGATTTGATTATGAGAGTGACCCCACAAGTATTGAACTGATTGTAAAAGCATCTGATAACAGGGGAATGAGTTCAAGTGCTCGCCTTCTGGTTTCAATTCTGGATCTGAATGAGTTCTCACCTCAATTTGCCCAATCCAGATACAACATCTCAGTGGCTGAGAATCACCCTCTGTCTCTTCCATTCTACACATTTGCAGGCATCGACCAAGATGGTGGGGCACTCTTTGGCAGTGTGCAGAGGTACATGTTAACTCACTCATATGACAGCCAAAACTTTCCATTCCAGCTGGAAACCAATGGTTCCTTAGTAACCAAGAAAAGACTTGACTTCGAGTCGGGGATGATCGAGTTTTCATTCAGTGTGGTAGCCATTGATGGTGGAGGTTTAGAATCGGATGACACACCAGTGACTGTCCACATATTAGATGCTCAAGACTCTCCTCCGAGATTTGAACCTTCAGATTACCATGTCCTTATCAGGGAGAACTCTGACCCTCTCACGGTTAACCCTCTAGCTGAGATCCGAGTGGTAACAGAATCACCATCTGTGACGTTTGAAACTATTCCTTCTGAATACAGCAATCAATTTAAAGTCAATGCTACAGGATTCGTCAAGGTTCTGGCACCGTTAGACTTTGAAATGGTGCAACGTATCACTCTTGAAATCAGAGCCTTTGATGGATCTTTGTATTCTCCTTCACCAGCTAGTCTGCATGTGAGCATCCAGCCAGAGAACGATAATGTCCCAGTGTTTACCAAGCAATATCTAGAAGTATCAATTGAGGAAAACTCATTACCAAACTCATTGGAAGTCATTCTGGAAGCTGTGGATTCAGATCTTGATTTGCTTGAAACAAGACACGGTGTGATTGCGGAGTACCGTCTCCTGAATGCTAGCATCCCTTTTGCACTGCATCGTAATGGATCGCAGGGTTCTGTTCTTCTGAGCAATACTAGGCCTCTAGATGCTGAGGTGGACCCTAGTCGTTACACTTTGGCTGTACAGGCGTTTGATGGTGCTGGAGTGTCTGCAGTACAGCCAGTTATTATAATTGTTGACATCGAAGATGTCGATGAAAGTCGCCCTTTCTTCTCTCAAATATCTTATTCCTTTATGCTACCTGAGAACTATGTCGGATTCATTGGTAACGTGGAGCTTGTTGACCTGGACAGAGATGCTGACCTTGGCACATTACAATATGCTCTTCGAGGAAGGCAGAGTACGAACTTCACGGTGTTCGGAAATGGGAGTATTATCAATCCTGCTCCTTTTGATTACGAAGTGAATGAGGACACGTTTCTGTTTATGGTGACAGTGTCTGGATGTGCTGATTGTACAGCCAATATCTCAATACACCTCGAGGACACAAATGACCATGAACCCAAATTTACCACTGCAGCCTATTCCTTCATGATTTTGCCTAACGTTTTTCCTTCTGTGGGTCATGTGATAGGACAAGTAGTTGCCACTGATGGAGATAAAAGTGTGAGATTTGGTCGCATTGCCAAGTACGAGGTGATCGGTGATGCAAATCCTTTCTCTCTGCACAGCAAGTCAGGTGATATCACGATTTCTGATCCCACTGAATTAACAAAATCGCAAAGAGTGGTGAGTTTTGAAGTCACTGCTACAGACAGAGGAGGTTTATCAACTAGAGCCAAAGTGGATATCTCGATACCAATCTTCAATTTGTATCCTCCCGTCTTTGAGCAGCGGTTTTACTACCTGACATGGAATGAAAATCTCTTCAACTTCCGACTTCCAGGTCTTCCGGTGAATAGTCTGTTACAGGTCAGCGCTCAAGACCTCGACCATCCATTTTCCACCATCACATACCATCTCACATCTGAGCATGCTCAGTTCAATATTCTGGAAGATGGGTTTCTGATGTTGAATGCACCGCTCGATTGGGAAGAAGCTGCTGAACACACTCTCAATGTGAGAGCTTTCGATGGTGTTTATAACTCCACCTTTGACACACAAATTCGCATCATGGTCCTCAATCAAAACGACAATCCTCCTGTGTTGGAACAAACTCTCTATGTGGTGAACGTTTCAGAGTATTACCGCACCTTCAGCACACCCATCACGCGAATCCTTGCAAGTGATCAAGACTCAAGCAGCATTCAACTCAGTTATACGATTTTGGAGCAGAGAGCGCCCTTCAGGGTCAACTTTCAAGGGTACGTGTACCTTCTCATGCAGCTGGATTACGAACTGAACACGATGTACGAGTTCAACGTGATGGTGTCAGATGGAGCTCATCAAGCTGACTCACTTGCAAGGGTTATGGTGAGTCTGATCGATGAAAATGACCACTACCCGTTTTTCTCGCAACCTTCTTACCAAGCCACTCTGAGAGAAAATTCTCCTGCTGGGTCATTGAGTCTCTCCATCTCTGCTCTGGATTTTGACGCCAGTTCTCAGTATGGGACGGTGACAAACTATTCCATATTGGAAAATGGAATTCCATTCCGGATTCAGTATAATATCCTCAGCCAGCCATATCTTACCAATTCAGCTCCACTGGATTATGAGACTGACCATCATGTGTACGTGTTCCATATACACGCATACGATGCAGGTGGCCTTCGTTCTTTCTTTCCAGCTCAAGTGATTATCAACTTGCTTGATACAGATGACTGTTCTCCAGCATTTCTGAGGTCCTCTTTCTCTTATACCTTGGCAGAGAACATTCCCACGCCCTCCTTCATTACCAAGTTATCCACCACTGACTGTGATCTTAGTCCTCAGTACAGACGAGTGGAATTCTCCATCAGGAACTCACGAGGTTTGATATCCATTCACCCAACATCTGGAACACTAATGGCTTTACGGTCTTTTGATTACGAAGCCACCCTTCAGCCCTACATCTTTGAAGTGATAGCTCGCTCACCTGTTAACTTCACTCTGTATGATAGAGCAGTACTGAATCTGACCATCAGCGACACTAATGAGCACAGCCCCCATTTCATCAACGCTCCATATCAGCTGACAATTCCCGAGGATACAAAAGTGAGGACGGTCCTTTTCACTGTTCAGGCTACCGACAATGACCGGGGTCCTCTCTATGGCTCCATCAGCAGGTATCTCATCCAGCAATTCTCACGCTCCTCCAATCTACCATTCTCTCTGGATCCCTCCACAGGGGAACTATCTCTCAGAGAAGCCTTGAATTACGACACTGGCACCATTCGATACACCATCCCTGTCATTGCTTTTGATGGTGGGATGCTATTTGGAACAACCACAGTTGAAGTGCTTGTGTCGAATGTGGAGGACGAGGCTCCATATTTCATCACAACTGAGTACACAATCAATATTGAGGAGAATCTATTCAACTTCCAAAAGCCTGGCTTACCCAGTAACGCACTTGTTCAGATTGAGGCTCGCAATGGAGACAGAAGTGATACTTCCCTGATTTACACTTTTGCTGATATGAGGCATTTCACACTTTTCTCTCTGGATGCTGCTGGTTATCTTTACCTCAGACAGTCGCTGGACTTCGAGAGAGAAGAGGAGTACAGTTTAGAGATATCAGTGAGAAATAGTGTATATATGTCCAATCAAACTGCATCAGTTCGTGTGATAGTGACAAACATCAATGACGAAGCCCCAATTTTCTATCAGTGTTTGGATGGTTGCTGTGGAGACCAAGTATTATCTGGTCCTATTGATATCTCTATCAGTGAAAATCTACTGCCTCAGCTACCAATTTTGAATTTCTCCGCATGTGACAGCGATAGCAGTAATCTTCAGTATACTCTAAATGGAAGTTCAGCTTTCAGGATCTCTGAGGGAGGACATTTGATGGTAGTTGCATCTCTGGACTTTGAGGAACAGACAATGCTGAACCTGATGGTAGCAGCCACTGATGGCTCCTTTTCTTCTCAAAACATGCTTCACATTATCGTTCATGTGGACAATGTAGATGACAATGATCTGGTCTTCACCAAAGACTTGTATGAAGTTGTGATCAATGAAAACATGGAAGCTGGATCAATGAATCTCACCATCTCTGCAGCAGACAGGGACAACCTTGGAGCCTCCATTGTTTATTCCTTACCGGACGAAGACTTTGCCCTTCCTTTCCGACTCCAGCAGCAGCACTCCACAGGCAGCTCCATCATAACCAACAAACAGAGTTTCGACTATGAAGACAACCAGGAGTGGTTCATATTTAATGTCTCAGCTCACACAAACTCCACAAGCTCTCTTGTCTCTCAAGAAGCTCTAAGTGTAGTCTATGTCCAAGTAACTGACATCAATGAATACACCCCTCAGTTTTCCAATGATTCGTACAAAGGAAGCATAAATGAGAATGAGGTTGGAATAATGGCGAAAGTTTCTGCTGTAGATAGAGATGGTGGTAGTGTTTATGGCACTGTACATTATAGTCTTGTTTCTGAAGTTCATGTCTTGTGTACTGTCACTCCACAAGGAGATGTTGTCACTATGGAACCGTTTGATGCCGAGCACATGCCTGAGGTGATTGAAATGCAGGTAGAAGCAAGGGATGGCGGAGGGCTGCACAGCATTGCCAACATCACTGTTACCATCTTGGACCAGAATGATTACCACCCTTACTTCTCTCCAAGAAACTATTACACATCTATTGATGAAGATATAGCCATCAATTCCATAGTTCTGACCCTCAATGCCAAGGATAAGGATCGTTCTGAAAGATACAACAAAATCATGGACTATCGGGTGCTCAATTCTGTCCAAAATGTCCCGTTCATAATCTTCTCCAATGGATCAATCGCAGTGACACAAAGCATAGACTATGATATTGGACCAAGAGTGTATGTGTTTGAAGTATTGGCTGTAGATTCAGGAAATCTTTCTAGTAACCTTCCTGCACGAGTCACAGTGGAGGTATTGAATGTCCCTGATCGACCACCAGTGTTTGAGCAGACACTGTACATGTCTTCTGTTCTTGAGAATGCTCAGAGAGGCACATTAGTAACACACGTGCATGCACGATCTGTGGATGGAGGTGATGTTGACTGCATCCTCTCGGACTCTTCCGCAACTCTTCCCTTCTCAATTGGCACTAGATCAGGCATCATACGAGTGAACGGCAGCATCGATTACGAACAGAAAAGACTCTATGAGTTTGACGTGAAGTGCTACCTCTCTCTCAATACCAATATCAGTGCATCCACAAACATTCGAATAGATGTCGTCAACACCAACGATCACTCCCCTGTTTTGGATCAGGAGGAATACACAGTGTCACTGATGGAGAACAGTCCTAGAGGATCGCTGGAGATAACTGTGAGTGCTTCTGATGGGGATTTAGGAAACGCTGGAGAAATACAGGAATTCCAGATCTACTCTAAGAATGGAGGCTTCTACGTAAAAGATTTCAACCAAGCATCAGCAACTGCTGTGATATCCAACCTAGAATCATTTGATTATGAAGTGACAAAAAGAATATCGTTTTCTATCAGATGTATTGATCGAGGTAGGCCTCCTAGGCTCTCTGAGCTCCACAACGTCACTGTTGATATCATAGACGATAATGACAATCTACCGAAATTATCCAGACATTTCTATGCCTCATCGATCTCAGAAAACAGTTTTGGAACTGTTCTTACCGTTCATGCCACTGACGAAGACGATGGGATATTATCTGGCCAAGTGACGAGCTTCAGCATCAGATCAGCTGTCTCTGTACCTTTCAATATAACGCCGGAGGGTGTAATTGAAGTTGCTGATGTCATCGATTATGAAGCTTTTACGTCAACAGAAATACCAAGGTTTGAGTTCTCAGTCATTGCAATGGATGGATATGGACTTGAAAGTGTTCCTGCGAGGGTTTTCGTTACAATACGGAATGAAAATGATAATCCTCCTGAAGCTGTTTACAGCAGTGAGTGGCCACTGAAGTCTGTGGACGTTGAGTGGGGAACACAAGTGTCCCTTGACCCTCTGTTTACTCTGCGTGCTCAGGACAAAGACAGACAGGACAGCCTCTACTATACTATCAATGGCATCTCGTTCTCCCTTCCTTTTGCCCTCCCCAACAGCATGAGTGGTGACATCATTCTACAACAACCACTCACAATCCTACGGACATATAACTTCACAGTCACTGTTCAGGATAGGGTCCCCCATTTCTCCCTCCCGGAAACCAACTCCATCCTTTGGTACATCTCGGTCAACGTCATTGATACTAATAGTCCGCCTTTCTTTAGCCCCGATCAGCTGGTTCGAGTGCTAACCTTCCAAGAAGATACGTCATTCCCTCAACATCCCATACTGATATTGCTTGCTCTGGATAACGACTATCCCAATACATTATTCTCAACTATAGTAAGCTTTAGCATCGTTCACCAAAATCTACCAGGTTCGATAGGTGTGTCTTCTAATGTTTCAAATTTTCCTTTCGAGATCACCAATACTGGTCAACTTTTCCAAGTCTCACCACTCGATGCATTTGTCAGATCCCAGTATGTTTTCAGTGTTATAGCTACTGATGGAGGAGGCTTAACAACTCTTGATCCTGTTGCTGTAACAGTGATGGTCCAAGAAGTCAACAACTTCCCTCCAGTCTTCATCAATGCTCCTTACGAGACCATTATTAATCACGATACGAATGCAGGAGTCGTCATTTATGATATTGAAGTTGAGGATTCCGATAAGGGTATGAGTGGACAGGTGAAGTGCTCGATAGCTGGAGAGAGTCCGCTCTTTGATATTGATAGTGGAACTTGTGGAGTGTATTTGCGGAAATCTTTGGCAGTTGGAGGTCTGGATGATGGTACAGTTCGGCTAACCATCGTTGCCACTGATGAAGGCTCTCCACCTTTCAGTTCCAACACAACCTTCACCGTCACTATTTTACCTTCCACTGCGTATGAGCTTGAGATCATTATGAATAAAACCAGTTTTGAGTTCATGGAGGAAGGCGATCCACTTTACCTACTGGAAGAGTTAGTCATAGATACAAACTATGGTGCCTTTTTGCAGCACAGCGCAGCCATAAAGCTCTCACCGAGCTTCAACAAGTTCTCTCCCGAGAACTTTGAGAGTCAGTGCCTGGTTGATGGAGTTGTAGTCAACTTAACTTTGTGTGTACCAACTGCCATTAATTTACTCTTGGGCAGTCCATCCAATGCACCAGTCAGTTACATCTCATTGGGAAGGTTCTTGCCACCTTCTGCAGTTCAAACGAGTCGTTCTCTAGTCTTCATCTTCCAGTCATGGATCCGATTCAGCAGCCAAACCAGTCAAGTCTTACTCTCAGCATACAGTTCTCCTTCACGGAGTAACGATCAGCTCTTCCTGATCCAAATTCAGAACAGGATGTTCAAATTCACCTTCACAGATGTGGGAAGAACTCGTAAACTGTACAACATTACTTTGATGGATGAAGTAAGATTATCGGATGGAGATTGGCACTATGTCTTCATAGCAATACTACCATCAAAAGATCTCCGTCTCTATGTAGATGGTAAATTTGCTGGATTGATTGAAGTTGCCGAGGGAGCAATGACTGTTCCTGAAGAATTCCACTTGTTCCTCGGTCGTACTAAGGCTAACAGTGAACCTCCATTCTCAGGCTTCTTCTGGGGAAGTTCCATCAGCTTTGACTACCAACCTGATCAAATTTACTCTTATATCAGCTGCTCCATGAGCTGTGGAGAGTCCATCAGTATAAAGGCAAATTTCTCCACCCATAACAACATTTCTTTCTCTTCTTTTGGAATTGTCTTGGAGGCTATGAATTTGGACAATATGGTTTTCTTCCTGAGACAACTACGCTACTACAATCTTGCCAGTGAGCCCTCCACCGATGATAGAAGCTTAACCATCCAGATTGCCAATGAAAGGGCAGAAGTAAATGGGACCTTTTTAATCACGACCAAGCTTCGTAACGATCACAGAGCAAGCCTAGACACAAACATCCAGAGGAATGTATTTTATTATGTGGCTCCAAGATCCACACCACGCCCTGAAGCTGTCAACGACCATTTGATTTTTCGTGATAGGGATACCACTCAGAATGACTACAAAATCAAAATTGACCTGGTCCCTCCTCTGCAGCGCTCATGTGACAGGCTTGACTACCACCTCAAGATCAAATTGGAGCAGTGTGGATACAGAGAGAATAAAAACGTCTATAATCTCCTTCCCATTTCTCAGTGGCGTCTGGCTACCTTACGGAGTGTGCAGCTGTATTTTAGATCTCTCTTGGGTTACTACTTCTATGGCACTGGAGTTCTTATCCCAGATATGAACATATATCGTAGCTTCACCTTCAATCCCTCACGCTTCTCACTGACCTTCTGGATTCAGTTTAGCGGTGCTGGAACAATTGTCTACATCAGAAACGAAACTGAGAATTTTCTGCTGCATGTTCACGGAAACAAGACAAATTTTAATGTGACTTATGCCAGTGGGACTCACACAGCCATTACTTATTCTTGGCCTTGGAGAGCGCGAAATGAATGGCTCCACATTGCTGTGAATGTCGACAGAGATCATATTGAATTCTGCACAAGTGGGTATATTTGTAGACGTCGAGACCTTTCTCTCACTACTGGGACAAGTGATACTTTTTTCAGTGGATTCGAAGTGTATGTTGGAGCTCTTCCCAGAGAGAGGGGTGTTGGTTACCACGACCACTTCTTGGGAGCACTGAATGGTCTTGGTCTCGTGTCTAATTATTCCATTCCTATGGATATCCTGAGTTGTGTGGTTGCTTGTTCTGAACATTTGACACTCACGACACCAATTCCCGGCCTATCTAGCACACTAGGACCATTAGTGAATCCCAACTCAACTGGCATTAAAACAGTTGATGGAAGTTTGCAGATCAGAAGTAAACTGCGGCAAGATGAAGTGCAGCATGTTCTGAGGAATGTTGCTTACATCAACATGTTCCCCTACCCCCTTCCTGGCACCAGGAGTATCAACTACACCATTCAAGATGGGGCAACGACTTTACATGCCACCACAAGCGTCGTAGTTCTCTTTCACAACTACAGGAACTTGCAGCTGCTTCGAGTAGGCCGGGTCACACTTACAAACAGTAATTTGAAAAGTGGAGCCAAGATTTTTGGGAGTGCTGGAATAAGTTCAGATCCAAAGACAAACACTATGGATTCCTTGCTCGTGGAGCTCAGTAGCGTTCCATCGAATACATCATCTTGTTACCGAAGTAGTAATAGCCACACATGCCCAGTTCTTTTCCATCTTAATGAACAGTTGCTCGAAGGCACTGATCTTCAGATGTTCATGAGACCAGAGATGCTTCTGATCACTGGGTTAGGGAACATTTCGTACTATCAGACACTTTTGCATGAAGTCTCCATCCAAATTGATAAGATCAATGAGGTGATATCAGCAGGCTCAATAATCAACATCCGAGTGTATATATCTGATCAGAATGGCATTTCTTCAAACATCAAAACTGCTACAATTCGAGTTACCAATTCAGTCTTGCGACAGAAGAGAGACATTTCTGACCAGTTTGAAGAAGTTATAACAGAAAAGAAGTCCGAATTAGCCCCAAGCAACATTGTTGTTGGTATTATAATTGCTTGTAGTGTCATTTTTGTGATTTTTGTACTTTTTGGATTTTATGCGAGTAAAATGTACTGTGGCTAACTCTATTTCCCCTTCCCATTATGATGTTCATGCACACTAATCCAGTATTGTTAGCTACTTTATTTTTGGCTATTCTCTTTTATGTCTATAATAATTATTATTACAACGCAGTGATCTGCAAATAAATTCTGAGGTCAGTATGGTGGAAGCCAGAGCACAGATCAGAAAAGCGTCATAGATCAACGCATGCGCAGTTTAGGTGTGCTTAATAAAAAAAATTTGATTGAGCGTGTAGACTTCCTTGTGAATAGACAGATGGGACGTGCAACCTGGCCTCGGCTGCATGCAGTGAGTCAGTGATATTTGTGAAGAAGCAACGAGACTGAGACTAGCAGCACGTTAAGACGTGGGTATGTCGGGGGCTGGCAGCGGAACGTCTTCTCGTGGGGAGAGTCCTGCCCCCCACTCTAGCCCTTACCTTGGCTCACCACAGCATGGGCATAAGTTCGCTTCCAAACACATAGGACACATCGACCAAGGTATCTCTACTTGTAGCTTGAAGTATTGCAGTTGTATTGAAAAGCTGTGTGGTCAGCATTTACTTCAATTGTAAACTTTGCTCACAGCTAGCCACTTCAGGCTGATCCATGCTCACAAGAGCTGTGGAATTCGCCCATGCTTAGCTAGCTAACTGTATTAATCTATATGCCATAACTAGTTTTGACTCCAAAACCCCTACTGTTTGTTTTAGTCAGAGGTAGCTGCTTCTGAAATCACTTATCTAGTAACTAGCTTGGCACACCTATCAGCTGCTAGCTTAGCAATGAATTTGTATTGCGTAGCTGGAGTCAGTCAATGTGGCTTGTTTATTTATGAATACTATTATACCCAGCCAGTAAGCTAGCTAGAGGTGAAAGTGCCTGGTACCATGACACCATGAGTGCAATCTATTGAGATGTGTGTGCAAATATTATTATTCATACGAATCATAAATCGAGCAGAGCAAAGGTATTGCCATGGGGATTTCTTGTGAAATGAACACACAAATGCATTTCCTGTATTTACCAGTTGTATTTGTGTGATATCATATAACATGGTCAAACTTGCCTCCCTGTAGAAAGTGAGATATTTATAGCATTGGCCGTTAGAAACACCTTCATATGGTATGGGTTTTGCAATCCTCTATTCACAAGGTCCCTACATACTAAACCTTTGCCTGGTTTTGTTCAAATGTTGCACAACATTATTAGAAATTATCAGGTGTTCCATTTGCTATCCTCATAGTGAACACTCATGGCTGTGGGGCCTGTGCTCAATCTGAATATGCCTTGTTAATTTACCTTCAGTACATTTTGCGTGAATTTCTTTACAGCATAAAGGTCCAAAATAACTATGTATGTAATGTTGAGTTGAGTTTTGTTGGTTTTTACTTCCCTGAAGGTACACTTATCCTGAAGCCGCACCTGGGGACATAATATTTTCTTTGCATACCTGCTGCAATCATTATCAAATTTGAATGCAGGTGTCGAAAGAACACATAGTAGGCTCAGCTTTCGGTTATTAGGAAGGAAGCCCAAGAAGTTTAGCTTCTCTAATCTTTAGCATGGGTTGCATGTGTATACAAACTTTCTTGATGTTATTTTGTGTATCCAGTACATGTTATAGGGGTGGTATAGGGAGAAACTGATCACTGGTCCCTTGGGTGTGGTGCCACTGCCATGGCATTCTTTATGACTTTTTAAGCAGCTAGCTGTGTTCGGTTGTCAGGATATCTAGGAATGCATGTCTTGTAGGAATTGTTTCCCAATGGGGTTGGTTTCAGCATCAAAAATAGGCTACAAATAAACTCTGACCTCTTGCCTGCTGAAATATGCCTACACATAATAATTGAGAGAGCTATCATCATAAATGTTGTCCAAGTATTGTCCTTGTGTAGATGTCCAGATAAAGTAGCACTAGCAGCAGTAGCAACTCTTATTGAGGAATCATACAAAGCAGAATGGCACACTCACTTGTAAGCCATCAGTACTTTAACCCTAGCCTTATATAACTGACAACAGTTATCACTCAAGTTGACCTTTCACCCCAGGCACATGATAGGGCCACACCCTATCAGTGGTATGATAATGATAAAAGGTGTATGCTGATAAAGTCACATTATTGTAGGGCCATACTTTCCACATGCAAGCAAGTTACATTGTTATTCCTTCTCTGTTTATCTTTCTGTTTCACCTTGACAGTTCCTGTCATCCTAGCCCATTTTAATTGGTTTTCTCATAGTCTGTTGTCCAAAGCAAGTTTGGAGCAGAGCTATAGCTATGTAACTATGTATTTTGACTTAGCCTGCAGTTTGTCTTCTAATTAGCCATTAGTGGAATGTGAACTGTATGTAGTTAGTGTTACTTGGCAACAGTCTTCTCGTGTCTTCTTTTATAATGTCATGCACTAGTGACATTGTTCTTGAGGATGAACTGTCAGTTGCATGCCCTCCACCTCCAATTGTTGAGGATGGACTGTCAGTTGCACACCCTCCACCTCCCAAGCAATCAGTCTTCAAAAGAGGTATCATACTCTGAAGAGTTTGTTTATTGAGTAGCTAGCTTGATAAGAAATGGTAATAGTCAACAACGGGACACTTTTTGCATGTTCTTGGAAACTGCTGTCTAGAAAGCAATACTTCTTTCTACATGTGCTGCATGTTGGTATATTTTACATCAATTTTACACATTCTTGGTGTTTACCAGTAAGTGACCGTTGGCAATCAAGCTGGGTCTTTTCCTCTGGCATGCCCTAATAGATGAATAAATGGACCACGCCTACTTATATCTTGTGCTGGGATCCCAAATACCTGGGGCTTCACTTTTTATTCACTATTGTATGCAGATACCACTATGAGTGAGGTATTGGGAAACCATAGAAGCATCATTTCATCTTATTCTTTCCTCCTCTGCAGGTGGTGCCAACATAGATGCCGATCAGATGGATCGTAAGCGGAAAGGCCACATAGCGTATGAGTACCTGTGTCATTTGGAGGAAGCTAAAAAGTCAGTAACTTGTCCTACATTAATGCAACATGCATGTCACATGCATAAATCATCAGTCATGTGACATCTATTTACAAGTATGGGCATTTTATAGTCGTGTGACATGCACTTGTACTCATGTGACATTCAGAAACTGCACAAAAAAATTACTTTTTAAAAAATTGGCAACTTCTTTTCCTCTGATGTCTTATAAGGTGTTTACCAAAGATGGGAGCCAGGGTTTTCACCATGACAAAGGGCAGTGGTGCTTCATCGTGCTATACCAACTCTGGATGAGGCTTTAGTCACACAGAGTTGAATTTTATGCAACATTATTGTGTATGTACGTGGAGCGGAATCATCTTTATTTAGCCTGTGCAAACATTATGGTCATTATTGCCTAATTAGGCATCATGGAAGTCACAAAGCAATGTGTTTACATCAAGAGAAGATAACCCTCTCATCTGTGTAGAGTGACTAAAACTAGGAGCACAGTGTCACTATCCTTGCACATTGCACTGCTAGGCCCAAAATCTCATGATAGTAACTTAGCACATGACTAGGTGGTAATGTGCCAAGTTATCTATCCCTGAGATCCTGAATACCATATTTAGACGGGATGGTGTGTGGGTTGCACAGTTGAATAGAACAGGAGTGTGTCTGTTATTTTGACAGTGTGCACCCACACCTGATACTGAAACCTGTTGATCTAGTTTTCCGTGTATGTTTACCGAACATACCCCTTTATCAGCATCCTTGGAATGCATTATGAACACTCCTTTCTTGTTGATTGAATTATTCAGAGAAGGAAATTGCATTGAAGGACTTGGATAGAGAAAGGCCTTTCTACATGAATAGAGTGTGATGATGTTGGGCCTTTGTGAATCTGTGTTCTCTTACCTGTTTCTCCATATTGATATAGAGTGGCTTTTTGTTTCCCTGTCAGTTGACAAACTTTGCAGCTCTGACTTCAATGCTAGGGAGTAGCGACCTCGACATGTGTCGGCTATTGTCGAGGTTTTTTTGAAGTTGCAGATGGATAGCATTGCTTGTGTTTGTGGATCTTGCACTGTTATCGTGGGAGGAAGGGGGAGAAGGGGTGGGGGAGGAAGGGGGACTTTCCCTCTCCTCAGGGGATTTCCCTCCTCCCCTTGGTTGACCAGTAACATGATCGTTGCTAATATATTGGGCAGTGAATGCTCCATTGCCTTTAAGTAGTCATAGAAATCAATGAGCAGTTAATTAGATTGAGATAATTCGTGAGACTGGAATTTATTGTTGGGTGGAGTGGGTGTTGTCTAGTCTTCTTATTCATTCATCCTTGCTTGTGAAACTGACGTCTCTGCAAAGAAGCCAAATACAATGAAATCTCTGGGGTCCTTATAATATCAGAATGGGGCACAGAAGTGTTCTGGTTAAATTGAGGTTTTTGCATGCATTTTCAGGGAGTTCACATTTGAAGGGTTGAATTATACCTGATTTACATAGTTACGTATCTTTCCTGTAATGAGCTAACGATTTGTTTTTGTTTTTTTCTTGTTTTGTATTCAGGTGGATGGAGGCATGCATTGAAGAGGAGCTGCCTCTCACCACGGAGCTTGAGCAAGCCTTGAGAAATGGCGTCATCCTCTGTAAACTTGGCCATTATTGTGCCCCTGAGGTTGTTCCCCTGCGAAAGATCTATGACCTTGACGAGTCCAAGTATAGGGTAAGTATAGTAGAGAACCTGTTGCACAGTGTCTTGTGGTCTATCATATTATGATGCAAATGGGTTACTGTGTATGCTTTACTGGAGCCATCTTGCCAATTGTACCTTATAATGACCTTATATAGTGTTTTCTACATAATGTGTACTCTGTACTGCTTTTGCTAGTGAACATGTGTGGTAATTAGTTTGTTTTGATTGGTCAGTGGCGTATCTAGCGAGGTGCTCAGGGTGCTCGAGCACCCCCCTCAGCTGCTAGCTAGGCTCGCTTGTATAGTTATCTATCCAATTATTTAAAGCTGATCATCTAGCAAGCAATTATTACACTAATACAGAAAGAGCAGCATTGGGTCAGAGTTCAATAATCACATCGCGTGACATCGGCGAGGCGCATGCGCCCGGCACGTTTTTACCCTAAATAATGCACATCTCGATCTAAAATCTCTATGCTTCTTTATTCAGTCTGCACCAGTGTCTTCTCACTTCTGATCCTGTACGCTGGTAAAGTAGGGTAGCTAATACTTAGGCCATCATCTGGGTATAATAAAGAGGGTGTGGTTAATCAAAAGTGGGCGTAGTTCGCAAAATTTCGCGCGCGCTTACGCGCGCATTATCTAGCACCCTCCTAGTTCAAATTCTAGATACGCCGCTGTTGGTGGTGATGTTACCCAGCCAACAGACTTGTTTATGTTATGGCTTGAGTGGAGAAGTCAGTCTCTAGAGAGTGTGTACTCTTAGTGTGTGTGTGTGTGTGTGTGTGTGTGGGGGGGGGGGGGAACTCCTTGTAAATTAGGGATGATTCCTTTCATGTAGTAACATCTTGAAAATCCTCTGTCCCCTCTCTGATTAAATAACCTCTGTTTTTTTTTGCAGGCCAAAGGACTACACTTTAAACACACTGATAACTTCAACTACTGGCTGAGATCGATGGCTAAAGTTGGCCTCCCAAAGGTCAGTTCAGTATGCTGGCTGTGTACATGCTCTTATCTCTCAATAAAATGTATGAATGAAGGTTTTGTTACAGGTTGTAGTGCCTTAATTAAATGAATTTCAGTGAATTTGTAGTTGCAGTTTTGAATGTGGTTTTGTTACACACCTTATTCATTCTCAATCAGTTTTGTTACCGTGTTGGGTTTCATCATGCATGCGTACCCTTGAGGTGTGCTGTAAGTCAATACCAGAAACCTTTGGCAGTTGTGCTTTTCTAGGGTGTATTGAAGGATTGACTCATAAGCTTTCATGTGTAATGACTGTTGACATACTATCATGCTCTGAACACATATTGATATACATGGGAAGCCCGATAAAGATGAATGAATATGATGGTTATGTTTCAAAGTAGTGTTGATGTGTAGAAGTACTGTTCTCTACTGGATTTCAGTAATTATGTTGTTGGAGAATGTCAGGTCAATGTAGAGTCCATTGTAGGAATGATGTAGCTGTTATGTAGCATCATTTCAATACAATAGCGCCTGATTAATAAGTTGGAGAGAGAGAGGGGAGGGAGGGAGAGAGAGAGAGAGAGAGAGAGAGAGAGAGAGAGAGAGAGAGAGAGAGACCCCAATGAAGAGATGCTATGATTGCATAAAGAAATAAGTTGAAAACACTATCCTATGTGTGGTGTTGATAATGGTAGTGTAGGTATGTCTTTAGTGTGTAGTACTCACAGAATGATCTCATACTTTTGTAGTACTCCCATGTTGTTATACTCCTTTGTGTAGTTCTTCTACCCCACCACAACTGACTTGTACGATCGCAAGAACATGCCCAGAGTCATCTACTGCGTTCATGCACTCAGGTAAGAAAATGGCACGTTAATATTAATACATATAGTGTATCTCTATGCAGACCACTTTGATGGGCCCCCATATGCATAGGTGGTTCGTTGCATAGTTGGTTGCTATGGTGGGTTCCCCATAGCTGGTTGCTATGGTGGGTTCCCCATAGTTGGTTGCTATGGTGGGTTCCCCATAGTTGGTTGCTATGGTGGGTTCCCCATAGCTGGTTGCTGTGTTGGGCTCACCATGCATAAGTGGATGGTTGTTGTGGGTCACTGTGTTGGGTTCCCCATAGTTATCATTGTGTTGAGTTTCATAGTATTCATATTTTGTTGCTGTGCTCTTTGATTGAGGAGTTTTGTCTTGAAGTAAGTGTGGATTCAAGTCATAAGGCTGCAGTGCACTCTCTTCAGACAATGTACAAGTATTGTACTTCAGTATGTATACAAGCTGCAGTGTACATTACTAGCATAAGCCACTGTTGATACTCACTGTACCTCTCTCTATATCTATCTAAGCAGAATTCAAAGAGCACATAATTATCATGACTGTATGCTTCAGCAACTGCTTGACACAGTATTTCTTCCTGAAGGTTGCTCCTCAGTTTGTGTAGCCATAGAAATTCTGCTGGGCCACCCTTTACTACAGGTGGCTCTAGTCACTTCCTCCACTGTTATCTTCCGGATATAGTGATAGACATGTTTCAATTAGAGCCCACTCTGTCCATGTAACCATTGCACTGATTAATTAGAGCCCACCTTGTCCATGTAACTACCGACCATTACATTGCATGGCATTTTATGCAGTCTCTATCTGCACAAACTGGGCAAGGCACCACAGATAGAAGACCTTCTTGGCACTGCTACATTTACTGGTAAGTCATGACATATCAAGTTGTCTCATAAGTACTCTTGAACTAGTATGTATGAATTGTACTTTGCCTCAAAGTACTCCCTACTGCTACTGTACTTGCAACATCCTGAGTGAAGTAAATTTTCAGTTATGAGCTCGTGATTGAGTTAATTGCTATGGAATATAAATTTATGATCAGCTATAGACCATCTTTATGATAACAAAAGAGTCCAACGTTATGCAAACTCAGAAGTCTGCTGGCATAGCCTTTTTAATTAATACTGAGAGATTTTTGTGTGAGGTTTCATTTGTGCACACCTTGTTGCAGAGGAGGAGATTAGTACCATGCAGAAGGAGCTGGAGAAGTACGGTATAAACATGCCCTCTTTTGGAAAGATTGGAGGCATCTTGACCAATGAGGTGACTGCTTTAATACTAGTGTTATTGGACGTCGTTATTGTTTTTGTTGTTGTTGTTGTTGTTGTTGTAGCAGTACACTACTTAAATGCATTAGCATCCATACTACTAATGCTATTTTCACTTGTTTACTTGAATTTTTTTTCTTTCCTGTATGCAGATGACAGTGGATGAAGCAGCCATCCATGCTGCTATCATGGCTATCAATGAAGCGCTGGAGAAGGAGAACATTGATGACACGTTTGCTGCCCTCAGCAATCCCAACGCTTGTCTGAAGAAGCTGGATGAAGGCAATGCAGAGAGGTACCAGACCTCATTGCACCAGGCAAAGAAAGAAAAATGTGCCAAGAGTCAGGTACATAATATTATGTATGTATGTATGTATGTATGTATGTATGTATGTATGTATGTATGTATGTATGTATGTATGTATGTACAAGCATCAGTCTAACATAGAGACAAGTGCTACACACACCTGCTGGTATTACCACACAAGATCCACAAAATCTCTAACAAGCAGTAGTATCAAAGGATTTTATCGTCCTAAATGAGGCAGAGATTCACTTTCAGTCAAAAACTGATGCTATCATGTGGTAACGATATCATAGTTATGGACTGGGAAATTTTCCATTAGATAATAATTCCTGTTCATGTTAATTTATTTTCGTGGTTACAGCTTACTTGTAATTAGCTTTGTACAAGGTAATTAACCACCACCAAAATAAATTAACATCAAGAATTTCCGCATACATGGTAGTATCATACATACAGTGCATATGGTATTGTATGAAATTTAAAAAAAAATAATTCTAGAATGGTGATGTGGATGAGACTGAGAAGGATGTGTATGACACGATGCTGACCCACGGAGAGATACAAGATGGAGTGGACAATGTCAACACTGCAGTCAAGAGAGAAGAGGCTGAAGCCAAGTGTAAGTACCTCTCTCTGATCCAATGAGGACACATAGGCTGCCCCATATGGAGAGGTGTTTGCCGTTGTACATAACACAGTTTCTTACTAACAAGCAAGCAGCTGCAAAGTAAGAGCTCTTTTCTTTCTGTTTATAGTGCGTGAGGCAATGAGGGCTGTGAATGTAGCCATCCACTCTGGAGCTAAGACTGCTCTCCTCAGAAGTTTGCAGTCAGAGGACACTAGGTTCACTGACGTTGAACCCCAAAACATCCAGTGGTATGCTAATGTGTTATCAAAGGCCATCAGTGACAAGGCTGAATCCGAGGTAAGGATGGGTTGCATAGTTGCAGTGGTTATCATGATCCTTACTAGCTTCATCCCCAGGCTCTTGTGCCCATGGAAGAAGGAGGGGAAGAAAGAGAGCCTGATACACACTGACTGCGCATGCTCAGGTTTTTCACAGAAATCTGTTTGTATTCTTCTGTAGTTCTTCGGTTCATTCTATGTACAAATGCGTAATACAAATGATGTCATTATTCTCAAATGTCAACATAACAATGGCTGCTTGTTGTTCAGACTCTAGCATTCATAGCAGTGCTAGTTTGAAGAAGTACGGACTTGGAAGGTTAGGTTTTAGCGATCTCTCCTTGAAGGATGAGCAGCGTCTCTCTATCAGAGCTGTTTACGACGGAAGCAGCATATTCATGTGGCTACCTACTGGCTTTGGGAAGAGCCTGTGTTATCAAATCCTCCCTTTTGTGATAAACCAATTTGGCAATTCCAGAGCTGTGCTGTGCTGGTAGTTTCTCCTCTCTTAATAATCCATATTGTAGCATTATCACGTGTCATACAACGAGATAACATGCTGGGCAGCAGAAGTTGCACGTAACTCCATGCGCACGCGAGAGCCTGGGGGATGAGGCTAGATCATTACTTTGCTTGATGATCCTTACCCATTTTTGTGCCCTGTTCCATACCTGTTTTGTGATGTTACATGCAGGGCTGTGAGGTGTGTGAGTTGAGTCATCAGGAGATTCAAGCCATCATCAACATTGCCAATGAACTAGCTGAAAACACGAGACAGGGTTAGCAGTAACTGCGTATCTTTTTTTATCAGTTGAAAGTGCATGATAGTGATCAGCTGTAACCACACCACCCACACAGTTCATGGGATGGGATGCATAAGAATGTACCTTTTGGATGAAATTCAGCTCTGACTTGCCTTGCTCCCCTTAATAAGTGAAGCATGATTGTGGCTTTTGAACTACAGTTATATAGATATGTACTGCTTCTTACATGCCTTTCAACTTTTGTGAATGAAAACCCCTTACCATTTTTTATTCTTGCAAATGAAAACCCCTTACCAATTTTTATTGCTGTCTAGTTGAGGCAGCTGTTGCTGAGATAAATAGGGCAGTGGAAGGTGACTCTGAAGAAGAGATCCTCCAGGCACTACAGAATGAGAAGTTGGATCTTGCCGATGTTTACCCAGAAAATGCCCACTACTACCATCAAGGCTTGAAGGAGAGAAAGGCACAGAAGTTCAATTTATCAGAGGAAGAAATCCAAGAATGTATCAGAGAGATGAATGCCAAAGCAGAAATGGATAGGCTTGGTAAGGGGTTAACATAGGTACATATTATTTTTTGATGATTTAAGTGCAGTGGGACATAAATAATATGGAATTGTTAAGGGTTAACACAGGTACATATATGATGGAAAATATGGAATTGGTAAGGGTTGATACATGTACATGTTTGGGGCCGGGGGTGTGGGCAACATGGTTGGATACATGTGAATTGGTAAAGGGTAGATGTTTGGCATTGATATTACTAATGTATGCTATAGTGACAAGAGCTCTGGCCAGTGTGAACAACAGTGCGGAGGCTGGAGATGCCAGCCAACTCTTGGCAGCTCTGCAGAGTGACCTCATTGAAGTGGGCACCATCGATGAATCCTGCGCTGAGAGGTATCAGGCTGCTCTGACCGAAGCACGCAGGAACAACGGAGAGGAGCTCTCCCAAGAGGAAATCAGGAAGGTGATCGAGGATGTGAACGAGGAAGTCAGATTGGAAAGACTCAGTGAGTGAAAAAAAGGAGGATTGCATGTGGCTCTAGAGAATTATGAGGTTATAGCACCCCAAGCTAAAGTCTCTAATATGTTTAGCTTAGGAATGGCTGTCATGGTTTACTTTCCTTGAGTGGTCATAGAAGTACTTGAATGTTGTTCTCTATTAAATCTCTCCAGTGGCCAGTGCTATTGAAGCAGTGAACTCTTCGCTGGAAGATGGAGACACTGCTGCCTTGCTCGAGCACCTCCACAATCAGTATGGTGGGCTGGAGAATGTGCAGGACCACGAGGCCTTGCAGTACTTAAACGTCATGAAGGCTCTCAGACAGGCTAAGACAGAGGTGGGTATTAATAAGAATAATGAATAACCCTTTACCAAACGTTCTTTTAGCGTATTGGGTACCCAGATGCTCAGCTTTCAAAAGAAGAAATCCAGAGTGTTATCAATAAAGTCAATCTTCAAGTTGCAGATGCTGTAGAGTGTAAGTGCTATAGTGATAAAATTAGTAGGGGGCAGGCCCATTAGTGATTATTTGGACTATTGACTGCCTCATGAATGTATTTTATTTTTTTCCCCCTTTGTGTAGTGGCAGAGGCCATTTGTGCCATCAACAGTGCAATATCCTCAGGAGACCATGCAGCCACCCTTAGTGCCCTCAAAGCATCAGCTGCAGGCATCAGGTCCACCACAGACAACTGTGCTGAGACTTACCTGGAGAAGCTCACTGCTGCCAGGCAAGAGAAAGTGGACAGTGGTGAGTGGGCTGGGCTGGGCTGCATCAATTCTAAACTGTGTATGGTTTTCATTAGTAATAGCTGGTATCATTAGGGTGATGTACTTTGCTTGTGCTGTATGGGATTCTGTCTATGAGGGTAGAGTAGATCCAATGATCAAAATCTTGGCCATTAGCTTTGGTGTATTAGATAATGAAGTGTGCTTCTAATGGAAATAAAAGGCTGATGGCAGTGTGTATTATATGTCATGTGATGCAGGAGTGGAGGAGAGTGAGACTTGGAGTGAGCATAGGACGAGGGAAGGAGTCAGCTACTACCACAACTCCCAGACCGGGAACTCACAGTGGGAGAGACCAGCAGAGTTCAAAGGACAATCTAGGGATCTTGGCAGAGATGAAATCCAGGTTGGTCTTTTAGAATTTGGTTATATAATCCTTTTTGAGAGTTGGCGACCAGAGCCAAGCCCCTCAAAAGTGGACCTGTTTGTGTCTAACTCTGGACCTTAATTAGAGGAGTAAAACCTCTGTAATCAGTACCTTTATTGTGTCCAATTAGAGGAGTAAAACCTCTGTAATCAGGACCTTTATTGTGTCCAATTAGAGGAGTAAAACCTCTGTAATCAGTACCTTTATTGTGTCCAATTAGAGGAGTAAAACCTCTCTAATCAGGATCTTTATTGTGTCCAATTAGAGGAGTAAAACCTCTGTAATCAGTACCTTTTTTTGTGTGTATAATGTTCTACTTCATATTGTACACATTAGGGTGTTGTTACCAAGGTTACTGCTGATTTTGATCGGTGGACTCTGATGCAAGCGAATGAGCCACTGATCACGCAGCTGCAGGCTCGGTGGAAGGGGAATCTCATCCGCAAATCTTACCAGGACCGACTCCAGTACTTGAGGAGCAATGAAGATAAGGCTGTGAGACTTCAAGCCTATTGGAAGGGCTTCCGTCAGAGAAAAGCCTACCAGGAACGCTTGGCTTTCCTCAAGAAACAGGCTGCTGTAGCCGTGCGGGTAAATCCCTGTAATTAAGGAGGGGAATGGGTGTTTCATCTTTTTCCTTATTCAGATCCAAGCCATTGCAAGAATGTGGAAAGCAAGAAGAGCATATGTCGATAGAAGAAAATTCTTCAAAGATCATGTAAGAAGTCATAGTATATAACATGATAGTAAGGGACAGAGAACTCATTATGGCACCCAAGACTTGAGAATTGGTAGATGCTCAACTTTCCTAACTCTACCCCCTCTACAGGAAGCAGAGGTTATCAAAATCCAGGCCTTCCTCAGAGCCAAGAAAGCAAAGAAGGACTACACATTGCTGGGTAAGGCATGGTCCATGGGGATTAGCCAGTGATCCATGGGAAGGAGTACGCTATGTTGTTGCTATTTGGTATTCTTAGTGCAAGTTGATGATGGTACAGTTCCCCCAACCTCGACAGTCAGAAAATTTCTGGCACTGCTGGAACAGAGTGACCTGGACTTCAGTGAAGAATTAGGTACATACTTATTAAAAACTGTCAAGTTTTGTTTGTCAATTTTAGACTTTGTTTTACTCCATTGTATTCTCTTCTCTCTCTCCTCTCCCTCATTCTTCCTCCCACCTTCTCTCTCAGAGTGCCAGCGACTGAAGGTTCAAGTGGTGCAGGCAATCCGATCAAACCAGCAGCTGGAGCAGGACCTGGACGTCATGGACATCAAGATTGGTCTGCTGGTGAAAAACCGTATCACTCTTCAAGATGTGGTGTCCACCTCACAGCAGGTTAGACACAAAGACAAGAAAAGCAATCGTCACTCTATGCTTCTGGACGGCTCTGGAGTTGGGGTGGGAGGTCTCTCAAAGGCTAACCACGAGAAGATTGAGGTATGAACTAATACAAAAGGGAGACATGATAAAGGGTTGACATACAAGTAAGGTACGAGGTATGACAAGGTATCATGAATTGTAGTATGGGCTAGCCTGGGTATGACATGCAAGGTAAAGGGTGAATGAGTTATATGGTAAAGGATCTACATAATATTATTACTATTCCCTTTTTTGTAGGCATATCAGCACTTGTTCTATCTCCTGCAAACACACCCCAACTACTTTGCAAAACTGATCTTCGAAATGCCGCAGAACAAGACCAACCGATTTATGGAGAACGTGATTCTGACAGTATTCAACTATGCCCAGAACCACAGGGAACAGTACCTCCTCATCAAACTCTTTGATACTGCCCTCCAAGAAGAGATTGAGTACGTTTGAAGGATTACCTTTCAGAACTAGAAATGCAATACTTTCACTGAGATTTGGTTAACTGTTCACTAAGTCACCATTTATTTCTAGCTTTGCTGTTGAACTTTGTACTCTTGCATCCACCAGGTCCAAGGTTGACAAGATTAGGGACATTGTGACAGGGAACCCCACGGTCATCAAGATGGTGATCCACTACACCCGAGGAGAACGGGGACAGAATGTGCTGCGTGACCTGCTGGGGCCACTGGTAAAGGAAGTTTTGGACCAGAAGGACTTGATACTCAACACCGGACCTGTGGACATCTACCGAGCTTGGATCAACCAGATGGAGACACAGACTGGAGAGGCCACGTGAGTATGCAGTCAAAGACAAAACATGGCTAGAACTTATTCAGCTGAAAATTTCCTAAAATGGCCCTTTTTTGAGGTTATTTCTGTATATTATGTGCCTTGTATACTGCATTCCTGAGGTAGAAGTCACTAGTTTTTATATGTGCCTTGTATGTGTACTCTGTATATGGTAGAAGTCACTAGGTTATTTCTGTCTGTATATGTGCCTTGTTATCTCTGTGTATGTGCCTTGTTATCTCTGTATATGTGCCTTGTTATCTCTGTATATGTGCCTTGTTATCTCTGTATATGTGCCTTGTTATCTCTGTATATGTGCCTTGTTATCTCTGTGTATGTGCCTTGTATATTCCTGGGTAGAATTTTTCATAACTCTCAGATGTGAGGTCATGTGACACTTTCCCTCTACAGAAAGCTTCCTTATGATGTCTCCAATGACCAAGCTCTGGAACACGAGGAGGTCAAACAAAAAGTCCAGGAAACCATCAAACTTCTCAGCTCCCTGGCCAGCCGATTCCAACAATCTGTTATTGACAACATAGAAAAGATTCCGTGAGTGTATAAACTCTTTACCAAAACAATATGTAGCATGCATGCAGTGATTTTTGTGTGATGACCCTTTACCACATCCCAGGTATGCTATGAGGTACATAGCCATGCGCCTGCGTCTTCTCCTCCATTCCAAGTTCCCTGATGCCCAAGAGGATGAGATTCTGAAAGTGGTGGGGAACCTGGTGTACTACCGCTACATGAACCCAGCCATTGTGGCACCAGATGCCTTCGACATCATTGACGTGGGAGTGGACAATCAGCTTACCCCTGAACAGGTGGGTGTGGTTTGGGTATGGCTTTTGTACTACCAACAGTTTTATATTATACATTATGCTTTCTAATGTGCAGAGAAGAAACCTTGGCTCCATTGCAAAAGTGCTTCAGCATGCTTCTGCTGGAAAACTGGTATGTGGTAGAAGCGAGACTTGAAGATACGAACAGAATCATGATCATACAAATATTTTACTTGATCATTTTTTTTCTTTCTTTCTTCAGTTTGAAGCTGAGAATGCTGCTCTTTCTCCCATGAACCCATACATCAAGGAGGCTTTTTCAAAGTTCAAGTGAGTGTGGGAATGATGTTTCCTAATTCTCTGCCAAGAAAATGTGCATGCACTGTAGTGATATCCCCCCTAATCGTCCAGTCATAAAAAATCAATGTGCATGCACTGTAGTGATGTTCTCAAAATTGTCCAGCCACAAAATGTGCATATACTATAGTGACGTTCCTGTTCCCAAATTGTCCGGCCGCAAAGCATGGATGCACTGTAGTGACATTTCTGTTCACAAATCATGCAGCCACAAAATTAATGTGCATGTAATGCAGTGATGGGCCACAAATGTGCAGTGATATTCCCTAAATGGTCCGGCCACTAAATGTGCATGCACACGATATTCCGCAAATGGTCTGGCCACTAAATGTGCATGCACAACAGTGATATTCCCCAAATGGTCCAGCCACTAAATGTGCATGCACAGCAGTGATATTCCCCAAATGGTCCAGCTACTAAATGTACATGCACAGCAGTGATATCCCCCAAATGGTCCGGCCACTAAATGTGCATGCACAGCAGTGATATCCCGCAAATAGTCCGGCCACTAAACGTGCATGCACAGCAGTGATATCCCCCAAATAGTCCGGCCACTAAATGTGCATGCACAGCAGTGATATGCCCCAAATGGTCCAGCCATAAAATGCTTACATAAGTAGTTGCACTATCAATTCAACTTGGTATATTTGAAGTGGTCACATCAACGTGAACGACATTAGCTACTTCTTGTTCCTTTACTTTTAGGGAGTTCTTCCTGAAAGCTTCGACGGTTGACCCTCCAGGTATCAAACTGGGTATTGATGAGTACTCTGATGTGACCATGCTCGCTAAACCAGTCATTTATATCTCCATCAAGGAAATCTGCTCCACACATTCTGTACGTTACTAATTATCTGAACTCCACATGAATATCATGATAACATTTCTAGTACGTAGTACTTGACTAATCCAAATTTAAATGTAGTTATTGATTGACCATGAAGAAGCAGTTGCTCCCGACCCCAAGGACCATCTTCATCTCATTCTCAAAGATCTCGGTCCTTCACCTTCCATTGAATCTCTCATCGGTCAGTATAAAGTGTGATCCTCTTACTTACATATGTTCCATGTGTTGCTCTACTTGATCAGGGGGTGTGAGAGATACCATACCTGGAGAGGATCGTGATGACCTGATAGCACAGGCAGGCAAGCAGGAAATCCCTCTCACGCTCACTAACAAGTTTGAGAGCTTGGCTGATGAAGACACCTCTGACATGAAGCCTCTTTTTGTCAGGTAAGTTACATTTTACAACCCCTCAATGCAGAACTCAAAGAGATATCTCTAAAAATCAGGACACATAGTATAGTCAGGACACTCTATAGTCGGGACACTATAATCAGGTCACATCTATTGTCGGGACACTCCATAATCAGGACACATCTATAGTCAGGACACTCACACTATAATCAGGTCACACTCTATAGTTGGGACACTAATCGGGACACTATAATCAGGACACTTTTTTCTTGTTCCATACACTAGTAGATCTGTGTCCATAAGTCTCCATATTGAAAGCCTTCATTGTGTTACACATACTTAGTGTTGACATGGTGTACCCAGGGTGTTGACATGGTGTACCCAGGTTGTTGACATGGTGTACCCAGGGTGTTGACATGGTGTACCCAGGTTGTTGACATGGTGTACCCAGGGTGTTGACTTGGTGTACCCAGGTTCTACTTCTATTAACTTAGAAGGGCAGTATTAAATCCCCCTCCTGTGTGAGATGACTTTGTATTATTACTTTGTTAGAACGAAGCGTATGGTAGTGGATGTACTGAAGGTGCAGCCCGGAGAGACACTGACGGACGTTCTCTACACCCCTGCCACTCCCGAACAGGAGGCAGAGCACCAGGAACTGCTCCAGCAGCGAGAACAGGCTGCCCTCGAGAACAGCCAGCGATCAAAGATGCTCAAGAAGTCAGAGTCCATGCACGGAGACAGAAAGTAAGTCAGTGTACTTACTACTTAGAGCCATCAATTTTTTTCAATTCACGCATCTTTTGTTTAATTTTGGTGCCCCATAATGTTAACTTATGCTGTACTGCAGAATGCAATATTATTGCCTCACAATGTTTGCTCTCTTTGTGTGCTCATAATTGGTATTCACTCTTGCTTTGTGCCTCCCCCCCCCCCCCCCCCCCCAGCCTGCCTTTAGAAGGAATGAAGAGGAAGATCATGCGAAACCTTCGTACCCTGGAGCAGGAAGGGATGGTAAATAGTAAGAATGACTACCAGGAAATCATCAATGCCATTGCGAAGGTATAATTATATGAATGAATTCCCCTCAATGTTGGTACAATACCCTCGTATCAGCTATTGTTCCAATTATAGGACATTAGGAACCAACATCGTTACCGTCAGCAGCGTAAAATGGAGCTCCAGCGTCTGTTAGAGACTCTTGAGAAGCTGAAGAGGAAGGCAGGATTCTACGAGGAGCAAATGGACTACTACCAGCAGTATGTGAAGGCATGTCTGGACCAACTAGCCAAGGCTGGGGGTAAGGTCAGAGTCCATGGCCCAGGGGAGCAAGGTGGTGCAGGATTCAAGAAGCAGAGCATCAAGTACAATGCTCACAAGCTGCATGAGAAGGGAGTCATTTTGGAGATCGAGGGACTTCCAAATCATCAGTGAGTAGTGTACCAGGAGCAATTTCTGTATTGGTCAAATTTCCAAATAATGAACACCAGCCTTTTATTATTTATCCTTTCTTTGAGATAAAAGGTCATTGTGCATATCTTGCTTGTTTCTGCAGGTTCAGAAATGTCAGTTTTGAGATCACTTCCATCGATGTTGGTGTCTTTGAGGTAACAGGCAGATTCTTGGGACGGCAGATAGAAAAAGTGGAGCTGGTCTTCCAGGTAGGTCCAATGGCAGGAGTGATACGAGTAGTGTTGGGAGGTGTCTAAGAAAGAAAGAAAGAAAGAAAGAAAGGAGACTATTTTCATTCTATCATTTTCCTTAGGACTTGTTGCAGCTGCAGTATGAAGGTCTTGCTATCATGAAGATGTTCGGCCGTGCAAAAATCAATGTGAACTTGCTCATTTATCTCATTAACAAGAAGTTCTATGGTCGAGTATTATGATTTGGGACTATATTTTGGAACTGTGTAATTGTAATAATTTCCTCTTCAAATTGATTATAGATTTATTGTACAATTAGAAACAAGCTGCATCAAATTTTAATAAATATAGTGAAGAATTTGTGAATCATGATACATGTTACAAGGTTCTTCCCAGTGAAACTGATCAGAGCAGTGCTTGACTACCACATTAAAGGATTTTGATATTTTAAGAAAAATGGGCCGCCATTGTAGTGGTGTTGCACCAACACCCTTTGGGGAGAACCTTGCATCATATACAATAGTGAAAATAGTTTATTCCTTGGATGAAGGAGAATTCCCTAGACCTTTTGAGGAGGTTCATTTGCAGAAGCTTTTGAGTGGTGGTCTAGCCAAGAGTGGTGTGTGTAAGGCAAAAGAAGTAGGTTTGTAGATACTTTTCTCTGTGTGACTGGTCAGTGATGGTGTACATAATTATGAGGTGGTACTTTCATTGGTACTTCTTGGAGTGATAGAGGAGCTCCACCACTTTCTCTGTGTATATTGGCCACGGGGTACAGGATTCTCATTGGTGGTCAGGTGAAATTTGAAGAATCGAGACAGTTATAATGATCAAGGTATGAAATGAATGCAAATAGCTAGACTAAATTTAGCTAATGACCCCTACCTAGCAGCGCACTTGAGGACTTATGTAGTTAGTCTATTGAGAGTTCTTGGGTTTATTTTATGTCAGGAAACACAAGGGAAATCTCTTATTTTTCATAGTGTTATTAAGCTAGCTTATGCTAGCAGCTTGTGGGTTTTAGCACTCCAATAATAACAATAAGGTCACATCTGTGATAGGGTAGCTACTCTTAAGTATATGATCAATGTATTTGTTTAGTTCTCCATCAAAGTGAAAATGAAAAGAAAAGATTATTGTATCAACCATGATCTGATAAACTGTATTGTGAATAAATAATGGTCACTAGCCAAAAACATTGCAGTGACTAGTTAGCACACACAGAACAAGTAAGTGGATCACAGTAGCTAGAAGTTTTGTACAAAAATGATATACATGTTTGTGGTGTTTCTATGTTGGTCTATGCTAGGACTGATGACTCATTGTGCTGAAAAACATGAACCGTCGGTATCGAAACTAAACTCTGAAGCAATGGCTGGCTTCGTTAGTGATCGTATCTCGTCCTGTTCCAATGACAACCCAGAAACAGGCTGTCCTCCAGGACTTTTCTGTAATGAAACATGTAAATGTGGTCACTACCCATACAGAAGTATGAAGTGTGATGAGGTCAAGAGCACCTCGGCCGTCTTGGATTGCTATTGTGCTACATTTGATGAAACCAAGAACGTAACTTTACTTGGTGCGTGCATATACAATTGCGGATATTTGGATAAGGATCTGGTCGACAGTGTATATCACCCACTTCCGAACAGTACCAAGCAAAATAACACCGTGTGCATGTCATTTCGCAGAACTGGAGCACTTTGTGGCCGTTGTTTGCCTCATCACTTTCCTCTGGCCTACTCTTTTGATATGAATTGTGTCCAGTGCTCACATGTCGGCTGGAACTGGGGTAGATACATCATGGCAGCGTATCTCCCGCTAACGCTATTCTGCACCTTGGTCTTCTTCTTTCAATTAAATGCTGTTACCAGTCACTTGCACCCGGTCATCATGTACAGCCAGGCCATCTCATTGCCTGCCATGTCTCGTCTACTGATTTTATCTGTGCGTACACAGGCTGCATACCAATCACAAGTGCTCTTAAAGATTCTCTTGTCTCTTTACGGGATATGGAATTTGGACTTCTTCCGGCCATTTTACTCTGATATCTGCCTTGGGATAGGTCTTCTTCCAACACTAACTCTGGACTATGCCATTGCTGTCTATCCATTCATCCTCATGGCAATATCTAGCCTACTGGTACACTTTTACGATAAAAAATACAGACTTCTCCTCCTCTTGTGGAAGCCATTTCGAGCTATGTTCCTGTTTTTCAAGATGAACTGGAATATCAAGACTTCTATGATCGATTCTTTTACCACTTTCTTCTTTTTGTCGAATGTTAAGTGCCTCAGTGTGACTTTTGATTTGCTGGTTCCTGTACACATATATGAACTCCACCAAGATGGCAACAAGCACACATTCGGGCTGTACTATTCCGGGGACACAGAATATCTTGGTAGAGAACATCTTCCATATGCCATCCTTGCCATGATTGTCTTTACAGTATTTGTCACTTTACCATTTCTTATTCTTGCCCTTTATCCATGTGCCTTCTTCCAGAAGTTCATGAACTGTATTCCCATCCACTGGCATATCTTGCGTACCTTTATGGATGCCTTCCAAGGCTGTTACAAGGATGGAACTGAACCAGGCATTCGGGATTGCAGGTGGTTTGCAGCATCCTTCTTTTTTGTCCGTTTCTTGTTCTTTGTGATTTGTGCCATTACTCAAACATCTGCCTACTTCTTCATCAGTGCTATTGTTCTCTTGCTATTTGCCCTCCTAATCATCAATATACAACCTTTTAAACGTCCCATGGCCCATTACTCGAAGATCAATGCCACATTTTTCACTCTCCTTGCTATAAACTACATTACTCTGTGCGGTTTGGACACAGCAAGTATCAAAATCGAACAGTTTGTCACAGTCTTTTCCATTCTTATCATGATTACTGGGATCATTCCTCTTCTCTATGCACTGATGATAATTGCTTATTGGGCTTTCTCGCAGAGGAGATTTAGGTTCAGGCTGGCTAACAAGATCAGGGGCTGGAGAAGAGGATACAGCTCAATGGAGGAGGAGCACATTGACACAGAGCGATACACAGCTGTAGATCAATCAGACAATAATATGGCTGTATTTTGAGACAATTATGCTGGACTATGAAATTAGGAAGACCACTAGTATAAAATGAGTATAGTCATTAATGATTTCTTCACATCATCATGTAGCTATAGTTACAGCTAATGATGACATCATAAGGCAGATGTAAGTAATATGGAGTAGGGGTAATTCTAAGCTTTGAAGAGCTATTTTGATATAACTTGGAGAGTGGTTCCCCTTTGATGAAACCCAATTGCACCACATGTTTACCCACCTGGAGGTTGGATGGAAATAGCCATATTAGGTAGAGTGGTTGTCACATGGTGGACTCCCATTAGCTAATAGCTACTAGGAAGAGAAGGGAAATATTTCTTGAGACTGTTCTATTGAATATGTTTTTTTTAGCTTTATTATTGATGTTAATCGTGACCTCCCAAATGATGGAGGGACGAGGTGACCCGGCAGTGGCTAAGAAGTCTCACCTCTCCTCCTGGAGGGAAGGCTTCTCTCAGCTGGAGAACTCTACTCAGGAAGGTCACCAGCAACTGACCAACCAGGTGGAGCAGTTATTGCAATTTCTGAATGTAACAATGGATAAAGTGACCCAGTCTAATGAAGAAGGTCTCCATCACCTTGCTGACCTAGTGGAACAGAAAATACAAGAAGTTGAGATGAAAATGATGCAAATTGAAGCCAAAATGACATCAAGTTTGAATCAGACAAAGGAAGAGATACTTTCTGAAGTGTCTGCACTCTTATCCAAATCTTGGAATGAGAATGAAGAATCCTATACGAAGAAGAATGACTCAAGTCTGAAAGAAGCTCATATAAACGAAATGATATCAAGCTTGAATCAGACCAAAGAGGAGATACTCTCTGAAGTATCCTCCCTCCTTGCTCCAATCTTGTCTCAAACCCAATGCCAGATCACTTTGGGTTCAGCCTGTAACCCTGCTGTCTCCTGTCAGCATATAAAGAACAATCTTGGTGTTTCCAATCCACCCTCAGGCGATTACTACATTCGTAACTCCACAGGTAGTATTGTGCGTGTGTACTGTGACATGACGAGGAGTTGTGGTGGGGTCAGTGGAGGGTGGATGAAAGTGATCAGCTTTGATATGGACAATCCTTCACATTCCTGTCCAAGTGGACTGCAGTTCTTCACCAATGTCAAGAGGAGGTGTGGCATAGGAAGTGACAGTGCAGGGTGTGCTTCCACTGTGTTCGGAGTCCATGGAGTCCCTTACCAGAAGGTGTGTGGGAAGGTAATAGGCTACCAGAAGGCGACTACTGATGCATTTCTGAATTTTAATCTGCATTCTATTGAGGGTGCTTATATTGATGGAGCTAGTCTCACACATGGGCGTAACCCACGTCATCACATCTGGACATTTGCTAATGCACTTGATGAAATCTACAGACAAGAAGCTAGGCCATATGTTTGTCCCTGCACTTACAGGGAAGGATCCACATCTCCAATCCCATCATTTGTCGGAAACGATTATTTTTGTGATACTGGTTCCAAGAGTTATGTAGGGTTTAATGTGTTTTATGGAGATGACCCCCTTTGGGATGGGGCTGGATGTGGGGGGTCAAGCACCTGCTGTTCCTTCAACAATCCTCCGTGGTTTATGAAGCAGCTCTCCTCCAGCACTAGTGATGACCTTGAGTTGAGGGTGTGCAGGGATCAAGAACGAAGTGATGAAGATGTTAGCATAAAGAGTGTGGAACTCTATGTCCAATGAAGATAAGAAAGGCTGCACCATGATACTAAGTAGCTAACTACACAAAGATGTGTTGCAATAGCTAGACACACTTTTAATTATGTAAGTAGTAATCATCCATACCATAACTTCATATATATAGCTGGGTCTCAAGGGAGTAACGTAAGGCAGATATAAGTAATATGGAGTAGTGGTAATTCTAAGTCTCTATGTAGCTATTTTAATGATATTGCTATAAATAGTGAAGCTTGGGGAGAGGATGGTAACTTCCCCCTTTGATGAAACCCAATTGCACCACATGTTTATGTGATAAAGTCGCCTGTCAGGACGCGATGCAGAAGTCAAATATCAGTAAAATATTAATAGTAGAAGTAGAGTTTCAGGATGACACACAAACAAAAACGAGCTCTCTATTCATCTATATCTGTCCTTTTTATACCAAGTCACTACCACTCTAGAACACATCAAAGAGTTACAGATTAACACAGACAAAGATTCACAAGCACACAGAGAATGATACAATTTTTAAACTTAACACACAGAAATGATAATTAGGTTACAAACATACAAACAGAAGTGTTGAACATACAAGGTCCAGAGTTCATCACAGTTTACATATCCTGTCCACCTGGAGGTTGGATGAGTTGCATGAATTTGCCATATTAGGCAAAGTGGTTGTCACATAGTGGACTCCCACAGCTATAGCTAGCTAAATACTAGGAAGAGAAGGAAAATATTTCTTGAGATTCTTCATTGAAGATGTTCGTTTTAGCTTTATTGTTGATGTTAACCATGACCTCCCAAATGGTGGAGGGACAAGGTGATCCTGCAGTGGCTAAGAAGTCTCACCTCTCCTCCTGGAGGGAAGGCTTCTCTCAGCTGGAGAACTCTACTGAGGAAGGTCACCAGCAACTGACCAATCAGGTGGAGCAGAAATACAGGAAGTTATCGCAACTTCTGAATGTAATGATGGATAAAGTGACCCAGTCTAATGAAGGTCTCCATCAGCTTGCTGACTTAATGAAACAGAAGGTACAACAAGTTGAGATAAAAATGATGCAAAATCTGAATGAAGTGAGAGAGATTGAGAATGCAACTAGGAAGGAATTGACCCAGTCTACTGAGGAAGGTCTCCAACAGCTGACTGACCTGGTGGAACAGAAAGTACGACAAATCGAGATGAAAATGATGCAAAATCTTAATGAAATGAGAGGAATGATATCTAGTCTGAATGAGACGAAGACTGAAATTGGGGTCAAAGTGATGTCAATTGAAGCCAAAATGATGTCAAGTTTGAATCAGACAAAAGAGGAGCTACTCTCTGAAATGTCTTCTCTCCTTGCCGCTCCTATCTTGTCTCAAGCCCTTTATCAGATCACTTTGGGTTCAGCCTGTAACCCAGCTCTCTCCTGTCAACAGATAAAGAACAACCTCGTTGGTGTTTCCAATCAACCCTCAGGTGATTACTACATTCGTAACTCCACAGGCGGTATTGTGCGTGTGTACTGTGACATGACGAGGAGTTGTGGTGGGGTCAGTGGAGGGTGGATGAAAGTGGTCAGCTTCGACATGGACAATCCCTCACACTCCTGTCCAAGTGGACTGCAGCTCTTCACCAACATCAAGAGGAGGTGTGGCATAGGAAGTGACAGTGCAGGGTGTGCTTCCACTGTGTTTGGAATCCATGGAGTCCCTTACCAGAAGGTGTGTGGGAAGGTGATAGGTTACCAGAAGGGGAGTACTGACGCATTTTGGAATCATCTCCAAAATTCTGTCGAGGGTGCCTATATTGATGGAGCTAGTCTCACACATGGGCGTAACCCACGTCATCATATCTGGACATTTGCTTCGGCACTTGATGAAATCTACAGACAAGAAGCTAGGCCATATGTTTGTCCCTGCACTTACAGGGAAGGATCCACATCTCCAATCCCATCATTTGTCGGAAACAATTATTTTTGTGATACTGGTTCCAAGAGTCATATGGGATATCATGTGTTTTATGGAGATGACCCCCTTTGGGATGGGGCTGGATGTGGGGGATCAAGCACCTGCTGTTCCTTCAACAGTCCTCCGTGGTTCATGAAGCAGCTTTCCTCCAGCACTAGTGATTACCTTGAGTTGAGGGTGTGCAGAGATGAGGTCAGAAGCAATGAAGATGTTGGCCTAAAGAGTGTGGAACTATATGTGCAATAAAGATGAGAAAGGCTGCACTGTGATACTAAATAGCTATACAGTGGTGTGTTTATATGTAATTATAACAGTTTACTAACTTTCTGTGTGATGGTGTATCCAGTATTAATTGAATAACTTTACAGAAGGCAGCTGCATAGCACCATCTCCAAATTGTCCCTCTATCATCCCTTTTCCGGCAGACAAAGATAAAAACCTTGAAGCATTAGATTGGACAAGAGATTCATAGTCTCAGTGTACGTAATTCCAAGGATGGAATAACACCTCTTTGAGATTCTACTTGGATGATATTCATTATGTTTTTTGTTAGAGCTCAGCAATATTAGAATTCACTCCATATTTAGAATCACCACTCTAGCTACCTTATCTACACCACATCATGTGGGGGTGAGTTATTACAACTAACTGTACTCATATTTGACAAAGTAGTTCATCAGGACTGGTACATAGCTAGCTAAACAGCTAGTCTAGAAGAAAACACTTCTTGAGACTGCTCTATCAAAGATGTCCTTTTTAGCTTTATTGTTGATGTTAACGTTAACTGTGACTTCCCAAATGGTGGAGGGACAAGGTGACCCTACAGTGGCTAAGAAGTCTCACCTCTCCTCCTGGAGAACTCTACTCAGGAAGGTCGCCAGCAACTGACCAACCAGGTGGAGCAGTTATTGCAATTTCTGAATGTAACAATGGATAAAGTGACCCAGTCTAATGAAGAAGGTCTCCATCACCTTGCTGACCTAGTGGAACAGAAAGTACAACAAGTTGAGATGAAAATGATGCAAATTGAAGCCAAAATGACATCAAGTTTGAATCAGACAAAGGAAGAGATACTTTCTGAAGTGTCTGCACTCTTTTCCGAATCTTGGAATGAGAATGAATATTCCTCTACAAAGAAGAATGACTCAAGTCTGAAAGAAGCTCATATGATATCAATGGGGAGATACTCTCTGAACTGTCTTCTCTCCTTGCTCCAATCTTGTCTCAAGCTCAATAGCTACCACCAAATCACTTTGGACTCAGTTTCAACCCAGCTCTCTCCTGTCAGCAGATAAAGAACAATCTTGTTGGTGTTTCTAATCCACTCTCAGGAGATTACTACATTTGTAACTCCACAGGTGGTATTGTGCGTGTGTACTGTGACATGATGAGGAGTTGTGGTGGGGTCAGTGGAGGGTGGATGATAGTGATCAGCTTTGACATGGATAATCCCTCACATTCCTGTCCAAGTGGACTGCAGTTCTTCACCAATGTCAAGAGGAGGTATAGGCGGTGGAACAGGTCAGGCCAGTCAGGCCCAGGCCTGACCAATATTTTGGAAATATAAGTTAATGTATTATGTTAAATTCAGTGGCTATCTATCAATAACAAAAGAAAGTGTCCTATGATGCTTGAATAGCTATAACAAATTGTAAAGCTTCAGTGATCTGGAGGCCTGATCAATCGAATCTTGCTTCCAACACCTCTGGGAGGTGTGGCATAGGAAGTAACAGTGCAGGGTGTGCTTCCATAGTGTTCAGAGTCCATGGAATCCCTTACCAGAAGGTGTGTGGGAAGGTGATAGGCTACCAGGAGGGGAGTACTGACACATTCTAAATTTTAATCTGCAGGAGGAGGACTGCACACCAGCAAAGTATCAAATTCCCATGGATATATAGAAACTCTGGTTAAAAATGCAAGGATATCTGTTCCTCTTCAGCGTTTGCTTAAATTTTTTTAAAATATGAATTACAATAACAAGAATTAAATACTTCTTAAATCAATTTTAAATTCATCCTGACATACATGGTTGAATAGCTATCATAATCATCTTTATAGCTTTGACTGTGCATGTGTTTAGTAAAAATCTATAATTTGTTGTTCTCGCTGTTTAGCTGCATCAAATAGTTTCTTGTCAGTGTCTCCATCTGTATCTTCCATGCGTTTATATCCCATGAATTTCTTTCTCCTGATCTGGAAAAATGATTTCTGTTTTCTTGAATTAGCACATCTGTAGCTGCAGTGGTAAAGCAGTATCAGGAACAGTGCAAGGATGGCTGCACTCACTAGGAAGACATAAGCTCCACGGGAAGTTGATCCAAAAATGAAATATAACTCTATGATTAGCCAGTAGTCCACCATGAATGCTGTATCCATGAACCCAACAATAAGGTTTTTGAATGGACGGCAGAGGGTTTGTAAAAGGATGAATATCATGAGGATGATAAGATGAATAGCCAGCATAGTTTTGGTGTTAGTTCCTTGCAGAGCACCGTTGACTACGAATAAGGTGACAGTAATCCAGAGGCGGAGTCCAAACCAGAACCTCCACTTATCCTTGAAAGGGCCACCATAAGCATCAATGAAAGGCTTGAATCCGTTAACCAGTTTGAATCTCATGAAGTAGTGAGAGAAGGTGGTGAGAATAGTGTAGGGAAGCAGGAACAGTACAATGAATGCTGTTGCAAGAAATAGATAGAAACCGTGTAAACCATGGCCATAATCTTCACCGGTGAAATACCACACTGTTTTCTCACTGACATTATTGTTGTCATAAACAGAATACAGTGTAGAGGGACTGAAGATATCGATCACTGTACGTAGGAGTTTAGAATAAGAGAGATAGAGCAATGTGGCTAGAACTTGCACTGAGGAATTTGATATGAGATTAGAGATTCTGACAGAATACTTTGATATGATGATCATTCCAATGACAATGCTCCACAAGTACACAGGAAATACAAACTGGAATCCTACTCTAGCAGTAGTAGTCATTCCCTTATAGAAGCAGAGTGGAAACCCCAAGTCAAGGTTGAGCAGTGAGATTACAATACGAAAGAAGGCTAAATATGGTCTGTTGTAACCTTGTGTCAGTTTATCCATAGATAATCCCAATATGTTGGCATAGAATATGACTCCATTGATAGTGCCTGTGGCTACAGTGAGTCGTAATGCAAAGAGAAGCACTACTAGAATGAGTCCAGCTAAAGCATACATTGGTAGAGTGAGGAGATAGAGATCAGTACAATGACTGTAACATGTGTCAGATCCAAATACAGCACAGTTATTCTCCTTGCACTGACCACACAAGATTCCTGTGCGGCTGTTGAGGCAGGATAGGTCAGCAATGGACTCATTTATAACAACTTTATGGAATTTAGTGTTGCAGTAGTTAGGTGGACAGTTACGAGTGAAGAGGATGGTCGATGTGTTGTGACTGCATTCCTCACAGCCAGTCCAGTAACCTGGTGGACTTATAAAGACTCGGGTGTCTATATCACACATGTAGTTGTGATGATGTAGTGCTCGTGTGCAGTTGCAGTAACCTTCCTCAGTTGATAAGTGAAAACCAGGAGGACAGAACGCATCAACAAACACATAAAAACCTAGTGAACCAAAAAAAAAATAATTATAACGATTGATGATAAAACAAAGTTCCATCTGCTCCTTGTTTTGGAATATAACTGACAATGTTGAGTTGCTCGAGTGTAGTGTGGAATCAAGGTTGTTAATAATCAGCCCAGGATTGGAACAGCTTACCTGTCGTACACTAAATGCTTCACTACGTGTATGCATGATTGAAATGGCTGTCTCCCCTGGATATGTATGGAAAGCTGAGACATAATTACCATCGTGTATAAATAAGTCCATATACTTGCAATCCCATCGCTTTCCATGTAACTGCATGCAGAAACCATTGGGGAGGGAGGTGAACTTATCAAACTCGTTCATTTCTCTCAATATCGTATCATAGAGTGTAGTTGAAGCATATTGTAAATGATCAATATCCCAGTCAAGTGAATTGAATAAAAAGTTCAGAGTTATTTGATCACTGATGATGCTTAATGATGGTGCATATAACGAATTTGGTAGGTTGAAATTATTAGTGTTATTTTCGAAATAGAGTGCAACTTTCATCTCAGTGATGTTGTCAAGCGAATAGATTTTTTCAGGCATGATTTGTATGGCACTGAATTGTCTATCAAGGGGTGCATATATAGCACTTCCTTGAGTGGCACTGTTATTGTAGAAGTAAGCTTCCAGAGGTTCCTTCAAAAAGAGTGCTGAATCCTTGTCTAATATCAGCCCTCCACCACGACCATAGTCAGTGTGGGAACCACTAATAGTGAAGTTTCCAGTGATGGTCAAATTACTCAACTGGACACTGATTATGTTTCCACCATTGATCATAAAAAAGTTTGTACCACTCACACTCATGGTGACATTTACAGAACCAAAGAAAGCTATTGCAGTCAAAGATCCTGGAGATAATCCATGGTAGTGCATATGTGCATTGACTATATCAATATGGAGTACTTTGTCATTTGGTGTATTGTCTATCAGTGGGTCATAAAAGACTCCTGCCTGTAGTATCATGTCATATAGACCTGCATTACTAGAATGGCTTGAATTGGAGACTAACTCCTTCATGCACCAAGATACATTTTCCATTACTATTTGATGCGATATCTCTCTGGACCTCTTCTCAATGTCTAACCAAATAGAAGACTCATCGGAGTTCACCATAGTGGTTTTGTACAGTGCGAATGAAGTGTTCTTTATCATGAAGGATTTTTTCACAACTGTAGTATTAAAGGAGTGAGTTTCTTGGTAGAGAATGTTAAGTTTTAAAGGCACATCACGATCGTTAGATACATCCTCACTGTTCAAGCAATACTCATAAGGTAACCCTTGGAATACAACTTGAGAGTCAGTTATGCTATTAAGGAATATAACAGTTAATACTATTTTGGGGCCAATCCAATCCTGTGGGTGGTCAGCAGCTGGTCTCATATTCATGTCCACATTCACATCAAATTGTTGCTGTGATACTATTAAAGTGAACCAGCCTTTGATCCAGGAAATTGGTATTGAATTTTCATTGGTGGAAGTATCTTGTGGTGTAGGAAGTGGAGATATATAGACTGTAGCATTGTATTGAATGTGTAGATCACAATCTGATCTTGATGAAGAAGTTATAGCACTGTCTGTATAGTAAAGCAGAGTTTTCATTTCAGGCATTGCAGCAGAAGTGATGATACTGATGCTGCTATGGCCACACAAGTTCACTCCTATCATGCTAAATTCACTGGCATTCTTACTAGGTATTAAGTTCCACAGTGTTATGTTATAGCAGTGGTTGAAAATGAACACTGTCCTTGTATTGTCATACAATAAATTCTGGTCAGTATCATTAACATAGCTCAAAGCTGGTGCTGGAATATCACCTGCACAATCTTTGAACACGACTGAGCTTATGTTTAGATTAGTGACATTAAAGAACCCAAATCCCCCTGATCCTGGGAGGCAGCGAACTTCAACATAATCTCTTCCTACTTTCATCAACTCTTGCAGTGGAGCAATTGTGATATTAGTGGTGTTCTCAATGAGACAAAACTTCCCTCCATCGATCATCAGCAAGGATTTGTTGAGTACGAGGTTGGTATTGGGAGAGATAGTTCCACTGGGAGAACACAGATACTTTCCCAGACTTTCACCATCATTGATGAACACTGTTTCAGCTGGTGAACTAGCAGCCAGTATGCTCATCATAAGCATTATAAATAACTCATCCATTGGCATTGTGTGATAGTTTTAGCTATCACAGTGTCATATGATTTCCTAATCACCTGGTATGATGTCATGTGACCTTACTATACAAACACCATGGCATTATATGGTAGCTAGAGTATACAGAGGTTAAAAAGGCATTATCAAATGTTCCTTATTTAGAGGGTTTCCTCTCTTCAGAGTGTCCGGGTTTCCTCTCTTCAGAGTGTCCTTTATTTGGGGATTTCCTGTCCTTTATTTGGGGGTTTCCTGTCCTTTATTTGGGGGTTTCCTGTCCTTTATTTGGGAGTTTTACTGCATGTATTCAGTACTAGTATGTAATAAACTAATGAAATGCAGCTAAACTACGTTTAATGTATTTAATGAACGGGCTTGTTAAGAACTCAATACGATCTGTTATCTTAATATCCTCATATACCATTTGTGTAGGAAATTATGGGACAGAGTTCTCTCAATAGGTATTATGAAAAATCGTCATAATATAATAATTATTGTGTATGATGCTCTTGCTCTTGAACGATCATACACATTTTCCCAAAATTCGAAATTCACCCCCCAATTTTTCATAATACCTATTGAGAGAACTTTGTCCTATAATTTCCTGCACAAATGGTGTACGAGGATGTAATTCTATCAATCACTAGACCTCAGTTAGCTACAAAGTAGTTAATTCAAAAGAGTGCTTAGTAATATAAGATGTGCAGGAGAAGAAAACTCTCCCACTATTTCAGTGAAGCATTGGTGTTCTTGTTTTTCTTAAGCTTACATGATTCAGAAGCAAATCATGGCCATGGAGGTAATCTTTTGTGTGCTGTAGTGTGTGTGTAGCTATTCTCCATAGTTTGCTGGTTAGCTATTACAGCTAATGCTTGGTAGCTACATATGATGATATCAGTGTATGAATAGCATGTAGCAATATCCTACATGTAGTTAGCTGGCTATATTTTATTGAATACATGTCCACAGGTTGCATAAATCACAATCAAGTGAGACTAAGCAATGGAAGAGATGGGAAAGTTGAAGTGTGTTTGAATAAAACATGGTCTGGAGTATCTGACTGCTCTATCCGAACCACTCGTCAAGCAAATGCCATTTGTAAAGCATTGTATCACAGTCCTGAAGGTAAGCAATGTTATTATCGTGCCATTGATTTTAGCTATCAGTATCCTGTTAGGTGCTGAAATACTAGATGCTGTGGATGAAGTTTCCAATTTAACTTGTTCCTGGAATGGAGCGATAGCCATCAACTGTTCATATGCGAACACTGAACGCTCCCCTTTGACAATGAGAAAAACAGCCGCCATTAAGTGTCAGAGTGAGACAGTAGCTAGCTAATTGTTCAACTTAGGTGAGTGGTATAATACTGCAGGTACTTTAGCCCCCACGGCTATAGGACTCGTGACTCTTGTGCCATTTCTCTCACTTGTGATCTTGTTGGGTCTAATTGTGCTCATTTACTTGGCTATTAAAGTGAAAAGACTGAGTTCTTCCACTCTTAATAACAAGTAAGTTTTTAATATTTAAGTAGTAGTCATAACATGCCTAGCTAACTTTAAGTCTTTTAATGTGTGCACACGAGATGATGTAATAGTTTGGTGAGGGAATTATGTAACTGAGTGCACTATCGCATCATCCGAGCATGCCTCATTAAAAGATGCAAAGTTAGCTAAGTGTTTTATTGCTGGTCACATGACTTGGGTCTAATCAGATTCCAGTTGGTCCTTACAGAACACTCACCATAGTCTTTCATTTATAGTACCTAGCAAGCTCTGACACACATTGGGTTTCAGTGGTTTTTAAAGAATGCAATTAGTCAAGTTTAATGATATTCAAAATGAGGCCTGTTTGAAACCCAAACTATATAGTGAAATGCTAAAGTCTATAAAAGAGGACATTTTTAGTTCTAGTCCTAGTGGATCTTCCACTAGGCTCCAGCACAGTTCTCCAAGTGTGCAATAAACATTTATTGCTGTGCTTTAAGAGATTTAAAACACTTTTCAGAGGATCTGATTAATCACAAGTCATGTGACCAGCAGTAAGTATGACTACTTTACTCAAGTACATAGTTCATAACTGTGATATTCCAAGAGTGCCTCCATGGCATTCACAGACTAAGTACTGGGAGTTTACTCCAGGCTCTTGAGGCTGACATTCATTACTGCAATTTCAGTATTTTGGGAGTTCATTTTACAATCTTCCACTTAATAAACATTGTCATTGTAGCTACTTGAATTGAAGTGTAGCTATCTATACCATTGACATATCATTGTCAGGTATTCTTGAAACATAATTATGTGTATAGAGTTATGGGCTATCAGCTCCTTAACTCTCTGGGAGTATTTCACCAGCAATATATATCATGGCCCCATATGTTTGATTGATTTATGTCGAGAACCTCAGCTAGAATTAGTAAAAAAATTGCTTAACTAGCTATAATTCTTCAGATTAAATGATGAAATACAGAAGAGGAACAACCAAAAGGTTATCTGCGAAAGCATGAAGGATTACTTCCCCACAATGTTCAAAGATATTGATAATAAGCACAAGATGGAGGAAAAGGTTTACAACAAAAGGGCCAATACAATGGAGAGGTGTCATTCGGCAGATGAAATATCCACTTCAAATTGTGTGGCCTATACTTTGACAGCTTCTGTACCGGCAGTTAATATCGATGATCCCCAGGCTGTTTTTTATGAGGATGTGCCTTTATGAGCTTATTTTCAGATTTTTAGATAGAGACTTAATTGGTCTTGGAAACAGTATAATAACATTATGGCTGTGTATTAATTAATATTGCTGACATCATTTCCATTATCACTTGTCATAGTCATACGTAGTTCTTAGCTATCACTTATTTCACAGCTAATGATATTATGTAAAAAAAATATGCATGGACATCAGCCTAGGGAAACCACTGAGGTATATATAGTTATTCTGACTATAGCTAATTTGTATTTCCCTTGGAATTATTGATAGTTATGGTCTGGTTCTGTACACATCTTCTTTTGGGATATGAGGAATTGATAGATAGATAGCTGGTATAATGGAAGTCCCAATTATGTTGAGTAATAACATTATATTCATCCCATTGGGTAGTCTCCAACATCATCAGAAAGTCACCATATTCAGTCCTATATAGGTAGTCTCCAACATCATCAGAAAGTCACTATATTCCAGTTTTAATAATCCCATTGGGTAAACAAGCTAATAGCTAGCTAGTCTCCAACATCATCAGAAAGTCACTAGCTGGTGAAAATCTACAACTCAAGTCACTATATATAGTATACTATAGGAGTGTATAGTTTAAAATGTGCAGTTGCTATTTTAAGGAGATATTGGTGTACACAATTGCTTTGTTTCTAAGCAATTCTACTGCAAATGGAGGTATGAATGTGTCACAGTGAACTGATATTGCTATATGCTATGCTAGTAGCTAATAACTAGTAGCTAGCTAGCTATTTTACAGCAGAAAGCTTGTCTTAGTTATCATCATGCAAAGGAGGGTCCAAATCCATAATCATGAGTGTGCACGTGTATATAACTAATAGTTATGTCATGTGTGAGAAGGCATCTGTTTTTGATATGATATTGCTAGCTGCTGACATAGAATTCAGACTAAGTAATAGAGAATATGGGGAAGTTGAGGTGTGTTGGAATGGAACTTGGATGGGAGTATCTGACTTCTCTGTCCGAACCACTCGTCAGGCAAATGCCATTTGTAAAGCCCTCAACCACAGTCATGAAGGTATTGCAGTGATTTAACCGGCTTAGCTTCATATTACATGTTATTAGGTGCTGAAATACTTGATGCTGTGGATAAAGCGTCCAATGTAACTTGCTTCTGGGAAATGGAAAACGAGACGACATTTATCAGTAACTGTTTTCATAATACTTCATGCTATGACATTTCCCTTCTGAACAAAACTGCTGCCATAAAGTGTCAGAGTGAGACAAGTAATAGTTTATTTTTTATTTTTGTTTGTTTTGTTGAAAACATTACTGGCTGCATCACTACTTTTATAGGTATGTTTGGCCCTACGACTATTGCACTTATGTCAGTAGTGCCGTTCCTTTCACTTGTGATCATTGTCCTGCTCCTTCACTGTATCGCTGTTAAAAGGGGAAGAAAGTCGAAGATAATTAAAAAGCAGATTATGAAGTAAGGCTGCCTACTGTATTAATAGTGGGGGGTTTCGTGGGCTGTTTTGTGATTTTTGAAAAAATTTCACTTTCAAATTGAAAATTTCCAAGTGATGGTAAATATCAGATGTCTTGATTAGAGAAGAGTAAAGTGTCTTGTATCACACATCAATAGAAGTGCATGCATTAAGGAGTCTGTATTGGGGTGGGGTTCAAAGAGTGGGGGTTACAGGGAGTTTATTATTGGGGGTATCAGGGAGTCAATATATTGGGAGCTGGGGGGGGGGGGGGGTTCCACTTATTTATTGTAGTAAGTTACCCTAACATCATGACCTTCTCATTTTCAAGGGAGCTAGAAGTATAGTATGAAATCTTAAACTCTTTCTTACATAGATCAGGAAATAAAACACAGAAGAAGAACAGAAAGATTATTAGTGCCAAAATAAAGGAATTTTTCCTCACCAAGTCCACAGGAGTTGAGAATGTGGATCCGGAGGAAAAGATGAGCAGCAAACAGAGCAGCATGGTTGAGAGACGACACTCAGCAGATGAAATACTCACAGCGAATTGTGCGGCCTACACTTTCACAGTTCCTGCAAGAGTGCCTGATGAAGATAAACCCCCAGTTGCCCTGTATGAGGATGTGCCTTAATGATTTGATTAAGCTAGAGATTCTGCTTGCACATTTTTTTAAATTTGTGTACATACACAAGTCATCTCAACTTTGTAGTGTAGCATTGTCTGATATAAATTATGTTAGCTAGCAGCATTCTCTGACATATTAGCAGCATGCATAAGCTCTATAATCATAATTTATCATCTCTTCAAGATAGTTCAGTTGAAGTTAGCTATGACCACAAATTATTACTAAGCTACTGTATTAAAGTGACGTTCACTATAAAGCAGCAATGTATGATGGTGAATTAGATGTATTCACTTCATGGCTGCTTGATCATGCTACAAATTACCATACCTAGTAGCCTTGGGGCTGAAATTAGGTGTGCATTGAGGTAGCTAGTCAAACCATTTACACATTGTAGATGTTTGCAAAGGTCTGGAGAATGGCTAAGTCAATTAAAATAGGATAACAGCCTGGAGCTGTGACACAGCTGAATTAAATTACCACAAGATGATGCACAAGTCAGGAGACTCACTCAGTGTAGTAGCTACACATGCAGATAGTTTCAATATATTATGTTCCAGAATCCTTTTATATAGGGTCTGGCCACTAGAGGAATACTAATTCAAGGAATTCTGTTTACCGGTATTTAGACAACCATAACACAGCCACTTTTTAGAATAACAAACTGTACATATGAAGGTGCAGATACACAAGACTCAATAGTTCAGCTTGAAATTGCTCTATGTGTATGATGTTTTACTGCTTATATCACTCTCTTCTTCTCTTTGTATCAAGTGAGATATAATGTAGCTCCTTGTAGAGATAGCTACCTACCATGTAAGTGATACTAGCTATCATCCTTAATTGGATTTCCCCAGGTGTTGCAGTAGCTGCAACTTTGGGGACTTGTGACCATGGAGATGTGCGTCTGATGAATGGGACTGCAGTTGCCATGTTCGAAGGGAGAGTGGAGGTGTGCTTTTCAGGAGAATGGATATCAGTGTGTGATTCCATGTGGGATTTTCGAGGTGCAGATGTTACATGCAGGCAACTAGGCCTTATAGGAATTGCTTTACGTAAGCAGACCACATGCAGTTTTAAGGTACGTACCAGAGACTGAGTTGCCGTTATGTACCTTATATTAGGTGATGGTGATGGAGCATCATCAATTGCTACCAATTCTTTTTTTGGTAATGGGACAGGAGCAATGTGGCTAAATGATGTTACATGTAGGATGCATGAACGGAGATTGCTTGAATGCAATCACCAAGTCAACCGAAGATGCACACATGCTGATGATGCTGGAGTCCGATGTATGGAAGGAGGTGTGAGTTAATTAAGTTAGTAATCTAATTAGTATAGGTAATCACATGCTTTTGAGTGCAATTTGGGTATAATTGCATGAGAAACTGGCTAGGTAATTGCACAAGGCGAAGCCGAGTGCAATTTTAGACAGCTATTATGTGTCTGCACATGCGCAGATGTACGTAGGAGTGCAATTATAAACTACGAGTGCAATTAGGGATTAATTGCACGTGAACTAATGAGGGAAAATGTATTAGTAAATATTAACCATATGATTAGAGCCATAATCATAATCATGAATATGTCCCACATTATAGCATCACCAATGAATGTATCATATGAGAAGAGAGGCACTGATGTGACACTGAAGTGGAGCCCCTTTAACCGAAGCAGCGACTCCATCAATAGCTTTACTATAACATGTTCAAGAAGTGCTACAAATAACCAGCTTAATCAATACACAGTTCGAGTTGATAGCAGGACTCTGAATGTATCGATCACTTCCCTTAACCTGGAATATGAGCATGAGTGTTGTGTAGCAGCTGATTATGAAAGATACAGCCCCAAGACTTGCTCAACTATCAGTTCTGCAGAACCCATGACCACAGAAGATGATCGTTTGGTAGAATCGACCACTAACACCATATCCTCAGAGTTTTGTTCATCATGCCACACAGATATGCATCTACTGTAGTTAGCTAACTGACCATTATACTTCATTACAATTAATTTTTTCTAGCAGTGCAGTATCTAATCCCCCAATGGATGAAATATTCACATCAAGTTGTGTGGCATACACTTCAACAGCTAACATACTGCCAAATAATAACAATCAAGTCACAGCAGATTACGAAGACATGCCTCTGTAAGAAGTATATCCGCATGCATTATTGTAATTTAGACATGCTGTATATTATAACAAAGTTGTTTTTAAATATATTCCACTTGGAAGTTTTCACAAACTTATGAGTTAGTTAGTTTCAATTACAATGCTGTAATAATGATTGGTCTCCAGCTAGTGGGCCTGCTAGTTCTGAATTTACTTCGTATATTATAATCATATAAGTCCATGGTCATTATTTTTCATAGTGGAAATTCCAGAACAAGAGTTATTTCTGATAAATCAATGGTGAATTAAGCTACATACACAACTGTTCGAAATATAATTACAAGAATAGAAAATACAGCCGAGATTCTGATCTTGTTTACAAGAAAAAGGAGAATATCAGTTGTTATTATGCTACCATTTTTGATATGGTCTCACTATGATATAGAGCTATATATATACCAATACCAAATATGTAGCCAGATGAGAGAAATAGATCATACAGCAGTCGATAATGCTTGCCAGCTTGCCAGTAAATAATGCACGATTGTAATTGGGATAAGAATCACGTGGCAATTTTCTAACTTTAACTATAACAGTAAAGCAGTGAGATTTCATGGAGTAATGATAAGCTGTATGCTTGCTTCATGTAAATCAGTAACTAGCTACACAGAAGATAGCTATAGGTATTTGGTTTACAGAACATACAAGTAGGTTGCTATAGAGTGGAACCTCCAAGTTGGGACCACTGAAATTGTCCTTTACAGAGAGGTGTCCTTTATTCAGAGGTCATAAAGTACTATAGTGGGACAGCAATAAGTGTAGAGAGGTGTCCTTTATTTGGAGTGTCCATTTTTCTGCGGTTTCACAGTATAATGACTGTAACTGATTGCACCTAAATGAAATAGCATCTGACATGTGGATTCACAATAGAAAAACAGTGCACTAGTCTAAGCACATGGCATATATGTCCATATTTTCATTGCAAAAGGTGCAGACTGAAAACATATCTAGAAACTTATAATTTCAAACATGTTTGAAAAATGTAAACATTGAGATCTCTACCTGGTACATGAGTAGTGACTTATACAGTTACTTAGTCCCAAATACTATGAGAATACTGGTAAGTCCTGAAAGTAGAATTAATAGGTTCTTGAAAGTTTGACCTTTCTGTGTCCAACCAAATGATCGACACAATAAAATAACAATTGCCAGTTAGCACATGCACACAAAATTCAACTAAATACACCACCATGCATCATCCATAGAGTAATTGCAGCGAGCGAGCGCAGCGAGCGAGCTGACTCTCAGGTCATGACTCATTGAAATTTTAAATATATATATATATATATATCTAGGTCTACACTCCAAAATGCCCCAGGCGTACGTATGGTATACGGTACGTGTCGTGTATAGTAGCGCCTGCGCGTGCATAATGCGCATGCTCCAATAATTGTAATCAAGCCTAGATTGTTTTCTACAGCCTTTTGTCATAGAGGCGCTAGGCTTATCAAAGTGAATTGTATGTAGGCGCTTGGCTTATCTAAGTGCTTGTGGTAAGTATTTACAGCTTTTCAAAGTGAATTGTAGGCGCTTGGCTTATCTAAGTGCTTGTGGTAAGTATTTACAGCTTTTGATGCGTGGAGCTTTCTGGTTGGAACCACCACTTACATGACTCTTATCTCTGACGCAATATCAAGCACTGGAGCCTATCATGCTCACTTGCTCACTGTCTAAAACTAAAGTAGTAGTTGTAGCTTATCTAATACATATAAACTAAACAGGAAAATCTTCTAAAGAGTTGTAGCACTAAAGAATACTCGCTCGCTGCCAACTGAATGTTGAACATTGCCCTAGTTATTCATGATTTTATAATTTAATAATACCTTAGCTATCACTGAGATAGGTACAGAAGCAATGGCATGCTCCCGCTTCTTTTTTTTTAATTTAAAAAATAACTATAACTAGCTAATAAAAAATCAAACAAATTCGATGATGAGAATGACTTTGTCAAGGATGTTCAGCTAAGACTTGTATGTTTGTGTAATTTTTGAAGCTATTTTCTCCTCGTTGATGACTGATATGACATCTGCCAATGTCTGCCAAGTAGGAGGGATGGAAACATGACTCAGCCAAAGTGTAATCATTTGACGCAGGCAGGCATGTACCCCATCATTATCACGCTGAATGGTGGAAATTTCATTTGAAGATATATGGAGTAAGGCAGCGATGTCATCCCACTTATGTGCTATAGGGTACAGAATGCGAAAAGTGTCACCCATAGTTGGTTTGTCCAGGCTCCAAGAGGTCGGTACAGGAGGATTGGTATTAGTAGAAGGTTGAGGCTGAGCAGTTTTAGGAGCTGCAATGATATAGAGTAGCTATAGAGTAGTATTGTAAACTATTCTACATGTGGACTAACTTGCTGAGTCTTTGATATTGAAAAAACATTCCGTGTCTAGTCCGCTTACTTCTAGCTTGATTGGGTTGGCACGTTCACTTGTCAGACCCAGAATTGGATCAAATTCAATTGAAAATCTTGGTGGATAATCAGGACACTCTTTAATATCTTGATGTAACTCTTCTGGGAGATGAATATTCCTTTTTAAAATCTAGAAAAAAATTATATGTGTCGTATATGTTCTTATGTTCACTCAATGGGTATTCATGATCAGTATAAATAGCTATATGCATGCCTAGGCTATACTCCAAACACCTGCAACTTCAGACTGACCCTAGCAGGTTCTATATCAAAGATGATGTTCCATCCTCTCCCATCAGCCACTGAAAGACTGACTTCTTCTGATGTCAGCTGAGCAGTGACTGTACTCAACTTCTTGTCCTCTCCAATCTCCTTGGTAATCACACTGTCACAATGCTGCACACATGAAATTCTTGATGGGTCACAGTCCATTAATTAGTGTGCATATACCTTTGTATATAGTTCCTGGTACAAACAGACAGAGAACACTGCAAGATTTTTCTGCATACTTCTGTAGAACCTTGTAGAGTAATAGAATGCATTTCCTATAGAATAAACAATTGGAAGAACTGACATCAAGTATGCATATCATACCTTTGGATTTCTTTGTTTCAGGATACCCAGAAGACTTGGAAGTTCTTCTTCTTTTACCTACCTTCGTGAAGCAAAAATGCCTCAAGGCAATCTCTCCCACCTGGCATCCAGGTTTGAATACCCCCTTGGCTTCCTTTATTTCCTTGAAGACATACATCGGATCAGACTTCCTGACTGGAGTGGTGCTGGCCGAGAGGAACACCATGTCATCACAGTCCTTCTCACTCTCCAGACAAGCATAGTGGTGGATCTCAACTGTCACATCTTTCTTAAATTCCACTCTTCTGCTGGGTTTGATCAGATAAGCTGGACTTGCTGACTCACAATCTTCTGGTAGTTGGAATGGTCCAGTGAAGCAAGGGTAGATCTGTAAAGTAAGAGGGTCCTCTGTAGGACTCATTGAGTCTTCTGGGATGGACACACGTATGCCCACACCCTCAAGAATTACTTCTTTGCATGTAATGTCTTTTTGTAAGATTGTTTCCCAATCAGTAATCATCCCTGGATACTTTGCACCATCTTCTACAAGAGCAAAATAATATTAAATTTCTGTATAAGTGGGAAGATTTGTGTGACATCAAGGAGAAGGGTGTGTGGTTCAAATGAGTTGATGATATAGGTGTACTGTTAAAGCTATTATCAGAACATTGCATCAGTGTATTCATAGGGGGTTAAGGTGATGATTTCAGGTGTTGGACGTGTCTTCACATGGGGATATGGCTCCAGTGGAAAGGAAGGTATGGTCATTCCCAAGATTACATGTACTCTCCATAATCAAGAGACATGGAAAGATGCATATGGAGATGGAGAGGTTGAGAGATATAGTGAGAGATATAGAGACTGAGAGACATAGAAAGACATGGAGAGACTTAAAAGACAGGATGAGAAAAACATAAGAGACTAGAACACAGACATAATACGTACATATTTAATACTGAAGACGTGATCTAGATCAGTAGATGTAATATTGATTATGTAAAGGGAAAGTTATGCAGAGAAGCACCCGTTTTTCTGTTGAGGACCAGGTTTCCATGGTCATCCTTATAAGCCGCTACCTAGCTATTGACTGAGTTCAACATTCAACATCATAGTTTCATGGTCATTCATTAGACCTTTCATTCATTGGTAGAATTAAAGGGTTATAAAGCACCAATATATAACACAAGTACATAGCTAGTTCTACTTACTGCCATCATCAGACTGGCGAGTCTGCATTTTGAGTTGATTGATTTCTGCCACTTCCAGCATAAGTTCTGCTGCATTAGTTATAAGCATGTCCACATCTCTTCCTGTGTGCATAATAAGCATTCAGCTATATCTGATATGTATAGAGAGCCAGAACATTCACACTGAAATGGAAATGCTATCACATGAATGTATGCATGACCACATGAGTTACTTGACAGCTGTAACTTGATGCAATAGTATCAGAGAGAGTGGTAGCCCTCTCTATATGTAGGGATGACGCAGATGGTGGCGCGTGCTGCCTATAAACTAATACAATTCTAGGTGCATTTATAATGTTATGATTAAAATGATGGTGCATCTATGTGTACATACATAAAGAGAGAGAGAGAGAAACGACCAGGAATAAGTAAGGGAAAAAACATTTCCGTGAAATGTAGGGATGAGCATTACTCAAAAAAGTAAGGAAACAAGGGTAGGGAGTGGAAATGGGATCAATCTTTGTTTGGTATATCCCTTACATATACGTCAGGTAGCTTCAGATTATAGTGTGCATATATGTAGGGATTGTTGGCTGGTATACAGAACAAAGATTGATCTCATTTCCACTCCCTACCCTTGTTTCCTTACTTTTTTGAGCAATGCTCATCCCTACATTTTTTTTTCATTTCACAGAAATGTTTTTCCCCTTACTTGTAATAATTATAATTAGAGGCCATACATTTCTACTGTATTTATTTCTGCCTGCACACTTACAATGAGATCATGATTATTATTACCATTATAGCACTCTATATTCGGGGCACTAATATTTAGAGGATAGCTAGCTATTTCTAAATCATTTGGCAGAATAATTTTCAAGGATCATTAAAATTTTAAACCTTGCATACAAAATGAAAATAATATAGCGAGAACTGCGTGCTTTTGTAGCTTCTTGATAGTAGCTGCTAAATAATAGTTAGATAACGAGACCAAGGGATCTACGGTCTATTTAGAAACCTGAGAGCCCTGGGCTGTAGCGTCCCGAGCGCAGCGAGGGCGCTACTAAGGGCCCGAAGGTTTCTAAACAGACCGTAGATCCCGTTGGTCGAGGTGTCTAACTTATTTAGACTATAGCCAATCACTGGAGTTGTTTAACTTACTTCAACACGCACTTGGAAACAATAACCATGGTTTTTAAATGCAACAAACATGAATCAGAGCGCACCTAGAAACAATAACCGTGGCCACCGCGATGCGTTGCTAGAATTGGACCAATTGGAATGACCATCTTTACCGGGTTTACCTAGGGCAAGTGAATTCTAAGTGCTATAAGGCGTGATTCTAAGTGCCATAAGGCGTGATTCTAAGTGAATAGAATTCACCAAATGGACCAATCAGATTCCTTGATTGTGACTAGCTATGGTCTAATGAACCATATGACTGCTCTTCCTCTTTTTTTTTTTTTTTTGACGAAAATCTAGTATGTATATGGCCCTCTGGTGGTAGATCCCTACTTCAATACGGTAGAAACTTTCAAGTTCGCTGCTTCAATAGAACTGCACTAGGATCTGGGAGTGGAAGAAAGTTGCTTTGAAGCTAAAATAATGACAGAGAGAGATGACAGCTGCAGTTTTCGCATTGCACATATGCATACATAACATGTGGCTACCAGATACTTAGGCAAAATTTGAGCAAAATCCAAAATCTCGAAATAAAGGACCTCGAAAATATAGTGCTATACGGTATACTAAGCTGCAACCATATGGCATACCATCTATAATGCAATGTTTTTTCTTGTAATAGTCCAGTAAATCATTCCATGTTTCATCATATCTCAATAGCTTCTTGTTACCTGCATTATAATAGATGGAAGCAGCAAGCATGCATAATGCACATAGTAGCAGTAGCAAGCCACATGCATGCATGTATTGGTATCATATAAAAAAGATTGTGTGCTCACCAATGATGATAAGACCATATTTGCTCCTAGTGATGCCCACATTGATCTGATGCTTATCAGTGATGAAGCCAAGATGCTCACTCAGCCACTTGTGGTCTGCCTGCACAAAGTGTGGATTCTTGATCTCTTCAAGAGGCAATGAGCGCACAGTAGATAGAATGACGATACCATATTCATCTCCTTAAGGAATTATAGTCATTAGCCAGTGTGGCAGCATGCTTTTCTTCTAGTCATATGACACTAACCTTGGCTCTCTGTAATGGACACTACTTTTAGTTGTGAAAGTGCTCCTGTCAATTTCTTTACCATCTGTAGAATTGTATTCTTTTGTGCAGAATAAAAAGTCAAGACAGCAATTTGATCTATTGGTACTTGGTGTCTCCAATGAAGAACTCGAACGATCTCAATCTATGCATGCAAGAGTTATTATTGTTATTTATCATTATTATTGTACATTAATTTTGCTGACCACTTTTTTAGCCTCTTCCTCATTGAACTTTGAATCAACACCAATGCTGGCACCTTTACTCCCTGTTAGATGCTGTCCTTCCTCTCCAACTACATCCACAAACATGATAGGACATTCCTCTCCCTGAGGCCAAAACCCCTTCAATTTAGACTCAGGGTTTGTACGCCTCTTTACAGAATCATCTGTTTCCAATTCACTTTTATAGAACTGCTTAGATGGAAAAGCACATATTTCTTTATGCTAAAGAAGCAAGAAGGTTAATATGATCATATTATACCAAGACTTAAATATTCATTACCATTCTATACTGGGTTTTTAAGGAGAAAACATATCCTTCTTCTGCAAAATTCTTTGCATATCTTTCGAAAAGGGAGGTGGAGAGACCATATTCTCTGGCTTTCCAATAATCGATCATTGGTTGGAGTTGCATGTGGTCCCCAATGAGGACTGCATGCTCACAGAGGCTAATGGGAACCATGGCTTCAGGTTCAAAAGCCATCCCACATTCATCAATAATGCACTGACGGGGGGACAGATTCTTCACTCGATCGCCTGCAGCTTCAATGCAGGTACAAAATATTATATCAAATTTTTCCTGTGAGAAAAGTTTTTTCTCAGCATCACTTAGAGCTTGTCTGTATTTGTGGCACAACTTTGCAGTGGCAATTTTACCATTCTTGTTTATTGCTTCAATTCTTTTCTCCAAATCTCTGAGATTTACAAATTCTCTTTCACTTCTATTGGGTTGTCGTATCATATGATGCAAGGCATATTGTTCTGCCCATTTAGGGCAGTGAGTGTCATCAGATTCTTGTTCAAGTGGATCTCTTTTGCGGTGTCTGGGCAGTGGATAATAACAACTCCTTTTGAAAACTTTGGTATAAATTCTCAAAATTTTAAATTTTGAGGATTTTTCATTAATTAGGAAGTGATGAATTTTTTCTGCAAGAAATCAAGTTAAAAGATGAAATCATGACTTACTGACATGAAGTCTACACTCCAAAATACATAATATATTATTAGCTCGCTTGTTCACTGTCATTGCCCTATAGCTAACTTATGTCATACCGAAAATTACATCAATAGATTTATTTGTAGGTCCACAGTAGAGTACACATTTGTCACCAGATTCCTCTTTATTCCGCTTGGCCATCTCATATGCTATATGTGCTCCAATTATACTCTTCCCGGTACCTTTATGAAATTGTAGATATGTATATTTAGGTATACAATCCAAAATGCCCAAGGCATACATACATATACATACATACACACATACATACGTACATGTAAATGCAAAATGCAAAACATGCAAAAACATGTACACCTGGTCAAGCCAGGATGCCTGTGTACTAAGCAGGCACTATGAGCCAGTGCTGGCAACCTCCTGGAGCAGGACTGACAAAGTGGTGTGGGCACCTGGACCTCAACAGATATTGGGGAGATAGCCAGTTTGATTTGTACCCTGGAAATTCCAGGTACCCATTTTTTTAGCTGGGTGGACTAGTGGGACTCGATCTCATGGTATCCTGCTTACAATCCCAAGTGCAAACCACTCACTGCCAGTGACTCCACACATACATACATACATGCAAATCATGCAAATGAAATGCAAATCATCTAGCTGTCGCTGAGCGGTCACGTGCACCTGGTCAAGCCAGGATGCCTGTGCACTAAGCAGGCACTAAGAGCCAGTGCTGGCAACCTCCTGGAGCCCGGGCTAGGAACTCGCAGGAGGACTGACTACCTCTTCTCAGCAAGTGGTGTGGGCACCCGAAGTCCCACCTGGACCACAACTGATATTGGAGAGATAGCCAGTTTGATTTGCACCCTGGAAATTCCAGGTACCCATTTTCAGCTGGGTGGACTGGTGGCATCGTGTTAGGTGGATATTCACAGCAATTAATGCTGATGAAAAGGAGGATGGATAAACACCATATGTCACTGGTGGGACTCGAACTCACGGTCTCCCGCTTACAAGCCCAGAGTGCAAACCACTCACTGCCAGTGACTCCACATACATACATACTACATACATACATACATACATACATATACTAGGGTATGTTCATGTAACATATTCAATTGGCAAGCAAAGCAGTCGGTGAAAGTCATTTGTACTTCAACTTCTTAGGCTAAGATATTGCTGTCAGTATGAAGTGGTGGTGCAACTGCATAGGTACACACATGGAGTTCTCTGTCAGTTATAGTAATACCTTTAGTAGCTACTCTGTCGGAACAATTTTGTCTATCGGGCTGGACTCGGGACTGGAGTCATGATATTGTGAGTGTCCCGACAAAATCAGGACAGCCGGCAACTATGTTGTTTGCTTACTCAGCACTTATTCAGCATGCATCATGTGACCAATCACTCCAAAGCTAGCTAGCCCACCCCTAGACCTTTATAGCTAGGTACCAAGTTAGGTCTAAGAACATTCCACATGTCATTGTTTATTATCATCGAATGGATGCAGTTACGCAAAAGTGGGCATGGTCAAGGCAAAAAATTTTTCCACGCTAGCACACAGACATTTGTCCCAATCTTCTTTCATAGGAAGTTGGCCACCCTTCCTTCCTTGCTTTGAATTTGCATGTTGCCACAAGTGACATGCATGCGCATGTGTGCTAGCTATTGACGTACCAAATAAATACATATATATCGCGAATCTCAATTTGCATCACAAGTGTGTGGCTCGCTCGCTTCGCTTGCTCGCCGATTACAACCATATCTTGTGAACCATTCAAGCTACAGAAGTATTGATAAATCCACTTCAAATTCCATTACGATCTGTTCTACTCATCGATCCTTGAAATAAAAGGGGCAGGATAATCATTCACTGTAGCTTTTATCTGTCAAACATTACACACTGCCTAGTTATTGTTACATGTACCTGGTGGTCCCTGGATCAACTGAAATGGCTTTTTTAGTGCTTTGACTACAGCTTCTTGCTGCCATAAAGTAGAGGACTTATCACTTAACTCAGAGATGGACTTTGAAATTTGCTGAGATTCTTCATAATATTTATTAGTAGAGTCTAAAAATAATTCAATAGTAATATTATATATAATATATATATACATATGATTATGTTATCGATCATGCAACCTTTCATTTGAGAATGAGCCTAATATGAAATAAAACAAAATTGTATTATAATTTTATGTACAAAGTAAATAAACCTTTAATTTTGGAGGGGCTCACTGCAACATTCTGGGATAGTGAACTTGAATTCTTAGAAGATGAAAGTGCCAATAGTCCTCCTAGCATATTCCTGTCACGTGATTGGACATATATATAAGTTAAAAAAAGTAAGGACCAGCTTACATGTGGGAATGGCTCATTAGGATGATTTGTATTTCACAAGTAAACCTGTTAGATTCCAACATCTTTTTCACATCTTCTGATATTCGACAATTCATTTCTCCAATATGCTTCATGGAAATGCTCATCTCTTTGTCATCGTCATCTCTATTATCAATACGATGGACTACAAAGTGGAAGACAGCTCTCACTGAGCAATGAGGGTCACACCCGTACCTCACACACACAAGAGTACCAATGTTCACTTTAAAAAACTCGTAACACTGATCCTTGAAGCTCTTTGGAAATACTATCTTCACATTGTCACTTGGAACATAGTACGGTTCTTCCACACATTCTTTTGGGATGACCAGTTTAGGCCATTGTAAGTGGACGTCACGAATGATCATGGGCTGACACTCCTTCACACTACTCTCAGCTGCCTCTGCAAGAAGTACTGCCTTCCATAGGTCAATATACTCTTCAATACTGGCATACACTGCTTTGGAAGCTTGCTTCAAGTTGGGATCAGAAAAGCACTCTGCTGGGTGGGAGTTGTGTTGGACACAGATACGTAGGAGAGGTGAAAGTTCCACCAACTGGATGGCAGGAGAGATCAGTGACTCTCTCATGGACCAGGTCAGCCAAACCTTGAGAACACTGGATGGTTCTAGAGATACTTCAATATTACAATCCAGAAAGGAATACGTCTTCTGTTGATTTATGAGGTCAGTTGAACAGGAGGAAGGCAAGGGAGGTACAGCTGGTAATAACTCTTTGATGTTGTCCATCCCTTCTTTAGTGGGATTTCTTACGAACTGAAGTGCCTTTGCCCAGTTGTTGGGAGAGAGCTCCACAACTAGACTCTGTTGAGAAGCCTTGAAATACTCTGTGTCTAGTGTTGAGTCACTTGAATTCAAACAATAAAAGGCTTTCATTGAAATATTTGAACTGGAAGAATCACTGGAATCACTAACTACAGAGAGAGGAGATGATTCCAAAATGGATGCAGCGAGATCTCTACTTAAAGAGGTAATCTGCAGATTCCATGAGTACAGCTGAGAATCACCTGCTGCTTTTTCTGGGATGAGATCATTAATTCTCAGTCTTCTTGCCCTGATGGGAAATTGCTTCAGCTTGAATTGTGGAAATGTCAGTTCCACCGTCCCCTTTAGAGACTGACAAATGAAACAGGAATACACCTCACTGGATGACATAAGACTAAAAGCAAGCTTCACTCTCTTGATTTCCTGCTCAAATTTAGAAGCATTACTAACTTTTTTGTTGAGATAGGCACAAAGATTTGTGTGTTCTGCATGGCTAAACTCTCTTCTTGGTTGCTTCCATTTTTCCAATAGCATTCGTTGGACTTCGATATCTACGTATCGCCGCAAAGGGGAGGTGAAGTGTGTATACTCATCTAAGCATAGGCTATCATGGCGATAAGCAGACACATCATTTCTATCTTTCTCTGTGCAACAATACAGAGCACGTGACAATACAGAGCGGAATTTGGAACTAACAGCAGCTAGTTGTGGATAAAACTGGTCGGAAGAGAGCAAGTTGGTGAGAAGAACTAGATTTCGATCAGATAAGGCTTTGTGGATCTTCTTAAGAGTGTCGATAGGAATCACGAAAGGAATGTCAGCAGAGTGTGTTTGGGCATCCGATGTTTGCAAGTAGCGGGAGAGGTACAAGGAATGAAGGAGGGCATTCTCATTTTCATCCACATGTTTTCTCATCTCCTCGATATTGGGAGGTGGTTGTGTCCTCAGAATGGCAGCATCTGGGTAAGAGGAGTGGATATCTCTGGCTACTTCACTGTTGGCCCATATCATAAGCTCTTCTACCAACAAGTGAGATTGCCAACAGAGAGACTCCTCATACTCCATGCTATCATACACATACGCTGCATCTGATTTGAGCCTTCCATGACGCATAAAACGAGAGAGATCATAAAGCAACTTAATCACTTCCTGGAGAGAAAGGCTATTGTCTTGATTAAACTTTCTGATAGAATTGACACACTCTGAGGGAATTTTGGCATCCAGTAAGTCTTGAGCATCTTCATAAGTTAACTGAATGGCTGACTTGATTTGTGCTGCTTCAATTTGAATATTGCTCAACTCAAGTGATGTAGGAGCTTGGCGGTCTATAGTGACTGTGCAGGTGACTGATATGACATCCCTTATCTTCCCAGGAGTCAGAGAGAGTCGGGATCTGGTTTCATATGGCAGCATGTGCATAATCTTACCTTTCTCTCCACCATAAACAGAAGTACCACTACTTCTAGCTATTTCATCGTCATAGTCACACTCGATAATATGCTTAGCTGCATTCACTATGTGCACACCTAATCCATACATTTCGAGTTGATCTTCATCTGTGCTGATTCTGACTAAAGAAAGGGCATCATCAAGGTTCTGTGCTTCTTTGGGATCAATGGTAAAAGCTTGATCATAAAGCTTTAAATTTCTGTCTCTCTCTGGATCTTTGGCATCAACCTCATTTATTGGCTTATCTTCATTATAATCAACAGCACACTGAAACTTCAGCAGACGCTCTGCATTGAATTGAGTGTAACCTTTAGGGTATGCACCTACTACAATGCCAAGGGGGGTTCGATATTTTTTCTCCCACCTCACCAAAGAGACAAGAAAGACCATGCTTTGGGCAACAGATAGAGGGATGACTTGTCTAATTTGGGGCAAAGAAATATCATTGCTATCCAAATTGAGAGACTTTTGATCGAATACAATTACATCAGTGCAAAAACTTTTGTCAATCATATCTCTGATATTCATTCTTTGTATCACATTTCTTGAAAAACGAGGCAGATTTATCATCATTGGATTTTTTTTATCTATGGGATAAAATATGATAGGATTGGCATGCGATACTCTGCATAGTAACTGCACTTCACTGTCTCGTTCAGCAGTCAAAATGCACCCGTAGCACTTATCTTGAGGGTTGTCAGGAAATACACCAACAGTCACTCGATCACCATCAAACGCTCCTTTTCTATTGCCAATGCCCTGTATCTTCACTATTCTCTTACTACTGTCCATTGGAATGGCTTTTGCTTCATGTATGGACTCAACCTCCAGTATGCACTCATAAGAATCAGTGTAGGCGATGTTATCCTGTGAATTTTCTTCATCTTCATTTTGATGATTTTCTTCCTTCAGATTCCATGAAAGATGGGCCCCGGGAGTACTCATCAAGGTGACCTTTGTGTCTCGGTATTCAGGCATATCTTCAAATACCTTCTTGTATGCTTTGATTATGCTGTCCAATCCTTTGGACTTTCCTGTACTGCCAATTTTGCTTGATTCAGAGTATATACGTTCCAATAATACTTTAAAATCAGAATATACTTTAAGCAATTTTCTCAGTCGTTCTGAATAGGTGAATGTCTTGCACTCAATGCACTGTTTGATGTAAGGTGTCCAGCATTCTGCACCTTCACCATACTTCTGGAGCATGTGTTTCTCCATCTTGAGTAGAAGGAATGGGTTGCCAACAACAACCACTAGTGATTGAGACCTGGTGATGGCAGTATTGAAGATATAGCGATCTGACACACTCTTGGTTTGGTTGATAGATTCTCCATCCTTGGAGGTTCTTTCAGATGTAGAAATAAATATGGCTCTAAATTCCATACCTGTACAGTAAGTCAATAATAGCTTAATGCATTGGCATTATATCATAATACGGATTTACCTTGAACATCATATGTTGGGAGTATTCTTATACCTCTTAAGTTCTTTATCTTTGTAACTTTGCTTCTGATAATGGAGCACTGCAGAACATAAAAGCAACATAATCATGAATGAAATTCAACAATTCATTAGCTAACTATACCTGATCAGCTGAAGGAGACATGATACAGACTTTATTAAGATCCTTTTCACCCCAGTGTTTAGGCCAACTGTTGCAATACTTCTGCACTTCCTTTATTAAAACATTTGCTTCCACTTCATTGGTCCCAGGTGTTGGCTTGTTGTCATCTGACACATCAGAACATACAAAAGTGAGGGGGAAAGGTGAAAGATGATGAGCTTCATCATCTGGCACTTTACATAGCACTGTAGACTCATAATACAGACTGGATGGCAGTATCAGAATCCCACTATGGCTGCGATAGTTGGCGAGCAGAGTAACTGAATGAGTACTAGATAGAGGTATTTTGCTATAAAGGTCATGTAATCTCTCCAAGAGTGATATTCCTAAGCCATTATTTTGAGCCTTATCTCCTAGCACCAATAAACGAGGACCAACCTGCATAATCATAAACATCAAAATAATAGTCCATTATGACTAGGAGTGGTCAAATTAAAAGTATACCTGACAATGATCACCAGCAATAACAATTCGTGTATACTCCCCAGCAAAGCAGAGCGGTCCAACAGTTTCAGGCTCTCTAGTTTGAGCTCCTTCATCGATCAAAATATCAGTGAAGAAATACTTTGGTGTCTTGTGTAGAAGAGAAGGCGCAGTACTTAGAGTGGTGATGACTAATCGCTCATTTTGTAACTGCTTGATTTCATGCTTCTTTTTGTAATACTTTTTATATGTAGGATTTGCAGGGTGATAAAATCCACCAGGAGTTACACGAATGAAAGGGATACTTTTATCACTTTTCATTTTACCAAAATATTCCACGAAAATATCAGCTAAGGATCGATGATGAGCACAGATTAAGACTCTACTATTCTTTTTTCTCAATATATCGTAAGCAGCTCTGGCAAGTAAGCGTGTCTTACCTGTACCAAAAGGTCCAACAATAAGCAATGGGGTGCTGGCATGAGGGTGATTCAAAATTGTATTCAAAGCTTTTAATTGCATAGAATCCAATTCCAAGAAAGGATAAAGTGGCTTGGGACTAGAGTAGCCTTGATCTGATTCAATAAGACTATCTTCACAAGGAACTAACTTCTCCACTACTGACTTTGGAAGTCTATTTATGAAGGAGTGAAGCATTTGAAAATAGGAATACTTTAATTCGAATTCTACTTGTCCCTGAAACTTGAATGCTGTTCTCTGAAACTTCATGCATGATATCTTCAACTTTTGAGTTTCACTCTCAGTGAAACCAACTGTAATGGCATTAAAGTTGGCACTGTGTGGAACATAAGCATGGACATTGTGTGCATGCACAAAGGATCCATCGTCTAGAATAATGAATGATCCTTGACTTGCTTGCTTAGCATTACTCAAATTCTCTCCCTCATCAGACGTGATATATCCAAAACGCACATACTTTTCCTCAACATCATATTGAATACCATCAGGAACAAAGTTGCGAGGATAAACATGGATATCATAAACACCGTTATACCTATATATACAAGAAAAAAATGATGACGACTTTGTATAATCAATATATTATAGTGTGTAGCTACATACCTTTCTGCTAACTGTCGAGCATGTTCTTCTTCCTCATGGCAGAGCAAGTGGTGAAACTTTTCTTTGTAGTTGTCCACTGTTAAATTTTCCTTCAGAATCCTATCATTCAATAGATTCTTGTACTTTTCATACTCAGTAGAATACTTTACAGGTACTGGTTGGTGTACATGTAAGTTCTCTTTTCTCTTCATTGTATTTTCTTTTTCTCTGATCATTTTAACTTCTTTCCTTGTTTTTTTAGGAGCATCTTCTAATGACTATACAGCAATTCCAATTATAGTGAACATATAAACTTGGATCACAACTTACAGATGTTTTACTCTCAGGATTTTTGTTTCTTGACTTTACCCATCCCTTTTTATCACCAGTGGAGGTGCTTTGTGCTAGTGATATGATGAAACAATACACTCAATGAAGTCATAAGTTTAGTAGACATATTATGTGACTCACATAGTGTTCTTTGAGCAGGAGGTCTCATAACAGCAGCTGCATTATGCTCACCAGAAGAAGCAGTTGCCATTTGGTTCTGTGATGGCTGTGTTGTATTAGTCAATACAGTTGAAGTTGTAGTTTTTCTGTTTGCTGCTGATGATGATGATGTCCTGGGATCATAAATAAATTTTAGAGTATTTCTCTCCTTGCATTGGACAGTTTCAAGGTTCTGTACATAATGCATATAACTATTACTATTTACTTTGAAATGGAAGTAGACCCTGTTGAAGGTTTCTTTGCTGCAGACACTCTATTCAGTGTAGGTGACGCTGCTGATGAGTTCTGAGCTCTACTGGATGGATAATAGAGTATAGTAACTGCAGGTTTTTATATATGATTTTAAAAGTACTTTGGGACAGTCTTGGTTGTTACTTCTGTCAAAGTTGTAAGTGTTGCAGGTGACCTTGAACTATGTACTGAGTTAGAAGGCTTGATTCCTAAGTCCGATTTCAAATGAGCCATAAAGTTTTCTCGTTCTTTTGGGGTGTTTGCAAGAGCAGCAGGAATAATAAGGGTCTTATTTTCAATGCAATGCTTCAAGTAGAGGCTCCAGCACTTTCCTTTCCTCCCATAGAGTTTAACCATGTGCTCTTCTATCCCCAGCAGTGCTAGCGGACTGCCCACCACCACTACTAATGACTTGGCACGTGTGAGGACAGTGTTGAAGACATATGGATCACAGGGGCTTTTGGTAGGGTTGGTTGTGTTACCAGTTTTATCAACCGGTTCTGTAGTGCTCATAAACAATGCTTGAAACTCCTGCCCTATAGAATAAGATAACCCAATATCAATAATAATAATACTTTTATAATAATGTGGCTACCTTGAATATCATAAGTTGGAAGCATACGAATACGTCTTAATTTCTGGAATCTTTCATGTGCTATATGTCTTGTGCGAACAAGCTGCATACATGTAATAATTAACATATCACTTATATATGCATGCCCAAATCACCTGAGGTCGTGAAGCTGTCACCAAACATATTTTGGTTAAATCTCTTTTACCCCAATTGGAGGGCCAAGAATGCACTGCAAATTTCTCCACTTGTTGCAGGATAAGTTGTGCTTCCACATCATTGTCTGTCGTGGAACTGATGCTTGAGCAGATGAAGAGTAATGGAAATGTGGCATCAGGACGATGATCATGGTGAGCATTCTGAGGACGTTTGATTGTATTCTCATAAAAGAGCTGGTTGGGAATTTCCACAATGTCTTTATGACAACGATAATTCGTATTGAGGGAGACCATATGGTTTAATGCTTGACCATCAGATTTTTTGTACAAGACTTGAAGTCTCTCCAGGAGTGAATACTTCAAACCATTCTCACGAGCTTCTTCTCCCAACACAAGCAGTGATGGTCCCACCTACAATGGAAATATTCATATTAGTAGCTAATACCATTATATTACTTCAACTTACTTGACATGAATCTCCTGCAAGTACTATCTTGGTATCAGGAGCAGCTAGGCAGAGTGGTGCTATGTTTTCAGGTTCTCTGCTTTGAGAGCTTTCATCCAGAAGAATATGAGTGAAAAATCCAGCCTTGTACTCAAAGAAGAGAGATGGTGCAGTGAGAAAAGTAGTTACCACTACAAAATATCTTGGAGACTTCCAATGATCGGTACCTCTATTTCTTTTCTTGTAGTATTGCGGAAACTTTGAGTTTCTATTATTGTATGAACTTGAAGTTAACCGAACAAGTTTAACATCCCATGGATTATGCTCATTGGTACACATTGGACCAAAGTACTGCTCAATGTAATGATCAGCTGAAGACTGATGATGAGCACAGATGAGAACCCTCACAGGCTTATTGCTACTTCTTCCTTGTTCTACAAGACAACGTGCAGCAATAGCCAGCACTCGTGTCTTACCTGTGCCAAAAGATCCATTCACAATAACTGGAGGCGACCTTGAGTCACTAGAAAGAATCTTGTCTAAAGCTTGTAGTTGATCATCCAGATTAATATCAAAATCACGTGGTATTTGAGATAACAACTGATGCACGTGATGACTAGAAGTGAAGGAAAATGGTAAAAAATCTTGAGACGATGGAATAATTCTAGCAATGATCTCTGGTTTAATTCTATTGATAGCCTTTATCAAACCATCAAAGTAGACATGCCTAACTTCAAATTCTATGCTCAAATTTTTCAGATTTGTTGGACTTCTTGGTAAGGGTTTGGAAATAGTTTTAGACAACATCCCTTCATCTTCATCTTTAATAGCTACATACATCTTCTCATCACAATGTTCGAAATTTTCCCGGAGTATCTCTACCGCTACTTCATCCTTTCCTCCTTTTGAGACTATAAATGCTCCTTCACTAGACTGAGTGGCATATGCTATTTGGTCTGCACTGAGATTTGAAAAATACCCATAACGCACACGGCAGTCTCTTCGAGACCATATCCACCCTGGCTTGAATTTGGATTGAAATAAATGTAAGTCACAATCCTGATCACACCTGCATGGATATCAAGGCAAAAGTCCCTTATCAATGTATCGTGCTTCCATTAATTAACTTACTTTTCTCTGAGTCGCTCAATATGATTCTTCTCCTCCCAACAAATAAGATTGTAAAATTTCCTCTTATAGTTAACTTTAGTAAGCTCATCTTCAATAGCTACTATTTCTAACTCTCTTTTAACCCTTTCTTCAAATTTTTCAGGATACTGCTCGGTCTGTTTTGGAGTAACACGTTGGGGAGGATTTTGGTAAGATGGAGAAAGTAGATGAGATGGTAGAGGAATTGGTTGGGGAGGATTCTGGTAAGATGAAGAAGGTAGTGGAGGAAATGGCTGGTATGGTTGAAAAGGTTGTTGAACTTGGTGGTGGGGTAAAGGTTGGTAGTAAGGTAAAGGTTGCCGAACTTGATGATGTGGTACAACCTGCTGGTATGGACTGTGCAAATCAGGCCAAGATTCTTGCCGATAAGTGTGTGGTGCTTGTGGAAAACTTGGAACCTATAATGAATTGACGATATAGAATTTTAGGACTATTATAGGAAGAGGACTATGACTATCGTAGGGATAGGAATATCATAGGGATCTGGCTGACTAGAGCTGGGTAGTCAAGTTCAGAATTTCAGTCAGATTATGAAATTATTACAGTGGGTCCCTGTTAATAGCTAGCATATCCATAGGACATGCTCAGTTAAGTTATTCTATGGTTGTTGACAGAGAACTTGAGATTTCAGTCAGTTTGATATATACTGTCAGTGGTTGTAATATCAGGTGATCTACCACAGCACACAAACAGGACACCATTTCAGTAAGTATTTTACTAATTCAGTTGAAAATAAATTCACGAGTTCACCCCAGCTTACTACCGGTACTGACTTTTCAGCTGAAACCCAGATGCTAGTTGACTCACCTGATTTCCAGCTCCCTGACTCGAGACTGCATGTCCTGGATTAAAAGAAATGCAGCTAGCTAGACTTCATGAATATAGTCAACACCAGGTTATTATAGTTGCTAGCTTTAACAAAACAAAAAAACAACAACAAACAAACAAACAAACAAAAAATCACTACCTACACCTATATAGCATCATGCATGGCAAGCTTGGCAGGCTATAGCTATATATAGCAATAACGAATATGCAGGACTTCACATGATATCACTACAGCTAGTACTGAGGACATACTGATAATACAACTCACAGATAGCCCTAAACCCTAGCTCTAGCTATAACACATGCATATTATAGTAATATTGTCCATACTAGACATAGCTAGCTGCATAGCATAACTAAATTACATGATTTCAGAAACATGTACTGGATCATTCATTACACACGCTATAGCCCTAATGTATACCTGAATTTTCTACACGAGACCTCAATGCTCTATTCCACTGAATTCGTTCTGCCTGGCCATGAGCATAGGTGCACTCATCCCTTCTGCAAGTTGTTGGTTCACACATTCCAACACTTTTTACATGACCAGGAAAGTGTGGTGGCAATTCTCGAATAGACCTTTCAGTGGTTTCCAGCCTTTTCAACCTTTCATTCCACTTGACGAAAAAGCCATTAGTGATGTCAGGAAAGTGGGGACAGTCCACAATAGGAAAAATGTGGCGGTACTCATAAAAGCACTCCCGGCAAATGAAAGCTTGGTCACCAAGCCGCCGACTCATCATACCTTTGGGGGAAACGCTACCTTGTTGGCTAAGTAGCTATGATGGCTAATAATATTATTCCCTTGATTTGATAGCTAAAAAAAATTTATATCAAGATTAGTTCAAATTTGCTCGAACTGTAGCTGGTGAAGCTAATGAAGACTATTTACTAGCTAGACTAATCATGTGACTAGTATCAGCATAGTGCGGTAGCTGGGCGTGGCTTCTCTATACTAGCTAGCTAGCTCTGTACGTACGTAGAGATATCCAGACCGCTTTTTTCTCCCTATGCAATTTGGCGCGCGCGGGAGAAAAAAGGGTCTGGTGACTTGCCTATTCCAATTATTATGTTCACATCCTGAATCCGCCACTGGTTATGATGTATAAATAGACAGATATGTGATGCACCTCATGCTCTCATGTGTTTGAAATTGGAAAAGAATCCATTATCATCCATAGAGTTGGAATACTACAGATAGTTTGGTAGAATCGACCATCCTCAGAGTTTTATTCATTATCAGCAACCCAAGGATACCACTATTCTTATATTGCTTCTTCTTCTAATTGTCTACATTATCAGATCAAAGAAAAGTGATTGTACAGTGAATAAGAGGTGAGTAGCTAGCAGCTGCTATAGTTCAGATCAGCAATGATGTTGTCATAATAATTAGTCTCAACTAACAATCAAGTATGAGCCAATAGAATGTGCTACACAATCTAGCTAGTTACACTTCAATCCAGCAGTGCAGTAACTAATCCCCCAATGGATGAAATATTCACATCAAGTTGTGTGGCATACACTTCCACTTCAACAGCTAACATAATAAATCAAAGCAGATTACAAAGACATGCCTCTTAGGATGCATTATAGTAATTTGGACATGCTATGTTTCTTATATTCCACTTGGAAGTTATCACAAACCTGAGTTAGTTTCAATTACAATGCTGTGATAATGATTAGTCTCTAGCTAGTGGGTGAGGCTAGTAATACAAGTGAATGCAAAAAATTTCTTAGAAATAAAAATGTGAAGTAGGGATGGCCCCAAATTTAGCACATAGCTATTACAACTGCAGCTTCATTATGAAACCAAGTTATATGCCCCCAAAATCTAGCTACACTGTAACATCAAAGCAGTAGCTATGGCCCCAAAATCTAGCTGGAATATGTACTATAACTGCATGCAAGAGAGTGAACTTAGTGAAGTAATCCCTTACCCATCACCAAGTACGAGATACTATTCTTACTTCACTGTCGCTAAATTTGGGGCCATCCCTACTTCACATTTTTATTTCTAAGAAATTTTTTGCATTCACTTGTTTCCATTCTTTTTCTTTGTGATTATGAAAATTGAAGGTATAATGCTCCCTTGAACCAAATAGCTATTGATTTAATGATCAAATTTCGTAGTATTTCATTCTGCACCTTGAAGGATGATGATCTGCAGTGTAATGGAGTACTGAAAGGAGTGAACATTTTTGAAGTGCAACAGCATTAGCTAATTATTACGTATGTGATCACTGAAATAATTATTGAGATGGTACATATGTCTTGCTTGAGGGAGGATGGGGGATGAGTTTATGCAGTGGCTGTGCATATTTGGTGTAGTGATTATAATTATAGTGGATGCCATCACCCTTGTGCAGATGTATCATGAGGAGAAATGCTAATTTTTAGTGGCTCCGCCCCTTTTATGAGGTAATATATCAATATTTATTGCAATAATAAATTTAATCAGTCAGTTCTGCAAATATATAAAGCAATTGGTATAATGAACTGAAATACTGAAATGCCAGGTTTATGGTTGCCTGGCGCCTTGAGATGTTTTTCTGTTTCATAGATGAAACATTAATGAGTTTTTGTAATGTTGCTGTTTGACTTAGCTACCTGCATCCACTTTCTAAGTATGGTAGTGGAAGTGCACTGGAAAAGAGAATAGCTGAGCTATGTAGGTGGAATAAGTGATTGTAATAATTATTTTGACTTACACGATCCACGCCAATAATTCAATTCTGCAATTTCATAAGGTGATGAAATAGTTAGTATCATAGGTATTTCATACTCATGAGGGAAGGGCATGAATCGTTGCCTCCTCCTCCCCTTCCTACCCCCTCGGTAGGGGGGGAAGGGATATGGCAAAGGCACAGGGTTGAGTAGAATAACAGTGTTACATTTGGTGATGTGTGCAGATACCTGCATTACCAGTGGAAGGGGGAGGGTTTGTTATGTGCTCTTCAGAAATTTAAGTAAGAATGTTACATTTAATAATTTGAGTATGTAATACAGTATTACCGGTCCTCTTATGTAGGTACGTAGTGTTGATGATCAACAATTAAAGAAATTAGTGTATTATTCAATATCAAACTTTACAACAGCAATGTAGCTAATGACCTGTGTGCATGGCAGACTCCTAAAATATTTTTACTTAATTCTGTCTAAAAGTAGCTACTCAAGAAATTTAACTTTCACCACGCCCCTAATTAACATAACCACGCCCCAACCACACCCATATTAATGGAATAAATTGTGTTATAATTTTATACATGTCAATTTGCAAGCAGTCATGGCCAGAGGCACTGCTACGGCTGGTATGGCCATGGCCGTACCACCATTCAGCATGTGTGTATGCAATTTGAGTAATAACAATGACTAGTATGCGGCATTGCCTAGATCATACCAGATAGAAATCGAATCAATTAAATTTTTTACTGGAGGGCTTCTCCCAGATGCATGGCTGTACCAGTACAAATGAATGAGCTTGCTCCGGCTCTGGCAGTGCATGCACAACACTGACCTCACAGCTATAAATAAAATAGAGCAGCTGACCTTGCACATGCCAAGCAGAGATATTGGCCATAATAATTATAATGTGCTGTAACTACAACTTCAAGCTTACAGTTTTGAGTTTTCATATCTAGACAACTTTAAGGACAAACAATAGGGCAGTAGCAAGCCATTGAAGGACGAAGGACAAAGTCTAAAAATTAAGGACTGTCCTTCAGATTTAAAGCCTATGAAAGTTCACACTGACAGGTTGGAGGCACTGGCATGGTGAAGTGAGCAAACTGCACAGAGCTAAGTACTGATTATGTGTAGGATGAGAATCTGTACTGAGGAATGACTGAAACACAAGAAACAGCTAGCTAAAGTCAAAGCTGAACAGCTCTAGCTAGCGCGCACCTACGTAGCCCCGCCCTTAAAATGGCGAAGAAAGATTAGCTGGTGTTCCATAATCACTGAATTGTGAAATGGAACTGTAGTGAAAACTAATAGCAAAAGATCAGCCTCTAGGTGCCGCTCTAACAGATGGCCCGAACAGAATTCTGATGACTATAGCCAGTTAGTCAGTACGCCGATCTGATTGTTATTATTATGTTGAAAACTAGAACAAAAGTCAATTTTTGAAATCGTTTTTTGTTAATATTATAGAATGAATTTTAGATTATTATACATTGTCCTGTCTTCTGTGTAGATGTAGGGATAGGGCCATGACTTATGAGAATCTGTAGAGTAAGGGTAGAAGAGAAAGAAGAGTTTTTAGTTTATACAAGTCTTAATGACCTTTGACCTGCCATCCCTACTTAGAGAGTGCTACCGCACTCTCTGATTGTATATTATAAGTCTGTGGTCATTATTTTTCATGGTGGAAAATCCCTGAACTAGAGTTAGCTATTTCAGATAAATCAATGGTGAACTTGATATTCAGTGGTTTGCTGCATACACAACTGTTTCAAATAATAATAATTACAAGAATAAAAAATACAGCATGATAATTATGGACAGAAAGTTGTTGGAGATTGTGTGTTCACTTGTGCATATAACTTGATCAGTATCTCAATCTCAATCGAAACATTAAACCTCTCAAAGGTAAGGATAACTCCGTTTGTGACTATAATTTCACATGCATGGAGTAAACGCACTACAAATATAACTGGCTGAAGTACATCGCTGTGCATGGCAATATCTCCCACTCTATACAAGCCATTTTGCTCACATCCTTCGACTACAGGTATTTGCACTGGATTATCTTTACCTCTGATCCCTTATACTGTATTAGCCATATTCATTGGTACTCATTTTTAATTACTTCCACTAATTTTGTATCCATTTTCTTGTTTCTGAAAGTTTCTACACATGCAGACTCTACCATAGATACTATAGACTACGTAACCGGGATAGGAAACCCAATTTTTTTCTCCGGGCACTCTGTGTTATGGGGTAGCTGCATGTGGGTTTGTAGAACCTACAATTACAACAACGTTACAAGTACAACCAGCCCTTCCTTTATGAAGCCCAGACCCCGCAGAGACTCGCAAAGAAAAGGACATGGCCAGTTCTGGGGGAATTTTAGCTGCGAATGCATCTTTTTCTGGTGAGTTAGCTAGTTTGTAGCTACAACTGTATAACCTACAAACTACTACAGTGGTAAGCTCTAGCTACTAGGGCAATGTTCAACATTCAGTTGACAGCGAGCGAGCAAGCAAGTATTTTTTAGTGCTACAACTCTTTAGAAGATTTTGCCGTTTAATTTAGACAGTGAGCTGATAGGCTCCAGTGCTTTATATTGCATCAGACAAGAGTCATGTAAGTGGTGGTTCCAACCAGAAATCTCCAGCATCAAAAGCTGTAAATACTTACCACAAGCACTTAGATAAGCCAAGCGCCTACAATTCACTTTGATACATTAATTTTGATAGCCAGTGAGCAAGCAAGTTAGTGCTATAACTCTTTAGAAGATTTGCTGTTGAGTTTATATGTAACAAAGTACCAGGCTAGAGCCTCTACAACTACTACTATAATAATGTGCAGCATTTGACAGTGAGCAAGTGAGTAGCTGATAGGCTCCAGTGCTTGCTGTCAGAGACAAGAGTCATGTAAGTTGTGGTTCCAACCGGGAAGCTCCATACATAGAAAGCTGTGGTTCCAACCAGAAAGCTCCACGCATCAAAAGCTGTAAATACTTACCACAAGCACTTAGATAAGCCAAGCGCCTACAATTCACTTTGATAAGCCTAGCGCCTCTATGACAAAAGGCTGTAGAAAACAATCTAGGCTTGATTACAATTATTGGAGCATGCGCATTATGCACGCGCAGGCGCTACTATACACGACACGTACCGTACCATACGTACGCCTGGGGCATTTTGGAGTGTAGACCTAGATATATTTAAAATTTCAATGAGTCATGACCTGAGAGTCAGCTCGCTCGCTGAGCTCACTCGCTGCAATTATTTTTTTCTCTACCAGATGATGCTTAGATGCCGTTAAGTATATTCTTAAGGACGATGGTTTTCTGCTACCAACTCCTCAGGCATCTGGTGCAGTGGGTGGAAGCTGCTTCAGCTTTAGCTCACTGTGCAGCTTACTGATTCTAGCCTTCGTCTCATCACTTGACAGGGTGTGGTAAGGTGTATGGCTCTGAGGATCAGTTCGATTTAATGACCTGCTTACCAGACGACTTGACTGGACCCTGAGACAGCCTCTAAAATTTGTGCACCTCTTACAACGTACACACTTGCCAGATGTGGGAATTAGAAGCTCACAGGCTACATGTCTGATGGTGTCACCACAACTATCGATACTTGCTATTCGTTGATTTCCTATGATGTAGACAATTAATACATGTCATAGCTAAAGAGCTAGCATGCACACATACCTGTGGAATCAAAGAATTCTGCCCCATGAGCATCTGCCTGTAGTCATTCAGCTGTTATCAACCTGCTTTCTACATTCCAAAAAATAGTGGGAATTTCCCATTATTTTTTGGAATGTAGAAAGCAGGTTGATAACAGCTTTCGCACTGGTAAGTTTAGGAGGAATGTCACTGAAAAGACTGCACTGGCCCACTTCCACCGAAACACCGTTATAGCTGAGACTCCACCTTAATTCCTTGTCTATTTTCAAAAGCATGGTAGCCTTAGCTGAAAGGGGGTGAACATTGATGGTTAGCTAGGCAAATACTAGAATGTCTTCCATGGAATCAGTACACTTTATCCATCCCTCTGGAAGAGACATCCCTTCCATGTGTTCTTCGAGTGATACCAAATCCGCACACAATTGACGAGGTAAAGGAAAAGATACCCTTACTTCTGCAGCCTACGTATAATATATGTACTCTGTATACATCAATACTTCAGATTCTGCAAGCTTCCTCTTCTTCACTCTTTATCTTGGACTCAAATCTAAGTTTTCGTGGCATTCTAAGCTGACCATGAATATATTGTGCCTGCAACTAAAAAGTTACACTATTAAAGTAGTCCACACAAGAACTAATTTATTTCTATCATGAATGACCTCTGAATAAAGGACACCTCTCTATATTTCAGTGGTCCCAACTTGTCCAGGTGTTCAGGTTATTTAATACACAAAGTACTATGGTGGGACAGCAACAAGTGTAGAGAGGTGTCCTTTATTCGGAGTGTCCATTATTCGGAGGTTCCACTGTATAATGACTGTACCTGATTGTTCATGCACCTAAATGAAATAGCATCTGACATGTGAATTTCAACAGAGAAATAGTGCATTAAGCACATGGCATACATGTCCATATTTTCATTGCAAAAAGTGCAGACTGAAAATGTACCTAGAGACTTACAATTTCACTGACTCAAACATATTTGAGAAACGTAAACATTGAGATCTCTACCTGGGAGTGTTAGCTATTATAATGTCAGGTACATGAAAATACTGGTAAGTCCTGAAAGTACAATAGGTACTTGAAAGTTTGACCTTTCTGTGTCCAACCAAATTTAATGGTCAACACAATAAAATAATGCCAGTTAGCAGTTATAATATATTAGTTATAATAATACAATACTATTAGAGATTAGAAAATAAAATACAGAAGCTCTTCTTTTAAAAAAATTCTATAGCTAGCTACTTTTGAAATAGAGAACCAATCCATAAAATAACAGCTATACCTATAAAATATGAGATGCATAATTAGCTATTTGTATAGTGTGTATCTAATTTTTTTGTCTACATGATGTAGCTATGCTATTATTTGTGCACATATATATTTTTAATTTCTGATGCAATATCTTTACGGTTGACTGTTGGGTCTTTCAGTGCTTCATAGAGGTCACTCCATGATGGTTTCTTTCCTGTTTTCCACTTAAACCATCCATCCACAACTTCATTTAAGCACTGCTTCACATTCGAGGGATTATTTGTCTTTATTGCACTAATCTCTTCTAATGGCAATCCAAGAGCCTCAGCTAAGTCTTGCCATTCCTTTGTGATGCCTTGTAGTGCTATTTTTACCTCATGTACACCTTTATTTTTAAAAATTCCAATCTATGAAACAATAGGTCCAGGCTATTGAAACTCACTTATAGGTTCATACATTTCACCACTTTCAATTGTGGAATTAACCTGATCATTTTTAAAAAGAATTAATAAGAGAACTTTATACTCCAATGTAAGAAACTTACAGAAACAGAAGTACCATGAATCTGGTTGGTTGAACCTTAAAAAGGAAAAAGACATAGCTAATTACTATGCTGAAAATTTGACTGCTTTGAGGTATATCTACACTGAATACAAATATAGGTTGCTATAGCTACCTGGTGGTGGTGGTATTGTAAAAGTGCATTCTTTATTAAGTCCAACTACATTCAGTGTGAGAGGTTTTGATCTATCAGCAAGGAAGGTGATATAGATTCTAGGAGGGAAGTCTGACATCCTTGAAGCGCTCCTATAGTTGGTCTCAGGGAAGTCTATCTCTTCTTTTGTTATCTATATAAAAAGATAGATGCAAGCATGCATGCATGGACTGTAAAGACTGAAGTGTGTAGAACACACCAAGTTGTTGCAATATTCAAACTAGCGAAAACATGTGACAATTTGGTATAGGGATTATTACACAACTGCATTATTCATATCCAGGACGACAATTATAACTTACTTCATGTTTATCCATTATACACTCCCCTTCAAGAATAACTGTTTCACTTTTCACTGTCAAATGTCTGTAGACAGTACGGTATTTAGCCATATGTGTCATTCCAGGGTAATTCTTGGGATTGGGGATATGCTCATCACAATGCTACATAATTCAACAGATTAGTCATTGGATCCAGTAGAAAAATCAATGTACATTACCTGTATATAGTAAGGATGATCAGGACACATGCAAAATACAGCATTTTTTGCATTCAATGATCTATACAGTCTTGCTGAGTATAGGATTTGACCTGATTTGAAAAGGTTAGCAAGTTAGTAAACTAAGGTATAGCTACATAGTATACAGTTAGCTACCTCTTATCCTCCTTCTACTAAATATTCTCCACCAACTGAAATCGATTAGTTCGATTTCCCCATATTGACTTCCGTCAGCATGAAACTTTCCTTTGACTCCTGCTTCCTTGAAAACATAAACTGGATCAGATCCTCTATATCCTGGAACCGAACTGGCCCTTAGAAACACCATACTACTGCAATCATTTTCATTTTCTGTTCTAATATAATGTTGCATCTTCACTAAAAGTGGCTTTTTCAACTCTATTTTCTTGCTTGTTTCTATGAGATAGGCTGGACTAGCTGGCTCAAAACCCTTTGGTGTTTCAAAGATTTCATTAAAACTAGGCTGGATAATTAGCTCCACAGACTCCATTGGTGAGATTGAGCCTTCAGGGATGACTATAGATAATCCCATATCATCTCGATGGTCTACTTCTTTTCCTGCATGTGGGATTTTTTCAATGACTCTTGCACCATTGGTGCTTATAATTTCATCACAGAGATCCATCCCTGCAATATAAGAAATTCTGTGTGAAATGTCACATTTTTGGGGCATAGTTAATACCTACTGCTACTTATTTCTGCCTTCACACTTGCAATGAGATTACATGATTATCATTATACTAAGCTGCAACCATATGGCATACCATCTATAATGCAATGTTTTTCCTCATAATAGTCCAGTAAATCATTCCATGTTTCATCATACCTCAATAGCATCTGGTTACCTGCATTACAATAGATGGAAGTGGCTAGCTTGCATGCACATGGATAATGTAAACATTCACATGGTATATAGCTATACTCAGTAGCAAGCTACGTACACATGCATGCATGTATTGGTATCATAAAACAGATTGTGTGCTCACCGATGATGACAAGACCATACTTGCTCCTGGTGATGCCCACATTGATTTGATGCTTATCAGTGATGAAGCCAAGATGTTCACTCAGCCACTCCTTGTCTGCCAGCACAACTTGTGAATTCTTGATCTCTTCTCGAGGTGAGCGCACGGTAGACAGAATGACAATACCATATTCATCTCCTTGAGGAATTAGCAGTATGGTAGTAATAACACTATAGTCATACTAGCATACTAACCTTGGCTCTCAGTAATGGATGCTACTTTCAATTGTGAAAGTACTCCTGTCAATTTCTTTACCATCTGTATAATTTTATTCTTCTGTGCAGAATAAGGAGTCAGGACAGCAATTTGATCTATTGGTACTTGGTGTTTCCAATGGAGAACTCGAACAATCTCAATCTATACACAGCAAGAGTTTATTACTGTTATATTATACCGTATGGGTAAATATTTTTGAGGGATTTTAATTTCGTGGTTTTCATTTCACGGAATTTTTAACACTCAAAAAAATCAATAGTAGCCTATTAATTTTAGCACATGCACATTAGTCGTTACGGAGTACTTTGACCTCGATCTTTCCAGATGGCTCTCTACAAGTATTTCAGAACTTCGCTTCAGAACTTCGCTTTCAGAACAGCAGAACTTCGCCATCTGAAGCTTCCTGTAGACATGAAATTCCCTGACCATTGAAGGGTAACTAAAACTGGTCATCCTTCCAGCTGCTCACGATCACCACATGTGCAATTTTTTACACTATGCACGAGCGATATATTGCAACGCATGAGATGCGAAATTAAAATCCTCGAAATTTTTATAATCTAGCTTGGTACCGATATTCATGAAATTTTAATTCCTCGAAAATATCTACCCTATATATTATATTAATTTTGCTGACCACTTTTTTAGCCTCTTCCTCATTGAACTTTGAATCAACACCAATGCTGGCACCTTTACTCCCTGTTGAATCCTGTCCTTCTTCTCCAACTACATCCACAAACATGATAGGACATTCCTCCCCCTGAGGCCAAAACCCCTTCAGTTTAGATTCAGGGTTTGTACGCCTCTTTACAGAAACATCTGTTTCCAATTCACCCTTATAGAACTGCTTAGATGGAAAAGCACATATTTCTTCATGCTAAAATTAAAAGAAGCAATAAGTTAATACATTAAAATATCAAGATATTACCATTCTGTATTGGGTTTTTAAGGTGAAAATATATTCCTCTTCCTTATAATTCTTTGCATATCTTTCGAACAGGGAGGTGGAGAGGCCACATTTTCTGGCCTTCCAATAAGCAATCACTGGTTGGAGTTGCATGTGGTCCCCAATGAGGACTGCATGCTTACAGAGGCTGATGGGAACCATGGCTTCAGGTTCAGAAACCATCCCACATTCATCAATAATGCACTGATGGGGGGAGAGATTATTTCTCACTCGATCGCCTGCAGCTTCAATGCAGGTACAGAATATTATATCAAATTTTTCCTGTGAGAAAACTTTTTTCTCAGCTTCACTTAGTGCTTGTCTGTATCTTTTGCACAGGATTCCATTAGCAATTTTACCATCCTTGCTCATTGCTTTGATAGCTTCTTCCAACTCTCTGAGATGTACGAATTCTGTTTCACTTCTACTGGGTTGTCGTATCATATGATGCAAGGCATATTGTTCTGCCCATTTAGGGCAGTGAGTGTTATCAGATTCTTGCTCAGCTGGATCTCCTTTGCAGGATTGTTTCTCTTTTTTGTATTTGGGGAGCGGATAATAATAACTTTTCCTTTCAAAGACTTTGCTGTAAATCCTCAAAATCTTTAATTTTGAGGATTTATCATTCTTTAGTAAGTGATGAAATTTTTCTGGAAGGAATTAAGAGATGAACAGGTATGTATGATGTGTCATAGCTTACATTTCATACCAAAAACAACATCAACAGATTTGTTTGAAGGTCCACAGTAGAGCACACATCTGTTGCCATCAGATACTTCTTTATTCAGCTTGGCCAGCACATATGCTATGTGTGTTCCAATTACACTTTCCCCCGTACCTTTAATTAATAATAATAATTGGCATGCAGTTTCTGGTTATTAATGTACCTGGTGGTCTCTGGATCAATTGAAATGGCTTTTCTAGTGCTTTACCCACAGCTTCCTCCTGCCACACATTCAAATGCTGTAAATTATCACTCCACTCAGATATAGATGTAACAGATCTGTCAATGTTTGCACTTTTCTTGGAATATTCATTAGTAGAGCCTTAAAAAACAAAAACAATTAATTATAGTACATGATTATACATAGCTATAATCATTTCTATCAACCTTTTATTTGGGAATGATTCACTGCAACATTTTTGGATAGTGAGTCCTTTTTGGATAGTGAGTCCTTAAGTGATAGTAATACTTTTAAAACTTCCCTACAGAGCAATAAAGCAATTAATAATTATAGCAATTATTGAATATTGTTAACACTTACATATAGGAATCCAGTATGATAATCTGCACTTCACAGGTGGACTCCTCAGCTTCCACAACACACTTCATACTTTCAGATACTTGACAGTTAGCTATGCCCACAGGCTTCATGAGAATGGTTACTTCATCTGGTTCATCATCAATAATACGATGGACCACAAAGTGGAAGACAGCTTTCACTGGGTGATGGGGGTCAGTCCCATACCTCACGCACACAAGTGTACCTATGTCCACTTTGAAAAACTCGTGACACTGATCCTTGAAATCCTTTGGAAATGCCATCTTCACATAGTCACTTGGAACATAGTATGGTTCTTCAAAGCACTCTTCTGGGATAATTAACTTAGGCCACTTTAAGTAGACATCACGAATGATCACAGGATGGGACTCCTTGATTGACTTCTCGGCTGCCTCTGCAAGAAGTACTGCCTTCCATAAGTCAACATACTCTTCAACACTGGCATACTCTGCCTTGGAAGCTTGCTTTAAGTTGGGATCAGAGAAGCACTCTGCTGGGTGGGAGTTGTGTTGGACACAAATACGTAGGAGAGGTGAAAGTTCCACCAACTGGATGGCAGGAGAGATCAGCGGTTCTCTCATGACTTGCTTTAAGTTGGGATTGGAGAAACACTCTGCTTGGTGGGAGTTGTGTTGGACACAGATATGTAGAAGAGGTGCAAGTTTCATCAACTGAATGGCAGGAGAGATCAGTGGTTCTCTCATGGACCTAGTCAGCCAAACCTTGAGCATGCTGGAAGTTTCTAAAGATACTTTAATACTGCTATCCAGGAAAAGGTACTTCTTCTGTGGTTTTATGAAATCAGCTGAATAGGAGGGAGACCAGTGAGGTAAGTTTGGTAAAAACTGCCTGATTCTGTCCATTTTTTCTTCAGTAGGATCCTTTATAAACTGAAGTGCCTCTTCCCAGTTACTTGGAGAAATTTCTACAACCTGATTTTGTTGGGAAGCTTTAAAATATTCAATATCTAATACTGAACTCAAGCTTTGTCCACAAAAAGCTTTTATATTTGAATCTGCAAAGCCAGAAGAATTAATATTCATAAATAGAAAAGGTGACTTCAAAATTGATGCAGCAAGATCATCACTCTTTAAAGACGTGACATACACACTCCATGAGTATAGCTGAGAGTCAGGCTGGTCATCTGCTACTATTTCTGGGATGAGGCTATTAATTCTCAGTTCTCTTGCTTCGATAGGTAATTGCTTGAGCTCAAATTGAGGAAATGCCAGTTGTATTGTCCCCTTTAGAGACTGACTGATGAAACAGGAGTACACTTCACTAGAGGACACAAGATTCATAGCAACCTTTACTCTCTTCATCTCCTGTTCAAATTTAGAAGCACTGTGAATTTTTCTGTTCATAGAAGTGCAAAATTCAGTGTACCATTTTCTTTTGACTTCAGTATTTTGCTTTGAATTATTCAATAGCATTTGTTGCACTTCAATATCTACACATAAGTTGTCATGGTGATATACAGATGCATTATTTTTATCTTCTTTTGTGCAATGATACTTGGCACGTGATAATATAGAGTGTAATTTTGAACTAGCAGCAGCTAGTTGTGGATAAAACTGGTCAGTAGAGAGCAGGCTGGTGAGAAGAACTAGGTTTCGATCAGATAAAGCTTTATGGATCTTCTCAAGAGTGTCGATAGGAATTTTTAAAGGAACACCAGCAGAGGGCCTTTGCACACCTGAGGTTTGCAAATAGTGGGAAAGGTACAATGAATGAAGCATAACATGCTTGTTTTCCTCCACATATCTTCTTATCTCTTCAATGCTGGGAGATGGCTGTGTTTTTAAGATGGTTGCATTTGGGAAATATGAGTGGATATTTTTGGCTGCTTCACTATTAGCCCATATCATAAGCTCTTCTACCAGCAAATGAGACTGCCAACAGAGGGACTCTTCATAGTCATTACATTTATACACAAATGCTGCATCTGACTTGAGCCTTCTATGACGCATAACACGGGTGATGTCATAAAGCAATCTAATTACTTCTTGGAGAGGAAGATTTTTCTTGTCTTGATTAAACTTTCTGACAGAATTAGGAATTTCTTTTTTGCCATCCAGTAGGTCTTGAGCATCTTCATAAGTTAACTGAATGGCTGACTTGATTTGTGCTGATTCAATTTGAATATCATTCAACTCAAGTGATGTAGGAGCTTGGCGGTCAATTGTGACTGTGCAGGTAACAGATATGACATCTCTTATTTTTCCAGGAGTCAGAGAAAGATGAGATCTTGTTTCGTACGGCAGCATGTGCATGATTTTACCTTTCTCTCCACCATAAACAGAAATACCCCTACTTCTAGCAATTGTATCTGGTTCATTATTTTGCTCTGACTCAATATGCTTAGCTGCATTCACTACATGCACACCTAACTGGAACTCTTCAAGTTGATCTTTATCAGTACTAATTTGTACTATAGAAAGAGCATTGTTAAGGTTTTGTGCTTTTGTACTGTCAATGGTAAAGGCTTGATCATAAAATTTTAAATTTTGGTCTGTACTTATGTCCTTGGCATCATCCTCACGTATGGGCTCATCTTCATTATACTCAACAGAATATTCGGACTTTAGCAAATGCTCTGCATAGAATGGAGTGTACCCTTTAGGGTATGCATCTATGACCATGCCAATAGGGATAGGACACTTCTTCCCCCACTTCACTAAGGTGACAAGAAAGACCATGTCACGAGCAACATACAAAGGGATGCTTTGCTCAATTTGGGGGAAAGAATCATCACCAAGGGAGTTAGGATCAAATACAATAACATTAGCACATCTTAATTCATTTTTGATCCTTTCTATGTCTATCCCGTTCTTTCTTTTTGATAAACGAGGCAGATTAATCACGATTGGGTTCTTGTCATCAGTAGGGTAGAACACTATAGGGTTGGTATGTGATACTGTGCACACCAACCGAACCTCGCTGTCTCGTTTAGCAGATAGAATACATCCATAATACTTATCCTGAGGGCTATCAGGGAATATATCCAGAGTCACTTGATCACCATCAAACGCCCCTATTCTGTTGTCAATGCCTTGTATCTTCACAATTTTTTTACTACTATCAATTGGAAAAGCTTCTGCTTCACATGTGGATTCTATCTTCAGAACATAGTCATAAGAATCAATGTATTTAGCATCAGCTTTAGCTTCATCATTTTCCTTTAAACTCCAAGAAAGATGGATTCCTGGAGTAGTTAGAGTGAGTTTTGGTTCAGTATTATCAGGCAAAGCTTCTCCTACATTGTCATCCTCCTTCAAACTCCAAGAAAGGTGGGTCCCCGATAGAGAGAGTTTCAAGTCTTCAAATGCTTTCTTGTATGCTTCTATTACACTGTCCATTTTTTTATTTTTTATACTACCAATCTTTTTTGATTCAGAGTATATTAGTTGCAAGAGTTTATTGGATTTAAAAACTTTTGAATTTCTCAGTTGCTCAGAGTAGCTGATTGTCTTGCACTCAATGCACCTTTTGATGTAAGGTGTCCAGCATTTTGCACCTTCTCCATACTTCTGGAGCATGTGTTTCTCTATCTTGAGTAGCAGGAATGGGTTTCCAACAGCAACCACTAGTGATTGAGACCTGGTGATGGCAGTATTGAAGATATAGCGATCAGACACACTCTTGGTTTGGTTGATAGATTCTCCATCCTTAGAAGTTCTTTCAGATGTAGAAAGAAATATGGCTCTGAACTCCTCACCTGTACAGTAAGTAAATATTATACTAAGCTTGGGTATCATAACGGGACTTTACCTTGAATCATATATGTCGGGAGTATTCTTATATACTTTAAGTTTTTTATCTTTGTAACTTTCTTTCTGATAATAGAGAACTGCAGAATAAAAAGGCAACATAATCATGGAATGAATTTCAACGATTTCTTAGCTAACTATACCTGATCAGCTGAAGGAGACATGATACAGACTTTTTTAAGATCCTTTTCACCCCACTGTTTAGGCCAACTGTTGCAATACTTCTGCACTTCCTTTATTAAAACATCTGCTTCCACTTCATTGGTCCCAGGTGTTGGCTTGTTGTCATCTGACACATCAGAGCATACAAAAGTGAGGGGGAAAGGTGAAAGATGATGGGCTTCATCATCTGGTACTTTACACAAAATAGTAGACTCATAATACAGACTGGATGGTAGCGTCATAATCCCATTGTGGCAACGATGATTGGTAAGCAAAGTAACTGAATGAGTACTAGATAAAGGCATTTTGCTATAAAGGTCATGTAATCTCTCCAAGAGTGATATTCCCAAGCCATTATTTTGAGCTTTGTCTCCTAGCACCAATAAACGAGGACCAACCTGTATAACAGTCATATGACATCAAAGAGTACAATTATAGTCAAGTTATAATGAAAGTACCTGACAATGATCACCAGCAATAATAATCCGTGTATGCTCCCCAGCAAAGCAGAGAGCTCCAACAGTTTCAGGTTCTCTAGTTTGAGCTCCCTCATCAATCAGAATATCAGTGAAGAAATTCACTGGTGTCTTGTGTAAAAGAGAAGGTGCAGTACCTCCAGTGGTGACAACTAAGCGCTCATTTTGTAACTGCTTGATTTTATGCTTCTTTTTGTAATACTTTTTATATTTAGGATTTGGAGGGTGATAAAATCCACCAGAAGTTACACGAATGAAAGAGATAGGCCATTGCTTACTTTCATCACTTTTCATTTTACCAAAATATTCCACGAAAATATCAGCTGATGCTCGATGATGAACACAGATTAAGACTCGACTATTCTTTTTTCTCAATAATATGTCATAAGCAGCTCTGGCAAGTAAGCGTGTCTTACCTGTACCAAAAGGTCCAGCAATAAGCAATGGGGTGCTGGCATGAGGGTGATTCAAAATTGTATTCAAAGCTTTTAATTGCATAGAATCCAAATCCAAGGAAGAATAAGGTGGCTTGGGACTAGAGTAGCTTTGATCTGACTTAATAAGACTATTCTCACAAGGAACTAACTTCTCCACTACTGACTTTGGGAGTCTATTTATGAAGGAGTGAAGCATTTGAAAATAGGAGTACTTTAATTCAAATTCTACTTGTCCCTGAAACTTGAATGCTGTTCTCTGAAACTTCATGCATGATATCTTCAACTTTTGAGTTTCACTCTCAGTGAAACCAAATGTAATGGCATTAGAGTTGGCACTGTGTGGAACATAAGCATGGACATTGTGTGCACGCACAAAGGATCCATCATCTAGAATAATGAATGATCCTTGACCCGCTTGCTTAGCATTACTCAAATTCTCTCCCTCATCAGACGTGATATATCCAAAACGCACATACTTTTCCTCATCTTCATATTGAATACCATCAGGAACAAAGTTGCGAGGATAAACATGGATATCATAAATACTGTTATACCTATACAATAAAAAACGATGACTTTGTCTAATGGAGTGTGTAGCTACATACCTTTCTGCTAACTGTCGAGCATGTTCTTCTTCCTCATGGCAGAGCAAGTGGTGAAACTTTTCTTTGTAGTTGTCCACTGTTAATTTTTCTTTCAGAATTCTATCATTCAATAAATTTTTGTACTTTTCATATTCAGTAGAATACTTTACAGGAACTGGTTGGTGTACACATAAGTTCTCTTTTCTCTTCATTGTATTTTCTTTTTCTCTGATCATTTTAACTTCTTTCCTTGGTTTTTTAGAAGCATCTTCTAATGACTATAAAGTAATTCCAGTTATAATTATTTGGTGAACATATAAACTTGGATTATAACTTACAGGGTAATCATGGGATGTTACCCAACCTTTTTTATCACCAATGGAGGTGCTTTGTGCTAGTGATATGATGAAACAGTACACTCAATGAAGTCATAAGTTTTGTAGACAAATTATGTGACTCACATTGTGTTCTTTGAGCAGGAGGTCTCATTATAGCAGCTGCATTATGCTCACTAGAAGAAGCAGTTGACATTCTTTGAGTAGGTGATCTCATAATAGCAGCTGCATTAGAAGAGGCAGTTGACATTCTTTGAGTAGATGGTCTCTTAACAGCAGCTGCATTATGCTCACCAGAAGAAGCAGTTGCCATTCTATTCTGTGATGGCTGTGTTGTATTAGTCAATACAGTTGAAGTTGTAGTTTTTCTGTTTGCTGCTGCTGATGATGATGATGACCTGGGACCATGAATAAATTTTAGAGTATTTCTCTCCTTGCATTGGACAGTTTCAAGATTTTGTATATAAATGCATACAACTATTACTATTTACTTTGAGATGGAGGTAGATCCTGTTGAAGGTTTCTTTGCTGCAGACGCTCTATTCAGTGTAGGTGATGCTGCTGATGAGTTCTGAGCTCTACTGGATGGATAATAGAGTATAGTAACTGCAGGTTTCTATATATGATTTTAAAATCAACTTACTTTGGGACAGTCTTGGTTGTTACTTCTGTCAAAGTTGTAAGTGTTGCAGGTGACCTTGAACTAGGTACTGAGTTAGAAGGCTTGATTCCTAAGTCCGATTTCAAACGAGACATAAAATTTTCTCGTTCTTTTTGGGTTTTTGCAAGAGCAGCAGGAATGACAAAGGTCTTGTTTTCAATGCAATGCTTCAAGTACAGGCTCCAGCACTTTCCTTTCCTCCCATAGAGTTTAACCATGTGCTCTTCTATTTCCAGCAATGCTAGCGGACTGCCCACCGTCACTATTAATGACTTGGCACGTGTCAGGACAGTGTTGAAGACATATCGATCACAGGGGCTTTTGGTAGGGTTGGTTGTGTTACCAGTTTCATCAACCGGTTCTGTAGTGCTCATAAACAATGCTTGAAACTCATGCCCTATAGAATAAGATACCCAATATCAATAATAATAATAATTTTATAATAATGTGGCTACCTTGAATATCATAAGTTGGAAGCATACGAATATGTCTTAATTTCTGGAATCTTTCACGTGCCATATGTCTTGTGCGAACAAGCTACATACATGTAATAATTAACATATCACTTACACATGTATGCAGTAAGTAAACCAAATCACCTGAGGTCGTGAAGCTGTCACCAAACATATTTTGGTTAAATCTCTTTTACCCCAATTGGAGGGCCAAGAATGCACTGCAAATTTCTCCACTTGTTGCAGGATAAGTTGTGCTTCCAACTCATCGTCTGTTGTGGAACTAATGCTTGAACAGATGAAGAGCAATGGAAATGTGGCATCAGGATGATGATCATGGTGAGCATTCAGAGGACGTTTGATCATATTCTCATAAAAGAGCTGGTTGGGAATTTCCACAATGTCTTTATGACAACGATAATTTGTATTGAGGGAAACCACATAGTCTAATGCTTGACCACCACATTTTTCATACAACATTTGAAGTCGCTCCAGGAGTGAATACTTCAAACCATTCTCACGAGCTTCTTCTCCCAACACAAGCAGTGATGGTCCCACCTACAATGGAAATATTCATATTAGTAGCTAATACCATTATATTACTTCAACTAACTTGACATGAATCTCCTGCAATTACTATCTTGGTATCAGGAGCAGCTAGGCAGAATGGTGCTATGTTTTCAGGTTCTCTGCTTTGAGAGCCTTCATCCAGAAGAATATGAGTGAAAAATTCAGCCTTGAACTCAAAGAAGAGAGACGGTGCAGAGAGAAAAGTAGTTACCACTACAAAATATCTTGGAGACTTCCAATGATCGGTACCTCTATTTCTTTTCTTGTAGTATTGCGGAAACTTTGAGTTTCTATTATTGTATGAACTTGAAGTTAACCGAATAAGTTTAACATCCCATGGATTATGCTCATTGGTACACATTGGACCAAAGTACTGCTCAATGTAATGATCAGCTGAAGACTGATGATGAGCACAGATGAGAACCCTCACAGGCTTATTGCTACTTCTTCCTTGTTCTACAAGACAGTATGTAGCAATAGCCAGCAGTCGTGTCTTACCTGTGCCAAAAGATCCATTCACAATAACTGGAGGCGACCTCGAGTCACTAGAAAGAATCTTGTCTAAAGCTCGTAGTTGATCATAATTAAAATCATATGGTATTTGAGATAACGACTGATACATGTGATGACTAGAAATGAAGGAAAATGGTAAAAAATCTTGAGACGATGGCATTGTTCTAGCAATGATCTCTGGTTTAATTCTATTGATAGCTCTTATTAAACCATCAAAGTAGATATGCCTAACTTCAAACTCTATGCTCAAATTTTTCAGATTTGTTGGATTTCTTGGTAAGGGTTTGGAAATAATTTTAGACAATATCCCTTCATCTTCATCTTTAATAGCTACATACATCTTCTCATCACAATGTTCGAAATTTTCCCGGAGTATCTCTACCGCTACTTCATCCTTTCCTCCTTTTGAGACTATAAATGCTCCTTCACTAGACTGAGTGGCATATGCTATTTGGTCTGCACTGAGATTTGAAAAATACCCATAACGCACACGGCAGTCTCTTCGAGACCGTATCCACCCTGGCTTGAATTTGGATTGAAATAAATATAAGTCACAATCCTGATCACACCTGCATGGATATCAAGGCAAAAGTCCCCTATCAATCTGTTGTGTATAATTCAGCTATTACTTACTTTTCTCTGAGTCGTTCAATGTGATTCTTCTCTTCCCAACAAATAAGATTGTAAAATTTTCTCTTATAGTTATCTTTAGTAAGCTCATCTTCAATAGCTACTATTTCTAACTCTCTTTTTACCCTTTCTTCAAATTTTTCAGGATACCATTCAATCTGTTTTGGAGTGACACGTTGGAGAGGATTTTGGTAAGATGGAGAAGGTAGATGAGATGGTGGAGGAAATGGTCGGGGAGGATTCTGGTACGATGGAGAAGATAGATGAGATGGTGGAGGAAATGGTCGGGGAGGATTCTGGTACGATGGAGAAGGTAGTGGAGGAAATGGTTGGTATGGTTGAAAAGGTTGTTGAACTTGGTGGTGGGGTAAAGGTTGCCGAACTTGATGATGTGGTACAACCTGCTGGTATGGACTGTGCAAATCAGGCCAAGATTCTTGCCGATAAGTGCGTGGTGCTTGTGGAAAACTTGGAACCTATATAACGATTATAGTATTTCATTTGAATAATATACCATATAGCGCAAATTTTTGTGGGTCAAAAATTTCGTGGTTTTGCAAATATTGATGTGTGAACCATATAAATTCCCTTATTCTCATGTATTATTTTTTCAAAACCACGAAATCCACGAAAATATCGCGCTACACGGTAGGAATAGGACTATAGTAGGGATAGGAATATCATAGGGATCCAGCTGACTAGAGCTGGGTAGTGTTGGAAACCACTAGCATTTTCCAACCATGTACACTGCTGACTTGACATTACCATATTAGGACATTCATGATTCATGCTGACCAATCATATTCATTCATAGACTTGATATAAGTACTCTCATCTGTCATGTAGTTTTCAGTTCTTACCTGAATCAGTCTAAATAAAATCTATTATCTTAGCTGCTAGCTACCACCCGCGTTCGTGAGTAGCTAGATCTGTTGTAGGGTAGGGACTCAACATATGGTGGCAGCGGCTCTACGATCGACCCGTTGCTATTGCTTTGGACGACGCTACCGTTTCAGAAAATAGAAGACGGACCTGTCTGGCAGCGGAAGCTGAAGACCGAGACCTTGATCCGCTAGGAGAGTGGGTAGACTCAAGTGACCTCGACAGCTTAGCCAGAAAGGACTACCACAAAGACAGTCAGAGACATAGCTAGATGTCTAGACGCAAGAAAGGAGATACCAGTGGATCAGATCTCCACTCAGAGATGGATTTGTCTGGAGGTGCAAGCAAAGAACCTGCAAACACCAGTGATCCTAGACACACACCAGATATCATGGACCTCTTCAAAATGTTCCAGGAAAGTGATGAGAAACGTAGGAGAGAGGAAGCTACTCGAGAGGAACAGAGAAGACAAGAAGAACGGGAAAGAGAGGAACAACGGAGACGTGATGAAACAGCTCGAGAGGAAAAGTTTCAAAACCTTCTTCTGACCATGATGCAGACTCAGCTAGAAAGCCACCAGAAAGAAAAGAAAGAATTGGAAGATGCCAGGTCTCAAGAGCTCGCAAGAGGAAGAGAACTTGAAGAACACAGATTGGCAGAACTGGAGAAGCAAAGGCAGCTTGAGGAAAAGCGACACCTTGAATTTATTGCTCTGGAGAAAGAAAAACTTCAGGCAGAAAGCCGTTGCCAGGCCGAGCGGGACACAGCCAGGAGACAAGAGGAGGCACAACGTCTCAAGGAGTGGGAACTGGATAGGAAACTTAGAGAAGCCCCATCATTCCCAAGAATGACTGAGACTGTCGACATGGAGCTTTACATATCCGATTTTGAACATCACATGAAGGACCTGGAAATCCCTGGGGGTAGGTGGTTGACTAGCCTTCGCCCTTTGTTATCCAACTGGGCCAGAACAACACTGGACCTCTTGGGTGAAGAGAAACGGGGAGATTATAAGGAAGTCAAAACAGCTCTGTTGGAAGCATATTGCAATGAGAAGGGCTCTCTGGGGCACAGACTTGTCGTGACCAAGAGGCAAAAAGGACAAAACTCAGCACAGTATCTGACCCATAGGCAGAGAATGTGGAGGCACTGGACTGATGCTTGGGACAAGGAGGAAGCTGGTGCCAGACTCAACATGGAGTTCTACTATGCTGAGCTGCCCTATGCCTGTTGAAACTACTGCCGGGAGAAACCCCAAGACACTGATGGAGATGGCTGCAATAGTGGACAAATTCTTTAGTGATCGTGACAGTCACCTTGACGATCCTAGGTGGGCCCCAAAGAAACCATACTCTTTGCAGCCACAGGTCAAAGAGAAGACACCAGCACAGACGTCTACCAGCAATGCCAATGATACCCCTACCCCAATGCAGACTGGAGTCCCACAGAACAAGACAACAGGGAGACAGAAGGACCCCAACTGGGAAGCGAAGATCGAATGCTTCATATGTAAGAAGAAAGGACATGCAGCCTATCGCTGTCCTGACAAGGTATCTCTCGTCGATACAGTTCATGCCGCAGATGTTGGGCTTCTGGTGGAAGGGAAAGTTGGAGAGAAACCCACAGCCATGCTCTTGGATTCTGGAGCAGCACTGACACTAATACCACCAGAGTTGGCAGAGGCATCAGGTTACACAGGAAAGAGAAGGACTGTTATGGGTGCCACTGGTCCTGGAACTTTTCCAACCCTCCCAACCACCATCGAAGTGGAGGAAAGGAAGTCACAGATGACTGTTCTAGTCAAAGAGGGACTACAACAGCCTCTGTTGGGGAGAGATTTCCCTGGATTTTACCAACTCCTCGTTGAGACCATTCAGAAGAACGAAGAAAAGATGGGTTGTCAGGCAGAGGAAGCCGAAGACTCCAATACACCAGTACTGGCAGTCCAGACACGCAGCCAGAAGAAGTTAGACGTCAGGCGGCAAGAGGAAGATGACTTAGCTACTGCCACATCTGATGCAACTCCTTGGGACCTTGATGACAGCTTATTTGGTGAGAGCAGGCCAAGAGAGAGGCTCTCTCGGAGACAGAAAAAGGCCCAGGCTGAAGCCAGGACAAGCACACTGAGACCAACGACTTTAGCAGAGCTCACACCCTCCGAACTTCAGGAAGCTCAGGCCGAGGATGACTCGTTACAAACTCTGATGGAGGCAGCTGAGAAAGGAGAAGGTGACTACCTCATGCGAGGGCAGACTCTCTACCACAGGAGTGAAGATGATTGGGGAAATGAGCTGGAACAGTTGGTCATACCTGCCAAGTACAGAAGTGAAGTGCTGGCCATGGCCCATGGCTCACCATTGGCCGCCCATCTCGGGAAAAAGAAGACAATCAAGAGAGTGCTAAAAGAATTTTTCTGGCCGGGACTGTCCAGAGATGTTGCTGACTACTGTCAACGCTGTGAGCAGTGCCAGAGAGGGGCAAAGGCAAACAGGCAACGAGCACCATTACAGCCACTTCCTGCAATCGAAGAATCTTTTAAAAGGATTGCTATCGACATAGTTGGTTCTCTGCGAAGAACCAAGAAGGGAAATAAATACATTCTGACAATGATGGATTTCGCCACTCGATACCCCGAGGCCATCCCCCTCAGAAGAATTGATGCTGCAACTGTAGCAGAAACACTGTGCGAGACTTTTACAAGGTTGGGGCTACCAGAGGAGATGCTATCAGATCAGGGCTCTAACTTCACCTCTACTCTCATGAAGAAAGTAACAGAGCTATTGCAGATCCATCACCTGAAGACATCTCCCTATCACCCACAAACTGATGGGATGTTGGAACGCTTCCACGGTACTCTGAAAGGGATGATGAGGAAAACCAGCAGAGCCAACAAAGGATTGGGACGAGTACTTGCCATATGTGTGTTTTGCCTTCCGTGATTCCGTTCACACTGCCACTGGATTCACTCCATTCCAACTCCTGTTTGGGAGAGAAGTACGTGGACCTTTGTCTCTGCTCAAAAATCAGCTGACAGGACGAACCACAGGAAGTAGGACAGTGGTCGAATTTGTGGAGAGCTTGACAGCTAAGCTTGGGAACAGGCAGCTGAGAGTGATGGACAAGCTAAGAAGAAGTCGAAGCGTTACTTTGACAGAAAGGCCAAAACAAGGACCTTCAAGAAAGGAGAACAAGTGCTAGTATTGTCACCCTCTGACAATGATAAGTTTCAAGCTCAATGGACCGGACCATATACTGTAGAAGAAGTGGTTACCGATGTGACTTACCGAGTATCCACCCCCGACAGAAGAAAGAAGTCTCGACTCTACCATGTAAATTCCCTCAAACCATGGACAACCCCTACAGCAGTGCTAGCTGTACGATATTGTGGAGAAGAAGCAGATACTCCATCAGATGGTGAACTGCAACTTTACCCTTTTGAGAAAAGTGATGAAGGCCAACCCCAACTCAGTGAAGCACTGACAGAATCGCAGAAAAAGCAAATCACCAACTTGCTTAATGAGGCATGTTCAATCTTCAGTAACGAACCTGGATACACTACCCTTGCAGAACACTCCATCCACACAGGAGCTGCCACACCAGTGTATCAACCGCCCTACCGGATCCCACCTGCGTGGCAAGACAAAGTAAGGAGAGAAATCCAGACCATGTTGGATGTGGGAATCATTGAGCCATCCACCAGTGCATGGACTTCTCCGATCATTCCAGTGAAGAAAAAAGACGGTTCACTTCGTTTATGTGTGGATTACCGCAAACTTAACTCAATCACCAAAGAAGACAGGTACCTCATGCCGAGAATAGACGAGTTGCTGGAGAAACTTGGAAAAGCTACCTATATTTCAACCTTGGATCTAACTAAAGGATATTATCAAGTGCAAGTATCCAAGCCAGATCGAGAGAAGACAGCCTTCGTAACACCCATGGGGAAATATCAATTTAAGAGGATGCCATTTGGCCTTAAAGGGGCACCTACAACCTTCCAGAGGTTGATGGACATTTTACTTGGACCATGCCACCAGTATGCCAGTGCATACCTTGACGATATTGTTGTGTTTAGTACCTCCTGGGAGGACCACCTTGTGCATTTGAAGGATGTTCTCCAGAGACTAGACAAAGCTGGCTTGAAAGCCAGGGCCAAGAAGTGTTACTTTGCATTGGAAGAGTGTCTATATTTGGGACATCGGGTGGGAAGAGGCAAGATCAAGCTGGAGCAGGCGAAAGTTGCAGCCATAGAGGCATTCAAGCGACCCAGAACAAAGCGAGATGTGAGGGCATTCCTGGGACTTACAGGCTATTACCGTCGTTTCATACCTAGATTTGCCAACCTGACTGCTGACCTCTCGGACCTCACCAAGAAGGATCGACCAAACACCGTAGTGTGGACTGAGAACTAGAAAATTTTTTTGTCCAACTCAAACAGGAGATGAGTCGCAAGCCTATTTTGGCATGCCCTGACGAGACAAAGATATTCACATTGCAAACTGATGCATCTGAGAAAGGGATTGGGGCAGTGCTCAGCCAGCAAGATGACAAAGGCCAAGAGAGACCAGTTGCATTTTACTCCCAGAAGCTGTTACCAAGGGAGAGCAACTACTCCACCATAGAGAAGGAATGTTTGGGGATAGTAGCAGCTCTCCGACACTTTGATGTGCACTTAGTGGGATGACCATTTCAAATTGTCACCGACCATCAAGCACTGAAATATCTGAATACTATGAAGAACTCAAATCCTCGTCTCACCAGATGGGCTCTTGCTATCCAGCCTTTTGACTTCGTACTCATACACAAACCAGGACTTCAGCATGGAAATGCTGATGGTCTATCCCGCCAGGCATGGACTGAAGAGGATGGAGACAATTATTATGAAACTTTGCATCAGATCTGCTTCGCAGCAAAAGAGGAGGGAAGGAATGTTGGAAACCACTAGCATTTTCCAACCATGTACACTGCTGACTTGACATTACCATATTAGGACATTCTGACCAATCATATTCATTCATAGACTTGATATAAGTACTCTCATCTGTCATGTAGTTTTCAGTTCTTACCTGAATCAGTCTAAATAAATCTATTATCTTAGCTGCTAGCTACCACCCGCGTTCGTGAGTAGCTAGATCTGTTGTAGGGTAGGGACTCAACAGTAGCTAATTCTAGCATCACCATTGTGAGTTCAGAATTACAGTCAGATTATGAAAGCTTTCTGAAATTATTACAGTGTGTCCCTGTCAATAGCTAGCATTCTACAACAATAATTATTCTACAACAATAGTTATTCTATGACAATAGTTATTCTATGTGAGAGCTTGAGATTTCAGTCAGTCTGATATACTCTGCACAGTCCAGCTTTATATGAAGGATTGACATATCTGTGTTTTCTTACTTTTGATAACCCAAACAACATTTCAGGCACCTTATAGTGCTAGCTCTAGTGTTATGTGTGCAGCAGTAAGTCACTATGACATTAAGTGTACTATATTATACTTATGACTATGATTTGGAGGGATATTCTATACAGATAGGATATTAAGTAGGACCCACTGTATTCTTAGAAGTGTGGCTGCATGTACGTACCTATCAGTGGTTGTAATATCAGGTGATCTACCACAGCACACACACAGGACACCATTTTAGTAAGTATTCTACTAAATTAATTCAGTTGAAAATAAATTCACGAGTTCACCTCAGCTTACTACTGATTTTTCAGCTGAAATCCATGGAGATTCTAGTTGACTCACCTGATTTCTGGCTTCCTGACTAGAGACTGTACGTCCTGGATTAAAAGAAATGTAGCTAGCTAGCTAGTTACATGAATATAGTCAACCAGTTGCTAGCTTAAAAAAAACCTACACCTAGCATTATGCATGGCAAGCTTGGCAGGCTATTATAGCAATAAAGAATATGCAGGACTTCATAGGACATCACTATAGAGGATATATTGATAATACAACTCACAGATAGCCCTATAACCCTAGCTCTAGCTATAACACATGCATATTATAGTAATACTGTCCATATTAGCTGCATAGCATAGCTAAATCACATGATTTCAGAAGCATTAGTAAACACACATGTATACTGCACATAGCTAGCCAAGCAACATAGATGTACCTGAATTTTCTACACGAGACCTCAATGCTCTATTCCACTGAATTCGTTCTGCCTGGCCATGAGCATAGGTGCACTCATTCCTTCTGCAAGTTGTTGGTTCACACATTCCAACACTTCTTACATGACCAGGAAAGTGTGGTGGCAATTCTCGAATAGACCTTTCAGTGGTTTCCAGCCTTTTCAACCTTTCATTCCACTTGACGAAAAAGCCATTAGTGATGTCAGGAAAGTGGGGACAGTCCACAATAGGAAAAATGCAGCGGTACTCATAAAAACACTCCCGGCAAATAAAAGCTTGATCTCTGGAGGAGATCGTCAAGAAAGAGGGACTGACATGTTCTGACTCAGCTAGCCATTCATCTCCTACAACAACACATATCAAACATGTCAAAATTATGCCTGTACCATGAATACTATACCTGAAACTCCATTGATGGATCTACCTAAACAACTAAACCCAAGCGTAAAGGATTGCAACTATCACGTGGTGAAACCAGTATCACAGTGGCCGAAATGTACTCACTGAAACACCAATTAGTGCTTACATGTGTAATTATCACTCATTAGTAACATTTATACTTCATTCCTTACCATGTGCTCTCTAGCACCCAGGCTTGGTGAGGAAAAGTGTCCCCGGGTATAAATACTAGACATAGCTAACTGCATGGCATAGCTAAATCACTATAAGCAGCTCACTATCAGAGAGTGCGCTAGCACTCTCTAAGTAGGGATGGCGGGTCAAAGGTCATAAGACTGTATAAACTAAAAACTCTTCTTTCTCTTCTACCCTTACTCTACAGGTTCTCAGAAGTCTAGAGTGAATTATTACATCTACAAAGAAGAGAGGAGAATATTCCAAAACCAAAAATTCATTCGCTAACATAAGAAAAAAACGATGTCTAAAATTGACTTTTGTTCTTTTTCTTTATCAGAGAGTGCGCTAGCACTCTCTAAGTAGGGATGGCGGGTCAAAGGTCATAAGACTGTATAAACTAAAAACTCTTCTTTCTCTTCTACCCTTACTCTACAGGTTCTCAGAAGGCTACAGTGAATTATTACATCTACAAAGAAGAGAGGAGAATGTTCAAAGACCAAAAATTCATTCGCTAACATGAGAAAAAAACGATGTCTAAAATTGACTTTTGTTCTTTTTCTTTATAATAATAATAATAATAATAATAATAATAATAAGATCGACGTACCGGCTTACTGGCTATAGTCATCAAAATTCTGCTTTGGCCATCTGTTAGAGCGGCACCTAGAGGCTGATCTTTTGCTATTAGTTTTGACTAAGGCTCTACTTCACTATTCGAGCACTCGGAACACTAGCTAAATCTTTCGACGCCATTTTGAAGTGCATGTCGGTAGGGGGCGGGGTTATGGGCGGAGCCACGTAAGCTTCTTAAGTTTAGCTAGCTAAGCTTTAATAGCTAGGTCTTCAGTTTAATCGTTTAGCTATCTGATGATGTTCCAGTCACTCCTTGCTGAATTACAGTGCTCACCCTCAATTCTTTTATACATACACAAACTAATATTCAACTTCAAGAACTAAGAAAAAAGGATAGAAACAAGTGAGTGCAAAAAATTTCTTCTAAATAAAAAGGTTAAGTAGGGATAGCCTAAAATCTAGCTGGGCTATATAATGTACTGCAGCCTCGTATGAATACAATCCCTACTTTTACAACTGCCGTAGCTAGCTATAGGTAGTGGATGTAAATGTAGGGATTGTATTCATACGAGGCTGCAGTACATTATATAGCCCAGCTAGATTTTAGGCTATCCCTACTTAACCTTTTTATTTAGAAGAAATTTTTTGCACTCACTTGTAATAATAATAATAATAATAATAATAATAATAATAATCAGATCGACGTACCGGCTTACTGGCTATAGTCATCAAAATTCTGCTTTGGCCATCTATTAGAGCGGCACCTAGAGGCTGATCTTTTGCTATTAGTTTTGACTAAGGCTCTACTTCACTATTCGAGCACTCGGAACACTAGCTAATCTTTCGACGCCATTTTGAAGCGCACGTTGGTAGGGGGCGGGGCTTATGGGCGGAGCCACGTAAGCTTAGCTAGGTCTTCGTTTAGCTAGCTATTATTCTTATCTGATGATGTTCCAGTCACTCCTTGCTGAATTGCAGTACAGATGCTCATCTTATAGTAGTATTATAGCCAGTACTTGGCTGTAGTGTAGTCAGCTCACTTCACCATGCCATGCACATGTCATTAAGCTACATTGCTGTTGCTGTAAAGTTTTATATTAAATAATAGACAAAACTTAAATAGCTAAACAAATTCTTCAACCAGAGACTGTGTATGTACCTACAAAAGAAGAAGATAAGTTTTATGTAGAGCTGGCTTTGTATAGTACTGTACTGTAGACTCGTATCAAATTAATAATCACTGCTGCATACTCATTCTGCCACTCAATTCTTTACATACACAACTTATATTCAACTTCAAGCACTAAGAAAAAAGGATAGAAACAAGTGAATGCAAAAAATTTCTTCTAAATAAAAAGGTTAAGTAGGGATAGCTTAAAATCTAGCTGGGCTATATAATGTACTGCAGCCTCGTATGAAAACAATCCCTACTTTTATAACTGCCATAGCTAGCTATAGGTAGTGGATGTAAATGTAGGGATTGTTTTCATACGAGGCTGCAGTACATTATATAGCCCAGCTAGATTTTAAGCTATCCCTACTTAACCTTTTTATTTAGAAGAAATTTTTTGCATTCACTTGTAATAATAATAATAATAATAAGATCGACGTACCGGCTTACTGGCTATAGTCATCAAAATTCTGCTTTGGCCATCTGTTAGAGCGGCACCTAGAGGCTGATCTTTTGCTATTAGTTTTGACTAAGGCTCTACTTCACTATTCGAGCACTCGGAACACTAGCTAAATCTTTCGATGCCATTTTGAAGCGCATGTCGGTAGGGGCGGGGTTATGGGCGGAGCCACATAAGCTTCTTAAGTTTAGCTAGCTAAGCTAGGTCTTCAGTTTAATCGTTTAGCTAGCTATTTATTCTTATCTGATGATGTTCCAGTCACTCCTTGCTGAATTACAGTGCTCACCCTCAATTCTTTTATACATACACAAACTAATATTCAACTTCAAGAACTAAGAAAAAAGGATAGAAACAAGTGAGTGCAAAAAATTTCTTCTAAATAAAAAGGTTAAGTAGGGATAGCCTAAAATCTAGCTGGGCTATATAATGTACTGCAGCCTCGTATGAATACAATCCCTACTTTTACAACTGCTATAGCTAGCTATAGGTAGTGGATGTAAATGTAGGGATTGTATTCATACGAGGCTGCAGTACATTATATAGCCCAGCTAGATTTTAGGCTATCCCTACTTAACCTTTTTATTTAGAAGAAATTTTTTGCACTCACTTGTTTAATAAACACTGAATTATATAACACATAGACTGGCTAAACATAAATCCCCCATCAAAGTATGTACCTGAATTTCGTACACAAGACTTCAATGCTCTATTCCACTGAATTTGTTCTGCCCGTCCATGAGCATAGGTGCACTCATCCCTTCTGCAAATTGTTGGTTCACACATTTTAACACTTCTTACATGACCAGGAAAGTGTGGTGGCAATTCTCGAATAGACCTTTCAGTGGTTTCCAGCCTTTTCAACCTTTCATTCCACTTGACGAAAAAGCCATTAGTGATGTCAGGAAAGTGGGGACAGTCCACAATAGGAAAAATGCAGCGGTACTCATAAAAACACTCCCGGCAAATAAAAGCTTGATCTCTGGGGGAGATCGTCAAGAAAGAGGGACTGACATGTTCTGACTCAGCTAGCCATTCATCTCCTACAACAACACATATCAAACATGTCAAAATTATGCCTGTACCATGAATACTATACCTGAAACTCCATTGATGGATCTACCTAAACAACTAAACCCAAGCATGGTAAAGGATTGCAACTATCACGTGGTGAAACCAGTATCACAGTGGCCGAAATGTACTCACTGAAACACCAATTAGTGCTTACATGTGTAATTATCACTCATTAGTAACATTTATACTTCATTCCTTACCATGTGCTCTCTAGCACCCAGGCTTGGTGAGGAAAAGTGTCCCCGGGTATAAATACTAGACATAGCTAACTGCATGGCATAGCTAAATCACTATAAGCAGCTCACTATTTAATAAACACTGAATTATATAACACATAGACTGGCTAAACATAAACCCCCCATCAAAGTATGTACCTAAATTTCGTACACAAGACTTCAATGCTCTATTCCACTGAATTTGTTCTGCCCGTCCATGAGCATAGGTGCACTCATCCCTTCTGCAAATTGTTGGTTCACACATTTTAACACTTCTTACATGACCAGGAAAGTGTGGTGGCAATTCTCGAATAGACCTTTCAGTGGTTTCCAGCCTTTCCAGCCTTTCATTCCACTTGACGAAAAAGCCATTAGTGACGTCAGGAAAGTGGGGACAGTCCACAATAGGAAAAATGTGGCGGTACTCATAAAAGCACCCTCGGCAAATGAAAGCTTGATCTTTGGGGGAGATCTTCAAGAAAGAGAGACTGACATGTCCTGACTTAGCAAGCCATTCTTTATCTCCTGCAACAATACATTAAATTGATTTTCAATAAAAAATTTATGCCTATACCACCATAGCTAGATGGATGGCTGTGATAGCATACAATTCATCCTGTTCCAGTCCCTTGCTCCACTAATACCGACGCCATAAAGCCAGTGCCAATAACCAAAAACTTATATATTAATTATTCCGCGGAAACGCCATATATCTGTTAGTATACACAAGCAAGCAAGGGAAAAAACATTCTGTGAAATGTAACAAGGGTAGGGATGAAGGATGTGCAACAATCCCTTGCATATACATTAGAGCTAAAGGTAGCTTCAGATACAGCTACCACAGTGCAGTAATGTACATACGTATATGTAGGGATTATCGGCTAGATATACAGAACAAAGATCGACTCCATTTCCTTCCTTCATCCCTACCCTTGTTTGCTTCCTTCTTTGAGCAATGGTCATAGTAGTACATGCCCTGTAATGTCTCCTTTTGCATAAACTCTTTGAGGAACAATGAGTGGATTCATCCAGAAATGCTAATGTCTCCTTTTGTATAGACTCTTTTGAGAAAAGATCGTAGCCATAGAATTTGGAGTGGATTGCTGTAGCTTTAATTATGGAGAAGAAGAAGAATGCGCTGCTTGCTGTATTTCTGAAACGGTAAGCTCCCTGCATGGTCCTGAAACTCGTTCTGCACTTTCTAGTAGGCTCTAGTAGGTAGGATATACATTCACTGTAGCTTTTGTTGAATCTGAGTGGAGAAACTGGACTTTCACTTTGTATATGCGGCAGCCATTTTTTCCCGTGTCACTGCTCTCATTGATAAATCCAATTCAGTACTTAGTGGCAGTGAAACATACTACAAATCTACAAAGTTTTGGTATTCATTAGGGGGGAAGATTTTACCAGGCTCTCTTATCAAGCTACACTCACTATAAATCTTTTTCAGAGCTAACCATTAATTAATAGGGGGCTACATTGAGATCACATTAAATAATAGGCAGCTACTTTTAGAGGTATCTATTATATGTGCTAGTTTTGGAAATACACTCACTCATATTGATATCATCATCTGGAATGGGAGGTTCAGGTTTAGAAGTATCCTCATAAGATTGTGGAGAGATTGCTGAAAGAGCATCGTGATTTGTAGTTTCGTCATGATCAGTTGCTGATCGGGGATCTTGAGTTCTTTCAAAAGCAAGATGAAACTCATAAGTTTCACAGTTAAATGATTGCACTCCAATTTCAAGCAGTTTTCTTTCTTGTTCATAACTCAATGGAAACACTTTCAGTCCACATTCATGAGGATATTTGAATTCATACAGACCATTCTTTTCCTTGTGAAAGTTTAAAATAGTTAAATCCAATACACATGATAAGTTCTTCAAGAGATTTTCCATTGAACCAGAATCATTAACTCTCAAAAATAAGGACGAGTACGGATCTATAGTGCTGGCATAGTATGATGGTGTTGGTGACAATGGAGATTTTGGAGATGATGACTTTCCCATTGATGGCGAAGTAATATCTGTGAATTATAAATAATATTATGAATCAAGTGAGTCAATGAGGAGGGAACTCCATAGGACAGCTTTGAAACTATGACATGGTAAATTGTAATGGAGATGTGTAGCACATGCATCTAGAATGCTACATAATAATACATATATACCTTTTGACTTAGAGTGGAATAACTTCAATACTCCAATTTGTTTTAGTTGAACTATTTGTTTCTCATTCAAAGGAAATATTGTGTCTAAGTCATGAAAAGTATAGAAGATGAGTGTAATGGATCCAGGTTTCACTCCATGTAGGTATACCGGGACTCCTAATATGACTTTCAACTTAGATTCTAGCTCATAAACTTCTTCTGCTGGAACATCAAAAACTTTATCAGTCTCAATGTAGATCTTTGTTTTATTTTGCATAGAGGGATCTTCTGTGTCAATAGGTACTTCACAAAGTCTACGTTTACAATAAGCTTTGAATCTTGACTCATATTCAGTCAATCTCTTCTTGTCATCACTTGTGCCAAAGTTGCTAATGACACACTTCAAAATTCCAAAACTGAAGAAGGAACAGTGCTTAAAAATTGCTGGAAGTAATTTGTCGACCTTATCATATTCATTTATTCCTGGTATTTTGAGAATCTCAAGTGACATTTTCAGATTTGAAATCTTATCTTTACAGGTACTAGATAAAGACTCGACACTTTGAACAACCATAGCAACAAAGTCATATTGGATATTTCTGCTTTCCATTACCAATCTTCCCATGAGCCTTTTCTTCTCCTCTTCGTCCAAATGCTCAACTTCTAGAAAAGGAAACTTTTTACTGCCACCTATAGCTGACACAAATACTTTTCTCATCAAGACAGTGTAAGTTAACAATTTAGCCCACCTTCATCATTTGAAGAAGCAGTGCTATTTTGAAGGAAATCACATCTTTGTTCAGAATTTATATTCTCACTACTAATTGCTGGATTGCTAGTATGAGTTGACATGGAGGTAACTATATAGGAGAGATGTTGAAAATAATTACAGGGGGGAGGGGGGTGGGGATGGGAATGGGGAATACAGTGGAGTAGGAATAGGGGGTAGGGGCCCCCAATACTATAGATGGAGGGGCACTTGAGTATATTGAAAGTAAAAATATAGCACCAAGGACCAAGCACCAAGCAATTACATGCATGAAAGCTGTCATTGCAGTGTGAATGTAATGACGGAAGGCTTGATTACTTTGGACATTTTAAATTTAGATATTTGTTGCTATTATAATTATTACTGTGATCAACTTATTATTATTCTTGCCCCCCCCCCCCCCCCCCCCCCCCCCCCCCCCCCCCCCCCCCCAATAAATGTCCTATTCCTACTCCACTGGGCTAAAAAGTACTTAACTCTGGCACTGGAGTGCTGAGAGCAACTATGGCTATGGTACATGTGTTGCAATTCATGGGTCCCCAGTAATCATGAAAAAGCCACAAACAAAAAAGTAGTTCTGAAAATAGCTAATAAAACTTTACCCTAAATGCACCAGCCAATTTACATATCCAGTTTATTGGTTGTGTCCTTATGAATAATACAACAAAAATATATAAGTGGCTAAATGTTAAACAGCTTCAAGCAAAAGACATGACTTTCTTGCTATTTCTATTTATATCCCATGCGTGGGCAAGATCAAAGGGCCGCGGTGTGATTTATAAGCCATAATGTCCGTCTTCATGAACGACGGACATTATGAGTCATATTGTCTGTAGTCCATGGAAACAACATTTAATCTCCATGGAGACAAGAAAGCGCGGCCGCTAAAGCGTTAGGGTAAAGTTACTTTACTGTAGCTAGCCTAGTCTATACTCGCCTTAGCTAGCTATAGCAGGATATAAAATACTTATGACATGGGTGCCATGGGTTTTATGGATTATAAACAACCCTTGCCCTCGGGACTCGGGTTGTTTATAACCCATAAAACCCTGGCATCCATGTTATAACTATGTGTTTTTATCTCTTACAAGTCAGCTAAAAATGCATCTTTGTCAAAGTCTAGTTCAAAAGGCTGTACTTCAGGTGGCTGAAAGGGTCCATGGGGTGGTACTTGTGGAGAGGGCATGCTACTTTGGCAAAATACCACACTGCAGCCATGGAAATTGTATGTTGGAGCAGAAGCAAGAGTGGAAATAGCTGTGCCAAGAGTATTATTGCACTTCAGTTCACAAGAAACTGGTACTTGAAACTCCTCTTGTTTTGTAGATGAAAGAACCTTGCACACAGCTTGCTGTTGTTCAATTGTGGTTCGTTCATACTGCTGAAGACCTGGTAAAGAGCGGTGTCCTGTCCATTGCTGGATAATTTTTAGAGTAGAGTATTTTGGTGGGTACTCATTTCCATTTTGCTTGCGAGTTTCTGCAACATATAGAGCTAACCACTTGTTGAGAGATGCAGCATCAGCAGATTCTAGTAGTTCATCTGGAATTTGCTTCTTGACATTATCAGCAAAAAAGTGTAGGTTTCTACTTTGCTTCCAGGAGGTAAAATTGGAGAGAGCCCATTATTTTTTGGCACAAATTTCTTTATCAGCTTTTCCTCCTCGCATTCGTCTATGAACTTCCACCTTTCTTGATGCAGACAAGGCTTTTTGCTGGCACTAGGAGCTTCATTCTCTTTCTCAGCCATTCGTGGTAACTAGGGAGTAATAATTTCCGCGTGCATGCGCATTTGCCATTTATGACACGCCCACTAGGGCTGTATCTGATTTATAAGCACGCACCCTCTTGCTTGTGCTTATAAATCAGATACATGCCCTAGTGGGCGTGTTATAACTATAACATTATATAAATATATATGTATATATATTTCTACAAGTTTATGGTTTCTTTCTATTTTGCATGCACATGTACTCAAAGTTGTAACTATACTTTGGCACTGGGTACGATTCATGACTATCTAGCTTGTCAGTTAGATGTGAAAATATAAGCTATGAATTATGTGGGAAAGGAACCTGTGGGATGGAATTTTGTTACTGTTTAACAGTTTATACAGGACTCATGGAGTCATTTGATTAGTATCTACTTCCATTACGGTCATGTTCAAACTCATGTACTTTCAAAAGAGCCATGCACCTTTAAGCTAGCTAGCTAACACATTTACCTTCATCTGTGCCAATTTTGTTGTTTGTTTTCATTAGCTCAGAATGGTTCTCAGAGTATGATCGAGAGACAATGCTCGCTGATGATGTTTGAGTTTCTACATTCTCCATAGAGACAGTTACAGGAGTTGCAAGATCCAAAGACGAGTCTATACAATAAAAAGTAGTTTCATATTGTTATACTACCAAAGTTATCCAAAGTATAAATCTCTGTGCAACATATTATAATAGTTATAGCTATAGCTGTACATATTCTTGGAAGTAGTGATGGCTGTGTGTGGTTCAAAAAAGCTCAGCAACAAGAGAGTGAACTTCAGTCAAGTAACCTACCCATCACCAACATTACCAAACTACGAGCTGACTATTCCTACTTCACTCCCATGACCTTGACCTCACAACTGACTAGCGAATCTGTCATTAGCTTTCTCTCTTGATGTTGGTCTCTCAATGCTCAGAGTGTAAACCCTAGGCACTAGTCTAACTTGGATAGCAGGATCACAGCATCCAGTTGCCTATAATAAAATAATAGAGCATTACATCAAAAAAAGATGATGAACAAGTAAAGGAAAAAATATGTGCAGTTCAAAAAAGTTCAGCAATAAGACAGTGAACTTCAGGTCAAGAATCACGTGTATGGAGTGGGGCATAGTGCACTGCAAAAATGTCTGCCATGTTGTAGGTTGAAAGCTAGCAAGTTGGAAAATGATGTGCTATTTTTTGAATATATCGAGTTAAAGGTAAAGGATTATAGCGCAGTCAAATTGAATAGTGTGCTGATGATGATGATGATGATGATGAATGACCAGATGAAAACGGCGATTTTAGAAGTCGCTGTAAAATGATATTGTTCTGCTCTTCATTAGCACATTGAAGGTGTTCTGTTAGGAGTTGCTAACTGTAGGAGAGAAGTATCAGAGATTCTGTGCCATCCCTACTTAGAGAGTACTATCGTACTCTCTGATTAGCTGTTATTTCTTTCTGGCACAGTACCTTCTTAAACGATTTTCAGCTAGATAGCTTTTGCTTCTAAAGAAAAGTTAATTCTGATCATTGTAGCTACTTATAGTTTCATAGTGATGCTAGCAGTCTTTTAATACTCCAAGTCAGTGTGAAGGACCAGAATTATATCACTTATCATGCAACATACTCGAGAGGTTGTTTGATATATCCATAGGATTGCTGATTTAAGAGGTGGTTAGTATGCCTGTGGCCATGGTAAGTCATCGTCTGTAAACGATTTTGATCTTGCTGTCTTCATATGCATAGGTGCACACATTGAATCCACATCATTCCAGTATATTTAGCCATGTGAGAGGAGTGTGGAAACAGAAACTCAAAGTGGAAATACTGAAAGCATATACTCCTTCAGAAGTACATTACATTGCATTCATGTTGCTTATTCTTCTATACTTGGTATGTGGTTACCCTTGTTATATACCAAGTAGAAAATAGCTAAATAAATAAATATATGAGTTAGAGTGGAATATGGCGAACATGCCCCCAGAAGTTGTTACTCCATGAAGCTCTCCACCACATAAGGAGTACCCTAAACGACATAGGAGACCTCCAGATCGATTTCCAAAGTGATTGTACACTTGACATTTTTGGTAAGTGTTTCGTGGTAAACATTACACCTTCATTGTATGCAGCTGCCTGGTTGGAAACCAATTCACTCCCAAAACTTCCAGCTTCCCCCCCCCCCCCCCCCCCCCCCCCCACCTCCAAATTTCCATTGCAATACATAGTACAGGTCCATTAACACCCCTAGACATGCTAGTCTCGTGTAGCCAGACCCGATTCTTTCCTTTTTCTTGGGGGCGGGGGGAAAGAAAGGGTCTGGTCAAACTCGCATGAATGCATTATTTTGCCAGTCCTGGATTTTTCACCGACTGGAAGGGATGTGGTTACATAAATTTAAGTAGTGCGAAAGAAAAGTATGTACATGTACAGCTAGCTAAGTGCTTCTTTTTTATTTTGACGGCCGGTTGCTAGTGCTATAGCAGTAGGTAATTCTGCTGTGGGTACCCATATTGAAATAACAAGCTAAGTCTGTGCAGTAAGGTAGCTAATAATGATCATCTTGTCAAATACACCAAGCAAAAGTGAAGACTTTCCATAGCCCAGTAGGTAAAGACATGAATGTATCATGACCCTGCACAAAAGAGAATATGGCCTCAGCTTGCTGGCCTTTAACTCCAATCAATAGGCTCTGGAACACTCATTGATTTGCTCCATCTCTATTTGATGTGCACTAATGTGCATGCAAAATATTACTCGATATTATTGCCTGCTTCAAAAAATTGCTGACTGTGCAAAGCGAAACGTTTATCAGCAACTGCAGCTGCTAGCTAAAAGTCAGTTTGCATTTTTATTTTTTTTTCAAAACATCAAGTCACTCAAGTGGGCATGGTTTGATATGCAAAAGGGTGTGGTTAGGGAAAAGTGGCCAAGGCAAAAAAAATATATATATTTTTTCCCACACACAAGCACGCAGATATTCTTCCCCCCTATTGAAAAATCCTAGATGGAACCCTGAAGGGGTTGAGTTGCCACCAAATATTGCACATCACCCTAGTAAGCCTCCCTCCCTCATCCGATTTGAGCAAGTGAAGGAGGTATTAAGTCACATTGTTGGCCTAATCAGGAGTGCAGGCTGGGGAAGTTGAGTCTTGACTATGACCAGGTAGCTAGCTGATTTGCTTTACACTCTAATCTGCTCATCACAGACTGAGAAACTGCACTAGATGTGGGAGTATTGAGTTAAAATTCACCTTTAAAGAGCTCACAAATCTTCAAGGCATCATCTGTCCTCTCTATCTCCAAGAGAGCTTCAATCAGTTTTCTATAAGTCGCAAGTACACTGAATTTTTGCTGCCACTCTTTCAAAAAGGCACTTCTCTTCCTCCCCTCCTCATGATAGTCTTTTTCAATGTCCTCCACTACTTGTTGAGCGATGCCCAGATGTGGAGCCAAACTTCTCCACTCACTGAGCGAGCGAGATACTGCATTGAACCGATCAATAGTCACTCTTGTGTCCAGAACACGTTCATCTGTTAACTGGCAACGTCGTACTAGTTCAGTAACGCTCATAGAAGTCATGATGACCCCTGGCCTTGTATCCAAAAGGGGTGTGTCTGGATTATTCACACGCATGCGTAAATAAATCCCTGGGGACTTGTGATCGTGATGAATGGGACTGCAGTTGCCATGTTCGAAGGGAGAGTGGAGGTGTGCTTTTCAGGAGAATGGATATCAGTGTGCGATTCCATGTGGGATTTTTTGGGTGCAGATGTGACATGCAGGCAACTAGGTCTTTTAGGAATTGCTCCACGTATTAAAGCAGACCTCGACCACATACAGTTTTAAGGTGCCAGAGACTGAGTTGCTTGGTGAAGCAATCTCCATTCATGCCTGCCACATGTAACATTATTTATCCACATTCCTCCTGTCCCACTACCAAAAGAATCAATAGCAATCGATGATGCTCCATCACCATCACCTAATATAAGGCATAAAGGCACCTGCAACATGAGAATAGAATTTTAGGGGAAGACATGAGCATAACTGGATGAAGTATCAGCAATTTCCTCCTAGCACTTCTCCACATTGTCGCCATGCTGATAGCTAAATCTAATTTTTAGAAAGGAATACTACAAGCAATATTATTTTTAGTACTTCTCAAAGTTACCAAGCAAAGTGGGTGAGCCACACATTGACAGCAAAAATAAATACTAGCTAATTATAAAAATCAATATATTTATTGTGCATTATTCTGTTTTTCAACCATGATGCTTCAGATTCTCCATCACTGTTGTCCATCCAAGACTGCAGGGTATTTCTCTGCATGGAGCGAATATACAAATGATTGTTACTGAGATGAAATCTTATCACCACTGAAAATCATGAGCAGTGGTCCATGATAATTATCCTGCACAGCTATAAATTACCCTTAATTGTACCTTGTATTTTTCTTATATGTCCATAAAGTCTCAGTTCTTGGAGTCCTTTGGCCAGTTCCCTCCATGTTGGCATATTATTTGCACAAAACCTCATGACATAATCTTGCATCCTCAACCAAGCACTAGCCATACCCATGTGGATGGAGCCTGGTGACATTCTATGCATGGTAGCTGGAAGGAGACCCAATGCTTGGCCCAATTCTTTCACTTGATTTGGATCAAGATCAGCAATGATAGTCGTAACTTGGAAAGTATGCTCAACTCCTGTAAGTCATAGAATTAGTGTGTAGCTACCAAACACTTATGGAGGAGTTAAATATCGATGTGAAGCTAAAAGCATGTGTGTGTAAGATGAGGTCTTTCAAATGATGAAGGCTAAGGAAAAAACTAAGGGCATGGTTAAGATATTCACTATATAAGTTTCCAATTTCTGTCCAACTGTGTATGAGGAAGAGAGTGTACTATATACTCACTTAGTTCAGTAGTTCCATCGATCCTTCCCAGGTCAGTGGGCTCTGTGGAGGTTTGCACTATACAGGAAGCTATATAGTATAATAGTGAACGTAATTTCTGTTACTGGATGGCTCAATTCAATATGATTTGATTCATGATTTTGCAGATAAGTGCAATGGGTAGTGGACTAACTACTGAAAGTGTGGAAACTGACCAGGGAATAGTCTGCTTGACTAGTTCAGTAGTGCCTGAATTTGTCAGTACAGTTAGTACAGGGGGAGGGTCTGGTGAAAGTGATCCTTTCAGGCATAATTAATGCACAAGGCAATAGTAGTTCTGAACATATAAATTGATAAGTATAGCTACTTATCATCCAATTGATTAAAAGGAAGTTGCCATCATTCAGTAGCATACATGAAAAGATGTTGCTATACCTGGTGGTGGTACTGTAAAAGTGCACTCTTCATCAAGTCCAATTACTCTCAGTGTGAGAGGTTCTGATCTATTTGGAGGGAAGGTGATTTGGATTCTAGGAGGGAAGTCTGACATCCTTGAAGCACTCCTATAATTGGTCTCAGGGAAGTCAATCTCCCTTTTTTTAATCTATACAAAAATAGATCATCACTGAAGTCCCTACAAAGCTTCGCAATATTCACACCAAAAATGTGATTTGGGTATGAGCATTTTGAGTTTTGGTGTGTTCATATCCGTGCAGGATGACTGTAAATGCTTACTTTGTTTTTATCCATTGTACAATTCCCTTCAAGAGTAACTTCTTCACTTTCCATTGTTAAACAATTGTAGACAGTACGGCATTCAGCTCTAGATGTTATTCCAGTGTGATTTTGGGGGATATGCTTATCACAATGCTGCATAATTAAGCAGATTCAAACAGACAGGTAGTTACTGTATGCATAATGCACATTACCTGTATATAATGTGCATGCTCAGGACACATGCAAAACACAGCGATTTTTGCATCCATTGTTCTATAAAGTCTTGCTGAGTATAGAATTTGACCTGATTCAAAAAGATAGTTAAATTTAAAAAAAGTAAAATCAGCTATACAGTTAGCTACCTCTTATCCTCCTTCTACTAAATATTCTCCACCAACTGAAATTGATTAGTTCTATTTCCCCATATTGACTTCGAAACTTTCCTTTGACTCTTTCTCCTTCCTCTTCCTTGAAAACATAAACTGGATCAGGTCCTCTATATTCTGGAACCGAACTGGCCCTCAGAAACACCATACTTTTGCAATCATTTTCATTTTTTGTTCTAATATAATGTTGCATCTTCACTAAAAGTGGCTTTTTCAACTCTATTTTCTTGCTTGTTTCTATGAGATAGGCTGGACTAGCTGGCTCAAAACCCTTTGGCGTTTCAAAGATTTCATTAAAACTAGGCTGGATAACTAGCTCCACAGACTCCATTGGTGAGATTGAGCCTTCAGGAATGACTATAGATAATCCCATATCATCTCGATGGTCTACTTCTTTTCCTGCATGTGGGATTTTTTCAATGACTCTTGCACCATTGGTGCTTATAATTTCATCTTCACAGAAATCCATCCCTGCAATATAAGAAATTCTGTGTGAAATGTCATATTTTTGGGGCATAGTTAATAATAATCAGAGGCCATTTCTACTGTAGCTACTTCTGCCTGCACACTTGCAATGGGACTATGATTATCATTATACTAAGCTGCAACCATATGGCATACCATCTATAATGCAATGTTTTTCCTCATAATAGTCGAGTAAATCATTCCATGTTTCATCATACCTCAATAGCATCTGGTTACCTGCATTACAATAGATGGAAGTGGCTAGCTTGCATGGACATGGATAATGTAAACATTCACATGGTATTATAGCTATACTCAGTAGCAAGCTACGTACACATGCATGCATGTATTGGTATCATAAAACAGATTGTGTGCTCACCGATGATGACAAGACCATACTTGCTCCTGGTGATGCCCACATTGATTTGATGCTTATCAGTGATGAAGCCAAGATGTTCACTCAGCCACTCCTTGTCTGCCAGCACAACTTGTGAATTCTTGATCTCTTCTCGAGGTGAGCGCACGGTAGACAGAATGACAATACCATATTCATCTCCTTGAGGAATTAGCAGTATGGTAGTAATAACACTATAGTCATACTAGCATACTAACCTTGGCTCTCAGTAATGGATGCTACTTTCAATTGTGAAAGTACTCCTGTCAATTTCTTTACCATCTGTATAATTTTATTCTTCTGTGCAGAATAAGGAGTCAGGACAGCAATTTGATCTATTGGTACTTGGTGTTTCCAATGGATAACTCGAACAATCTCAATCTATACACAGCAAGAGTTTATTACTGTTATATTATACCGTATGGGTAAATATTTTTGAGGGACTTTAATTTCGTGGTTTTCATTTCACGGAATTTTTAACACTCAAAAAAAATCAATAGTAGCCTATTAATTTTAGCACATGCACATTAGTCGTTACGGAGTACTTTGATCTTGATCTTTCCAGATGGCTCTCTACAAGTATTTCAGAACTTCGCTTCAGAACTTCGCTTTCAGAACAGCAGAACTTCGCCATCTGAAGCTTCCTGTAGACATGAAATTCCCTGACCATTGAAGGGTAACTAAAACTGGTCATCCTTCCAGCTGCTCACGATCACCACATGTGCAATTTTTTACACTATGCACGAGCGATATATTGCAACACATGAGATGCGAAATTAAAATCCTTGAAATTTTTATAATCTAGCTTGGTACTGATATTCATGAAATTTTAATTCCTCGAAAATATCTACCCTATAATTTTGCTGACCACTTTTTTAGCCTCTTCCTCATTGAACTTTGAATCAACACCAATGCTGGCACCTTTACTCCCTGTTGAATCCTGTCCTTCTTCTCCAACTACATCCACAAACATGATAGGACATTCCTCCCCCTGAGGCCAGAACCCCTTCAGTTTAGATTCAGGGTTTGTACGCCTCTTTACAGAAACATCTGTTTCCAATTCACCCTTATAGAACTGCTTAGATGGAAAAGCACATATTTCTTCATGCTAAAATTAAAAGAAGCAATAAGTTAATACATTAAAATATCAAGATATTACCATTCTGTATTGGGTTTTTAAGGTGAAAATATATTCCTCTTCCTTATAATTCTTTGCATATCTTTCGAACAGGGAGGTGGAGAGGCCACATTTTCTGGCCTTCCAATAAGCAATCACTGGTTGGAGTTGCATGTGGTCCCCAATGAGGACTGCATGCTTACAGAGGCTGATGGGAACCATGGCTTCAGGTTCAGAAACCATCCCACATTCATCAATAATGCACTGATGGGGGGAGAGATTATTTCTCACTCGATCGCCTGCAGCTTCAATGCAGGTACAGAATATTATATCAAATTTTTCCTGTGAGAAAACTTTTTTCTCAGCTTCACTTAGTGCTTGTCTGTATCTTTTGCACAGGATTCCATTAGCAATTTCACCATCCTTGCTCATTGCTTTGATAGCTTCTTCCAACTCTCTGAGATGTACGAATTCTGTTTCACTTCTACTGGGTTGTCGTATCATATGATGCAAGGCATATTGTTCTGCCCATTTAGGGCAGTGAGTGTTATCAGATTCTTGCTCAGCCGGATCTCCTTCGCAGGATTATTTCTCTTTTTTGTATTTGGGGAGCGGATAATCATAACTTTTCCTTTCAAAGATTCTGCTGTAAATCCTCAAAATCTTTAATTTTGAGGATTTATCATTCTTTAGTAAGTGATGAAATTTTTCTGGAAGGAATTGAGAGATAAACAGGTATGTATGATGTGTCATAGCTTACATTTCATACCAAAAACAACATCAACAGATTTGTTTGAAGGTCCACAGTAGAGCACACATCTGTTGCCATCAGATACTTCTTTATTCAGCTTGGCCAGCACATATGCTATGTGTGTTCCAATTACACTTTCCCCCGTACCTTTAATTAATAATCAGAGAGTGCGGTAGCACTCTCTATGTAGGGATGACTCGGACGGCCGCGCGCGCCGCCTATAGACTAATACTAAAGTGAAATTCTAGTTCCCCCACTTAGACCTAACAAAAGCTACTGTGAATGATTATCCAGCCTACTAGAGCCTACTACAATGTGCAGACGAAGTTTCAGGACCAGGGAGCTTACCGTTTCAGAAATACGGCAAACAGGTAAATCGCTATATTCTTCTTCTTCTCTATTATTATTATTCTTCTTCTTCTTCTTCTTAGACAACCATATCTCTCGAACCACTCAAGCTACAGCCATGATTTCTGGACAAATCCACTCCAAATTCTACCAACTACGATCTTTTCTACTCGTTGATCCTCGAAAGAGTCGATGAAAAAGGAGACACTATGGAGCACAGCACTCGACTAATTCAATTAGGAAGCCATCTTTTCTATAATACGTATGCGCATGTATTTGAATATCCAATTATTCGAAATTATAATAATTACTCAGCTGTCTCTCTAGCTAGCTAGCTAGCTAGCTCTGGATAATGATGATGATAGACTACTGCATCGATTCGGGGATTTAGATTCACCACGGTAGACTCTATTTCAGCATCTTCGACCTCCAAGTATGGCTCAACAACACAACACCTTGACTCGATAATGATTGGGCTGGTATGCTATTGGAGAACTATTGGAGAACTTCTTTCATCTGTCCCTGCATACACATAGAAGAATGAACTCTAATCATAGCTAAAACCATAAAAGAGAGGAAAAAAGACCAGGAACAAGTAAGGGAAAAAGCATTTCGTGAAATGAAAAAAAGATGTAGGGATGACCACTGCTCAAAAAAGTAAGGAAACAAGAAGGATGGAAATGGGATCAATCTTTGTTCTGTATATCCAGCCAACAATCCCTACATATACGTCGGGTAACTTCAGATTATAGTGTAGTAATGTATGTATATGTAGGGATTGTTGGCTGGATATACAGAACAAAGATTGATCCCATTTCCATCCTTCTTGTTTCCTTACTTTTTTGAGCAGTGGTCATCCCTACATCTTTTTTTCATTTCACGAAATGCTTTTTCCCTTACTTGTAATAATTGGCATGCAGTTTCTGGTTATTAATGTACCTGGTGGTCTCTGGATCAATTGAAATGGCTTTTCTAGTGCTTTACCCACAGCTTCCTCCTGCCACACATTCAAATGCTGTAAATTATCACTCCACTCAGATATAGATGTAACAGATCTGTCAATGTTTGCACTTTTCTTGGAATATTCATTAGTAGAGCCTTAAAAAACAAAAACAATTAATTATAGTACATGATTATACATAGCTATAATCATTTCTATCAACCTTTTATTTGGGAATGATTCACTGCAACATTTTTGGATAGTGAGTCCTTTTTGGATAGTGAGTCCTTAAGTGATAGTAATACTTTTAAAACTTCCCTACAGAGCAATAAAGCAATTAATAATTATAGCAATTATTGAATATTGTTAACACTTACATATAGGAATCCAGTATGATAATCTGCACTTCACAGGTGGACTCCTCAGCTTCCACAACACACTTCATACTTTCAGATACTTGACAGTTAGCTATGCCCACAGGCTTCATGAGAATGAGAATGGTTACTTTATCTGGTTCATCATCAATAATACGATGTACCACAAAGTGGAAGACAGCTTTCACTGGGTGATGGGGGTCAGTCCCATACCTCACGCACACAAGTGTACCTATGTCCACTTTGAAAAACTCGTGACACTGATCCTTGAAATCCTTTGGAAATGCCATCTTCACATAGTTACTTGGAACATAGTATGGTTCTTCAAAGCACTCTTCTGGGATAATTAACTTAGGCCACTTTAAGTAGACATCACGAATGATCACAGGATGGGACTCCTTGATTGACTTCTCGGCTGCCTCTGCAAGAAGTACTACTTTCCATAAGTCAACATACTCTTCAACACTAGCATACTCTGCCTTGGAAGCTTGCTTTAAGTTGGGATCAGAGAAACACTCTGCTGGGTGGGAGTTGTGTTGGACACAGATATGTAGAAGAGGTGCAAGTTTCATCAACTGAATGGCAGGAGAGATCAGTGGTTCTCTCATGGACCTAGTCAGCCAAACCTTGAGCATGCTGGAAGTTTCTAAAGATACTTTAATACTGCTATCCAGGAAAAGGTACTTCTTCTGTGGTTTTATGAAATCAGCTGAATAGGAGGGAGACCAGTGAGGTAAGTTTGGTAAAAACTGCCTGATTCTGTCCATTTTTTCTTCAGTAGGATCCTTTATAAACTGAAGTGCCTCTTCCCAGTTACTTGGAGAAATTTCTACAACCTGATTTTGTTGGGAAGCTTTAAAATATTCAATATCTAATACTGAACTCAAGCTTTGTCCACAAAAAGCTTTTATATTTGAATCTGCAAAGCCAGAAGAATTAATATTCATAAATAGAAAAGGTGACTTCAAAATTGATGCAGCAAGATCATCACTCTTTAAAGACGTGACATACACACTCCATGAGTATAGCTGAGAGTCAGGCTGGTCATCTGCTACTATTTCTGGGATGAGGCTATTAATTCTCAGTTCTCTTGCTTCGATAGGTAATTGCTTGAGCTCAAATTGAGGAAATGCCAGTTGTATTGTCCCCTTTAGAGACTGACTGATGAAACAGGAGTACACTTCACTAGAGGACACAAGATTCATAGCAACCTTTACTCTCTTCATCTCCTGCTCAAATTTAGAAGCACTGTGAATTTTTCTGTTCATAGAAGTGCAAAATTCAGTGTACCATTTTCTTTTGACTTCAGTATTTTGCTTTGAATTATTCAATAGCATTTGTTGCACTTCAATATCTACACATTGCAAAGGAGATGTGAAGTGTGCTAAGCATAAGTTGTCATGGTGATATACAGATGCATTATTTTTATCTTCTTTTGTGCAATGATACTCGGCACGTGATAATATAGAGTGTAATTTTGAACTAGCAGCAGCTAGTTGTGGATAAAACTGGTCAGTAGAGAGCAGGCTGGTGAGAAGAACTAGGTTTCGATCAGATAAAGCTTTATGGATCTTCTCAAGAGTGTCGATAGGAATTTTTAAAGGAACACCAGCAGAGGGCCTTTGCACACCTGAGGTTTGCAAATAGTGGGAAAGGTACAATGAATGAAGCATAACATGCTTGTTTTCCTCCACATATCTTCTTATCTCTTCAATGCTGGGAGACGGCTGTGTTTTTAAGATGGCTGCATTTGGGAAATATGAGTGGATATTTTTGGCTGCTTCACTATTAGCCCATATCATAAGCTCTTCTACCAGCAAATGAGACTGCCAACAGAGGGACTCTTCATAGTCATTACATTTATACACAAATGCTGCATCTGACTTGAGCCTTCTATGACGCATAACACGGGTGATGTCATAAAGCAATCTAATTGCTTCTTGGAGAGGAAGATTTTTCTTGTCTTGATTAAACTTTCTGACAGAATTAGGAATTTCTTTTTTGCCATCCAGTAGGTCTTGAGCATCTTCATAAGTTAACTGAATGGCTGACTTGATTTGTGCTGATTCAATTTGAATATCATTCAACTCAAGTGATGTAGGAGCTTGGCGGTCAATTGTGACTGTGCAGGTAACAGATATGACATCTCTTATTTTTCCAGGAGTCAGAGAAAGATGAGATCTTGTTTCGTACGGCAGCATGTGCATGATTTTACCTTTCTCTCCACCATAAACAGAAATACCCCTACTTCTAGCAATTGCATCTGGTTCATTATTTTGCTCTGACTCAATATTATGCTTAGCTGCATTCACTACATGCACACCTAACTGGAACTCTTCAAGTTGATCTTTATCAGTACTAATTCGTACTATAGAAAGAGCATTGTTAAGGTTTTGTGCTTTTGTACTGTCAATGGTAAAGGCTTGATCATAAAATTTTAAATTTTGGTCTGTACTTATGTCCTTGGCATCATCCTCACGTATGGGCTCATCTTCATTATACTCAACAGAATATTCGGACTTTAGCAAATGCTCTGCATAGAATGGAGTGTACCCTTTAGGGTATGCATCTATGACCATGCCAATAGGGATAGGACACTTCTTCCCCCACTTCACTAAGGTGACAAGAAAGACCATGTCACGAGCAACATACAAAGGGATGCTTTGCTCAATTTGGGGGAAAGAATCATCACCAAGGGAGTTAGGATCAAATACAATAACATTAGTACATCTTAATTCATTTTTGATCCTTTCTATGTCTATCCCGTTCTTTCTTTTTGATAAATGAGGCAGATTAATCACGATTGGGTTCTTGTCCATCAGTAGGGTAGAACACTACAGGGTTGGTATGTGATACTGTGCACACCAACCGAACCTCGCTGTCTCGTTTAGCAGATAGAATACATCCATAATACTTATCCTGAGGGCTATCAGGGAATATATCCAGAGTCACTTGATCACCATCAAACGCCCCTATTCTGTTGTCAATGCCTTGTATCTTCACAATTTTTTTACTACTATCAATTGGAAAAGCTTCTGCTTCACATGTGGATTCTATCTTCAGAACATAGTCATAAGAATCAATGTATTTAGCATCAGCTTTAGCTTCATCATTTTCCTTTAAACTCCAAGAAAGATGGATTCCTGGAGTAGTTAGAGTGAGCTTTGGTTCAGTATTATCAGGCAAAGCTTCTCCTACATTGTCATCCTCCTTCAAACTCCAAGAAAGATGGGTCCCCGATAGAGAGAGTTTCAAGTCTTCAAATGCTTTCTTGTATGCTTCTATTACACTGTCCATTTTTTTTTTATACTACCAATCTTTTTTGATTCAGAGTATATTAGTTGCAAGAGTTTATTGGATTTAAAAACTTTTGAATTTCTCAGTTGCTCAGAGTAGCTGATTGTCTTGCACTCAATGCACCTTTTGATGTAAGGTGTCCAGCATTTTGCACCTTCTCCATACTTCTGGAGCATGTGTTTCTCTATCTTGAGTAGCAGGAATGGGTTTCCAACAGCAACCACTAGTGATTGAGACCTGGTGATGGCAGTATTGAAGATATAGCGATCAGACACACTCTTGGTTTGGTTGATAGATTCTCCATCCTTAGAAGTTCTTTCAGATGTAGAAAGAAATATGGCTCTGAACTCCTCACCTGTACAGTAAGTAAATATTATACTAAGCTTGGGTATCATAACGGGACTTTACCTTGAATCATATATGTCGGGAGTATTCTTATATCCTTCAAGTTTTTTATCTTTGTAACTTTCCTTCTGATAATAGAGCACTGCAGAATAAAAAGGCAACATAATCATGGAATGAATTTCAACGATTTCTTAGCTAACTATACCTGATCAGCTGAAGGAGACATGATACAGACTTTTTTAAGATCCTTTTCACCCCACTGTTTAGGCCAACTGTTGCAATACTTCTGCACTTCCTTTATTAAAACATCTGCTTCCACTTCATTGGTCCCAGGTGTTGGCTTGTTGTCCTCTGATACATCAGAGCATACAAAAGTGAGGGGGAAAGGTGAAAGATGATGAGCTTCATCATCTGGTACTTTACACAAAATAGTAGACTCATAATACAGACTGGATGGTAGCGTCATAATCCCATTGTGGCAACGATGATTGGTAAGCAAAGTAACTGAATGAGTACTAGATAAAGGCATTTTGCTATAAAGGTCATGTAATCTCTCCAAGAGTGATATTCCCAAGCCATTATTTTGAGCTTTGTCTCCTAGCACCAATAAACGAGGACCAACCTGTATAACAGTCATATGACATCAAAGAGTACAATTATAGTCAAGTTATAATGAAAGTACCTGACAATGATCACCAGCAATAATAATCCGTGTATGCTCCCCAGCAAAGCAGAGAGCTCCAACAGTTTCAGGTTCTCTAGTTTGAGCTCCTTCATCAATCAAAATATCAGTGAAGAAATTCACTGGTGTCTTGTGTAGAAGAGAAGGTGCAGTACTTAGAGTGGTGATGACTAAGCGCTCATTTTGTAACTGCTTGATTTCATGCTTCTTTTTATAATACTTTTTATATTTAGGATTTGGAGGGTGATAAAATCCACCAGGAGTTACACGAATAAATGAGATAGGCCATTGCTTACTTTCATCACTTTTCATTTTACCAAAATATTCCACGAAAATATCAGCTGATGCTTGATGATGAACACAGATTAAGACTCGACTATTCTTTTTTCTCAATAATATGTCATAAGCAGCTCTGGCAAGTAAGCGTGTCTTACGTGTACCAAAGGTCCAGCAATAAGCAATGGGGTGCTGGCATGAGGGTGATTCAAAATCGTATTCAAAGCTTTTAATTGCATAGAATCCAAATCCAAGGAAGAATAAGGTGGCTTGGGACTAGAGTAGCTTTGATCTGACTTAATAAGACTATTCTCACAAGGAACTAACTTCTCCACTACTGACTTTGGAAGTCTATTTATGAAGGAGTGAAGCATTTGAAAATAGGAGTACTTTAATTCAAATTCTACTTGTCCCTGAAACTTGAATGCTGTTCTCTGAAACTTCATGCATGATATCTTCAACTTTTGAGTTTCACTCTCAGTGAAACCAAATGTAATGGGATTAGAGTTGGCACTGTGTGGAACATAAGCATGCACATTGTGTGCACGCACAAAGGATCCATCATCTAGAATAATGAATGATCCTTGACCTGCTTGCTTAGCATTACTCAAATTCTCTCCCTCATCAGACGTGATATATCCAAAACGCACATACTTTTCCTCAACATCATATTGAATACCATCAGGAACAAAGTTGCGAGGATAAACATAGATATCATAAACACCGTTATACCTATATATACAAGAAAAAAATGATGACGACTTTGTATAATCAATATATTATAGTGTGTAGCTACATACCTTTCTGCTAACTGTCGAGCATGTTCTTCTTCCTCATGGCAGAGCAAGTGGTGAAATTTTTCTTTGTAGTTGTCCACTGTTAATGTTTCTTTCAGAATTCTATCATTCAATAAATTTTTGTACTTTTCATATTCAGTAGAATACTTTATAGGAACTGGTTGGTGTACACATAAGTTCTCTTTTCTCTTCATTGTATTTTCTTTTTCTCTGATCATTTTAACTTCTTTCCTTGGTTTTTTAGAAGCATCTTCTAATGACTATAAAGTAATTCCAATTATAATTATTTGATGAACATATAAACTTGGATTATAACTTACAGGGTAATCATGGGATGTTACCCAACCTTTTTTATCACCAATGGAGGTGCTTTGTGCTAGTGATATGATGAAACAGTACACTCAATGAAGTCATAAGTTTTGTAGACAAATTATGTGACTCACATTGTGTTCTTTGAGCAGGAGGTCTCATTATAGCAGCTGCATTATGCTCACCAGAAGAAGCAGTTGCCATTCTGTTCTGTGATGGCTGTGTTGTATTAGTCAATACAGTTGAAGTTGTAGTCTTTCTGTTTGCTGCTGCTGACCTGTGGCCATGAATAAATTTTAGAGTATTTTTCTCCTTGCATTGGACAGTTTCAAGATTTTGTATACAAATGCATACAACTATTACTATTTACTTTGAGATGGAAATAGACCCTGTTGAAGGTTTCTTTGCTGCAGACACTCTATTCAGTGTAGGTGATGCTGCGGATGAGTTCTGAGCTCTACTGGATGGATAATAGAGTATAGTAACTGCAGGTTTCTATATACGATTTTAAGATCAACTTACTTTGGGACAGTCTTGGTTGTTACTTCTGTCAAAGTTGTAAGTGTTGCAGGTGACCTTGAACTAGGTACCGAGTTAGTAGGCTTGATTCCTAAGTCCGATTCCAAATAAGCCATAAAATTTCTCGTTCTTTTTGTGTTTTTGCAAGAGCAGCAGGAATGACAAGGGTCTTGTTTTCAATGCAATGCTTCAAGTAGAGGCTCCAGCACTTTCCTTTCCTCCCGTAAAGTTTAACCATGTGCTCTTCTATCCTCAGCAGTGCTAGCGGACTGCCCACCGCCACTACTAACGACTTGGCACGTGTCAGGACAGTGTTGAAGACATATGGATCACAGGGGCTTTTGGTAGGGTTGGTTGTGTTACCAGTTTCATCAACCGGTTCTGTAGTGCTCATAAACAATGCTTGAAACTCCTGCCCTATAGAATAAGATAACCCAATATCAATAATAATACTATTTTATTAATTATGTCACTACCTTGAATATCGTAAGTTGTAAGCATACGAATACCTCTCAATTTCTGGAATCTTTCACGTGCTATATGTCTTGTGCGAACAATCTGCATGTAATAATTATATCATTTATATGTACATGCATGCAGTAAGTAAACCAAATCACCTGAGGTCGCGAAGCTGTCACCAAACATATTTTGGTTAAATCTCTTTCACCCCAATTGGAGGGCCAAGAATGCACTGCAAATTTCTCCACTTGTTGCAGGATAAGTTGTGCTTCCAACTCATTGTCTGTTGTGGAACTGATGCTTGAGCAGATGAAGAGCAATGGAAATGTGGCATCAGGATGATGGTCATGGTGAGCATTCTGAGGATGTTTGATCGTATTCTCATAAAAGAGCTGGTTGGGAATTTCCACAATGTCTTTATGACAACGATAATTTGTATTGAGGGAAACCACATGGTTTAATGCTTGACCACCACATTTTTTGTACAAGACTTGAAGTCTCTCCAGGAGTGAATACTTCAAACCATTCTCACGAGCTTCTTCTCCCAACACAAGCAGTGATGGTCCCGCCTACAATGGAAATATTCATATTAGTAGCTAATATCATTATATTACTTCAATTTACTTGACATGAATCTCCTGCAATTACTATCTTGGTATCAGGAGCAGCAAGGCAGAGTGGTGCTATGTTTTCAGGTTCTCTGCTTTGAGAGCCTTCATCCAGAAGAATGTGGCTGAAAAATCCAGCCTTGTATACAAAGAAGAGAGATGGTGCAGTGAGAAAAGTAGTTACCACTACAAAATATCTTGGAAACTTCCAATGATCAGTACCTCTATTTCTTTTCTTGTAGTATTGTGGAAACTTTGAGTTTCTATTATTGTATGAGCTTGAAGTTAGCCGAACAAGTTCAACATCCCATGGATTATGCTCATTGGTACACATTGGACCAAAGTACTGCTCAATATAATTATCAGCTGAAGACTGATGATGAGCACAGATGAGAACCCTCACAGGCTTATTGCTACTTCTTCCTTGTTCTACAAGACAACGTGCAGCAATAGCCAGCACTCGTGTCTTACCTGTGCCAAATGATCCATCCACAATAAATGGAGGTGACCTTGAGTCACTAGAAAGAATCTTGTCTAAAGCTTGTAGTTGATCATCCAGATTAATATCAAAATCACATGGTATTTGAGATAACAACTGATGCACATGATGACTAGAAGTGAAGGAAAATGGTAAAAAATCTTGAAACGATGGCATTAATCTAGCAATGATCTCTGGTTTAATTCTATTGATAGCTCTTATTAAACCATCAAAGTAGATATGCCTAACTTCAAACTCTATGCTCAAATTTTTCAGATTCGTTTGACTTCTTGGTAAGGGTTTGGAAATAATTTTAGACAATATCCCTTCATCTTCATCTTTAATAGCTACATACATCTTCTCATCACAATGTTCAAAATTTTCCTGGAGAATCTCTACCACTACTTCATCTTCTCTCCCTTCTGAGACTATAAATGCTCCTTCACTAGACTGAGTGGCATATGCTATTTTATCTGCACTGAGGTTTGAAAAATACCCATAACACACACGGCAATCTCTTCGAGACCGTATCCACCCTGGCTTGAACTTGGATTGAAATAAGTGTAAGTCACAATCCTGATCACACCTGCATGGATATCAAGGCAAAGTCCCCTATCAATGTGTTGTGTTTAGCTATGTATAATTCAGCTATTACTTACTTTTCTCTGAGTCGTTCAATGTGATTCTTCTCTTCCCAACAAATAAGATTGTGAAATTTCCTCTTATAGTTATCTTTAGTAAGCTCATCTTCAATAGCTACTATTTCTAACTCTCTTTTTACCCTTTCTTCAAATTTTTCAGGATACCTTTCAGTCTGTTTTAAAGTGACACGTTGGGGGGGATTCTGGTAAGATGGAGAAGATAGCGAAGGAGTTAGCCGGAGTTGGGGAGGATTTTGGTAAGATGGAGGTAGATGGGATGGCAGAGGAATTGGTCGGGGAGGATTTTGGTAAGATGAAGAAGATAGATGAGATGGCGGAGGAATTGTTTGGGAAGGATTCTGGTAAGATGAATAAGGTAGTGGAGGAAATGGTTGGTATGGTTGAAAAGGTTGTTGAACTTGGTGGTGGGGTAAAGGTTGGTAGTAAGGTAAAGGTTGCCGAACTTGATGATGTGGTACAACCTGCTGGTATGGACTGTGCAAATCAGGCCAAGATTCTTGCCGATAAGTGAGTGGTGCTTGTGGATAACTTGGAACCTATATTGAATAATATCATAGGGATTCGACTAGAGCTGGGTCTAGGATCACCATTGTGGGTGCATGCATATAACTCACCTGATTTCGGGCTCCCTGACTTGAGACTGTACGTCCTGGATTAAAATAAGTGCAGCTAGCTACTATCATGAATATTGTCAACTAGGTTATTACAGTTGCTAGCTTGAAAAAAAAACACAAAAAACAACAACAACAACAAAAAACAAACATACCTACACCTAGCATCATGCATGGCAAGCTTGGCAGGCTATATAATTATGGCATGACATCACTATAGCTACATACACTGTACTGAGGACATTAGCTACACATGCATAATATAGTAATACTATCATAGCTAGCTGCATAGCATAATTAAATCACATGATTTCAGAAGCATTAATAAACACACATGTAATTATTCATAATATTCACATAGCTAAGACTGGCTAGCTACACATAGACTGGCTAGCCAAACAAACCCCCTAGCAAATTATGGTACCTGAATTCTCTACACGAGATCTCAATGCTCTATTCCACTGAATTCGTTCTGCCTGGCCATGAGCATAGGTGCACTCATCCCTTCTGCAAGTTGTTGGTTCACACATTCCAACACTTCTTACATGACCAGGAAAGTGTGGTGGCAATTCTCGAATATACCTTTCAGTGGTTTCCAGCCTTTTTAGCCTCTCATTCCACTTGACAAAAAAGCCATTAGTGGTGTCAGGAAAGTGGGGACAGTCCACAATAGGAAAAATGCGGCGGTACTCATAAAAGCACTCCCGGCAAATGAAAGCTTGGTCACCAAGCTGCCGACTCATCATACCTTTGGGGAAAATGCTACCTTGTTGGCTAAGTAGCTATGATAGCTAATAATAATTATTATTCCCTTGATTTGATGGCAAAAAAAAATTTATATCAAAATTAGTTCAAATTTGCTCTAACTGTAGTTGGTGAAGCTAATGAAGACTATTTTCTAGCTAGACTAACAGATAAACAAACAGAAATCATGTGACTAGTATAGACAATATTCATAGCAACTATGAATATTGATCAGCTGCCAGTAATCAGAGAGTATGATGATAACTTCTAACTAGGGATAGCACAGATGCCCCATTGGACTTAGTAAACTTACTTGGTTCATTCATACCGTCAGCAACTCCTAACTTGAAGACAGAACACCTTCAATGTGCTAGGAGGACTCATCTCATAGCATACTTCCGATCAAAACGATCGCAAGATAGTTGCTTTTGTCAGTAGATCACTGTCAGATGTTGAACAGAGATATTCTCAAACAGAAAAGGAGGCACTCGCCATTGTCTGGGCGGTGGAACGTCTTCACTTGTATCTCTGCGGTGGTCATTTTCAACTCATAACAGATTGCAAGCCAGTGGAGTTGATTCTTAATAATCCAAAATCAAAGCCACCTGCTTGAATTGAGAGATGGAATTTGCGTCTCCAAGAGTACGATTTCTCAGTTGTCCACACAAATGGAATCGACAATCCATCTGATTTTCTGTCAAGGCATCCTAGTCAATATACAACTCCACAACAAGAGCAAATGGCTACAAGACATCTCCTCCCATGCTGTTCCCAAGGCAATGTCACTATCTGAAATTGAGGAAGCAACGAAAGAGGATTTCACATTGCAGAAATTGGCAGACCTCATCCGCCGCCACCAATGGTTGAGATTCACTCAATGATCTATCCGACCAGACAGGAGTGAATATGACTGAATTGAAGCACTTTTCAAAGATTAGTGAGGAATTGACAATGAATGACGAGGCCAGCATTATATTGAGAGGATCTCGAATTGTCATGCCAGAAAAGTTAAGAGAAAGAGCAGTAAACATCGCTCATGAAGGCCATCATGGTATAGTAAAAATCAAGCAACTTATCAGAGATACGTAGCTATGGTTTCCAGGTCTGGATGACGAAGTAAAGAAAGTTGTCAGTGACTGTTTAGCCTGTCAAGCAGATGGACTAGACCAACGTCCTGATCCATTGCAAATGTCTCCATTGCCACCAGACCCTTGGCATACTGATTTTTGCAGACCGTTCCCAACTGGAGAGTACAATTGATGCATACCTGAAGTTGACATAGTTGCAAAGGATCTACACATGGTATCCTAAAGATTGTCAGAAGTGACAATGGTCCACCTTTAATAAGTCATGAATTCAAGATATTCATGAATGAGTATGGCATTCAACATCAACGGTGTACTCCCCTATGGCCACAGGCAGATTCAGAGGCTGAGCGGTTCATGAAACCATTGACAAAAGCTGTTCGTTCAGCTTGTTTAGAAGGATATGATTGGCACAAAGAGTTGTATGTTTTTCTACTTAACTATCGTGCTACACTACACGTGACCACAGGAGAATCTCCATCCAAATTACTTTTTAATCGTATGATCAAGACCAAACTTCCATAACTGGCACCAGAGAATAAATAAAGTGATAAAGACTTGCAACAAAAGGACAAAGGAGAAGATGAAGAGGTATGCTGACAAGAAAAGCACAGCCATTGAAACTTGTAGTCAGAGATATGGCTTTGATGAAGCAAAAGAAACATACAAAATTCTCCAGCAAGTTTGATCCGGTGCCATTTCAAGTTGTCCGATTGAAGGGTACTATGGTAACAGTTGTTCAAAATGGCAAATATGTAACTTGAAATGCATCTCTATTGAAAGCAATACACTGTCCTGGTAACACAGATATTGAAAGCAGTGAGGAAACTGATGATATTGTGGATGGTGATGAGAATGGTGTACAACCTTCAGCTGAAAACATGACTCCAGTGGGCAGATGATACCCAACTCGTGAATGTCGAACCTTTCAGCGTTATGGTCAGAATATTTATGATCAGTAGTGTGTAACTCTCAAGTATTTATCAAAGAAGGGGAGGGATGTAGTGTTTAGTAATTTATATGGTTAGCTATGTACTGTATCATTAATTATCATCTAATAATAATTATGTAATCAGAGAGTGCGGTAGCACTCTCTAAGTAGGGATGGCAGGTCAAAGTCCATAGGACAGTATAAACTAAAAACTCTTCTTTCTCTTCTACTCTCACTCTACAGGTTCTCAGAAGGCTACAGTAAAGAAGAGAGGAGAATGTTCAAAAGCCGAAAATTCATTCGCCAACATAAGAAAAAAACGAGTTCTAAAATTGACTTTTCGTTCTTTTTCTTTATAATCAGAGAGTGCGCTAGCACTCTCTAAGTAGGGATGGCGGGTCAAAGGTCATAAGACTGTATAAACTAAAAACTCTTCTTTCTCTTCTACCTTTATTCCACAGGTTCTCAGAAGGCTACAGTGAATTATTACATCTACAAAGAAGAGAGGAGAATGTTCAAAGACCAAAAATTCATTCGCTAACATGAGAAAAAAACGATGTCTAAAATTGACTTTTGTTCTTTTTCTTTATAATAATAATAATAATAAGATCGACGTACCGGTGTCGGAGTGTAGAATGTCCCCCCGTGCAGAATGTCCCCCCGGACAGTCTACACTAGTGCGGAGAGCCTCCGGGGGACACTCTACACTAGTGTAGAATGTCCTTTCTAGTGTGAAGTGTCCCACCTCGCCAAGACAAAGGGAAGATCAGAATGGTGTAGAAAAAGTAGTAAAAAGGTGTTAAACTCTACAAAGGTAGGCAACAGCCATAGCTAGCTATATAGCCACTAGCTTTATTAATAGCTGGATGCAGAAAACTTGATATCAGTGTCTAAGATGACTACTATTCTGAATGATTATGAAGCTATATATAATTTTCTTTTCAACCATGTGTATCCTGAGGGCTTCAGCAAAGTTCAGAAGAGAGCTCTGAGAAGAAAGGCCAGTGATAATTATAAAGTGGATAGGGGACAGTTGTTCTATAAAAAGAGTGGGACCCAGAATTGGAAGCAAGTCCCTCGAACCAACAGGGAAAGGAGGAGGATATTAGAAACCTGCCATGGACTTCCTGAAGGTAAAACTCCATGGCTAACTAGCCATAGCATTGTAATAATTATGGACAAAAATCTTTGTTAATAAAATTAATAGTTGCATGAATACATGCAGCTGCAAGCTAAAAAAAATTCTTTTGGTTATTTTATGTAGGTGGCCATCTTGGTCGGGATAAAACTTATTACAAAATTTCTGAGCGCTTTTTTTGGAAGAGTCTGTGGGCTGATGTTGATGAACACGTCAAAACTTGTCCAGTATGTCAGACAACAAATGATGCAAAATTTGTAAAACAAGGTGCAGCACTTCACCCTATCCCGGTCAAGCCAAAAGTATGGAGACAGGTATGAAAATATTTAGCACAGCTATAGCTACAGTTGTATACACATGATCAATTGGGTAGCAAAACTCTCTGTGCAGCTACCTTATAAGCTTGTGTTTTGAGACGAATCTTACACTCTTTTTCATATAGCTATATATTATAGCTACGTAGCTAGCTACAGCATTCCCAAAGCTTAAGTAGTTTTTTTTTTTAGTTTTGATATATTTATCAATTTTGGTGGACTTATCCAAAATTTTTAGGTGGGTATTGACTTGATTGGACCCCTTCCTGAAACAAAAGCCGGGAATAAGTACATCATTACTCTAGTGGACTTTTTTTCCAAATGGCCAGAGGCAGCAGCTCTACCAGATAAGAAGGCTGATGGTGTAGCTCTATTCCTATATCAGATGGTTTGCAGGTACATATTGCTATAATGGGCTAATAGTGCTAATTATAATTACCAACATTAGATATGGCTGTACAAAGATATTGATATCAGACCAGGGCAGAGAGTTTGTAAATGAAGTGAACAAGACTCTCTGCAGAAAATTCAAAACAGATCACCGTATCTCTACTGCTTATCATCCGCAAACGAATGGTTTGGTTGAAAGATACAACCAAACACTCCAGCGATCTCTTGTGAAGCTAGTCAACAAGGAACAGAACGACTGGGACAAGTTTATAGATGGTGTGTTGTTTGCTTATAGGACTTCAAAACAGAAATCTACTGATGTGACCCCCTTTGAGCTGATGTATTGCAGGTATGTCCTTATCTGGGCATTACTATAGAATAACTATCTGGGTTCATGTGGAAAAAATGAATCATCAAATTAATATATAATGACTTGGTTTGGGGGGGGGGGCATGGCCCCTCCGGCCTTCCTATTCCTACTTGTGTTTTATTGTGTTACCTTCATGCATATAAAAAAATAGGAAACCAATTCTTCCAATTGAAAGGGAACTCACTCAGAGCGATGACACTGATACAAGCAATGATGAAGCTAAGCAAAATATTAGTAAATACTGTGATGACATGCTGAAACTGAGGAAAGATCTGTTTTCTAAAGCAAACAAAAAAATAAAGAATGCTCAGGGACGCTACAAAAGAGATTATGATAAAAAATACCACTATGTGAAGGTGTGTAATAAAAAATAACAGTGACATCATGATATGTTTTTCCTGCAGAAACTTGATATAGGTGCACTGGTACTTCTGCGTAATTGTGTACGTGATGGGCGAAAGGGTGACAAGCTCACCAAGCGTTGGCTGGGCCCCTACAGAATTAATGAACATATGGGGAAAGGAGTATATCGACTAGAAAATGCTTCCAGTGGTAAAATTCTAAAGAAGGCATTTAATTCATGCAGGTAAGGTATCATGTTATAAGGATGCATTTCAATATAACTGTAAAAGACACATGCAGCCCTTAATTTTGTTTTTGTATTTGTTGTAGATTGAAGTTATATTACCCACGTCCTTTATTGAAGCCAATACTACAAAATAATGGCGACATTTTTCAACTTCATTCATCCGACTCTTCAAATGAGAATACACTGGTGACAACACCACAGATACCAGCTAATTCTTTCTCTGATGACTCCATTCCTCCACTTCCACCTCCACTATCTCCCCTAAATCCTCCCTCATGTGTTACCAAGAAGCGGTTAATATTACATGACTCATTCTATGATGATACCAATGGTGACCTAATATATACGTATATATAGCTAATAATTATCATAGCTAATTTATAACTTTTAATAAAGCTCCAGGAAGCAATACCATGCCTATTCCAGAAGCTACTCCTCAACATTCACCTCCAATGCCCCTCTTTAAAGCTGTTGAAAATAAATCAAGGAGCTGTGATGACAAGAATATTAATGGTTAGTTTACATGCATGATTTCATTCCAAATTTAACATGGCAACTTTGCACAGATCTTAGTTCACAAGTTTGGGATAATAAAGAAGTAAGCAGACCAACAGGATTCCTAACAAGTAGTCCTAAACACACAGAAAGATTTCCTCAAGATTTTGTTCCTATTTCTGACAAAGAACCTTCAGCTATCATGGAAACAAATGAGTGTCAGAAACAAGGTAAATAAGATAAAGCCATGCATTCATGCATGTATCCCATGCATATTTTGATTTCATAGCTATGGTGATCAACAAGCAACAAGCTGTATCCCCTGTGCTTCAACAACTTAATAAAGATAAATTGCTATCTTTAGTTTCAGAGCAATTGGACAGAATGAATAATTCGAAGGTTGGCACTAGTATTTTTAGTAATCAGATAGCTAATTTAGTTATATGTTTTTATAGCCTTCTGAGAAGGAGTACAATAACTATTCATGTAAAAGACGCAGTGAGTTGTTATTACCTAGCTATAGCTATTGCAATGCTGGAAATTAGCTATATTTATTATTATTTTGTAGATGAACTTAAACATTTGAGCAATTCTATAACCTGCCTCACAAGCCACCAGTATCATGTTGTCACTGAATATATTGTGTCCAAAGTTTGTGCCAAGAATATAAAGGTATTTGCAACCGTTACGGCATGTATATAGTTTCTAGTCCACTGATTATCATTATTTCTTAGCATTTCTCATTTGCCATGGATGTTATATATCCCAAAATATTGCAAAACATCGTTATGAATATATTTAAATGTACGAGTGATGAGGTATGGTATAATCTATCATAGACATAATAGCTAGCTAATAATTAATTAATTTTAATAGGCATTGCATTTGATGCACATGCACAAGAGAAAAGAAGAGCCTGAACTTCACATACAATCAGGTTATTAATAGCTAATAACTGTGTGAACTACATAATAATATTATTATTGTTATAGGCATATTACATTCTAGTGTCTATGAGTATGTAAAAAAGAAAAGAAAGCTACACACAGGTATCTGTACAAAGGCTTAGCCATTGATTTAGTTAGCTATTCAATGAATGATATGTACACAGCATGAACACACCCAGCCCCTTGGTCATTCACTATAACTGCTATCTGAAATTTGAAGAATCTAGAAAGTTATAGCAGTTACAGTAAATGATTAAGGGGCAAGGTGAATGCAAATGGACTTTAGCTACACTTCATGCAAGCTATGCTATTTTTTGCTTCATTATAGATTTAGCCGAGGAAGAAGTATCATCTACAGAGAATGAAGAGAAAAATAAAGTCCACTATTGTCAGCAGAAAGGTAGCTTATGTTATCACTCTAGAGTTGGTGATAATATTTTTATATTAATATTTTTTGGACAATACAGAAATTATCGATTTGACAAAAGGATGTGAAAATTACAGGCCTATCCAGTATTGGATAAAACATCTGAACCTATACCCTGAAGATAAGAGTACCTTATTGGAAGGGAAGTGGCTAACTGATTCCATTGTCACTGCTGCACAATGCTTATTAAAGGAGAAATATAAGCATGTTGGAGGTTTAGAGCCTATTATGACATGTACATTCGATATTCAGAGGGGTAACTTTATTCAGATTCTGAACGTATATGGTTCTCACTGGATCACTGTAGCAAATGGCTGTTCTTCTGGTTCAGTTAATGTTTATGACAGTCTGCCAAATTGTGCACTCTACAGTCATACGAAGAAGCAACTTGCTTCCATCCTCTGCAGCAAAGACAAAAAAATATCTGTTAATTTCATTGATGTCCAAACCCAGAGCGGTGGTAATGACTGTGGTCTGTTTTCTATAGCATTTGCAGCTTCACTTTGTGCAGGTGAGCCTGAGTTTCTTGCCAGTATTTCATTGATCTTTTACTTGGCATGTGTAGGTGAGAATCCATCTGAGCTGCACTACATTCAGCATGACTTCCGTAACCATTTATTCAAGTGCCTAGAAGCTAATCTGGTTACTCCATTTCCCCGGAGAAATCGGAAAAGAAAGGGTGGGAATCGTGGCCAAACCAGTTTTGGAATTTTTTGTACTTGTAGGCTGCCTGCATATGGTAAAATGATATCGTGTAGTTCTTGCCATGAGTGGTTTCACCGAAAATGTGTTGTAGCACCAACTGAAGTATGGAGAAGGAAGGAAGTAGATTGGTACTGTAATTCATGTATAAAATAGCTAAAGCTATTCCAATCAATGTACACATTATCACTACTAAAATATTTGCTGTAGCCAAGTTTCATAACAGTGGCAGAGACCTACTGTATTGATATTTTTTAAATGAACAACAATTTTTTTCCAAGTCAAACAGCAGCTATAGCTAGCTAGTTATAACATGCATGAAACATGGTCATGCAGACTTCTTATTAGCTAGCTGATGACTTCTTATTAGCTAGCTGAATCTTAGAGGACACTCAGATTGCATGACTAAAATTCAGGATATATTTAGGCATTCTAGCTACTGTAAGACTGTTCATAGTGGTAACAGGGAATCATTGCATCTCTGAAACAAGCTCTATTGTCAGAGGAGCCATAGCCCCTAGCTCTACTGATGCCTCTTTGCATCCTTTTATTTCTACTTTTTTAAAAAGGGGGGAAAGCTTTACACTAAGAGGGGAGCTAGTTCAAGAATAAAGAGTGTAAAAATCAAGTCCAGCCATAAGGTAGCTCATAAGTTATCACACTAGCTGATAATAATTATGATAGATTCAACAAAAGGATCATGAAAATTCAGTGTTGGATAGCTATTCCATGAAGATAACAGTAGCCACTGATTCCATTGTCACTGCTGCACAATGGAGGTTCCGAGCCTATGTATTATGACATACAGTCATATGAAGAAGTACCTTGCTTCCATTCTCTAAAGCAATAACAAAAATATCAGTTAGTTCATTTTGTACACTCGTAGCTCACTATAGTATCACCACCTATAAATCGTTCTTCAATTTCATAAGAGTGGCAAAGATTATCGATTCACTTAAATTCGGTTGTTGTTTTTTTGTTTTATTGCTGTTTTTTTTTTTTTGTTTTTTTTTGCTTTTGGGGGGTGTTGTTTTATTTTGCAAGCCAAAACAGCAGACATGATCAGGGTTCTTAGTAAAAAGCTGAATTCAGGAGACATTAGATGTTCTAGCTACATGCAGTGTTCATACACTCAGTGGTAGCTATAACAGATTTTCAAATTCATAATAAAAATAAGATTTGGTTCAACTGTTAAAGAGCCCTAGGGGGACACTCTGCCCTAGTGTAGAATGTCCTAGGGGGGGACAGTCTACACTAAGGGGGGACACTCTGCCCTAGTGTAGAATGTCCTAGGGGGGACATTCTATACTAGGGTAGAGTGTCCGGGGGACAGTCTACACTAGGGTAGAGTGTCCGGGGGGACAATTTTTAGAGGGGACAATCTACACTATGACACCGGCTTACTGGCTATAGTCATCAAAATTCTGCTTTGGCCATCTGTTAGAGCGGCACCTAGAGGCTGATCTTTTGCTATTAGTTTTGACTAAGGCTCTACTTCACTATTCGAGCACTCGGAACACTAGCTAAATCTTTCGACGCCATTTTGAAGCGCATGTCGGTAGGGGACGGGGTTATGGGCGGAGCCACGTAAGGTTCTTAAGTTTAGCTAGCTAAGCTTAGCTAGGTCTTCAGTTTAATCGTCTAGCTAGCTATTTATTCTTATCTGATGATGTTCCAGTCACTCCTTGCTGAATTACAGTGCTCACCCTCAATTCTTTTATACATACACAAACTAATATTCAACTTCAAGAACTAAGAAAAAAGGATAGAAACAAGTGAGTGCAAAAAATTTCTTCTAAATAAAAAGGTTAAGTAGGGATAGCCTAAAATCTAGCTGGGCTATATAATGTACTGCAGCCTCGTATGAATACAATCCCTACTTTTTACAACTGCTATAGGTAGCTATAGGTAGTGGATGTAAATGCATACGAGGCTGCAGTACATTATATAGCCCAGCTAGATTTTAGGCTATCCCTACTTAACCTTTTTATTTAGAAGAAATTTTTTGCACTCACTTGTCAGAGAGTGCGGTAGCACTCTCTAAGTAGGGATGGCAGGTCAAAGTCCATAGGACAGTATAAACTAAAAACTCTTCTTTCTCTTCTACCCTTACTCTACAGGTTCTCAGAAGGCTACAGTGAATTATTATATCTACAAAGAAGAGAGGAGAATGTTCAAAAGCCAAAAATTCATTCGCCAACATAAGAAAAAAACGAGTTCTAAAATTGACTTTTCGTTCTTTTTCTTTATAATAGTGATACCGGGCTATTTTTAAAAATACTATGAAACTATAAATTCATTTCTTAAAAATATTAAGCTCTTTTTCCTCAGCCAGATAAACTTTATCCGATAAAAATCCATCCAGTAGAAGCAGAGATACGTAACATTTTACAATTGAAATTGTACAGGAAAATTTTACTTTCTTTTAATTAAGAAAATGGCACCTTTCCAAAGTAGGTTAAAGGTCATTATAGCTAATAGTACTGCAATCTTTTGCTCGTATCTTAGGATCTACTAGATGGATTTTCTTCAAACAAAGTTCATATGGAAGAGTAAGAAAATGACTATAGAACTAAGGGTAAATTTAATGTAGTCTGGATAACACCAGACTAGTAGGAACTGTTGTACAATTGTTGTCCTAGAGTCTGTCTCTATTTTGAATGTACACAACATTAACAAAGTTAGGAACTTCAGTAGATCTACCCTCCCCATGTAAAACGTGTTTTTGATTGCTCATTTCAAATTTACTGTATTACAGCTTTGCTATATTTTAGAATTTGTGGCATTAAGTCTGCAATTTATGCTGCCAAGCTTTGCAGTGGACAGTGATTGATGTTCAAAGTCATGTACAGGATCTAGGAGCTTTGCTGTTATTAAGGAACAGACTGCAGCATTACTCCACAGCCAGAACTGATTTATGTTGTTCAGAGATTGATTCAGAATTCAAGCATTTTTCATCACTTTTATTTTACATTAAAATATGTACTATGGGGGTGAGGCTATTCACCTGAGGCAGCACAGATTCAAATTAAGTGGGAAAGGGTTGAGGTCATGAACTTTGACCCATCAGTTATATAAGTTGAATGCCTTATCCTTCTTGCGTGCCTTCTTTTCCGCTTGATACAAGAAGGTATCCAAGGTACCAGGATCAGTTTTTGATGCAGTTTCCAAAAAATATGGTTTCATGACCTGTTCAAGTGTTATATCATAAGAAAATCGAAATTTAAATATGTTTTTGAACATCAAATCTAAATTTAGCACTCTATCTAAAAGAAACTGTCACAGTTAGATTCTCTAGAATATTAGGATTCTGTTGATATGTTTTTTTCCTGGATTTCTTTGGATCTGGACCTTCGCAGCCAGGTTATATCTTGGTCACTTTTGGTGCCGTCCTGCAGTATTATTTTTACGTATAAAAAATTGACCCCGCCCACCATAGCATCCGGTATCACTATTTATAATAATAATAATGTATAAGATCGACGTACCGACTTACTGGCTATAGTCATCAAAATTCTGCTTTGGCCATCTGTTAGAGCGGCACCTAGAGGCTGATCTTTTGCTATTAGTTTTTACTAAGGCTCTACTTCACTATTCGATAGCACTCGGAACACAGCTGCTAATCTTTCTACGCCATTTTGAAGGGGGCGGGGCTTATGGGCGGAGCCACGTAAGCTTAAGTTTAGCTATAGCCAAGGTCTTCATTATCTGATGATGTTCCAGTCACTCCTTGCTGAATTACAGTACAGATGCTCATCCTATAGTAGCATTATAGCCAGTACTGTAGTGTAGTCAGCTCACTTCACCATGCCGTGTACATGTCATTTACATTGCTGTTGCTGTAAAGTTTTATATCAACAAAACTTAAATAGCTAAACAAATTCTTCAACCAGAGACACTGTATGTACCTACAAAACAGGTTTATGTAGAGCTGGCTTTGTATAGTACTATACTGTAGCCTCCCTCATTCAACTTCAAGCACTAAGAAAAAGGATAGAAACAAGTGAGCGTAAAAAATTTCTTCAAATAAAAAGGTTAAGTAGGGATAGCCTAAAATCTAGCTGGGCTATCTATAATGTGCTGCAGCCTCGTATGAAAAAAATCTTCGCGATATTACCTCATAAAAGGGGTGGGGCAATTAATAGCAGTTCTCCTCATATAACACCTGCACAGGATGTGGCCATTTGATGGCATCCACTATTATGATCACTACACCAAATGCATAAACTCCCCATACTCCTCCCTCAAGCAAGACATACGTACCATCTCAATAATTATTTCAGTGATCACATATGTAACAATTAGCTAATGCTGTTCACTTTTTAAAATGTTCACTCCTTTCAGTACTCCATTACACTGCAGATGATCATCCTTCAAACTCTCCTCCCTGAACAGAATGAAATACTGATCATTAAATAAATTTAGTTCAATCAAGGAAGCCTTTAGTGTCTATCAATTTTCATAATCACAAAGAAAAAGAATGCAAACAAGTGAATGTAAAAAATTTCTTCGAAATAAAAATGTGAAGTAGGGATGCTATTATAACTGCAGCTTCATTATGAAAACCAAGTACTGCAGCATCGAAGCAGTATGGCCCAAAAATCTAGCTGGAATATGTATTATAACTGCATGCAAGAGAGTGAACTTAGTGAAGTGACCCTTACCCATCATCAAGTACAAGATATTATTCCTACTTCACTCCCTTGGCCCTTGATCATGGGAGTGAAGTAGGAATAATATCTTGTACTTGATGATGGGTAAGGGTCACTTCACTAAGTTCACTCTCTTGCATGCAGTTATAATACATATTCCAGCTAGATTTTTGGGCCATACTGCTTCGATGCTGCAGTACTTGGTTTTCATAATGAAGCTGCAGTTATAATAGCATCCCTACTTCACATTTTTATTTCGAAGAAATTTTTTGCATTCACTTGTAATAATAATAATAATGTATAAGATCGACGTACCGACTTACTGGCTATAGTCATCAAAATTCTGCTTTGGCCATCTGTTAGAGCGGCACCTAGAGGCTGATCTTTTGCTATTAGTTTTGACTAAGGCTCTACTTCACTATTCGATAGCACTCGGAACACTGCTAATCTTTCTACGCCATTTTGAAGGGGGCGGGGCTTATGGGCGGAGCCACGTAAGCTTAAGTTTAGCTATAGCCAAGGTCTTCATTCATTATCTGATGATGTTCCAGTCACTCCTTGCTGAATTACAGTACAGATGCTCATCCTATAGTAGCATTATAGCCAGTACTTGGCTGTAGTGTAGTAAGCTCACTTCACCATGCCGTGTACATGTCATTTACATTGCTGTTGCTGTAAAATTTTATATCAACAAAACTTAAATAGCTAAACAAATTCTTCAACCAGAGACACTGTATGTACCTACAAAACAGGTTTATGTAGAGCTGGCTTTGTATAGTACTGTACTGTAGCCTCCCTCATTCAACTTCAAGCACTAAGAAAAAGGATAGAAACAAGTGAGTGTAAAAAATTTCTTCAAATAAAAAGGTTAAGTAGGGATAGCCTAAAATCTAGCTGGGCTATCTATAATGTGCTGCAGCCTCGTATGAAAAAAATCTTCGCGATATTACCTCATAAAAGGGGTGGGGCAATTAATAGCAGTTCTCCTCATATAACACCTGCACAGGATGTGGCCATTTGATGGCATCCACTATTATGATCACTACACCAAATGCATAAACTCCCCATACTCCTCCCTCAAGCAAGACATACGTACCATCTCAATAATTATTTCAGTGATCACATATGTAACAATTAGCTAATGCTGTTCACTTTTTAAAATGTTCACTCCTTTCAGTACTCCATTACACTGCAGATGATCATCCTTCAAACTCTCCTCCCTGAACAGAATGAAATACTGATCATTAAATAAATTTAGTTCAATCAAGGAAGCCTTTAGTGTCTATCAATTTTCATAATCACAAAGAAAAAGAATGCAAACAAGTGAATGTAAAAAATTTCTTCGAAATAAAAATGTGAAGTAGGGATGCTATTATAACTGCAGCTTCATTATGAAAACCAAGTACTGCAGCATCGAAGCAGTATGGCCCAAAAATCTAGCTGGAATATGTATTATAACTGCATGCAAGAGAGTGAACTTAGTGAAGTGACCCTTACCCATCATCAAGTACAAGATACTATTCCTACTTCACTCCCATGATGAAGGGCCAAGGGAGTGAAGTAGGAATAGTATCTCGTACTTGATGATGGGTAAGGGTCACTCCACTAAGTTCACTCTCTTGCATGCAGTTATAATACATATTCCAGCTAGATTTTTGGGCCATACTGCTTCGATGCTGCAGTACTTGGTTTTCATAATGAAGCTGCAGTTATAATAGCATCCCTACTTCACATTTTTATTTCGAAGAAATTTTTTGCATTCACTTGTAGATATACATGTGATGCATGCACCTCATTATTATGCTCTCATGTATGTATGTAGATGCTGTTTGAAATTGCATTAGAGTTGGAATACTACAGATAGCTTGGTAGAATCGACCACCAACACCATATCCAGAGTTTTGTTCATCATCAGCAACCACACCAACAGTAGTATCCTTGGATCCACTATTCTTATATTACTTGCAATTACTCTTCTTCTAATTGTCTACATTATAAGTGATTGTACAGTGAGTAGCTAGCAGCTGCTATAGCTCAGATTAGCAATGATGTAGCTGTGTCATTGTAATATGACATGACTTTATCTTTAAACTCACAGATTTGTTGAAAATTGTACAGCAGTTGATAATGCTTGCCAGTAAATAACCACAGGTGCACTCCTTTGACGTGTGATTATAAGTGGGATAAGAGTCTTGTGGCAATTCTCTAACCTTAGTAATGATTAGCTGCATCTATGCTTGCTTCATGTAAATTAGTAACTAGCTACACTAGTTAGTTACTTGTTCATTTATAGCTGCATGTAGGTATTTGGTTTACAAAAATTGGTTTATCATTTGCATAGCAGCTGAACAATCAAGTAGTTAGCTCAGTGGAACCTGGATAAGTTGAAATTGTCCTTTACAGAGAGGTGACCTTATTCAGAGGTCATTTAAGTACTATGGTGGGACAGCAACAAGTGTCCTTTACAGAGAGGTGCTCTTTTATTCAGAGGTCATTTAATACACAAAGTACTATGGTAGGACAGTCCTTTACAGAGAGGTGTTCTTTATTCAGAGGTCATTTAATACACATGGTGGGACAGCAATAAGTGTAGAGAAGTGTCCTTTATTCAGAATGTCCATCATTCGGAGGTTCCACTGTATAACGACTGTACCTGATTGTTGATGCACCTAAATGAAATAGCATCTGACATGTGAATTTCAATAGAGAAACAGTGCATTAAGCACATGGCATACGTGTCCATATTTTCATTGCAAAAAGTGCAGACTGAAAACATATCTAGAGACTTACAATTTTACTGGCTCAAACATGTTTGAGAAATGTAAACATTGAGATCTCTACCTGGGAGTGTCATTATAATGTCAGGTACATGAGAATACTGGTAAGTCCTGAAAGTACAATAGGTCCTTGAAAGTTTGACCTTTCTGTGTCCAACCAAATTTAATGGTCAACACAATAAAATAATGCCAGTTAGCAGTTATAATATATTAGTTATAATAATACAATACTATTAGAGATTAGAAAATAAAATACAGAAGCTCTTCTTTAAAAAAAATTCTATAGCTAGCTACTTTTGAAATAGAGAACCAATCCATAAAAATAACAGCTATACCTATAAAATATGAGATGCATAATTGGCTATTTGTATAGTGTGTATCTAATTTTTTTGTCTACATGATGTAGCTATGCTATTATTTGTGCATATATATATTTTTAATTTCTGATGCAATATCTTTACGGTTGACTGTTGGGTCTTTCAGTGCTTCATAGAGGTTACTCCATGATGGTTTCTTTTCTGCTTTCCACTTAAACCATCCATCCACAACTTCATTTACACACTGCTTCACATCCGAGGGATTATTTGCCTTTATTGCGATAATCTCTTCTGATGGCAATCCAAGAGCCTCAGCTAAGTTTTGCCATTCCTTTATGATGCCTTTTAGTGCTATTTTCACCTCATGTACACCTTTATTTTTAAAAATTCCAATCCATGAAACAACAGTAGGTCCAGGCTATTGAAACTCACGTATAGGTTCATACACTTCACCACTTTCAATTGTGGAATTAACCTGATCATTTTTTAAAAGAATTAATTAGAGAACTTTATACTCCAATGTAAGAAACTTACAGAAACAGAAGCACCATGAATCTGGTTGGTTGAACCTTAAAAAGGAGAAAGGAAAATATATACATAGCTAATTATTATGCTGAAAATTTGACTGCTTTGAGGTATATCTACACTGAATACAAATATAGGTTGCTATACCTGGTGGTGGTGATATTGTAAAAGTGCATTTTTTATTAAGTCCAACTACATTCAGTTCGAGAGGTTTTGATCTATCAGCAAGGAAGGTGATATAGATTCTAGGAGGGAAGTCTGACATCCTTGAAGCGCTCCTATAGTTGGTCTCAGGGAAGTCTATCTCTTCTTTTGTTATCTATATAAAAAGATAGATGCAAGCATGCATGCATGGACTGTAAAGACTGAAGTGTGTGGAACACACCAAGTTGTTGCAATATTCGCACCAAAAGTTGAAACTAGCGAAAACGTGACAGTTTGGTATTGGGATTGCATTATTCATATCCAGGACAACAATTATAACTATAAGTGCTTACCTCATGTTTATCCATTATACACTTTGCCACTTCCCCTTCAAGAGTAACTGTTTCACTTTTAACTGTCAAATATTTGTGGACAGTAAGGTATTCAGCTGTATGTGTCATTCCAGAGTAATTCTCGGGGATATACTGATTACAATGCTACATAATTCAACAGATTAGTCATTGGATCCGTAGAAAAATCAATGCACATTACCTGTATATAGTATGCATGATCAGGACACATGCAAAACACAGCATTGTTTGCATTCAATGATTTATACAGTCTTGCTGAGTATAGGATTTGACCTGATTTGAAAAGGTTAGCAAGTTAGTAAACTAAGGTATAGCTACATAGTATACAGTTAGCTACCTCTTATCCTCCTTCTACTAAATATTCTCCACCAACTGAAATTGATTAGTTCTATTTCCCCATATTGACTTCCGTCAGCATGAAACTTTCCTTTGATTCCTCCTTCCTCTTCCTTGAAAACATAAACTGGATCAGATCCTCTATATTCTGGAACTGAACTGGCCCTCAGAAACACCATACTTTTGCAATCATTTTCATTTTTTGCTCTAATATAATGTTGCATCTTCACTAAAAGTGGCTTTTTCAACTCTATTTTCTTGCTTGTTTCTATGAGATAGGCTGGACTAGCTGGCTCAAAACCCTTTGGTGTTTCAAAGATTTCATTAAAACTAGGCTGGATAACTAGCTCCACAGACTCCATTGGTGAGATTGAGCCTTCAGGGATGTCTATAAATAATCCCATATCATCTCGATGGTCTACTTCTTTTCCTGCATGTGGGATTTGTTCAATGACTCTTGCACTGTTGGTGATCACAATTTTATCTTCACTGAGATCTTCTTTCTTATGATCCATCCCTACATTATGAGAATTTGTGTGAAGGGTCAATCAGAGGCTGCATGCATGTACTTATTTCTGGCTGCACACTTGCAGAGTGATTATAATTATTATTATACTAGCTGCAACCATATGGCATACCATCTTTAATGCAATTTTTTTTCTTGTAATAGTCCAGTAAAACATTCCATGTTTTATTATATCTCAATAGCATCTGGTTACCTGCATTATGATAGATGAAGTGGCAAGCTTGCACATGGACAGTGTAAACATATATACAGTATAGCACTGAGGGATTCATAAATTTCGCAAAAGGCGAGAAAATTGCAAAAAGATCTGCAGGGTGAGGCCAGCTAGCTATATGGTCCCATGACGTACGTGACTGTGGAGACGAGTAGCCTGATTTATCTAGCTACTCTGACACAATCACCTAACTAATTTAGCTAATGATTTGTGATAGCGTTCCATTCAAGTTTAGTACATCTCAACCTCAGACAGTGGACCTCTGTCAGAGCTCGATTCCTTAGCTTGCTAGGCCTCTATAGTAGTTACGAGCTAAAAGTAAGTTGTGTATTCATGAAACCAATGAATGATGAATGGTAGGGGAAGGGGGGCAGGCCTGGAGTGAAAAGACTGATATGTGTGGCTTTTTTGCTGGCATTTGTGAAATTAGATTCTGCGAAAAGAAAATTTGAGCTGATTTGCGAAATATGAATCTCTCGAAAATAAAGTGCTCGGTAGTAGCTATACTATACTCAGTAGATTCAACTTATTAGCAAGCTACGTACACGTGCATGCACAAAACAGATTGTGTGCTCACCGATGATGACAAGACCATACTTGCTCCTGGTGATGCCCACATTGATCTGATGCTTATCAGTGATGAAGCCAAGATGTTCACTCAGCCACTCCGTGTCTGGCTGCACATATTGTGTATTCTTGATCTCTTCAAGAGGCAATGAGCGCACAGTAGACAGAATGACGATACCATATTCATCTCCTTAAGGAATTATAGTTATTAGCCAGTGTGGCAGCATGCTTTTCTTCTAGTCATTTGACACTAACCTTGGCTCTCGGTAATGGATGCTACTTTTAGTTGTGAAAGTGCTCCTGTCAATTTCTTTACCATTTGTATAATTGTATTCTTTTGTGCAGAATAAAAAGTCAAGACAGCAATTTGATCTATTGGTACTTGGTGTTTCCAATGAAGAACTTGAACGATCTCAATCTATGCATGCAAAAGTTATTGTTATTGCTATAATTATCATCATTATTGTACATTATTTTGCTGACCACTTTTTTAGCCTCTTCCTCATTGAACTTTGAATCAACACCAATGCTGGCACCTTTACTCCCTGTTAGATGCTGTCCTTCCTCTCCAACTACATCCACAAACATGATAGGAAATTCCTCCCCCTGAGGCCAAAACCCCTTCAATTTAGATTCAGGGTTTGTACGCCTCTTTACAGAATCATCTGTTTCCAATCCACTTTTATAGAACTGCTTAGATGGAAAAGCACATATTTCTTTGTGCTAAAGAAGCAAGAAGTTAATATAATCATATTATACCAAGATTTAAATATTCATTACCATTCTATACTGGGTTTTTAAGGAGAAAACATATCCTTCTTCTGCGAAATTCTTTGCATATCTTTCAAAAAGGGAGGTGGAGAGACCATATTCTCTGGCTTTCCAATAATCGATCATTGGTTGGAGTTGCATGTGGTCTCCAATGAGGACTGCATGCTCACAGAGGCTAATGGGAACCATGGCTTCAGGTTCAAAAGCCATCCCACATTCATCAATAATGCACTGACGGGGGGACAGATTCCTCACTCGATCGCCTGCAGCTTCAATGCAGGTACAAAATATTATATCAAATTTTTCCTGCGAGAAAATTTTTTTCTCAGCATCACTTAGAGCTTGTCTGTACTTGTAGCACAACTTTGCAGTGGCAATTTTACCATTCTTGTTTATCGCTTCAATTTTTTCCTCCAAATCTCTGAGAGTTACAAATTCTTCTTCACTTCTATTAGGTTGTCGTATCATATGATGCAAGGCATACTGTTCTGCCCATTTAGGGCAGTGAAAATCATCAGATTCTTGCTCAAGTGGATCTCTTTTGCGGTGTCTGGGCAGTGGATAATCATAACGACTCCTTTCAAAAACTTTGGTGTAAATTCTCAAAATCTTGAAATTTGAAAAATTTTCAAAGTGATAAAATTTTTCTGCAAGAAATCAAGTTAAAAGATAAAATCATGACTTATTGACATGAAGTCTACACTTCAAAATACCCCAGGAATACATAATATATTATTAATTCGCTTGTCGTTGCCCTATAGTTATGTAGGCTAACTTATGTCATACCGAAAACTACATCAACAGATTTATTTGTAGGTCCACAGTAGAGTACACATCTGTCATCAGATTCCTCTTTATTCTGCTTGGCCAGCTTACATGCTATATGTGCTCCAATTATACTCTTCCCGGTACCTTTATGAAATTGTAGATAGGTATACACTCCAAAATGGCATACATACATACATACATACATACATACATACATAACATACACATACAGAATAATTTGATATCAATTACATGCTCTCGAAATAGAAATGGCTTCCAGTAAGTTATCTCTACTACAAAGTGCAGAACAAGTTTCAGGACCAGGGAGTGTACCATTTCAGAAATACGGAATGCAGGTAAGTCACTGGATTCTTCTCTATTACAACCATATCTTGTGAACCACTCAAGCTACAGAAGTATTGATAAATCCACTTCAAATTCCAGTTACGATCTGTTCTACTCATCGATCCTCGAAATAAAAGGGGCAGGATAATCATTCACTGTATATAGCTTTTATTAAGTCAAGGGGGCACAAATGATTTTAAAAGTTATTTGCTCATTTGCTCGCTGTCAAACATTGCACACTGCCTAGTTATTGTTACATGTACCTGGTGGTCCCTGGATCAACTGAAATGGCTTTTTCAGTGCTTTGGCTACAGCTTCTTTCTGGGCCTCATCACTCAACTCAGAGATGCATGACTTTGAAATTTGCTGAGATTCTTCATAATATTTATTAGTAGAGTCTAAAAAGAATTCAATAGTAATATATATATATATGTTATCAATCATGCAACCTTTCATTTGAGAATGATTCACTGCAACATTTTTGAATAATGGGTCCTTTTTGGATAATGAGTCCTTTTTGGGTAGTGATTCCTTAAGTGTCAATAATACTCTTAAAACTTTCCTACAGAGCAATAAAACATTATTTCATAAATCATAATAACCATAGCACTTACGTATAGGTATAACTCAGTATGATAATCTGCACCTCACAGGTAGACTCCTTAGCTTCCAGGATTTGCTTCATACTCTTGGATATCTTACAGTTTGCTATGCTTACAGGCTTCATGAGAATGGTTACTTCATCTGGTCTATCATCATTATCATCATTAATATGATGGACCACAAAGTGAAAGATAGCTCTCACTGAGTCATATAAGGGGTCAGTCCCATACCTCACGCACACAAGAGTACCAATTTCCACTTGGAAAAATTCACGACACTGATTCTTGAAATCCCTTGGAAATGCCATCTTCACATAGCCACTTGGAACATAGTATGGTTCTTCAAAGCACTCTTCTGGGATAATTAACTTAGGCCACTGCAAGTGGACATCTTGAATGATCACAGTCTGGGACTCCTTGATTGATTTCTCAGCTGCCTCTGCAAGAAGTACTGCCTTCCATAAGTCAACATACTCTTCAATACTGGCATACTCAGCCTTGGAAGCTTGCTTCAAGTTGGGATCAGAGAAACACTCTGCTGGGTGGGAGTTGTGTTGGACACAAATACGTAGGAGAGGTGAAAGTTCCACCAACTGGATGGCAGGAGAGATCAGTGGTTCTCTCATGGACCCGGTCAGCCAGACCTTGAGAATGCTGAATGGTTCCAGAGATGCTCTTATATTGTAATCCAGGAAGAAGTACTTCTTATGTGGTTTTATGAGATGAGTTGTAGAGGATGAAGACAAGTGAGATAAGTCTGGCAAAAACTGCCTAATTTTATCCATTTTTCCTTTGGTAGGATTCTTTATGAACTTAAGTGCCTCTTCCCAGTTGCTTGGAGAAATTTCTACAACCTGATCTTGTTGGGAAGCTTCAAAATATTCGATATCTAATGAATCATCTGAATATTCCAAGCTAAAGGCTTTGATATTTGAATCCTTTAAGCTAGAGGGATTAATATTCATATATTCAGAAGATGACTTCAAAATTGATGCAGCAAGATCACTATTTAGAGATGTAACATGCACATTCCATGAGTATAACTGAGGATCAGGCTGGTCTATCACTTTTTCTGGGTCTGGGTTGAGGTGACTAGATCTCAGTTTTCTTGTTCTGATGGGTAATTGCCTGAGCTCAGATTGAGGAAATATCAATTCTATCGTCCCCTTTAGAGACTGACTGACAAAACAAGAGTACACTTCACTAGAGGATGTAAGATTAAAAGCAAGCTTTACTCTCTTCATCTCCTGTTCAAATTCAGAAGCACTGTGAATTTTTCTGTTCATAAAAGTGCAAAGTTTAGTGTGCTCCAGTTTCCTTTCTGCTTCAGTATCCTGCTTCAACTTTTTCAAAAGCATTCGTTGTACTTCAATATCTACATATCGCTGCAAAGGAGATGTGAAGTGTGTATACTTATCTAAGCAAAAGTTTTCATGATAATATGCAGATGTATCATTTTTATCTTCCTTTGTGCAATGATACTCAGCATGGGATAATATTGAGTGTAATTTTGAACTAGCAGCAGCTAATTGTGGATAAAGCTGGTCAGTAGAGAGCAGGCTGGCGAGAAGAACTAGATTTCGATCAGATAAAGCCTTATGGATCTTTTTAAGAGTGTTGATAGGAATTTTTAAAGGAACACCAGCAGAGGGCCTTTTCATACCTGAGGTTTGCAAATAGTGGGAAAGGTACAAGGAATGAAGCATAACATGCTTGTTTTCCTCCACATATTTTCTTATCTCCTCAATGTTGGGAGATGGTTGTGCCTTCAAGATGGCTGTATTTGGGAAGAAAGAGTGGATATTTTTGGCTGCTTCACTATTAGCCCATATCATAAGCTCTTCTACCAGCAAATGAGACTGCCAACAGAGAGACTCTTCATAGTCACTAATATTATATACATATGCTGCATCTGACTTGAGCCTTCTATGACGCATAACACGGGTGATATCATAAAGCAAATTTATTGCTTCCTGGAGAGAAAGATTTCTATTGTCTTGATCGAACATTCTGATAGAATTAACATGCTCTGTGGGAATTTTTCCATCCAGTAGGTCTTGAGCATCTTCATAAGTTAACTGGATGGCTGACTTGATTTGTGCCGCTTTAATTTGAATATCACTCAACTCAAGTGATGTAGGGGCTCGATGGTCAATTGTGACTGTGCAGGTAACAGATATGACATCTCTTATTTTTCCAGGAGTCAGAGAAAGACGAGATCTTGTTTCATACGGCAGCATGTGCATGATTTTACCTTTCTCTCCACCATAAACAGAAATACCCCTACTTCTAGCGATTGCATCTGGCTCATTATTATGCTCTGTTACGTTCACTGACTCAATATGTTTAGCTGCATTCACTACATGCACACCTAATTGAAATTCTTCAAGTCGATCTTCATCAGTACTAATTTTGACTATAGAAAGAGCATTGTCAAGGTTTTGTGCTTCTTTACTGTCAATAGTAAAGGCTTGATTGTAAAAGTTTAAATTTTGGTCTCTTTTTATGTCCTCAGCATCACCCTCACTTATGGGTTCATCTTCAATATACTCAACAGCATATTTAAGCTTTAGCAAACGCTCTGCATTGAATGGAGTATAGCATTTAGGGTATGCACCTATGACAATACCAAGAGGGCTAGGATACTGCTTATCCCACTTCACTAAGGAGACGAGAAAGACCATGTCACGAGCCACAGACAAAGGGATGAGTTGCTTAATTTGGGGCAAAGAATCATTATCACTACTATTTACCTCAATAGAGTTAGGATCAAATACAACAACATCAGTACATTTTAAGTCACTTTCAATCCTTTCTTTGTTTATCCCATCCTTTTTTCTTGATAAGCGAGGCAAATTAATCATGATTGGGTTCTTGTTGTCAGTAGGGTGGAACACTATAGGGTTGGTATATGATACTGTGCACACCAACCTCACCTCACTGTCCCGTTTAGCAGTTAAAATGCGTCCATAGCACTTATCCTGAAGGCTATTAGGAAATATATCCACAGTCACTTGATCACCGTCAAATGCTCCTTTCCTATTATTAATCCCTTGTATTTTCACAATTTTCTTGCTTCTATCAATTGGAATAGCTTCTGCTTCATGTGTGGACTCTATCTTCAGAATATAGTCATAAGAATCGACATAGTCAGTATCAAGCAAAGCTTCTTTTATACTTTCCTCCTTCAAACTCCAAGAAAGATGAGCTCCTGGAGTAGTCATTAGAGTGAGCTTTGTTTTTTTATTTCCACACAATTTTTCAAATACCTTCTTATATGCTTCAATTATACTGTCCATTTTTTTTGACTTATTTTTTACACTGCCAATCTTATTGGATTTTTCAGAATATAAAAGTTGTAATAGCTTGTTGGGTTTTAAAGCTTGAAATGATTCTGAATTTCTCAGTTGCTCAGAGTAGGTGAATGTCTTGGATTCAATGCACTGTTTGATGTAAAGTGTCCAGCATTGTGCATTTTTCGGATACTTCTTCATCATGTGTTTCTCTATCTTGAGTAGCAGGAATGGGTTGCCAACAGCAACCACTAGTGATCGAGACCTGGTGATAGCAGTATTAAAGATATAGCGATCAGACACACTCTTGGTGTGATAGATAGATTCTCCATCCTTAGAAGTTCTTTCAGATGTAGAAAGAAATATGGCTCTAAATTCCACACCTGTACAGTAAGCCAATGATATACACATTAACAGTATAGCTATCATCGGCTTTACCTTGAATCATATATGTTGGGAGTATCCTTATATCCTTTAAGTTCTCTATCTTTGTAACTTTCCTTCTGATAATAGAACACTGCAGAAATGAAAAATTCAATAATTCAATAGCTAGTTATTAGCTAGCTAAACTACCTGATCAGCTGAAGGAGACATGATACAGACTTTTTTAAGATCCTTTTCACCCCAGTGTTTAGGCCAACTGTTGCAATACTTCTGTACTTCCTTTATTAAAACATCTGCTTCTACCTCATTGGTCCCAGTTGTTGGCTTGTTGTGATCTGAAACATCACAGCATACAAAATTTAGGGGGAAAGGTGAAAGATGGTGGGCTTCATCATCTGACACTCCACATAACAGTGTAGAGTCATAATACAGATTGGATGGTAGCATCAGAATCTTATTGTGGCAGCGATAGTTGGTGAGCAGAGTAACTGCATGTTTACTGTACAGGTGTGCAGGCATTGTGCTGTAAAGGTCATGCAGTCTCTCCAAGAGGGATTTCCCCAAACCATATTTCTGGGCTTTCTCTCCAAGCACAAGTGAACGAGGACCAACCTAAAAATAATAATAGGCACTATAATAATGTGTCAAGAAATTCATGAGGTAATCATTACCTGACAGTGATCACCAGCAATAACTATTCGTGTCTCCTTCCAGGCAAAGCAGAGAGGTCCAACGGTTTCTGGTTCTCTAGTTTGAGCCCCTTCATCAATGAAAATATCAGTGAAGAAATACTTTGGTGTCTTGTGTAGAAGAGAAGGCGCAGTATTTAGAGTGGTGATGACTAATTGCTCATTTCGTAACCACTTGATGTCATTCTTCGTTTTATAATACTTGTCATATTCTGAAGGGCGATAAGATCTACCAGGAATCACACGAATAAAATTGACTGGCCATTCTTCACTTTCATTACTTTTTATCATTGCAAAATACTCTACAAAAGTATCAACTGATGCATTATGATGAGCACAGATTAAGACTCGTCGATGACTGTTCCTTCTCAATATGTCGTAAGCAGCTCTGGCAAGTAAGCGTGTCTTACCTGTACCAAAAGGCCCAGCAATAAGCAATGGAGTACTATTAGGAGGATGATTCAAAATTGTATTCAAAGCTCTCCTTTGAATAGAATCTAATTCCAAAATTTTACAAATAGCATCAGGTGGTTTGGGACTAATGTAACTTGTACGTGGTGGGATTAGACTGTCCTTGCAAGGAACTAACTTCTTCAGTACTAAATCTGGAAGTTCGTTGATGAAAAAGTGAAGCCTGTTAAAATATGAATACTTCAATTTAAATTCTATTCTCCCTTGAAAATTAAAGGCTTGAAACTCTGAGCAAAATTCCATTAATTTCTGAGCCTCGCTCTTGATGAAACCAATAGTAATAGCATTGAAGTTGGCTTCATGTGGAAGATGATGATGGACATGGTCTGCATACACAGAAGATCCATCATTTAAATAAATGAATGATCCTTGACTGGCCTGCTTAGCATCACTCAAATTCTCAATCGATTGATCTCCATCATCAGAAGTGATATATCCAAAACGCATATAATTTTCCTTACCTTCATATTGCACGCCAGCAGGGATATATTTGCAACGATAAATACAGATTTTATAAATATTGTTACACCTGTCAATAATAATTATTATATCATTATTATTACTCTTATAAGAAATACTGTATAAATACCTTTTTGCCAATTGATGAGCATGTTCTTCCTCTTCATGGCAGAGCAAATGGTGAAATTTATCCCTGTAGTTTTTTACTGTTAACACATCCTTCAGGATATCATCATTCAACTGGTCTTTGTATTTTAAAGAATACATTATAGGCTCAGGTAGGCATGAATTCTCTTTTCTGATCTCTTCTTTTCTTATTGCTTTTATTTCTTTCTTTGTTTTCTTAGCAGCATCTGCTAAAGACTGCATGTATACCACACATGCATGTGTGTATCATAGCTACATATACGTAGGAAAAAAACAACAACACAAAAAAAACTTACAGGATAATCTGATTCATTGGATGGTTCACTCTCAGCTGGCTTGTTTGCATGAATTTTTGGCTCTTTATCACCAGTTAAGACATCTTGTACTAATGAAAAAATAGATATGATCAATAGCATAGTGTGAAATGAATTAATGACTCACATTGTGTTGCTGGAGTAGTGGGTCCCATGTCAGTCATATGCTCGCCAGAAGAAGCTGATGAAGATATGGTTGCTGCTATAGGCATGTTCTTTAGTGTAGGCTGTGTAACTGATGTTCTAGAAATCAAAGACATTGCAGTTAAAGAATGAAGTAACTAATCTCCTGTTAGGTAATCAATTCAATGACACAAAAAAACCAAAGCTATACGTATATAATACTCACTGAGGACTTCCAATTGAGAGTTTGCTTGCTGAATGCTGGGGGCTCACAGCTGGTGATGCACTGTAAATAAAAATAAATGAATAAATACTATAATTTCTCATTGAATCAGCTAGCTAGCTATATACTTTGAAATAGTTGCTGCAGCTGTCAAATCTCTCAATAACTTCTGCATGTAATTTTCACTATGCTCAATGCTATTAGGAACTATAAAAGATCCTTTTTCCAAACATGTCTTCATGTAAGTGCTCCAACACTTTCCCTTCTCTCCATAGATTCTGACCATATGTTTTTCAATACCCATGAGAGCAGCTGGGCATCCCACTACCACTACTAAGGACTTGGCACGTGTCAGGACAGTATTGAAGACATATGGGTCACAGGGACTTTTGGTAGGATTGGTTGTATAACCAGTTTCATCAACCGGTTCTGTAGTGCTCATAAACAATGCTTGAAACTCCTGTCCTATAGTGAGACATTCAACCTTATAATATAATAATATAATACTAATGTACCTTGAATATCATAAGTTGGAAGCATACGAATAGCTTTTAATTTCGGGAACTTCTCACATGCTATATGTCTTGTGCGAACAAGCTGCATGTAAACAATAATAATAATCATAACTTATACAAGCATACATGTTTTAATTAAACCAAATAACCTGAATTCGTGAAGCTGTCACCAAACATATTTGGGTTAAATCTCTTTCACCCCAATTAGAGGGCCAAGAATGCACTGCAAATTTCTCCACTTGTTGTAGGAGAAGTTGTGCTTCCATCACATTGTCTGCTGCGGAGCTGACACTTGAGCAGATGAAGAGCAACGGAAATACAGCATCAGGATGATGGTAAACCTCCTCAAGACAAGGTTTGATCTTGTTCTCATAAAAGAGCTGGTTGGGGATTTTCATAATGTCTGGATGACAACGATAATTTGTATTGAGGGAGACAATATGGTCTAATGCTTGACCACCACATTTGTTGTACAAAACTTGAAGTCGCTCCAGAAGTGAATACTTCAAACCATTCTCACGAGCTTCTTCTCCTAACACAAGCAGTGATGGTCCCACCTTATAATAATAATTATTCAATCATTAGGTAATACCATAGTTACTTCAACTTACTTGACATGAATCTCCTGCAAGTACTATCTTGGTATCAGGAGCAGCTAGGCAGAGTGGTGCTATGTTTTCAGGTTCTCTGCTTTGAGAGCCTTCATCCAGAAGAATATGAGTGAAAAATCCAGCCTTGAACTCAGAGAAGAGAGATGGTGCAGTTAGAAATGTAGTTACCACTACAAAATAACTCTGAGGCCTCCAGTAATTAGAACCAGTATTTCTTTTCTTGTAGTATTGTGGAAACTTTGAGTTTCTATTATTGTATGAGCTTGAAGTTAACCGAACAAGTTTAACATCCCATGGATTATGCTCATTGGTACACATTGGACCAAAGTACTGCTCAATGTAATGATCAGCTGAAGACTGATGATGAGCACAGATGAGAACCCTCACAGGCTTATTGCTACTTTTTCCTTGTTCTACAAGACAACGTGCAGCAATAGCCAGCATTCGTGTCTTACCTGTGCCAAAAGATCCATTCACAATAACCGGAGGCGACCTTGAGTCACTAGAAAGAATCCTGTTCAGAACTTGTAGTTGATCATACAGATTGATCTTTAAATCACATGGTATTCGAGGTAATAACTGATTCATGTGATGACTAGAAATGGAAATTGGCAGAAAATCTTGAGATGATGGAATTATCCTAGCAATGACCTCTGGTTTAATTCTATCAATAGCCTTTTTTAGACTATTAAAGTAGGAATGTTTAACTTCAAACTCTATGCTCAATTTTTTAAGACTTGTTGGACTTCTTGGTAAGGGTTTGGAAATAATCTTAGACAATATCTCTTCATCTTCATCTTTAATAGCTACATACATCTTCTCATCACAATGTTCAAAATTTTCCCTGAGTATCTCGACTTTTACTTTATCCTCTCTCCCTTCTGAGACTATAAATGCTCCTTCACTAGACTGAGTGGCATATGCTATTTCGTCTGCACTGAGGTTTGAAAAATACCCATAACGCACACAGCAGTCTCTTTGAGACCGTAACCACCCTGGCTTGAACTTGGATTGAAATAAATATAAGTCACAATCCTGATCACACCTGCATGGATATCAAGGCAAAGTCCCCTATCAATGTGTTGTGCTTAGCTATGTACATATATTATTAATGAGTGCAAAAAATTTCTTCTAAATAAAAAGGTTAAGTAGGGATAGCCTAAAATCTAGCTGGGCTATATAATGTACTGCAGCCTCGTATGAATACAATCCCTACATTTACATCCACTACCTATAGCTAGCTATAGCAGTTGTAAAAGTAGGGATTGTATTCATACGAGGCTGCAGTACATTATATAGCCCAGCTAGATTTTAGGCTATCCTTTTTATTTAGAAGAAATTTTTTGCACTCACTTGTTTCTATCCTTTTTTCTTAGTGCTTGAAGTTTAATATAAATTTGTGTATGTGGAAGTATTTACTGTCACTTCAACTGAGAGTATATGCATGCAGTGATTATCAATTTGACATGAGTATCTTTTTCTTTTGTAGGTAGCAGTCTCTGGTTGAAGAATTTGTAAGTTTTGTCTATTATTTACTTTACAACAACAGCAATGTAAACAGCAATGTAGCTAAATGACATGTGAGCGGACTACACTACAGCCAAGTACTGGCTATAATACGATGAGCATCTGTACTGTAATTCAGCAAGGAGTGACTGGAACATCATCAGATAAGACGATTAAGCTAAGCTAAACTTAAGAAGCTTACGTGGCTCCGCCCATAATCCCCGCCCCCTAACGACATGCGCTTCAAAATGGCGTCGAAAGATTAGCTAGTGTTCCGAGTGCTCGAATAGCGAAGTAGAGCCTTAGTCAAAACTAATAGCAAAAGATCAGCCTCTAGGTGCCGCTCTAACAGATGGCCAAAGCAGAATTTTGATGACTATAGCCAGTAAGTCGGTACGTCGATCTTATACATTATTATTATTATTATTATTATAAAGAAAAAGAACAAAAGTCAATTTTAGACATCGATTTTTTCTTATGTTAGCGAATGAATTTTTGGTTTTTGAACATTCTCCTCTCTTCTTTGTAGATGTAATAATTCACTGTAGCCTTCTGAGAACCTGTAGAGTAAGGGTAGAAGAGAAAGAAGAGCTTTTAGTTTATACAGTCTTATGACCTTTGACCCGCCATCCCTACTTAGAGAGTGCTAGCGCACTCTCTGATGAGTGCAAAAAATTTAAAAAGTGAAGTAGCCATAAAATTTAGCTGCATTCCTATCACTCCTAGCCCTCCTAATTTCAATAACCACACCCATATATATCACCCACTTAAATCCCTACTCTTCACTCCCCCTTCAGCAATAAGTGAGTCAAGTAACCCCTTACCCGTACCCTCAAGAATCACAGCAATAATGTTATTAAAAAACTACTATTCCTATACTTCACTAGGCACATAGCTACACAGTCTCTGGAAGAATTTATTTAGCTAGCTATTTAAGTTTTGTCTATTATTTAATATCTATAAAACTTTACAATTGTAAATGACATGTGCATGGCATGGTAAGTGAGCCGACTACGCTACAGCCAAGTACTAGAAAGATTAGCCAAGTGCTATCGATGTCATTGTGAAGTAGCGCTTTAGTCGAAACTAATAGCAAAAGATCAGCCTCTAGGCGCTGCTTTAACAGATGGCCAAAACAGAATTTTGATGACTATAGCCAGTAAGTCGGGGCATTGATTTTATATTTATTATTATCAGAGAGTGTGGTAGCACTCTCTATGTAGGGATGACTCGGACGGCTGCGCACGCCGTCTATAGACTAATACAAAAGTGAAATTCTAGTTCCCCCACTTAGACCTAACAAAAGCTACTGTGAATAATTATCCAGCCTACTAGAGCCTACTACAATGTGCAGACCAAGTTTCAGGACCAGGGAGCTTACCGTTTCAGAAATACGGCAAGCAGGTAAATCGCTGGATTCTTCTTCTTCTCTATTATTCTTCTTCTTCTTCTTCTTAGACAACCATATCTCTCGAACCACTCAAGCTACAGCTACGATTTTTGGATAAATCCACTCCAAATTCTACGAACTACGATCTTTTCTACTCGTTGATCCTCGAAAGAGTCGATGAAAAAGGAGACACTACGGAGCACAGCACTCGACTAATTCAATAAGGGAAAAATCATTTCGTGAAATGAAAAAAAGATGTAGGGATGACCACTGCTCAAAAAAGTAAGGAAACAAGAAGGATGGAAATGGAATCAATCTTTGTTCTGTATATCCAGCCAACAATCCCTACATATACGTACATTACTACACTATAAAAGCTACCCGACGTATATGTAGGGATTGTTGGCTGGATATACAGAACAAAGATTGATCCCATTTCCATCCTTCTTGTTTCCTTACTTTTTTGAGCAGTGGTCATCCCTACATCTTTTTTCATTTCACGAAATGATTTTTCCCTTACTTGTTCCTGGTCTTTTTTCCTCTCTTTTATGGTTTTAGCTATGTATAGAGTTCATTTTTCTATGTGTATGCAGGGACAGATGAAAGAAGAATACCATACCAGCCCAATCATATCAAACCGTTGTTGAGCTATACTTGGAGGTCGAAGATGCTGAAATAGAGTCTACCGGTAGATGGATTGGTGAATCTAAATCCCCGAGTTGATGCAGTAGTTATCTAGAGCTGGCTAGCTAGCTAGCTAGAGAGATAGCTGAGTAATACTATAATTTCGAATAATTGGATATCAAATACATGCGCATGCGTATTATAGAAAAGATGGCTTCCACTAATTGAATTAGTCGAGTGCTGTGCTCCGTAGTGTCTACTTTGTCATCTACTCTTTCGAGGATCAACGAGTAGAAAAGATCGTAGTTGGTAGAATTTGGAGTGGATTTATCCAGAAATCGTAGCTGTAGCTTGAGTGGTTCGAGAGATATGGTTGTCTAAGAAGAATAATAATAATAAGAAGAATAATCAGAGTGCGGTAGCACTCTCTATGTAGGGATGACTTGGACGGCCGCGCGCGCCGCCTATAGACTAATACAAAAGTGAAATTCTAGTTCCGACCTAATAAAAGCTACTGTGAATGATTATCCAGCCTACTAGAGCCTACTACAATGTGCAGACCAAGTTTCAGGACCGGGGAGCTTACCGTTTCAGAAATACGGCAAGCAGGTAAATCGCTGGATTCTTCTTCTCTATTCTTCTTCTTCTTCTTATTATTATTATTTTTCTTAGACAACCATATCTCTCGAACCACTCAAGCTACAGCTATGATTTCTGGATAAATCCACTCCAAATTCTATGAACTACGATCTTTTCTACCTGTTGATCCTCGATGAAAAAGGAGACACTACGGATCACAGCACTCGACTAATTCAATTAGTGGAAGCCATCTTTTCTACAAGTAAGGGAAAAAGCATTTCATGAAATGAAAAAAGATGTAGGGATGACCACTGCTCAAAAAAGTAAGGAAACAAGAAGGATGGAAATGGGATCAATCTTTGTTCTGTATATCCAGCCAACAATCCCTACATATACGTACATTACTACACTATAATCTGAAGCTACCCGACGTATATGTAGGGATTGTTGGCTGGATATACAGAACAAAGATTGATCCCATTTCCATCCTTCTTGTTTCCTTACTTTTTTGAGCAGTGGTCATCCCTACATCTTTTTTCATTTCACGAAATGCTTTTTCCCTTACTTGTTCCTGGTCTTTTTTCCTCTCTTTTATGGTTTTAGCTATGTATAGAGTTCATTCTTCTATGTGTATGCAGGGACAGATGAAAGAAGAATAGTTCTCCAGCATACCAGCCCAATCATTATCAACGAGTCAAGGTGTTGTGTTATTGTTGAGCTATACTTGGAGGTCGAAGATGCTGAAATAGAGTCTACCGCAGTGAATCTAAATCCCCGAGTCGATACAGTAGTCTATCATCATTATCTAGAGCTAGCTAGTTAGTTAGCTAGAGACAGCTGAGTAATATTATAATTTCGAATAATTGGATATCAAATACATGCGCATGTGTATTATAGAAAAGATGGCTTCCTAATTGAATTAGTCGAGTGCTGTGCTCCGTAGTGTCTCCTTTTTCATCGACTCTTTCGAGAATCGAGTAGAAAAGATCGTAGTTCGTAGAATTTGGAGTTGATTTATCCAGAAATCATAGCTGTAGCTTGAATGGTTCGAGAGATATGGTTGTCTAAGAATAATAATAATAATAATAATAATAATAATAATATAATTTAAAAGGATGGGCTCTTTAAATGAAGTTAACAATTGCACTATTGGCCACTCCCTCGCGAGTTTAATGTGTATATGCGGGGTACATGATCACGCGTCAGTCACGCTGAAGGAGCAGGAGCAAGGCATCAACTTACTTGACTGCTGCTGATTCCTGCTGATTTTCCAGACTTATTTCTCAGACTTACAAGCGTACTTCCCCCCTGATGCCCAAACAAAGAAGACGGGGCCGTGGAGGCAGAGCTACTTGTGTTGGTCGCGCAACCAGAGCGACACGCAGCCGTACATCAACTCGGGCCTCAGTGGACGATCAACCGGCGGCGGACAGCCAGCCTACCATTGCAGATGATACCACACTTTCATCCCTGCAGTTGGGCAGGTTTCTGGAGCTGGTGCGCGCGGAAGTGCGCGAGGAGATGCAGTCACACCAAGGCCAGCTAGCGGAGACAGAATCATCTGCTGCTCACCAACTGACGGCTAATGGTGAGACATCCTCAGCTGCTCCAGGTCACATTGGTCATTCCTCAAATACTTCATCATCAGGTATTTGACTATAGAATTATGACTATAGCTTCTTGCCTTGGTGGTTAACACTTCATCAGGTATTAGTTATCAGCTTTGGCAGGTTGGCCACATTTATTGCAGTGCTGATTGATGTGTGTGTGTATGTGTGTGTGTGTGTGTGTGTGTGTGTGGGTGTGTATGTGTGTGTGTGTATGTGTGTGTGTGTGTGTGCTTCAGTAACTAATATGTTCTGTCAGCTGCTCAGTAATCCATGCATGGGTATAACCCGTTTGTCTGGTTACAGGTGTGCATGTGTGTATGCTTGAGTGACCACAGAGCTAATATGCACTGTCAGCTGCTGAGTAATCTATGCACTTTATCATGGGTGTATATATACTGTTTGTCTGTTCATTTCATTTGTGTCCATTGGTGGCAGCTCTGGGCTTGCTCGCACCAGCAGGATCCTTGGTTTCAGTCCCGGTGTCTTCCATGTTGGTGCAGTCACCTTTCGTGTCCTGGGCTGGGTCCATGAATACCAACACTTCCTGGTCAAGTACCACCAACCCGTTGACTGCTACTACCAACCCTTGGCCACTCAGCCTGCCCCCTGCAGCTCCTTCACACGCTGGTGTGACTCTGTCTCCGGCGTCAGAGACATTCCCTAGACGCCTGGTGGACAAGGCACGAAGTGGTCAGTTCACGGAGATGAAGGAATTATTAGCGGATAATATCTCATTGCTCGGTCAGTTGGATGCCATTCCTGGTCTCTCTGCTACCCATATGCTCGGAGCAACAAGACCTCGTTTGCGAGAGGTCACTTCCTTGCCATCCTGGTGTCACTGCTTCCTCGGCTACGTGGCACTGAGGACATCAGATCCAATCACTAGGGATCAGTTAGCCTATGCCCGTTTGCTGATAAAGGAGGCCCAGCGTCATGGTGGTTTGGGATGGTTGGATTATGATCGCGCCTTCCGGCAACAGGCTGCAGCTGATCCCACCATGCGATGGAACACGCTGCTCCCAGGCCTCCAAGCTTCCACCATCCTAGGCCAACGGCAGGCCGGTCCAGGAGTCTTTTGCACCCTCTGCAGACAGGTGGACCACACCAGAGCGCAGTGTGCGTTGGCATGTCTCGAGCCACCAGTCTCAGCACCCAATTCCCCGGCGTAAAAACCGAGGCAACTTCTGTGTCTCGTGGAATAAAGGTGCTTGTTATTTTCCAGCTGGGGAGTGCATCTATAGGCATGAGTGCCCTGTTTGCCGATCTGCGGATCATAAGGCTAAGGATTGTGCCAGGGTGCCCGAATCATCCGCATACAAGTCACGGCTCAGTGCACCTCGGGTTCGACAGCAGCCTGCGGTGACATCTGCTCCCCATCACTGAGGGGATGTGCCCCCCCTTGAAATACTTCCTCAACTATTAGTCTAGTGTATTTGTTTCAATCACTTCGTTCCCTGACCCAATTGTTGATTCATTGGATCATTGATTTTCTTGATGCCATCAGTGGCACACATATACATAGAGTTATATCACGGATGAATCATGTTAATATGGGCATACATATGTGGGAAAGGGAGCACATCTGCTCTTGTACATTATGTGTGTATGCAGATAATAATTAATTATAATTTATGTGCAGGTGTATGTATGTTGTACTGATACATGTATTTTGTACATGTATCATGTAGATATAACTATATAGGGGGCTATGGCATGTAGAGGGTTGTATAGGTTATTATTAGTGGATAATTCTGTGTGTATACTGGTATGGGTGTATACCTGCACCGGATGCTAGAAATCACTGGTCACAATTTCTTCTTCCCAGGTCCATCGGTAAAAGCAATCTCTCTTGATTGTGCTAATATCGTCAATGGCTCTTACCGCTACACCCAGGACCTTGTCCAATTGGCAGCATTTGTGTCATCACAGCCTAGCCCCTTATGGCCACGATACCACTCACCCATTCGGATGGAGAATCTATCCCCCTTTTTAAATAGCCACCCAGATGCAACCTATGCAGCATACATCCGTGAAGGCCTGACCAAGGGGTTCCGGATCGGTTTCAACTATAGCAACACCAGTCTCCGTAGTCGAGGCTCTAATCACCCATCCACCTTGGCAAATGAGAGGGTGGTTGATGACCGGATAGCGACAGAGGTTGCTGCCGGTAGGCTTCATGGCCCACTCCCACTACACCTTAAACCACTGGCCCACACCAGTCCCATGGGCCTGGTGCCAAAACTACATCAATTGAACAAGTTCCGCCTCATAGTGGACCTGTCTCACCCAATTGGTGCCAGTGTTAATGATGGCATTTCACCAGACCTCTGTTCTCTGCGCTATGCATCAGTGGATGAGGCAGTCAATGTGATCAGACGTCTAGGCCGAGATGCGCAACTGACTAAACTGGACATTAAAGATGCATATCGTATTATTCCTGTTAACCCTGATGACTACCACCTGTTAGGGATCTCGTGGAGAGGTGCAACATATATCGATCGAGCCCTCCCTTTTGGGCTTAGGTCAGCACCAAAGATATTTAGTGCAGTAGCAGACCTGGTGGCCTGGGTACTACACCAGCAAGGAATCAAGCACCAGCTCCACTACCTAGATGATTTTTTATTCCTCGACGCAGCTACCCCTCAGGGATCAACAGGGACACTGGAGCAGGTGCTAAGAATCTTTCAGGGTTTAGGCATCCCAATTGCAACCCAAAAGACCGAAGGTCCAAACACTGCCTTGGTTTTTCTAGGTATCCTTATTGACACCCACAGATTTGAGCTACGTCTTCCCCTGGAAAAACTTACACGCCTTCAGACAGCTTTACAGCACTGGAAAAAAAAGAGATCATGCACCAGGAGAGAGCTGGAGTCATTGCTTGGACACTTATCACACGCCGCAACAGTTGTCAGACAGGGTAGAACCTTTCTTAGGCAACTGTTTCCCCTATTATCCCTTAACAGGGCCCCTCACCACTGGATCCGCCTCAATGCAGGCTCCAAAGCTGATTTGCTGTGGTGGAGCACATTCCTGCAGGGCTGGAATGGCACATCCTTCTTCCCAATTTCCACCCCCTCTACAGAGGTGACATCTGATGCATCTGGGTCCTTTGGCTGTGGTGCATTCTCCCTCTCCCATGGCTGGTTTCAGATCCAATGGCCTGATAACTGGCATTCTCTTAACATTGCAGCCAAGGAGTTAGTACCCATTGTTATTGCAGCAGCCCTATGGGGCCACCATTGGAAGCATAGTTGTGTATGCTTCAATTCTGACAACATGGCAGTGGTGGGGATAATCAGGAGCCGCACAGCCAAGGACCCCCTCCTCATGCACTTAGTGCGTTGTCTTGTGTTCTATGCTGCATCCTGTGGGTTTGAGTTCATAGCAGAGCATGTGCCAGGGGTGGATAATACTGCAGCTGATGCTATTTCCCGCAATAATATACCATTGTTCCACTCTCTTGTTCCACAGCTGTCTCATGTGACTGTACCAAAGGTAGTGCTGGATCTACTGGTCACCAGGATGCCCAATTGGGGTTCACAGGAGTGGACAGTGTTGTTAGCTCGCTCTTTAATCAGGGAATCTCAAGATCAACCAGAGCTGTGTACCAATCAGGCTGGCGCCAGTACATCCACTTCTGCACACAATACACCTTGTCCCCACTTCCTCTTACGGAACACACCCTCTGCCAGTTTGCCGCCGTCCTCTCACAGTCAGTGAGTGTGGGGACTATCTGATCTTACTTGAGTGCACTGCGGTTTCAGCAAATCAGCGTAGGTCTCTCAGACCCAGCATACACATCTTTCCCAAGGCTGTCATACGTACTTAAAGGAATCCATAGGAACAAACCAGATTGCGTGCGGGGCAAAAGGCTGCCTATCACACCATCCCTTCTTCGACAAATACATGCAATATGGTCAAAAGACCCATCGTTATTTGACAAGGCCATGCTTTGGGCAGCTTGCTGTCTTGGTTTTTTCGGTTTTATGCGGGCAGGGGAGTTTACTTGCACATCCCCTGGTGAGAATGTATTGTCAGTGTCGGATGTCACCATTGATTCAAGGAATAGCCCGCAGGTACTAATTGTGCACCTACGGCACAGCAAGACAGACCCATTTGGCATTGGTACCCATCTAAATCTGGGACGTACAGGCGATCAGACTCTTTGCCCAGTTGCAGCGGTGCTGAGTTATTTGGCCATTCGCCCCCCAGTTCCGGGGCCACTGTTCTGTTTTCAGAATGGTACACCATTGTCTCGAGTGCACTTAGTTCATCATCTGCGAGATGCTCTCTCCCAAGCTGGTGTTGATACCGCACACTATGCCGGTCACAGTTTCCGAATTGGTGCAGCAACAGCTGCAGCACAGGCTGGCTTTAGCGATTCATTCATTAAAACTCTTGGTAGGTGGAAGTCATCTGCTTTCCTAGCCTACATCAGAACCCCGCCAGGAGAAGGTGATAGCAGTAGCAAAGGAGCTCGCCAGACACTGACACACACTCCTACAATGCATTCACATTTGTATTATTGGTCAGAGATATAGTTACATGAATAAATAACGATAATGATTGGTACAAAACTTGAACAATGATAATGATATTCATAGGATAGAGCAGAACAACAGGATCACTAGACATAACTTATACATTACATTCATGGTTTGGAGAGTGTAGTTACACTTTGGGACATGTCTCAGACATAACACTCCCCAACATGAAGTATAGTGGCGGCAGTTATCGGTGGCTGACCCAACTGCATGAGGTAGCCATCGACGCAAGGAGGGCAAGTTATCATCCCCCCTCCTTGCAGTTATCATTACACGGGGGGCGACCCCGCTGGGGCCCCCCAGCTCTATGTTCTATGTGGGGGCGACCCTGCTGGGGCCCCCTAGCTCTATGTTCTATGTGGGGGCGACCCTGCTGGGGCCCCCTAGCTCTATGTTCGATGTAGGGGTATGCCCTCGCTGGGCCCCCAAGATTATAAGTTGGGGGGAGTGGCCCCTGCAGCATTACCAAACCTTTATTCCACATACATGTGGAAGCTTAACATAGGTAAATGGTAGCTAGTCCCAAGTGCAAATTGTTAAATGATAATAATACTAATAATAGAGAAGAAGAAGAATCCAACGATTTAACTGCTTGCCGTATTTCTGAAACGGTAAGCTCCCTGGTCCTGAAACTTGGTCTGCACATTGTAGTAGGCTCTAGTAGGCTGGATAATCATTCACAGTAGCTTTTGTTAGGTCTAAGTGGGGGAACTAGAATTTCACTTTTGTATTAGTCTATAGGCGGCGCACGCGGCCGTTCGCGTCATCCCTACATAGAGAGTGCTACCACACTTTCTGATAATACAGAAGAAGAAGAATCCAGCGATTTACCTGCTTGCCGTATTTCTGAAACGGTAAGCTCCCTGGTCCTGAAACTTGGTCTGCACATTGTAGTAGGCTGGACAATCATTCACAGTAGCTTTTGTTAGGTCTAAGTGGGGGAACTAGAATTTCACTTTTGTATTAGTCTATAGGCGGCGCGCGCGGCCGTCCGAGTCATCCCTACATAGAGAGTGCTACTGCACTCTCTGATTAGTGGAAGCCATCTTTTCTATAATACGTATGCGCATGTATTTGATATCCAATTATTCGAAATTATATTATCACTCAGCTAGCTAGCTAGATAACCACAGGGGATTTAGATTCACCAATCCATCTACCGGTAGACTCTATTTCAGTATCTTTGACCACCCAGTATAGCTCAACAATAACACAACACCTTGACTCGTTGATAATGATTGGGCTGGTATGCTATTGGAGAACTATTCTTCTTTCATCTGTCCCTGCATACACATAGAAGAATGAACTTTATACATAGCTAAAACCATAAAAGAGAGGAAAAAAGACCAGGAACAAGTAAGGGAAAAATCATTTCGTGAAATGAAAAAAGATGTAGGGATGACCACTGCTCAAAAAAGGAAACAAGAAGGATGGAAATGGGATCAATCTTTATTCTGTATATCCAGCCAACAATCCCTACATATACATCGGGTAGCTTCAGATTATAGTGCGTATATGTAGGGATTGTTGGCTGGATATACAGAACAAAGATTGATCCCATTTCCATCCTTCTTGTTTCCTTACTTTTTCGAGCAGTGGTCATCCCTACATCTTTTTTCATTTCACGAAATGATTTTTCCCTTATAAAGAAGTCAATTTTAGAATTCTTATGTTAGCAAATGAATTTTTTGTTTTCGAATATTCTCCTCTCTTCTTTGTAGATGTAATAATTCACTGTAGCCTTCTGAGAACCTGTAGAGTAAGGGTAGAAGAGAAAGGAGTTTCTGTTTATACAGTCTTATGACCTTTGACCCGCCATCCCTACTTAGATAGTGCTAACGCACTCTCGATGAACAAACTGAACAAAAATCAATTTTTGATATCGTTTTTTTCTTATGTTAGCGAATGAATTTTAGTTTTTTGAACATTCTTCTACTGTGTAGGTGTAATGATTCACTGTAGCCTTCTGAAAACCTGTAGAGTAAGGGTAGAAGAGAAAGAAGAGTTTTTAGTTCATACAGTCCTATAAACTTTGACCTGCCATCCCTACTTAGAGAGTGCTAGCGCACTCTCTGATAATTAGCTATTGCTTACTTTTGTCTGAGTCGCTCAATGTGTTCCTTCTCTTCCCAACAAATAAGATCACAAAATTTCCTCTTGTAGTTAACTTTAGTAAGCTCATCTTCAATAGCTACTTTTTCTAACACCCTTTCTTCAAATTTTTCAGAATACCATCCAGTCTGAGTGACATGTCGGGGAGGATTCTGATAAGATGGAAAAAGTTGACGAGGTAGCGGAGGAGTTGGTAGGGGTCGGGGAAGATTTTGGTAAGATGGAGAAGGTAGATGAGATGGTGGAGGAATGTGTCGGGGAGAATTTTGGTAGGATGGATAAGGTAGCGGAGGAACTTGGTGGTGAGGTAAAGGTTGTTGAATTTGGCGAGGTAAACGTTGTTGAACTCGGTGGTGAGGTAAAGGTCGTTGAACTTGGTTGTAAGGTAAAGGCCGAAGTTGACGGTATGGTAAAACTTGCCGATATCGACTTGGAAAATCAGGCCCAGAGTCTTGTGGATATTGAGCATAACTTGAAGTCTATACATATTTGAAAAATTAACTAGCACCGTTGAACTTAATTGGATAGCTAGGACATAGTATTATAATAGGGATCAGCGACTGACTAGAGCTGGGTAGTTACGTAGATACATAGTAATTTTGGGATTACTGTTATTGTTCAGGTTCAGGATTATGAAATAATGCTATCTGAGATTATTACAATCATGTAAAAACAAATGTGTGTACAAATTTAATGTACAAATAATGTATTCTTGGAGTGCACCCTTGATTATCCCAATACCTCTAGGTTTTAAATAAGGGTCACTTAGCTATTCAGATTCTATAGTCACTCACCCAATTTCCTGCTCCCTGATTTGAGACTGTATGCCCTAAGGATCAAAAGAAATATTCATGAATGTAGTCAACCAGCAGCTATATAGTATTGCAGTATCATTATACATATGCATGTCAACAGTTGTCTGTATAGTGATGTCATACATGATTCTGCTAGCTTTTTATTAAGCTTGCCATTCATGCATAAGCTATAGGGTGTAGATTACATAGAACAGCTACATCACATAATTCTGAAAGCAACTCATTATACTAGCAAGCTAATATTTTCATGTACCTGAATTTGCTACACGAGACCTCAATGCTCTATTCCACTGATTTCGTTCTTCCTGTCCATGAGCATAAGTGCATTCATCCCTTCTGCAAAATATTGGTTCACACATTCCAACACTTCTAACATGACCTGGAAAGTGTGGTGGAAATTCTCGAATAGACATCTCAGTGGTTTCCAGCCTTTTCAGCCTCTCATTCCACTTGACAAAAAAGCCATTAGTGTCATCAGGAAAGTGAGGACAGTCCACAATAGGAAAAATGCGGCGGTAGTCATAAAAGCACTTTCGGCAAATGAGAGAGGGACTGACATATCCTGACTCAGCTAGCCATTCTTTATCTCCTACAACAACACATATCAATTAAAATTTGCCTACCATGTAGCTCCATAGATGGATGGCTATAATAGCTAGTATATAAAGTAAGGAGAATGAATAAAAATTTTTTCCCCTTTATAGATATTGTACAGGCTGCAATCTAAATCAGCTGAATTTAAATATTGAAGAGTATATCATCTAGACATCTAAAATTGAAGTGCTACTGGCTGCATAGTCGATTTAACAGATACACACACACACACACACACACACACACACACACACACACACACACAATAATGCGAATCATCTAGCTGCCGCTGAGTGGTCACGTGCACCTGGTCAAGCCAGGATGCCTGTGCACTAAGCAGGCACTAAGAGCCAGTGCTGGCAACCTCCTGGAGCCCGGGCTAGGAACTCGCAGGAGGACACACACACACACAAACCATTATGCAAGTAAGAAATGAAGAAGTGTTAAATACTACACAATTTACCACGAACTAATTATGCATGAAACTGTAAAAAGAATTTTCAAAAAAAGTACATAAAGATCCTCTTTCATCAAGTACCTAGCTTAAGATTACACTATACAATATAAGTATTTGTTAGCTAAACTTGATAGATTCAATATAAGTAGGTCAAGTTTGATTATCTAAAATCAACCAGTGTGGCAGCTTGCAAACCAGAAATGATCATGACTAAGTTATGGGTCACTTGAGGTAGTGTGAATTGCCACGTGATAGGAAACAGCTTAGGGCTTCTAATCTTTGATGCTACCGGACTCCATTAGTGGGAGTGGTCCTTCCCTTTCCAGGAGCTAGTCAGTGAGTCGGGAGATTAATTAATGGGACCAAAACCCATGGCTTAGTGGTGATTGGATTGGGTTCTCCCCTGATGACTGGTATCAAATGCTGACAAACTCAGATCAATGGGAACAAGTGAATGCAAAAAATTTCTTCGAAATAAAAATGTGAAGTAGGGATGGCCACAAATTTAGCACATAGCTATTATAACTGCAGCTTCATTATAAAAACCAAGTACTGCAGCATCAAAGCAGAATATGTATTATAACTGCATGCAAGAGAGTGAACTTAGTGAAGTGACCCCTTACCCATCATCAAGTACAAGATACTATTCCTACTTCACTCCCATGATCATGGGAGTGAAGTAGGAATAGTATCTTGTACTTGATGATGGGTAAGGGGTCACTTCACTAAGTTCACTCTCTTGCATGCAGTTATAATACATATTCCAGCTAGATTTTTGGGCCATACTGCTTTGATGCTGCAGTACTTGGTTTTTATAATGAAGCTGCAGTTATAATAGCTATGTGCTAAATTTGTGGCCATCCCTACTTCACATTTTTATTTCGAAGAAATTTTTTGCATTCACTTGTTTGCATTCTTTTTCTTTGTGATTATGAAAATTGAAGGTATAGCTAATGCTTCCTTAATTGAACTAAATTAATTTAATGATCAAATTTTATAGTATTTCATTCCGTTCAGGGAGGAGAGTTTGAAGGATGATCATCTGCAGTGTAATGGAGTACTGAAAGGAGTGAACATTTTAAAAGAGAACAGCATTAGCTAATTGTTACGTATGTGATCACTGAAATAATTATTGAGATGGTACGTATGTCTTGCTTGAGGGAGGAGTATGGGGAGTTTATGCAGTGGCTGTGAATATTTGGTGTAGTGATCATAATAGTGGATGCCATCAAATGGCCACATCCTGTGCAGGTGTTATATGAGGAGAACTGCTATTAATTGCCCCACCCCTTTTATGAGGTAATATCGCAAAGATTATTTTCATACGAGGCCCAGTTAGATTTTAGGCTATCCCTACTTAACCTTTTTATTTGAAGAAATTTTTCATCCTATAGTAGCATTATAGCCAGTACTTTGCTGTAGTGTAGTCAGCTCACTTCACCATGCCATGCACATGTCATTTACATTGCTGTTGCTGTAAAGTTTTATATCAACAAAACTTAAATAGCTAAACAAATTCTTCAACCAGAGACACTGTATGTACCTACAAAAGAAAAAGATAAGATTTATGTAGAGCTGGCTTTGCATAGTACTGTACTGTAGCCTCCCTCATTCAACTTCAAGCACTAAGAAAAAGGATAGAAACAAGTGAGCGTAAGCATCTGTACTGTAATTCAGCAAGGAGTGACTGGAACATCATCAGATAATAAATGAAGACCTTGGCTAGCTAAACTTAAGCTTATGTGGCTCCGCCCATAAGCTTCGCCCCCTTCAAAATGGCGTAGAAAGATTAGCAGTGTTCTGAGTGCTATCGAATAGTGAAGTAGAGCCTTAGTCAAAACTAATAGCAAAAGATCAGCCTCTAGGTGCCGCTCTAACAGATGGCCAAAGCAGAATTTTGATGACTATAGCCAGTAAGTCGGTACGTCGATCTGATTATTATTATTATCCTTATTATAAAGAAATAGAACAAAAGTCAATTTTAGAACTCGTTTTTTTCTTATGCTAGCGAATGAATTTTTGGCTTTTGAACATTCTCCTCTCTTCTTTGTAGATATAATTCACTGTAGCCTTCTGAGAACCTGTAGAGTAAGGGTAGAAGAGAAAGAAGAGTTTTTAGTTTATACAGTCCTATGACCTTTGACCCGCCATCCCTACTTAGAGAGTGCTAGCGCACTCTCTGATATTAGGCTTTACTATATAAATAGGCTGTAACTTGGTCTCAATCAGCAGCGCAGTGGACAAGATCATTTCCAAAGTTATATTTCATTTTCATTTTTTGTTTCTACTAAAAAAAAACCCCTCACACACACACACACACACACACACACACACACACCGAGTATTATAACCCCTGCATATCCACTGAGGGTTAAAAATGTGTTGGGCCATTCCATATAAATTAATAATTATGACATGCATCTAGCTAGCTCATCACGGAATAGTGACATCGTATAAACTTACTGGCTGCTAGCCATAAATAATGCAATTGCACTGGCAACTACAATTACAGTGTTCATGTTCCAGTTGCTACAAAAGGCCTCAAAGTGCTGTATAGTGACTCTAATTATTTAATTCTTCAATTCTACGGATGGCACAAAACCAGAGCTATAAAAACTGTTAATTCAGTTCTATAGATAGAACTATTTATGTCTTACTTTTATCTGAGCCTGTGGACACACACTTTTGAGGGGCAGGTTTGTGTACAGCTGCAGGGAGAATGCTCCTGGATCCTACATAGTTATCTGTTGAGTTGGTAGCACCTAAAGTTCGTCGTGGGGGAAGAGGGGAAGGTGGTTCCTCTTCTTCTTCCTTTACACCTCTCTTATTATTGACTTCAGAATCTGGTTGAGGTGCATAACAGTTCTGTTTGGGCTGAGGGTGTGGTAAGGGGGGCTTGGAATCAACTTTGAATCCTGGACCACCAATAAACTCCACATAAGCCCCCGCATGTTCATCAAGAGGCCTAGTACATAGAATGAATCATGTGGATCATGTGACATGAGAGTACAATCACATACCATATACCACAAATTTTTGTTGCTTTACAAATCAAAATGTGAACCATAATTCCCTGTATTAATCATATGGTTAATATTTACTAGCACATTTACCCTCATTAGTTCGAGTGAAATTAATCCCTAATTTCATTTGTAGTTCATATTTTTTCACTCCTACCTACTGCGCATGTGTAAGTAACAACATTTAAATTTCTGAAGATGATAGGCAAGCTTGATTGATTTCTATAGCATACTTTCAGGGTGAATTGTAGGTGCTAGGCTTATCTAAGTGGATTGTTGGCCTAGTAGGCCACCACTAGGCTAAAGTAAGCGTTTTGTGGCAAGCATTACAGGTTCACATAAACAGCTTCCTACATGCAGCTGCCGGGCTGATACAAGTAATCTACCATATGATTTTCATGCAATTTGGGCATAATTGCATGAGAAACTGGCTAGGTAATTGCACGAGGCGAAGCCGAGTGCAATTTAGACAGTTTTGAATCAAAGCATGTGATTACCTATACTAAAAACTAGAGCAATGTGTATAACATTTGACAGCGAGCAAGCAAGAAGCAAGTATAGTATTCCTATGGCTTAGAGCTGATAGGCTGTAATTCATTTGTGCTTCAAATCTTTGCTGTTGAGCGATGTAAGTAGCAGGCAGCTGCATGCATAGAAAGCTGTAGTATTTACCATAAAGCACTTAGATAAGTCTGGTGCCTACAATCCACTTGATCTGATGCATGCGCAAGCAGTGTATACCAGGCCCTATTTTTCCCCTCCCCCCAAAATTATATACCAAGTAGAAAAAAAAAAAAAAAAAAAAAAGAGAAGAAATACGTAATGTAATAAATAATCTGCGTTTCTTCCCTGAGTACCTCAGCACTTTGTTGCCATCACGGATCTCTCAATTTAGACAGTTTCGAATCAAAGCATGTGATTATCTATACTAACTACTAGAGCAATGTGTAACATTTGACAGCGAGCAAGCAAGAAGTATTCCTATGGCTTAGAGCTAATTCATTTGTGGTTCAAATCTTTGCTGTTGAGCGATGTAAGTAGCAGGCAGCTGCATACATAGAAAGCTGTAGTACTTACTTAGATAAGTCTACTGCCTACAATCCACTTGATCTGATGCATGCGCAAGCAGTGTATACCAGGCCCTATTTTTTCCTCTCCCCCCGAAATTATATACCAAGTAGAAAAAAAAAGAGAAGAAATATGTAATGTAATAAATAATCTAATCAAAGCGCGTTTCTTCCCTGAGTACCTCAGCACTTTGTTGCCATCACGGATCTCTAAAGCAACTTTGTCCTTCTTCATGCTATTAACTTAGAGCGCCTAACTCGACTTCGTTTTGGACTGCACATCAGGTCAGAAATTGTACTATAGTCTCCATGTTGACGATCTTTACCATACGATTTAAGAACACGTGTAAGCAGAGTTCTTTAGCTTTCTCCTGTAGTGGCAAGCCTTGATTGCAGACAGAGATGAGACTCTGCTAAGCAGTGTAGGCATTATGTGGTTCAGGTGAGTATCTAGTCAGCTTTATTATCATCGGTAATTGTCTCCATGTTGATCAATCTAAGAACACGTGCAAGCAGAGTTCTTTAGCTCTCCTGTAGTGGCAAGCCTTGATTTCAGACAGAGATGAGACTCTGTTAAGCAGTGTGTACAGGCATTATGTGGTATCTAGTCTGAGTCAGCTTAACTATCATCCGTATTAATAGCTGACAAAAAGCTAACCAGCTGCTTGTATTATGGAACTATCTTTTATCAGCTTATGGCCTTCCAGCATCAATAATCTGTGACTTTGGACACTAGTGAGAGAGTAGAGTTGTACTTCCTGACCTTTCACCTGTTTACTTACTAGCAAAATAATACTTTTAATGATCAAATAATTATTGCCTTGACAGCTTGACACATCCGTAATATAAAAAAAAGCATACATTGTAAATATGAACTTGTTGCCTGCTTTTTTCTACTTGGTATGTGGTCAACTCTTGTTACATACCAAGTAGAACAAGTTTGTCTTCAAAAAGACATGTGCCTCGGCACTGGTAGAATATGAGGTAGTACAGTGCACACTGTTGAAATTCAATTCTAGCTAAGCTTATGTATATTATAAACATCAAATGGAATTCGAGCTCTCTGATCGGCTTTTCAAATATTCACTTCCATGCAAGACCTGTAGTTGATCTCTTGCCTTTCCTGATGTCTGGCATCATCTTGTTGAAATTGCACTCATGACTCTATAGTAGCTATCATGTCATAATCATACATACTTATTATCACATTCCTTTTTGGTCATGTGGATCATGTATAGCCATGCTTTTGTTGATTCATGCTATATACTCGCTGTTAGTTAGCTGATTTCAATAGGTTATGGGCCCAGACACGACTGTCTGAACTTTTAGTCAGCTAGTAGTGAGTTTGAGAATCGGTAGATAGAAAAAGCACAATGGCAGAAGGGAAAATATTGTCTATCATACCATTGAATGGCAGTAACTATCCGACTTGGAAAGTTCAGCACTGAAGAACAACCAGATCCAGATACCAATGGGCGCTAACCATGCCAAGTACTTGTCACGGAGGGATCGGGGATTGGCCACCATTGTGTTGGCGGTCGACCCATCTCTGCTCTATCTCATCGGAACAGACCCGGAGGATCCAAAAGCAGTCTGGAGAAAGTTGTCTGGTCAATTCCAGAAGAAGACTTGGGCTAACAAGCTAAGTCTCAGAAAGAAGATGTTCACTATGAAGCGAAGTGATAGTGGGTCAATGAGAGAGTACATCAAGAAGATGACAGAGACTTTCGATGAACTGGCAGTGATAGCAGAACCAATTTCAGATGAAGACAAAGTCATATACCTCCTTGCAGGGTTTCCAGAAAGCTATGACGTATTGGTGACTGCCCTGGAGAGTGGAGTGGACACTGTGCCACCCCTGGAAAGTGTAACCGAGCGCTTACTCAGGGAAGAACAGAAACTGAAGGACAGAGAGGAAGTAGATAACAGCAAGAAGCTTCTCATGGCAAAGAGATACTTGCCACTACTGCAAGAAGCCTGGACACTTCAAAAAGGACTGCAGGAAGTTTGCACAAGCACAGTCTAGTGAGAAGGATGGAAAGTACAAGAATCCATCACGTCATCCCAAGAAGCAGCAACAGTCTCAGGATACCATGCTGATCAGTAACGCACTTGTGGTAAAGTCGAGAAATGACTGGATTGTGGACTCGGGTGCCACCTGCCATATGTGCAACGACTGCGACATGTTCACAGAGTTGAAACAGCAAGGATCTCACAAGAAAGTCACATTGGGTGACTGGAGCACATTGGACGTTGCTGGGGAAGGAACAGTCGACATGGATATGCATGAGTAATGGTGTCAGAAGAGGTTGTGCACTAAAAAAAGTGCTATATGTTCCCGAGCTGGCATACAACTTATGCAGTGTCACCAGAGCAACAGAATCCGGAAAGACAGTTCAGTTTAATGAGTCAGGGTGTGAGTTTCAGAACAAGAATGGCGAAACTATTGCACTTGGTACACGGCAAGGAAGCCTGTACTACCTGAGCTTCAACAGGAAGTCTCAAGAAAGAGTGTATGTAGCCAGAACTAAGAACAAAGAAAGACTCTGGCATCGCCAATTTGGTCACCTGAATGAGCAGAGCATGCAGAAGCTTGTAAAGAAAGAACTAGTCAACCATCTCGATTATGACACAACAGAAGAAGTTGGTGTCTGTGAAGCTTGCATTGGAGGGAAACAGTGTAAGAACAGTTTCAAATCAAGTGAGACAGCGACATCGGTACCCCTGGAGCTAGTCCACTCAGATGTTTGTAGGAAGATGGGCGCAAAGTCCAAGGGAGGAGCAGAATACTTCCTGACACTACTGGATGACAAGACGCACTACACCTGGGTATATCCTCTCAAGACCAAGGACCAGGTGTTTGAACGCTTCAAAGAGTGGCAGGCAGAAGTGGAGAATTTCACAGGCAGGAAAGTGAAGATTTTGCGAACAGACAATGGTGGAGAGTTCACCTCCAACAGTTTCCAAGCCCACCTCAAGTCTTGTGGTGTTCGTCATGAACTGACAATACCAAAAACCCCAGAGCAGAATGGAGCTGCCGAAAGGCTCAATCGCACATTGGTGGAAACCACGAGAGCAATGCTCTTGGATGCTATGTTACCTCAGAAGTTCTGGGTGGAAGCAGTCTCCACAGCTGCATACTTGAAAAACAGAAGCCCCACCTCAGCAGTGGATGGAGCCACACCCCATCAAGCCTGGTATGGGAAGAAACCACGTGTGGAGCACTTGAGAGTATTTGGAAGTATAGCATATGTCCATGTTCCTAAGGACGAGAGGGGAAAACTTGACTCAAAGACCAAGAAATGCATCTTACTGGGTTATGGGAGCGTGCAGAAAGGATACAGAGTATTTGATCCTCAAGGTCTTGTACAGCAGAAACGTGAAGTTCGATGAACAAGAGAGAAGAAGACCACCTGTGGAGGAGGAGGAACCTGCATAACGTCCGTTGATTCTAGACTTTGTTGATGCCCCTGAATCTGACCATGAAGGAGGAGACGTAGAAGATGACGTAAGGGAAGAATCACCTGTTGATGGAAATAACGACCTACCTACTGCTGTTGAACCCCCACTCAGACGATCTACAAGAGAACGGAGACCAGTGGACTACTGGGGTTATCCGCAAGCTCACCTCACAATTCATCATGAGCCCATCACGTTTGGAGAAGCGACCAGTTGCTCAGAGAAAGCCAAGTGGAGTGAGGCTATGAGTAAGGAAATGAAGTCACTAAAAGACAATGAAGTCTGGGAGCTGACCACACTGCCTCAAGGGAAAACAGCAATCGGTTGCAAGTGGGTGTACAAGGTGAAAACGAACAATAACGGTTCAGTCGAGCGTTATAAGGCTAGGCTCGTAGCACAGGGATTTGATCAGAAATGTGGCTCAGACTACGATGCAATTTTTTGTCCTGTTGTACGTTTGGAATCATTGAGGATATTGATCGCACTTGCTGCACAACACAGATTGGAACATCATCATATTGATGTAGCCACAGCATTTCTCAATGCCACATTGAAGGAAGAGGTCTATATGAAGCAGCCAACTGGATATGAGAAAGAAGGTGATGAACACCTAGTATGCAGATTGAAGAAAAGCATATATGGACTGAAACAGTCGCCAAGGTGTTGGAACATAGCACTTGACTCTCACCTCAAGAAGATGGGATTCACCCAATCGAAATCTGAACCCTGTATCTACATGTCAAGGAAAGATACTATTTACATTGGCATGTATGTCGATGATATGATCCTGGCTGGGAAAGATGAAAACAAATTGAAAATAATCAAGGAGGAGCTGTCTGCTAGGTTCGACATCAAGGACCTGGGGAAGCTGAGTTATTTTCTGGGTATTTCTATTGTTCAGAAGCAGAATGAGACCTGCATACACAGAAAGCTCCTGATGAAGTTCGGGATGAGTGACTGCAAGCCAGTCAAGACTCCTATGAATACAAGCAATAACCTTATGAAGGCAACTGAGGAAGAGGAAGCAGTGAACCAGCAGTTATATCAGTCTCTAGTGGGAAGTCTGATGTATCTAGCGATGTGTACGAGGCCAGACATAGCATATGCAGTGGGAAAATTGGCCAGATTCTCAAGCAAACCCAACCAAGCTCACCGGGTAGCGGCAAAACAAGTGTTGTGATACCTGCAAGGCACGCCAAGTTTTGGAATCATTTTCAGAAGAGATGAACCAGGAAGCTACGTGGGCTACTCTGATGCAGACTGGGCAGGAGATAAGGAAGACAGAAAGTCAACTTCCGGCTACATATTCCAGATTGCAGGTGGACCAGTGTCATGGAGAAGCAAGAAGCAAGATACTGTGGCTCTTTCAACCGCAGAAGCTGAGTATGTGGCATTATCTAGTGCTGCACAAGAGTGTGTATGGTTGAGAAGACTCAACTCTGAGCTAGGAAATTTGTCAGAAGGATCTACCACAATCCTGGAAGACAACCAATCCTGTATTGCGATGGCCAGGAATCCATAATTTCATGGAAGGGCTAAGCATATCAATATTAAACATCATTTCATCAGAGAAAAAGTAAACAATGGAACGATTGAACTCAAGTACTGTCCTACTCATGAGATGGTGGCTGATATGCTGTCCAAGGGACTTGCTGAACAACAATTCTGTTTCCTTCGAGAAAGGGTAGGAATAGTACCATTAAAGGACTCTTAACTTTGAGCCATGAGTGAGGAGGAGTGTTGAAATTGCACTCATGACTCTAGTAGCTATCATGTCATAATCATACATACTTATTATCACATTCCTTTTTGGTCATGTGGATCATGTGATCTCTCTTATAGCCAGATTCATGCCATTAACTTTTTATACTTGCTGTTAGTTAGCTGATTTCAATACATCTGACATGACATGTGGTGTCTCTGTTCATTACTCTCTCTCTCTCTCTCCTGTTGCCAGCTGGCCTTCTTCACGATTAGACTGCCGTCTCTCTGTTACTGTTCTTTGCTTTCTGGCATGTAGTCTGGTGCTCTTGGCTTTCCTGTAGCCTGGCTAATCCTGCCAGATGTACACTACCTTGTTAAAATGTTCATTTGTCAATCACGAATTCGCCTAGACTGCCGTCTCTGTTGTTTATGTCCGTTACTTTCTCGCTGTCTCTTGGTCCATTGATGCTTGAATAACAGCTAGTTGTTTGCCTAACTATCTCTATCTACACGTGCAATGTAGATTGCGTGGGTGTAAGTTACATGAACGTGCGGGTGTGCTACTATTATGACGTACATACCACCACTGTGACCACCATAGTTGATCCCGGCACTGCGCCTCGGCACTCCAGTGCCGAGGCAAAAAAAAGTAATGTAATCTAAACTAGGGTATGTTCGTGTAACATATTCAATCGGCGAGCGAAGTAATGCTTACCACAAGTATTTAGAAAGCCAAGCGCCTCTATGACAAAATGCTGTAGAAAGCAATAAGCTCTAGCTGTTTGTTCTAAGTGCTATGGGCATGTTTCATTTGTGGGGTCAAAGGTCAAACAAATGTATGGGCATGTGTATTATTAATATACCTGCTAGCTATTGACGTACCAAATATATATATATATATATATATCACGAATCTCAATTTGCATCACAAGTGTGTGGCTCGCTCGCTTCGCTCACTCGCCTAATAAATAAATAAATATCAAAGCGCGATCCTTCCCTGAGTACCTTAGCACTTTGCTGTCATCACGGATCTCTAAAGCAACTTCATCCTTCTCCATGCTATTAACTTAGAGTGCCTAACTCTACTTCGTTTTGTACTCTGCATCAGGTCGGAAATTGTATACTACCATCTCCATGTTGACGATCTTTACCATACAATCTAAGAACACGTGCAAGCAGAGTTCTCCTGTAGCGTCAAGCCTTGATTGCAGACAGAGATGAGACTCTGCTAAGCAGTGTGTACAGGTTCAGGTGAGTATCTAGTCAACTTTAACTATTGTACTACCGTCTCCATGTTGACAATCTTTACCATACAATCTAGCCAACATATGCAGAGAGCTTTCTCCTGTAGCGGCAAGCCTTGATTGCAGACAGAGATGAGACTCTGCTAACCAGTGTGTAAAGGCATTATGTGGTTCAGGTGAGTATCTAGTCAGCTTTAGCTAGGTCATAATCAGCTACTTGTATAGTCTGGCTGGCGACGACCCCTGGTAAAAAATAGGGGTCTGGTGACACCGCTATACCAAACCAGTTTTTACCCCATGATTCTGGGGGGGAAGTTGCGGTATCGTGAATATCATTAGCACGACCAAAGAATTCAATTAGCCAAAGAGCGACTTCTGCATGGCTGAATCTTGCTGCAATTGGGTGCCATTGGAGCCCAAGACTGAATCTTTGAAGGTTGAGTCAGCTAAGCGCCTAGTCTGGCATAGCGGCGGGTCGCCTGAAAGATCTACAGTTGCAGGTTTCAGAGATGTTTTCGGGATCTTGCCTACGGGGTATGGTAAAAGCCTTTGCTATGGACATTCGACAAGATCAGCAGCTCTGGATCCCCTGAGTCATCTATAGTTTGTGCTGTGACTGAAGAACAAGTTATGTGCATCGCGCAGGCGGCTGACCGTGTTTTTTCGTGACCGTGATGACATCCTCAATTCGCGCTGATCGCATTCCATTAGAACTCTGGTCCGGTATAGCAGTGTCACCAGACCCCTATTTTTTACCAGGGGTAGTCGCCCGCCAGACTACTTGTATGGAAATATTTCCCATCTTTTATCAGGTTATGGCCTTCCAGCTTCAATAATCTGTGACTGGGACACTAGTGTGAGAGTAGAGTTGTGCTTCCTGACCTTTCACCTGTTCACTTACTAGCAAAATAATATTTTTAATGATCAAAATAATTATTGCCTTGACAGCTTGACACATCTAAAAACAACAACATACATTATAAATATGAAGTAAACTCTTATTGCCTGTTTTTTCTACTTGGTACGCTTGAAATTACATACTAAGTAGTTACATACCAAGTAGAAAAAAAAAAGAAATACGTAATGTAATCTAAATAAATAATCAAAGCGCGTTTCTTCCCTGAGTACCTCAGCACTTCGTTGCCATCACATATCTGCAAAGCAACTTCGCTCATCTTCATGCTATTAACTTAGAGCGCCTAACTCTACTTCGTTTTGGACTGCGCATCAGGTCAGAAATTGTACTACCATCTCCATGTTGACAATCTTTACCATACAATTTAACATGTGCAAGCAGAGTTCTTTAACTTTATCCTGTAGTAGCGGCAAGCCTTGATTGCAGACAGAGATGAGACTCTGCTAAGCAGCAGTGTGGTTCAGGTGAGTATCTAGTCAGCTTTAGGCCTACTATCATCGGTAATTATACTACTGTCTCCATGTTGACGATCTTTACCATGCAATCTAAGAACACATGCAAACAGAGTTCTCCTGTAGCGGCAAGCCTTGATTGTAGACAGAGATGAGACTCGTCTACAGGCATTATGTGGTTCAGGTGAGTATCTAGTCAGCTTTAACTATCATCTGTATTAATCGCTGACCAAAAGAGTTAGGTCATAATCAACTCAGGGGCGGCTCCATAGGGGGGGCAAGGGGGGCGATTGCCCCCCCAACTGGAGGGTCCCAACACAAAGTGAGGTTTCCTAAATGCCTCTATGTATGTGATGTAGCTTATCTTCGAACTTTCGCCCCCCCAATGGCAAACTCATAGAGCCTCCCCTGCAACTGCTTGTATTATGGAAATGTTTCCTATCTTTTATCAGGTTATGGCCTTCCAGCTTCAATAATCTGTGACTTGGGACACTAGTGAGAGCTCCCTGACCTTTCACCTACAAATAATTATATCAAAATAATTATTGCCTTGACAGCTTCTCTCAGTGACACATCTGTAATGTAAAAATATGAATAAGACTTATTGCCTGTTTTTTCTACTTAGCTAGTATGCGGTCGAGTCTTGAAAAAAAAAGAAAAAAAAAGAGAAAGAATGACGTAATATAATCTAAATAAATAAATAAATAATCAAAGCGCGATCCTTCCCTGAGTACCTCAGCGCTTCGCTGCCATCACCGATCTCTAAAGCAACTTCGTCCTTCTCCGTGCTATTAACTTAGAGCGCCTAACTCTATTTCGTTTTGGACTGCGCATCAGGTCAGAAATTGTACTAACGTCTCCATGTTGACGATCTTTACCATACAATCTAAGAACACGTCCATGTTGACGATCTTTACCATGCAATATAAGAACACATGCAAGCAGAGTTCCTTAGCTTTCTCCTGTAGCGGCAAGCCTTGATTGCAGACAGAGATGAGACTCGTGTACAGGCATTATGTGGTTCAGGTGAGTATCTAGTCAGCTTTAACTATCATCTGTATTAATACCTGACAAAAAGCAATCAACTGCTTGTATTATGGAAATGTTTCCTATCTTTTATCAGGTTGTGGACTTCCAGCTTCAATAATCTGACTTGGGACAGTGGTGAGAGAGTAGAGTTGTGCTTCCTGTGTTAACTTGCTTCAAAATAATATTTTTTAATGATCAAAATAATTATTGCCATCTGTAATGTAAAAAAAATCATACATTGTAAATATGAATAAGACTTATTGCCTGTTTTTTCTACTTGATGCGCAGTCCAAAACGAAGTAGAGTTAGGCGCTCTAAGTTAATAGCATGAAGAAGAGCGAAGTTGCTTTACAGATCCATGATGGCAACGAAGCGCTGAGGTACTCAGGGAAGAAACGCGCTTTGATTATTTATTTATTTATTTAGATTATTTATTTAGATTACATTATGTATTTCTTTTTTTTTCTACTTGGTATATATATTTTTTTCAAGACTCGACCACATACTATACATTTTAAGAACATGTGCAAGCAGAGTTCTTTAGCTTTATCCTGTAGTAGCAGCAAGCCTTGATTGCAGACAGAGATGAGACTCGTCTACAGGCATTATGTGGGTCAGGTGAGTATCTAGTCAGCTTTAACTACCATCTGAATAGCTGACAAAAAGCAGTAAGGTCATAATGAACTGCTTGTATTATGGAAATGTTTTCCTTTCTTTTATCAGGTTATGGCCTTCCAGTTTCAATAACCTGTGACTTGGGACACTAGTGAGAGAGTAGAGTTGTGCTTGCTACAAAATATTTTTAATAATTATTGCCTTGACAGCTTCTCTCAGTGACACATCTGTAATGTAAAAAAAGCATACATTGTAGCTAAATATGAATAAGATTTATTGCCTGTTTTTCTACTTGGTATGTGGTCGACTCTTGAAAAAAAAAGAAAAAGAAAAAAAAAAGGCCACAGTACATAGATTGTAGGCCAATTTCTATCACCCAGACTCCTCTCTACCTCTTCCCTCATAACCCCAAGGTTGGTATGGCCTGCATTTTTACTGCAATTAATTAGCCTATACCAAAATACTAATTCAAGTGCTTACAAAGTGAGTAGCCTCGTACCCAGATTGATTGTAAAATAACAACCTTGCACCATTTCCTATTATGCAGGCTGCAATTACAGAGCTAATAAAGATTGGTTATTCAGTACAAAGCAATGCTCTGTGTAGTATATATATATATATTTTTAAATTTCATTTCAGTTCATTGTTGTTTAAAGAGTAAGAGGTCAGGATACCACACTTTGTATGCATATCATACCAACCTTGGGGTTATGAGGAGAGATGGAAATGAGGTGGAGGGGAGTTTGGGTGGTGCTGGAAATTGATCTACATAATCATAGCTTTCTGCATTACTGTAAACTAAAACATAACAAAAACAAATGTCAGAGTTGCCAGCTGTAACTAACCACCTTGAAAAATTTTCTGAGTTTTTCTCCCAAGGAGGGATTCCTGAGAGGCTGGGAAGAAGTGCTAGGAGAAAAGTATACATACAATATCATTAGTCAAAATTAATGGCTAAGCTAATTCCAATTTCCACCTGAGTCTGTCTCACATAACAGTAAAATTGCTTCATGTAGGGATTGTTACATTCAAGTCAATTACAGGTGTTAGATATTCCCTAAGGTGTGTGAAGTAGCTATGTTGAACATCTGCCGGTGTTTTTTTTTTTGAAGGGGGGGGTCATCCCTGCATAGAGAGTGCTACTAGCAATTACACTCTCTAGTATAATTATTGGTACCTTTAAGTATGGGGTAGTATTCATGATCTTGATCATACACTCTTGATACCCCAATTTCTTTAAGCTGCTTCATTTGTTCCCCATTTAACGGAAAAATTTCATCAAGCTCATGAAGAACATAGAAACCGAGCTTGACACAACCGTCTTCCACATCTCTCAAATAGATAGGTTTGCCCAATATATTTGTTAACCTTGATTCAATGTCAAGAATTTCTTTATATGGAACATCAAAAACCTTATCAGTCTTAACATAAAATTTCTTTCCTTCATTTTTCTCAGCAGCTGCTGCATAGATATATGGTACTTCACAAAGTCTGCGTTCACAATAATGTTTAAAGTTTGCTACATAAGTAGTTAACTTGTTTTTATCATCAGGTGTACCAAAGCGAGTAATTATATTCTTCAAAATTCTATAACTGTAAAAGAAACAGTGATCAAATGCTTTATTCAATATCTTGGAAATTTTGTCATCAGATTCGCTTAATTTTGGTATCTTGTAAGGTTTGAGTAATAATCTCAGGGATTCTGGATCTGTTGTTTTGTTCAAAGATTCTTCAGTCTCAGATATCAGAAGTGCAAATTCATCTTGGATGTCCTCACTCTCCATACTCAGTCTTGCTTTAAGTCTACCCTTCTCTTCTTTTGATAAATGTTTACATTCTAACATTGGAAACTTCTCTTTTGCAACACCTGTGGTATAAGGTTATTCCACGAAGTTAAGGAGTTTCACTATTAAATTTTTAGGAACGTGAGAGCTGTTGCTATTAAGGGCACAGCCCAAGGTCATTGTAGCAACAGCTCGTTATATAGCCACAATTAGATGGTAGGGCATTAACCTAAGACTATGGCAGGGTAAGCTAGTGTACTGTATATTTATACTGTCACACTTTCAGCAATATTGTTGGGTTTCTGGTAGTTCTAAAATTTTTCCTAGCCATCATATGAAAATAGTTTTTACTTTAGACCTTGAAGAAGATAAGGAATGTGATGCTTCTCCCTGTATTATTGCATAATCTGGAGAGATGCATCCAGTGTGGGTGGGATGTGACTGTGGGGTGTGGTTTGCTGGTGTGCAAAATCATGGAGATTTCTGTGGTAAAGTGTGGTACTCTTTATAAACTTGTATGGATTACTTTAATATTACTCTGTAATTACTTGTGTATAATTTGTGGTTTTATGTTCATCCTAGACTAGTTCTTTTAATTCATGTAAATAGTTAGTATTTGTCAGTTGTCATCTGTTGTCAATTTAATCCAATACATATTGCTGCTTCTGCGTGCTATCACTAAGTTATCACAATTTCCTTTTATGTGATATATGCAATGCCAATGCCATTTGAATTGTTTTTGGCATCCTTGATGTCCAGGGTTCTCCCTAGGCATCTTAAGGCATAGCGGGGCGCTATGCCTCAGTTCTATCCGCTATGCCTTCTTCTTGTACCGCTATGCCTTGTAGATTGATTATTCTTGATGTAGCACACCAGATTAGTCATGCGTGGTTTGCAATAATAACATAATTCCTTATAAGGCAGGTGTTGTTATTGTAGTACACGTGTAGGTTGCAATGCATATAAATAGCAAAGAGAATTGCTCTAAAGATCTTTGTAGTCAGACCAAGGTTAGATGATAGTGGAAGTAGTAAGTGCAGCTCAGCCTCTAAACCTCTTATGGATCCATATGACTTGGTGATTAATAAGCTGTTATAGTGCAAATAGAGCTAATCTGGGACCTTATTGGATTCGCTATATTTCAGCTTCTGCACTATGCATGGGAGGGGGAACATCCCCCTCCCGCACCCACCCCCTGTGGATGCCATACAAGCTCACCCCTATGCCTTAAGAAAATCCTGGGGAGAACCCTGATGTCACTTGAAATTTTCCTTTTTTTTCATAACAATATTTTGTACTAATAGCTAAATGTCCCCATCACACAAGCTCCATCTGAAATGAGAGGTCATGACCATTGCAACTTCCGGCAAGTCGTGTACAGTTCTACTAGACCTGTGCACTTTTTTTTGTTGCACGCAAATAGAGGAAGGAATACCCTTTCTATTCTTGCTTTGAAGTTCAGTTTATCCTATTCCATTCCTATTTTAGTTTGGTAATTTGATCTTCGTCCAGCAGAGGAGGTAATTGTCCAGACAAGGAGGTCTTGGGATGGCATTGCCAGAGCAACAGAATGAATGGTTAAAAGCTGAACGTCAAGTCTTTACTGATATGATAGTAGGTAGAAACTTTTGCAGTCAGCGCTGTTTCTCTCTGAATTACGGTGTCCGGAGTGTGATGGTATCCGACGGTAGATTATACCTTGGTGAAGAATGCCAATGCAGAAATACTATAGCATAAGGATCATCTGTCGCATGCACACACCATTTTTATTAGAATGAAATCTCAATGCCAGCATAATTGTAATGGAGGGGAGGGTTCAAAGGGTCTGCAGTACCCTTCTTTTCTAGTGGCATAGCGATGCATGCTATATACACTTTCAAAGGAGCCATGTAACTTTAAGCTAGCTAACAAATTTACCTTCATCTGTGCCAACTTTGTTCTTTTGCGAATGAGAGTATGATTGAGAGACAATGCTCACTGATGTTTGAGTTTCTACATTTCCCACAGGAGTTGCAAGATCCAAAGGTAAGTCTATAAAATAAAATTTATAAATCCACTGAAAAAACATTCCTACAGTAATGATTAAGCAGAAATGCTGAAAGCATGCATACTCCTTTTAAGTGCATCACATTGCATTCATGTTGATTATTCAGCAAAATTTAGAACTTTTCTACTTGGTTTATGTGGTTACCCTTGTTACAGGTTGGTTGTCATACTGGATGGTTGTCAGTAAGGATAGGTACTGTCCATTGCAGGTTGGTTGTCAGGAAGGTTTGGGGAATAGGTGGATATAAATTGTCCTATGGTTTACACAAACTGCATGGATTGTATAGGACCATTTCTTAGGTCCTTGTAAGCCACTACCTATTTCTCATTCCTACCATCCACAAGGACCTGATCCTATACAGAATGTGCAGTTGTGTAAACCATAGAACCCCAAACCTTTTGTGCAATGGAGTATTATGGCTTCCATCTATACCAGATAGTTGAGTAGTATAGATGGAAACCATAATACTCCATTGCACAAAAGGTTTGCGGTCCTATGGTTTACTCAACTACATATCAGGGAGTGCAAGTAGGGATGGCAGGTCAAAGGTCATAAGACCTTTACCCTTACTCTACAGGTTCTCAGAAGGCTACTAGTATGAATTGCTACAAGAGGGAAGAATGTTTAAAAATCTAAAATTCATTTGCTAACATAAATACTTTTTGTTCTTTTTCTTTATAATAATAATGATATCCCAACTTGCTAGCTTAGTCATCAAAATTCTGTTTTGGGCATCTGTTATAAGAGGCTCAGTGATATCGATAGCACTCGGACCACTAGAAGTACTAGAGCCAAGCTTCAGTGCTCTTCAGCTAGCTAACTGCAGTTTAAATTGCTTAGCTATATAGCTGATCCGATGGTGTTCCAGTCACTCCTTAGTACAGATGCTCATCCTATTATAGCCAGTACTTGGCTGTAGTGTAGTCTGCTTACTTCACCATGCCATGCACATGTCATTTACATAGCTGTTGTTATAAAGATTGATATTTTAGATTATAGCAGATACTTCAGAAGAAATTTTTTTGCGCTCACTTGTTTCCATCCCTTTTCTTAGTGCTTTTCTTTCATAACTGTGATGTTAAAAGTATGTAAAGAATTGAGGGTGGCAGTATTGATTGCCTGAGAGCATGCAGTGGTTCTATGACACAAAGCAACAGTCAGACCTTATTTATCTTTGTAGGTATGCAAGAAATGGATTGGGTGTTGCTGCTTCTTTTGGATAGTTCATTTTGAGCTTGTGTTGGAGGAACAGGGTCATATAGGAGAGAGGAGGTGCTGGTATGGGTGTGGTAATCACAGACTGAGAACATTCTATTATAGTGTATTAGTATCAAGTAGTTAGCAAGTACCTGTATAGATACTAGACTTTTGATTTGGAAAGCTCATGATTAATTAACTACTTCACTGCATGTGTATGCTCTGGCAATATACAAGGTTAATGGGAGGAGTGAGCATGTACCTATATTTTACCTTTCCTGATGGCAGAAGCAACCCCTCCCTGACCAATATTGTCTAGGGATGTGATCAAAGATGTCCAAGATGGAGGGCCACTCATTTTCAACACACTGTCCATCCCGTTGAGCCAGGCATCCACCATATCATCGGGCAGGTCCTTCATCTTCTTAAGGTTGGAATAAAGCAATCCGAGAGCAGTGCCCAGTTGTCTTAACTGTTCATTGTTTAAGACCTTCAGACTCTTACAGACTTTAAAGTGATCTTCTGTAGACAGTCGCAAACTGGGATGTTCCCTGGCATCACTGTATTTCTTTGATTCGGCCATTAATTTTGGGCGCGTTTTATCACGATACTACCAGTCGTTACGCCAGCGGAACCGGAAGTCATAGGGCCCCATACAATTTTATTTGCACCGGAAGTTCTTCATTTGCTGTTTAGCTAAATTATAATTCCTGCTATAACTCTTACACTTTATACGTGTAGTAAGTAAAACACTTCACACAAACAGATCACACATAGACCTATCTAACTATGTGAAAAAGTTGTTACTTCCAGATACACGAAGTCACGATCACTTGGAAACAAGTGCCTTGACGGTAGAGGTGCAACTGGATTTTCTGTAAGTGGCCACGACTTAAATTCTGCACCATCTTTGAGACCATGAACTGAAGTTACATTCATGCAAAATACATTTTGTTCCCAACGGTAGAAAGCGCGCTACACATGCTACAATTTCAGCTGTTATCAATCAAGGCAGCCAGTTGCGGTAGACTAGACATGCGTCTCTACCTTTTTTGTATGAACATCCATACCTGACCACAAGGTAATCAGTTGTTGATAATGAATTATTAAAAGAGTCATTATGAGTAGAGATACAAGGCAAATATGTAATAGCTATCACAGCCACACAAGACAATAGGTATGTGAGCCAGCTTGGGAGTATGCCCTGTCTCTCCAGAGTTGCCTCTTGATGCAGCCATCTGCACTGCCGGCCCTGTAGGGTGGATATCAATAAAGTTATGAATATGCCAACACATACCCGAAGGGCTCATTGGGTTAGAAATGCTAAGTACCAGGGTGTGAAGACACTTCATTTGTAGCCACAAAAATGAATCCACAAAGCATAGCTAGAGCTATACAGAGCAATAGATGTACCTTCACCAACCCCCATGTGCAAGTCAAACTATCATAATTATGGTGTATACCATAATTATGGTGTATAACACCCTAACACCAATATACAGTTGGTATTTATACATTTAATTGGAACTGCATATGACAAGAAATATGCCACTGGCTTTGCTAATGTATCACCGACAGCCCATTTTCTAAAATTTAGAAAGCCAAAATCAAACAAACAAACAACATTCTGAATGGTTGGAGGATATACAACAAAACACCTGGCTACACCCTCAGATGACATTGGCAAAGAACATGTTGACATGTGGCAACAAGCCGACCAAATTCTATGATTCTGGAACCACTAGTTAATCATGGGTGGGAAGTAAAGCTTACCATTGTAAGGGTTCACTAGCCTCTTGCTGGGTGTTGTCATCAGAGGGGGGATAGAGATTGTCACAATTCTGGCACTGGCACTCTTCGCCACACTGGGTCTGTTTCCTGAGGCAGCTGCAGCGTCTGGTAGAGCAGCCTGTGATGCACTTGTAACCACTCAGAAGAAATCATGGACATGATATTTGGAGAAGAGGACAATCAAGGTAATCTGGAGTTGGATGCAAATGAGTTCAATTAGTGTGAAACAGAGCTAGCTAATGGTGGACACGTGCAAACAAATTTTCTGTTTTCTCCTAGGTTATGAAACTTGGTAGTTACAGTCTTTACTCACACTTCCGTTGTAATATCCAATTTAGAGTTGTTCTGTCCAGCCAATGCTGCATAGCATCCTCTTCTGTTCGATCATCTTTGTTTCTAATTGTAGCACATCCACAAAAACTAGTAGTGGTACTTAGGAAAGGCTTAGTCCTGGCATCTAAAACTGGTGATAAAAGATAGAAAGCTTCCTTCAAAGGAGCTACAAACTATCCAAATAATCGTAGCAATAAGCATCACACCAACAGCATCAGCCAAACACGGACACCTTCCACGCGGTCGAATAGCCATTTTTAATAAAATTATGACGTAACCGTGCAAATAAAAGTGTGCATAGATCTAAATTACCGCTGGCGTAACGACTGCTATGGTGGCCGCGCCGAGAAGGGTCATGTCGCTCTGCCGACCTAGCGGCCGCGGGGTCTGACTAAAACACGGACCGGACCGGACCACCGGACCACGATAAACTTTTGCGCACGAAGTCAAAAATGCGCATGCGCGCTTGATTGCAAAGATCTGGGACACAGCCCTGGACTTTGGCCAAAGAGGTACCAAGGCAATACAGTCACTATTCAAAGAAATGACCAGACCTGTGTTTTGGCAGCATCCCATGCAGCCTATGCGAGTCTACTACCCTATGTGAATGAACACATCCAAGGACAAGAGATGACCAAGGAAGATATCGAAAAGACCCTTCCTGGACCTTGCACCTGTTTTCCACCACACCCACCTGACGGGGGCAGTTTTCTTATTTTATCAACATTATGATAATAATAATTTCAATAAATAAATTACAATAGAAATTTATTCCCACCTTTCACGTGACTCCTGAGTACTTGACCAAGGAAGATATCAAAAAGACCCTTCCTGGACCTTCAGAGTCTAGGGTAGATCACTAAGTGAATGATAGGGTACATATGTTGTGTGCTGCAACATAATTATAACAAATCTATATACAGTATGTATATATACTGTATGCAGTAGCTATATAATATGGTTTGCTCAGATCGTAGACTTATACTTATTTTTGATTGCGGAAGAATGCAATAAGAAACTTGAAAATAGTATCTACTGTGTGTCAACTTTTTTTTTATACAAGCTCCTAGCTACTTGGATGTTCTGAAGTTGAATCTTGGATTAAAGTAATTGATAAGATAGGTAACTTAAAACTAATAATTATAGGTGGATATAGCACAGTACAAGAAATTTATCATACCAATATTTTTGGGGTGTCATTGGACTCTCGATTTTGAGAGGGTGTATACAATTAGTGGACTGGACTACTGGACTGGACTACTGGACTGGACTACTGGACTGCCCTTTCACCTGGCACATGCGAAATTATAGAAGTGTAGCTGCGTTTGTTTACCACTAGAAGTGCATATCATCCTGTCAGACACCCAGATACAGGTGGTGACACTGGTGTATGGTAGCTTTGAACCTGTATGTACTTCCTAGGATAGTTTTGTACGGGGAGGGAGGGAAGTGGAATGGAGTGGAGGGTAGAGTTTGCGGCAAACATGCATACCTTCATCTTGTAGCTATAGATTGTATGGCCTTACCATTTTTGTGCAAGACAACAAGTATCATTCAGAGGTATGCAGGATGATATGCACTTCTAGTGGTAAACAAATATAGTGTAACTACCAGTAATTACTGCAATTACTAATATTACATCTTCCCTCATTAGTTCACATGCCAAATTGCAGTAGTTTATAATTGCACTCCTACATCTGAGCATGTGCAGACTAAATGACACTTGTTATCTTGCGCAAAAAATGGTATAAGGCCATACAATCTATAGCTACTAGATGAAGGTATGTTTACCGCTTGTAAAAGCTATTCATATTAGTCTGCACATGCTCAGATGTAGGAGTGTAATTATAAACTATGCATGCAAACTGATGAGGGAAGATGTAATAATATAATTGCAGTATATCATCCTGCATACGTACCTCTGAATGATACTTGTTGTCTTGCACAAAAAATGCATAAGGCCATACAATGAAGGTATGTTTGCTGCTTGTGAAAGCTATTCAAATTTAGTCAAATTCTACCCTCCCTTTCATTCCGCTTCCCTCCCTCCCCATACAAAACTATCACTAGGAAGTACATACAGGTTCAAAGCTACCATACACCAGTGACACCACCTGTATCTGGGTGTCTGACTGGACCACTGGACTGGAGGGAGGGAAGTGGAATGGAGGGGAGGGTAAAAATTTCCAACTAGTAGCAAATTTATTTATTTATGCTAGTTCTTATAAGCAGCAAACATACCTTCAGATTCTATGGCCTTACCATTTTTGTGCAAGACAACAAGTGTCATTCAGAGGTATGCAGGATGATATGTACTTCTAGTGGTAGATAAATTACTAGTGTGCACAGCTACACTTCTATAATTTCACATGTGCTGGGTGAAAGGGCAGTCCAGTAGTCCAGTCCAGTAGTCCAGTCCAGTAGTCCAGTCCACCGATTGTATACACCCATTTTGAGAAGTAGCTATGAGATCAGATAATGATTCATTATTGGGTGACAACATGAAATGCTTACAAAATGTGTAGTAAGTCAAGTAGCTATATAGCTACTCTGTCTATACCACTAGAGGATAATATTTATGTCCACACAGCAAATATTAAATATATCATGACTAAACATCCTAGCTCAAAATGGAGATTGTTCTGATAAAGTGAGTTAAGCTAGCTGGTTGTATGTGTGGAGATCAGTACAGTGTGTTGCCATTAGCCAGTATAGCTATAGCTATAGCTATTATGGAACTATACTATTATTTCAAACATGGCCATGATTATGGAATATTTTTGTGCTTAGTAAGTGTTACTAATAGTACAGTTGATTTAGTAAAACTTGCAACAGAGTTTTGGACTTTTGTAGCCAGTGGTTAACCAAACTCTGGCTACATCAATGAAATATGGTAACTGGCACTGGCACTCTTCGCCACACTGGGTCTGTTTCCTGAGGCAGCTGCAGCGTCTGGTAGAGCAGCCTGTGATGCACTTGTAACCACTCAGAAGAAATCATGGACATGATATTTGGAGAAGAGGACAATCAAGGTAATCTGGAGTTGGATGCAAATGAGTTCAATTAGTGTGAAACAGAGCTAGCTAATGGTGGACACGTGCAAACAAATTTTCTGTTTTCTCCTAGGTTATGAAACTTGGTAGTTACAGTCTTTACTCACACTTCCGTTGTAATATCCAATTTAGAGTTGTTCTGTCCAGCCAATGCTGCATAGCATCCTCTTCTGTTCGATCATCTTTGTTTCTAATTGTAGCACATCCACAAAAACTAGTAGTGGTACTTAGGAAAGGCTTAGTCCTGGCATCTAAAACTGGTGATAAAAGATAGAAAGCTTCCTTCAAAGGAGCTACAAACTATCCAAATAATCGTAGCAATAAGCATCACACCAACAGCATCAGCCAAACACGGACACCTTCCACGCGGTCGAATAGCCATTTTTAATAAAATTATGACGTAACCGTGCAAATAAAAGTGTGCATAGATCTAAATTACCGCTGGCGTAACGACTGCTATGGTGGCCGCGCCGAGAAGGGTCATGTCGCTCTGCCGACCTAGCGGCCGCGGGGTCTGACTAAAACACGGACCGGACCGGACCACCGGACCACGATAAACTTTTGCGCACGAAGTCAAAAATGCGCATGCGCGCTTGATTGCAAAGATCTGGGACACAGCCCTGGACTTTGGCCAAAGAGGTACCAAGGCAATACAGTCACTATTCAAAGAAATGACCAGACCTGTGTTTTGGCAGCATCCCATGCAGCCTATGCGAGTCTACTACCCTATGTGAATGAACACATCCAAGGACAAGAGATGACCAAGGAAGATATCGAAAAGACCCTTCCTGGACCTTGCACCTGTTTTCCACCACACCCACCTGACGGGGGCAGTTTTCTTATTTTATCAACATTATGATAATAATAATTTCAATAAATAAATTACAATAGAAATTTATTCCCACCTTTCACGTGACTCCTGAGTACTTGACCAAGGAAGATATCAAAAAGACCCTTCCTGGACCTTCAGAGTCTAGGGTAGATCACTAAGTGAATGATAGGGTACATATGTTGTGTGCTGCAACATAATTATAACAAATCTATATACAGTATGTATATATACTGTATGCAGTAGCTATATAATATGGTTTGCTCAGATCGTAGACTTATACTTATTTTTGATTGCGGAAGAATGCAATAAGAAACTTGAAAATAGTATCTACTGTGTGTCAACTTTTTTTTTATACAAGCTCCTAGCTACTTGGATGTTCTGAAGTTGAATCTTGGATTAAAGTAATTGATAAGATAGGTAACTTAAAACTAATAATTATAGGTGGATATAGCACAGTACAAGAAATTTATCATACCAATATTTTTGGGGTGTCATTGGACTCTCGATTTTGAGAGGGTGTATACAATTAGTGGACTGGACTACTGGACTGGACTACTGGACTGGACTACTGGACTGCCCTTTCACCTGGCACATGCGAAATTATAGAAGTGTAGCTGCGTTTGTTTACCACTAGAAGTGCATATCATCCTGTCAGACACCCAGATACAGGTGGTGACACTGGTGTATGGTAGCTTTGAACCTGTATGTACTTCCTAGGATAGTTTTGTACGGGGAGGGAGGGAAGTGGAATGGAGTGGAGGGTAGAGTTTGCGGCAAACATGCATACCTTCATCTTGTAGCTATAGATTGTATGGCCTTACCATTTTTGTGCAAGACAACAAGTATCATTCAGAGGTATGCAGGATGATATGCACTTCTAGTGGTAAACAAATATAGTGTAACTACCAGTAATTACTGCAATTACTAATATTACATCTTCCCTCATTAGTTCACATGCCAAATTGCAGTAGTTTATAATTGCACTCCTACATCTGAGCATGTGCAGACTAAATGACACTTGTTATCTTGCGCAAAAAATGGTATAAGGCCATACAATCTATAGCTACTAGATGAAGGTATGTTTACCGCTTGTAAAAGCTATTCATATTAGTCTGCACATGCTCAGATGTAGGAGTGTAATTATAAACTATGCATGCAAACTGATGAGGGAAGATGTAATAATATAATTGCAGTATATCATCCTGCATACGTACCTCTGAATGATACTTGTTGTCTTGCACAAAAAATGCATAAGGCCATACAATGAAGGTATGTTTGCTGCTTGTGAAAGCTATTCAAATTTAGTCAAATTCTACCCTCCCTTTCATTCCGCTTCCCTCCCTCCCCATACAAAACTATCACTAGGAAGTACATACAGGTTCAAAGCTACCATACACCAGTGACACCACCTGTATCTGGGTGTCTGACTGGACCACTGGACTGGAGGGAGGGAAGTGGAATGGAGGGGAGGGTAAAAATTTCCAACTAGTAGCAAATTTATTTATTTATGCTAGTTCTTATAAGCAGCAAACATACCTTCAGATTCTATGGCCTTACCATTTTTGTGCAAGACAACAAGTGTCATTCAGAGGTATGCAGGATGATATGTACTTCTAGTGGTAGATAAATTACTAGTGTGCACAGCTACACTTCTATAATTTCACATGTGCTGGGTGAAAGGGCAGTCCAGTAGTCCAGTCCAGTAGTCCAGTCCAGTAGTCCAGTCCACCGATTGTATACACCCATTTTGAGAAGTAGCTATGAGATCAGATAATGATTCATTATTGGGTGACAACATGAAATGCTTACAAAATGTGTAGTAAGTCAAGTAGCTATATAGCTACTCTGTCTATACCACTAGAGGATAATATTTATGTCCACACAGCAAATATTAAATATATCATGACTAAACATCCTAGCTCAAAATGGAGATTGTTCTGATAAAGTGAGTTAAGCTAGCTGGTTGTATGTGTGGAGATCAGTACAGTGTGTTGCCATTAGCCAGTATAGCTATAGCTATAGCTATTATGGAACTATACTATTATTTCAAACATGGCCATGATTATGGAATATTTTTGTGCTTAGTAAGTGTTACTAATAGTACAGTTGATTTAGTAAAACTTGCAACAGAGTTTTGGACTTTTGTAGCCAGTGGTTAACCAAACTCTGGCTACATCAATGAAATATGGTAACCTGTGATAACATTGTAGTAGAAAATTTGTTGCAAGTCTTATTAAATCAACTGTACAAGCTCTAGCTATAATTATGCATATTACTGTTATGATAATAGTATGCACGCTACCAGGCTCTAAACTGGCCACTCACCTTCTCTCAGGTGGGTTGATTTAATAACCATATACTCAGATAACTATTGTTATGGTCTCATTAATTTATCTCATACAGAATGATATTCATTTGAAAAGGAAACAGATACAATTAGAAATTGCAAGATTTTGATTTAATAATAATATTAACTAGTTCAGCAAGTGTGTGACTGTAGCTAGCTACGTAGGCTAAGTGTTACAGAAGCAACTTTATTAGTGGTCCATGGTCTGTGATTTTGTCAACCCCACCTGGCCGTGGCAATTCCAATTCAATTCAAGTTTGAATAAGCCGCAGGAGCACAAACAGGTAGGAGTGAAATAAAAATGAGAAAACTGCCCCCGTCAGGTGGGTGTGGTGGAAAACAGTGCAATGATAGGTGCAAGGTCCAGGAAGGGTCTTTTCGATATCTTCCTTGGTCATCTCTTGTCCTTGGATGTGTTCATTCACATAGGGTAGTAGACTCGCATAGGCTGCATGGGATGCTGCCAAAACACAGGTCTGGTCATTTCTTTGAATAGTGACTGTATTGCCTTGGTACCTCTTTGGCCAAAGTCCAGGGCTGTGTCCCAGATCTTTGCAATCAAGCGCGCATGCGCATTTTCGACTTCGTGCGCAAAAGTTTATCGTGGTCCGGTGGTCCGGTCCGGTCCGTGTTTTAGTCAGACCCGCGGCCGCGCGGTACTTGAGCGGCCGATCGGCCGATCGAGCGGTGACGGCTAATTGGAGAGAAATTTTTAAATATTGCAACCACGTGTTCACAATCAGCTCGCTTTATGCTGTATTGATGGCAGACTCACACTCTCCTGGATCACTGCTACTAGAGATGAGCCAGGTGCTACACGACAAGGCAAAATCATTAAAAGCTTTTAAGTCAAAGAAAGTCAGGTCTGTTGGCTCGGATGACACTTCTGAAGACGAGAGAGAAGGTCAGTTATATAGCTAGTTGTGGGGAAGGTTTTACTTTAAAATGAAGGTGTGTACTTTACAGATATACTTGTTAGAGCACACAAACTACAAAAAAAATTGAAGTCTAAACCTAAAATTGGCAATGACATTGTGCTAGTAAGTGAGGTACTGGAAAGAAGTTGCATTGATATGAATGTTGTTATTTCAATGTAGATAGCTATATGTAAGATGCAAGAAGGTCGACAGGGTGTATATAGTAAAGCCAAGTCCCCTTACATTGAAATGAGTGTCAGGCGGAGTGACTGCTATAAGGCGGTTACCAAAAAAGCCGCAAAAAAGTGCCATCTAGTTTACCATGGAAGCAACTCTCTCTCTCTTTTTAAATTGAATGGAGCACGTATTTTGGATGAGGAAATCACTGTAGGTGGCAAAACTAAACCGTGGACAATGGGCAATTATATACTTCTAATGAAAAAGTCGCCAAATAATATAAAGTTGGGTGTTGGTTGCATTACACCGGACGATGATAGTGATGACAAGGTTAGTACCTTGGTCCTGCTGCATGGTATAATTCTGTAGTGCATAGAATAAAGGGCTTTGTATCAATACTATAAAATTTCTCTATGCTTAGCTACTGCAAATTTAATTTTTTTAGGAATCTGATGATGAAGCAAGTAATGGTGCATCTGGTATGCTGCATGTGAATCTTTTTTTTTTTATGTCAATTATTATGTAGGTCATAGGTTTATGATTAGTTTTCTGTGGGGATTTATTGTAGCAGCTGATAATCAATTAAGTTGCTATTAATGATTATTGTGTAGTTTCAGAAGTGCACTATGAGACCTGTGGTGATGAAAAGTTGACTGGTAAAGCTAAGTTTTTTCTTATTCAAGTTATCAGATTGTTACCAACCTTTAGTTCTTTATACTCCTGTATTAATGGATGGAGACAGGAGGTTTATAAAGCCTGTTGATAGGAAATTCTTAGGCCAGCTTGGTGTGTATCAGCCTGAAAATGATGGTTACCAAGTAGCATCCTTTCATAAAGGTATTTGAGGGCATAATATGTAGTATCTTGGATCATAATTTTACTGGCTTTAGGAAATGAGATAATATTAAGTCCTTTCGTGGATACTGCTGATAATGTATTAATTGCAATAATGGTAAACTTACCTGCTCCTTTAAGTTGTCTTGATGAAGGTTTGTGTGTCTGTGTAGCTAAGTCTGTGAACTTCATTTGTTATGGACATTTCTAGAATTTTTCATACGGTGTGAAAGTCCAGCACTAGTGATTGTTGAAAACTTCCTTGATGCAGTGACACTATATTGTGTATCATCTACACATGCTGGCTCACAGTATACTTGGTCTACCATAGTTGGAGAGCCTATGGAATTCCCCTCAACCCCTGTTATTTATGTGAATAAAGGGGGTCTATACCAATGTATTGTCAAGTTCAAAGAAAAGGAAATCAAAGGGAAATTAGTGACTGTTCGTGTTGATGTTGGTATGTTGTGTGATTATACTGCAGAAGTATTATTCAATTAAGTGATGCTCTTGCTTTTTAGCATCTCCTCAATCTTCCAGTACTGAAAAAAGACACCATGTGCATGATGGCCCCCCTTCCAGCGGAGAGCACCTGAGGGGAACTCCCCAACAGGGTCCCAGTGTTAGTGTCAGTGCAGATTCTGCTGTGTCCAGTGCTGGATCGAGTTATGTGGCTTCCACAAAAGTGTCAGTTCCTTCCACAAAGGTGCCAATCTTAGCCACTCAAGCACCTTGCACTTCCAGTCTAGACTCCTGTCAAGGTGCACAAGTTATTTATGTTTATATGTAATTACTTCCATTGGATAACTGTGTAGTCCTGCATTTCTCAGAGAGCGAGATTTCTAGTGCAACAAGTGGTTATGCACAAGAGAGATTGTTGGGCAGTGGAGGGTTTGGTGTTGTCTATAAAGGTATCCTCAATGGTTCATATGTTGCCATCAAGAAATTAACTGAGGTAATTCTAATAGTTATAATAATAGTGCTTTCAATTGGTCACTTTCAGGATGGTGCATTAGCTCTTGCTGGTGGTCAGGAAAAGAGGTTACCAGATTCATTCACTCTCTCTGGCCTACTTGCCAGTGAAATCAGAGCCCTGACGAGGTATAGATAATAATGCCATAGATACATAGTTTAAATTTTGGTAGTTACTGCTTACAGATGCCGCCATCGCAATTTAGTGGACTTGATGGGATTTTGCCTTTCTCCTCCTATGTTGGTATATGAATATATGGAGCAGGGAAATCTTTATGATCAAATTTTTAACAAGGTATAGTATATTATTTTTCAAAGTCATAGATTTGAAGCTAATTTAATCACTACAGAAAGCTCCTCCCTTAACCTGGCGACAAAGATCTGTGATTTTGAAGGATGTCTGTCGTGGTTTGTTATGGCTTCATGGTGCCAATCCCCAAGTAGTTCATGGAGATATTAAAGCGTATGTGGACTCTATTACTCATTGTAATATTGCATTCATATTCTCTATCCAGGGCCAATATACTCCTGGATCAGCATTTGACTGCAAAACTGGGGGACTTTGGTTTCACCAGAGAATTTCCTCAGGTCATTGGAGGGCGAACCATGATAACTGCACCAGTAGTGGCCAAGTCATTGGGGTACTGCCCTCCAGAAATGGATACTTGCCACTTATCACCAAAGAGTGATGTTTTTTCTTATGGTGTTGTGAGTTAATAATGAAAATAGCTTATTATTATACATGCATTCTTATTCATTTAGGTAGCTCTGGAAACATTTAGTGGACAGGAAGCCTATGACAAGGGAAGGGTTGATCCACTTCTGGTAAGTCCATCTTATCCCATTTCTGTTCAAATATGCACAATAGTAGTTAGGTGGACAGGAATTCTGTTTATTTGTGTTCTGGTACTTAGTCTAAACATACAATAATTATGCTAAGGCTCACCCCACAATGCAAAAAAATAATTTTGTCCAGACCGAGCATCTTGATGAAGCCAGAAAGAGTGTGAATGGGTACAAGAGCGTGGCTGATCCAAAGGCTGGTGAGCTGCCACATTACCTGCTTCTTCTCTATTATAAAATTATAGAGCAGAGCCTCTTGAAACACAGCAAACGTCCTTCATCTAAAATGGTAAACCTTTGTACTCTGTTCTAGATAATAATAATAATTTCAATTATTGTAGTTGATGCAGTGGTGGTGTGAAACAAACTTCTAGTATCTCTACCATTATAAAACTCTTTCAAAACAGAATTCTGTATCAGATTCATCATAAACTTTGTGTTGTAAGAAATTTAGAATAAATCATCTGCTACCAAAGTTCAATGTGGTGAACTAGTTTGATATAAACATTCTGACAGTTATTGTGAGTGATATCACCCTCACTCAAGTGCAATTCAGTCTCCAGAGCCCTTCTTGCAACAGTCCTAAAGAAATTTGGACACAGCAATGGTGCAGGCTTTGACTCTAGCATACTCTCTGCCCACAGGCTACAATCAATGGATTGTAGCTGGTCTTCTGAGCCTTGAAACAAAACATGGTTACCAATGAAACTAAACTCAAAGCAGCAGACATACCATACAAGTCTGGCATATCATAGATGTCAATGGGACGGCCATGTGGAGTGTCTACAGTATGATTCTTTCTTATAGGATGATTATTCCAATCTCTGACGAAAGCCTCCAAATCTTTATGTAAAAGGTTTCCAAACACATAACCCAAGGTATATCTGGAGTTCAAAAGTGAGACCCAGCTATAGAAAAGACATCTGCATTATCAACCTGTGAATATTATTGTTCTTGTCGAATAGTCCATCTGTCAGAAGGTCCTTGATCATAAACAAGACAATCAACAAAAGATCTCCCACTAACTAACTCATATACCTACCCTGCACAATGTTATCCACCAATCTGTTTTAAATCTCCTCAACTGGGCCCAAAGAGACTCAATTCTCTAATAAGATACTGTGATTACTATGTGGAAACTTTTGTAATAATTATTAACTTGCAGTATTAGATGTTGAAGGTCCATATATAAAACTCTTACAACCAGCCAGTGAATCATTATGGTTCATTCGGAATGCTAAGTGAACTTTAGCAAGTTTGCAATTCTCAGTTCCGCAATCACATCGCACAACTTTAGGACAGCCTAGTCAAATACAGCTAGTTTATTCATGCAACCAAGCATTTGTACCTTAATATACCTCCACAGCTCTCCACACATTCTAAATAATATCGTGAAATCACCCTCGGGTCTCGATTTGTCGAGGACAGTTTCAGCCATAAAATCTTCCTAGAAAACCTAATGGATACATGAACTGTAGCTACCAAGACTACTAAGTAAACAAGCATCAAAACATACCCATCGATGCAACCGTGAATGGAGAGTCCATACGGAGTGAGCTTATCATAACCATCAACATGCCATAATTGATCAGGTCCCTAATTATAACAGCTATACCTTTAATAATCCATACAATGATTATGGCTAGCTCGTTAACCTTGCACTTATATGATCTTCTTTTCAGGCGCCTGCTCTTCCTCTGCTCTACTCCCTCTGGATCCAATTGTCTCAGCAGCTGCATAACTGTATCTCTATGATCAATAATTGCTAGATTCTATGAGGTTCTTTAATTAAAGGAAGTAGTTATAAACCTTCTCAATATTATCTTATATTTAGTCCTGAGTATCCTCCACAATGCTCGATAGCCACACAACTTATCAGGTGACCGCAATAGAAACTAGAACATGTACACATAACCATTTCATTTTAACACAACTTTACACCAATAATATTCATAAGAACTTGTATTAGAGCTTTAAGAGTATCTTCTGGTGGATCAGTAGTGCGTCTCTTAAGCCCTAGCTTTCGAAACTGCCGCTTTAACCAGGACATACTGTAAGTGGGAAAATGCAAACTCAATACATAGCAGGCAGTGGTTGTGTGCCGTTTATGCTCTCCTTTAGTGTGCCACTTCATCAAGGATCTAGAACCCCATCTATGTCTATGATAAGCTAGTGCTTGTATGACTATGGCTGCTTCATCTATATGACATGCCATACCTTTTTGTGACTCCATGTACCAAACATAATCTTTCAAGAATTACTTTGTACGGCCTTCCAGTATAAAAATATTCGATTAGGACTTCTGGGTAGGAAATAAACTACCATATCTAATCTAGAAGTCGCCTGCAAACATAGCCTTACCATCTGTTACAGCAGCATTCATTATGCATATGATAAGCATACAGACACCGTCGCATCTATTAATGGTCGCATGCGCAGTTTTTTAAAATTTCTCTCCAATTAGCCGTCACCGCTCGATCGGCCGATCGGCCGCTCAAGTACCGCGCGGCCGCTAAGTCGGCAGAGCGACATGACCCTTCTCGGCCACCGTACGGCTCGTTGTAGCATAGATACTATAACCTCCGGACACGGGATTGGAAACGGGCTCACGTGCGCCTATGACAACCATTGAATTGCTTGCGTGCACTCCGCGTTGTAATTTTTGTTGACCGCACATAAAAAGAGAATAAAGACATCGCTCTGAAACGGATGAATAGAGCGAGCCAGTAAGAAAACAGTTTTGTCTAATACTTTATACTACTCATTTTGATACTTAAAACAAAACTTTAAACCCTAGTTCATTGATATGGCTAGTTTTTGCCGTGGTTGGTCAATTCCTGGAGAAGAAAACTGTGTGAAAGGTTTTCTGTGTTGAATTAAGCTATTTTGCATTAAATTTTCCACCAAATGGTATACATAGAGATAAAGTTTGTTATAGGATGCTTTTTTTTCTAAGACTTAAATATTACTGGAAAAAAATCTGGGTTTTGTAAGTTCAGGAGGCCATTAATGTGTGTAATTGTGTGCTCAATTTACCAGTCTGGGAGAAGTTTACTATGAAAAATAACCAGTTGATGTTGTAGCAAAATAAAAGTAGTTTTGCATGTGCATAGTTAGAGTAGTTGACTTTTAGTGTAGGCCTTAAGTTACACATCATAATTATGCTAGCTATAACCATAAACTTTAAAAATCCAATTTGGTCAACTCTGAACTGAATGCATGGATACTCCTACCTGTGACGATTTTTATCATTACATTTATATATAGTGGCTAAAAGAAGAGTTTCTTGTCTATTCTTGTTTATTTGGATGGAGCATAAAAGCAAGGAAAGGCTTTTCCAAAGTTGAGAAAAAGAAAATGCTCCTTAGCCCTGAGACCTTGCTGGGTTTGAAAATGACAGGTAGCTAGAGCTTCTTGTTAGCTTGCTAATATTCCTTGTTATAGTATTATCATTTATGGAATATTCTGTTTTCCATTGATGGAGTGAAAAAAAAATTGAGTGAGCACCTTCTGAAAAGTTTTTTGGGTGCCAGCGACAAAGAGGTGGAACTCATGATAATCCCAGTGTTGAGGAATTTATCAACAACACTCAAGCACTATGGGTGATTAATACATTTTGCAGAGGTCCAGTTAGAGGCAATTGCAGGGCTCACAGTTCCAAGCCTGATTTTGAAAAAGAAAATGCAAAGCAGAGAATGATTTCCAAACATGAATGAATCATTATAACAGAAAAAAAAAGCATGCTGCATGAATTCTTGATTATTGGTGATGAGGACTTTGCGCAGTCCTTTAGAACATTGGAGGGACTTTTTCAACCCCTGCTTAAAGTTTCAACCACGCAATTCACTCATCTTGATCCACCCTTCAATGATCATTTTCAGCAACTCCTTCCCAATTTCGACATTCATATCCAGTGCAACTATAATATATAGACCAATTCATTCATCTCTCATTACTTCTTCCATGATTTCATCTTTTTTCCACATGATATTTCTCTAGCATCATCTATATATATAGATCTAATACAAAATACAAGCCACTTCTGTTCACATTGAGGATCCAGTTGCTGAAGATTTGGACTGCTGCTTCTTCTATAGCTAGCTCGTTCCTCTAAACTCAATAACCACTCCATACATATTTTTTCACCATGGACTCTGTCCTTCACAGTTCTATAAATGTATCAAAATGGACATGCTGCTGTAACAGTAGATCCCCCATCATGTTCACCTAAAAAACCTATCAGATGATATTCTGGAAGATGGGAAATCCACCATATTTTTGTGATGACACCAAGAATTTCTTCCACATTAAGATGAATTCATCCAATGAATAAATGCTATAATGGTAAACCCCCACCTTTGTTTACAGCTGACTTTAAATAGTCAGAGCTGTTTCAAGTTTGCTATGGATTAAAGCAAAACTTGAAAGCTAACATTCATTCCTGCAGTCCAGGCACCATGCATATAACTCTCTTGCAGTTTGCAGAGATGCAGAAGCGTTTGATGAAGGAAGTTTAAACCTTTTACTGCCTGAATGTATCTCAGACTCATTGAGAGGGGCCTAAAAAGTGAATTACATAGCTATAATAGCTGGATTTAAGGTTACAATCTTTGCTTACTTGTATTTCTCCTATAGCTTCAGCCATTATCGAAATACTTGCCTCAGCTATACTGTTTGGCAACGTCTTTGCTGACTCAGCAAACAACGCGGATTGTATCCTAAAATCTCGCGCGAACCACTCGTTTCCAATCCCGTGTCCGGAGGTTATAGTATCTATGGTTGTAGGCGAGCCCCGCGAGAGCTTTACGCGCATGCTCACAAATTGTCTTGGTTCCCTCGCGATCGCGCGGCCCCTGACATCGACAGTAATGAGTACTAGTGCCAGAGAAACTCTTCAAGTATTTTCCACTCCAGGCCAAGTTCAAGTAAGTATAGATAGCTAGCTAAAGACAGCTGTCGATATCAGGGGCCGGGGCGCCACTCATAAATTGTCATGGTTACCCCCGGCCCCTAACATCGACAGCTGTCTTTAGCTAGCTATCTATGAACTTGGCCTGGAGTAGGAAGTACTAGAAGAGTTACTCTGGCGCTAGTACTCATCATAATAAGCACTGTCGATGCAGTCAAACCGCACACGTAATTTTTCGGGCCACCAAAGCATACACCTACAAATTGTGAATGTGGAGCAAGCTTTTCAGTTGATCATGCTCTATCCTGCAAGAGAAGGGATTTTCCAATTCTGCGCCACAATGAAATAAGAGATCTAACTGCAAACCTTCTAACAGGTCTGTCATGAAGTCAGTACTGAGCCTGACCTACAGTCCATCACAAACGAAAACTTTAACCTGAAGTCTACAAACACTCAAGATGGCGCACGACTTGATATAGCAATGAGTGGCTTTTGGGGAAGCCGGCATGAAAGAACTTTCTGTGATGTCAGAGTGTTCAACCCCCACGCTCCATCAAATTGCACTACCACCATATCGGCATGCTACAGGAAACACGAGCGAGAAAAGAAAAACTGTTATGAAAGGAGAATACGAGAGGTGGAACACTCTTCATTTACTCCTTTGGTCTTCTCGGCATCTGGTGGTATGGCATGTGGCGCAAAGATCTTCTACGGAAGACTGGCAACCCTTCTAGCTAACAAATGGGACAATCCTTATAGCTGCACATTGTCTTGGCTGAGATGCAGGCTTACGTTCTCCCTCTTACGATCAGCAATCAGATGTATCAGGGAAGCCCGCTCACATCAAGGTTATGCCATCAGGAATTCCCCAGTAGCCCTCATCAAATCCGAAGCTGGCTTTCTAGTGGAGGACAATTAACTATTTAACACACCCACAACCCACTCTCTTTTATTACTTTGTAACCGTTGTATTTGAAAATTAATTTGTTTTGGAGTGTAAAAAAAATAAAATAATAAAAAAAATAATTTTCCACTCACATGGGCGGTCCTCTAAAATTTTGCACGTTTTGGGAAGAAGCAGCTGGATGTAGGAGAGCAGGTTTTTGAGTTTTGAGTGATACGTTCGAGTCTGCTGTAGTTTTAAATATATTTTACCTGTAACCAAGGCTTACAGCAAGTGAACAATGGAGGATTTGGAGCACTACACACAAAAATCGCTTCTGTTTTTGACTTTTGAGGTTTGTATACGGGCAGAAAATGGCTCATGTCTTCAATCATTATCGCTATTTACTCTGCAAGTAAGTCTGGGACACAGCTTTTTGAAAATTTATTATATTCTAGCATGATGTTAGGTTGGGTTACTATGAAGCTTGTGGTTGTAGGCACTTTAAGACAGGAATGGCCCTTGTTTTAGTAAGCTATAAGGTATGATTTTGACTACTATGGCTAGCTAGGTGAGTGGGGATTATAATCCAAGTCAGGAAAGGAGATAATAGCTATCTCTTCTATTTCAAAGTCATCAGACGTCGACTCGTCTGAATTTGAACTTTTATAGCAAAATGGTTTTTATAGCAGCTTGAACAAATTTCATCATCCTCTGAAAGTAACTCAGAATCATTACTTTAGTATGTGGGTGGAGAACCTGATTCACTAGATTGGGCTGTGCCTGGTTAATGGTCCATCGTAACCCCACCCTTTTTCTCTCAATCATAACCCCTGCCCAATGTGCTAAAATTTTGGCATAGGGTTGTGGCCAGCAACTAGTGCACCGTACTTATCCTTATTGTCGTTGCCACCAACGACTTCTTTGACTGCCTATCCATTGAGGAGTTTTATCTTGGTAAATATTTTCTTTTCACTGTTTTCCCGCCTTTTAGCTAATTGGTTTGCCTACTTTCTTTCCTTTCTTTCGGATAAGTTTGGGGGTATTTTGGGTCCAGTGATATTGGGCCCATTGGTCTTACCAGCCACAACCCGAAGTCACGTCTAACGACGGAATAAGGTATTGGCAACAACGTCATCACATGTGGGCTAGGTATGATTCCCTCCAAGGGTGGGTGGGTGGGATAAAGAACTGCACTTGCCCATTCCAGTAATGATAGCTACTGCTGTCCTGCTTTCGTGCACTTTTTTCAACCCCTCTGCGCATGCCCAGTGATTGACCAATCTCTGCTTTGTGCAGTAGCTACTGGCCCCTCCCCATACTCTTCCCATTAACTAAATCTGTGGGATTAAACTTCATTAAAGCAGGTGCCAGTTTTGGCTCGAGCACCACAGCTGCACATGACCTGGGGGTGTTCAACTGATTGTACAGTTGACTATAATGTTTTATTTTTTTTTTTTTTGCATAGGTGATTGGAAGATACATGCAGTGTGTCTTGGAGTTCACTTAAACTTGATCCGTTTCGAGTCTGAACGACAGTATGGAAACATGCAATGAGGTCTATCGGTAAGATGTTTCGTGGGAATCACTAATTTCTTCATGAAACCTGGTGGGTGTGTACTTTTGGCTTCTTTGTAATGTGCTTTGCATATGCAGCTGTCATGATCAGGCTCATTGTCCCAATGTTTTTATTCTCGTTCTGCATCTCCCAGTGTAAGTATGGGGGGTTATATCTTCCACACCTTTCAGGATGATATATGGAGCTCATGTACTTTTTACTCATCATGCATGTATCTGTTTAAAAAATATCAATTTGATAGGTGTGGTCAATTGAACTTCCATGGAAATTTCTTACTTATAGCTAAAGCACTCTTGTAGACAGCGTTGTTAGAAGCTTTGCAGGCTCAACTGTGATAATATATTATAGTCAACAGCATGCAGCATGGTTTATCATGCCCTAATACATTTTCCCTATGGTATTTTGCCACTCAATAAAATAAATATCTGAAGAAGTCAGAAATTTCGATGGATGTTCAATTGACCCCACCTATCGAATAACCTCTATATTAACAGTAGAAAATTTGATCTTCTCCCCATGCCAAAAATATCAAGGCCCAAGTAACTAGCTATTAATGTTCACCTTTCCCCCTTCTCCACAGATGTTGGAATCCAAGTCAGACTGCTAAAAACTGGTCAACTGGTGTGGCTACAGACATTATTAGCCATAGAGTGTGCTTACTTAGCTAGTATTAATAATTATTTTCCTTTCAATAATGATGAATGTATCATTACAATTAAGTCTAATATTTTCATTCCTTGGCTACTGGGACACAAAAAAAGGATGGATGTTTTACATCAGTAGAGCTTCTGGAAGCCATTCATGATAAGTTTATACTCCACATACCTTTAAGACGCATTTGGCCCTCGTTTGTGTAGACCTAGCTACTACAGAAGCATACTTCGGGTTGTAACTACAACCACGAAGTTATTTTAGTCACAAAATTTTACGGAGTTGTAGTCTTGTGCCATGGCAACCATACAGCCAAATTTTAAGTACAGTATAGCTAGTATGCATGCGGTAGAAATTTTTTGCTAATCGTGAAAAATGTGCGATTTGATAATGGTGCACGCGTGCGTTTTGACTAGTCTCGCGTGGCCAGTCCCTTTACCAACTGCAGCACGGATGTATTACATCATCCGCACGCAGAAGGAAGGGTCTGGTGTCAGCGTGTACTGGCTTTCGTTGCATTCCCCAGGAATGTGAACTTCAATACTTAGTGTGTATTGCTTATGGGAGTGTGGTTTTATTATCACATTAATAATATTCACGCGCACCGATAACTTAGGCGATTCCGGCCGGGCTATTTTTTCAGCAGGCGTAGAATGAAGCGATGGCTTCTTTGCAAGACAGTGCATCTGCAGATGTAAAATGTATAGTAGCTAGGCTTGAAGTTGAAGAAAGAATAAGAGGAGAGTGTGTTTCAGCTGATCAGTGGCAAGGATGTATTTGTGTGCCTGCCAACAGGCTGTACTTGACCTGCTCCGATTGGTACAGAAGAAGTCTATCATTTTGGTCGTATCACCACTTAGTGCCTTGATGAAAGACCAGGTAGCTTCTATTTCTGGGATGGGTATTACTGCAACTTATATAACAGACCAGCAGTCAGCAACTCCAACAATAAGAATGAAGATAGAAAATGGGGATTTCCAGATAATTTTTATCAGCCCTGAATCACTGTTCTGTGGCACACAGTGGAGGAGGTTGCTGTGCACTGATGTGTATAGGAAGAACCTGGTGGCTTACATATACTCTCCTACTTCTAGGTGTAAGGATATAAGTCTGTGGCCTTGAAGGATAGAATATTTTGGCCTGGAGATATTATACAGTTAATCTATAAGTACTGCTGTACTATATCAGCTCACCGTAAGAGCTGGTGATTTGCTTGGACTACATTGAGGAACTATGGGTGCTGGTGAAGCACCATCGGTTGCTACAATGCCTGGTTCCACTTGTGCTGACTGAAACTTAGGAAGAATGGCCAGTGCACTCTGCAAATTGTTGGTCAGTGTTTGCAGGCGGTCACTACAAGATCTGCAAACGTATCCAGTGTGCAACTTGGTGCAGTCCACTTCAGGAAACCTGGACATCAGAGCAGTAAGGCATTCCAGTGCACTTGATATGCCAGGACTTGACAAGGGTCTCCTTCTCTTCTTCTCATTGGCACTGGCCACAGACTTTCCACAGCAAAAACAATTTTCCATAGCTAAGCAGCCAGATGCAATAATAATAGCGCGCAGTTTACTCTTATGGTTTTGTGGTGTGAACGTGGGTGTAAATTGCATTCCACTGCAACGAGAGCCAGTACACGCTGACACCAGACCCTTCCTTCTGCGTGCGGATGATGTATTAACATTCCACTGACATAAGGTTGACCTATTGATCTTGAGCTCAGCTCCTTCGATAACTACTATATCCCCTCAGCTCCTTCATCTAACTGAGATAACTACTATAATACCCTCATTAGATCCACATGTGAACTCCCTCATACTATACCACTAATACACCCAACATGTCACCCAACCCACTGTTCCATCACATTCTCTTCATCTGATCAGTTCTGTGCATCCTAGTCACACTAGCTGCACACCTGCTCTTATAATACTCACTGAGATAACTACCTACTGAGATAACCTATATTATACCCTCATGTGAACTGCCTCATACATCTCAGATGACATCACCACACTCCCCTACAGTCACTCTTCATCTCATTCATATAAGTATTTAATAGGATTATTATCATGATAATTATTGTGATTATGATTATGGTGGTGATCAGAAACAGCTAATAATGATAATTATTGTAATCTATGAAAGTCTCTAAAGCAAGGAATTTTACACAGTCGTTTCCTGCAGATGGAACAGGCGTAGGATGTAAATCGAACTCGTTTCGCCCTCTTGATTAAGCACTGTTCACACCTACCCCGCGGCAAGCCAGCGTCAGTGGACTTAACCAGACTACATTCAACACTGACATCATCCATTGCACCACCACTACTACTACTACTACTAGAAGGAGACCTTTCCCTATACCTCTTATCCTTTAACAGAAGGCGAACCAAATCCAATCTAAAATCCAGCAGCTTACATGCTTTCACTCTATAATACTTACAATTATGCTTGTACAAAATAAAGGCATTATCTACTGCATAGTCAAGGAACTGGAAAAAGGCACGCAACCAATACCTCTTAGATTTCTTATCATAACCATAACTCTTTCTAAGCTGACTAAGGCGATCAACTCCACCCATGTACTTATTATAGGCCGGCAATAGTGGGGGGACTGACTGATACCCTATTCTACCACCTCTCTGAACCCGTGGCACTTCATCCTCCATATGCTCAGGAAACACATTACTCACAAAGGACACACCACCTTACGATCATTAAAAACATAGTAACACACATCTCCCACTCTCTCTACAACATAGCTTCCCCTAGGAGGCTTAACACCCTTCAAATTTGCAGGAAATCCTAATGCTCTCTGTTTGATGGTTCCAACATAATAAATCTTATCCTTAGCCAACGATTCCACAAGAGGCCCACTGGAAAAAAAGTTATCACAATAAACAACATGATTCATATCTACAAAGGGTCTAAGGAGATCTGTGACCACTCTCATAACCATACCCTTCTCTGCTTCCCGCTCGCCAGTTACCGGGTTGATAGGTTTTCCCTCATACACTTGAAAAGTGCAGAGGTATCCACAACAGGAACAACAACAACAACACCAAATCTTAAATCCCTTCTTTATTGGCTTCTTGGGCATCACCACTTTACCCTTCGCACGACCCTTATACTTAATCATGGCTTCATCAACCGCCAGCTCTTGGCCAGGACTATAATTCAAGAAAAATTTATCACCAAGTGTATCTAACAGTGGCTTAATTTTACGGGTCAGGCTGCTACCACCAGGAGGAAGGGCCACATCATCCACCAAATGCAAATTGGACCTAATATCCCAGAATCTAGTCCTAGATATACACCTCTGGATTCCCTCTACTCCCAATAACTTATCCTTACTCCATGCATCATTAATTCTGGGCAGGCGGTGTATCCCCATCACTAGTTGAACCCCAAGGAAAGCCAAGAATTCACTCTTAGTAATATCAACCCATCCTGACCGATTCTTCCTCCCGGCATACCTATTGCTCTCTGTCACAATCAAATCATTCAAGGAATCTGGCCACAATAAACTCAAATAATCTAATGGGGTATGCTCTGCAGGGTCCAGATGCTGATAAGGGCCAATAACACCACAATACCTATACTTAGGATAACGACCAGAGGTGAGAGACAGGCCAAGTCCAATGATACTAGCTAACCGCCGACGCTTGGGGGTAGGTAGTACACCATCTAGGTCTTCTTCTTCTTCTTCTTTATCATCATCATCATCATCATCTTCTTCTTCTTCTTCTTCTTCTTCTTCTTCCAAACTGTTGTCATCATCACTAGAAAGTTCTACAAAAAAATATCACATGATAATACCACACCCCTCTATGCCCCTCCCCTATAGCTGTATGGTTTCATAAGACAGCCACACCCCTTAATGAAGGACAACCCTTTGTACTGCAGAAAGCCACACCCCTTTCCCAGCTTAATTAAGGCCAAAAACAGCAAACAGCCACACCCATCTTATGGCTGAATTTAAACAGTTCTACGACTTCATTAAGGGTAATTAAGGGCAATTAAACAGAAATACCCACCTTGCGGCTTCATTAAGGACCAAAGCCACAGCAGTCATGCGGCTTCATTAAGGGACGTAAATAGCCACACCCACCCTGTGGGTTCATTAAGCAGTCACACCCACTCTCTGGCGTCATTAAGGGCAATTAAACAGTCATGCAGCTTCATTACTGAAGCCACAGGGTGGGTGTGGCCATTTACGTCCCTTAATGAAGCTGCATGACTGTTTAATTGCTCCTTAATTAAGCCACAGGGTGGGTGCGGCCGTTTAATTGTCCTTAATGAAGCCACAGGGTGGGTGTGGCTGTTTAATCGTCCTTAATGAAGCCACAGACTGGGTGTGGTTATTTAATTGCCCTTAATGAAGCCGCATGACTGTTTAATTGCTCCTTAATTAAGCCACAGGGTGGGTGTGGCCGTTTAATTGCCCTTAATGAAGCCACAGGGTGGGTGTGGCTGTTTAATCGTCCTTAGTGAAGCCACAGACTGGGTGTGGTTGTTTAATTGCCCTTAATGAAGCCGCATGACTGTTTAATTGCTCCTTAATTAAGCCACAGGGTGGGTGAGGCCGTTTAATCGCCCTTAATGAAGCCACAGGGTGGGTGTGGCTGTTTAATGAAGCTGAATGACTGTTTAATTGCTCCTTAATTAAGCCACATAAATGAAGCCACAGGGTGGGTGTGGCCGTTTAATTGCCCGTTTAATCGCCCTTAATGAAGCCACAGGGTGGGTGTGGCTGTTTAATCGCCCTGAAGCTGAATGACTGTTTAATTGCTCCTTAATTAAGCCACAAATAAAGCCACAGGGTGGGTGTGGCCATTTAATTGCCCTTAATGAAGCCACAGGGTGGGTGTGGCTGTTTAATCGCCCTTAATGAAGCCGCATGACTGTTTAATTGCTCCTTAATTGAGTGGGTGTGTCTGTTTAAGGGCAATTAAAGTCGTGCAGCTTGATTAAGGGCGATTAAACAGCCACACCCACTCTATGGCTTCATTAAGAGCAAATAGACAACCACACCCACTTCATTAAACAGCCACACCCATCCTACAACTTCGTAGGAGCAATCAGACAGTCCTGTGGCTTTATCAAGGGCAATTGAATGGCCGCACCCATCCTACGGCTTCACTGAGGACATTAAAAGCAGCCACACCCATCCCCACAGCTCAATATAAAGGCCACACCCCTCAAATAAGCTCCCATGCACCCTTCACAGAGGTCACAGTTCTAGTTACAGGGCTAGTTACAGGGCTCGCAGTAACACTCTAGTATTGTCCGGACATGATTATCTAATAGCAATTTAAGAGTATAACATGAATAAATTGACTGGAAAATGTCCTGTGACTGACTGTTATTGTGAGCACTGTAATAGTTAGCTACAGTTCAAACTTTGGTGGACAAGACTTCCTTACCGTTGTACGGGCTCCACTCGTCACTTGGGTGACCCAGCTCCTGCCTGTCAGCCTCGCACAGCTCCATCTTTAACCCTTTACCTTCAGTAGTGCTGTCTTCTTCTCTCGAGAAAGGATCGACACACCAGTGGCAAATTGGACGGCCAATCTTACGTCATCGATGCTCCCCATGGCAACCTGACTTGCAGCTCGAGCTGCACAAGCCACTCCTTTCCTTAAAAAAAAAAAAAAAAAAAAAAAAAAAAAAGTGATGAAAGCAAACATCAAAGCTTCTTCAAAGCAAAAGCACTTGAATCAAAGCGCTTATCGATCTTTCTATTGTTCACTGAGATCTCTATTTACTGATAGTGCCGACATGCCGACAATGAATATTCATCAGCAGGATATTTCCCGTTTTTCTCCCGGATAACTGGATGTGCAAAAATGCACGGTTTTGGAAGCCAAAGGGATACATCCGTGCTGCAGTTGGTAAAGGGTCTGGCCACGCGAGACTACGTTTTGACTGGATGTACGTACGTACGTACGTCAGGGGGCAGGGGCCGAGCTAAGACTATTTGTGAGCATGCGCGTGGCGCTCTCGCGGTGTTATCAAAATCGCGGAAAAATCAGCGCATGTGCAGACAGTGGCAACCAGGCAGGCCAGGCTCTCTTTTCCTTCCCCCTCCCCCCTTCCTGAGAGCCTGAAGCGAGGCTAAAATAAACTGTAACCATGATGAATGGGACTGGGAGAGTGGAGGTGTGCTTTTCAGGAGAATGGATATCAGTGTGCGATTCCATGTGGGATTTTTTGAGTGCAGATGTGACATGCAGGCAACTAGGTCTTTTAGGAATTGCTCCATGTAGCTAAGCAGACCACGTACAGTTTTAAGGTGCCAGAGACTGAGTTGCTTGGTGAAGCAATCTCCGTTCATGCCTGCCACATGTAACATTATTTATCCACATTCCTCCTGTCCCACTACCAAAAAAAAAAAAAAAAAAAAAAAAAAAAAAAAAAAAGAGTGAGAATCAATAGCAATCAATGATGCTCCATCACCATCACCTAATATAAGGCACAACAAACATATAAAGGCACCTGCAACATGAGAATAGAATTTCAGGGGAAGATATGAGCATAACTGGATAAAGTATCAGCAGTTTTCTCCTAGCGCTTCTTCACACTGCCGCCATGCTGATAGCTAATTAGAAAGGAATACAAGCAATATTATTTTTAGTACTTTTCAAAGTTACCAAGCAAAGTGGGTGAGCCACACATTGACAGCAAAAATAAATACTAGCTAATTATAAAAATCAATAATAAATTATATTTATTGTGTTATTCTGTTTTTCAACCAGATTCTCCATCACTGTTGTCCATCCAAGACTGCAGGGTATTTCTCTGCATGGAGTGAATAATTATACAAATGATTGTTACTGAGATGAAATCTTATCACTGACAATCATGAGCAGTGGTCCATGATAATTATCCTGCACAGCTATAAATTACCCTTAATTGTACCTTGTATTTTTCTTATATGTCCATAAAGTCTCAGTTCTTGGAGTCCTTTGGCCAGTTCCCTCCATGTTGGCATTTTATTTGCACAAAGCCTCATGACATAATCTTGCATCATCAACCAAGCATTAGCCATATCCATGTGGATGGAGCCTGGTGACATTCTATCTATGGTAGCTGGAAGGAGACCCAATGCTTGGCCCAATTCTTTCACTTGATTTGGATTAAGATCAGCAATGATAGTTGAAACTTGGAAAGTATGCTCAACTCCTGTAAGTCATAGAATTAGTGTGTAGCTACCAAACACTTATGGAGGAGTTAAATATCGATGTGAAGCTAAAAACGTGTGTAAGATGAGGTCTCTTAAATTATGAAGGCTAAGGAAAAAACTAAGGGCATTAGTTAAGACATTCACATAATAAGTTTCCGATTTCTGTCCAACTGTGTATGAGGAAGAGAGTGTACTAACTCACTTAGTTCAGTAGTTCCATCGATCCTTCCCAGGTCAGTGGGCTCTGTGGAGGCTTGCACAATACAGGAAGCTATATATAGTATAATAGTGAACACATGATTTCTGTTACTGGATGGCTCAATTCAACATGATTTGATTCATGATTTTGCAGATAAGTCCAAAGCTCATCAGCAAGCTGCATGCATTATAAATGAGGACAATGAAGTATAGCTGTGTATTAAGTACAATTTCACAGCTGAAATTTTTGCTTTGAGGGCAATAAATTCAAATAACACTCTGGTAGTGGACTAACTACTGAAAGTATGGAAACTGACCAGGGAATAGTCTGCTTGACTAGTCCAGTAGTGCCTGAATTTGTCAGTACAGTTAGTACAGGGGGAGGGTCTGGTGAAAGTGATCCTTTCAGGCATAATTAATGCACAAGGCAATAGTAGTTCTGAGCATGTAAATTGCTAAGTATAGCTATGTATCATCCAATGGAATAAAAGGAAGTTGCCATCATTCAGTAGCATACATGAAAAGATGTTGCTATACCTGGTGGTGGTACTGTAAAAGTGCATTCTTCATCAAGTCCAATTACTCTCAGTGTGAGAGGTTCTGATCTATTTGGAGAGAAGGTGATTTGGATTCTAGGAGGGAAATCTGACATCCTTGAAGCACTCCTATAGTTGGTCTCAGGGAAGTCAATCTCTCTTTTTTTAATCTATACAAAAAAAGATGCATCACTGAAGTGTCTACAAAGCTTCACAATATTCACACCAAAATGTGAACATTTTGTGTTTTTGGTGTGTTGATGCAAGATGACTATAAATGCTTACTTTGTTTTTATCCATTGTACATTTCCCTTCAAGAGTAACTTCTTCACTTTCCATTGTTAAACAATTGTAGACAGTACGGCATTCAGCTCTAGATGTTATTCCAGTGTGATTTTGGGGGATATGCTTATCACAATGCTGCATAATTAAGCAGATTCAAAGAGACAGGTAGCTACTGTATGAATAATGCACATTACCTGTATATAATATGCATGCTCAGGACACATGCAAAACACAGCAATTTTTGCATCCATTGTTCTATAAAGTCTTGCTGAGTATAGAATTTGACCTGATTCAAAAAGATAGTTAAATTAAAACAAACTGTACTTTATAGTTAGCTACCTCTTATCCTCCTTCTACTAAATATTCTCCACCAACTGAAATTGATTAGTTCTATTTCCCCATATTGACTTCGAAATTTTCCTTTGACTCCTTCTCCTTCCTCTTCCTTGAAAATATAAACTGGATCAGGTCCTCTATATTCTGGAACTGAACTGGCCCTCAGAAACACCATACTTCTGCAATCATTTTCATTTTTTGTTCTAATATAATGTTGCATCTTCACTAAAAGTGACTTTTTCAACTCTATTTTCTTGCTTGTTTCTATGAGATAGGCTGGACTAGCTGGCTCAAAACCCTTTGGCGTTTCAAAGATTTCATTAAAACTAGGCTGGATAACTAGCTCCACAGACTCCATTGGTGAGATTGAGCCTTCAGGAATGACTATAGATAATCCCATATCATCTCGATGGTCTACTTCTTTTCCTGCATGTGGGATTTTTTCAATGACTCTTGCACCATTGGTGCTTATAATTTCATCTTCACAGAAATCCATCCCTGCAATATAAGAAATTTTTGGGGCATAGTTAATAATAATCAGAGGCCATTTCTACTGTAGCTACTTCTGCCTGCACACTTGCAATGGGACTATGATTATCATTATACTAAGCTGCAACCATATGGCATACCATCTATAATGCAATGTTTTTCCTCATAATAGTCGAGTAAATCATTCCATGTTTCATCATACCTCAATAGCATCTGGTTACCTGCATTACAATAGATGGAAGTGGCTAGCTTGCATGGACATGGATAATGTAAACATTCACATAGTATTATAGCTATACTCAGTAGCAAGCTACGTACACATGCATGCATGTATTGGTATCATAAAACAGATTGTGTGCTCACCGATGATGACAAGACCATACTTGCTCCTAGTGATGCCCACATTGATCTTATGCTTATCAGTGATGAAGCCAAGATGTTCGCTCAGCCACTCCTTGTCTGCCAGCACAAGTTGTGAATTCTTGATCTCTTCTCGAGGTCGTGAGCGCACGGTAGACAGAATGACAATACCATATTCATCTCCTAAGGAATTTTGATCATTAGCAGTAGCTATGGCAGTATTAACACTATATATAGTCATACTAACATACTAACCTTGGCTCTCGGTAATGGATGCTACTTTCAATTGTGAAAGTGTTCCTTTCAATTTCTTTACCATCTGTATAATTATATTCTTCTGTGCAGAATAAGGAGTCAGGACAGCAATTTGATCTATTTGTACTTGGTGTTTCCAATGGAGAACTCGAACAATCTCAATCTGCAAGAGTTTATTACTGTTATACACATAATATATTACTTAATTTTGCTGACCACTTTTTTAGCCTCTTCCTCATTGAACTTTGAATCAACACCAATGCTGGCATCTTTACTCCCTGTTGGATCCTGTCCTTCCTTTCCAACTACATCCACAAACATGATAGGACATTCCTCCCCCTGAGGCCAAAACCCCTTCAGTTTTGCTTCAGGGTTTGTACGCCTCTTTACAGAAACATCTGTTTCCAATTCACCCTTATAGAACTGCTTAGATGGAAAAGCACATATTTCTTCATGCTAAAATTAAAAGAAGCAATAAGTTACAATACATTAAAATATCAAGATATTACCATTCTGTATTGGGTTTTTAAAGTGAAAATATATTCCTCTTCCTTATAATTCTTTGCATATCTTTTGAACAGGGAGGTAGAGAGACCACATTTTCTGGCCTTCCAATAAACAATCACTGGTTGGAGTTGCATGTGGTCCCCAATGAGGATTGCATGCTTACAGAGGCTAATGGGAACCATGGCTTCAGGTTCAGAAGCCATCCCACATTCATCAATAATGCACTGATGGGGGGAGAGATTATTTCTCACTCGATTGCCTGCAGCTTCAATGCAGGTACAGAATATTATATCAAACTTTTCCTGTGAGAAAACTTTTTTCTCAGCTTCACTTAGTGCTTGTCTGTATCTTTTGCACAGGATTCCATTGGCAATTTTACCATCCTTGCTCATTGCTTTGATATTTTCTTCATACTCTCTGAGAATTACAAATTCTCTTTCACTTCTATTGGGTTGTCGTATCATATGATGCAAGGCATATTGTTCTGCCCATTTAGGGCAGTGAGTGTCATCAGATTCTTGTTCAGCCGGATCTCCTTCGCAGGATTGTTTCTCTTTTTTGTATTTGGGGAGCGGATAATCATAACTTTTCCTTTCAACGACTTTGCTGTAAATCCTCAAAATCTTTAATTTTGAGGATTTATCATTCTTTAGTAAGCGATGAAATTTTTCTGGAAGGAATTAAGAGATGAACAGGTATGTATGATGTTATAGCTTACAATACATCTCATACCGAAAACAACATCAACAGATTTGTTTGAAGGTCCACAGTAGAGCACACATCTGTTGCCATCAGATACCTCTTTATTCAGCTTGGCCAGCACATATGCTATGCGTGTTCCAATTACACTTTTTCCCGTACCTTTAATCAATAATCATAAGCATGCAGTGTCTGATGCAATTATTGTTACATGTACCTGGTGGTCCCTGGATCAACTGAAATGGCTTTTCTAGTGCTTTACCCACAGCTTCCTCCTGCCACACATTCAAATGCTGTAAATTAGAGGTCTCATCACCCCACTCAGATATAGATGTAGCAGCAATGTGCTTAGAAAATTCATTAGTAGAGTCTATACACATAGAAAACAATATAGCTAATTATGCTTATAGACTTGTAGATGTAATCATTTCTATCAACCTTTCATTTTGGAATGATTCACTGCAACATTATTGGCCAGTGTGAATAGCGAGTCCTTAAGTGACAACAATACTCTTAACACTTTCCTACAAAGCAATAAACAATAATTAATACTTATTGCACACTCCTGCGGAGGCGGAAAATAGAGCCTGGTACCCACTGTTTGCGCATGTGCCAAAAATTCCCGCCTATTACACTTTATGACGGTGTGTGATGTCACAACATGTAACTACGTGTATGAGCATGTGCTATAAGATACCAAGAAATGAAATTCTCTAGCTCTGGAGAAGAGAAGACAAGTGTGAAATACTGTTAACTATCTATGTGTTGACAATCCTTATTACTCTGTATTGTGTGGTTAATTCTGTACTGTGTGGTTAAATCATCTGTTTGTGGTTTTTCTTAAACGTATTTATCTGTGGATTTACTCCCGGTCAATTCAGTCTCTGTTTTTTGACTCATTTTAGTCTCTTAGTCTCTGTCATTTTGGTCTCGGTTGAAATAGTCTATATTACAGTTATTACTCGCTACGTTACAACAAGACTGGCACTTTTAAAACTATTCATAGTGGCAAGAATATCTTTATCCATAAGCCGCTCTCCCTTAAATCCAGAGGAGATGATCACAGCCTCAGCTCTGCACTATTCCCCAACGAATAAACGAATGGAGAGAATTGCTTGCTGCTGCTCCTTGTTCAGTACTAGGTGGGATTGTCCCAGCCGAGATAGGGCGTAAAACAAACACCGTCCGCGAAGAACTGGTGAACTAGAGCTAGTCTGCTGCAGTGCTGATTCAGCAATATTGCGTCATGCGTCACGGAAGATTACTGAGAGATTACAATCCCCCCAACTATGGGGGAAAATTGGCACATGCGCAAACAGTGGGTACCAGGCTCTTTTGTCCGCCTCCGCAAAATTAGAGCCTGGGGACGAGGCTAACTCCTGTGTTGAATATCATGATTTATTACTACCCGAGGTGGGAATATTTCACGAGGCCGTAGGCCGAGTGAAATATGCCCAACCAAGGGTAGTAATAAATCTGATATTCAACAACGGAGTGTGCAATAAGCATTTTATTATATATATAAGTGGATTCTACAGTTGATTCCAGCCAGGCAGCTACATATGCCCGTGTAGGAAGTTGTAATGTGAACCTGTAATACTTACCACGAAGAGCCTATCACCTACAGACAACTAAGATAAGCCAACGCACTTTGACAAACCGCTGTAGAATTCAATTAAGCTTGCCTATCATCTTCAGAAATGTCGGCCAAAAACGTTGGGTAGACAAGGCGTTAAATAATGCCATTGAATATCATGAATTATTCAACGGTAACAGACCAATCAGACCACGTATATATAATAATAATAGTTATTGCATAACCATGATACTTACCTGTAGGAATAATTTAGTATGATAATCTGCACTTCACAGGTGGACTCCTCAGCTTCCACAACACACTTCATACTTTCAGATACTTGACAGTTAGCTATGCCCACAGGCTTCATGAGAATGGTTACTTCATCTGGTATATCATCAATAATACGATGGACCACAAAGTGGAAGACAGCTTTCACTGGGTGACGGGGGTCAGTCCCATACCTCACGCACACAAGTGTACCTATGTTCACTTTGAAAAACTCATGACACTGATCGCTGAAATCCTTTGGGAATGCCATCTCCACATAGTCATTTGGAACATAGTAGTATGGTTTTTCGAAACACTCTTCTGGGATAATTAACTTAGGCCACTTTAAGTAGACATCACGAATGATCACAGGATGTGACTCCTTTATTGATTGCTCAGCTGCCTCTGCGAGAAGTACTGTCTTCCATAAGTCAACATACTCTTGAATACTGACATATTCTGCTTTGGAAGCTTGCTTTAAGTTGGGATCAGAGAAGCACTCTGCTGGGTGGGAGTTGTGTTGGACACAAATACGTAGGAGAGGTGAAAGTTCCACCAACTGGATGGCAGGAGAGATCAGTGGTTCTCTCATGGACTTAGTCAGCCAAACCTTGAGCATGCTGGAAGTTTCTAAAGATACTTTAATACTGCAATCCAGGAAGAGGTACTTCTTCTGTGGTTTTATGAAACCAGCTGAATAGGAAGAAGGCCAGTGAGGTAGGTCTGGTAAAAATTGCCCAATTCTGTCCATTTTTTCTTCAGTAGGATTCTTTACAAACTGAAGTGCCTCTTCCCAGTTACTTGGAGAAATTTCTACAACCAGATTTTGTTGGGAAGCTTTAAAATACTCGATATCTAATGATGGAACTGATTCCAAGCATTGTCCACAAAAAGCTTTTATATTCGAATCTGCAAAGCCAGAAGAATTAATATTCATAAATAGAGAAGGTGACTTCAAAATTGATGCAGCAAGATCATCATTCTTTAAAGACGTCACATGTATTCTCCACAAGTATAGCTGAGAATCAGGCTGGTCATCTGCTACTTTTTCTGGGATGAGGTTATTAAATCTCAGTTTTCTTGCACTGATGGGTAATTGCTTGAGCTCAAATTGAGGAAATGCCAGTTGTATTGTTCCTTTTAGAGACTGACTGATGAAACAGGAGTACACTTCACTATAGGAGGACACAAGTTTAAAAGCAAGTTTTATGCTTTTCATCTCCTGTTCAAATTTGGAAGCACTACTAATTTTTCTGTTCATAAAAGTGCAAAGTTTAGTGTGCTCTTCATGCTCCAATTTGCTTTCAACTTCGGGATCTTGTTTTGATTCTTTCAATATCATTCGTTGTACTTCAATATCTACATATCGCCGCAAAGGAGATGTGAAGTGTGTATACTTATCTAAGCATAAGTTGTCATGGCGATACACAGATGCATTATTTTTATCTTCCTTTGTGCAATGATACTCAGCATGTGATAAAATAGAGTGTAGTTTTGAACTAGCAGCAGCTAGTTGTGGATAAAACTGGTCAGTAGAGAGCAGGCTGGTGAGAAGAACTAGGTTTCGATCAGACAAAGCTTTATGGATCTTCTCAAGAGTGTCAACAGGAATTTTAAAAGGAACACCAGCAGAGGGCCTTTTCACACCTGAAGTTTGCAGGTAGTGGGAAAGGTATAAGGAATGAAGCATAACATTCTTGTTTTCCTCCACATATTTTCTTATCTCATCAATGTTGGGAGATAGTTGTGTCTTTAAGATGGCTGCATTCGGGAAGAAAGAGTGGATATTTTTGGCTGCTTCACTATTAGCCCATATCATAAGCTCTTCTACCAGCAAATGAGACTGCCAACAGAGGGACTCTTCATAGTCATTACATTTATACACAAATGCTGCATCTGACTTGAGCCTTCTATGACGCATAACACGGGTGATGTCATAAAGCAACTTCATTGCTTCATGGAGAGGAAGATTTTCCTTGTCGTGATTAAACATCCTGTTAGAATCAATATATTCTGTGGGAATTTTGCCATCCAGTAGGTCTTGAGCATCTTCATAAGTCAACTGAATGGCTGACTTGATTTGTGATGCTTCAATTTGAATATTACTCAACTCAAGTGATGCAGGAGCTTGGCGGTCAATTGTGACTGTGCAGGTAACAGATATGACATCCCTTATTTTTCCAGGAGTGAGAGAGAGGCAAGATCTTGTTTCGTATGGCAGCATGTGCATAACTTTACCTTGCTCTCCACCATAAACAGAAATGCCACTACTTCTAGCAATTTTATCAGGCTCATTGCTATGCATTACATCAATATGCTTAGCTGCATTCACTACATGCACACCTAACTGGAATTCTTCAAGTTGACTTTCATCCCTAATTTTGACTATAGAAAGAGCATCATCAAGGTTTTGTGCTTCTTTACTGTCAATAGTAAAGGCTTGATTGTAAAAGTTTAAAGTTTTGTCTCTTTTTACTTCCTTGGCATCACCCTCACTTATGGACTCATCTTCATTATATTCAACAGCATATTCAAGCTTTAGCAAACGCTCTGCATTGAATGGAGTGTACCCTTTAGGGTATGCACCTATGACAATGCCAAGAGGGCTACGATACTTCTTCCCCCACTTCACTAAGGAGACGAGAAAGACCATCTCACGAGCAACGTACAAAGGGATGAGTTGCTTAATTTGGGGCAAAGAATTATCTACCTCAAGGGAGTTAGGATCAAAAACAACAACATCACCACATTTTAGATCACTTTTGATCCTTTCTTTGTTTATCCCATCCTTTCTTTTCGATAAACGAGGCAGATTAATCATGCTTGGGTTCTTTTTATCAGTAGGATGGAACACTATAGGGTTGGTATGTGATACTGTGCACACCAACCTCACCTCACTGTCCCGTTCAGCAGTTAAAATGCGCCCATAATGCTTATCCTGAGGGCTATCAGGAAATATACCCACAGTCACTCGATCACCATCAAAAGCTCCTTTTCTGTTGTCAATGCCTTGTATCTTCACATTTTTTTTGCTACTGTCAATTGGAATAGCTTCTGCTTCACGTATGGATTCTATCTTTAGAACACAGTCATAAAATTCTATGTATTCAGCATCATCAAGTAAAGCTTCTTCTACTTTGTCCTCATCACTTTCCTCCTTCAAACTCCAAGAAAGATGAGCTCCTGGAGTAGTCATTAGAGTGAGCTTTGTTTTTTTATTTTCATGCAAGTTTTCAAACACTTTCTTGTATGCTTCAATTATACTGTCCATTTTGTTTGATTTATTTCTTATACTGCCAATCTTATTGGATTCAGAATATATAAGTTGCAATAGTTTACTGGGTTTAAAATCTCCAAGTGATTTTGAATTTCTCAGCTGCTCGGAGTAGGCGAATGTCTTGCACTCAATGCACTGTTTGATATAAGGTGCCCAGCATTGAGCATTTTTCTGATACTTCATCATCATGTGCTTCTCCATCTTGAGTAGCAGGAATGGGTTGCCAACAGCAACCACTAGTGATCGAGACCTGGTGATGGCAGTATTAAAGATATAGCGATCAGATACACTCTTGGTTTTGTTGATAGATTCTCCATCCTTAGAAGTTTCTTCAGATGTAGAAATAAATATTGCTCTGAACTCCACACCTGTACAGTAAGCCAATAATAGCTTAATACGTTGGCATTATAATTATCATAATACGGATTTACCTTGAACATCATATGTTGGGCGTATTGCTATATCCTTTAAGTTCCTTATCTTTGTAACTTTCTTTCTGATAATAGAGCACTGCAAAACATCAACATATCATGGAATGAAATTCAATGATTCATTAGTTTAACTACCTGATCAGCTGAAGGAGACATGATACAGACTTTTTTAAGGTCCTTTTCACCCCAGTGTTTAGGCCAACTGTTGCAATACTTCTGCACTTCCTTTAATAAAACATCTGCTTCCACTTCATTGGTTCCAGGTGTTGACTTGTTGTCATCTGACACATCGGAGCATACAAAATTGAGGGGGAAAGGTGAAAGATGATGGGCTTCATCATCTGGCACTTTACATAACACTGTAGACTCATAATACAGACTGGATGGTAGCATCAGAATCCCACTATGGCAACGATAGTTGGTGAGCAGAGTAACTGAGTGAGTACTAGATAGAGGCATTTTGCTATAAAGGTCATGTAATCTCTCCAAGAGTGATACTCCCAAGCCATTATTTTGAGCCTTATCTCCTAGCACCAATAAACGAGGACCAACCTGCACAATCATAAACATCAAAATAATAGTCCATTATGACTAGGAGTGGTCAAATTAAAAATATACCTGACAATGATCACCAGCAATAACAATTCGTGTATACTCCCCAGCAAAGCAGAGAGGTCCAACAGTTTCAGGTTCTCTAGTTTGAGCTCCTTCATCAATCAAAATATCAGTGAAGAAATACTTTGGTGTCTTGCGTAGAAGAGAAGGTGCAGTACCTAGAGTGGTGATGACTAATCGCTCATTTTGTAACTGCTTGATTTCATGCTTCGTTTTGTAATACTTTTTATATGTAGGATTTGCAGGGCGATAAAATCCACCAGGAGTTACACGAATGAAAGTGATAGGCCATCGCTTATTTTCATCACTTTTCATTTTACCAAAATATTCCACAAAAGTATCAGCTGATGCTTGATGATGAGCACAGATTAAAACTCGACTATTCTTTTTTCTCAATATGTCGTAAGCAGCTCTGGCAAGTAAGCGTGTTTTGCCTGTACCAAAAGGTCCAGCGATAAGCAATGGGGTGCTGGCATGAGGGTGATTCAAAATTGTATTCAAAGCTTTTAATTGCATAGAATCCAAATCCAAGGAAGAATAAGGTGGCTTGGGACTAGAGCAGCTTTGATCTGATTCAATAAGACTATTCTCACAAGGAATTAACTTCTCCACTACTGACTTTGGAAGTCTATTTATGAAGGAGTGAAGCATTTGAAAATAGGAATACTTCAATTCAAATTCTATTTGTCCCTGAAACTCGAATGCTGTTCTCTGAAACTTCATGCATGACATCTTCAACTTTTGAGTTTCACTCTCAGTGAAACCAACTGTAATGGCATTAAAGTTGGCACTGTGTGGAACATAAGCATGGACATTGTGTGCATGCACAAAAGATCCATCATCTAAAATAATGAATGATCCTTGACTTGCTTGCTTAGCATTACTCAAATTTTCCCCATCATCAGACGTGATATATCCAAAACGCACATATTTTTCCTCATCTTCATATTGAGTACCATATTGAGTACCATCAGGAACAAAGTTGCGAGGATAAATACGGATATCATAAACACCATTATACCTACAAGAAAAGTGATGATATGATATTTATGGATGATAATAGTGTATACATACCTTTCTGCTAACTGTCGAGCATGTTCTTCTTCCTCGTGGCAAAGTAAGTGGTGAAACTTTTCTTTGTAGTTTTCTACTTTTAATTTTTTCTTCAAAATAGCATCATTCAACCTATTCTTGTACTTTTCATATTCTGTAGAATACTTAACAGGAGCTGGTCCATGGACATGTAAGTTCTCTTTTCTCTTCCTTGTTTTCTCTTCTTCTTTGATAATTTTAACTTCTTTCTTTGTTTTTTTAGAAGCATCTTTTAATGACTATAAAATCAATTGCAATTTTTAGGTGAACATATAAACCTGAATCATAACTTACAGGGTACTCATGAGATGTTTTACTCTCAGCAATTGACTCTACCCATCCCTTTTTATCACCAATGGAGGTGTCTTGTGCTAGTGATTACAACAAAACAGTGAACTCAATGAAGTCATAAGTTATTAAAACTCACATTGGGCTCTTTGAGTCACCACAGGTATACCAGAAGCAGCATAGTTGATAAGTCTACCAGAAGTAGTAGGGGGTCTCACGATAGCTGCATTATGTTGACCAGAAGAAGCAATTGACATTATTCTGCTCTGTGATGGCTTAGTTGCATTAGACAATACAACAGTTGAAGTTGTGTTTGCTGCTGATGATGACCTGGGTAAATATTGAAATATTTAGAATGTTGCTCTCTTCACCCCACATAACTGTAGGTTTCAAACTTACTTTACTTTTGTTGAACTTCTAATTGGAATCCTCTGACAACCACTGGAGATACTTTCCCATAATTCCCTCATATAACAAGATTTATCAACTGGACTGAGCATAAAAACATCAGGGATTATAAAAGTCTTATTTTCCAAACATGTCTTCAAGTAAGTGCTCCAACACTTTCCCTTCTCTTTATATGTCTTGACCATGTGCTTTTCAATGCCCAAGAGAGCAACTGGGCAGCCAACTACCACTACTAAGGACTTGGCACGTGTCAGGACAGTGTCGAAGATAAATGGGTCACAGAGACTTTTGGTAGGATTGGTTGTGTTGCCAGTTTCATCAACTGGTTCTGTAGTGCTCATGAACAATGCTTGAAACTCCTGCCCTACATTATTTATTTTAATGAAAAAGCTACTAAATATTCTTAAAACCTTACCTTGAATTTTGTAAGTTGTTAGCATACGAATAGTGCTTAATTTCTGGAACCTCTCACGTGCTATATGTCTTGTGCGAACAAGCTGCATATAAACAATATACTTATATGCATGCAGTTATTATAATTAAACCAAATCACCTGAGTCTGTGAAGCTGTCACCAAGCATGCTTTGGATAAATCTCTTGCACCCCAGTTATCAGGCCAGGAATGCACTACAAATTTCTCTACTTGTTGCAGGATAAGTTGTGCTTCCACCACATTGTCTGCTGTAGGACCAAGGCTTGAGCAGACAAAGAGCAATGGAAATACAGCATCAGGGTGATAGTGAGGTTTCTGAGGACAAAATTTGACTTTATTTTTATAAAAGAGCTGGTTTGGAATTTTCATAATGTCTGGATGGCAACGATAATTAATACTGAGGGAAGCCATATGGCCTAATGCTTGATCACCACATTCTTTATACAAGATTTGAAGTCTCTCTAGGAGCGAATACTTCAAACCATTCTCACGAGCTTCTTCTCCTAATACTAGCAGTGATGGTCCCACCTACAATCAGAATAAATAAAATAGCTGTGTATTTTAATTATAGCTAATTTTTAACTAACTTGATTTGAGTCTCCTGCAATTACTATCTTAGTACCAGGAGCAGCTAGGCAGAGTGGTGTTATATTTTCAGGTTCTCTGGTTTGAGAGCCTTCATCCAGAAGAATGTGAGTGAAAAATCCAACCTCATACACAGAGGAGAGAGACGCTGCAGTGAGAAACGTAGTCACCACAATAAAATATCTTGGAGACTTCCAGTGATCAGAGCTCCCTTTTCTTTTGTAGTACCATTGAAACTTTGAGTTCCTGACATTATACGAGCTTGAAATTAGTCGAATAAGACTAACATTCCATGGATTATGCTTATCTGTAGTCATTGGACCAAAGTACTCCTCGATGTAATGATCAGCTGAAGACTGATGATGAGCACAAATTAGAACCCTCACAGGTTTTTGGCGGTTTCTTCCTTGCTCAACAAGAAAATGCGCAGCAATGGCAAGTAGTCGTGTCTTACCTGTGCCGAATGATCCATCCACAATAACTGGAGGTGACCTTGGATCACTAGAAAGAATTTTGTATAGAGCTTGAAGTTGATCATTCTGTAAATCATGTGGTATCTGTGATAATAATTTATCCACATGTTGACTAGAAAAAGGCAGGAAATCTTGAGATGATGGCATTATCCTAGCTATGGTCTCTGGTCTAATATTGTTTATAGTTCTTATCAAACCATTGAAGTAGGAATGCTTAACCTCGAACTCGATAGTCAAATTTTTCAGAATTTCTTCGCCTTTTGGTAAAGGTCCAGAAATAATTTCTGATAACTTTCCTTCATCTTCGTCCTTAATGGCAATATACATCTTCTCATCGCAGTGGTTGTAATTTTCCTGGAGTATCTCTACTGCTACTTCATATTTTTTTCCTCCCCTTCTTGTGACTATGAATGCTCCTTCACTAGACTGAGTAGCATATGCTATTTGGTCTGCACTGAGGTTTGAAAAATACCCATATCGCATGTGGTAGTTACTTTGAGATTGTATCCATTCTGGCTTTGATTCAGATTGAAATAAATATAAGTCACATTCCTGATCACACCTGGATAATAATATAACAGTCATTAGTCTCAGCTGTTGATGTGATATATGTTATAAATCAGTATATATAAAGCGAATTGGCAAAACATTACAAATTGAACAATATAGCTAAATTTAGTACCTGCAAATAACTACCAGAAGAATCTATCATTAACATACTTTTCTCTGAGTCGGTCAATATGTGTCTTCTCTTCCCAACAAATAAGATTATAAAACTTCTTCTTATAGTTGAATTTAGTAAGCTCCTCTTCAATAGTTACTAAATCCAACACTTTTTCAATTCGTTTTCCAAATTGTTCGGGATACCTTTCTGTCTGTTTTGGGGTGACATGAATAGGTAGTGTTTGGATAGTATTTGGATGAAGTGGAGAAGGATGAGCCAGAGGAGGAATAAGTTGGTATGGTTGAAAAGGTTGTTGAGGAAGGCCTGGAGTCTGCATACATGCATGTTTGCAAGAAATTATTAAAGAAAAATCAGTTGTAGCAATTTGATCTCATACCATAGTTGCATAATTTTCAGAACCTTAAATTTTGAAGTATACTATGATTAATAGGACTTATTTTTGTAGCAAGCCCATGAAAAATACGCATGTATGCACAATTTAGGATATCACTATAGTCGTTTGATTTGTTTGTCTGTCACTGCAAGAAGTGAAAGGTGTGGTTTTCGGTAGGCAGGGAATATATTTTTAACGGTATACATTGAGCCATCTTCACTTCTTTATCTAGAAGTATAGATATGGCCAAGAACTTATAGACATTAAATAGACAAATGCATGCGCACATGTATGCATGTGAAAGCAATCATGCATGCATGAGCATCCAGATGTATATGTATAAACGAATTAACTAACAAAACAACTGCAAACAAACAAACAAAAACGATGAAATTAACGTAAATATTAAATGTCAAATAGCTCCAATCTAGGGGATGATAGAGGCTATAGGATGGCTTGAGAATGGGCAACAGTGAGTAGTAGAATAAGATCAGACCAACTTATGCAGCTTTCATAAATCTTCCTGATACAGCAACTTCTATAAGTGATAGTTGACAAACCAACACAGCAAAAAATATCCAAACATTGGCTCCAGCTAAACCGGAGCCCTTGTACATGGATAATTTTTGCCTAAGTTTTTTTTTTTTTTTTTTGGCTGGCTGCGGTTAATCTTTATGGCTACGAAAATTCAGCTGGTTACCATTGCGAGATAATCACCATCTCAAATTGGATATAGCCAAAAATTGGTTCCTTGCTTCTCACATCTTTCAGATATGCTACATGTTAACATTTTCCAATGATTAGTACATGCTTTTGAGTGCAATTTGGGTATAATTGCATGAGAAACTGGCTAGGTAATTGCATGAGGTGAAGCCGAGTGCAATTTTAGACAGTTTTGAATGCAATTATACCAAAATTGCATGAAAAAGCCCTTTTAATCATTATTAGCAGCTAGCTATACAATTATAATGGCTATCAATGATATTGCATAGAGCCTATCAGCTCTAAAGCTATAGGAAAGTTATTTTCATCAAATGTTCATTGAATACTGGCTCACTCACTCACTATCAAAATTATCAGAAGGCCAGCTCACCTGTATTCCAGCTATCTGACTTGACACTGCACTGGCTGTATGTCCTGAGAATCAAAAGAAATAACCTATCAAGAGTCAATCACAGTGTACAGCTAATATAGTACCAGACTACGAGTGATTTCAAAGCTGAAACATAACCAACTAAAGAAGTCATGATTGATAATAAATCCCTTACCTGAATGCTGTACATGAGACCTTAACACTTGATTCCATTCCCTCTGCTCTGCCTGTCCATGAGCATAAGTGCATTCATCCCTTCTGCAAGTTCCCTTCCTTGGATCACACATCGCAACATTTTTTATGTGGCCTGGAAAGTGTGGTGGGATTTTTCGAATAGACCATTCAGTGGTTTCCAGCCTTTTCTGCCTCTCATTCCACACAACAAAAAATCCATCAGGAGATTGAAAGTGGGGACAGTCCACAATAGGAAAAATGTAGCGGTACCTATAAAAGCACTCACGGCAAATGAAAGCTTGGCCTTTGGGAGAGAAAGAGCGACCTCCTATAACCACCAATCATAATAATTATTATGACAATCTCAGAGTGTGAATGTTGGACATTTTTAATTTAGATATTTGTTGCTATTATAATTATTACTGTGATCAACTTATTATTATTCCTGCCCCCCCCCCCCCCCCCCCCCCCAATAAATTTCCTATTCCTACTCCACTGGAGTAGCTCTCAGACTAATGTTATGTTTTATGGCTAAAAAGTACTTAACTCTGGCACTGGAGTGCTGAGAGCAACTATGGCTATGGTACATGTGTTGCAATTCATGGGTCCCCAGTAATCATGAAAAAGCCACAAACAAAAAAGTAGTTCTGAAAATAGCTAATAACCCTAAATGCACCAGCCAATTTACATATCCAGTTCATTGGTTGTGTCCTTATGAATAATACAACAAAAATACATAAGTGGCTAAATGTTAAACAGCTTCAAGCAAAAGACATGACTTTCTTGCTGTCTGTTGGTCTGTTCACTATTTCTATTTATATCCCATGTGTGGGCGAGATCAAAGGGCCGCGGTGTGGTTTATAAGCCATAATGTCCGTCTTCATGAACGACGGACATTATGAGTCATATTGTCCGTAGTCCATGGAAATAACATTTAATCTCCATGGAGACAAGAAAGCACGGCCGCTAAAGCGTCAATTTACTGTAGCTAGCCTAGTCTATACTCGCCTTAGCTAGCTATAGCAGGATATAAAATAGTTATAATATGGGTGTCAGGGGGTGTTATTTTTAATTGGTGTGTTTATATTTTAATTTTTGCAACCAATAATTATCATAGCAACAGTGTTTTTATCTCTTACAAGTCAGCTAAAAATGCATCAATGTCAAAGTCTAGTTCAAAAGGCTGTACTTCAGGTGGCTGAAAAGGTCCATGGAGTGGTACTTGTGGTGGTAGCATAGAGGGCATGCTACTTTGGCAAAATACCACACTGCAGCCATGGAAATTGTATGTTGGAGCAGAAGCAAGAGTGGAAATAGCTGTGCCAGGAGCATTATTGCACTTCAGTTTGCAAGAAACTGGTACTTGAAACTCCTCTTTTTTTTTGTAGATGAAAGAACCTTGCACACAGCTTGCTGTTGTTCAATTGTGGTTTGTTCATACTGCTGAAGACCTGGTAAAGAGCGGTGTCCTGTCCATCGCTGGATAATTTTTAGAGTAGACTGTTTTTGGTGGGTACTCATTTCCATTTTGCTTGTGAGTTTCTGCAACATAATAGAGCTATAATCACTTGTTGAAAGATGCAGCATCAGCAGATTCTAGTAGTTGGTGAGCGAAGCGAGCCACTCTCTGGTCATGTCAACGGGAGCTCAATATATATATATATATACGTACGTCAAAAAATCATCATTGTGCATGCGCTGAACCAATTGCTAAGCGACAACAAAGACTCATTTTAATATTGATTAGCAAAAACTAATCTTGTGAATTTGACGATTAGCTACTATAGTATGGAGCCACCAAAGGCTAAAAAGAGAAAAAAGGGGACAGAGAATGAGATAAGAACTAGGCTGGACGAAAGAAATGCATGTGTCCCTCCCACTGCATGTCACACCCAATAATTTTTTTGTGTAAACTGCATGTATGTGCATGAGGACATAACTTCACATTATCAACATTGCTTCGCTCGCCCAACAACGCTTTACAAGCGATTCCTAGTTCATCTGGAATTTGCTTCTTGACATTATCAGCAAAGTGTAGGTTTCTACTTTGCTTCCAGGAGGTAAAATTGGAGAAAGCCCATTATTTTTTGGCACAAATTTCTTTGTCAGCTTTCCTCCTCGCATTCGTCTATGAACTCCCACCTTTCTTGATGCAGACAAGGCTTTTTGCTGGCGCTATAGGAGCTTCATTCTCTTTCTCAGCCATTCTTCAAAATGGTAACTAGGGAGTAATAATTTCCGCACGCATGCGCATTTGCCATTTATGACATACCCACTAGGGCTGTATCTGATTTATAAGCACGCGCCCTCGTGCTTGTGCTTATATATCAGATACAGCCCTAGTGGGCGTGTTATAAATATGTATATATAGTAATTCCAAAGCAATTAACTGCAAGATCATTTCTACAAGTTTATGATTTCTTTCTATTTCGCATGCACATGTACTCAAAGTTGTAACTATACTTTGGCACTGGGTACGATTCATGACTATATATCTAGCTTGTAGTTAGATGTGAAAGTATAAGCTATATGTGGAAAAGGAACCTGTGGGATGGAATTTTGTTACTGTTTAACAGTTTATACAGGACTCATGGAGTCATTTGATTAGTATATACTTCCATTACGGTCATGTTCAAACTCATGTACTTTCAAAAGAGCCATGCACCTTTAAGCTGGCTAGTTAACACATTTACCTTCATCTGTGCCAATTTTGTTTGTTTGCATTAGCTCAGAATGGTTCTCAGAGTATGATCGAGAGACAGTGCTCGCTGATGATGTTTGAGTTTCTACACTGAGAGTTACAGGAGTTGCAAGATCCAAAGGTGAGTCTATACGATAAAAAGTAGTTTCATAAAATATTGTTATACTACCAAAGTTATCCAAAGTATAAATCTCTGTGCACAAGACTCAGAGCCTGGGGTATAAAATGTACTCTGTTTACAGTCCATTATGCATATACCTACATATTATAACAGTTAGCTATAGCTATACATATTCTTGGAAGTAGTGATGGCTGTGTGTAGTCTGGCGCAGCCAGCCCCAAGCACTTCCGGAACTCCAGCGTAAGGGTCTGGTAACACACAATACTTCGACTTGTTCCCGGCCTAAATTTTTTATTTACGTAATATGACGTTTTAGTGTCGTAAAATGACATTGTCTTGTTTAATTGTCATAGCAACACCTCACGCGAAGAAAAAAAATGGCCTCCCGATCCTGTAATAATTATGGTTGTTATAGCTACCTCACGTCATTAAACGTCATAACGCGTCAGTTAATGATATTCATCGTTTTAGCAGGATTTCTGCTAAACGGGAACAAGTCGAAGTATTGTGTGTTACCAGACCCTTGCGCTGGAGTTCCGGAAGTGCCTGGGGCTGGCTACGCCAGACTAGGCTGTGTGTGGTTCAAAAAAGCTCAGCAACAAGAGAGTGAACTTCAGTCAAGTAACCTACCCATCACCAACATTACCAAACTACGAGCTGACTATTCCTACTTCACTCCCATGACCTGAAGTTCACTGTCTTGTTGCTGAACTTTTTTGAACTGCACACAGCCCTATCTTTCTTTTTAAATATTTTTTCCTTTACTTGTTCATCATCTTTTTTTTGATGTAATGCTCTATTATTTTATTATAGGCAACTGGATGCTGTGATCCTGCTATCCAAGTTAGACTAGTGCCTAGTGCCTAGGGTTTACACTTGAGAGACCAACATCAAGAGAGAAAGCTAATGACAGATTCGCTAGTCAGTTGTGAGGTCATGGTCAAGAATCACGTGTATGGAGTGGGGCATAGTGCACTGCAAAAATGTCTGCCATGTTGTAGGTTGAGAGCTAGCAAGTTGGAAAATGATGTGCTATTTTTGAACATGTCGAGTTAAAGGTAAAGGATTATAGCGCAGTCAATTTGAGTAGTGTGGTATGAAAATTATAGCATTTGAATGAACCATTTCTGAAATAAGCTGATGATGATGATGATGATGATGATGATGATGATGATGATGATGATGATGATGATGATGAATGACCAGATGAAAACGGCGATTTTAGAAGTCGCTGTAAAAATTGATATTGCTTTGTCTTGTGCTCTTCATTAGCACATTGAAGGTGTTCTGTTAGGAGTTGCTAACTGTAGTATCAGAGATTCCGTGCCATCCCTACTTAGAGAATACTCTCTGATTAGCTGTTATTTCTTTCTGGCACAGTACCTTCTTAAATGATTTTCAGCTAGATAGCTTTTGCTTCTAAAGAAAAGTTAATTCTGATCATTGTAGCTACCTATAGTATCATAGTGATGCTAGCAGTCTTAATACTCCAAGTCAGTGTGAAGGACCAGAATTATATCACTTATCATGCAACATACTCGAGAGGTTGTTCGATATATCCATAGGATTGCTGATTTAAGAGGTGGTTAGTATGCCTGTGGCCATGGTAAGTCATCATTGTCTGTAAATGATTTTGATCTTGCTATCTTCATATGCATAGGTGCACACATTGAATCCACATCATTCCAGTACATTTAGCCATGTGAGAGGAGTGTGGAAACAGAAACTCAAAGTGGAAATGCTGAAAGCATATACTCCTTCAGAAGTACATTACATTGCATTCATGTTGCTTATTCTTCTATACTTGGTATGTGGTTACCCTTGTTACATACCAAGTAGAAAATAGCTAAATAAATAAATATATGAGTCAGAGTGGAATATGGCGAACATGCCCCTGGAAGTTGTCACTCCACGAAGCTCTCCACCACATAAGGAGTACCCTAAACGACATAGGAGACCTCCAGATTGATTTTCCAAGTGATTATACACTTGACATTTTTGATAAGTATTTCGTGGTAAACATTACACTTTTATTGTATGCAACTGCCTGGTTGGAAACCAACCACCGACTTCACTCCCAAAACTTCCAACTTCCTCTCCCCAAATTTCCATTGCAATACATAGTACAGGTCCATTAACACCCCTAGGCGTAGCCAGACCCGATTCTTTCCTTTTTCTTGGGGGCGGGGGAAAGAAAGGATTTGGTCAACTCGCATGAATGTGTTGTTCTGCCAGTCATGGATTTTTCACTGACTGGAAGGGGTGTAGTTACATAAATTTAAGTAGTGCGAAAGAAAAGTATGTACAGCTAGCTCAGTGCTCCTTTTTCATTTTGATGGCCGGTTGCTAGTGCTATAGCAGTAGGTAATTCTGCTATGGGTACCCATATTGAAATAACAAGCTAAGTCTGTGCAATAAGTTAGCTAATAATGATCATCTTGTCAAATACACCAGGCAAAAATGAAGACTTTCCATAGCCCAGTAGGTAAAGACATGAATGTATCATGACCCTGCACAAAAGAGAATATGGCTGGCCTTTAACTCCAATCAATAGGCTCTGGAACACTCATTGATTTGCTCCATCTCTATTTGATGTGCACTAATGTGCACGCAAATATTACTCGATATTATTGCCTGCTTCAAAAAATTGCTGACTGTGCAAAGCGAAACCAACAACTGCAGCTGCTAGCTAAAAGTCAGTTTGCAATTTTTATTTTTTTGCAAAACATCAAGTCACTCAAGTGGGCATGGTTTGATATGCAAAAGGGTGTGGTTAGGGAAAAGTGGCTGTGGCCAAGGCAAAAAATATATATATTTTTTCTCACACACAAGCACACAGATATTCTTCCCCCCTACTGAAAAATCCTAGATGGAACCCTGAAGGGGTTGTGAGTTGCCACCAAATATTGCACATCACCGCACATCACCCTAGTAAGCCTCCCTCCATCCCTCCGGGCCTCATCCAATTTGAGCAAGAAAGGAGGCATTGGCCTAATCAGGAGTGCAGGCTGGGGAAGTTGAGTCTTGACTAAGACCAGGTAGCTAGCTGATTTGCTTTACACTCTAATCTGCTCATCACAGACTGAGAAACTACACTAGATGTGGGAGTATTGAGTTAGAATTCACCTTTAAAGAGCTCACAAATCTTCAAGGCATCTTCTGTCCTCTCTATCTCCAAGAGAGCTTCAATCAGTTTTCTATAAGTCGCACGTACACTGAATTTTTGCTGCCACTCTTTCAAAAAGGCACTTCTCTTCCTTTCCTCCTCATGATAGTCTTTTTCAATGTCCTCCACTACTTGTTGAGCGATGTCCAGGTCTGGAGCCAAACTTCTCCACTTACAGAGCGAGCGAGATACCGCATTGAACCGATCACTAGTCACTTTTGTGTCTAGAACACATTCATCTGTTAACTGGCAACGTTGTACTAGTTCAGTAACGCTGCTCATTCCAGAAGTCATGATGACCCCCTTGGTATCCAAAAAGGGGTGTGTCTGGATTATTCACACGCATGCGTAAATAAATCCCTGATGTGATAGTCAGGCGGATATGTGAAAAAATCGTTCCCCTTTGGGTTACAAGTGTCAAACTTGGTATAAGTAAAGATTATGGTATCAGAAACAGTTTTGGAAGTGGAGCCACCTGCAAAAATTTTTTGATCTGAGGATTTCATAATAACGGTTTTCGCAAAAATTAAAAATTTCGCTCACCATATACTTTCAATGCACGAAATTAAAAACGCAAAAATTATTTTAGTCAATTTGGTTTAAACTCATTCAAAGTATTAGAGCTGCAAAGTAGGCAGAACCATGCTTAGAGAAATAAAGTCAATTCGTTCTTGCATGGTTCAGGCTCCACAGAGCTGTGCATTTCAATGCTGCCTTTTTATACTTGCATCGTCCTGTAGTGCTACCTTTCTTGCAGCAATTCTCTGGATGAGACAGGTAGTGTGTGGTCCAACAGTAGTTTCCAGTTCCTTGGATCAACCCATCCCCAGTTCCAGGAGTTGGCATGTCCAATAATATAGCAAGACTATAGTAGCTAATAGCATGCTATTACAGAAAATAACACTATAGTTTGTACAATAGCGAAATAGAATAGTAATGGAATGGAAAGCCAATAGTTACTGCACCTTAATGCCTGGAGTTATAACAGCAGCTACTCCAATAAGTATAGGTAATCACATGCTTTGAGTGCAATTTACATGAGAAACTGGCTAGGTAATTGCACGAGGGGAAGCCAGTGCAATTTTAGACAGTTTCAAGCACGCAAAGCATGTGATTGCCTGGTAGACAGATGAGATTGGCACATGGCATACGTAGGTATGCACTCAAAACATGCGCACAGCTCATATTGAGTAAACAATATATTTCAATATTTGGCCTATTTGTGCCTTGCAAGGTGATTCTCTCAGATTAGTCCTACACTGCAGGAGGTTCATCGCAATACCTGTGAAAACCTGTACAATGTAACAGCTAATAAGTGGCATTGCAACCCACAGCTTTGATGGTCATTGGACAAGGCCAACATTTTTATCACTTGGACAATCACAAACTGAGACTCAGATGAGTAAGATGAAGCAGCTGTGACACAATACAAGAGATTGCAGAGTGTCTTTAGTTATTGTTTGAGCTCTGCACATTCTACAATCTCTTGTATTCTTATAAGTTCACTGTTATGAATTTTAGACATTAATTGTAATATTTAGTTATCATGTTGAGTTAGTAAGAATGCAATTACTGATCAAAATTAATGATATTCAAAAAAAAAATTAATGAAGTAAAATCCTGCCTGCATGTTTGAAACCCAATGTAGCTAACTAGTGAAAATGTTAAATTATAATTTAGGTTCTCTCTCGTTGTAAGCACTAGTCATAGTCCTAGTGGATCTTCCACTAGGCTCGTGTACCTTCAGCACAGTGCACTAAGCATTTAGTGCACATAAAGGTGTGCTTTAAGCACACTTTTCAGAGGATCTGATCACAAGTCATGTGACTAGCACTATATATGTTGTATACTTTGAGATAGCTATAGCATTGGGTGGTGTGGCCACTGGGACCATGAGAAGCTGACACAGTAGCTGGGAGCATCAAGTAGAGAGGGTGAATGAAGATGTGGAAGATGAAACATTATGCAGTATATAAATAACAGTACAAATTTTATTGGTGCAGCATCATTGTACAGTCTAGAGGTATACTTGGGTTCTCTAATGACTTTGCTTGGCAATCCTGTGTATCACTACAAATGGGAGAGGGCAAACCAAGGACAATGTATATACACTCTATGCAAAAATACAAAAGCTGGGTCCCAAGTGTGTCCATTATTCAGAGGTTCCAACGTATCCCATGCAGTGGTACACAGGATTGGTCCCATATCCCATTTGCAGTGATATACAGGATTATCCCATGTCCCATTTGCAGTGTATCTATGCAAAAATAACCTTCAAAAGAGGACAAACTCTCTACAAAAAAACAAAAGCTGGGTCCCAAGTGTCCATTATTCAGAGATTCCAAACATATCCCATGCAGTGGTACACAGGATTGTTCTCATGTCCCATTTGCAGTCAGGATTGGAATGTCTGGTTCCACTGTACATTATTATAAGTGGGTTATAGTTCAATTCAGCAGTCTGAGATGATGCTGGGAAGGCAAAATCATGAGGAGAATTCCATTCATATGAATCAATGCATTGTAGTCAAATTGTAGTTACCGGTATTTAGAAAAGCCACTTTTTAGAATAACAAACTGTACATACGAAGATGCAGATACACAAGACTCAATAGTTCAGCTTGAAATTGCTCTATGTGTATGATGTTTTACTGCTTATATCACTCTTTTCTTCTCTTTGTATCAGAGATACAAGTGATACTAGCTATCATCCTTAACATCCTTAATTTTCCTAGCCTCGTCCCCCCAGGACCTCTATTTAGTTAAAAAAGGCCTGGGGACGAGGCTAGGATTTCCCCAGGTGTTGCAGTAGCTGCAACTTTGGGGACTTGTGACCATGGAGATGTGCATCTGATGAATGGGACCACAGTTGCCATGTTCAAAGGGAGAGTGGTGTGCTTTTCAGGGGAATGGATATCAGTGTTTGATTCCATGTGGGATTCTCGAGGTGCAGATGTTACATGCAGGCAACTAGGTCTTTTAGGAATTGCTCCATGTAAACAGACCACATATGTACAGTTTTAAGGTGCCAGAGACTGAGTTGCTTGGTGAAGCAATCTCCATTCATGCCTGCCACATGTAACATTATTTATCCACATTCCTCCTGTCCCACTACCAAAAAAAAAAAAAAAAAAAAAAAAAAAAAGAAAAAGAAAGAAAAGAAAAGAAGAATCAATAGCAATCGATGATGCTCCATCACCATCACCTAATAATTATAAGGCATAACATGCAACATGAGAATAGAATTTTAGGGGAAGACATGAGCATAACTTGATGAAGTATCAGCAATTTCCTCCTAGCACTTCTCCACACTGCCACCATGCTGATAGCTAATCTAATTTTTAGAAAGGAATAACAAAGCAATATTATTTTTAGTACTTCTTCTCAAAGTTACCAAGCAAAGTGGGTGAGCCACACATTGACAGCAAAAATAAATACTAGCTAATTGATTTTTACAATTATTTATTGTGCATTATTCTCATGATACTTCAGATTCTCCATCACTGTTGTCCATCAAAGACTGCAGCTGGGTATTTCTCTGGAGTGAATATACAAATGATTGTTAGCTACTAGAGATGAAATCTTATCACTGACAATCATGAGCAGTGGTCCATGATAATTATCCCGCACAGCTATAAATTACCCTTAATTGCATGTACCTTGTATTTTTCTTATATGTCCATAAAGTCTCAGTTTCTGGAGTCCTTTGGCAAGTTCTCTCCATGTTGGCATATTATTTGCACAAAACGTCATGACATAATCTTGCATCATCAACCAAGCATTAGCCATATCCATGTGGATGGAGCTTGGTGACATTCTATGCATGGTAGCTGGAAAGAGACCCAATGCTTGGCCCAATTCTTTCACTTGATTTGGATCAAGATCAGCAATGATAGTCTTAACTTGGAAAGTATGCTCAACTCCTGTAAGTCATAGAATTAGTGTAGCTACCAAACACTTATGGAGGAGTTGAATATCGATGTGAAGCTAAAAAGCATGCGGGATGTGTGTGTAAGATGAAGTCTTTTAAATGATGAAAGCTAAAGGAAAAACTAAGGGCATTAGACATTCACTATAAAGTTTCTGATTTCTGTCCAACTGTGTATGAGGAAGAGAGTGTACTATATACTCACTTAGTTCAGTAGTTCCATCGATCCTTCCCAGGTCAGTGGGCTCTGTGGAGGCTTGCACAACATAGGAAGCTATAGATAGTGAACACATGATTTCTGTTACTGGATGGCTCAATTCAATTCATGATTTTGCAGATAAGTGCAAAGCCCATCAGTGAGCTGCATGCATTATTAAATGAGGACAATGAAGTAGCTGTGTGTTAAGTACAATTTCACAGCTGAATTTTTTTCTTTGAGGGCAACAGATTTCAACAACACTCGGTGGGTATAGTGGACTAACTACTGAAAGTGACAGGCAGGGAGTATTCTGCTTAACTAGTCCAGTAGTGCCTGAATTTATCAGTATAGTTATAGTACAGGGGCAGGGTCTGGTGAAGGTGATCCTTTCAGGCATAATTAATGCTGAGCATGTAAATTTCCAAGTATAGCAGTGGCGGATCTAGGGAATACTCATTGTATTCGAACGAACTACCCCTATTAGCTGGTTGTCTAGACTTTGTTATTGCAGCGTTGGCCCTCAGGCGCAATGCTAAACTACCGCCAGTAGTGTATGTCTGTATATTTAACAGCATGCCACCCACAATGGTTTGTATTAGCTGGCTGGGGCATGTTTGTATATCTAACAGCATGCCACAAGATTGTCTGTGTGCATTAGAATTGCTCAAAAAGACTCTACATCAAGTGGGCGCAAAAGGGTGTGGTTAAGAAAAGTGGGCGTGGCTAGGCCAAAATTTTTCCACGCGTAAGCGCGCAGATAATATAAACTACCCCTTTAAAAATCCTGGATCCGCCCCTGTATAGCTATGTATCATCCAAGTGATTAAAAGGAAGATGCCATCATTCAGTAGCATAGCTACATGAAAAGATGTTGCTATACCTGGTGGTGGTATTGTAAAAGTGCATTCTTCATCAAGTCCAATTACTCTCAGTGTGAGAGGTTCTGATCTATTTGGAGAGAAGGTGATTTGGATTCTAGGAGGGAAATCTGACATCCTTGAAGCACTCCTATAGTTGGTCTCAGGGAAGTCAATCTCTCTTTTTTTAATCTATACAAAAAAAGATGCATCACTGAAGTGTCTACAAAGCTTCTCAATATTCACACCAAAATGTGAACATTTTGTGTTTTTGGTGTGTTGATGCAAGATGACTGTAGCTAAATGCTTACTTTGTTTTTATCCATTGTACATTTCCCTTCAAGAGTAACTTCTTCACTTTCCATTGTTAAACAATTGTAGACGGTACGGCACTCAGCTCTAGATGTTATTCCAGTGTGATTTTGGGGGATATGCTTATCACAATGCTGCATAATTAAGCAGATTCAAAGAGACAGGTAGCTACTGTATGAATAATGCACATTACCTGTATATAATATGCATGCTCAGGACACATGCAAAACACAGCAATTTTTGCATCCATTGTTCTATAAAGTCTTGCTGAGTATAGGATTTGACCTGATTCAAAAAGATAGTTAAATTAAAACAAACTGTACTTTATAGTTAGCTACCTCTTATCTTCCTTCTACTAAATATTCTCCACCAACTGAAATTGATTAGTTCTATTTCCCCATATTGACTTCGAAATTTTCCTTTGACTCCTTCTCCTTCCTCTTCCTTGAAAATATAAACTGGATCAGGTCCTCTATATTCTGGAACTGAACTGGCCCTCAGAAACACCATACTTCTGCAATCATTTTCATTTTTTGTTCTAATATAATGTTGCATCTTCACTAAAAGTGACTTTTTCAACTCTATTTTCTTGCTTGTTTCTATGAGATAGGCTGGACTAGCTGGCTCAAAACCCTTTGGCGTTTCAAAGATTTCATTAAAACTAGGCTGGATAACTAGCTCCACAGACTCCATTGGTGAGATTGAGCCTTCAGGAATGACTATAGATAATCCCATATCATCTCGATGGTCTACTTCTTTTCCTGCATGTGGGATTTTTTCAATGACTCTTGCACCATTGGTGCTTATAATTTCATCTTCACAGAAATCCATCCCTGCAATATAAGAAATTCTGTGTGAAATGTCACATTTTTGGGGCATAGTTAATAATAATCAGAGGCCATTTCTACTGTAGCTACTTCTGCCTGCACACTTGCAATGGGACTATGATTATCATTATACTAAGCTGCAACCATATGGCATACCATCCATAATGCAATGTTTTTCCTCATAATAGTCCAGTAAATCATTCCATGTTTCATCATACCTCAATAGCATCTGGTTACCTGCATTACAATAGATGGAAGTGGCTAGCTTGCATGCACATGGATAATGTAAACATTCACATAGTATATAGCTATACTCAGTAGCAAGCTACGTACACATGCATGCATGTATTGGTATCATAAAATAGATTGTGTGCTCACCGATGATGACAAGACCATACTTGCTCCTAGTGATGCCCACATTGATCTTATGCTTATCAGTGATGAAGCCAAGATGTTCACTCAGCCACTCCTTGTCTGCCAGCACAAGTTGTGAATTCTTGATCTCTTCTCGAAGTCGTGAGCGCACGGTAGACAGAATGACAATACCATATTCATCTCCTAAGGAATTTTGATCATTAGCAGTATGGCAGTAGTAACACTATAATATATATAGCATACTAACCTTGGCTCTCGGTAATGGATGCTACTTTCAATTGTGAAAGTGTTCCTGTCAATTTCTTTACCATCTGTATAATTTTATTCTTCTGTGCAGAATAAGGAGTCAGGACAGCAATTTGATCTATTGGTACTTGGTGTTTCCAATGGAGAACTCGAACAATCTCAATCTGCAAGAGTTTATTACTGTTATACACATAATATATTACTTAATTTTACTGACCACTTTTTTAGCCTCTTCCTCATTGAACTTTGAATCAACACCAATGCTGGCATCTTTACTCCCTGTTGGATCCTGTCCTTCCTTTCCAACTACATCCACAAACATGATAGGACATTCCTCCCCCTGAGGCCAAAACCCCTTCAGTTTTGCTTCAGGGTTTGTACGCCTCTTTACAGAAACATCTGTTTTCAATTCACCCTTATAGAACTGCTTAGATGGAAAAGCACATATTTCTTCATGCTAAAATTAAAAGAAGCAATAAGTTACAATACATTAAAATATCAAGATATTACCATTCTGTATTGGGTTTTTAAAGTGAAAATATATTCCTCTTCCTTATAATTCTTTGCATATCTTTTGAACAGGGAGGTAGAGAGACCACATTTTCTGGCCTTCCAATAAACAATCACTGGTTGGAGTTGCATGTGGTCCCCAATTAGGATTGCATGCTTACAGAGGCTAATGGGAACCATGGCTTCAGGTTCAGAAGCCATCCCACATTCATCAATAATGCACTGATGGGGGGAGAGATTATTTCTCACTCGATTGCCTGCAGCTTCAATGCAGGTACAGAATATTATATCAAACTTTTCCTGTGAGAAAACTTTTTTCTCAGCTTCACTTAGTGCTTGTCTGTATCTTTTGCACAGGATTCCATTGGCAATTTTACCATCCTTGCTCATTGCTTTGATATTTTCTTCATACTCTCTGAGAATTACAAATTCTCTTTCACTTCTATTGGGTTGTCGTATCATATGATGCAAGGCATATTGTTCTGCCCATTTAGGGCAGTGAGTGTCATCAGATTCTTGTTCAGCCGGATCTCCTTCGCAGGATTGTTTCTCTTTTTTGTATTTGGGGAGTGGATAATCATAACTTTTCCTTTCAAAGACTCTGCTGTAAATCCTCAAAATCTTTAATTTTGAGGATTTATCATTCTTTAGTAATTGATGAAATTTTTCTGGAAGGAATTAAGAGATGAACAGGTATGTATGATGTTATAGCTTACAATACATCTCATACCGAAAACAACATCAACAGATTTGTTTGAAGGTCCACAGTAGAGCACACATCTGTTGCCATCAGATACCTCTTTATTCAGCTTGGCCAGCACATATGCTATGTGTGTTCCAATTACACTTTTTCCCGTACCTTTAATCAATAATCATAAGCATGCAGTGTCTGATGCAATTATTGTTACATGTACCTGGTGGTCCCTGGATCAACTGAAATGGCTTTTCTAGTGCTTTACCCACAGCTTCCTCCTGCCACACATTCAAATGCTGTAAATTAGAGGTCTCATCACCCCACTCAGATATAGATGTAGCAGCAATGTGCTTAGAAAATTCATTAGTAGAGTCTATACACATAGAAAACAATATAGCTAATTATGCTTATAGACTTGTAGATGTAATCATTTCTATCAACCTTTCATTTTGGAATGATTCACTGCAACATTATTGGCCAGTGTGAATAGCGAGTCCTTAAGTGACAACAATACTCTTAACACTTTCCTACAAAGCAATAAACAATAATTAATACTTATTGCACACTCCTGCGGAGGCGGAAAATAGAGCCTGGTACCCACTGTTTGCGCATGTGCCAAAAATTCCCGCCTATTACACTTTATGACGGTGTGTGATGTCACAACATGTAACTACGTGTATGAGCATGTGCTATAAGATACCAAGAAATGAAATTCTCTAGCTCTGGAGAAGAGAAGACAAGTGTGAAATACTGTTAACTATCTATGTGTTGACAATCCTTATTACTCTGTATTGTGTGGTTAATTCTGTACTGTGTGGTTAAATCATCTGTTTGTGGTTTTTCTTAAACGTATTCATCTGTGGATTTACTCCCGGTCAATTCAGTCTCTGTTTTTTGACTCATTTTAGTCTCTTAGTCTCTGTCATTTTGGTCTCGGTTGAAATAGTCTATATTACAGTTATTACTCGCTACGTTACAACAAGACTGGCACTTTTAAAACTATTCATAGTGGCAAGAATATCTTTATCCATAAGCCGCTCTCCCTTAAATCCAGAGGAGATGATCACAGCCTCAGCTCTGCACTATTCCCCAACGAATAAACGAATGGAGAGAATTGCTTGCTGCTGCTCCTTGTTCAGTACTAGGTGGGATTGTCCCAGCCGAGATAGGGCGTAAAACAAACACCGTCCGCGAAGAACTGGTGAACTAGGGCTAGTCTGCTGCAGTGCTGATTCAGCAATATTGCGTCATGCGTCACGGAAGATTACTGAGAGATTACAATCCCCCCAACTATGGGGGAAAATTGGCACATGCGCAAACAGTGGGTACCAGGCTCTTTTGTCTGCCTCCGCAAAATTAGAGCCTGGGGACGAGGCTAACTCCTGTGTTGAATATCATGATTTATTTGGGAATATTTCACGAGGCCGTAGGCCGAGTGAAATATGCCCAACCAAGGGTAGTAATAAATCTGATATTCAACAACGGAGTGTGCAATAAGCATTTTATTATATATATAAGTGGATTCTACAGTTGATTCCAGCCAGGCGGCTACATATGCTCGTGTAGGAAGTTGTAATGTGAACCTGTAATACTTACCACGAAGAGCCTATCACCTACAGACAACTAAGATAAGCCAACGCACTTTGACAAACCGCTGTAGAATTCAATTAAGCTTGCCTATCATCTTCAGAAATGTCGGCCAAAAACGTTGCATAGACAAAGGCGTTAAATAATGCCATTGAATATCATGAATTATTCAACGGTAATGGACCAATCAGACCACGTATATATAATAATAATAGTTATTGCATAACCATGATACTTACCTGTAGGAATAATTTAGTATGATAATCTGCACTTCACAGGTGGACTTCTCAGCTTCCACAACACACTTCATACTTTCAGATACTTGACAGTTAGCTGTGCCCACAGGCTTCATGAGAATGGTTACTTCATCTGGTATATCATCAATAATACGATGGACCACAAAGTGGAAGACAGCTTTCACTGGGTGACAGGGGTCAGTCCCATACCTCACGCACACAAGTGTACCTATGTTCACTTTGAAAAACTCATGACACTGATCACTGAAATCTTTTGGGAATGCCATCTCCACATAGTCATTTGGAACATAGTAGTATGGTTTTTCGAAACACTCTTCTGGGATAATTAACTTAGGCCACTTTAAGTAGACATCACGAATGATCACAGGATGTGACTCCTTTATTGATTGCTCAGCTGCCTCTGCGAGAAGTACTGTCTTCCATAAGTCAACATACTCTTGAATACTGACATATTCTGCTTTGGAAGCTTGCTTTAAGTTGGGATCAGAGAAGCACTCTGCTGGGTGGGAGTTGTGTTGGACACAAATACGTAGGAGAGGTGAAAGTTCCACCAACTGGATGGCAGGAGAGATCAGTGGTTCTCTCATGGACTTAGTCAGCCAAACCTTGAGCATGCTGGAAGTTTCTAAAGATACTTTAATACTGCAATCCAGGAAGAGGTACTTCTTCTGTGGTTTTATGAAACCAGCTGAATAGGAAGAAGGCCAGTGAGGTAGGTCTGGTAAAAATTGCCCAATTCTGTCCATTTTTTCTTCAGTAGGATTCTTTACAAACTGAAGTGCCTCTTCCCAGTTACTTGGAGAAATTTCTACAACCAGATTTTGTTGGGAAGCTTTAAAATACTCGATATCTAATGATGGAACTGATTCCAAGCATTGTCCACAAAAAGCTTTTATATTTGAATCTGCAAAGCCAGAAGAATTAATATTCATAAATAGAGAAGGTGACTTCAAAATTGATGCAGCAAGATCATCATTCTTTAAAGACGTCACATGTATTCTCCACAAGTATAGCTGAGAATCAGGCTGGTCATCTGCTACTTTTTCTGGGATGAGGTTATTAAATCTCAGTTTTCTTGCACTGATGGGTAATTGCTTGAGCTCAAATTGAGGAAATGCCAGTTGTATTGTTCCTTTTAGAGACTGACTGATGAAACAGGAGTACACTTCACTATAGGACACAAGTTTAAAAGCAAGCTTTATGCTTTTCATCTCCTGTTCAAATTTGGAAGCACTACTAATTTTTCTGTTCATAAAAGTGCAAAGTTTAGTGTGCTCTTCATGCTCCAATTTGCTTTCAACTTCGGGATCTTGTTTTGATTCTTTCAATATCATTCGTTGTACTTCAATATCTACATATCGCCGCAAAGGAGATGTGAAGTGTGTATACTTATCTAAGCATAAGTTGTCATGGTGATACACAGATGCATTATTTTTATCTTCCTTTGTGCAATGATACTCAGCATGTGATAAAATAGAGTGTAATTTTGAACTAGCAGCAGCTAGTTGTGGATAAAACTGGTCAGTAGAGAGCAGGCTGGTGAGAAGAACTAGGTTTCGATCAGACAAAGCTTTATGGATCTTCTCAAGAGTGTCAACAGGAATTTTAAAAGGAACACCAGCAGAGGGCCTTTTCACACCTGAAGTTTGCAGGTAGTGGGAAAGGTATAAGGAATGAAGCATAACATTCTTGTTTTCCTCCACATATTTTCTTATCTCATCAATGTTGGGAGATAGTTGTGTCTTTAAGATGGCTGCATTCGGGAAGAAAGAGTGGATATTTTTGGCTGCTTCACTATTAGCCCATATCATAAGCTCTTCTACCAGCAAATGAGACTGCCAACAGAGGGACTCTTCATAGTCATTACATTTATACACAAATGCTGCATCTGACTTGAGCCTTCTATGACGCATAACACGGGTGATGTCATAAAGCAACTTCATTGCTTCATGGAGAGGAAGATTTTCCTTGTCGTGATTAAATATCCTGTTAGAATCAATATATTCTGTGGGAATTTTGCCATCCAGTAGGTCTTGAGCATCTTCATAAGTCAACTGAATGGCTGACTTGATTTGTGATGCTTCAATTTGAATATTACTCAACTCAAGTGATGTAGGAGCTTGGCGGTCAATTGTGACTGTGCAGGTAACAGATATGACATCCCTTATTTTTCCAGGAGTGAGAGAGAGGCAAGATCTTGTTTCGTATGGCAGCATGTGCATAACCTTACCTTGCTCTCCACCATAAACAGAAATGCCACTACTTCTAGCAATTTTATCAGGCTCATTGCTATGCATTACATCAATATGCTTAGCTGCATTCACTACATGCACACCTAACTGGAATTCTTCAAGTTGACTTTCATCCCTAATTTTGACTATAGAAAGAGCATCATCAAGGTTTTGTGCTTCTTTACTGTCAATAGTAAAGGCTTGATTGTAAAAGTTTAAAGTTTTGTCTCTTTTTACTTCCTTGGCATCACCCTCACTTATGGACTCATCTTCATTATATTCAACAGCATATTCAAGCTTTAGCAAACGCTCTGCATTGAATGGAGTGTACCCTTTAGGGTATGCACCTATGACAATGCCAAGAGGGCTACGATACTTCTTCCCCCACTTCACTAAGGAGACGAGAAAGACCATCTCACGAGCAACATACAAAGGGATGAGTTGCTTAATTTGGGGCAAAGAATTATCTACCTCAAGGGAGTTAGGATCAAATACAACAACATCACCACATTTTAGATCACTTTTGATCCTTTCTTTGTTTATCCCATCCTTTCTTTTCGATAAGCGAGGCAGATTAATCATGTTTGGGTTCTTGTTATCAGTAGGGTGGAACACTATAGGGTTGGTATGTGATACTGTGCATACCAACCGAATCTCGCTGTCTCGTTCAGCAGTTAAAATGCGCCCATAATGCTTATCCTGAGGGCTATCACGAAGTATACCCACCGTCACTCGATCACCATCAAAAGCTCCTTTTCTATTGTCAATGCCTTGTATCTTCACATTTTTTTTGCTACTGTCAATTGGAATAGCTTCTACTTCACGTATGGATTCTATCTTTAGAACACAGTCATAAAATTCTATATATTCAGCATCATCAAGTAAAGCTTCTTCTACTTTGTCTTCATCACTTTCCTCCTTCAAACTCCAAGAAAGATGAGCTCCTGGAGTAGTCATTAGAGTGAGCTTTGTTTTTTTATTTTCATGCAAGTTTTCAAACACTTTCTTGTATGCTTCAATTATACTGTCCATTTTTTTCGATTTATTTTTTATACTGCCAATCTTTTTCGATTCAGAATATATAAGTTGCAATAGCTTACTGGGTTTAAAATCTCCAAGTGATTTTAAATTTCTCAGCTGTTCAGAGTAGGCAAATGTCTTGCACTCAATGCACTGTTTGATGTAAGGTGTCCAGCATTGAGCATTTTTTTGATATTTCATCATCATGTGCTTCTCCATCTTGAGTAGCAGGAATGGGTTGCCAACAGCAACCACTAGTGATCGAGACCTGGTGATGGCAGTATTAAAGATATAGTGATCAGACACACTCTTGGTTTGGTCGATAGATTCTCCATCCTTAGAAGTTTTTTCAGATGAAGAAAGAAATATTGCTCTGAACTCCTCACCTGTACAGTAAGTCAATGATATACTATGCTTGGGTATCATAACAGGACTTTACCTTGAATCATATATGCTGGGAGTATTCTTATATCCTTTAAGTTCCTTATCTTTGTAACTTTCCTTCTGATAATAGAGCACTGCAGAACATGAAAGCAACATGATCATGGAATAAAATTCAACAATTCATTAGCTAAACTACCTGATCAGCTGAAGGAGATATGATACAGAATGTTTTAAGATCCTTTTTACCCCAGTGTTTAGGCCAACTGTTGCAATACTTCTGCACTTCCTTTATTAAAACATCTGCTTCCACTTCATTGGTCCCAGGTGTTGGCTTGTTGTCATCTGACACATCGGAGCATACAAAATTGAGGGGGAAAGGTGAAAGATGATGGGCTTCATCCTCTGGCACTTTACATAGCACTGTAGACTCATAATACAGACTGGATGGTAGCATCAGAATCCCACTATGGCAACGATAGTTGGTGAGCAGAGTAACTGAATGAGTACTAGATAGAGGCACTTTGCTATAAAGGTCATGTAATCTCTCCAAGAGTGATATTCCCAAGCCATTATTTTGAGCCTTATCTCCTAGCACCAATAAACGAGGACCAACCTGCATATTATAAACATCGAAATAATAGTCCATAATGTCTAGAGTGGTCAAATTAAAAGTATACCTGACAATGATCACCAGCAATAACAATTCGTGTATACTCCCCAGCAAAGCAGAGAGGTCCAACAGTTTCAGGTTCTCTAGTTTGAGCTCCTTCATCAATCAGAATATCAGTGAAGAAATTCACTGGTGTCTTGTGTAGAAGAGAAGGTGCAGTACTTAGAGTGGTGATGACTAATCGCTCATTTTGCAACTGCTTGATTTCATGCTTCTTTTTGTAATACTTTATATACTTATGATTTGGAGGGTGATAGAATCCACTAGGAGTTACACGGATGAAAGAGATAGGCCATTGCTTACTTTCATCACTTTTCATTTTACCAAAATATTCCACAAAAGTATCAGCTGATGCTTGATGATGAGCACAGATTAAGACTCGACTATTTTTTTTCCTCAATATGTCATAAGCAGCTCTAGCAAGTAAGCGTGTCTTACCTGTACCAAAAGGTCCAGCAATAAGCATTGGGGTGCTGGCATGAGGGTGATTCAAAATTGTATTCAAAGCTTTTAATTGTATAAAATCCAATTCCAAGAAAGGATAAAGTGGCTTGGGACTAGAGTAGGCTTGATCTGATTCAATAAACCTATTCTCACAAGGAACTAACTTCTCCACTACTATCTTTGGAAGTTTATTTATGAAGGAGTGAAGCAATTGAAAATAGAAATACTTTAATTCAAATTCTACTTGTCCCTGAAACTCGAATGCTGTTCTCTGAAACTTCATGCATGATATCTTCAACTTTTGAGTTTCACTCTCAGTGAAACCAACTGTAATGGCATTAAAGTTGGCACCGTGTGGAATATAAGCATGGACATTGTGTGCATGCACAAAAGATCCATCATCTAAAATAATGAATGATCCTTGACTTGCTTGCTTAGCATTACTCAAATTCTCCCCATCATCAGACGTGATGTATCCAAAACGCACATACTTTTCCTCATCTTCATATTGAGTACCATCAGGAACAAAGTTGCGAGGATAAATATGGATATCATAAACACCATTATACCTACAAGAAAAGTGATGATATGATGATATTTATGGATGATAATAGTGTATACATACCTTTCTGCTAACTGTCGAGCATGTTCTTCTTCCTCGTGGCAAAGTAAGTGGTGAAATTTTTCTTTGTAGTTTTCTACTGTTAATTTTTTCTTCAAAATAGCATCATTCAACCTATTCTTGTACTTTTCATATTCTGTAGAATACTTAATAGGAGCTGGTCCATGGACATGTAAGTTCTCTTTTTTTTTCCTTGTTTTCTCTTCTTCTTTGATAATTTTAACTTCTTTCTTTGTTTTTTTAGAAGCATCTTCTAATGACTATAAAATCAATTGCAATTTTTAGGTGAACATATAAACCTGAATCATAACTTACAGGGTACTCATGAGATGTTTTACTCTCAGTAATGGAGGTGTCTTGTGCTAGTGATTATAACAAAATAGTGAACTCAATGAAGTCATAAGTTATTATAACTCACATTGGGCTCTTTGAGTCACCACAGGTATACCAGAAGTAGCATGCATAGCAGCCGGGAGTCTCATGACAGGTCTACCAGAAGCAGCATGCATAGCAGGGGGTCTCACGACAGGTCTACCAGAAGCAGCATGCATAGCAGGGGGTCTCACGACAGGTCTACCAGAAGCAGCATACATAGCAGGGGGTCTCATGACAGGTCTACCAGAAGCAGCATGGTTGATAAGTCTACCAGAAGTAGTAGGGGATCTCACGATAGCTGCATTATGTTGACCAGAAGACATTCTGCTCTGTGATGGCTTAGTTGCATTAGACAATACAGTTGAAGTTGTGTTTGCTGCTGATGATGACCTGGGTAAATATTTAGAATGTTGCTCTCTTCACCCCACATAAATGTAGGTTTCAAACTTACTTTACTTTTGTTGAACTTCTAATTGGAATCCTCTGACAACCATTGGAGATACTGTCCAATAATTCCCTCATGTAACTGTATTTATCAAATGGACTGAGCATGAAATCATCAGGGATTATAAAAGTCTTATTTTCCAAACATGTCTTCAAGTAAGTGCTCCAACACTTTCCCTTCTCGTCATATGTCCTGACCATGTGCTTTTCAATACCCAAGAGAGCAGCTGGGCAGCCAACTACCACTACTAAGGACTTGGCACGTGTCAGGACAGTGTTGAAGACATATGGATCACAGGGACTTTTGGTAGGGTTGATTGTGTTGCCAGTTTCATCAACTGGTTCTGTAGTGCTCATGAACAATGCTTGAAATTCCTGCCCTACATTATTAATTTTAATGAAAAATATATAATTTTTATTTTAAATCATACCTTGAATTTTGTAAGTTGTTAGCATACGAATAGTTTGTAATTTCTGAAACCTCTCACGTGCTATACGTCTTGTGTGAACAAGCTACATGTAAACAATATACTTATATGCATGGAGTTATTATAATTAAACCAAATCACCTGAGTCTGTGAAGCTGTCACCAAGCATGCTTTGGATAAATCTCTTGCACCCCAGTTATCAGGCCAGGAATGCACTACAAGTTTCTCTGCTAGTCTTAGGATAAGTTGTGCTTCCACCACATTGTCTGCTGTAGGACCAAGGCTTGAGCAGACAAAGAGCAATGGAAATACAGCATCAGGGTGATAGTGAGGTTTCTGAGGACAAAATTTGACTTTATTTTCATAAAAGAGCTGGTTTGGAATTTTCATAATGTCTGGATGGCAACGATAATTAATACTGAGGGAAGCCATATGGCTTAATGCTTGATCACCACATTCTTTATACAAGATTTGAAGTCTCTCTAAGAGCGAATGCTTAAAACCATTCTCACGAGCTTCTTCTCCTAATACTAGCAGTGATGGTCCCACCTACAATCAGAATATATAAAATAGCTGTGTATTTTAATTATAGCTAGTTTTAACTAACTTGATTTGAGTCTCCTGCAATTACTATCTTAGTACCAGGAGCAGCTAGGCAGAGTGGTGTTATATTTTCAGGTTCTCTGGTTTGAGAGCCTTCATCCAGAAGAATGTGAGTGAAAAACCCAACCTTATACACAGAGGAGAGAGATGCTGCAGTGAGAAACGTAGTCACCACAATAAAATATCCTGGAGAGTTCCAGTGATTAAAGCTCCCTTTTCTTTTGTAGTACCATTGAAATTTTGAGTTTCTGATATTATACAAGCTTGAAGTTAGTCGAATAAGACTAACATTCCATGGATTATGCTTATCTGTAGTCATTGGACCAAAGTATTCCTCGATGTAATGATCAGCTGAAGACTGATGGTGAGCACAAATTAGAACCCTCACAGGTTTTTGGCAGTTTCTTCCTTGCTCAACAAGAAAACGCGTAGCAATGGCAAGCAGTCGTGTTTTACCTGTGCCAAATGATCCATCCACAATGACTGGAGGTGACCTTGGATCACTAGAAAGAATTTTGTATAGAGCTTGAAGTTGATCATTCTGTAAATCATGTGGTATCTGTGATAATAATTTATCCACATGTTGAATAGAATCAATTGAAAAAGGCAGGAAATCTTGAGATGATGGCATTATCCTAGCTATGGTCTCTGGTCTAATATTGTTTATAGCTCTTATCAAACCATTGAAGTAGGAATGCTTAACCTCAAACTCGATGGTCAAATTTTTCAGAATTTGTTCGCCTTTTGGTAAAGGTCTAGAAATAATTTCTGATAACTTCCCTTCATCTTCGTCCTTAATAGCAATATACATCTTCTCATCAGAGTGGTTGTAATTTTCCTGGAGTATCTCTACTGCTACTTCATATTTTTTCTCTCCCCTTCTTGTGACTATAAATGCTCCTTCACTAGACTGAGTAACATAAGCTATTTGGTCTGCACTGAGATTTGAAAAATACCCATAACGCATGTGGTAGCTACTTTGAGATCGTATCCATTTTGGCTTAGATCCAAATAAAAGTAAGTCACATTCCTGATCACACCTGGAAGAACAGTCATTAGTCAGTAACAATGTGATATATATCTCAATGGCTAAAAACATCACAAATAAATATACTCACCAAATATACACACCTACTAGCTATGCTAAATATAGTACCCACAAATAACTAATAGTGACCTTAAGGCAGAACCAGTAGGTACGTACTTATAATTAATTAACATACTTTTTCCTGAGTTGGTCAATATGTGTCTTCTCTTCCCAACAAATAAGATTATAAAACTTCTTCTTATAGTTGAATTTAGTAAGCTTCTCTTCAATAGTTACTAAATTCAATACTTTTTTAATTCGTTTTCCAAATTGTTCGGGATACCTTTCAGTCTGTATTGGGGGGACATGAATAGGTAGTGTTGTTTGGACAAGATTTAGAGAAGGATGAGCCATTAGTAGGTATGGTTGAAAAGGTTGCTGTTGAGCAATGCCTGGAATCTGCATACAATTTGCATGAAACTATATAAAAATCAGTCGTAGCAGTTTGATCTCATACTGTAGTTTTCAGAGGCTTAAAAGTTTGAAGTATCAAGGGTAGCTGATTCTATTACCTGCCCATTGACTAACCACACCTTTCACTTCCTTAACTACTATACTTATAATTGTATACAATGAGCCTTCTTTTCCACCAATAATGATTCAGAAATATAGATATGGTCATCACATAAGACCTAAGACTTGTGGATTTAGTAAGAAATTGGCTAGATGAATCAGTATTTGATGCTGAATGATGCGTAATGATGACATCATCTTGAAGTGCTTTGTGGTAAACATTACAGCTTCCTCCTAGCTACATACTTTGTGGTAAACATTACAGCTTCCTCCTAGCTACATACTTTGTGGTAAACATTACAGCTTCCTCCTAGCTATATATGCATGCAGCTGTCAATGAAATTTTTAACCTCAACAGCTATTTTCATCAAACTTGCTTGCTCACTTTCCTAGTTATGTAGATTATTATAATTATAATAAACTTGTTGTATTATAACAAATTTGTTAGAAGGTCAGCTCACCTGTTTTTCAGCTGCCTGACTTGATACTGTACTGGGTGTATGTCCTGAGAATCAAAAGAAACACACCATATCAAGAGTCAATAGCTAATATAGTACCAGACTACCAGTAACTTCAAAGCTGAAACATAACCAGCTAACAAGAAGTCATTATGACACATGTTCCTACAATATCATAATAAACTTAATTCTTGAAAAAAAGCTACTGTATGGTTATATGACACTGTCCACTAGCTGTGATCGCTTCCTTGTTATTGCAGGTAATCACATTCATGGCACTACAAAATTAATATCATTACTTACCACGCTTGGGCTCTCTGATACCTCCGATGGATAAAATTTCATTATCTTTCTTGACATAAATTTTCAATACACCCATTTGCATTAATTCCTCATTTTGTTTGCCAGTTAGGTGAAAAGTCATGTTAATTTCATGAAGAGTTATATAAATCAGTTCAATGCAGCCCTCTTCAATATCAAGAAGACGTACTTTGGTCTGTAACATGTCTGATAACTTTCTATTGAGCCGTTTTATATCCTCCATTTTAACATCAAAGACCTCATCAAGTTTGACATGCAGACGCTTTTTTTGTGATACCTCAGCATTGAAACTATCAGCAGGCACTTCACAAAGCCTCCGTTCACAATAATGCTTGAAATCCAATTCATAATTGTTAAACTCCTGTTGCAAATCTTCACTGCAAAAACCCTTGATTAAAGCATGCAACAGCTCAAAATCGAAAAATGACCAATATCCACTTAATTTAATCAATGCCTCAGAGAGATCGGTAACATTTTCAAGATTTTCAGATGTGATATGATTTGGATTATATTTATTAATCAATAAAAATTTCACATCCTTCACATCAGTGTTTTGGGATTTTAATGAAACATATGCTTTAGTTGCCAAAATACAAAATTTTTCTTTTATTTTTTCACTCTCTGTTATCAATTGTGATATGAAGTCATCTTTTTCTTCTTCTGTTAAATTTTCCGTTTTCAGAAATGGGAATCTTGGTATGATAGCTAAAGAATATGGATACGTTAAGTAAAGCCACTAAAGAATGGTGGCAAGTGAAGAAAGATCACTGGTTGCCATATCATTTTTGTAGGGCTAATGAAAAATTATAGGTAACTATAGTTACTAGTTATAGGTAACTATAGTTATTGTAAATAAAGATTTAGTATAACATGAATTTAGGCTATCTGACCTTTAGATCCAATCTCAAGTTGAGAGGGAACAATGAGAGAAGCATGTTGAGGACTAGACTGAGATTCAACAACTGGAAGCAGAGTAGAAAATTAAATTAGCCTCATTACCCATTAGTTTTGCACCTACAACAGTGAAACCTCCAAACAAAAATACCAAAATTGTTTAATCACTACAATGAGGTGAACTGCTAGATATAGAGGGAGTCTAACAACATGAAAGACAACAGCCATGATGTGCATGTGAAAACCAGGTTGTCAGCATATCGACCATGTCAGTCTGTATTCCTGAGAAAAGATATGAATCCAAGGTGCCTCGTACTTATCAGAATTGTCTTATTGTCTATTATTTAGGGTGCTAACGTTTACATTGGTGGTTAATTGCAGCGAGTGAGCGAGCTGACTCTCAGGTCATGACTCATTGAAATTATAAATATATATCTAGGTCTACACTCCAAAATGCCCCAGGCGTTATGCATGCAGCTGCCTGCCACTTACATAACTCAACAGCAAAGCACTACCAGCTCAACATTTCTATAGCCTTTTGGGCAGCAGGCACATAAGCGGCTTGTAAGCACTAGGCTTATCTAAATGCTTTGAGGTAAGCATTACAGTTTTCTATGTATGCAGTTGCCTGCCACTTACATATGAAAGCACAAATGAATAGCTATCAGCACAAAAGCCTATAGGAATATAGGAATATATATGCCCATAGGAATACTTGCTCGCTCGCTCGCTGTGACTCAAATGTTGTAACATTGCCCTAGTATAAACTTTATAAAACTAACCATTTTTATGTCTCAGGGCAATACGTTCAGCCTCTGCTCGGTTATTTCCTCCAACAGGATTGAAGACAGCTTGAACTAGAGCTTTCCATGTTGGGCGTCCATACCTAGAGGTATCATAGTTTTTATGCAGCCATTCCATTATCACTTTCTCCATAGCCTGTGTTGAACTCAAATTTTGCCGACGAATCCCATCTAGTACATTTGACCTCAAATGCAGCCTCCCACCTATTTCAGCAGAACGTGCTGAAACATTCTTCAGTTCTTCCATAATATCATCTCGATCATCCTCAACTATAATAAGTTATATAGTTAAGTAAATGGCTTGTGAGGGATGGAATGATTCAATAAATTATACTTACCTAAGAGGATGGTGCTCACACCAGTACCTGCAGAGAATAAGGAAATACACTGACAGGAGGGAGTGCATGGGTATAGATCTGCACAGAGTGGCAAAGCTATCAGATTATGATATAATTCAGTGAGCGAGTGGAGCGAGTGATGAACGGTTTGATTTTAACTTGTACCCTTCTAGGTCTACACTCCAAAATGCCCTGTGTCATGCAATAGAAGCATATGCTCCAATTGGTGGATCGTAGGTGCTAGGCTTATCTATAGGCACTAGACTTATCTAAGTGGATTGTTGTAGGCACTAGACTTATTTAAGTGCTGGTAAGTACTACACTGCAAAAAGAAATGTGTAAAAACAACCCATTTTTAGGTTATCTGAGTTGCAAATTGGAACTCAGATAACCTAAAAATGGGTTGTTTTTACACATTTCTTTTTGTAGTGTACAGCTTTCTATGCATGCAGCTGCCTGCCACTTACATCATTCAACAGCAAAGATCTGAAGCACATTATGAATTAGCTCTGAGCCATAGGAATACTATACTTGCTTCTTGCGTGCTTGCTGTCAAAATTCACTGCCGGCATGCCCTAGTAGTTTGAGGGGCGTGGTGTCATTTTTGGGGGTGATGGCCCCCAACTCGATTGCAAAATTTGTTTCCTACCCCTCTGTTAATAATAGCTATTGTCATTGGGTGGATTTCTAGCTCTAATGGGAACTATACCCTACTATTATATACATAGCATAGATGAGATAGATCATAGCTAGCTAAGTTGACTCGCTATGATCTTACTTGGATCCTCTGATTCCGACATTATTGATCTATAATGTAATGGCGATAAACAACGGTATTTAAATGGGTATATTCATGGCTTACTACAGCTAAAAGTTCTCAGTTCATCACACGCCTCCAATCCATTTGTACTTGTAGGGAGGGGCGCGGCTCAGGTGATAATAATTTTTATTAAAATAAATTAATTGTGGCTACATTACACTGCATGAGTATAAAAAATAAAATTAAGATGCTGTGATATTCCCAGAATCAGCACACAGAGTTCCATTGATCACTTCAGTTGGGAAGTGATTGAGTCCAAAGATTGGTACAGCCACAATGTTCAGGGCCAAGCTCACTATTCCAACACACAGAATGTTCATCGCAATACCTGTGAAAACCTGTACAATGTACAGCTAATGAGTAATACACTGATGGCATTGCTAATCTGCAGTTTTGATGGTAGGTTCAGTGTTCAATTGGACGGCTCAATAATATTAATATGTATAATTTTTATCACTTGGACGATCAAAAGATTAAATTGAGACTCACATAAGTAGCTACGTACCCATGACATAATATAGATTGCAGTGTTTTTAGTTATTGCTTGAGAGAAGAAATTCCATATAAAGAGCCCTCTACACATCTCTATATAGTACTTACCATGTTGTAAACTTTGAGATAACCATAAGAGAATGCTATAGCATTGGGTGGTGTGGCCACTGGCACCATGAAAGCATAAGAAGCCGACACAGTTGCTGGAAGCATCAAGTAGAGAGGGTGAATGCAGAGGCTGGTGCCCTGCATGTCAGTGTGGAAGATGAGACATTATGCAGTATACAAATAACAGTATAGATTTTACTGATGTGCTCATTAACTTAGGGTTCTCCTTTATGACTTTGCATATCATTTTGCAAATGGGACATGGGGTACAGTGGAACCTCCAAATAATGGACACACTATCCTTTTGTCCTTTGTAGAGAGGTTGTCCTCTTTTGTATAGCGTGTATACAGAATGATTGTCCTTTTTTTTTTTTTTTTGGAATGTCCTTCATTGGAGGTTCTACTGTATACATCTAGCATTATTGTTCAATTCAGTGATCTGAAAAGGCAAATCTCGTATTACAGTCAAACACTTATATATCGGAGAGTGTTGCATGGCCAGCCCTGCCCCATAGAGAGTATGTATCTTACTAGTGTCCTAAGGATAGGTAAGAAGAGAGTTGCAGTGGCTACATTGGAGACGAACTCTGTTACTCCAGCAACAATGACCGAAATGCACAGGGCAATGGCTGCTCGAGGAACACTCTCAAATAGAATCAGCTTGTGCCCTATCCACTCACTCAAACCAGACACCTGCATTGATATTGAAGTGTGTTACATAAGACCTTCTAATTTTACTCACTTCTGCAGCCTCAGCAATGGCAAATCCAGATCCCAACAAGATGATCACATTCCAAGGGAGTTTTTGCTGTATGGTGTCCCAGTCCAGAAGACGAGGGGAAGACCCTGCCTTCAACACGTCTGTATGATAATATATCACATGATCAAAGGTCCTACCAAAATGGAAATGCTAATCATGTTTGGATACTGCTCAGGATACTTATATCACTCACTTTTCCATGAGCAGCAACAAGGCTCTGAGGGAATCAAGAACAGAAGAAACACGATAGTCAAAACTGCTGTAGAATCACTAACATAGCTGCACATCATAGTAAAAAGACCAAATGTTTACCACATAAGATGAGATACAACCACCTCTACAAAGATTCTAGAGCCACAGATAACACATCACCAGTTTACCCATGGTGTTTCCTTCCTCCACCCATATGCACCTACATGGAGCTTCCCTTATATAGCTACTTACATGTTATTTCCCTCCTCTCTGAAAATGATGCCCCAGCCTGGAATGAAACGTGGATCTCTGAATAACCACAGAAGGATCAGAATAACAAACATCACCAACACCAGCACCTCAGCATATCTGCAAGGGATTGTTGCATGATGCATTATCGAACTTTATGGAATAGAGCTGGTGGTCACTGGTCATTTCCCGATCCTTTCATTGAAATGGCTGACTGGGTATGGGGTGTCCAGCCAAAATTTCACCAATTTTTGCTCGTGTCCAGTCAAACTGGGCTTCTCTGTTCCCAGACCCTGGATCACTTGGTACCATCCTACTCACCTTATACGACCTAATTTCTTATACTGTTTCTTGATGACTGCTTTTGCCTTTTGACTGTTAAAATGATATACTTGTTGCTTGAATATCACTCTCTTTAGCCACCTAAAGCTATAAAAAAAATCAAAACTTTCTATGATATTGCCAGTTATAGCCTCATACATACACAGGCCTGGGTATGAGATTAGCAAGGTACAGGTGGGGGTGGGGCAATATCCTTTTCCGCCCCACAAGATGACTAACCCACAGCATACAACTATACATACATACCTGTCATCACAGAACAAGATTGAAAGGTAGAGCCAGGATATGGCCAGAGCAAGTATCATAGCTGGAGTAGCAAACACAAACCATAAGCCGAAATTCACTCCCAAGTCCCTGCGATTTTAATCAAAAATAAGCATGGTTATCTCATATGGAAGTCGTGTACGAATCATGTACTGTTTGTGTGGTTATTAAACCAACCGAGCAAGTCCTGCAAGGACGATATTAGGTCCAGTTCCGGTGAGAGTCCCTGTTCCTCCAATATTTGCTGAGTAAGCAACTCCAAGCATCAAACACTTGGCCAATCGGTTGAACCTCTTGTCAGCTGATGGAGCTGATGTAAGTGCTTCACTGTTAGTGTCACTACTATGCAATGACTCATCAGCTTTCTGCTTAATCGAAACAACACCACTTGCAGTGTCAGGTTTATCTTCACTATCTCTCTCTACAGCTTCTTCATGAATAGTGATACTTCCTCCATTGGTGAGAACCATCCGGTCATCTTCAGGATTTCTTTCATTCATAGTCTCATATTTCTTTGTGTACGAAACTGTTATTACCTCATCACTGGAAGCTCTAGTTTCTCCCAGTACGGCAGAGTTTGGTGATAATTCTGTCTCCTCCCTGATCTCAAGGAGCACAGCTTGGGCTATTGGGAGCATCATGGCTGCAGTGGCAGTGTTGCTTATCCACATGGAGAGAAAAGCTGTGGTACACATGAATCCTAGTAACAACCTGTGTGTGGTAAATATCACTCATACTACATGTACTGAGAGAAAACTTTTGGCCAGTGATTACTATAATGTGGAATAATACACAGGGATTTTTTAGATTCTGGTGAAGGGGCAAATTAACAAGGCATTTGAAATGGCTATTGAACTTGAGTCCAGCTTGGGGGGGGGGGGGGGGGGGGGGGGGGCAACAGTATTTTAAAGGGGGCACCTAGGAAAAAAAAAACACCCAATGATTGTTGTAAGTCTTACCACTTTGGTTTGGATCCAACCAGCATCAAGACCAAGAGAGCAATCCTCTTGTGAAGATTCCACTTCTCAATGGCCAGGGCCATCATCAAGCCACCCACAAAGAGCATGTTGCTGTCCTTGAGGTAGTTCCTGGCAGTGTCATTGGCAGAGAGCACACCAAGAACAGGAAAGAGGATGAGTGGAAGAAGAGCCGTGATAGCAATGGGGACTACTTCGGTCACCCAGTACACAGCTATGATGATGATGGCATACATTGCTTTGGACTCCTACAATACAATAATAAACAACTGCTACCACTCCACCATGATTTTTAATGTATTGTCAAAATGCCAATCAAGTAAGGATCTGTACATACAACATGGCATGTACATACGGTAAAGTGGGATAATTCTGAATAGCAGGGTAAGTTCAAATATTTCTGAGACTTCTCAGCTCAAAGTTGGATAATATAATCTACTATGACTAGCTCATAAGCTTGAACCATTCGTAATTATCCCACCGTTTGGAATTATCCCACTTAGCATGCATGTAGCTATTATGTGGAGACATGTATCATTATCATAAGGTAAGGTTCTCACTCACTTGTGTCTTCCACACGAGAGGTAGCCAGAGGAAAATCAGGGGAGGAAGAATAACCACTATGGTCTTCCACCAGCTCTTCAGGAATTTAGTCACTGGATGCTGTTTACATCGACTACACTTGGATACTGTCTTGGCAACAGCAGCACCTGTGTCTGCACAAAAATCAAGTACAGATGCCAGATATGTATGCTACTATACTAGCTTGCTCTGTGCATATGTGGTGGCCTCATAACAACTCTTATACTAATACAGCATTGTGCCTACCTCCATTTTGAGAGGGTGATGAAAGGTCGTCTTCAGTCTCCGTTTCTAAAAGAGACTGGTGAGCAAGAAGCGCTTCAGTATCAGCTACGGAGCTCTCTGGACGGTTCTCCCTGTCACTACTCCTCTCTATCTGTGTACTCACTCTGTCAACCATTTTATTCAAGGTCAAAGGTCAATGGAAACCGCGAAATTTGAAGCTCGAAACTGCAGGTGTCAGCTGTATCTCTTCTGAGGCCCTCATGCTCAGTAGATGCTAAGATGCAATTTTTGTAAGAAAAGGACTTTTTAAACACTCTGAGTGAAATGGCGATGTGTAGACCTAAAGAGCAGTTGGAGTTTCCAATTGGTGGCGTGATGATAAAATTCCCTTTCAACCCTTACCCTCCACAGAAAGCAATGATGTTTAAGGTACGTTAAGGTTCGCAGCAAGGTCTGCAGCAGCCACACCAGTATATGCATTTAAGTTTTGAAATACATGTCAAAAGCTTACTGCATTCCTGTTTATATTCCTATTAATGCACACCACTGTTGTGATTTTGTATACTCTAGATAGTAAAGGCTCTGAATAGTCGTACAAATGCACTTTTGGAAAGCCCAACTGGGAGTGGAAAAAGTCTTGCTTTGCTTTGTTCAGCACTAGCCTGGCAGAAACAAGAGTGTCGTAAGTGCCATTCATATTAATGTAGTTAGGGGTGTGGATTCCACTGTTAGTAACAGCCCATTTACTGATACTTTTGTGCCATATTTTTTTTTGAAGTAAAAGGTATATATAAACCATATCTCTGCAGGGACAATTGCACACAAAGAAGTTCAAGATCGCTTAGAAGGTAAGTCATGTAAATATGTCCGGGTATAGTACGCTGTTCTGTAGTATATAGCTAATTGCTAGAAGTTCACTGATCTTTGTAATGTAATAGCTGCAAAGGCTTCAACCTGTACATGTGAATGTCATGTCAAGAAGGAGCCACCTTCCAGCAGCACCTCTGCCTTTACTTCTTCCACCATCCCAGTTTGTTCCAAGTCACCTGATAAAAAACACACTTCACCTATCACCATAGATCTCACTTTAGATAACTCCCAGGAAAAGACTCTTCAGAATACCAGCATGACTTCTCCCATATCTTCAAGCAAGATTTCTCCTACCAAGCTCTCAATTGCTTCATTGCCACAAAGCAATCCAAATCAGATTTCTCAGCTTCCTTCAGTGTCACAAAATGACTCAAATCAGGTTCCTCTTTGCAAATCCTCATCCATTGCACAGCCTTTTTCAATGCCACAAAGCAGTTCAAATCAGGTTCCTCCCTCCACTAAGTTCTCTATTACTGAACTCCCTTCATTATTGCCATCTGAATCAGTAAAGGATGGTAGTCTTCTTATTGGAATGCATCAACCAATTCCACAAGTAAGAAATGAATCTCAAGTAGGCACATCTAGTTTGACAGGCTCATCCTGCTGCAAGTCTCCCGACAAGGAGAATTCAATAGTACAGGAGGATAAGACAGTTGTAAAAGCTGAGGCAGGAGATGTGTCCAAAGAAAACAAGGGAAAGGGCAAAACTACCAATGAAGATGATGACTTCAAACCTTCAAAGAAGCGGTATAGGAAACCAGCAAAAGCTGCAGCTGGACCAGTAAGTATTGATTGTACTGCATGTTCAATCCACAACTGTGGAGATTAGTATAAGCTACCAGCATTAGACAGCTTTGAGTTTTGATAGAATTATAGTGACATCTTCCCCAGAAAACCAAAAAACCTAAGAAAGGAATTGTGTACGAGAATGCTAGTGACAATGATAATAGCGAGAAGGAGGAACACCCAGAATTGGCTCCCGACAGCAATGGCCAGGCCCAGTGGAGAATGGAGTTCAATGCACCTGGGGGTATGGCACCCAGTATTGGAATACCACAGAGCCAGATTATGGACACAGGTAATGTCCAAAGTAAGGGCCATTCAGCATGATTAACACTGCCATACAGTAAGGCAAAACTATTGAAAACCTTTCAGGTGCTGTAAGTGTGGATAGCACTCAATCTGGGAATGCAGCCACTCCCCCTTCTGCTCCTGCCGATGTCTCCACTTCCAAATTGGAGCTTATTTCCCCTGTCTTGCCGATGAAGTGTTCTCAGTGTGCTTGTGCAGCCGCTGCAGCGAAGCCTTCCAAATCACCAGATTCAGATCGCGTTAAACGGTATCTTATTTACGTAGAATGCTGTAATCCAGGTATGAAATTACTGGGTTGGGAGAGACAGGTTTATTTTGACAGGACCTACCTATGTAATATGAACCAGCAAGTAGGGTGCAAGGAACTTATAGTTAATCATATAGCAATATCTGATAATGACTATACATATTCATTTCAGTCTAGGGTACCCCAAGATCTTCTTTGCTACAAGAACTCATAAGCAGATTTCCCAGATATCACGCGAGTTGGGGAAAACAGCCTATAGTAGCACTCGGTACGTATTAATCATTCAGCAGTATGTATGCACACTTCAATAGCCTCTTTGTTGTTTGTTTGTTTGTTGTTGTTGTTGTTTATTACCAATCTTTCAGTATGTGCATTTTGGCCAGTCGGGAACACACATGTATACACCCTGATGTCTCCAAGTCAAAGAACAAAAATGATGAATGTAAGAAGCTTTTGGAATACGATTCAGTAAGTCAAATAATGTAGTTCATTATATATAGAGGTTCAGCCTTTACTTGTCATTGGTCCTGTGGTATATACGATGTGTATACCTATCCTGAAAATCTTATTGAGCCCTTTAACTCTACATTGGAATGGTTCCTAAACAGTCTTCATGAATGCTCTTTCATAGGGTGTGTCATGTCCTTATTTTCATCGAGTTCATCAAAAACTTGGATCTCAGGCTCAGGTGGTCCAGCAGGGCTTAACCACTGCTTGGGACATTGAAGATTTGGTCCACGTTGGGAAGAGAGTGAAGGTGGAGTTGGCAATTTCCTTTTCCTAGTGAAGAGAAATGCATGTTGCATGCTATGTGTAATCACAGGCATGTCCATATTTTGCCACCCGAGGCCTCGTGGAGGAGGCAGATATCATCTTTTGTCCTTACAACTATCTTGTTGATCCAATGATCAGGGAACAGGTGAGATGATAATATTGAGTCACACTTTCACCATCCACCAATAGGTCAAAGTCCTTGTGCTTAGTAAAATCCTCCAAAGTAGAAGGAACTCACTCCAAAAAAATTACGGTCAAAGTCCTTGTGGTTACTTTGTAAAAATCTAAAGGTAGCCCTCACTCCAAGTTCAGGTCTTTGCCACTCCATAGAAGATACATATTCTATTAGCAGGGATATAGATCAAAGCTATCCTTTTTATTTAGCATTAATTTTTTTCCCTTCATTATGTGATTCCCTGTCACGTCATAGATGTTGATTGATCTTCAGAACAAGGTGATTATCCTTGATGAGGCCCATAACATTGAGGATTGTGCTCGGGATGCTGCCAGTCTAACCATCAACTCTGAAGAGCTGGCAGAAGTCACCAAGGAAATCAATGATATAGGTACATGGTACATAAACCTGCTTTGCTACATCGCATCTCCAAGGAAGCATCCTTGTTCCAATAGTATTTAGTCTTTTCCTAGTATTTATAAAAAGTTGTAGTATCTATGTTGTTGTTTTTTTTGTTGTTTTTTTTTTGTTTTGTTTTTTTGTTGTTTTTTTTTCACATACACTTCTTTTTTCTTTTTTTTTCTTTTCTTTTTTTTTACACAGTGCCATACTGTACTACATATGTACAGGCATACCATCATTTGAATGCTTTGGTGAGTAGTACATACAAGACATGCAAGTGTACCATGGATCTTCCTTGCAGATAAAGGCCATTATTCGTTGGGTAGATATCACTGCAAAGACACTGCCTGCACGGGGTTATGAACAGGCTTATGGTGTGTGGAACGGGCAAGACTTCCTCCCTGTTCTCGATAAAGAGTTTGGCATTAACCCTCTTACTCTGACGACGTATAAGGTATTAATATGTAGGGATGACCTATGACCCTCCATAGGTTTCTCAGGATCGAGTATTAAAATGTGGAACCCTCACACAAAATGAAAATCAATGAAACTGATACTCTGCTTTCCAGAGGTTTAATATAATGAATTTTGTGTAGATAGTTGGTAGAGGGATAAGTACAAAATAGAGCTATTTCAGGGGTTATGGGCATTTTAATATCGGAGAGTAGTTAGAAAGGTCATTAATTATTATCTGCTATAGGGCAACTTGACAATTGCTACTGAAGCAGCGTTAGACAAGAACAAGGAACATGAAGAAGAAGAAAAGTATAATTATTGTAATACTCTTGTTTATGGCATGAACCATGAGTATTCATTGAACTTTCATTAGTGGGAAGAAGAAACCACCAGAGCCAACTCTGAGCATTATGACACTCAATCGGATCAAAAGTGTGTTATTGGTATTGGATTTCATGTTCAAGGACAACAAGAAGCATCTCTTGGACTATCGTGTCTCCCTCATCAAGACTACTGCCTTGCGTCCAAAGACTGATGTATGTGTGCAGTACAGTAATTCAGTTGCTGCTTTGTTTGTTTGTTTATTTATTTATTTTTTAATTTGGAATCTTCATCCTTGTATAGAATTGGATCAAGCGAGGTAGGAAAAAATCGTTTGAAAAAATCTGGGTCTACTCGCTAAACTTCTGGTGTTTAAACCCTGCAGTGGTAATTAGTTACAGGTGTTATATATGTATGTACATAGAATTAGGTAATGGTTGTCAATGTTGCATACTAACAAATTTGACAATAATGTGTAGACACGTATGCATCATGTATAAAGACCAATAACTTGATTCCAACAATACTAATATAGCACTGATGAGCTGATCTATGTTGTAGGCCTTTCAAGATCTAACTCGGTGTCACTCCATCATCTTGACCTCTGGCACTCTCTCCCCATTAACAACCTTTGCATCGGAGCTGGGTACAGACTTCCCAATACAGCTGGAAGCTAATCATGTCATCCATGAGTCACAAGTAGGTTCAGAAATAGATTAACTAATGCTGATTTATTCGTCCCTCTCCATTTGCTGTTGTTTATCAGACGTGGGTAAGGTCAGTATCACGAGGTCCTAATGGAATTCCACTGAGTGCTACTTACCAAAACTCAGAGGTATATAATTATAGGCATACATTATTAGACTTATAGTGGTATATAGACATACATTATTAGACTTATAGAGGTATATATACATAGGCATACATTATTAGACTTATAGAGGTATATATACATAGGCATACATTATTAGACTTATAGAGGCATACATTATTAGACTTACGTATAGAGGTATATATAAGCATTCATTATTAGACATGCATGCATTTTTATGATTTTACTTGCCGAACCGGTATACCTCTTTTATTTCATCCATAGACTTTTGAGTTCAAGGATGAGCTAGGACAACTGGTACTTGATGTCTGTGAGGTATGTATATGCAATATGTATATGCAAAATACAACCCACTCTGTTATACTAATGTCGTATGTTCAATTTTACAGACAGTTCCATATGGAGTGCTATGTTTTACATCGTCTTATAGCATGCTGGATAAGCTTACTGCACGATGGCAGGTTAATCAGCTCATTGGCTGAATATTAAGTTGTGATGTATTATAATGAATGATGCATGTGTGTGCCTCTGCAGGAAACAGATACGTGGCACAAGATTCTCGCTAACAAGCACATCATAGTTGAGCCCCGTAGTGGAGGCAGGGAAGGTATGTAAAATGGTTGATGGACAAATACATAGTACTGAAATGCATGTCTTTGTTTATGTTCTTATAGAGTTTGAGAGAGCTATGACTACTTTCTATCAGGTGATCTCTGATGCTGAACAAACTCTGGGTGGGTTTATACTGTTGTTTTTTAACCCTCAATACGCATGCACGAGAGGGTTACAGTAGTTGTGTGTGTGTGTGTGTATCTGTTATATCCACCACGCTGGCAGTAGCGATTAGAATGCTTCATTTTCAGCCTTAGCGATGTCTAAATGATACTCTGCAGTGTTTAAATTGAGCTGATTTTGGATAAAGGCTTTATTCTGGAAAGAAGGGCAAGCTTTCCAGTAATACTATATAGCCTATACTCCATATAATGCACACTCCAGACTGCCAACCATTACCTAGTCTAATGTTTTAGGTTGAGGCTGATCTGCATCTATTTAGTGGTGTAGAGCAACAACAATAATTAGCTTGAGTGTCTCTAGTGACAAGTCTACAACGGTGTTGCTCATGACAAGCTTTATGTAGCCATTAGCTACCTCAGAATTCTCCAAGCATGTGGACTCTGTAGTAGAAACATGCTAGCTAGCTCATAAATGATTGAAAATGATATTTTTAAATACCTCCTGCTTATCAGTTATCTGCTCAATATCAATAATTACTGTAACTAAGCATTTTCAGTGTGCGCTGAGGGTTAGCACTTAAGTGCTTTTCATTTGTTTGTTTTTTTTTGTTTTTGTTGTTATTTATTTTTTTGTCATTCCCCATACTCATTAGAATGGTGGTTACATTCATGAGTACTAATCACATCTAACCAAATTTCAATTATTCTCTTTGTGTGTAGATCAAAGTGGGAATGGTGCTCAATTGACTGGCGCCTTATTCTTGGCAGTTTGTCGAGGTAAAGTCAGTGAGGGACTGGACTTCACTGACAATAATGCCCGTGCTGTTATCACAGTAAAAAAATTAAAGAATTTCAAGAAAGCAGTTATTACTGTATTACTATACGTACATTTCGTAGATTGGAATTCCATTTCCGAACATTAAAAATAAACAGGTATATATATTTATACTGGATACAATTTAGCCACCTATGTATGTATGTATGCAAATTTTACTGTATACAGATTGAATTGAAGAGAGAGTACAACAATGAGCATTATCGCAGTCGAAGACTATTGACTGGTAATCAGTGGTATGAAATTCAAGCATACAGAGCTCTCAACCAAGCCCTGGGCAGATGTCTCAGACATAAGTAAGCAGAAGAGAGTATGCATGACATTGTCAGATTTCAACCCCACCTTCCAAAATGTGTTGCAATTTTTACTTAGTGCCACCTGTTCAGTGTGGTGCATTCTTAATCCTTATAGGAAAGATTGGGGTGCTCTCATATTGGTAGACGCTCGATATAGCAAAGGAGCTCACTATATCAATGGTTAGTCAACTGACTATATATTGTAAGTCCCTATGCCATCTTGTTCTTTAGGTCTCTCAAAGTGGGTTAGACAAAGAATTAATCATGAGGCTGATTTCAAGCAATGTATGGCTTCTCTGAAGGAATTTTCTGCTCAAATGATGAGGAAAGATGCAGAAATGAGTATGAATGATTCAAAATATACCAGGTATACATGCATATTTAGTATACACTCTGTGTGTGTGTGTGTGTGTGTGTGTGTGTGTGTGTGTGTGTGTGTGTGTGTGTGCACGCCTGCCTAAGACATGTAGCACAGACCAATAATGATAACGACCAGGACTGTGCGTTCATATGCATACGTATATACAGTGAAACAAACAACAGGGTTGTACATATGTATACTAGAATAGATCATTACTTTTATTAGTACGTATGGTATGCTCATAATTCAGCGTATCAGAGAAAAGTCCAAATTCGTCCGTTTGCACTGCTTCTTCCATGGCTTCTCCTCATAAGGCAGGTTCCCACTCTCTTTCCTTTTCCTCTGCTTCCGTGCCCACACAGTTTCTTCTTAACTCTCCTTCATCATGCATCCCGGAACAATTCCACATCAGTTCTCCTAACCCTGATTCGATGTCAGAGAAATCCCACCTCAGTCCAGCCTCTCCTATCCCAACATCAGGGCCACTCCATATCAGCTCTCCTATCCCAGCATCAGAGAAAGTCCATGTCAGCTCTCCTCGCCCAGCATCTGGGCAATTCCATGTCAGCTCTCCTAATCTTACTTTAATGGATGTTCCTGTCACTAGCATGCCTATTGCCGCTAAACCCAGCATTCCCCTCCCTGTGCTCTTACCAGGACCTTTTCATCCAAATATGGGACTGTACAATGAAATCTTAAAAGTTGCATTACAAACTGCTTCTTCAGGATGTATAGTTCCAGGTACTGGCTTCTTGAGTCCAAGAATTCTTCCTACAGGCAATCGCAAATTGGAATCAGCTTCATCTGGTATGACTCTTCGTGAAGGAATTGTTACTAATCCAGTGACATCTCAAAATCCTTTGGGCAGTCCACGAGTGCATGGCATTGTAAAAAATCATTGTAGCATTGCCTCAGCAACATCAGCACCTGATGAGAATGCTTCCACTTCAGCACACGATGACACTCTGAATGAGACACTCAAAAATGAAAGCCATTTACAACAACCTGTTGTTATTTCTGCCAATGCCACATTGATACAACAACCTGCTGTTATTTCTACCGATTCCACATTGATACAACAACCTGCTATTATTTCTACCGATGCTACACTGATGGTCTCCAAATCATTGCCTGAAGCTCCTATTCCTTCTCCTATTCGTATACCTGACACACCCCCCTCATCACTGAGTCCTTCTGAATCTCCTTTGATGTTTGAGGGGGTGGATAAGGGGATTGTTAATAAGTGCGAAGAAACTCCCTGTCATGAAATAGTTCAAATTGACAATTCTAGTAGTGCCAAGGGAAGCAATGGGAAGTCAGAACTTCCCCTGGAAGCGGTTGAAGATCAGAAAGACAAATGTGAGGAAGTAAGCAACACTATATCTTCATCTCTCTCTTCAAGCAATGGACCAAGGACAAGGAGAGCTAATATCAGAAGGGCCAACTGTGTAAGTATGTTCATCACAAATTTCATGTCCTAAATGATGCACACCCATTCATTATTGTGTTGCCTATGTTGGTATCCACAAATAATATGGTAGGCCTAAATGTACATGAAACCTTGTGATTTCGTCTTCTAGATCAAAGATGATGCTATTCGGTGTGCTTGTGGTGAAATCTTGGTAGCTTCAGAAGCTTCAGGTAAAAAGATGAATGTGGCTGCATACATTTATTATATGAATACCCAATGTACCTTCTTTTTTTTAACAGCTGAAAGAATCGATCTTAAGAAAGCACTCTCAAAAACATTTGGGAATATTCAATCCAGTAAATTATCAAGCTTCATACAAAGCAAAAAGAAGAGAGGGAAGATAGAAGCTCTACTTATTCCAAAAGATAACATCAGATTTTCTCTGAAAGAAGGTGAGAGAATTTATTTATTTATTTATTTAAAATTTCCTCCTCTGATATAAATAGGAGATGGAGAATATAACTCGATATGGGAAGAGAAATTGGGCCTATGTTATGGCTTGATTCACTGTAAGTCCAAGTGTAAGGATCAAATAGGAATTCTCATCCATGCTACCAAAGCCCCTACTTCTTCTGAATTGATAGGAAAAGTAAGCTGTATGTTGTAGCCAAATAACAATATCATTACTGACCTTTATGTTGCAGGTTATTCTCTCTGTACATGACAATCATACAACTATATACTGAATCACATCATCAATCATACACAATTCATGACTTTGTACCAGTATTCAAACTTTGTGAATACATTTAATACATGCAGCCCCACTCGGGATCCTGTTTGGCACCAGTATGTCTGCATGCATAATCATAATGCAATATTATTTACATAACTAATTCTCTAAGTATGTGCATACAAATCTGCTAGTTGTATGGTGTGCAAGCTAATTAATCATCATTGTTTCTTTATGCATCATTGGGGGTTGGGTTGATATTGTAGGATATCATCATAGTCTCCTTCACTGCTGGGTTTAACAAGGCTGCTTTCGTTTCCGGTCATATCAGTGTAGGTGGGGGTGTAGACTGTGTCATATTCTGCTGGTTTTTGTGAGCTCGCTTGATCGGTGTAGGTGGGGTTGTAGTAGGATGGGACTTCGTCATACTCAGCTGGTGTTTCTGAGCTCACTGTATTTTCCATTTTCACATCCCTTTCAACGAGCCTGGTTCGATCACCTTCACCATTCCTATAATATTGAGGGTACTGTATTATCAGTTGGATTTAGCTACGTTCCCTCCATTCAAAATCACCTGCAAGCTAAGTCATAGCTACCATGATTATTATAACGCACTTTTTAAAACTCATATTGGATCTAGGCCTGTTGAATGCATAGAGGACTGCCATTATTCCTGCCACTAGCAACACTGTGCCCAAGAAGCCTCCCACCACACCTCCAACAATGGCAGGCACACTGGAATCCTTGGTGACAGCTGATTTGGTCGAGTCCACCTCTGTTGGAGTTGTTGGGTTCATGGCCTCGCATTCCATATGGCCTATGTCCTTCACATTGATTTGGCAGTAGGAGTCAACTTGCTGTGACACTCCCCCTACTGATATCATTGGGTTGGTGTTCACCCATATCTGTACCATCTCTCTTAGTTCTGTGGCCTGTGCTCCATCAGTATTGAGGAGGTTGGACTGGTAGATGATTTCCCTGTCATTGCTACCACAGAGAAGGCGAGAATGAGTGACATAGTCCAGAGAATAAGGACATTGGCAATTTGACAAAATTTCTTGTACAATAGCAGATGAAATATCAGTCGATTTTTGTGCAAGATTCTCAGTCTACATCATGTAACAATGAATTAAGTACATAACATACTACGAAGGGTAAAATTGATATTGACTTACAATATATGAGCTGCAACTTGTGTCTGATAATTTCAGGCGAATTTGGATATTTGTATTCGATGGCACTAATGGCAAGGTTTTAAGTTTTTAAATTAAAAGAAATATAATGCATAAACTTACAGTGTCCTCTCAATACATTGCTGAATCCACTCTCTCCTGCTCTGGTGCTAACTTGGATGGCCACACAGTATTCCTCAGTGGACAGCAACCCATCAATCACAGCCTCCGATTGAGTGTGAAGACTCTCTGTTATGGTCATGAGTTGCATGTCTTCTTCATCTATGTCAGTGCATGTTCCATTTCGTGCTGGTTCGTAAGCTATCTGGAGAGAGGTGAGGACTCCTCTAGCCTCGTCCAGTGTCAAAGGGATCCAGAACACTCTAGCTGATCTGTTGCTAATTCGTACCACATTCAAGAGAGTGGGGACATCAGGAACTGCAAGAAAGCATACGTAATGAATGCCCTGGTTGATATATGTATAGATAGAACTGATACCTCCATGTTCAGTGAATATGACATCATTGACTGCTTCTCCTTCTCCTACTATTGTAGAGGCGGTAATGTTAACAGAGTAGGGTATGAATGGAGCTGCATAAAATAGTGGTTGTCATTATCATGACTAACAGATGAACTTCATGCATTATTACATAAATCATCGATAATGATTAATCGATTTTCGGTGGGAAGAATGCTGACATCAGTGGAGAAATTATTGAACACATTGTAGACTCTGATGGTGTAGTTTCTCAGTACTCCATTGGCCATTGCTGGTGGGTTCCATCGGATCGAGATGCTGCTATTAGAGAGCACATCCACAACAAGTCCAGTAGGCATGGATGGAGCTGTCAGTAAAGAGAATAATGTGGTCTGACAATATATTATGTCTCAAGTGACTACTGAGTGACATTTTTGTGGGGTAAATATTTTGCAATTCTTATGTATTGAATTTTTAGTACCACAAAATTCACGAAATTTTATCCCGCAAATATTTCTGCTGTGCTATAATTATACCTGCTTGAGCTGTTCTAATTTCATCCACATCGGACTTGGGTCCTTCTCCAGCACTCGTATTGGCAGACACTTCTATGGTAACCAGTTGGTAAGGCTGGAGATTTCTTAGTACAAATCTTCCAGTCAGGGTCCTATCAACTATGACTATTGATGTTCCATTATCAAATCTGACATAAAAGGTGTAGGCTGTGAGGACTCCATTTGGTACCAGTGGAGGTGCAAAGTCAAAGGTAAGACTATAAGGATCATCATTCTCAATGCTGATGTTCTGAGGAGGGTTATTTGGTGCTGTAAAGAATAATAATCCTTCATAATTAAAATGGTTACCTCTTACAATTTCACTATATACCTTCTTCCAGTGTCCTCTGAGCAGTGCATGAGTTAGGACTGGTTGCAGTGTCAGTTCGCACTGACACACAGCAGTTATAAACCATATAAGGTCTCAGTTCATGAAGCAGAACACGTCTCTCCTGACTGGCTTGTGTAGTCATAGTCAGACCAAAATCCCTGTCCGTTTCAGAACTGCAGTCTACAGTGTAGGAGAGTATGTTTCCATCACCACTATCATTGACAGGAGTCCCCCATAATACTGTCGCAGTAGTGGATTCAAGGTCATCAAAGGTTATGTCTTGAGGTGAACCTGAATGATCATATACATAATATGCATGTAGTTAGTATTCATACATGATTATTACACTGTTTTGCACTGTGGGTCATGTGATCAGATTTGCATTATAGAGATTAATTTTTATATAGAGCTATGATCGATCATGATTATTTGAAGATGTAAAAATAAGGTAGTGGGACGGGATGCATCTCATATATGGCCATAACACGTACTTTACTGCATGATCATCATAATCATAGGCACATGACTGCTGATGATGATATTCATGACCAATTGCAACTAATGAATAACAGAATAACAATTTATTCACCAAGACAGTTGTTGAGATTCGATGTTAAGGTGTAGCCAGGATTACAACCACACGTGTAAGAGCCAATGGTATTGTTACACAACTGTTCACAGGTGTGCGTTCCATCCTCACACTCATTAGCATCTAATAGTGATATTAATACTTACATAGGAGCACTAAATGGCTAATTCAGATAAACCTCTGCATGTTATTCCATCAGCATTTAAGGTGTATCCAATATTGCAGGCACAATGGTAGGTGCCATACGTGTTCACACAAACCTCAGCACAATTATCCAAATCCATCCGACACTCGTCGATATCTATAAAAATAATCAAAATAATAGCTATTGGTGGTGATTGTGTTAGCTGCTTTGTACCATCACAGCGGAATCCATCAGGGTTGAGTGTGGTGCTGCTATTGCAGCTACAAGTGTAGGAGCCAATGGTGTTGCTGCATTGTTGGTCACACTGATTCACCCCTTCAGTACACTCATCCTCATCTGAAGTGGCAGTGAAATTACTCAATGAACTATACAACAGTTAACCACGTTACCTCTGCATGATATTCCATCTGTGTTGAGAGTATATCCTGGATTGCAACCACAGTGCCATGACCCAGGAGTGTTCACACACACTTCCAAACATGTGGTGTTCCCTATGCGTCCGTTCAAGCACTCATTCACATCTACAGTATACAATATATCCATGCAGTGAGATAAATAGATATAGGACTGTTAAATCTTCACTTACCATCACATCTGAATCCATCACTATTGAGGGTGTATCCATCACCACAGCTGCATGTGTAGGAACCAACATTGTTATGACAGGTCTGATCACATTCATCAACTCCAGTAGCACACTCATCCAAATCTTTCATTATTATGACATTGTATTAGTTTTAGAACTTGTTGGATGGTTAATAGCTACCTCCACATGTTCTGCCATCAGCATTGAGGGCATATCCAGCAAGACAGGCACAGTGGAATGATCCTGCCGTGTTGTTACAAGCCATTTCACACATGTGATCACCTCCACACTCATCGATATCTATAAGAGTATGAAAGTTAAGTTGTATGCATGTACCGGTATATAGCCAGCTATACTGAAAGCTGTTAGCTAATTTTATTATCTCACCATCACACGAGTAGCCATTCTCATCAATAATGAACCCAATGCGACAACTGCAGGTGTAGGATCCAATCGTGTTGTTGCAGTCCTGAGCACACAATGCAGTGTCTTCTGCACACTCATCAATGTCTATACAATCAATATAATTATATCAAGCATTTACTGTTAGTTGGATTATTGATTATATTTTATACCTATACAAGTAAATCCATCAGTGTCCAGTCTGTATCCTATTCTGCATGTGCAGTTATAGCTTCCAGGTATGTTAACACAGTTGTGAGTGCACATGTCTGTACCAGCTGCACATTCATCGATATCTGCATACATGATTTAAAAAGAGAAATCTGTTAATTGTAGCTAGCAACATGGTAATGTTTCTTTTTACCAATGCAGTCTCTGCCATTCTGTGTGAATCCAGCTATGCAGCTGCAAGTATATGAACCTATAGTGTTGGTGCAGATCTGAGCACAGGCGTGAGTCCCAGCTGTACACTCATCGATATCTGGATGATCATGCGCACGGTTTTGAAATTCAGCTCATACAGTGCTAGCTATAAGTTTATACCTGAACAGGTTGCTTGATCTGCATTGAGACCATAGCCTGGTCTGCAGCTACAGGTGAAGGACCCTGGAGTATTGTTGCATATCTCTTGACAGTTATTAGTTCCAGAACTGGCGCATTCGTTGTTGTCTGTTGAAATATTGACAATTTAAATTAGCTAGTTATATTATGTAGCTATTATATATAAACAATTTTACTCTGGCTTGACTAAACTTTACCATTGCAGGTGTATCCATTAGAGTTAAGGGTATAGCCTGTGTTGCAACTGCATGTGAAGGATCCCACAGTGTTGCGGCAGTTTTGTGCACAGTTATCAGTCCCAGCCACACATTCATTAATGTCTATAATAATAATTAAAGAGTGAAATAATTAGCCTTTAATCTTTAATTCCCTGATTCTCTCCATGCAGCTGCTCACCTGAGCACCTCCTCCGATCAGAGTCAAGACTGTAACCAGCATTGCAGCTGCATGAATAAGATCCTACCCGATTATTGCATCTCTGCTCACAACCTCCATTATTGGTGTTACACTCATTGATATCTGTCAACCATATGCATGAGTTACTATTATTGCATAACTAGCTAGGTATGACTGATAATATAACAATTTACCAGTGCAAGTGCGACCATTACTGTCAAGGGTGTAGCCTGAGTTGCAACTACATGTGTATGATCCAACTGTGTTTCGACAATTCTGTTGGCAGTCATTGGTGCTAGATGATGCACATTCATTGATATCTGCATTATTAATGTGTGTAGTATGTAGCTTATATGAAGAGGTGACACTGTAGCTAATAACCATTGCAAGTAAATCCATTTGAGTTCAGGGAGTATCCTGCTCGACAGCTACACCTGAAAGAGCCTGGAGTGTCATGGCAGGTCTGTGTACATCGATCAGTACCCAACATACATTCATCATTATCTATATATAATATTATTCAGTCATATGAAAAGGGAGTATATATCCCAGATTTTTCAATATTCATTATTTCCTTGTAGTAACTGGATAAACAATGACTGCTTACTGAGGCAACTCCGTCCATTTGTAGATAATGTGTAGCCACTATTGCACGAACATGTGTAAGAACCTGGTGTGTTTGCACAGTTTTGATCACACAGGTCCGTCCCTTCATTGCACTCGTGTATCTCTTCAGAGAAATGGTGAAATAAAACTCTACAGTATGAAAAAGTGGCTATAATGTTACCAGCACATGTTCTTCTGTCAGAATTGAGCCTGTAGCCACTTCTGCATGAGCAGGTGTATGATCCACGAGTGTTGGAGCACAACTGCTGACAGTTGTTTGAAGAAGAACTTGCACACTCATCAAAGTCTGTAGTGATTTGATTATGACTCTCCTTTGGCTATAGCCTATAAAGCTAGCATACATACCTGTTCCACATGTACTTCCAGTCCATCCTATTCGGCAATCGCATCTGTTAGGAGAAGTGCATCTACCTCCATTTTCACAACCAGGACTACACACAGCTATAAATGTTTATTTCATATTAGCTATATATATATATATAATATATATATAGGTAGCTATATAGCTGACATACGAGTGCATTGATTTCCTCCAGATGCTGTGTAGCCTGCACAACATCCAAATTGACTAGAATAGGCTGCACTGTATGTAGTCCTTGAATTGCTGCGATACAATGTTCTGTAGGGATAGTACACATGTGTAACAATATAGCTATATAATATCAAAAGACTCTTTAAAGATTTCTAACGCATGGATCCTTCCATGAAAGCCATGCAGATATATATATATATATATACCTACTACATCTTGCCCAATTGAAAAGACCACACCCATATTGCTGAGTGTATGATCCTCTTGTGTAGCCTACAGAAGATACCTGTCTGGAAACCACACGGTTGCAAACTCTGAGGAATGGATACACACACACCAACTGATATACATAGCTATAGTTAGCTATAGCTACTTATAACTATACTTACCCTGTCTGAGCATTGCAATAGTACAGACAAATTGAGGCTATCACAATCAGAATAAGGGTGGCTGGCTGCACTCCATACATGATTGCATTCACTGACTATGTGGAAGCTCATCTATAGCTAGTGAAGCACTATTTATAATGTAGTCATGGTGCATGAATGAATATCATTAATGCTCAGGTGACTTAGCTAATTGATATTCATGTATGCCTACTTGGGTGTATCAGAACTATTATGGGTGATTATCACGTGTCCCCCCACCCCCCCCCCCCCCCCAATAACTCTTCCATTAGTTAGATTTCATTCTGAAATAAATTATCAGACAGAATCAGAAGTGTTTATAGCTAGTAACGATTCAGTATACATGTACTGTATAAACAAAATCAGTCAGAATTAGTGACTTACAACTTACATGTGTCTGTTTCAGGACTGGTATATAAGCAGGTTAAACTGGATCTAATTTCTTCGTAAATGGGGTCTTCATGGATGACATCTTCATAGATAGGATTTTCAAAATCCACGCTATACTCGTTTATATATACTTCAATGTTCACATACCCAGTCTGAGCACTGCAGTAATACACTGCCACTGTCAGAAGAAGGACAATGGTTATCTGAACTACTCCATCCATTTCTGCACTGCCTTTAGAAACTAGCTAGTTCTATGCTTCTGTACCCACAAGCTGTAGTATCATCATTGTCATGGTATATGAATACCTTCATTGTGTAATCATCCTACATTACGTATGAATAAGCTAGAGGTTCTATATGTGACTTGAGTGGTGTTATATTCGTAAGACTTGGATGTACTTTAAACTATCATATCACACATCTTGTTATTAAAAAGCTATTTGGTTGGAATCATATTGTGTACAACGATGTAGCTACATAGAGCAGTAGATATCTACATGAATTATGCATGAAATACCATGACTGCATGTATAAAATTGGATACTCCTGCTGAAGTAAATAATCAGTCTGAAAATTCTCTAATGAAGTAACGGGCTCCATACATCAGTGCCTCCCCCCCCCCCCCCTTTAATACATAGCTAGCTATTCATTTATGTACTAATAAGCAATCTCTATATCTCTTACTACATATAATAGATAATATGTATATGCATGGATAAATATAAAACTTGTATTGTGGTTATATGATAATACTTAAAGTTGTGTGCATGGTAGTCAGTCACTATATCATTATTGTTCGTTCATGCATCATTGGGGGGTGAGTTATATGGTAGAATATCCTCGTATTCGCCTTCACTGCTGGGTTTAACAAGGCTGCTGTCTTTCCCAGACATATCGGTGTAGGTGGGGTTTTGATATGAAGGGACTTCGTCATACTCGGCTGGTGTTTCTGAGCTCACTGTGTTTTCCATTTTCACATTCCTTTCAACCAACCTGGTTAGGTCATCTTCACCATTCCTGTCATAAATATCATAAGTATGGGTACTGTAAGATTGTTCACTCCCCCACCCTCAGCTATAGAGTGGAATGTAAGCTATTATCTACAGGTACAAAATATAGCGATTTTATGATTTCAAGGTATTAATTCAAAGAAAATTTTCCAATACACTATTGATACTAGACCAATACCTTCACCATTCAAGCAGGAACTATACCAGTTTGAACTTTGAATTAGCAAAAATTAGGTAAAGTTAAAACTTAAGGTATCTTCCATTCAAATCACCCTGCTCTACCTTGTATCTATTCACAAGTTGAGTCATACCATGCCATGGTCATAATCACTCACTTTGAATGACTTTTAAAACTCAAGGTGGGGTTAGGCCTGTTGAATGCATAGAGGACTGCCATTATTCCTGCCACTAGCAACACTGTGCCCAAGAAGCCTCCCACCACACCTCCAACAATGGCAGGCACATTGAGATCCTTTGTGACTGCTGATTCAGTTGAGTCCACCTCTGTTGGGTTCATGGCCTCACATTCCATGTGGCCTATATCCTTAACATTGATTTGGCAGTAGGAGTCAACTTGCTGTGACACTCCCCCTACTGATATCATTGGGTTGGTGTTCACCCATGTCTGTACCATCTCTCTTAGCTCTGTGGCCTGTGCTCCATCAGTGTGGAGGAGGTTGGACTGGTAGATGATTTCCCTGTCATTGCTGCCACAGAGAAGGCGAGAATGAGTGACATAGTCCAGAGAATAAGGACATTGGCAATTTGACAAAATTTCTTGTACAATAGCAGATGAAATATCAGTCGATTTTTGTGCGAGATTCTCAGTCTACACATGCAACAATGAATTAAGTACATAACATACTACGAAGGGTAAATTGATATTAACTTACAATATATGAGCTGCAACTTGTGTCTGATAATTTCAAGCGAATTTGGATATTTGTATTCGATGGCACTATGAAATGGAAAGGTTTTAAGTTTTAAATAAAATCGGAACATAAGTACCATAAACTTACAGTGTCCTCTCAATACATTGCTGAATCCACTCTCTCCTGCTCTGGTGCTGACTTGGATGGCCACACAGTATTCCTCAGTGGACAGCAACCCATCAATCACAGCCTCTGATTGAGTGTGAAGACTCTCTGTTATGGTCATGAGTTGCATGTCTTCTTCATCTATGTTGGTGCATGTTCCATTTCGTGCTGGTTCATAGGCTATCTGAAGGGATGTGAGGACTCCTCTAGCCTCATCCAGTGTCAAAGGGATCCAGAACACTCTAGCTGATCTGTTGCTATTTCGTACCACATTCAAGAGAGTGGGGACATCAGGAACTGCAAGAATCAAGGCATACGTAATGAATGCCCTGGTTGATATATAGATAGAACTGATACCTCCATGTTCAGTGAATATGACATCATTGATTGCTTCTCCTTCTCCTACTATGGTAGAGGCGGTAATGTTAACAGAGTAGGGTATGAATGGAGCTGTATAAAATAGTGGTTGTCATTATCATGACTAACAGATGAACTTCATGCATTATTACATAAATCATCTATAATGATTAATCGATTTTCGGTGGGAAGAATGCTGACATCAGTGGAGAAATTATTGAACACATTGTAGACTCTGATGGTGTAGTTTCTCAGCACTCCATTGGCCATTGCTGGTGGGTTCCATCGGATCGAAATGCTGCTATTAGAGAGCACATCCACAACAAGTCCAGTAGGCATGGATGGAGCTGTCAGTAAAGAGATTCATAAGAGTAATGTGGTCTATATATAATGTGCCTGATACTGTCGACTATTAAGTGACTCCATAATAATCGTATAGTGCAAAGTTTTTATGATTTTTTTGTTTTGTTTTATAAAAGTGTGAAATTAATTCTTTAATTCTTGAAAATTTTCTGCTATAGCTATATAATACCTGTTTGAGCAGTTCTGATTTCATCCACATCAGACTTGGGTCCTTCTCCAGCACTCGTATTGGCAGACACCTCTATGGTAACCAGTTGGTAGGGCTGGAGATTTCCCAATACAAAGTTTCCAGTCAGGGTCCTATCAACTATGACTAATGATGTTCCATTATCAAATCTGACATAAAAGGTGTAGGCTATGAGGACTCCATTTGGTACCAATGGAGGTGCAAAGTCAAAGGTAAGACTATAAGGATCATCATTCTCAATGCTGACATTCTGAGGAGGATTATTTGGTGCTGTAAAGAATAATAATTCTATAAATGGTTGCCTCTTATAATTTCACTATATACCTTCTTCTAGTGTCCTCTGAGCAGTGCATGAGTTAGGACTGGTTGCAGTGTCAGTTCGCACTGACACACAGCAGTTGTAAACCATATAAGGTCTCAGATCACGAAGCAGAACACGTCTCTCCTGACTGGCTTGTATTGTCATAGTCAGACCAAAATCCCTATCTGTTTCAGAGCTGCAGTCTACAGCGTAGGAGAGTATGTTTCCATCACCGCTATCATTGACAGGGGTCCCCCACAATACTGTTGCAGTAGTGGATTCAATGTCACCAAAGGTTATGTCTTGAGGTGAACCTGAATTAATGGAAATCATACAGCTAATTATGAGCTATTTTGCTGTATTATTCATAGGCAATGACAATGGGATTTCTAAGCACATGACTGCTGACTATGACCAGTTTTGAATAACAAATGAATATTCTCACCAAGACAGTTGTTGAGATTCGATGTTAAGGTGTAGCCAGGATTGCAACCACAAGTATAGGAGCCAATGGTGTTGTTACACAACTGTTCACAGGTGTGCGTTCCATCCTCACACTCGTTAGCATCTAATAGAATTGGTAATACTTTGGAGCACTAAATGGTTAATTCAGATGAACCTCTGCATGTTATTTCATCAGCATTTAAGGTGTATCCGATGTTGCAGGCACAATGGTAGGTGCCATAGGTGTTCACACAAACCTCAGCACAATTATCCAAATCCATCTGACACTCGTCAATATCTATCAAAAAGTAAATGTAATAGAACGCTCAGTGGTAATTGGTTTACTTTGTACCATCACAGCGGAATCCATCAGGGTTGAGTGTGGTGCTGCTGTTGCAGCTACAAGTATAGGAGCCAATGGTGTTGCTGCATTGTTGGTCACACTGATTCACCCCTTCAGTACACTCATCCTCATCTGAAGTGGCAATATAAAGTACATGAAGCATGAAGCAATTTGAAGGCTCAGGCATGCACAAAAACATGGTTTGAGAATGACTCATGATAAATTAACCACATACATGTACTTCAATTGGCTCCATGTTACCTCTGCATGATATTCCATCTGTGTTGAGAGTGTATCCTGGATTGCAACCACAACGCCATGAGCCAGGAGTGTTCACACATACTTCCAAACATGTGGTGTTCCCTATGCTTCCGCTCAAACACTCATTCACATCTACAGTGTACAGTATACCCATAGATATTAGAGTATTAAATCTTCACTTACCATCACATCTGAATCCATCACTATTGAGGGTGAAGCCAGCACCACAGCTGCATGTGTAGGAACCAACATTGTTGTGACAGGTCTGATCACACTCATCAAGCCCAGTAGTGCACTCATCCAAATCTTTAATTATATAATGATATGAACAAAAGGGTTATGTAGAACTTGTCAGATAGTATACCTCTGCATGTTCTGCCATCAGCATTGAGGATATATCCAACAAGACAGGCACAGTGGAATGATCCTGCCGTGTTGTTACAAGCCATTTCACACATGTGATCACCTCCACACTCATCGATATCTAAGAATATTGTAATAGTGAAGTTGTATACTGAAAGCTGTTAATTTGTTATCTCACCATCACATGAGTAGCCATTCTCATCAATAATGAATCCAGTACGACAACTGCAGATGTAGGATCCAATTGTGTTGTTGCAGTCCTGAGCACACAATGCAGTGTCTTCTGCACACTCATCAATGTCTATATATACAATTAAAATATATCAAGCATTTACTGTTAGTTGGATTATTGATTATATTTTATACCTATACAAGTAAATCCATCAGTGTCCAGTCTGTATCCTATTCTGCATGTGCAGTTATGGCTTCCAGGTATGTTAACACAGTTCTGAGTGCACATGTCTGTACCAGCTGCACATTCATCGATATCTGCATACATGATTTATAAAGAGAAATCTGTTAATTATAGCTAGCAACATGGTAATGTTTCTTTTTACCAATGCAGTCTCTGCCATTCTGTGTGAATCCAGCTATGCAGCTGCAAGTATATGAACCTATAGTGTTAGTGCAGATCTGAGCACAGGCGTGAGTCCCAGCTGTACACTCGTCGATATCTGGATGATCACAGTTTCGAAATTCAGCTCATACAGTGCTTAACTATAATTATTTAGTACCTGAACAGGTTGCTTGATCTGCATTGAGAGCATAGCCTGGTCTGCAGCTACAGGTGAAGGACCCCGGAGTATTGTTGCATATATGTTGGCAGTTATTACTTCCAGCATTAGCGCATTCATTATTGTCTATTGAAGTATTGACAATTCCACATTATGTAGCTGGTATATTTATATTGTACTACCTAATATATGTACATGTATGATGTATCTATATAGTCATTTTATACAAACATATTTTACTCTGGCTTGACTGTACTGGACTTTTACCATTGCAGGTGTATCCATTAGAGTCAAGGGTATAGCCTGTGTTGCAACTGCATGTGAAGGATCCCACAGTGTTGTGGCAGTTCTGTGCACAGTTATCAGTCCCAGCCACACATTCATTAATGTCTATAATAATAATTAAAGAGTGAAATAATTAGCCTTCAATTCCCTGATTCTCTCCATGCAACTGCTCACCTGAGCACCCCCTCCGATCGGAGTCAAGACTGTAACCAGCATTGCAGCTGCATGAATAAGATCCCGCCCGATTGATGCATCTCTGCTCACAACCTCCATTGTTAGTGCTACACTCATTGATATCTATAGTGACCATAAGCATGAGTTACTATCGTTGCACATGATTGTATAGCTATCTCTGATTGATTTACCTGTGCAAGTGCGACCATTACTGTCAAGGGTGTAGCCTGAGTTACAATTACATGTGTACGATCCAACTGTATTTCGACAATTATGTTGGCAATCATTGGTGCTAGATGCTGCACATTCATTGATATCTGCATTATGAGAAAATAAAATATTATAGCAAATGGGTGGCATTATTTGAGGTGATCACCATTGCAAGTAAATCCATCTGAGTTCAGGGAGTATCCTGCTCGACAGCTGCACGTGTAGGAGCCTGGAGTGTCATGGCAGGTCTGTGTACATCGATCAGTACCCAACATACATTCATTGTCATCTGCAGCAATAAATAGAACAGTCATAATCTGCCAATATTGATAATCATACTGGGAAAGGATGATATTCATAAGTGTAATTGCATTCCACAGACTGCATGGACTATCCCATTCTATTCTGCAGCTGGATTACATATGCATGTATACTGCATGCAGCCTCATAATTATCCAACCAAGCCCTAACATCCACTGCCTATGATGCCCTAATATATAGCCATCACTGTAAAAAAACGAAAGTGTGTACTGCACACTAAATTGTCCCAATACACACACCAAAAACAAAAACAGTGTGTGTATTGGGACTAGCTAAATGGTGTGCATTAAACACTTTAGTTTTTACAGTGTTATATAGTACACATAAACCTATGGCCACTTACTAATGCAACTGAACCCATCAGAGGATAATGTGTAACCACTGTTACAAGTACAGCGATGGGAACCAGCAGTATTCACACAGTTGTGTGCACACCGATCAGTACCTTCACTACACTCATTTATCTCTGTGGGAAAATCATTAATTCACTGATTTTCAATTATATCAAGTGATGAATGACTTTTTTACCACTGCATGTTCTTCTATTAGAATTGAGCCTATAACCACTTCTGCAAGAGCAGGTGTATGATCCACGAGTGTTGGAGCACAACTGCTGACAGTTATTTGAAGAAGAACTTGCACACTCATTGATATCTGTAATTATACAGGCACAGAGAATTATAATTATATTGACAATATGAATATGACCACACCCTCAATGCAAGAGGCAGCTGGTGGCTGTGTACAGATAGCTACGTACATACATACCTGTTCCACATGTACTTCCAGTCCATCCTATTCGGCAATCGCATCTGTTAGGAGCAATGCATCTGCCTCCATTTTGACAAGTAGGGCTACACACAGCTATCATTACATAGCAACACCAAATAAACTGAATTGTATTCACTTGGTTCATATGCATTTAGCAGACATTATCACTTGAACTTTCTCAATTAAAATTCTATGTGCTGGTGCATGGTTTTAGTTATATAAGGCTCCAGTCAAAGTTATACATTAATAGCTATGATAACATACGAAGACATGTAGTGCCAGATTGTCTGTAGCCAGTACAGCAAGCAAATTGTCTGGAATAGGTTGTACTATAGGTTATCCGTGAAACCCTACGATATAGTGTCCTGCAGTGCAAATTTAATTTCAGGCTTAGCTAACATTCAATGGTATGCTTTGCATGCACATGTCTTACCTACGGCACCTTCTCCAATTGAATCTACCACACCTATATTGATCATTGTATCCTTGTCGTGCATAGGTTGTTGAAGATACTCTACTTGAACTTGATCTGTAGCAGACTCTGCATGCATAAAGAAAATATAAAAGTTAACTAATTAATGATCATGCTGTTCACATACCCAGTCTGAGCACTGCAGTAATATACTGCCACTGCCAGAAGAAGGACAATGGTTATCTGAACTACTCCACCCATTTCTGCACTGCCTTGTTCTAACTAGCTAGCTCTAATGTGTGCACTAGCTCCAATATGATTGTTTTATATCATTGTCAAATAATGAATACCTTAATTGTAATTATCATTATTATATCCGCATTATGAATAATAACTTCTATATATAACTTGAGTGATGTTATGTTTATAACACTTGCATGCATTTAGTTTCACTATAGGTATATCACTAATGTAGGTATCACTATTGGTATTATCAAGATCTACCATCTTTTCACTAAAAGATATACTGTTTGGTTGTGTATAACCATATACATAGACCAGTAGGTAAATCCCTATCATGTTACAGAATGGGGACTCCTAGCTGGATGGTAGTGAATATTAATAGCTATATTAATCAAAATTTTGGCACATGAATAATAATGATGAAATAGCTACACACATGTACAGATATTATGCAGGATTATAAAGTTTAAATAGAAATAAAAAATAATCTGTAGCTTTAGCTTGAAACTTTCATTTTCTAATAACTGTCATCAAACTTGTCTATTCCTCCCCAAGTCAATTTTTTCCTCTGTGGACTGGTCATCAAACTTTACTTCGTTATAGAGAGGGTTTTCAAACTGAAGATCGTTTACTTCATCATAATCGGCAGGAGTGTATGATGTTACACCCCCTGATATGACGCGAGGCATTGTGCCTATGTCCTTTGACCCGACAAGCCTGGTATTATGACTTTCATTATCCCTATCATGGCAGAATTAAAAATAAAAAGATTGAGATCGGCTCTTATACATGTAGTACTAATTTCTTACAGAGGACGACTGCCTTCCTTTTTGGAGATAAGACTGCTTCTAGATCCAGTGCAGCAGTACAAAATGATGACCAATAGCACCAGAATCACGATGGTCCCCACTCCTCCTAACACGCCCCCCACAATGGCTGGTATGTTGTGATCTTGAGTGTTGGGCTGCTTGTCAGTTGACTTTACAACAGTAGAGGTAGTTGGATTGATGGCTGTACAATTCGTGCTACCTATCTCTGATACTTCTACTTGGCAGTAGGAGTCAACTTGCTGTGACATTCCTCTTACTGATATCATTGGGTTGGTGTTCACCCATGTCTGTACCATCTCCCTCAGCTCTGTGGCCTGTGCTCCGTCAGTATTGAGGAGGTTGGACTGGTAGATGACTTCCCTGTCATTATTGCCACAGAGAAGGCGAGAATTAGTGACATAGTCCAGAGAATAAGGACATTGGCAATTGGACAAAATCTCCTCTACGACAACCAGTGAAATAGCAGTCGACTTTTGATTGATATCATCTATCTGTAATTTTAATATTATTGTGTGATATATTATCATAGGAATACCATCAACTTACAATATATGAGCTGCAGCTCACATCCACTAATGTCAGGCGAATTTGGATATTTATGTCTGATGGTACTGCATGTGTGGTAAGTCATATATGAATATCTGTTGAGTCTGTACAAGTTCTAAGTATTACTTCACAACTTACAGTGTCCTCTCAATACATTGCTGAATCCACTCTCTCCTGCTCTGGTGCTGACTTGGATGGCCACACAGTATTCCTCAGTGGATAGCAACCCATCAATCACAGCCTCCGATTGAGTGTGAAGACTCTCTGTTATGGTCATGAGTTGCATGTCTTCTTCATCTATGGTGGTGCATGTTCCATTTCGTGCTGGTTCGTAGGCTATCTGAAGGGATGTGAGGACTCCTCTAGCCTCGTCCAGTGTCAAAGGGATCCAGAACACTCTAGCTGATCTGTTGCTAATTCGTACCACATTCAAGAGAGTGGGGACATCAGGAACTGCAAGAATCAAGACATACATGAATTCCATGTATGAAACTGATCAATATTTACCTCCATGTTCAGTGAATGTGATATTTCTTATTGGTTCTCCTTCTCCTGCTATTGTAGAAGCTCTTACATTGACAGTGTAGGGAATGAAAGGAGCTGTAGATAATTTTAATATTTGGTATCAAGCATCATAAATAATTGATTTAATTAACCCACCTAAATCACCAACACTAACAGATCGAACGTCAGTGGACAATATGTTCATTACTTTCGTAAAATTATTGAACACATTGTAGACTCTGATGGTGTAGTTTCTCAGTACTCCATTAGCCATTGCTGGTGGGTCCCATCGGATCAAGATGCTGCTATTAGAGAGCACATCCACCACAAGTCCAGTAGGCATGGATGGAGCTGTCAGTACAAATATTCATAGATTTGGTTGCAGTCATAACAAATAGATAATTAATTTGAGACATGCATGCATGACAAACCTGCTTGAGCAGTTCTGATTTCATCCACGTCGGACTTAGGTCCTTCTCCAGCACTCGTATTGGCAGACACCTCTATGGTAACCAGTTGGTAAGGCTGGAGATTTCTTAGTACAAATCTTCCAGTCAAGGTCCTATCAACTATGACTATTGATGTTCCATTATCAAATCTGACATAAAAGGTGTAGGCTGTGATGACTCCATTTGGTACCAGTGGAGGTGCAAAGTCAAAGGTAAGACTATAAGGATCATCATTTTCAATGCTGATGTTTCGAGGAGGATTATTTGGTGCTGTAAAGAATAATAATCCTTCATAATTAGAAATGACTTTCTCTTACAATTTCACTACCTTCTTCCAGTGTCCTCTGGGCAGTGCATGAGTTAGGACTGGTTGCAGTGTCAGTTCGCACTGACACACAACAGTTGTAAACCATATAAGGTCTCAGATTGTGAAGCAGAACACGTCTCTCCTGACTGGCTTGTGTTGTCATAGTCAGACCAAAATCCCTGTCTGTTTCAGAGCTGCAGTCTACAGTGTAGGAGAGTATGTTTCCATCACCACTATCATTGACAGGGGTCCCCCATAATACTGTCGCAGTAGTGGATTGAAGGTCACCAAAGGTTACATCTTGAGGTGAGCCTGCATGGAGAATTCATCATGAATGTTATTATCCTATGAATGGCTTTATAGATTGCACAATGACAATGTAATTAAGTGAGCTCTGCATACCAAGACAGTTGATAAGATTCGATGTTAAGATGTAGCCAGGATTGCATCCACAAGTATAGGAGCCAATAGCGTTGTTACACAACTGTTCACAGGTGTGCGTTCCATCCTCACACTCATTAGCATCTAATGAAGGGTAATTACATATGAGATACTGGTTTAATTCTCATGAGGGTAAAATATTTGTATTTACATTTAGCTACAGTTAATATCTATAGAGAAGATTCCCCATGAAGAGATTTCCTGCTGCTATGTGTAATATTGTATATGTACCTCTGCATGTTATTCCATCAGCGTTTAAGGTGTATCCAATATTGCAGGCACAATGGTAGGTGCCATACGTGTTCACACAAACCTCAGCACAATTATCCAAATCCATCTGACACTCGTCAATATCTATACCAAAGAAAAGCCTATATATATATATACTGAGAAGACTCCCTATTCCTCCAGATAAATAGGCCACATAGCTAAAGACATTATAGCTAAATTGCTGAGGAAGCTAGCTATATACATGTACTTTGTACCATCACAGCGGAATCCATCAGGGTTGAGTGTGGTGCTGCTGTTGCAGCTACAAGTATAGGAGCCAATGGTGTTGCTGCATTGTTGGTCACACTCATTCACCCCTTCAGTACACTCATCTTCATCTGAAGTGGCTATGAAATTATTCAACATACTATGAACAGTTAACCATATTACCTCTGCATGACATTCCATCTGTGTTGAGAGTGTATCCTGGATTGCAACCACAGCGCCATGACCCAGGAGTGTTCACACACACTTCCAAACATGTGGTGTTCCCTATGCGTCCACTCAAACACTCATTCACATCTACAGTGTACAGTATACCCATAGATATTAGAGTATTAAATCTTCACTTACCATCACATCTGAATCCATCACTATTGAGGGTGAAGCCAGCACCACAGCTGCATGTGTAGGAACCAACATTGTTGTGACAGGTCTGATCACATTCATCAACTTCAGCTTCGCATTCATCCAAATCTTTCATTATTTCATTATAATGACTATATGAACAAAAGTAGAACTTGTTGGATGGTTAATACCTCCACATGTTCTGCCATCAGCATTAATTGTATATCCAGCAAGACAGGCACAGTGGAATGATCCTGCCGTGTTGTTACAAGCCACTTCACACATGTGATCACCTCCACACTCATCAATATCTAAAGAGTATCATAATAGCTAGTGAAGTTATTATTATACTAAAACCGTATCTCACCATCACACGAGTAGCCATTCTCATCAATAATGAACCCTGTGCGACAACTGCAGGTGTAGGATCCAATCGTGTTGTTGCAGTCCTGAGCACACAATGCAGAGTCTTCTGCACACTCATCAATGTCTATACAATTATTATAATATCAAACATTTACTGTTAGGTGAATTATTGATTATATTTTATACCTATACAAGTAAATCCATCAGTGTCCAGTCTGTATCCTATTCTGCATGTGCAGTTATAGCTTCCAGGTATGTTGACACAGTTGTAAGAACACTGATCAGTCCCAGCTGCACACTCGTTGATATCTGCATGTGCATTAAGAATTCTACCCTAATGTGTGTTCATTAGCTTGTGGCAATGGAGGTTCATACCGTCACAACTTCTGCCATCAGGATTCATCGTGTATCCATCATTGCAACTACAAGTATAGGAACCAACTGTGTTGATGCAGTTCTGAGCGCAGGCATGAGTTCCTGCCACACACTCATTGATATCTGAATATATATATGTTGGGAAAAAGGACAAGCTTGAAGCACAATATTGGAATGGAATTAAAATCCGTTAGGTATAAATCACTTGTAATTATTTGAAATTGTAAGTGCTATCACATGGTAACCTACTTTATTTGCTTTACCTGAGCAGGTTGTTTGATCTGTGTTTAGAGCATAGCCTGATCTACAGGTACAGACAAAAGACCCTGGAAGATTTCTACACATGTATTGGCAGTTGTTTATCGCAGGATCAGCACATTCATTGTTATCTGTTGATTAGAGTTTATAGCAACAGTTAGTATCCAATTAGCTACTAAAGTGAAACTTCCAATGAAAAGGGACCAACCATACTAGAGAGGTTGTCCTTTCTTGGATGTAATTGTCCCGTAGTTCATTGAGGTTCCACTGTATAACTTACCATTGCAAGTGAATCCATCAGCGGCTAGAGTATAGCCTGCATTACAGCTGCATGTGAAGGACCCCACAGTGTTCTGGCAGTTCTGTGCACAATTATCACTACCCACAGCACATTCATCGACATCTACAATGGGACCACATGTAGAGTTGTTATTAATTATTATTAGCTATAATATGTCTCACCTGAGCACCCCCTCATGTCAGAGTCAAGAGCATATCCAGCATTGCATCTGCAGGAATGAGTTCCACGTGTGTTGACACAGATTTCTGCACAGCCCCCATTGTTAATATTGCATTCATTAAAATCTGTGACATGGAAGGGAAAAAATATGAGCATACCAGCTACTTTATAGAGCTAGTACTGTAATTAGCAATTGGGTAATTTTACGTGTCAAGTTGAATCTCACCATCGCAAGTGCGAGAATCGCTGTTAAGGGTATAACCAATATTGCAGCTGCAATCATAGGATCCAACCGAATTGTGACAGTTTTGTTCGCAAGTGTCAGTACCTGCTGCACATTCATCAATATCTGCAGGGAACCATTATGGAATCAACCATAGTTATAGAGTAGACAGACAAAGATATTACAAAACATTAGCACATTATAGAACTATAGAAATCCACTTTCCCACTTAAATGTGGATTTCAAGAAACTGCTCTATAATACACATCTCCCCAATAGCTATAATTATACTTTATAGGTATCATGGCCAGTAGCTATACCATTGCAAGTAAATCCATCCGAGTCCAGGGAGTATCCTGCTCGACAGCTACACATGTAAGAGCCTGGAGTGTCATGGCAGGTCTGTGTACATCGATCAGTACCCAACATACATTCATCATTATCTATATATATAACATTATTTTTGTAAAGTCCTATGTTGCTAGGTATAGTCTATACTCATTTCAATTGTCACTAGCTTTTAATTCAGAGCAATATATAGTGTAGCTCTTCTGATTTAGGTTGCCTAGATCGTGTTTATTTTCAGCTCTCCTTAGGAACAATAATTAGGTTGCTTGGTTAACTATTATGTTATAGGCAGTGTACACAGCAAAAATCTACAACTTGTGTATGTAGCAGAACAAAAATCAGGAAACCTTATAGGCACCGAAGTACCAATTTTTGATCTGTAGGCAGTCTGTGGGGCAGCAGGTCTGATACAGTCCAAAAATACAGACCTGTTACAGACCTGTGGATTTTACTAACCCATGTACAGGTCATAACTGGTATGTGGGGTGAGTTTCACTGGGTAATAGTAGCTACATTTATGAATTAGTTAATTGCATAAAGCTAGTGACAGTTGAATAAAAGTAGCATTATTCATTAAAAAGTCATGTGAAGAAGGGAGTATCCTAGATTTTTCAATATTCATTATTTCCTTATGGTAACTGGATAAACAATGACTGCTTACTGAGGCAACTCCGTCCATTTGTAGATAATGTGTAGCCACTATTGCACGAACATGTGTAAGAACCTTGTGTGTTTGCACAGTTTTGATCACACAAGTCTGTCCCTTCATTGCACTCGTGTATCTCTTCAGAGAAATGGTGAAATAAACTCTACAGTTATAAAAAGGTGGCTATAATGTTACCAGCACATGTTCTTCTATCAGAATTGAGCCTGTAGCCACTTCTGCATGAGCAGGTGTATGATCCAGGAGTGTTGGAGCACAACTGCTGACAGTTGTTTGAAGAAGAACTTGCACACTCATTAATGTCTGTAGTGTTTTGATTATGACTCTTTTGGCTAGCCTATAAAGCTAGCATACATACCCGTTCCACATGTACTTCCAGTCCACCCTGGTGAACAGGAGCATCTGTTAGGAGCAGTGCAAGTACCTCCATTTGCACAAGCAGGACTACACACAGCTAAATATGTTCATTTCAACAATAATAGTGATACTATATAGGTAGCTATATAGCTGACATACGAGTGCATCGATTTCCTCCAGATACTATGTAGCCTGCACAACATCCAAATTGACTAGAATAGGCTGCACTGTATGTTGTCCTTGAATTGCTGCGATACAATGTTCTGCAGGGATAGTATACATGTGTAACAATATAGCTATAGACTCTTTCAACGTTTTAAAGATTTCTATTGCATGGATCCTTCCATGGAAGTCATATATACCTTCTACATCTTCTCCAATTGAAAAGACCACACCCATATCCCTGAGTGTACGATCCTCTTGTGTAGCCTACAGAAGATGTCTGTCTGGAAACTGGACGGTAGCAAACTCTGAGGAATAGATACACACACACCAACTGATATACATGTAGCTATAGGCTTCTCTAGCCACCATTAGTTCTGTACCTTTAGTAACTAACTAGCTACTTACCCTGTCTGAGCATTGCAATAGTACAGACAAAATGAGGCTATCACAATCAGAATAAGGGGGGCTGGCTGCACTCCATACATGATTGCATTCACTGACTATGTGGTAGCTAGCTGATCTATAAAATTATATGATAAAGCACTATTGATCATGGTGTATGAATGAATACCATTAGATAAAGCTCAGGTGACTTAGCTAATTGATATTCATAGTTACACTTACTCGGGTAGTAGTTAGTTTCACAGAATAATCAATAGTAGTAAAACTAGGGTAATTACCACATAGTGTTATCATGTCTTCTTTCCTCCCTCCTATACCGTATAGCGCTTTATTTTTAAGGCACTTTATTTTTGAGGTTTTCGCGGATTTTGCTCAAAACACGAAATTTGTGCCCTCGAATATTTTTAACCTGCCACGTGTTATGTACGCGTGTGCGCAATGCGTACAGTGTAGTATCTATGGTCAAATCATGTCTCTCTATCGTTATTTTAGCTCTAAACCAAAGCAACCTACTAATCCACTACCAGATCCCTGTCACCAACAGTTCCCTCCTCTTCTATAGAATTCGAAAGTTTCTACCGCGCTAAAGCAGGGATCTACCACCGGCACCAGAGGGCCATACTCTAGGTTTTCTTCAGAAAAAAGGGCTGAAATTGTAAGAAGAGCAGCAGAACATGGCCCATGATGCTACCTGTAGCATCAATAACAGCCACAGCAAACGGGTCATGACTATTCCTGGTGGTTCTTTTCTGCACACAGTTCTTCCCCAACACTGGGAGTCCAAATACTTTTGATAAACATGATAGCCACGAACCATTGACTCTTCACGTATTAAAGCAACCGTTGTGTTATAGCGCTGGCAGCTGCAAAAGCATGCTTCTATGTGTGCGCGCTATATTCATTTTATGATCCTCGAAAATTATTCCGTGAAATGATTCGAAATAGCTATCCTCGAAATATTAGTGCCTCGAAAATAGAGTGCTATACAGTATATCCCTCCCCCTCCCTATAGGTCTTCCATCAAATTAAATGCAATTTTGAAAATTTTTTTATAATTTCCACAGAATCTGGTGTGTTAATAGCTGATTGTGATTTAATATGATGTATACACAAAAATAGTTACTTACAACTACATGCATGTAGCTAATTTCAAGTACATAACTGGTTAAACATGTTCACTGTGCATGTGATTCTTTATCATCTGAGCTCCTTTTCTCACCAAGTATCATCTGAGTTCCCTTTTGCACCAGGAAGCTCGTTATAGACATGTGCATCATCTAAACAACTCTCCAAGTTTATCTCCTTTTCCAAGTCTTCTGTGGGTTTCACTTCTTCATAAATAGGGTCTTCATGGTTGGGATCATCATAGACAGGACTTTCAATGTTATTGAAGTCTGTAGGAGTATAATATGGGTTTGCAGCTTGGAGACTGGATATCGTTATCATTTCATTCTGGTCGCTTTTATTTCTAATAAAATAAATTAGAGCTCGAGTAAGCTTATTTGCGTATACATGTTGCTAGTTCTTGCAAGAGCATACAGTAGGGTAGGAGTAAGTTCATGCATGTATCATACACACACAAGAAAGATTATCTTACAAGTGGTGGCTGTCTTCCATTTTCAAAATCTTTCTCTTCTTGGATCTGGTACAACAGCAGCACAGGATTCCAATACACAGGATCATGAGTAGGAGCACTCCAGCTCCTCCTGCCGCAGCTCCAGCAATCACTGCTATGGAAGCTTCCACTGCTTGTTTAGTTGCCATCACAACAGTAGGGGTGGTTGGATTGATGGGCATACACTCCATGCTGCCTATCTCTGATACTTCTACTTGGCAGTAGGAGCTAACTTGCTGCGACACTCCCCCAACTGATATCGTAGGATTGGTGTTCACCCATGTCTGTACCATTTCCCTCAGCTCTGTAGCCTGTGCTCCATCAGTATGGAGGAGGTTGGACTGATAGATGACTTCCCTGTCATTACTGCCACAGAGAAGGTGAGAATTAGCAACATAGTCCAGAGAATAGGGACATTGACAATTGGACAAAATCTCCTCTACGACAGCCAATGAAATAGCAGTTGACTTTTGATTGATATCATCTATCTGTAATTTTAATAATGTTATTGTGTTGTGTAATATATTATCATAGAAATACCATCGACTTACAATATATGAGCTGCAGCTCACATCCACTAATGTCAGGCGAATTTGGATATTTATGTCTGATGGTACTGCATGCGTGATAAATCATATGAACATCTGTTGAGTCTGTACAAGTTCTAAGTATTACTTCACAACTTACAGTGTCCTCTCAATACATTGCTGAATCCACTCTCTCCTGCTCTGGTGCTGACTTGGATAGCCACACAGTATTCCTCAGTGGCCAGCAACCCATCAATCACAGCCTCTGATTGAGTGTAAAGACTCTCTGTTATGGTCATGAGTTGCATGTCTTCTTCATCTATGTTGGTGCAAGTTCCATTTCGTGCTGGTTTGTATGCTATCTGGAGAGAGGTGAGGACTCCTCTAGCCTCGTCCAGTGTCAAAGGGATCCAGAACACTCTAGCTGATCTGTTGCTAATTCGTACCACATTCAAGAGAGTGGGGACATCAGGAACTGCAAGAATCAAAACATACGTGAATTCCATGTATGAAACTGATCAATATTTACCTCCATGTTCAGTGAATGTGATATTTCTTATCGGTTCTCCTTCTCCTGCTGCTGTAGAAGCTCTTACATTGACAGTGTAGGGAATGAAAGGAGCTGTAGATAAATATTTTAATGATTGACAAAATGATTATCAAGCATCATAAATTGGTTTAATTAACCCACCTAAGTCACCAACATTAACAGATCGAACGTCAGTGGACAATATGTTCATTACTCTCGTAAAATTACTGAACACATTGTAGACTCTGATGGTGTAGTTTCTCAGTACTCCATTAGCCATTGCTGGTGGGTCCCATCGGATCAAGATGCTGCTATTAGAGAGCACATCCACCACAAGTCCAGTAGGCATGGATGGAGCTGTCAGTACAGATTTGGTTGCAGTCATAACAAATTGAATTATTTGAGAATCAATTTGAAACATGCATGCACGACAAACCTGCTTGAGCAGTTCTGATTTCATCCACGTCAGACTTGGGTCCTTCTCCAGCACTCGTATTGGCAGACACCTCTATGGTAACCAGTTGGTAAGGCTGGAGGTTTCTCAGTACAAATCTTCCAGTCAGGGTCCTTTCAACTATGACTATAGATGTGCCATTATCAAATCTGGCATAAAAGGTGTAGGCTGTGATGACTCCATTTGGTACCAGTGGAGGTGCAAAGTCAAAGGTAAGACTATAAGGATCATCATTCTCAATGCTGATGTTCTGAGGAGGGTTATTTGGTGCTGTAAAGAATAATAATCCTTCATAATTAAAATGGTTACCTCTTACAATTTCACTATATACCTTCTTCCAGTGTCCTCTGAGCAGTGCATGAGTTAGGACTGGTTGCAGTGTCGGTTTGCACTGATACACAACAGTTGTAAACCATATAAGGTCTCAGATTGCGAAGCAGAACACGTCTCTCTTGACTGGCTTGTACTGTCATAGTCAGACCAAAATCCCTGTCTGTTTCAGAGCTACAGTCTACAGTGTAGGAGAGTATATTTCCATCACCGCTATCATCGACAGGGGTCCCCCATATTACTGTCGCAGTAGTGGAACCAAGGTCACCAAAGGTTACATCTTGAGGTGAGCCTGCATGGAGAATTCATCATGAATGTATGAATGGTTTTATAAAACGCACAATGACAATATAATTAAGTGAGCTCTGCATACCAAGACAGTTGACAAGATTCGATGTTAAGGTGTAGCCAGGATTGCAACCACACATGTAGGAGCCAATAGTGTTGTTACACAACTGTTCACAGGTGTGCATTCCATCCTCACACTCGTTAGCATCTAATGAAGACATATTCACGAGATACTGGTTTACTTTTCACGAGGGAAAATTTTTGTGGTTATTTTTTTAAAAAATGAATATATTTAGCTACTGTAAAGAAGCTTCCTCATGAAGAGATTTCCTGCTGCTATGTGTAATTATTGCATACCTCTGCATGTTATTCCATCAGCATTTAAAATGTATCCAATGTTGCAGGCACAATGGTAGGTGCCATAGGTGTTCACACAAACCTCAGCACAATTATCCAAATCCATCTGACACTCGTCGATATCTATACCAAAAAAAGTTTAGCTATAATATTTATATATATATTGTACTGAGAAGACTCTCTATCCCTCCAGACGAATAGGCCACATAGCTACAGACATTATAGCTAAATCGCTGAGGATAAGCTAGCTATATACATGTACTTTGTACCATCACAGCGGAATCCATCAGGGTTGAGTGTGGTGCTGCTGTTGCAGCTACAAGTGTAGGAGCCAATGGTGTTGCTGCATTGTTGGTCACACTGATTCACCCCTTCAGTACACTCATCCTCATCTGAAGTGGCTATGAAATTATTCAACATACTATGAACAGTTAACCATGTTACCTCTGCATGATATTTCATCTGTGTTGAGAGTGTATCCTGGATTGCAACTACAGCGCCATGACCCAGGAGTGTTCACACACACTTCCAAACATGTGGTGTTCCCTATGCGTCCACTCAAACACTCGTTCACATCTGCAGTGTATACAGTATACCCATAGATATTAGAGTATTAAATCTTCACTTACCATCACATCTGAATCCATCACTATTGAGGGTGTAATGGTCACCACAGCTGCATGTGTAGGAACCAACATTGTTGTGACAGGTCTGATCACACTCATCAACTTCAGCTTCACATTCATCCAAATCTTTCATTATTTGATTATATGCACAAAAGAGGAAATTATAATTATTTTAGAACTTGTTGGATTGTTAATACCTCCACATGTTCTGCCATCAGCATTAATTGTATACCCAGCAAGACAGGCACAGTGGAATGATCCTGCCGTGTTGTTACAAGCCACTTCACACATGTGATCACCTCCACACTCATCGATATCTAAAGAGTATTATGTGAAGTTATTATTATACTAAAAACCGTATCTCACCATCACACGAGTAGCCATTCTCATCAATAATGAACCCTGTGCGACAACTGCAGGTGTAGGATCCAATCGTGTTGTGGCAGTCCTGAGCACACAATGCAGTACCTTCTGCACACTCATCAATGTCTATACAATAAATATTATAGCAATTGAAGTTAGCTGTAGGTGGGAGTATAGCTTATACCTATGCAAGAAAATCCATCAGTGTCCACCTTGTATCCTGGTCTACATGTACAGTTATAGCTTCCAGGTATGTTGACACAGTTGTAAGAACACTGATCAGTCCCAGCTGCACACTCGTTGACATCTGTATGCAATACAAGAATTCTCCCCTAATGTGTGTTCATTAGCTTGTGGCAACGGAGGTTCATACCGTCACAACTTCTGCCATCAGGATTCATCGTGTATCCATCATTGCAACTACAAGTATAGGAACCAACTGTGTTGATGCAGTTCTGAGCACAGGCATGAGTTCCTGCCACACACTCATTGATATCTATATGATAGTTGGGAAAAGGGACAATCGAACAAAAGCTTGAAGCACAGTATTGGAATGGAATTAAAATCCGTTAGGTATGTAATTTGAAATTGTAAGTACTATCACATGGTAACCATTTGCTTTACCTGAACAGGTTGTTCGATCTGTGTTTAGAGAATAGCCTGATCTACAGGTACAGATGAAAGATCCTGGAAGATTTCTACACATGTATTGGCAGTTGTTTATTGCAGGATCAGCACATTCGTTGTTGTCTGTTGATTAGAGTTTATAACAACAGTTAGTGTCCGATTAGCTACTAAAGTGAAACCTTCAATGAAAAGGGACCAACCATACTAGAGAGGTTGTCCTTTCTTGGATGTAAATATTAAATTGTCCCGCAGTGCACTGTATAACTTACCATTGCAAGTGAATCCATCAGCAGCTAGAGTATAGCCTGCATTACAGCTGCATGTGAAGGACCCCACAGTGTTCTGGCAGTTCTGTGCACAATTATCACTACCCACAGCACATTCATCAACATCTACAATGGAATCACATGTAGAGTTGTTATTAATTATTATTAGCTATAATTATGTCTCACCTGAGCACCCCCTCATGTCAGAGTCAAGAGCATATCCAGCATTGCATCTGCAGGAATGAGTTCCACGTGTGTTGACACAGATTTCTGCACAGCCCCCATTGTTAATATTGCATTCATTAAAATCTGTGACATGGAAGGAAAAAAAATATGAGCATACATACCAGCTACTTTATAGAGTTACTGTACTGTAATTAGTGATTGGGTAATTTTATATGTCAAGTTGTATCTCACCATCGCAAGTACGAGAATCACTGTTAAGGGTATAACCAATATTGCAGCTGCAATCATAAGATCCAACCGAATTGTGACAGTTTTGTTCGCAAGTGTCAGTACCTGCTGCACATTCATCAATATCTGCAGGGAACCATTATGGATGGTTATAGAAGTAGACAGAGATATTACAAAACATTGGAGCGTTATGGAACTACTTATTTCAAGGAACTGCTCTATAATACACATCTCCCCAATAGCTATAATTATAGGCATCATGGCCAGTAGCTATACCATTGCAAGTAAATCCATCCAAGTCCAGGGTGTATCCTGCTCGACAGCTGCATGTGTAAGAGCCTGGAGTGTCATGGCAGGTCTGTGTACATCGATCAGTACCCAACATACATTCATCATTATCTATATGTAACATTATTTTTGTAAAGTGCTGTCAGTGTGTTGTTAGGTATACTCTTTATTCAATTGTCACTAGCTTTTAATTCAGAACAATATATAGTGTAGCTCTTCTGGTTTAGGTTGCCTAGGTTGTGTTTATTTTCAGCTCCCCTTAGCAACAATAATAAGGTTGCTTGGTTAATTATTATGTTATAGGCAGTGTACACAGCAAAAATCTACAACTTGTGTATGAAGCAGAACGAAAATCAATAAACCTTATAGGCACCGAAGTACTAATTTTTGATCTGTAGGCAGTCTGTGGGGCAGCAGGTCCAAAAATACAGACCTGTTACAGACCCGTGGATTTTACTGACCCGTGTACAGATCATAACTGGTATGTGGGGCAAGTTTTGCTGGGTAATAGTAGCTAATTAGTTGCATAAAGCTAGTGACAGTTGAATAAAAGTTACAATATTTAAAAAGTCATGTGAAGAGGGAAGTATCCTAGATTTTTCAATATTCATTATTTCCTTGTAGTAACTGAATAAACAATGACTGCTTACTGAGGCAACTCTGTCCATTTGTAGATAATGTGTAGCCACTATTGCACGAACATGTGTAAGAACCTTGTGTGTTTTCACAGTTTTGATCACACAGGTCTGTCCCTTCATTGCACTCATGTATCTCTTCAGAGAAATGGTGAAATAAACACTACAGTTATAAAAAGGTGGCTATAATGTTACCAGCACATGTTCTTCTGTCAGAATTGAGCCTGTAGCCACTTCTGCATGAGCAGGTGTATGATCCAGGAGTGTTGGTGCACACATGCTGGCAGTTATTTGAAGAAGAACTTGCACACTCATTAATGTCTGTAGTGATTTGATTATGACTCTCTCTTGGCTAGCCTATAAAGCTAAGCATACGTACCTGTTCCACATGTACTTCCAGTCCACCCTGGTGAACAGGAGCATCTGTTAGGAGCAGTGCAAGTACCTCCATTTGCACAAGCAGGACTACACACAGCTAAAAATGTTTATTTCAACAATAATAGTTATATTATATATAGGTAGCTGACATACGAGTGCATCGATTTCCTCCAGATACTGTGTAGCCTGCACAACATCCAAATTGACTAGAATAGGCTGCACTGTATGTTGTCCTTGAATTGCTGCGATACAATGTTCTGTATGGATAGTACATGTGTAGTTAAGGCATCATAGACTATAGTGGATGGACTAGCTAGCTACATATTGGAAGTGACCTATACCTTCTACATCTTCTCCAATTGAAAAGACCACACCGATATCCCTGAGTGTACGATCCTCTTGTGTAGCCTACAGAAGATGTCTGTCTGGAAACTGGACGGTAGCAAACTCTGAGGAATAGATACACACACACCAACTGATATACATGTAGCTATAGGCTTCTCTAGCCACCATTAGTTCTGTACCTTTAGTAACTAACTAACTACTTACCCTGTCTGAGCATTGCAATAGTACAGACAAATTGAGGCTATCACGATCAGAATAAGGGGGGCTGGCTGCACTCCATACATGATTGCATTCACTGACTATAATTATGGTAGCTGAATTAGATGATGAAGCACTATATGAATGGATAAAGCTCAGGTGACTTAGCTAATTGATATTCATAGTTATGCTTACTCGGGTAGTAATTTCATTATAGTAGTATAGAAGTAGGGTAATTTTTTTCCTTACCACGTAGTATTATCATGTCTCCCCAGGGGATACTTCTTTCCTTCCTCCTATTATATCCCTCCCCCTCCCTATAGCTCTTCCATCGAATTAAATGCAATTTTGAAAAAAAAAAATTATAATTTCCACAGAATCTGGTGTGTTAATAGCTGAAAAGTATATGATATGCTATATACACAAAAATAGTTACTTACAACTACATGTGTGTGGCTAATCTGTTTCAAGTACATAACAGCTAGGTTAAACATGTTCACTGTGCATGTGATTCTTTATCATCTGAGCTCCTTTTCTCACCAGGAAGCTCAGTATCAACCGAGTTCCTTTTTGCACCAGGAAGCTCGTTATGGACGTATGTATCATCTGAACAACTCTCCAAGTTTATCTCCTTTTCCAAGTCTTCTTTGGTATTCACTTCTTTGTAAACAGGGTCTTGATGGAAGGAATCTTCATAAACAGGATTATCAAATGAGTTTGCAACTTGGTCACTGGATCTCATCATCATTTCATTTTGGTCACTTTTATTTCTAGTAAAATAAAATAATTACAGCAGGTTAAGAAAAAATGGAGCTCCAGAGTAAGCTCATTTGTATTAGGAATGATTTCAATGAGAATTATATTATGTCTTGCAAGAACATAACATAATTGGTAAGTTCATGCATGTATCATACACACACACGAGCATTTTCTTACAAGGGGTGGCTGTCTTCCATTTTCAAATACTTTCTCTTCTTGGATCTGGTACAACAGCAGCAGCACAAGATTCCAATACACAGGATCATGAGTAGGAGCACTCCAGCTCCTCCTGCTGCAGCTCCAGCAATCACTGATATGGAAGCTTCCACTGCTTGTTTAGTTGCCATCACAACAGTAGGGGTGGTTGGATTGATGGCCATACACTCCATGCTGCCTATCTCTGATACTTCTACTTGACAGTAGGAGCTAACTTGGTGCGACACTCCCCCTACTGATATCGTAGGGTTGGTGTTCACCCATGTCTGTACCATCTCCATCAGCTCTGTGGCCTGTGCTCCATCAGTATTGAGGAGGTTGGACTGGTAGATGACTTCTCTGTCATTACTGCCACAGAGAAGACGAGTATGAGTGACATAGTCCAGAGAATAAGGACACTGGCAATCGGATAAGAGTCTTCGTACAATGGCAGAGGAAATATCTACAGACTTTTGCATACTGTTTCCAGCCTATTATTGAGAATAGATATAGCATGCAGACACATGCATACGTGGCCTTTACTTACTATATATTCAAAGCACGAGCCTTGCAGCTGGAGACGAATCTGGATGAAAATGCTTGATGGTACTGCGAAGGTATCCATCATTACATGAACTATATGCACTTGAGATATGACTCACAATGTAATGTCAGGATATCACTGTATCCACTCTCTCCTGCTCTGGTGCTGACTTGGATGGCCACACAGTATTCCTCAGTGGCCAGCAACCCATCAATCACAGCCTCCGATTGAGTGTGGACACTCTCTGTTATGGTCATGAGTTGCATGTCTTCTTCATCTATGGTGGTGCATGTTCTATTTCGTGCTGGTTCATAGGCTATCTGAAGAGAGGTGAGGACTCCTCTGGCTTCCTCCAGCAACAAAGGAATCCAGAACACTCTAGCTGAGGTGTCATTGGTGCGAATCACATTTGATAGAGTGGGAATATTAGGGACTGTGAGGATAAATCATCATAATCAGATGAATGCACTGTATGCCTATACATACGTACCTCCCTCTTCAGTGTAGAAAGTGTAACTGGCAGGCTCTCCTTCTCCTGCCATAGTTGAAGCAGTTATGATAATCATATAGGGTACATGTGGAGCTTCAAAAAAAAGTACATGTTGTAATTATAATTGCTATACACACTCATCATGCATTTCTTACACAAGTTGTCAGCACTGACTGATCGAGTGTCAGTTGGAAGTGTATTAAATTCAGTGGTGGATTCATCGACTCTATCATAGAGTGTAATGGTGTAGTTTGTCAGCACTCCATTGGCCTTCGTCGGTGGGTCCCATCGGATTACTATGCTGCTATTGGAGATCACATCCACCACAAGTCCAGTAGGCATGGATGGAGCTAATACATATAATGATGGCTATTATTTCTATTTTCGTGATATCTATCTAGTAGCTAGCTAGCTAGCTATATAGCTATGAGTTAAGTACCTGTTTCAGCAGTTCTGATTTCATCCACGTCAGACTTGGGTCCTTCTCCTACACTTGTATTGGCGGACACCTCTATGGTAACCAGCTGGTAGGGGAAGAGGTTTTCCAGAACAACTCTTCCTGTGAGGGATCTATCAACCACAATTATTGATGTTCCATTGTCAAATGTGAAGTAGAAAGTGTAGGCCGTAATGACTCCATTTGGTACCAGTGGAGGTGCCAAGTCAAAGGTAAGACTATAAGGATTGTCATTCTCAATGCTGATGTTTCGAGGAGGACTGTTTGGTTCTATATCCAGTGATGCATCATAAAGTTAAGTAGCTATTTGTAGAATTGTGTTATACCTTCTTCCAGTGTCCTCTGAGCAGCACATGAGTTAGGACTGGTTGCAGTGTCAGTTTGCACTGACACACAGCAGTCGTAAACCATGTAAGGTCTCAGATTGCGAAGTAGAACACGTCTCTCCTGACTGGCTTGTATTATCATAGTCAGACCAAAATCCCTGTCTGTTTCAGAGCTGCAGTCTACAGTGTAGGAGAGTATGTTTCCATCACTGCTATCATTGACAGGGGTCCCCCATATTACTGTCGCAGCAGTGGAGCCAAGTTCACTAAAAGTTACGTTTTGAGGTGAACCTAAAATGATCATGGTTTGTATTACAAGACGTATAAAATATATTAATTACAGAGTTGCTACCAAGACAGTTCATCAAATTTGATGTTAGTACGTAGCCAAGATCACAACTGCAAATGTAGGAGCCATTAGTGTTCTCACAGAAATGTTCACAGATATTCTCATTGCACTCGTTAACATCTGAACGGAAAATAAAGTCTTACTGTATGTAGCTACTGTAATTGGGTTAACTGATGTACTACCTGCACAAGTTTCTTCATCATCATTTAAGACATATCCAGTGCTGCAGGCACATTCATAGGTCCCATATGTGTTCACACAAATGTCATCACAGGTATCCAAATCCATCTGACATTCATCAATGTCTAGAAGGAGTATATTTTACGGCCTGTGAGACATATCATTGCAACATGGTTATGCATACCATCGCAACGGTATCCATCAGGATTGAGCACCACTGAAATGTTTGGGTTGCAGCTGCAAGTGTAGGAGCCAACAGTGTTATTGCACAGATGGTCACACTGGTTCATCCCTTCGCATTCATTAACATCTGAAAGTATACATGTGCCATTGTCATGGTTACTGCATTCCTGTAATACTTATGGCTACATAATATATACCTCTGCAGGATGCTCCATCTGCATTGAGAGTGTATCCTGGATTGCAGTCACATCGCCATGACCCTGGAGTGTTCACACACACTTCCAAGCATGTGGTGTTCCCTATGTGTCCACTCAAACACTCATTCACATCTATAAATTGAACATTATGTTTAGCCAAACCAAAATACATCACCAGTATACAAGTTCTGCAAGTACCAAGGAATGATTGTGGAGAAGGGATTTATTTGACTGAATCAATGATTTCACACTCTTGATTTACATTATGTTCATACCATCACATCTGAATCCATCACTATTGAGGGTATAACCATCACCACAGCTGCATGTGTAGGAACCAACATTGTTGTGACAGGTCTGATCGCACTCATCAACTCCAGTAGCACACTCATCAACATCTGCATTAAGGTCCTCCGTGAACAGCATTAATTAATCACTATGGCGTGGTCTAAATTCACCTCTACATGTTCTTTGATCACCATTGAGGGTATATCCAGTGCGACAAGCACAGTGGAAGGATCCAACAGTGTTGTTACAAACCATTTCACACCCATGTTGAACACCTCCACACTCATTCACATCTGCATATCAATTGAATCCATGTATACAAAACTACCAAGTTATCTCATACCATCACACATGTAGCCATTTTCATCAATGATGAATCCAGGACGACAACTGCAAGTGTAATTTCCTTCCGTGTTGTGGCAATTGTGAGTACACAGAGCAGTGCCTTCTGCACACTCATTGATATCTGTATGTATAATAGATTGCCTTGTTCATAGTAATATCTGTAGCAACTTGGTAGTATATCACCCGTGCACGTGAAGGTATCACTGTTCAATCTGAATCCTGGTCTACATGAGCAGCGATATCCGCCAGGTAAGTTCATACACATGTGGGAACATCGAGCAGTCCCAGTGGTGCATTCATCTTCATCTATATGTAATGGCAAGAAATTACAGTCTAGAATAAAAAGGATACTCTGAAATTAACCATCTCTCATGCATATACCCTTGGGACTAGCTATTTATCCAAAGAATTACACTGGCACACATGTAACTTACCATCACAGCCTCTTCCATCATGATTCAACACATACCCATTATTGCAGCTGCAAGTGTAAGAACCAACTGTGTTGTGGCATATTTGAGCACAGCCATGTATTCTGCCCGCACATTCATTGTAATCTGAATATTTTATCATAGGCATTTTATGTCCATAGTTATTATTATTCACATTGGATTGTATACCTGAGCAAGTGGCTCCATCTGTATTGAGAACATAGCCTGATCTACAGTTACAGACGAAGGATCCTGGAGTGTTTGTACAAACTTGCTGGCAATTATTAGTTGAAGAACTGACACATTCATCATTATCTATTTCAGTTATTATTATAGACAGTCTTTTTATCTACATAGCAAATTTCTATTGGCATACCATTACAAGTGCGCCCATTACGATCAAGAGTATATCCCGTGCGGCAACTACATTCAAAGGAGCCATCAGTGTTTCGGCAATTGTGGTCACAAGAGCTGGCATTCAAACACTCATTAATATCTATATGGTAAAAAATGTTGATGCTCCAACATGTAGCTATTCCCTGATTCTCTCCATGCAGCTGCTCACCTGAGCAACCTCTCTGATCGGAGTCAAGACTATAACTAGCATTGCAGCCACATGAGTAAGATCCTGCCTGATTGATGCATCTCTGCTCACAACCTCCATTATTGGTGTTACACTCATTGATATCTATCAACCATAAGTATCTCATTAGTTAATGATTGTATAGCTAGGTATGATTGATTTACCAGTGCAAGTGCGACCATTACTGTCAAGGGTGTAGCCTGAGTTACAACTACATGTGTACGATCCAACTGTGTTATGACAATTCTGTTGGCAGTCATTGGTGCTAGATGCTGCGCATTCATTGATATCTACATAATAAGAAAATAAAATATTATAGCAAAGAGGTGGCACTATTTGAGGTGATCACCATTGCAAGTAAATCCATCCGAGTCCAAGGAGTATCCTGCTCGACAGCTGCACGTGTAAGAGCCTGGAGTGTCATGGCAGGTCTGTGTACATCGATCAGTACCCAACATACATTCATCATTATCTACATATGCACAATAATAGATATTGAGTACAAATGTACAAAAATCATTCTTACGCACTGATGCAACTCCTTCCATTAGTGGATAAAGTATAACCAGTGCCACAAGAACATCTATACGATCCAGGAGTATTGATGCATAACTGTTGGCAATTGTTTAAAGGATTCTGGCATTCATTGATATCTATACAGAATAGAGATTAAATTAACACTCCAGACTGTTATACCTATTACACATACTATGCCCTTGGGAGTTGAGATCATTCATTACACATGCTACTCTTTTCTCCATTTTTTTCCTCCTTTTTTGCATGCAGTATAACTAATTTTTACCTGTTGCACAATTACGTCCAGTCCATCCTGTTCGGCAAGAGCATCTGTTAGGAGCAGTGCAAGTACCTCCATTTACACAACCAGGACTACACACAGCTGAAGTGTGTATGTAATAATATTGTTCAATAGAATTAGTTCTCATAAAATTAGCTTATATATGAAACAAACCACCAACGTTTCGACCAGAATACTCTAGCCTTCATCAGGGTGATACAAAAAATGCACACAGAAACGTCCTTATATAGCTACGCTCGTTATCTAGATAACGCACATGCAAACGCCTATGGATATTATATTATAGCATGCCAATACCTGAAGTCATAAACACTATTTCCCTAAGGCTTTAAGCGTAGAAACCCAGCAACCTTGAAGTTCTAGACCTACATCCCTATTAAAACGCTGCTCTTCTGAAGTTAAACCAATATGAAGCGCTTCTTTTAGAAGCAACTCCTTCCTAGTCCTAGCTTGATCTACAACTGAAGCTTCCTTCCATAATATAGGATGATGATTACTCCAGGCATGATCAGCAACAGCAGATTTTTCTTGTTCTCCTCGTAGGCAAGCTTCCTTATGCTCCTTCAGCCTAGTTTCCAGCCTTCTCACCGTTCCACCAATGTAAAATAGGCTAAATAGTGCCACCTCTTTGCTATAATATTTTATTTTCTTATTATGTAGATATCAATGAATGCGCAGCATCTAGCACCAATGACTGCCAACAGAATTGTCATAACACAGTTGGATCGTACACATGTAGTTGTAACTCAGGCTACACTCTTGACAGTAATGATCGCACTTGTACAGGTATGTATATTATCAGTCATACCTAGCTATACAAGCATAAGGAAGCTTGCCTACGAGGAGAACAAGAAAAATCTGCTGTTGCTGATCATGCCTGGAGTAATCATTATCCTATATTATGGAAGGAAGCTTCAGTTGTAGATCAAGCTAGGACTAGGAAGGAGTTGCTTCTAAAAGAAGCGCTTCATATTGGTTTAACTTCAGAAGAGCAGCGTTTTAATAGGGATGTAGGTCTAGAATTTCAAGGTTGCTGGGTTTCTACGCTTAAAGCCTTAGGGAAATAGTGTTTATGACTTCAGGTATTGGCATGCTATAATATCCATAGGCGTTTGCATGTGCGTTGTCTAGATAACGAGCGTAGCTATATAAGGACGTTTCTGTGTGCATTTTTTGTATCACCCTGATGAAGGCTAGAGTATTCTGGTCGAAACGTTGGTGGTTTGTTTCATAAGCTAATTTTATGAGAACTAATTCTATTGAATTTTTATCATGTTAGCTGAGAATAATAAGCAGAGTTCGAATAATATTGTTTATATAAATTGTGTGCTGCAGGTGGTTTTAGCTATAAGGCTATATTTCATATCAATCAAAGTACAGCCATCTACTTCTATGTGCATGCCAAATGGAATGCAAATAGCTATATAATTATGATAACATACGAAGGCATGTAGTGCCAGATTGTCTGTAGCCAGTACAGCAAGCAAATTGGCTGGAATAGGCTGCACTATAGCTTGTCCGTGAAATTCTACGATATAGTGTCCTGCAGTGCAAAATTAATTTCATAGCTGTAAACTATAAAGACAGTGTTGGTATGCTTTGCATGCTCATGTGTCTTACCTGCGGCACCTTCTCCAACCGGCAAAGCCACACCTATATCGATCATTGTAACCTTCTCGTGAGTAGGCTGCTCCAGATACTTGTCTTGAATTTGCTCTGTAGCAAACTCTGCATGCATGAGGGAGATAAAAGCTAATTACTCCAATGATCATGTTGTTCACTTACCCAGTCTGAGCACTGCAGTGACACACTGCCACAATTAAAATAACAGCAACAATTAATTGAACTACTCCACACATCTTTAGAATGATGGCTATGCAGTCCAGTGCAGCCAACTAGTAATGCAGAATCATTAGGCCACTATTAATAGAATAATTGTTTCCTGTCCACCGCCCGCGTATTGAAAATGTCACCGCATACTGCCATAGATTGTATAGACTACGTAACCGGGATTGGAAACACAATATAAACGGCCCGGCCACTCCTTATTGCGCATGCCCGCATTAAATTAATACAACATGAAAAAGACAATAATAATCAAATTTGGGTATTAAGTGTGCAGCCATTGATCCTGTGGTGATTTCTTTCAGGTTCTTCTTCACCTCTGCACCTTTTTGTTCTCTGCCCGAACTATGAGTAAAGATATTCAAGCCTCCCTCTCAGTTGATCATCCCTGAGGAAAATAATATAAAAAATTAATGTACTCTAATCATTGAGCTTTTCCTCGGCAAGGGAATGCATACATTTGGAAAGCATAGGTGGAGGGCATGAAAGAATAACTACTTGTTATGAATATAAATTGGGATCACTAGAAACAACTTCGCTTTTTCAAAAAAGGTACACAAAGACACACCCAGCAAATGTGAACTATTGGCTGAAACTCTTGAATACATGTAAAGTTCACTACATTTTAGGTATGAGGGCATGAAGTAGAGTGTATACTAAACTCTGAAACTGTAAGTTGCAAATTTATTCTTTCATGTAAGGAGATACAAACAACGAAACAGTAATAGAATAATTATAATAACCACCCGCCCACAGCACTTGTGGATGTCTTCTTGGACAGGAAACTAGGATTCTATAGTGGCCATATATATGCATGGACTGGGGTATATTTAACAAATGTGTTCCAATTCACTAGTTCACATATTCATGAAATTAAACTTCCACTTATTATTCACTAGTGTATAGCTACCAGCAATAATAGTAGTTCATTAGGCATTCCTTTAAATAATGATGCATGATCACTTAAGTTGCATTGTTAATTCTTATAGTTAGCCTTGGTATGTCAATAATGTAACCAATGCTGGGTGACAATAGTTAGCTATGGTATGTCAATAGCAGAGGTGTAGCAGTGTTTTGTGCAATGATCAGTCAAATAGTCTAGTTAGTCAGGCTCTCCCTCATAATACTGAGTGGTATGAAGAATCTGGGAGGTGTCAGTGTTGGTAAACAAATCATAGGACTGCAGTCATGCAAACCGCATTAATGGACCATACAGTTGTAGCTACCAGACTCTCCCTGAAGTGAGACTATCGGGATTGTCGGCAGCTTGTATTAATCAGAAATGCCTGACCTGCCTGACTCAGAGCTACGGTTCATTAGCTAATCTCAAGAGAATAACAAAAATGTGGCTACTTCTGGTATTTTATTTTTGAAACTCCACAACATTAACCCAGTTTGCTATCCCCCCAGGGGGTGTTTCTCTCCTTTCTCCTGCCCCTCTCTCTTGTAGCTCTTTAAATTTCGATTTTATTATTGCCACAGAATCTGATGTGTTAATAGTTAGAAAGTATACAGCTATATGATTTAGTATATATGCTGTACGTACAACTATATTATGTGTGTAGCTAATCTGTTTCAGGTACAAACATGTTCACTGTGTATGTGATTATTTATCATCTGAGCTCCTTTTCTCACCAGGAATCTCAGTATCATCCGAGTTCCTCTTTGCACCAGGAAGCTCGTTGAAAACATATGTATCATCATCATCTGAACAATTCTCCTTTAAGTTTATCTCCTTTTCCAAGTCTTCTATGGATTTCATTTCTTCATAAATAGGGTCTTCATGGATGGGTTCTTCATAGACAGGACTTTCAAAGTCTATGTTATTGAAGTCAGAAGGAATATATGAGTTTGCAGCTTGGTCACTGGATATCGTTATCATTTCATTCCGGTCACATTTATTTCTAGTAAAATAAATTAGCAATAACTATATACAGCAGATTAAGAAAAGATGGTCCAGAGTATGCTCATTTGTATTAGGAAAGAATTATATTGTGTATAGAATAGATGTAGCTATTGCAAGATAATTGGTAAGTTCATGCATGTATCATGCACACACAAGCAAGATTTTCTTACAAGGGGTGGCTGTCTTCCATTTTCGAAATTTTTCTATTCTTGGATCTGGTACAACAGCAACATAGGATTCCTATACACAGGATCACGAGTAGGAGCACTCCAGCTCCTCCTGCTGCAGCTCCAGCAATCACTGCAATGGAAGCTTCCACTGCTTGTTTAGTTGCCATCACAACATTAGGGGTGGTTGGATCGATGGGCATACACTCCATGCTGCCTATCTCTGATATTTCTACTTGGCAGTAGGAGCTAACTTGCTGTGACACTCCCCCCACTGATATCATCGGGTTGGTGTTCACCCATGTCTGTACCATCTCCCTCAGCTCTGTGGCCTCTGCTCCATCAGTATTGAGGAGATTGGACTGGTAGATGACTTCTCTGTCATTACTGCCACAGAGAAGGTGAGTATGAGTGACATAGTCCAGAGAATAAGGACATTGGCAATCAGATAAGAGTCTTCGTACAATGGCAGAGGAAATATCTACAGACTTTTGCATACTGTTTCCAGCCTATTATTGAGAATAGATATAGCATGCAGACACATGCATACGTGGCCTTTACTTACTATATATTCAAAGCACGAGCCTTGCAGCTGGAGATGAATCTGGATGAAAATGCTTGATGGTACTGCATGGATGATGAAGGTATCCATCATTACATGCACTATATGCACTTGAGATATGACTCACAATGTAATGTCAGGATATCACTGTATCCACTCTCTCCTGCTCTGGTGCTGACTTGGATGGCCACACAGTATTCCTCAGTGGCCAGCAACCCATCAATCACAGCCTCTGATTGAGTGTGGACACTCTCTGTTATGGTCATGAGTTGCATGTCTTCTTCATCTATGGTGGTGCATGTTCTATTTTGTGCTGGTTCGTAGGCTATCTGAAGAGAAGTGAGGATTCCTCTGGCTTCCTCCAGTGACAAAGGAATCCAGAACACTCTAGCTGAGGTGTCATTGGTGCGAATCACGTTGGATAGAGTAGGAATATCAGGGACTGTGAGGGTAAACCATCATAATCAGATGAATGCACTGTATGTCTGTACATACCTCCCTCCTCAGTGTAGAAAGTGTAACTAGCAGGCTCTCCTTCTCCTACCATCGTTGAAGCAGTTATGATAATCATATAGGGTACATGTGGAGCTGCAAAAAAAGTACATGTTATAGTTATAATTGCTATGCATGCTAAATACACACTCATCATGCATTTCTTACACAAGTTATCAGCAGTGACTGATCGAGTGTCAGTTGGAAGAGTGTTGAATTCAGTGATGGAATCATTGACTATATCATGAATTGTAATGGTGTAGTTTGTCAGCACTCCATTGGCCCTTGTTGGTGGATCCCATCGGATTACTATGCTCCTATTGGAGATCACATCCACCACAAGTCCAGTAGGCATGGATGGAGCTGTCAATAATCTATTTTCGCGTTATCTGTCATATATAATATAGCTAGCTAGCTATATAGCTGAGAGTTAAATACCTGTTTCAGCAGTTCTGATTTCATCCACAGTGGACTTGGGTCCTTCTCCTACGCTTGTATTGGCGGACACCTCTATGGTAACCAGCTGGTAGGGGAAGAGGTTTTCCAGGACAAATCTTCCTGTGAGGGATCTATCAACCACAATTATGGACGTTCCATTGTCAAATGTAAAGTAGAAAGTGTAGACTGTAATGACTCCATTTGGTACCAGTGGAGGTGCAAAGTCAAAGGTAAGACTATAAGGATCATCATTCTCAATACTGATGTTTCGAGGAGGACTGCTTGGTTCTATATCCAGTGATGTAATAATCATAGAGTTAAGTTTTCATAGAATTGTGTTATACCTTCTTCCAGTGTCCTCTGAGCAGTGCATGAGTTAGGACTGGTTGCAGTGTCAGTTTGCACTGATACACAGCAGTTGTAAACCATATAAGGTCTCAGATTACGAAGCAGAACACGTCTCTCCTGGCTGGCTTGAACTGTCATAGTCAGACCAAAATCCCTGTCTGTTTCAGACCTGCAGTCTACAGTGTAGGAGAGTATGTTTCCATCACTGCTATCATTGACAGGGGTCCCCCATAATACTATCGCAGTAGTGGATTCAAGGTCACTAAAAGTTACGTTTCGAGGTGAACCTAAAATGATCATGGTTTGTATTACAAGACATACAAAATATATTAATTACAGCGAAGTTGCTACCAAGACAGTTCATCAAATTTGATGTTAGTGTGTAGCCAAGATCACAACTGCAAATGAAGGAGCCATTAGTGTTCTCACAGAAATGTTCACAGATATTCTCATCACACTCGTTAACATCTGAATGGAAAAAAAATCTTATCATAGTATGTAGCTACTGCAATTTGGTTAACTACCTGCACAAGTTTCTTCGTCATCATTTAAGACATATCCAGTGCTACAGGCACATTCGTAGGTCCCATATGTGTTCACACAAATGTCATCACAGGTATCCAAATCCATCTGACACTCATCAATGTCTAGAAGGAGTATATTTTATGGCCTGTGAGACACATTATTGCAACATGGTTATGCATACCATCGCAACGGTATCCATCAGGATTGAGCACCACTGAAATGTTTGGATTGCAGCTGCAAGTGTAGGAGCCAACAGTGTTATTGCACAAATGGTCACACTGGTTCATCCCTTCACATTCATTAACATCTGAAAGTATACATAGTCATTGTGCCATTATCATGGTTACTGCATTCCTGTAATACTTATGGCTACATGTACCTCTGCAGGATGCTCCATCTGCATTGAGAGTGTATCCTGGATTGCAGTCACAGCGCCATGACCCAGGAGTGTTCACACACACTTCCAAGCATGTGGTGTTCCCTATGCGTCCACTCGAACACTCATTCACATCTATAAGAATTAATCATTGAGCATTATGTCTAGCCAAACCAAAAGCATCACCAGTATACGATTTATTATATTTTGCATGCACCGATTTGACTGAATCAATGATTTCACACTCTTGATTTACATACCATCACATCTGAATCCATCACTATTGAGGGTGTAACCATCACCACAGCTGCATGTGTAGGAACCAACATTGTTATGACAAGTCTGATCACACTCATCAACTCCAGTAGCACACTCATCAACATCTATGTATTAAGGTCAGCATTAATCACTATAACGATAACTACATTGCACATAATTGTTACCTGTTGCACAAGTACTCCCAGTCCATCCTGCTTGGCAAGAGCATCTATTAGGAGAAATGCAACTACCTCCATTTGCGCAAGCAGGACTACACACAGCTGAAGTGTGTAGATAAATATAACATCTAGGTGCTCTAAGGATCAGTGCATAAGCTTTTACCTGTTGCACAAGTACCTCCAGTCCATCCTGCTCGGCAAGAGCATCTGTTAGGAGAAATGCAAGTACCTCCATTTGCACAACCAGGACTACACAGAGCTGAAGAGCATATATAAGGGTCAGTATATACAGTGCAATATATGGGCAAGAGCATCTGTTAGGAGCTGTGCAAACACCTCCATTTGCGCAAGCAGGACTACACACAGCTATGTGTACCAACAAATAAATAATGTGATCATCTAGCCCTAGCCCTAGCCCTAGCCCTTGCCCTATAGCCCTGTGATCATAGTTGATTTATATTCACTTGATTATTATAAGGTTACAAATTCCTGACAAAATTGTGTGCTGCAGGTGGTTTTAGCTATAAGGCTCTATTTCATATCAGTCAAAACAAAATTTTCTACTTCTATGAATGGCACTTAAAGGAGTGCACACCCCAGATGGCTCAGGGGAGATATGGTTGGACAATATGCACTGCATTGGAAATGAAACTAAGCTCATGATGTGTGCTGCCCAACTAAAAGGAATACACAAGTGTGATCATGGCGAGGATGCCGGAATCCTAGATTTGGGCTATATCTTCTAATTAGCTATGTATGATTAATAGCATGCTCTCATGGCGATATTATTGTTCAAGAAGAAAACAGTATCCTTGGTCAAGTTGTAATCTGCTTCAATAGTGTATGGAGAACAGTATGTGCTAATAATAGTTGGGATGATGCTGATGCTGCAGTTGCTTGCAGACAACTAGGACATTCTGCAGCAGAAGCTAAAGCAGTTGCAATGGCATCAACCATGATTTCTGGCTGAATGTTCAGTGCCATGGAGGTGAAGCAAGATTAATCAACTGTATCTCAATTGAAACTGTGTCCCAGAGGTTTAAGTGTCAAGATGTATGTTGGAATTAGCTGTATCCCCAGATCCAGTAAGTAAATTTAACTGAAGCAGCTTGGACTATAACAGGTATAGCTAGCTAGCTAGCTAAATTAAATGCAGCTCAATCTTCAGTTTCACTTCATATCAACAGTATACATGCAAATGGAATGCAAATAGCTATTATGATAACATACGAAGACATCTTGAGCCAGATTGTCTGTAGCCAGTGCAGCAAGCAAATTGTCTGGAATAGGCTGCACTATAGGTTCTCCGTGAAATACTACGATATAGTGTCCTGCAGTACAAAATTAATTTCATAGCTGTAAACTATATAGTTTTTAGAGTGACTTTTAATGATAGCTATATATATGCTTTGCATGCACGTGTTTTACCTTCTGCACCGACGCCAACCAAATACACCACAGTTATATTGGTCAGTGTATCCTTGTCGTGAGTAGGCTGCTAAAGGTACTTGTCTTGAACTTGATCTGTAGCAAACTCTGCATGCGTGAGGGAGACAAGAAATATAATCAATTCTGTGGGGCTTGCCTATAGAATTAGCCCTGTGCTGCCAGTCTCCTGCAGTTCTTGCAAAATTATTATAGAAAAAAAGATCATGTTGTTCACTTACCCAGTCTGAGCATAGCAGTGATACACTGCCACAGTTAAAATAATAGCAACGATTAATTGAACTACTCCACACATCTTTAGAATGATGTTAGGCTATGCAGTTCAGTGCAACCAATAGACCGTTATATATGCATGGTCTGGGGTATATTTAGCAAATGTGTTCCAATTCACTAGTTCATGTATTCATGAAATTAAACCTCCCACTTATTATTCACTGGTGTATAGTTACCAGCAATAATAGTAGTTCATTAGGCATTCCTTTAAATAATGATGCATGCTCACTTAAGTAGCATTGTTGATTCTTGTGCAACAATATAGTTAGCCATGGTATGTCAATAATAATATAGCTAGCTACCCCATGCTGGTGTGAGACAATAGTTGGCCATAGTATGTCAATAGTGCCCAGCCATGTTGGGGTGTGTGGTCTGGATTTGAAATCAATGCATCTCATTATGAGAGAAACAATGACACAGACACTTAAAAAAGGAGTGCTGTCGCTATTGCCAGGTGTTGTTGAGATAGGGTTGCCAATCACAGCAGCTGCAGCAAACTGCAGAGCATAGGGAGTGAAATAGTTGACTCACAGTTCACTAGCTAATCTCAAGAGAATAACAAAATTGGAACAGTATCAATGGTTATAGTCTAAACAATTTCTGGTAGCTTGAAACTCCACAACATTAACCTAAATACGTAATACAGTTAGCTAATGTTATCATGTTCCCCCCCCCCCCCCCCCCCCCCCCCCCCAGGGGATGTTTTCTTCCTTTCTCCTGCCCCTCCCCCTCCCCTATACTGTAAAAATTAAAATTAATTGCCACAGAATCTGATGTGTTAATAGCTATAGAACTATACAACTTAATATGCTGTACGTACAACTATAGGTGTGTAGCTAATCTGTTTCAGGTACAAACATGTCCACTGTGCATGTGATTATTTATCATCTGAGCTCCTTTTCTCACCAGGAAGCTCAGTATCATCCGAGTTCCTTTTTGCACCAGGAAGCTCGTTATAGACATATGTATCATCATCTGAAAAGTTTATCTCCTTCTCCTTTTCCAATTTTATCTCCTTTTCCAAGTCTTCTTTGGATTTCATTTCTTCATAAATAGGGTCTTCATGGATGAGATCATCATAGACAGGATTATCAAAGTCCATGTTACTGAAGTTGGTAGGAATATACGAGTTTGCAGCTTGGTGACTGGATATTGTTATCATTTCATTCTGGTCACATTTATTTCTAGTAAAATAAATTAGCAATAACTACAGCAGATTAAGAAAAGATGGAGCTCCAGAGTAAGCTTATTCGTATTAGGAATGATTTTGATGAGAATTATATTTGTGTATACATGTAACTAGTTCTTGCAAGAACATACAGCAGGGTAAGGGTAAGTTCATGCATGTATCATGCACACACAAGCAAGATTTTCTTACAAGGGGTGGCTGTCTTCCATTTTCAAAATCTTTCTCTTCTTGGATTTGGTACAACAGCAGCACAGGATTCCAATACACAGGATCATGAGTAGGAGCACTCCAGCTCCTCCTGCTGCAGCTCCAGCAATCACTGCTATGGAAACTTCCACTGCTTGTTTAGTTGCCATCACAACAGTAGGGGTGGTTGGATTGATGGCCATACACTCCATGCTGCCTATCTCTGATACTTCTACTTGACAGTAGGAGCTAACTTGCTGTGACACTCCCCCTACTGATATCGTAGGGTTGGTGTTCACCCATGTCTGTACCATTTCCCTCAGCTCTGTGGCCTCTGCTCCATCAGTATTGAGGAGGTTGGACTGGTAGATGACTTCTCTGTCATTACTGCCACAGAGAAGGCGAGAATGAGTGACATAGTCCAGAGAATAAGGACATTGGCAATCGGATAAGAGTCTTCGTACAATGGCAGAGGAAATATCTACAGACTTTTGCATACTGTTTCCAGCCTATTATTGAGAATACATTTAGCAGCAGACACATGCATACGTGGCCTTTACTTACTATATATTCAAAGCACGAGCCTTGCAGCTGGAGACGAATCTGGACGAAAATGCTTGACGGTACTGCATGGAGGATGAAGGTATCCATACTATACTATGCACTTGAGATACTCACAATGTAATGTCAGGAGATCACTGTATCCACTCTCTCCTGCTCTGGTGCTGACTTGGATGGCCACACAGTATTCCTCAGTGGCCAGCAACCCATCAATCACAGCCTCCGATTGAGTGTGGACACTCTCTGTTATTGTCATGAGTTGCATGTCTTCTTCATCTATGTCGGTGCATGTTCCATTTCGTGCTAGTTCGTAGGCTATCTGGAGAGAGGTGAGGACTCCTCTGGCATCCTCCAGTGACAAAGGAATCCAGAACACTCTAGCTGAGGTGTCATTGGTGCGAATCACATTTGATAGAGTGGGAATATTAGGGACTGTGAGGATAAATCATCATAATCAGATGAATGCACTGTATGCCTATACATACGTACCTCCCTCTTCAGTGTAGAAAGTGTAACTGGCAGGCTCTCCTTCTCCTGGCATAGTTGAAGCAGTTATGATAATCATATAGGGTACATGTGGAGCTGCAAAAAAAGTACATGTTATAGTTATAATTGCTATGCATGATAGATACACACTCGTCATGCATTTCTTACACAAGTTGTCAGCAGTGACTGATCGAGCGTCAGTTGGAAGAGTGTTGAATTCAGTGATGGAATCATTGACTATATCATGAATTATAATGGTGTAGTTTGTCAGCACTCCATTGGCCCTTGTCGGTGGGTCCCATCGGATTACTATGCTGCTATTGGAGATCACATCAACCACAAGTCCAGTAGGCATGGATGGAGCTGTCAGTAATACATATATTGATTTCAATGAACATATTATATAGCTATGAGTTAAGTACCTGTTTCAGCAGTTCTGATTTCATCCACATCAGACTTGGGACCTTCTCCTACACTTGTATTGGCGGACACCTCTATGGTAACCAGCTGGTAGGGGAAGAGGTTTTCCAGGACAAATCTTCCTGTGAGGGATCTATCAACCACAATTATTGATGTTCCATTGTCAAATGTGAAGTAGAAAGTGTAGGCTGTAATGACTCCATTTGGTACCAGTGGAGGTGCCAAGTCAATGGTAAGACTATAAGGATCGTCATTCTCAATGCTGACGTTACGAGGAGGACTATTTGGTTCTACATCCAGTGATACATCATAAAGTTAAGTAGATTTTGTAGAATTGTGTTATACCTTCTTCCAGTGTCCTCTGAGCAGCACATGAGTTAGGGCTGATTGCAGTGTCAGTTCGCACTGACACACAGCAGTTGTAAACCATGTAAGGTCTCAGATTGCGAAGCAGAACACGTCTCTCCTGGCTAGCTTGTACTGTCATTGTCAGACCAAAATCCCTGTCTGTTTCAGAGCTGCAGTCTACAGTGTAGGAGAGTATGTTTCCATCACTGCTATCATTGACAGGGGTCCCCCATAATACTATCACAGTAGTGGATTCAAGGTCACCAAAGGTTATGTCTTGAGGTGAACCTAAAATGATCATGGTTTGTATTATAAGACATATACGATATATTAATTACAGAGTTGCTACCAAGACAGTTCATCAAATTTGATGTTAGTACGTAGCCAAGATCACAACTGCAAATGTAGGAGCCATTAGTGTTCTCACAGAAATGTTCACAGATATTCTCGTCACACTCGTTAACATCTGAACGGAAAACAAAGTCTTACCATAATATGTAGCTACTGGAATAGGGTTAGCTAACTGATGTATTACCTGCACAAGTTTCTTCGTCATCATTTAAATCATATCCAGTGCTGCAGGCACATTCATAGGTACCATATGTGTTCACACAAATGTCATCACAGGTATCCAAATCAATCTGACACTCATCAATGTCTAGAAGGAGTATAGTATATTTTATTGCCCGATAGACACATTTTGTGACATGGCTATGCATACCATCACAACGGTATCCATCAGGATTGAGCACCACTGAAATATTTGGGTTGCAGCTGCAAGTGTAGGAGCCGACAGTGTTATTGCACAGATGGTCGCACTGGTTCATCCCTTCGCATTCATTAACATCTGAAAGAGTAACATATGTATACATAGTCATTGTGCCATCGTCATGGTTACTGCATTCCTGTAATACTTATGGCTACATTATAATATATACCCCTGCAGGATGCTCCATCTGCATTGAGAGTGTATCCTGGATTGCAGTCACATTGCCATGACCCTGGAGTGTTCACACACACTTCCAAGCATGTGGTGTTCCCTATGCGTCCACTCAAACACTCATTCACATCTATAAGAACCAAAATACAACATCATAAGTATACAAGATTTTATATTTTGCATGTCTGAATCAATTATTTCACACTCATGCATGATTTTATACCATCACATCTGAATCCATCACTATTGAGGGTGTAACCATCACCACAGCTGCATGTGTAGGAACCAACATTGTTATGACAGGTCTGATCACACTCATCAACTCCAGTAGCACACTCATCAACATCTATGCATTAAGGTCCTCCGTGTACAGCATTAATTAATCACTTGGCCTGGTCTAAAATTCACCTCTACATGTTCTTTGATCACCATTGAGGGTATATCCAGTGCGACAAGCACAGTGGAATGATCCAACAGTGTTGTTACAAACCATTTCACACCCATGTTGAGCACCTCCACACTCATTCACATCTGCATATCAATCATTGAATTCATGTATACAAAACTACCAAGTTATCTCATACCATCACACGTGTAGCCATTTTCATCAATGATGAATCCAGGACGACAACTACAAGTGTAATTTCCTTCCGTGTTGTGGCAATTGTGAGTACACAGAGCAGTGCCTTCTGCACACTCATTGATATCTGTATGTGTAATAGATTGCCTTGTTCATAGTAATATCTGTAGCAACTTGGTAGTATATCACCCGTGCATGTGAAGGTATCACTGTTCAATCTGAATCCTGGTCTACATGAGCAACGATATCCACCAGGTAAGTTCATGCACATGTGGGAACATCGAGCAGTCCCAGTGGTGCATTCATCTTCATCTATATATGATGGCAAGAAATTACAGTTGGTCTAGCCCCAATAAACAAGATAGCTACTCTGAGAATTCAAAATTAAGCTTCAGGGAATTGATATTCATCTCAAAGTGATTTCTTTTGCCTCTGATAAGAGGGCAACCTCTTCATGATGTATAAATATTTATATTATTATAGTTTCACTGCATTCTACACTTTGCAAACAAAACTATCACGTACACATGCAACTTACCATCACAGCCTCTTCCATCACGATTCAACACATACCCATTATTGCAGCTGCAAGTGTAGGAACCAACTGTGTTGTGGCATATTTGAGCACAACCATGTGTTCTGGCCGCACATTCATTGTGATCTGAGTATTAATTTTATCATAGGCATTAGCTATATTATTATTCATATTGGATTGTATACCCGAGCAAGTGGCTCCATCTGTATTGAGGACATAGCCTGATCTACAGCTACAGACGAAGGATCCTGGAGTGTTTGTACAAACTTGCTGGCAATTATTAGTTGAAGAACTGACACATTCATCGTTATCTGTTTCAGTTATTATTAGCTATAGACAGTCTTTTATCTACATAGCAAATTTCTATTGGCATACCATTACAAGTGCGCCCATTACGATCAAGAGTATATCCTGTGCGGCAACTACATTCAAAGGAGCCATCAGTGTTTTGGCAATTGTGGTCACACGAGCTGGCATTCAAACACTCATTAACATCTATATATAATAGTAAAAAATGCTGATGATGAATAAGCAATCTCCTCTTTAATACAGCTACATCCTCTCCATGCTGCTGCTCACCTGAGCAACCTCTCTGATCAGAGTCAAGACTATAACCAGCATTGCAGCCACATGAGTAAGATCCTGCCCGATTGATGCATCTCTGCTCACAACCGCCATTGTTGGTGCTACACTCATTGATATCTATCAACCATAAGCATCTAATTAGTTATATTGCTGTAAATGATTGCATAGCTATAGGTATGACTGATTTACCTGTGCAAGTGCGACCATTACTGTCAAGGGTGTAGCCTGAGTTGCAACTACATGTATATGATCCAACTGTATTGTGACAATTCTGTTGGCAGTCATTGGTGCTAGATGCTGCACATTCATCGATATCTGCATTATTAATGCGTAAGCTATACTTGTGTTACAAAGAGGTGACACTGTAGCTAATAACCATTGCAAGTAAATCCATCTGAGTTCAGGGAGTATCCTGCTCGACAGCTGCATGTGTAAGAGCCTGGAGTGTCATGGCAGGTCTGTGTACATCGATCAGTACCCAACATACATTCATCATTATCTATATATGCACGATAATAAATATTGGGTAAAAATGTACAAAAAATATCATTCTTACGTACTGATGCAACTCCTTCCATTAGTAGATAAAGTATAACCAGTGCCACAAGAACATCTATACAATCCAGGAGTATTGATGCATAACTGCTGGCAATTGTTTAAAGAAGGATTCTGACATTCATTGATATCTATTTTGAAATTATAATGCATAGCGATTAAATTGACACTCCAGATCTTAACATTATACCTATTACACATACTATGCCCTTGGGAGTTGGGATCATTCATTATATACATGCCCCCCCCCTTAAAAATTCCCCCTTCTCCTACAGCAATAGAACATAAAATGAGTAGCTAATTAGGTAGCTATTTTCTTCCCTTTTTTGCATGCAGTGCATGTAGCTAACTACATTGCACGTAATTTTTACCTGTTCCACAAGTACTTCCAGTCCATCCTGTTTGGCAAGAGCATCTGTTAGGAGCAGTGCAAGTACCTCCATTTACACAAGCAGGACTACACACAGCTGAAAAATTGTGTAATTATATATATTATACACTATAAAAATGGGGGTGTCATGGCAAAATGTGCGAAAAATTAATGGCACTAAAGATTTGTGTTGACCATAACACCTTGCTATAACACATTGGTGTTGTCATAACACCATCAGTGTAGCAACAACTTTCAGTATCACTGTGGCACCCTGGTGTCATTTTCGCACAAAAAAATACACCCAAATTTGGACATCCCCATTTTTACAGTGCTATAGCTATAATTATTATTAGTAGCTAACATACGAATGCATCGATTTCCTCCAGAATCTCTGTAGCCTGCACAACATCCAAATTGACTAGAATAGACTCGATTGTATACTGTCCTTGAAACACGGCGATACTGCGTTCTGGAAAAAAATTATTTGCATGCCTTAATGACTTATCTACCTAGCTAGATATGTGTAGCTACTATGGGATGTGCATGCATGCATGCACTTTGGTTACCTTGTACATCTTGCCCAATTGAAAAGACCACAGCCATATTGCTGAACATATGGTTCTGTTGACATGCTTACAGCAGCTGTTCGACTTGAGACTGGACGGTAGCAAACTCTGAGGAGAATAATGTTTAATAGCTATAATAATATTATAGCTACATGTAAATAATTATCTTTATACTGCACACACCCTGTCTGGGCACTGCAGTGACACACTGCCACAGTTAGAATGACAGCAACTAACTGAACTACTCCACGCATCTTTAGCTGCACTGCAATGGAACTAACTAGCAATATCTATAGCTGACTAGTTTTAGCTATGCACTGAATGCAAACTGTATGCAAGCTGTACATGGGGTTGATGGTGTTGACATTCCTTTTTATATGTTGCATGGCCATGAGTAGCTATGCAATATTCTCAGTATACTGCAGTATTCTCATTCAAGTATGACTATAGCTGACTTGCAGTTCATTAGCTAATCTCAAGAGAATAACAAAATTGGAACAGAATCAATGGCTATAGACGAAACAAGTATTTTATTTTTGGGCATTCTGGTAGAATAATGACAGCTAAAACTACATGACATACCAGGAACTATCTAGGGAGTATCTTGGTTCACTCAATCATTACACCTCCAGATATAGAATTTCAGCATTTAAGCACAGGGAATCTGAGGTGCCTTCCTGCATGCATGGGCTGTGTGGTGTTCTAAGTACTATACTATGACAATATCAGGTTTAGAAGCTTTAGCTAAAAGGTTTGACTTGGGGGAGCAAAAAATAACCAATAACCACAATATTGGCTTGATGATGGCTGGCAGACATAATAATGAGGTTAAGATTTTGGTGGAAGTCTCTCCCTCCCTCCCACCCACTCCTTCACTCACTCTCACTCCGGCAAAGGGCCGGGGAGACTTAGTTTACTAAAACCATTAATCTCCACCTCAATGCCATGCGCAGGAGGGGGTTATCTTGCTACATCTGCAGCTTTTCTAATTACATAGGCCTAGGATGAACAAAAAGTGGAGAGTATAGCTAAAGTGCTAACTAACTTTACAGCCAGTTGAGAGTATGCTGCAAGTAGCTATAAATTCAGGAGCATCCATCAGGGATAATCGTCAACAGGGGTCTTAAAATTCTGTGAATTTCTTTTTCTAATAATGAATTTCAGGCATCTGTGATTGATATCCAAATGATGCTATAATGCTCTCAGTGATGTAATACATTCACCTTCTCGAGCATTATAGCATCATTCTTGTGCAGGTGCATTAAAACCTAGATAAGAGTGAACTATATTATTTTCTGCACTTAATGCAGTAGGGGGTTCCTCCCTTCACTGTAGCTACCTTGCATGCATGCATTCTACACCGTGTAGAAGTGAAGAAAGAAGAAGTGCCAGTTATTGTAACCACTTATTTAGAACAAAAATGTGTGATGAATGTATGGATGAAGTATACATCTTAGCTATGTTCTTTATTCTCCAAGTGTTTTAGCAACCTCCAGACAACTCTACTGCCACAAACTGTCATTGTTTTCACTAATCAATTCATCCATTAAAGTTATTTACAGTTTGGAATGTAGAGAAGCCAGTGGTATTTCCTCGAAAGCGTGGCAATCATCAATACCTTAGGAATTAAGAGTTTTTATAACTCCTGATACATTAACTCCACAAATTACTCACTAATCAATAATCACTAGCTACTCCCTCCCTGTTTTGTCTATGGTCCACTTATTGCTGTTCTTTCTCACTGAAGAAAACTGAGCAAGAACTGTCCAGGGTAAATCATTGCAGCTGCACTGAAATGGAAGCATCAGAGGAAAGCCATCGAGTGATGTCTTCAATCAAGTCAGGGACAGTAGCTTCAAGAGTGCCATGGAGTTCTGCTCTGTACATCACAGTGACAGCATCAGGAGAAGAAGGGAAACATTGGAAGCCTTCATTTCTGATATGATCCATTGAGAAGCCACACCCACAACATAGCTACACTTAATTGAAGAAGAATTATCACATTTCTAATACATATCATTTTGTTATTTTTAGGAAGGAAAATATGACCGCCTTGAAGGATGACTTTCTGCAGTGCAATACAGTACTAAGGAGTGACTACATAGATCCTCAAAGCTTTAAAGTACATCATCTGATCACTATAATTATAATCATAATCATATAAGAATAACTACTAACTATAAGAGTATAAGGTTGACATTTGAAGCTATAATAATATATGTTAACTGTTAAAATTGAGGGAATACAAATATTTATATATAACACAAATTATTGTACTATAATAATTTTATAGCTGTACAATTAAAGTATTGTCATAGCATGTTCCACCACTTCTTCATACTTACATGTGTGTTTGTGTCTCTTCTGCTTCTGGATTATCATACACAATTTGCACAAAGGGCACTGAACTTTGACCCTTGTCAGTAACAGGAACAGAGGTGGGGGAGGTGGTGGATTCATGATCACCACCAGAGGCATCTGGAAAGGAGGACTGTGTTGCTGGTCCTGGTGGGGTCTTTTGTAGGATTTCATGGATTTCATTGTATCTTCCAAGATCCTCATCTTCATGTGAGTTCACAAAACTCAGCTGAAATTCACCCCTATGAAAATAATATGCACATATGCACACATATTAATATCATCACACATAATAAACTGTATAGAATACAACTTACTCGGCATTTGACATCTTGAGAGAATGATTCTTATAACGCAAGATTAATATGATGATAACAATGGCAATTGCTATGGCAACAGCTATGGCAACAATGACTCCAATGGCAATCCCAGCAGTTGTACCAGTCACTTGTCCACTCCTTACTATCTCGGTATCCTTGCACTCTTTTGCACTGAGGGATCTTGCGACAACTGAACAAGAAGTGTCTATGGTTAATGTTTGCTGCTGCACTGAAATGGAAGCATCAGAGGACAGCCATTGAGTGATGTCTTCAACCAAGTCTGGGACGGTCGCTTCTAGAGTGCCATGCAATTCTGCTCTGTACGTGACAGCACCAGGAGAAGAAGGGAAACATTGGAAGCCTCCATTTCTGATACGATCCATCAAGAAGTCACACTCACAGAGCTGCATGACATTCCTTGTTATAGCATCAACTATGTCTTGATTCTTACTTTCAGGATTTTCTACCTATTAAATATACAGCATGATATCATAGCCACTGCTTATAAAATAACTTAAATTTACCTTCCAGCTTTTACAATCCGTTATTCCAACCAACCTCAATTGAATTAGTGAAGCTATAATTTTGTATAATATTCCATGCAATAATTTGCTAAACTTGTTGTATTATAACTAAGAGTCCTTACTTTCCACTGAGACTGTGTGTGAAGCCATGACTGTCACTGGAGGAATGCTAGAAATGCCAATGGGATTGACAGTTACTGAGCATGTGTAGTTCCCATCATCTCTGTCTCCATCCAGGGAGGTGAACATCAGACTACTCTGATAGAGGAATGGCTCCACCTCTATTGCTTCTTCATCTACACTCACTCGACTGCTAGGGGTGAGGGCAGTGCCCGACTTACTCCACTGGGGGGAAACACTGATTCTATAGCCCCTGAACATTGAGAGCTGAATGCGACAGGTCAGGTTGAGTTGGAGACCAGAGAAGTAGTTTGAATCAATAGGAGAACCAGTAATGGTGATAGAGGGTGGAGGGATAGTGGTAACACTCAATTTGGGTCTTACAACTGGAGCAGAGTCTTTATAAAAAATAAATCATGATTGTTATTATGAATAAACAGTTATAGCTAATAGTTACCAACCTGGTCCACTGCTGAGACCATTAGAGGTCAGAGTACTAACACTAACTGTGTAGTCCACATCAGGATCAATATTATTAAATATGGTACTGTTCTGATCCCCCAATACTGTCCTGGTGAGTGTCCCAGTCTGTGAACCACCTGCTGGTGTCAATGTCACTGTGTAATTGATGAACCCCTTAGCCTCGACCAGGGTCAAAGGTTCCCAGGTAACAATTAAAGCTCTGAAGTCATTCTCTGACCTTGTTACTGCAACATTTCCAGGAGCAACAGCAGGTACTATCAGGATGAAAAACCAATATCAACAGAGCTAATAATAGGGTAGAATTTCTCTAGCTAGTTATAATGGCCAAAGGTTGATCTGGGCTAGCAAAAGAAAGTGATTAGTACAGTGCAGTCACCTTCACAGACAGTCCATTGTAGAGCATAACAGGAATGGACAGAATAATAATTAGCTAGCTACATATGGATACAATCACACAATTTATATTTCAGTGGGCATATAGTGTGATATTTTGGGAGGTTGGGAAAACCCCTTACCCAGGTATCCCTAACTATAACATCCTGAAGTTTGTAACGTATTTAGCTAGCAAACAAATATTGAAAAAATAGAGGCAATTCCTTCCCCCCCCCCCCCCCCCCCCCCCTTCATTTTTCTCTACCAAAACTGTACTTACATACCTCCTTCAGCAGTAAAACACACTATATTGGTAACAAGGCCACATCCAGCTGGGTTACGAGGCCTCACTGATACATCATATGGAATACCCATTGCTGCAACATTAACAAGATCACAAGAGTACAATTTTAATGGTAGAGTACACTCACCAACCCCTGAGTCTACAACAGCCATCAGAGATGCAGCGGGAACATCCTCATAGAAAGGAGGAGTGAGAGGTATTGTGATGAGTCGTTTGACAGTAGACTCAGGCTGGACATACTGTGTGACCTCCACTACATAATCAACAACATTATCAGCATTGAGGGAGGGAGGTGTCCAGTTGAAGGAGAGAACGCTACTACCAGAAGAAGAACACGTTAACCCTTTCACCTGGCTGGGTTCTGCAGGAATGCATAAGAAAATAATATGTTAATTAATGGCATGCAACAGCAGGTCTAACCATCAGAGGACAGGGTAAAAGTGGTAGAATTGCAGTAGTCTACTATGTCAGCCCCAGGGACGTCCAGACAGATCCTGAGACGGAAATTTCCCATGTTATTTTGATCAGTAAGGTTCTGTACACGCAAAGATCCTCCATTAATAACATAGCCACCATCAGAGGATGTTATTTGTTGACCAGCAGGGTTAACCCAGGTGTAGCTGAGAGTGTGGTTAGTAGCAGTGTTGGGGAGAAGGGTGACACTGCCCATCAAGGTGGCTGCTTCATCCAGCATGCACACACCACTTTGCAGTGAGTCAATTATCACCAGGTCAGGATAGGGTTGCACAGTCAGTGTGTAGCTTTCATCAGCCATGTTACTTATGATGAAGGGAGTGCTTTGTGCCGGAGTGACACTAACAGTGTACACATAGCTTCCTCCATCTGCACTCTCACTCCTCAGAGGGTCAAAGGTGAGTGTAGTGTTATATATTGGTGCGTCGGTGGTTTGAGTCACAGTGGTGAATGGTGATAGGTCCTGTCTTCTCCATAATCCTGTAACAGTCACATCAGTATCCACTGATGGATGGAGTCGAGCTGTCCCCTGGAGGGACACCACTGTCCCATTAATGGGACGTGACCCTCTCAAGATGTTTAAAGTAGGTGGAGGGACTGAATAAAATAAGATTGTCTTAAGAGCAGGTGAACATACTAGTTACTTACTTCGCACTATTACATCAACAGGTTCCACACTCCACACTGGAGAGATCCCAGGGACATTGATAGTGGCAGTGCAGTTGTACTGGTCTCCATGGGAGGTTCGTAGGTTATTGAATCTTAGGGTGCGGTTAAATGCCACCCCACTGTTTGTAGTGTCCATAGTGTTGAGGCGGTTGCTATTACTGGAGAGCCACTCCAGGACAGGGTCCACTGCTAAGTACTCAATGACTGAGGCAGTGCAGGTGAGGGAGAGAGACTGATCAGCCATGGTCACTGGTGCAGGAGACAGTGTGATGACCGGAGGTGGCAGGGCTAGAGAAGGCAAGCAATAATTTGGAAATCCAAGCATTAATTTTCAATTAGTACCTCGAATAGTGGGGATGTACTGAATAGAAGGTGGGTTAGTGACCCTCATTACAAATTGAGTTTCAGAGGATGGCAAGAATGATGACAAACATTGGTATGTAGTTCTGTCATCAGAAGGCAGCAAGAAACTGAACTGAGCAACTCCCCTGAATGTGGAGTCATTCAGCCGTAAGACTGTGGTGTTCATCCTCATGGAGTCTGAGACATTAGCAAAGCTCAACATGATATTAATGTCAGTATCCACCAGTGATCTGTCCACAGATACTGTGCAGGTGAGAGTCAAGGTAGTTCCCACATAGAGAGGGTCCCCTCGACTTGGGAGGAGGGTTATATCATAAGATTCAGCTGGAGTAACTGTGTGGAAGGGATGGTCACATGACACACACTAGAGGTAGAGTCTTCACTTACTCATGACTCTGACACTGATGGTGCTGGATATTGAATGGTCAGTGGCTATTTCACCAGGAATGGTCATGTTGGAAGAGCATATGTAATTTCCTCCCTGGGAGGTCCTTAAGCGAGAGAAGGTGAGTCGACTGGTAAGGAAGGTGGCTGTGGTGCTGGTAGCTCCCATGATGGTGAAGTTTGGGTTTGAGGAGATGATTCTATTATTGGAGTCCAACCACATCACCTCTAGCAGGGTGGAGTTGGATAAGGTGGCCGCACGACTGACATTGCACTCCAAAGTATGACTGCTACCAGCAATGGGCACACCCGCGTCCACTTCTACAGGAGAGATATTGACCCAGTGAGAAGGAAAACCTGCATACAATGGGTAAGTATAATCCACATTCTTTAGAAAAGGTGATATATATCATTATACCTAACACTACAATGTTGCGTGTGAGGGAGACAGTGGTCCCTGTAGTGAAGGGGAGCGAAGTAATATCCAGTCTGACTATGTAGTCTCCACTGTCTCCTTTATTCACATCCAGTAGATTCACAGTGAGTTTGGTTTCATACACCCTCATGGGGCTCTCCTGAACCTGATTAGGACCACTAATGCTAACACGTGAATCGGCTGTGAGGTCTAAGAATGGATTGGTCTTTGTCCACATCCCTTCTACAGTGACGGGTGTATCAACAGCAGTGTTGAACTCTGCTCTCCCAGTGAGGGTGAGGAGGAGGCCAGTGTGGAATTCCTCGTCCACAGGTGACCCAGTGATGGTCAGGGAAGGCATAGGAACTAAAGAAAGAGAGTACACAATATGTAGCTATATAATTAATTATGATGGGGTGTTCTCGCGTACTTTGAACTGTGATGTTGTGTGAAGCTTGTTCACTGATAAAGACATTAGCCTCAGATATATTCACACTGACCATGCAGGAGTACTGGCCTCTATGACTGGTGTGAAGGGGGGAAAAGGAGAGGGACAGGTTGTTGGAAGACCTGGATACTGTCACATCCACTAGAGTCTCATTCCCAATGATTCTTCCATTAGGTGCTGTCCACTGAATCAGGAGTGGGGCTCTTAAGTCTTGTTCCACGGTCACAATACAGGTGAGAATTTGATTGACTCCAGCAGTGGATTCACCAACAGACTCGATCCTCACCATAGGGGCTGAGAATATGTACAGTTCAGAAAGAGTTCACTAATAGTAAACACTACTTACTCATAACATCAATGTCAGTTCTCCGCTCTTCGGGATCACTAGGAAACAGTAAGTTTCGTACATCACTGAGTGTGACTCTACATATGAAGTTGGTATCAGTGGTGCTGAGGGGGGAGAGGGTGAGAGTGGAGGAGGAGCTGGTGGAGGGGGAAGTAGGAGTGATGATGGTACGACCCCCAGACACTATTTCTGTGCCCTCTCTGTCCAGCCAAGTGTAGGAGTAGCGGATAACAGCAGGATTGTCCACACCAGCACTCAACATGGCAGAACAAATAAGAGTCACGTTATCCACACCTCCAGCAAAGAGAGGACCAGATAGCACAGGAGTGAGCACAGTAGGAGTTGAGACTGCAAGATGAACATATAGTTCAGTCTTACATTAGCAGTAACAGTTGCTATTAAACATACTTTTTATTCTGAAACTACTGTTTCTTGTGACTTGTACAGGATCATTGAGAGCTGGGGATACAAGACTCCCTATAGCTACATCTGTATTGTTGCTGTAAAGATGTCCTCAGTGGATTGAATTGCAAAATGGCAGTAGAGACATTATCACTCCTTGAAACAGTTATCGGCAAAGGCATATTATTTGAGTCCAGCCATGTAGCAGTAGGCATGGTAGTCAGGCCAGAGATGACCTCAGATACAGTGCAGGTCAGGTTGAACTCTGACCCTGCCACTGGTCTCCCAGATTGGCTGATGGAGGCGGAGATAGTATCTTCAGGAACTACATAACAATGAGTAATCAAGTACAGGATTCACTCAGTGAGGACATAAACATGAATACACTAACATCATCACTTACCTATCACAGTTAGTGGTAGTGTGCGATTGAAAATAGTTTGATTTCTTGTGACCATGCATATGAACTCTGACCCATGGAGGTTGTCCCTTACTGGGTCCACTACTAGCATCAGCTGCTGTACTGATGTCTGAAAGGTCAGCACCTCTCCCTCCCTGGACACCCATTCTATTCTGTCAACGACACCAGAGATACTGGAACAGTTGACCACCACACGACTGCCCACAACAAAGGTGTCATTAGATATGTCAATACCTGCACAGTAATATCAAGTCATATAGTACATAATCACTACACACACCAATAAACCATACCACTGAAAGTCCGAGTTCTGCTGTTGCTATTGCCAGCTGCATCCCTGATAGTACATGTAAAAAACCCCACAAAGTTGGTGGAGTCTGAAGTGGTGAGGGAGTGATTGTAGGTAGACAATATCGTATTAGTGATGGTCTGAGTCTGAGAGAAGGTTGAACTATCTCCAGCGATGAGTGACCCATCTTTCATCCAAGTGACTGAGTCCACAGGTCCACCACTAGATATACACGTCAAGGTCCCTGAAGCACTGTCATAATCAACGTCAGTAATGGCAGGAACACCTGAAAAAATAAATAGGAGAAGTGGAGGTCATATCACATGATAAATCTGTTATACTGTACCTGAATCTAATCCAATATACAGAGTTCTCTCCATGCCACTCCCATCAGGCACCTGACAGGTTAACAGCCCAGTGGGCCCCATAGCACTAGTCCTACGATTGAGGAGGACTGCACCGGGACCTCTACTTCTAACAAAGCTCTCCGTGCCTGCACTAGGAGCACTGATACTGACCACTGGACTAGTCTGCCCAGGAAGGAACCACTCTCCTGCTGCAGCACCATCTGCTCCTTTACAGCAGGTGATGAGGTCAGTGAGACAGTGCAGAGCATCATAGCCTTCTCCTATATCAGTCAGGGACACCACACTGTTGTTGGGGTACAACACACTTCTCAGGAAGAAACCAACAGCTGAAGAATATTACGGTAGTCCACACTTACTAAGTAATTTATACCAACAAGACAAACCTTGTGGAGCTGCAGTGACTCCCATTATGACAGCTGGTGGTCCAAATAATGGGTTGATATCATCATGGTGGCGAGCAATGACTTCAAATGTGTAGTTTGTCCTTGGAATGAGGCCATTAGCAGTGAACATTCTAGTACTGTGATTTCTTTCCATTCCTCTAATCACATTATCAGAGGTGGTCCTGTAGACTATTTGGTATCCAGTGATACCATCCACATTCCTGTGCACACATGGGGTTTCCTCCCATGAGAGGGAGATGCTAGTGGGAGAGGTGGAGGAGACCATCAGATCATCCAGAGGAGTAGAGGGAGCTGCACGTACATACGTATGTAACATTTGTGCACTAGCTGTATATCATGATGGATGCATCCTACGTACCTGCTATTGCAGTCCTTGTAGTGGTGATGGTAGGTGAACTACTCCCTGCTCCATTCATGGCTGTGATGGAAATGGTGAAGTCACTATTCTCCTCCAGTCTTGTCAGAGAGTACTCTCTGGACGAACCAGCTGCTGATACTACAATGGTCGGCATTGTTGTTCCACAGCCTCTGATAGTGTATGAATATGAGATTTGGTAAGAGTCCACCACATCCCCTGAAGGCTGGCTCCATGTCAAGGTGATGGAAGTGGACTGGGGAGAAGTGCTCAGTATAGTAGGAGAAGAGGGAGGACCTAAAAAGAAAAAACAAAGAAAATAAATATCCAGCCTGGAGGCTACAATTATAGAGGTCATAATAGCTTACCATAACAAGTGGTTCCATTTCCAGTGTAGCCTTGGTTACACATACAGGTGAAACTCCCAGGAATGTTGGTACATGTAGCATTAGAATCACAGTTATTAGTGGTAACACTGGCACACTCGTCAATATCTGCATGACATACTAATGAATATCCCAGAAGTCTGTTTAATTATACTTCATTACCAATGCAGATAACTCCATTTCCAGTATATCCTTGGTTACACATGCAGTTAAATCCTCCTGGTGTGTTGTCACATGTACCATTAGAGCTACAATCATCAACTCCATCAGCACATTCATCAATATCTGTATTCAAGATTACAATCAGCATCATCATGAGTTGAGTGAGAGTTACGTACCTGTACAAGTTATTCCATTTCCAGTGTAACCTTGGTTACACATACAGGTGAAGCCCCCAGGATTGTTGATACAGTTAGCATTGTTGTCACAGTTGTTGGTGGTGGCACTGGCACACTCGTCAATATCTGAATGATATCCATGCAAATCAATGCCTATAGCCTGGTTAGTTGTACATACCTCTACAAGTGATTCCATTTCCAGTGTAACCTTGGTTACATCTACAGGTGAAGCTCCCAGGAGTGTTGGTACATGTAGCATTAGAGTCACAGTTGTTAGTGGTAGCACTGGCACACTCGTTAATATCTGATATGACATCCACGCAAATAAATACCTAAAAGTCTGTTTAATTATACATATACCTTCACAAATGATTCCATTTCCAGTGTAACCTTGGTTACATGCACAGGTGAAGCTCCCAGGAGTGTTGGTACATGTACCATTATTGTCACAGTTGTTAGTGGTAGCACTGGCACACTCGTCAATATCTACCATGACATCCATGCAAATGAATACGTATTATGGTCTGTATAATATACATACCTTCACAAGCGATGCCATTTCCAGTGTAACCTTGGTTACATATACAGGTGAAGCCCCCAGGAGTGTTGGTACATGTAGCATTAGAGTCACAGTTGTTAGTGATAGCACTGGCACACTCGTCAATATCTGACATGACATCCATGCAAATGAATACCTAAAAGTCTGCTTAACTATACATACCTTCACAAGTGATTCCATTTCCAGTGTAACCTTGGTTACATCTACAGGTGAAGCTCCCAGGAGTGTTGGTACATGTAGCATTAGAGTCACAGTTGTTAGTGGTAGCACTGGCACACTCGTCAATATCTGACATGAAATGTATGTAATAGTTAGAACACGGTAGTCTGGTGATTATGGCCAATAAACAACCGAATCCGAGGGCGCATCCCGAGGATAAGGCCACACCAAGTCAATTATTAGTTTCTGGTCTTTCCCCTTTTAAATTAACATGCGGGCGGGCGGTAATTGCGACTATCATGGCTGCTGCAAGTTTGCAATCTTCCACGGTAGAAGGGTAGAATGTTCAGATATAACAGTTACGTTGATCAAAGGCATGGCTGGTGGAGCTAACTAGTACATTTCACAATAATTATTTCACACAACACGCATGAGGTCCTCTGTTCTTCTACTTCTTTTGCTACATATCATTATAGTCCTCAAATTCCCGCGAGCGCGATTAGCAGGCGGGCGGGGGACCAGAAACTAATAATTGACTTGGTGTGGCCTAAGGTTGTTTATTTGGCCATAATCACCAGGACTACCGTGTTCTAACTGTTATATATCCCCAGGGCGCACGATTTCATTGGTCGGTCTGTAGCTAGAGCGTAGCTACCCCTTAGCTCCTGCCATGGCTTGTCCCTGTCCTGTGATGTGCCGTTGTTCAGACGCCAACTCTAGCCTCGTGCTCTCAAGCATGCAAGACTCGACTACGAACTACGAGGCTCCTCCCATGCCCACCACACCCGGTACCCAGCTATTAACGAGTTCCTCCACCCACGTTTTGTGTTTGCTAGCGACAGCGAAGCTAGCGGAAGGTATGACGCCAAATACCAATGGGCCTTAGAAATAATTTCTTCTTGTGGAAAATTGCAAAAAAAAAATGAAGTTTCCTTGTGACCCAGCACCAGATGACTTCTTCATTTTCCAACAATCAGCTATAAACTACCCAGAGACAGAAATAAATTCTTTAGTAATAGTTAATGACAATGTTATAGACTGATCGTTAACTTCATAATCATCTTCTTCCAACAGTCAGCTATAGACTACCAACATAATACAGAGACAGAAATAAACTCTTTAGTAATAGCTAGGTAATGACAATGTTATCTGATCATTATCTCATAGATTATCTTCATTATCATCTTCTTCCAACAGTCAGCTTCAGAAAACCTAAAACTGTTGTTATTCATAGCCTGGGGAACAGTGCATTTATGAGTCATAACACACTTTACCCTAAGGGAGGGAATTTATGACAGTAAGAGCACTTTTCTCTATGGGAGTAAATGTATTAGGTGGGATATATGTAAATGATACCTACAGTCTAATATACATACCTTCACAAGTTATTCCATTTCCAGTGTAACCTTGGCTACATGTACAGGTGAAGCTCCCAAGAGTGTTGGTACATGTGGCAGTAGAGTCACAGTTGTTAGTGGTAGCACTGGCACACTCGTCAATATCTGACATGACATGCATGCAAACCAAATTAATATCTATGTCTGTTTAATTATATACATACCTTCACAAGTAATTCCATTTCCAGTGTAACCTTGATTACACATACAGGTGAAGCCCCCAGGAGTGTTAGTACATGTAGCATTAGAGTCACAGTTATTAGTGGTGGCACTGGCACACTCGTCAATATCTGAATGATATCCATGCAAATCAATGCCTATAGCCTGGTTAGTTGTACATACCTTTACAAGTGATTCCATTTCCAGTATAACCTTGGTTACATCTACATGTGAAGCTCCCAGGAGTGTTGGTACATGTACCATTATTGTCACAGTTGTTAGTGGTAGCACTGGCACACTCGTCAATATCTGACATGACATCCATGCAAATGAATACCTAAAGCTTGTTTAATTCTACGTACCTTCACAAGTGATTCCATTTCCAGTGTAACCTTGGTTACATCTACAGGTGAAGCTCCCAGGAGTGTTAGTACATGTTGCATTATTGTCACAGTTGTTAGTGGTGGCACTGGCACACTCGTCAATATCTGACATGACATTCATGCAAATAAATACTTAAGTTGTTTAATTAAGCATACCTTGACAAGTGATCCCATTTCCAATGTAACCTTGGTTACATCTACATGTGAAGCTCCCAGGAATGTTGGTACATGTGGCAGTAGAGTCACAGTTGTTAGTGGTAGCACTGGCACACTCGTCAATATCTGACATAACAGCCATGCAAATGAATATGTATTATACAGTAGTCTTTATACATACGTACCTTCACAAGTTATTCCATTTCCAGTGTAACCTTGGTTACATCTACAGGTGAAGCCCCCAGGAGTGTTGGTACATGTAGCATTATCATCACAGTTGTTAGTGGTAGCACTGGCACACTCGTCAATATCTGACGTGACATCCATGCAAATGAATACATATAGTCTGTTTAATTGGATGTACCTTCACAAGTGGTTCCATTTCCAGCGTAACCTTGGTTACATCTACAGGTGAAGCTCCCAAGAGTGTTGGTACATGTAGCATTAGAGTCACAGTTGTTAGTGGTAGCACTGGCACACTCATCAATATCTGACATGACATATATGTTATACCTATAGTCTTTTTAATTAATATACATACCTTCACAAGTGATCCCATTTCCAGTGTAACCTTGGTTACATCTACAGGTGAAGCTCCCAGGAATATTGTTACATGTAGCATTAGAGTCACAGTTGTTAGTGGTAGCACTGGCACACTCGTCAATATCTGAAATGACATTCATACAAATGAATACCTAAAGTATTCAATTATAATACCTTCACAAGTAATTCCATTTCCAGTGTAACCTTGGTTACACATACAGGTGAAGCCTCCAGGAGTGTTGGTACATGTAGCATTAGAGTCACAGTTGTTAGTGATAGCACTGGCACACTCGTCAATATCTGACATGACATCCATGCAAATGAATAACTATAGTCTGTTTAATTCTACATACCTTGACAAGTGATGCCGTTTCCAGTGTAACCTTGGTTACACATACAGGTGAAGCTCCCAGGAGTGTTGGTACAGATAGCATTAGAGTCACAGTTGGTGGTATTAGCACACTCATCAATATCTGTATAATAGTTATATAATCATAGTGGGTGCTGTGATACTTATGCAACATGACTGCTTTTCCACACAATCAACAAGTCCTAAAATCATAACTAACATCAAGGGGGATAGTGTGCTCCCTCCATGCAGAGTGTGATTTATCTGCATGTCTTCACACCAGAATATGTATACAACTTATGCTACACTTTGTACTACATTCCATGGGTGATAACCAAGATGCACACCAGATGATGGCTGAGCTTGCATCCATTGATTGCCTTTTGCATACTTCTCGAGCGCAATTTCAAAAATTCAATGTGTAGTAGTTGGTTTACAAGTGACAGTGTAGCCAATAAGTATTACAGTTTTCTCTTGTGATGACCATGGGTATGTACTGTACAATGTATGTGCATGAAAGTTCTGAGTTGGGTTGATGAAGTTGATGTTTTATCCAAATTTGCTGAAAGTCAACCTCATGTTGCCTGTGGGCTGACAAGTGCCTCTATACCTATTCAGAACAACTCCGCTATCCAAAACTTACAGGAAGATTTATCTTGCTCTACTATTCCCTTTCCATATTCTAAAAGTGGTGCACTCAATATTCATTTGGATCACAGCCCTGCTCATAGGTAGCTGGAGTGTTTTAGTGAACTGATTAGCTAGCTATGATACACTTTTAAGTCACTTTTACCCTGTGAGGTACTATGATTATTCCCTTTTGGAGGCCCTCAATTATTAAAATTAATCTCCAGCATTCAGTGTCATATTTTCCAGATAGGGTGATGGGGTCATTGTCCACCAGTAGTGATGTTCGTTTTGTAAAAAAACTTTTGCTGCAGGTGCTAGGCCTCCAGTCACGGGGGGAAGAAGAAAAAAAAGAGGTGCAAATTATTCAAAATTTGATAGATTGCCATGATGCAGGCATGGTTGGCTGTGATGTCCCTCACTTTGTAATGCATTATGGATAACTCCCCAGGCAGGCCTGGAGCCTCCACCTATATAGTGATAAGGCCATAGGCTCACCCACTCATTCATGCATGGTTAGATGTGTCAAATATACGAAGTGTATGTTCATGCACTAGAAGATGCCTAAAAATAGCAAAATCTGGTAAGGCCAAAACCTTAGCAGCCTTACTGGAGGCTCCGGCCCTGCCAGGGCAAGACAGAGAAAAGGAACTGCCTCAGGCACAGTTCACAGTATACACTAGTTTACCAGAGGGCCACTTTAAATTTAAGATATATAGCTAGTGTTAAACCAGTATCTACGGTATTAAAGTTAATTATAAGTGAGCTACATGATCTATGACATCGGGAGTTACAAATTAATTAAGTGCTTCCCCCTCCGCACTGACTAAAATAGTTACAAGTTACATAACTATTGAGAGCTGTAACATTGCTCCAAGAATCAGTACAGTGCATGCAATACATAATAAGCATTTACCTGTTGCACAAGTACTTCCAGTCCATCCTGTTCGGCAAGAACATCTGTTAGGAGCAGTGCAAGTACCTCCATTTCAACAAGCAGAACTACACACAGCTGAAATGTGCATATAATAAGATTACTTTTGATCAGTATATAAGCTTTTTTACCTGTTGCACAAGTACTTCCAGTCCATCCTGCTCGGCAAGAGCATCTGTTAGGAGCAGTGCAAGTACCTCCATTTGCGCAAGCAGGACTACACACAGCTGAAGCATTTATCTAAATATCAGTACAGTGCAATATATGAGCTTTTACCTGTTGCACAAGTACTTCCAGTCCATCCTGCTTGGCAAGAGCATCTGTTGGGAGCAGTGCAAGTACCTCCATTTTGACAAGCAGAACTACACACAGCTGAAGTGTTTATATTATAATATTGCATCTAGATGCTCTAAGAATCGTACAGTGCAATAGCTACATGAGCTTTTTTACCTGTTGCACAAGTACTTCCAGTCCATCCTGCTCGGCAAGAGCATCTGTTAGGAGCAGTGCAAGTACCTCCATTTGCGCAACCAGGACTACAGCGAGCTGAAGAATTATAATTTAATTGTTTTTGTTTTTGTTTTTTTGTTGTTGTTATTATTGTTTGTTGTTGTTGTCATTGTTGTTGTTGTTGTTGTTTTGCATCTAAATGCTCTAAGAATCAATACATACGTGTTGCACAAGTACTTCCAGTCCATCCTGTTAGGTAAGAACATCTAGCAGTGCAAGATCCAGGAGCTCTGCAAGCAACAGCACAACCTCCATTTACACAAGCAGGACTACAATTAGCTGAAATATTACAATAGCATTTTATACAGCATCCAAATGATCAGTGCAATACATACGTGTTGTGCAAGTACTTCCAGTCCATGCTGTTGGGCAAGAGCATCTGTTGGGAGCAGTGCAAGTACCTCCATTTCGACAAGCAGAAGTACACACAGCTGAAATGTGTATTAGCATTTAATCAGTACAGTACAATACATGAGCTTTTACCTGTTGCACAAGTACTTCCAGTCCATCCTGTTCGGCAAGAACATCTAGCAGTGCAAGATCCAGGAGCTCTGCAAGCAACAGCGCAACCTCCATTTACACAAGCAGGACTACAATTAGCTGAAATATTACAATAGTATTTTATATAGCATCTAAATGCTCAGTGCAATACATACGTGTTGTGCAAGTACTTCCAGTCCATGCTGTTGGGCAAGAGCATCTGTTAGGAGCAATGCAAGTACCTCCATTTCGACAAGCAGAACTACACACAGCTGAAACGATATATTGCATTTAATCAGTACAATGCAATACATGAACTTTTACCTGTTGCACAAGTACTTCCAGTCCATCCTGCTTGGCAAGAGCATCTGTTGGGAGCAGTGCAAGTACCTCCATTTCGACAAGCAGAACTACACACAGCTGAAAAATGTGTATTATAATAATATTGCATTTAATCAGTACAGTGAGCTTTTTAACCTGTTGCACAAGTACTCCCAGTCCATCCTGCTCGGCAAGAGCATCTGTTAGGAGCAGTGCAAGTACCTCCATTTGCGCAACCAGGACTACAGCGAGCTGAAGAATTATAATTTTGTTTTTGTTTTGTTTTGTTTTTTGTTGTTGCTTTTTTACATCTAAATGCTCTAAGAATCAATACATACGTGTTGCACAAGTACTTCCAGTCCATCCTGTTAGGCAAGAACAGCTAGCAGTGCAAGATCCAGGAGCTCTGCAAGCAACACCGCAACCTCCATTTACACAAGCAGGACTACAATGAGCTGAAATATTACAATAGTATTTTATTTGGCATCTAAATGATCAGTGCAATACATACGTGTTGTGCAAGTACTTCCAGTCCATGCTGTTGGGCAAGAGCATCTGTTAGGAGCAGTGCAAGTACCTCCATTTCGACAAGCAGAAGTACACACAGCTGAAATGTGTATTAGCATTTAATCAGTACAGTGCAATACATGAGCTTTTACCTGTTGCACAAGTACTTCCAGTCCATCCTGTTCGGCATGAGCATCTGTTAGGAGCAGTGCAAGTACCTCCATTTCGACAAGCAGAAGTACACACAGCTGAAATGTGTATTAGCATTTAATCAGTACAGTGCAATAACTTGAGCTTTTACCTGTTGCACAAGTACTTCCAGTCCATCCTGTTCCGCAAGAGCATCTGTTAGGAGCAGTGCAAGTACCTCCATTTCGACAAGCAGAAGTACACACAGCTGAAATGTGTATTAGCATTTAATCAGTACAGTGCAATACATGAGCTTTTACCTGTTGCACAACAGGGGCGTAAGAAGATGTTTTCTGGTGGGGGGGCTGATGTATATGTGCTGGTGTGTGCGCGCTTGCGTGCAGAAAATTTTTTAGCTGACCACGCCCACTTTCCTTAACTACGCCCATTTTTGTATACCAGTATACCATCAACTGGCTCAGTGGCATCAGTGCTTGTGATTGAGGTCTATTGTATGCAACCTTTTTCTTTGGTGAGGTGAGAGAGGAAGCCTGGGAATGAGGCTATGCAATCTTACATCGATAGTTAATACCTGTATCAATTTGAGAACTGAACTCTGTGCCATAGTAGAGTCCAGGAAGACTTAATAGCAGATACTTTCTAGCAGAGCCAAGCTAATTGCTGAGCTAGTACTTAATAACCAATGTCATCTCATAATACTTAGCTAGTAGGTGTTACTAACACTTAGTTAATATGCACCATCAGTGATGTTGAATTTGCTAATGCCTATGTGCAGGTACTATCCATTTTGAGTGGGGGGGGGGCTGAAGCCCCCCCAGCCCCCCTGCTTCTTACGCCCATGCACAAGTACTTCCAGTCCATCCTGCTCGGCAAGAGCATCTGTTAGGAGCAATGCAAGTACCTCCATTTGCGCAACCACGACTACACACAGCTAAGTAAACAAATGTTCACCAACAAATAAATACTGTGATCATAGTTGATTTATGTTCACTTGATCCTTAGAGCATTTATGGTTAAAAATTCCTGACAAAATTTTGTGTGCTTCAGCCATCTACTTCTATGTACATGCCAAATGGAATGCAAATAGCTATATGATTATGATAACATACGATAACATCTTGAGCCAGATTGTCTGTAGCCACTACAACACCCAAATACTCTGGAATAGGCTGTACTATAGGTTCTCCGTGAAATTCTACGATATAGTGTCCTGCAGTACAAAATTAATTTAATAGCTGTAAACTATAGAGAGTGTTTAGAGTGACTTTCAATGGTAGCTGTATGCTTTGCATGCACACATTTTACCTTGTGCACCGAGCCCAACCGAATAAACCACAGCTATATTGATCAGCGTATGCTTGTGGTGAGTAGGCTACTGAAGCTACTTGTCTTGCACTCGTTCTGTAGCAAACTCTGCATGCATGAGGGAGACAAGAAATATAACTACTTCAATTCTGTGGGGCCGGCCCCTGTGATACTGCCAGTCCCCTGCAGTTCTTGCAAAATTATTATAGAAAAAAAAATGATCATGTTGTTCACTTACCCAGTCTGAGCACTGCAGTGATACACTGCCACAGTTAAAATAACAGCAACGATTAATTGAACTAATCCACGCATCTTTAGCTACACACACCGAATGATGGCTGTTAGACCATGCAGTTCAGTGCAGCCAACTAGTAATGTAGATCATTATATATCCACAGAGGGTTTATTCAATGAATGCATGTGTTCAAATTCACTAATTTCACTGGTGTATAGTTACCAGCAATAATAGTAGTTCATTAAGCATTCCTTTAAATAATGATGCATGATCACTTAAGTTGCACTGTTGATTCTTGTGCATGATAATATACCCCATGCTGGGTGACAATAGTCGACAGTACCCCATGCTAGGTTGTGTGGTCTTTGCTATGTATGTAGGCAGCATGCACTGAATGGGGATTAGCTAATATTGTTACATGATGTATTGAAACATCATACATGGTAGTTTGAGTTAAGGGTGCACATTTTCATACAGTTTCCTATGCATAGCAAATTTTTATGGTGTAATCATCACCAAGAGTGTGTGGCAATTTGCTTCCAAAGGGTCTAAGGGGGGATGAGTTTTGTACTTTCATGCATTGACAATGCATGCAAATGCCACTCATTATGAGAGAAACAGTGACACAGACACTCAAGGAAGTGAGTGTGATGATTTCAGTGGCACCACTATATATATTGCTACTGTTGAGATAGGGTTGCCGATCACAGCAGCTGCAGCAAACTCAGGGTTTCCAAAGTTAAAATTTGAAAACTCTGAATGGTCCTTGAGAAAATCCAAACTTTTAATAGCAAAAAAATCCAAAGAAAATCTGAATACAAAAATTAATAGACCACACCTACAACATAGCTAGCTCAAAAAACAATAGTCAGTCTGTGAAAAAAATCATGGGTGCATATGGTTAATGAGAATCTTCTAATGAAGATATTACATTCATAGCTACAACTTTTACTTCGTTCAAACCTCATTGACATTGTATAAACAGAGATGTCAGAGTATCCACACCAACTCTGACTCAACATTATTATTTCCATTTATTGTACACTTGTTTTATATAGCTAGCTAATTAGAATAAAAATTGAATTTTCTCTTGAATTAAAAAAAAATCTGAGTATTAGGCCAGTGCAGGAGAAATCCTGTCCAAATACTGAACAGAGTGTATAAAAATCTGAGTCTTTGGATAAAATATGAAACTTTGGAGACCCTGCAAACTGCAGAACTTGGAAGTGGCTGGTGCCAAAAAGTCATATGCTCCAATGACTATACATGTAGCTATAGCTGATTGACTTGCAGAATCTCGAGAGAATAACAAAACTGGAACAGAATCAATGACTAGTCTAAATAAGTCAGCATTTGGTATAGTATTCCCAGCCCAGGAAGGCACTCAATAATGTCAATTGGCTGCTTGGATGCATGACATTCTTCCTATGGAGCCAAATGTTTGAGTACCCCCTTGAGAGTTCCTGCTATGTCATGATTATTCTACATAGTGTTGTACAGTTTCAAAAACAAAATACCAGAAATCATTTTGTCACCTTTACCAGTGACATCATGTCAAAAGGTCAAATGGATACCATTTACTTGGCCTTTGACACCATACCTCATCCAGAGCTGCTTTCTAAACTAAGCAACTATGGTATAACTGGTAAACTGTGGCAGTGGCTAAAGGAATACTTAACCAATAGATGGGACAGCAGTAGCTAGATCATCTTTTTTAACCAATTACATTGGGTGTTCCTCAAGGGAGTATCCTTGGACCATTCCTATATCTAAACGACTTAGCTACCCATCTCCAAAATCCTGATGATCAGAGGAGTCTCTGATGTAGATCATCTTCAGGAGGACCAATACAATATAGGTACCTGGTCAAAATATCCTTCAATATCAATAATTCTGCAACATACATTTCAATTCCATCATGCCCAGCAGCTCAAGCAGCATCATGAGCAGCAACAGGTGAAGAGATTTCAGTTTAGATTTGTAATTGGAAGTATAAAATGAACTTTGTGACCCCTGCATTATGACTATATCTTTGATGAACATAGGCCTCCACTACTGGGGCCTGTACAAAAACTGGGATTGAATCAGAGATCTGTACAACTTTTTCCTTGTTATATGATTGAAGTGTAGGGACCAAAAGTACGATGTACCATAGTAGGCTTTGGCAAGAATATGTTGGTGGTGTTTGCAAGTCGGGTTCCCACCCACTCAAGATCCATCTCCAATTCCCAAAGGCACTTCTATTTCAACAGGCTATGGAACTCTCTGCCACCAATCGATTTATCCTTAAGTGCTCCTACCATCGAATCCAAACTCAAAGATTATTTTGGTGAGAAGTTTTTGAAGCCAATAGCTAACACTTGTACATTCCATCTTGTCTGCCCTTGCTGAAACTGTATGTTGAACCCCAAGCTGCCCAATTATAATTCTATGCTCACGAAACATGTAACCATTAATCTATCTTCTTTCAGTTGTTTTTTGTTTGTTTGTTTGTTTGTTTGTTTGTTTATTTTGTTCTTGTTTTTCTCCTGGTCACCAGGCCAGTCCTGGTGGACTCTCAGCCTGCTCTCATAACCTATTTGTTGCAACTTAGCTCATTTCTTAAATGTCATCTTGTGCTGTAAATCACGAAATACAGTGAACTCCCTCTAATCAGGACCCCTGAAATGAGGCCACTACCATCCCCCCCCAAATTTTTCACACTATTGACCTCTCCAGATCTCCACATTTTATAACACACTAACAGCAGTATGGTAGTATAATACTTGAATTCTTGGCATGTAGCTAGTTCTATTACAATGTACATGCAGTCACTACAGTTAGCAGTTAACTCAATGAAGTTGTAACTATGTGGTATCAACTTAATCTTATTATTACCTTTGACACTCAGACCTTTGAAGACTACATGTGAAGGGTACAAGTTAAAATCAATCAAACCATTCCTACAAAATTAAACTTCGCTACTGAATATAATATTATACATGTTTAAAGTTCATGCACTTACACGTCAAGGTTTACACCTGGCTATTTCTGCAAAAAATGCAGCTGGCATTACCATGTCAGATTCAGTTGTTCTACCGATTATAATGTGCGAACTTTAAGCAAAATTTATTGTGCGAACATTTTGATTTTAATGGTCTTTGCAAAAAGCATCAGCATGATTATAGCTACAAGTTTGTCTTGACTGATTGCAAGTCAGTTAATTGGCAGATTTTGCAGGAAGGAGAGTACAAGGGAGATCTTTGGGCTGAAGTGTTGTCCTTTGTACTTCTACTAACTTGAAGTCCTCAGGAAGAGAGATCCTGTAAGTTTGAACGAACCTTGCCAGAGCAATTTTGGCTTCCATCTACATGTGTTTAGGAGGAAGAACTAACCACTGAAATGCACACTGACCAGAGTAAACTAGCTATATAGTAATAATATCATTGCAAATTACCATTGCAAAGTGTCGTCCAATACAAGATCGATGACCCAGTCCAAATGGAAAGAACACGAATGAATTAGGTCTATATTACAATTCATCATTATCTCTGAAGAGTATATAGCTATTGCTAGGCTTTGATACATGGTCATCAACTCACTTCTTGTTTTCTGGGTCAAAGCGACTGGGGTCAAAAGTATCAGGATCACTGAAATGCTCTGGCATCCGACACATGGTAGCTGTTATCATCTGAATTAAAGTATATTGAATAACTTTAACCACAATACCATCACATCATACCAAAACTATAGTTCCAGCAGGGACAGAGTGGCCTCCTAAAGTGGATGTTGAGTGCAGACACTTGCTAATGCCAAAAACTGGTGGATAAAGACGGAGAGTTTCATTTAGAACCTGAAAGATAATGTAGTAATAACTTATTGGACTGCATGCTACTACTGCCAGAGCTGGTGATCCCATTGAGAGGTTCATAGGAGTTAGTTACTCACTGTACCTGTTCAGTATACTGTAATTTTTCCAAGTCTTCTACAGTCACTGATCTCCTATCTCCAAGTACTTCATCAACTTCAGAGATTAACCTGTCAGGATGAATGATCATTATTTTAAAGTACAATAATAGCTATGATTATCACACCTTTCCATAATACCAGGATTTTCGTGAAGAAGATAGATGACAAAAGATAGGAGATTAGAAGTTGTCTCACTCCCTGTACACAGTTGTGGGATGAATGATTTGATTAACTATGGTAGCTAGAGATAATGGATTCACTCACCAGCAACGAAATAAGTGCAAAAGTCATCGATAAGGACTTCAATATCTGATTCTCCTTTAGTGGCTGTACAGAGAAGAAGAAACATTTGCTACTTTTATGCAGATAACTGATGAGTCACACTTACAAGCCACCTCTAGGATGTGTGTCAGGATATCATTAGGAGGCTGCTCTCCACTTTCGATGGTCTTGATTCTCTTCATGATACAGTCCCTCCCTATCTTCCTCATAGCTCTCACTGACGCTTGGTAACCTCTAGCCTCAAACGGATGCAGGTACTACCACACAGTGACACACAAAATCAATAACGATTATTGCTAATCGAGAATAGCATGAATTTCTAATTCATATGCAATACCTGATTCAGGGAAGGGTAGAAACTACGAAATGACACATCGACACCCTTGAGAGCTTTATTGGTGATATACGAGAAGATGGTTTCACTCTCATCAACTGGTGATGTTATACCCAATGACTTTGCATTCCACTGCTCAGAGAAATCAGTCCCAAATGCAGTCTGAGGGAAAATAAAAATACCCACAGAATCTCTAGGCCATGTAATGGATTTTATAATGCATATAGCTAGGACGTGATTTATTGCAATGCACAACATTCTAGTTAGCTATGAGCCTATATACAATATGGTGGCTATTATATCTACACCTTTGTAGCTATTCAAGAGCCTTGGTACGAGGCTAGAACGCACCTTGCTGATAACATCCAAGGTTAAGCCAAACATCTTTTTTTCCATGGACACAATGGTTTTTCCATCAGCTGAGGATTCCAGTTTCTTGAGAAAGTGGTCAATGCAAGCATTGAAAGTTGCAACCAAGGTCTTCAAGTAACTGGGGGGGGGGGGGGGGGGGGGGGGAGATGGAAGTGACATGTAGTGAATGCATAAACTAAGAGATCAGTTGCTGATGGCCAACCTCTTAGTGAAGGCAGGATCATACAGCTTTCTCCTTGGCTTCCATGAATCATAGTCTTTCAGAGAAACCAACCCTTTACCTAAAAACCTACAATAACAATAAATGATAGCTATTTAGTATGAATTACAATGGATACCTTTCTCCAAATATTGTGTGAAATATGGAAACAAATCTTGTAGATTTATCATTTTTTATATTCATCACAACCTCCTGTACAAAATAAACCATCGCATGACATGCACTCAGTATTATGTTAGTTACCTTGATAACTTCAGGATCTACAGTCAAGATTTCAGGAGTATGGAAGAAAAAAACAACAAAGGTAGTCGTTTTCACATCATCCATCCTAAAAAATTGAAATGGTTAGCACTGTAGCTATTCTAGTTATTCTATGGTTAAACACTGGCAACTTTGTGATTCACTCACCAGTACTTCATTGCTGTAGCCATAGGAACATCATCGTTTCCTGTCACTTTGGATATATATATCAGGTCTGCTACATGACCCATGTAAAAGCTGTATCAAATCAAAAGGCAGTCAGCTATTAATTTAATGCAACAAAAAAAAAATCAACCTGGATTGTCGAGGAGAGGGGATGTGGGAGTACTTGTAGTGAATGTAGCTAATATAGATGGTGTAGAGTACAAAGAGAGTTGCCAACAGGACAAGGACACCTCCTCCCAGATAACCAGTCCACATCAAGAAAGACGTTCTTTTTTATATAGTAACTCTTGGTTTCTGAACTGAAATCTTCAGGAGAAAAGATGCATTTTATAGTCTGCACTTGCTAGCTGCAAGCCAAAACAAATATTTTAATGGCTTCTGTGGGTAGTACATGTAATAACAAGTAAGGGAAAAAGCATTTCGTGAAATGAAAAAAGATGTAGGGATGACCACTGCTCAAAAAAGTAAGGAAACAAGAAGGATGGAATCTTTGTTCTGTATATCCAGCCAACAATCCCTACATATACGTCGGGTAGCTTCAGATTATAGTGTAGTAATGTACGTATATGTAGGGATTGTTGGCTGGATATACAGAACAAAGATTCCATCCTTCTTGTTTCCTTACTTTTTTGAGCAGTGGTCATCCCTACATCTTTTTTCATTTCACGAAATGCTTTTTCCCTTACTTGTTCCTGGTCTTTTTTCCTCTCTTTTATGGTTTTAGCTATGTATAGAGTTCATTCTTCTATGTGTATGCAGGGACAGATGAAAGAAGAATAGTTCTCCAATAGCATACCAGCCCAATCATTATCAACGAGTCAAGGTGGAGGTAGAAGATGCTGAAATAGAGTCTACCTTGTTGAATCTAAATCCCCGAGTCGATACAGTAGTCTATCATCATCATCATTATTCTAGCTACATATACCTATACCTATACCTAGGACTAGTCTGGCGTCGCCAGCCCAGCTTTTCTTCTTTTTTTTTTTTTTTGTTTTTTTTTTGGGACGGGGAAGAAAAGTGGTCTGGGAGCGCTAGCATCAACTACTTGTGTCGCCCGCGCGCTCTATCGAAATAATTAAAAATTGCAATAAACATGCGTGTTGAATAATTTCACGCACACGTGGGTATTTCGAAATCTTTTCTGTAACTCGGCGCCAGCGGGAAAAAGTCGCAGTTGTTTCTTTGGAGTTGTATGGAGTCAGATTTTTGTGTAGCTTGTGGTGGTCCTGCTCTACCTAAAAGCAGGAGGGTGGTAAAAGGTGAAATAGGAATGATATGGGCCAAGATTTTCCACAAAGAACTTGAAAGAAGGCAACTACAGCTTAATTTCACCACTACCAGAGAGAATTACATGTGTAGGAGATGTCATGGTGGTTATCTCAAGATAGTGGACACTGAGCAGGTAAGATAAGGAGTACTTAAGCATGATTCATGAGCAATAATATTCTTGGTTAGGAACTGTCACAAAGAGTTGAAAATGCTGAGTCTGTGATAATCCACAGAAGTAGTTCTGGCATTGTAAGTGCAGCCCATGTAGAGTACTCCAGCACTTGAAAAAAATTTTCTCATATAAACAGCCAGGTTGCCCTAGTCAGTCCACTAACCAACCCTCTGTCAGTCACTTCAAGGAGACCCCTTCTCAGACGATCATTTCTCGGCAGCTCCTATCTCAGGAGCCTGCATTGGAGCTCTCATCTCGGGAGCTATCCTCTCAGCAGCTCCCATCTCAGGAGATATTCTCTCCCCAGCTCTCATCTCAGCAGCAAAGAGAGCGTAAAAGAAGTGCTAGACAAACTCCTCTTTCACCACCTCCTGCAAGACGACTATCACTTCCAACTACACCAAGTAATTTGTAGTGAAAATAATTAGGGTCAGCTTATTTCATAGTTCTTGCATTGTGTTACAGGTACTGGCCCACGTAGTGCTGGATTTTTATTTCCAACTGTCAGGCCCACTAGCATTCCTACTACCACTTCTCCAAGTGTTTCTGTATGTTTCAGCCTGACTTTACTCTGTAGCTAGTCCATATTAATTGTTTCTATTACAGGTAAACATTGATTATGCATGTGGCACACGGAAATATTCACTAACTCCTAGCAGGCGACACATAGGAAAAGCTGTGGCGAGGAGCAGCAATAGTGCTCTTGCTACTGAAGCATTGAAGAACCCGACTACAAAGAGATACATTGTCAAGAAGGTGGGTATTCTGTTGCGGAAGGAGTTAGTGAGTATGTGCTCAGACAAAACCAAGTCTGTGCTGAAAACTTTGAGTCTGGAGGAATTCACTTGGAAGCACTTGATTTCAGAACTATCGACTACTGCCCCCACCCTGTATTCCTTGCTTTTGTCATGCACACACACTCGGAAACCAAGACAAAACCGTGATGCAGTAATTGGAGTATGCTGTGCAGTCTTACTGAAGTTTCGGTATTCCAAGATGAACCTGTGGCAAAAAATCGTGTCTCTTATTCTCTATGCTGGACGAAGTGGAAAAATGGTGAGATTTTTATAGCTAGCTATTATTTATCTATTTTGATTACATATTGTTTTGTAGGTTTATGAGCGACTACAAAAGGCAGGGATATGCTTATCACACAGTACTGCATGTAAACTTGTTACAATGCTTGGTGAAGGGCATGATACTTTGGTGAAGGAATGGAGGGACCAATTTTCACTGTCTCTGAAAGCTAATCATGAGGTATGAACTGATTGTAATTTTGATGGTAGCTAGCTATAATTATGCTTGTTGTTTTTTTTCTAGACCATCAATCAAAGTTCTTCACACCATCAGTCAGCATGGCAGCCATTGTTGCAAGCCAGTGATGAAGAATGGGTTGCTATTGCTGACTCCATGAGTGATTACAGTTCTGAGTCTTCTAGTGACGATAATACTTCTGAACTTTCAGATAATGATTTTTCTGGCAGTGAAGTTGAAAATCTTGATGAAAGTGAGTAATGACGTATTTTTGGTTGTGATAATATTAGCATAACAACTACTTCTATAGTGGATACCTCTGATCTGACTACTTCACCAGATTGTACCATGGATCAAGATATAGCTATCAGGTGAATACACAAAACCACCGAATATTATTGATTCTGTCTGATTAATTTTCAGGTGCAGCTAGCTTGGAGGGAGAGTTAGCAGCTGCAAATGAGTCTGGTATGCAGAAGATCTTAACAATTACTTACCTATCAGAGAGTGCGGTAGCACTCTCTATGTAGGGATGACTCGGACGGCCGCGCGCGCCACCTATAGACTAATACTAAAGTGAAATTCTAGTTCTCCCACTTAGACCTAACAAAAGCTACTGTAAATTATTATCCAGCCTACTAGAGCCTACTACAATGTGCAGACCAAGTTTCAGGACCAGGGAGCTTACCGTTTCAGAAATACGGCAAGCAGGTAAATCGCTATATTCTTCTTCTTCTCTATTATTATTATTATTAGCCTCTCGAACCACTCAAGCTACAGCCATGATTTCTGGACAAATCCACTCCAAATTCTACCAACTACGATCTTTTCTACTCGTTGATCCTCGAAAGAATCGATGAAAAAGGAGACACTATGGAGCACAGCACTCGACTAATTCAATTAGGAAGCCATCTTTTCTATAATACGCATGCGCATGTACTTGAATATCCAATTATTCGAAATCATAATATTACTCAGCTGTCTCTAGATAGCTAGCTAGCTAGCTCTAGCTGATGATAGACTACTGTATCGATTCGGGGATTTAGATTCATCACGGTAGACTCTATTTCAGCATCTTCGACCTCCAAGTATGGCTCAACAACACAACACCTTGACTCGATAAATGATTGGGCTGGTATGCTATTGGAGAACTTCTTTCATCTGTCCCTGCATACACATAGAAGAATGAACTCTAATCATAGCTAAAACCATAAAAGAGAGGAAAAAAGACCAGGAACAAGTAAGGGAAAAAGCATTTCGTGAAATGAAAAAAAGATGTAGGGATGACCACTGCTCAAAAAAGTAAGGAAACAAGAAGGATGGAAATGGGATCAATCTTTGTTCTGTATATCCAGCCAACAATCCCTACATATACGTCAGGTAACTTCAGATTATAGTGTAGTAATGTGTGTATATGTAGGGATTGTTGGCTGGATATACAGAACAAAGATTGATCCCATCTCCATCCTTCTTGTTTCCTTACTTTTTTGAGCAGTGGTCATCCCTACATCTTTTTTTTTCATTTCACGAAATGCTTTTTCCCTTATTGTAATTATTGGTGATACATGCCTAATATGCAGCTCAGCTACCCTCTACCCCCAAGTTTCTAGGATACAAACTTGTAGGTGATAATATTGATAAGGAGGTGAAGGCAAGATTTATGAGAGTGGATGAGCATCGTGGGCAGTCCCTCCATTATTTCCACTATTGCGCGATCCAGAATCGGGTTGACTTCACAGGCTATCCTGATGTCCACCCTGATACATGTCTTGACAGCCCACAAAGAAGAGCACAATTTCTGTTGTCATCTGATGAAGATGACAAGGCTCTTGCCAACAACTTCACTATCCTGGTATCAAGAATTTTATATGATAACATGCCATTCTTCAAAGTCACCTTTGATGGGATTGTCACATGGCACATCCAGCATGAGAATACTGTCGAAATGTCTGTTGTGGTAAGCAATAAATGTGGCTATATGATAATGAATATTAAATTTTAGCTATGGCACTACAAGGTACCTCTTGGAGTTATATTGAAAAATGAAAATAAAGGGGATGAGATGGTGGACATCCTCTCAGAACTCCACCAGTATGTCCCCAGTTTTGATTATGGAGAGAAGGTGTATGAAGTGCCATCAGGACGAACTTTGACAGTGCCCCAGAGCTGTGTGCGGAGGATATTGGTTGCTGGAGATCAGTTGACTGCTGCCAGAGTGAGGGCAGCTAAGAGAGCTAGGGCAAATAGTTTATCAGTAGGAAGTCGCTTAGAAGGGTTAGAACCGACAGCTGCTGACTTTCATGTTCTGCTTAACCTACTTGATGTGAGTTTTCAGAGTAGTGGTGTGCATTTTTAAGAGTCCTTTTATTGTCTTGCAGGTAGCATGGAAGTATTTTTACTCCACTGATTCTAGTAAAGAACTTGGTACACTTTACCAGTTACGTAATGTTATTGGGCGTACAAATGTAAATGGTGACCCTGTACACAAGTTCAATGAGTGTGATGATTTTTTTAAGTTGGTGGTGACCTGCCATGTTTTAGTGGCAGCAATGAAGGTACTGTCTATGGAGTCTCTTGATGATGTACCATTAATCCCTGGCACTGAAATTCCTGCTGGCGATTCATGGATGGAGTCCAATGAAAAGCGCCGAGAGGTTTTTCAATCTATTTGTGACAGAATAGTCAGTAAATTTGGCCAGTTCAGATTCCAAACAGCTTTGTCGCGTTCATCTGATAAGGTTTGTCATTTCAGTATTAGTTAAAGTGAGTGATATTTCTGTACATACCGGTAATTATGTAGGTTCATGAGTATGCCACAAAGTTACTAGGCTTTGGGCTATTTTATCTTGAACTTCGTGATGCCATCAGGGAAGGTGACGGGCAGCGGGTTCTTAGATGTTGGAAATACTTACTTCTGATATTCAAGAGTTCCAACCGCCACAACTACTCTGTAGAAGTTCTTAACATGTTAGCACAATTTTATTATAAGCTCACTCCTCGTGAAGCTCAAGAATTGATTTGGTCCCGATTTGTGAACACCCATTCCACTCCCGGGTACAATATTCCAGAGGACCTACATCAGGAGCACCTCAACCGAGTTATAAAAGACTGTATTAAGGGCTTGGCAGCAAACAAGACAGCAGCTGCAGTGACCAAAGTGGGGAAGGCATTGGGAGCCCTGTATCCCATGCTTGGAAACTATGATGAAGATAATTCTGTGACCAATCCATCAGGACGACATAAAGTTCCAAACTGGGATAAGGATCACAACTTGGTGATTGACCGGCTCCTGATTGGCGATGTTTTTACACAGAAAAAAGAAAAACGTTATCACCTGAGTTTCCAGAAACCCAGAGATTTTCTACGTTCAATGAAGCAAGAAGTACTTGTTAACTGGATGGCATCACATTTAAAGTAACTAACAACTCTATATCTCTCTTTATATATAGTAAATGTTTAATCACCAAAAAATTATGTAAGTGGCACAAAAGAGGTATAATTTTTGTCACAATTGGAACATTTACATTGAGTGCGACACAAATCACAACACAAACATAGAGGTCCCTCATAAGATCTAACATAATTATCAAAATTACCAAATAAAATGTCTCGCCTGCAAGATGTTCTGTTTGCAAGGTAAGCAGACATGTTCTCATCTGGAGTTTTGTTCCCTTTGATGCTCTTCTGGATGAGAATAGCCAGACTTTGTGAACCATCACACCCAGCTCTTCCTGTTTCTTGTACGTAAGACTCGATGTCACCTGGAGGCCCATAGTGGACTATTTGCCGAACATCAGGGCAGTCAATGCCCATACCGAATGCAATGGTAGCCAAAACTAATCTTAGTGAGGATTGGCCTCGAAAAATGTGTACTATCTCGTTCTGCACCGCCTCCTCTGTACTACTCTGTACATGTCCACAAGACGAAAACCAGGTAAGTCAGGTGAACCACTTGGGTAAGTGAAGTCTACACTGAGAAAATCACGAAAGTACAGATACAAGCTTGAAGAGTCATCACATGTTCTGCAATAAATTATTGTTCGGGTACAGTTGGGCCCATGTTTACGCAATTTCTCAGCCAAAGGTTGAAATGTTTCTTCAATGGACAAGAATATACCATGGAGTAGGTGATGTTTGCCTTGGAAGGCAGTCGTGCCACTACTACCTCATTATGCATTCCAACAAGCCTTGCAACCTCTTTCCGAAGCAGCTTGCTCGCAGTAGCTGTCAGGGCCATTATATTAACACTAGGGGGCAACAGACTCCTCACTTCCCCAATCCTTAATAAAATACTTCGAAAAGAATGGCCCCTATACAAAGTAAAAATATATTGGTAAAAGTTTTACCTACGAAATGGGGTTTATGCTTACCACTTTGCTACTGCATGTGCTTCATCAACAATAAATGCACGAAGGCAAGAAGAATAGACACTGCTAAGAAGCACCTTTCGCCACTTCTTGCTTCCAAGGAGCATCTCAGGCGTAAAATATACCAACTGGTAAAGTCCTTGAACAACACCTTTCACAATCTCATCATGCTGTTCAGCTGTAATGTAACAGGCCTTGACTCCTCGTTCAGAAAGAGAAGATACCTGGAATTCATAGTGCAGGATGGCTCTAAAAAGCACTGTCTTACTGAATACCTAGCTAGCTAACTTGCTAGAGCTTTTCTTTGATATAGCTACTGACCTGATCTTTAATAATAGCAGTAAGTGGAGTCACCACTACGACAATCGAAGGACCTTTACAAGGAGCTACTTTATCAAACAGTGATGGCAGACACTGAAAACAGGCGCTTTTTCCGAAACCAGTCGGTAAAACTGCGAACACATCGCCCTTAAAAATCGCTTTTACCACTTCCAGCTGTTATGGCTTCACGCCAGGTATTCCTAAGTCTAAAAACACTGCTCTCAATGACTTCTCCATTATAGCTCTAAATTGACACGTGTCATTATTATGAATAAATCGTGGGTGTGTCTCGCCAACATTGATACTACTTCACGTGACTGAATAGAGCAATCTGATTGGGACGCAGCTATAGCTGCGCGCGCGGGCGACACAAGTAGTTGATGCTAGAGCCACCAGACCACTTTTCTTCCCCGTCCCAAAAAAAAAAAAAGAAGAAAAGCTGGGCTGGCGACGCCAGACTAACCTAGGACCTAGCTAGCTAGCTAGCTAGAGGCAGCTGAGTAATATTATAATTTCGAATAATTGGATATCAAATACATGCGCATGCGTATTATAGAAAAGATGGCTTCCTAATTGAATTAGTCGAGTGCTGTGCTCCTTAGTGTCTCCTTTTTCATCGACTCTTTCGAGGATCAACGAGTAGAAAAGATCGTAGTTCGTAGAATTTGGAGTGGATTTGTCCAGAAATCATAGCTGTAGCTTGAGTGGTTCGAGAGATATGGTTGTCTAAGAAGAATAATAATAAGAAGAAGAATAATAACAAGTTGAAAAAAGATGTAGGGATGACCACTGCACAAAAAAGTAAGGAAACAAGAAGGATGGAATCTTTGTTCTGTATATCCAGCCAACAATCCCTACATATACGTCGGGTAGCTTCAGATTATAGTGTAGTAATGTACGTACATGTAGGGATTGTTGGCTGGATATACAGAACAAAGATTCCATCCTTCTTGTTTCCTTACTTTTTTGTGCAGTGGTCATCCCTACATCTTTTTTCATTTCACGAAATGCTTTTTCCCTTACTTGTTCCTGGTCTTTTTTTCCTCTCTTTTATGGTTTTAGCTATGTATAGAGTTCATTCTTCTATGTGTATGCAGGGACAGATGAAAGAAGAATAGTTCTCCAATAGCATACCAGCCCAATCACTATCAACGAGTCAAGGTGGAGGTAGAAGATGGTGAAATAGAGTCTACCTTGTTGAATCTAAATCCCCGAGTCGATACAGTAGTCTATCATCATCATCACTATTCTAGCTACATATACCTATACCTAGCTAGCTAGCTAGAGGCAGCTGAATAATATTATAATTTCGAATAATTGGATATCAAATACATGCGCATGCGTATTATAGAAAAGATGGCTTCCTAATTGAATTAGTCGAGTGACTTGAGTGCTGTGCTCCTTAGTGTCTCCTTTTTCATCGACTCTTTCGAGGATCAACGAGTAGAAAAGATCGTAGTTCGTAGAATTTGGAGTGGATTTGTCCAGAAATCATAGCTGTAGCTTGAGTGGTTCGAGAGATATGGTTGTCTAAGAAGAATAATAATAATAAGAAGAATAATAATAATAATAATAAGGGAAAAAGCATTTCGTGAAATGAAAAAAGATGTAAGGATGACCACTGCACAAAAAAGTAAGGAAACAAGAAGGATGGAATCTTTGTTCTGTATATCCAGCCAACAATCCCTACATATACGTCGGGTAGCTTCAGATTATAGTGTAGTAATGTACGTACATGTAGGGATTGTTGGCTGGATATACAGAACAAAGATTCCATCCTTCTTGTTTCCTTACTTTTTTGTGCAGTGGTCATCCTTACATCTTTTTTCATTTCACGAAATGCTTTTTCCCTTACTTGTTCCTGGTCTTTTTTTCCTCTCTTTTATGGTTTTAGCTATGTATAGAGTTCATTCTTCTATGTGTATGCAGGGACAGATGAAAGAAGAATAGTTCTCCAATAGCATACCAGCCCAATCACTATCAACGAGTCAAGGTGGAGGTAGAAGATGCTGAAATAGAGTCTACCTTGTTGAATCTAAATCCCCGAGTCGATACAGTAGTCTATCATCATCATCACTATTCTAGCTACATATACCTATACCTAGCTAGCTAGCTAGCTAGCTAGAGGCAGCTGAATAATATTATAATTTCGAATAATTCGATATCAAATACATGCGCATGCGTATTATAGAAAAGATGGCTTCCTAATTGAATTAGTCGAGTGCTGTGCTCCTTAGTGTCTCCTTTTTCATCGACTCTTTCGAGGATCAACGAGTAGAAAAGATCGTAGTTCGTAGAATTTGGAGTGGATTTGTCCAGAAATCATAGCTGTAGCTTGAGTGGTTCGAGAGATATGGTTGTCTAAGAAGAATAATAAGAAGAAGAATAATAACAAGTAAGGGAAAAAGCATTTCGTGAAATGAAAAAAAGATGTAGGGATGACCACTGCTCAAAAAAGTAAGGAAACAAGAAGGATGGAAATGGGATCAATCTTTGTTCTGTATATCCAGCCAACAATCCATACATATACACACATTACTACACTATAATCTGAAGTTACCTGACGTATATGTAGGGATTGTTGGCTGGATATACAGAACAAAGATTGATCCCATTTCCATCCTTCTTGTTTCCTTACTTTTTTGAGCAGTGGTCATCCCTACATCTTTTTTTCATTTCACGAAATGCTTTTTCCCTTACTTGTTCCTGGTCTTTTTTCCTCTCTTTTATGGTTTTAGCTATGATTAGAGTTCATTCTTCTATGTGTATGCAGGGACAGATGAAAGAAGTTCTCCAATAGCATACCAGCCCAATCATTTATCGAGTCAAGGTGTTGTGTTGTTGAGCCATACTTGGAGGTCGAAGATGCTGAAATAGAGTCTACCGCGGTGAATCTAAATCCCCGAATCGATACAGTAGTCTATCATCATCATTATCCAGAGCTAGCTAGCTAGCTAGAGACAGCTGAGTAATATTATGATTTCGAATAATTGGATATTCAAATACATGCGCATGCGTATTATAGAAAAGATGGCTTCCTAATTGAATTAGTCGAGTGCTGTGCTCCATAGTGTCTCCTTTTTCATCGACTCTTTCGAGGATCAACGAGTAGAAAAGATCGTAGTTGGTAGAATTTGGAGTGGATTTGTCCAGAAATCATGGCTGTAGCTTGAGTGGTTCGAGAGATATGGTTGTCTAAGAAGAATAATAATAATAATAATAATAATAATAATAATAATAGAGAAGAAGAAGAATATAGCGATTTACCTGCTTGCCGTATTTCTGAAACGGTAAGCTCCCCGGTCCTGAAACTTGGTCTGCACATTGTAGTAGGCTCTAGTAGGCTGGATAATCATTCACAGTAGCTTTTGTTAGGTCTAAGTGGGAGAACTAGAATTTCACTTTAGTATTAGTCTATAGGCGGCGCGCGCGGCCGTCCGAGTCATCCCTACATAGAGAGTGCTACCGCACTCTCTGATAATAATAATAGAGAAGAAGAAGAATATAGCGATTTACCTGCTTGCCGTATTTCTGAAACGGTAAGCTCCCTGGTCCTGAAACTTGGTCTGCACATTGTAGTAGGCTCTAGTAGGCTGGATAATCATTCACAGTAGCTTTTGTTAGGTCTAAGTGGGGGAACTGGAATTTCACTTTTGTATTAGTCTATAGGCGGCGCGCGCGGCCGTCCGAGTCATCCCTACATAGAGAGTGCTACCGCACTCTCTGATAATAATAATAATAGAGAAGAAGAAGAATCCAGCGATTTACCTGCTTGCCGTATTTCTGAAACGGTAAGCTCCCTGGTCCTGAAACTTGGTCTGCACATTGTAGTAGGCTCTAGTAGGCTGGATAATCATTCACAGTAGCTTTTGTTAGGTCTAAGTGGGGGAACTAGAATTTCACTTTAGTATTAGTCTATAGGCGGCGCGCGCGGCCGTCCGAGTCATCCCTACATAGAGAGTGCTACCGCACTCTCTGATAATAATAATAATAATAGAGAAGAAGAATAATATAGCGATTTACCTGCTTGCCGTATTTCTGAAACGGTAAGCTCCCTGGTCCTGAAACTTGGTCTGCACATTGTAGTAGGCTCTAGTAGGCTGGATAATCATTCACAGTAGCTTTTGTTAGGTCTAAGTGGGGAAACTGGAATTTCACTTTTGAATTAGTCTATAGGCGGCGCGCGCGGCCGTCCGAGTCATCCCTACATAGAGTGCTACCGCACTCTCTGATTATTCAACATTTCATCATGCTGTGCAGCTACACAGGAAATATTGTGGTTTCTAGCTTATGTGTGATGTAACTTTAATCAGTCCTATTTATAGAAGAATGGCATGAAAAAGTCGCTAAAAATATAATCCCAGCAACTGAGCACTAACTGATGCACTTTGCTTGTAGGAGATGATATCACAGCAATAGCTAAACTGGGTGAGAAAGTCGATACCTTGCCTTTCATAACTCTGATTGCTTACAGCCCTTGGGCTCAGCCATTCAGATACTGAACCTCTGAATAGAGGACACTTGGAGGAAAAAGACCTTCGTCCTTATCTCGGAGGTTGTCCTTATCTTAGAGGTTTCACTGTATATCAGATTGCTCTGGCTCAATATCAACTTGTAAGTTTGACTCAGTCAAGGATGGCCAAAGAATAATTATCAAATATTAGACTCACTAAAAGATAGAAGTCTTCAACAAGACCAAGTAAGTGTGTGTAACTACGTAGGTGACTCCTAATATGTAACTGGAATCTAGTGTTACTAGCAACTTGATTTCAGTTAATTGGCAGGAAGGAGAGTACAGGGGAGATCTTTGGGTTGAAGTGTTGTCCTTTGTACTTCTACTAACTTGAAGTCCTCAGGAAGACAGATCCTGTAAGTTTGAACGAACCTTGCCAGAGCAATTTTGGCTTCCATCTAATAATTAAAATCATTTTGTAATTAACAGGAGAACAACACCAATGGAGTAGCCAGCTATGCTTATGTAATATTGTACATTACCATTGCAAAATGTCGTCCAATACAAGATCGATGACCCAATCCAAATGGAAAGAACACAAATAAATTGGGTCTATATTATTCAGTACACAATTCATCATTTATCTCTGACTCGGTGAGGAGTATATAGCTATTGTTAGGCTTATCCAACTCACTTCTTATTTTCTGGGTCAAAGTGACTGGGGTGGAAAGTATCAGGATCGCTGAAATGCTTTGGCATCCAACACATGGTACCTGTTATCGACTGAAAATACAAATTTATTCCCCAAGAGAATAACTCCCTGTTTCCACTTATATTGCTGTCCCTCTTTCTCACTGAAGACAACTGAGCAAGAACTGTCTCTGAAATGAAAGCATCAGAGGAGAGCCATTGAGACTTCAATCAAGTCAGGAACAGCAGCTTCTTGAGTGCCATGGAGTTCTGCTCTGTATGTGACAGCAAGAAGGGAAATGTTGGAAGCCTTCTGATACGATCCAGCTATATAGCTAGCTACACTTGACTGCAGAAGAATTATCACATTTCTAATATATATCTGCTAATGTTTCGTTGTCTTAATGGAGGAGAATATGACCGCTTTGAAAAATGACTTTCTGCAGTGCAATACAGTACTAAGGAGTGACTACATAGATCCTCAAAGCTTTAAAGTACACCACTATAATTATAATCATAATCATTATAAGAATAACTACTAACTACACAAGTATAAGGTCGACATTTATAACTATAATATATAACTGCATATATATAGCTGTATTGTCATAGTAGTATGTTCCACCACTTCTTCATACTTATGTCTGTGTCTCTTCTGCTTTTGGATTTTCATACACAAAGGGACCCTTGTCAGTAACAGGAATAGAGGTGGGGGGGGTTGTGAATTCATGATTACCACCAGAGGCATATGGAAGGGAGGACTGTGCAGCTGGTCCTGATGGGCTCTTTGGTGGGATTTCATGGATTTTATTAAGGTCCTCGTGTGAGTAAATATTCAGCTGATGCAATTCAGTCCTATGAAATTAATATGCACACACACACAGCATCACACATGATAGCTAGTTATTAACTGTATAGTATACAACTTACTCGGCATTTGACGTCTTGAGAGAATGAGTTTTATAACGTAATAATATGATGACAACGATGGCAATCGCTATGGCAATAGCTATGGCAGCAATGACTCCAATGGTGATCCCAGCCGTTATACCAGTCAATGATCCACTTGTTGCTGTCTCATAGGCCTTGCACTCTTTCTCACTCAAGGATCTTATGACAACTGAGCAAGAAGTGTCTATGGTGAGTTTTTGCAGCTGCACTGAAATGGAAGCATCAGAGGAGAGCCATTGAGTGATATCTTCAATCAAGTCAGGGACAGTAGCTTCTAGAGTGCCATGGAGTTCTGCTCTGTACGTGACAGCACCAGGAGAAGAAGGGAAACATTGGAAGCCTCCATTTCTGATACGGTCCATCGAGAAGTCACACTCACAAAGTTGCATGACATTTCTTGTTATAGCATCAACTATGTCTCGATTCTTACTTTCAGGATTTTCTGCCTGTTATGTAGCATGATATTATAGCCACTGCTCATAAAAAACTATAATTCTTAAATTTACCTCCCAGCTTTTACAATCCGTTATTCCAATCAACCTCAATTGAATTAGTGAAGCTATACATGATACATAGACCATACAATAATTCTTCTTCTACTATGCAAGGCTTGTTAAACTTGCTAGCTGTATATAACTAAGAGTCCTTACTTTCCACTGAGACTGTGTGTGAAGCCATGACTGTCACTGGAGGAATGCTAGAAATGCCAATGGGATTGACAGTTACTAAACAAGCGTAGTTTCCATCATCTAAGTTTTCATCCAGGGAGGTAAACATCAGACGACTCTGATAGAGAAGTGGCTCCACCTCTATTGCTTCCTCGTCTACACTAACTCGACTGCTAGGGGTGAGGGCAGTGCCTGACTTACTCCACTGGGGGGAAACACTGACTCTATAGCCCCTGAACATTGAGAGCTGAACGCGACAGGTCAGGTTGAGTTGGAGACCAGAGAAGTAGTTTGAATCAATAGGAGAACCAGTGATGGTGATAGAGGGTGGAGCGATAGTGGTAACACTCAGTTTGGATCTTACAACTGGAGCAGAGTCTTAATAACAAGAAAACATCATAATTGTGCTTGCTTGCTTATTATTATGAACCAACCTGGTCCACTGCTGAGACCATTAGAAGTCAGAGTACTAACACTAACTATGTAGTCCACATCAGGATCAATATCATTAAATATGGTACTGTTCTGACCCCCCAGTACTGTCCTGGTGAGTGCCTCAGTCTGCGAACCACTTGGTATCAATGTCACTGTATAATTGATGAACCCCTTAGCCTCAACCAGGGTCAAAGGTTCCCAGGTAACAATTAAAGCCCTGAAGTCATTCTCTGACCTTGTTACTGCAACATTTCCAGGAGCAACAGCAGGTACTATCAGGATGAAAAACCAATATGAACAGAGCTAATAATAGGGTAGAATTTCTCTAGCTAGTTATAATGGCCAAAGGTTGATCTGGGCTAGCAAAAGGAAGTGATTAGTACAGTGCAGTGACCTTCACAGACAGGTCCATTGTAGAGCATAACAGGAATGGACAGAATGATATTATTAATTAGCTAGCTACATATGGATACAATCACTCACTATGATATCCTGAAGTTTGTAACTATGTGTATTTAGCTAGCAAACAGATATTGAAAAAATAGAGGCGATTCCTTTTTCCCCCTTCATTTCTCCCCACCAAAACTGTACTTACATACCTCCTTCAGCAGTAAAACACACTATATTGGTAACAAGGCCACATCCAGCTGAGTTACGAGGCCTCACTGATACATTGTATGGAATACCCATTGCTGCAACATTAAAAAGATCACAAGAGTACATTTTTAATTGTATAGTACACTCACCAACCCCTGAGTCTACAACAGCCATCAGAGATGCAGCGGGAACATCCTCATAGAAAGGTGAAGTGAGAGGTATTGTGATGACTTGTTTGACAGCAGGCTCAGGCTGGACATACTGTGTGACCTCCACTATGTAACCAACAACATTATCAGCATTGAGGGAAGGAGGTGTCCAGTTGAAGGAGAGAACACTGCTCCCAGAGGAAGAACACTTCAACCCTTTCACCTGGCTGGGTTCTGCAGGAATGCATAAGAAAATAATATGTTAATTAATGGCAACAGCAGGTCTAACCATCAGAGGACAGGGTAAAAGTGGTGGAGTTGCAGTAGTCCACTATATCAGCCCCGGGGATGTCCAGACAGATCCTGAGATGGAAATTTCCCATGTTATTTTGATCAGTAAGGTTCTGTACACGCAAAGATCCTCCATTAATAACATAGCCACCATCAGAGGATGTTATTTGTTGACCAGCAATGTTAACCCAGGTGTAGCTGAGAGTGTGGTTAGTAGCAGTGTTGGGGAGAAGGGTGACACTGCCCATCAAGGTGGCTGCTTCATCCAGCATGCACACACCACTTTGCAGTGAGTCAATTATCACCAGGTCAGGATAGGGTTGCACAGTCAGTGTGTAGCTTTCATCAGCCATGTTACTCATGATGAAGGGAGTGCTTTGTGCTGGAGTGACACTAACAGTGTACACATAGTTTCCTCCATCTGCACTCTCGCTCCTCAGAGGGTCAAAGGTGAGTGTAGTGTTATATATTGGTGCGTCGGTGGTTTGAGTCACAGTGGTGAATGGTGATAGGTCCTGTCTTCTCCATAATCCTGTAACAGTCACATCAGTATCCACTGATGGATGGAGTCGAGCTGTCCCCTGGAGGGACACCACTGTCCCATTAATGGGACGTGACCCTCTCAAGATGTTTAAAGTAGGTGGAGGGACTGAATGGAAAAATATATATCATAAGATTATTTTTAAGAGCAGGTGAACATCCTAGTTACTTACTTTGCACTATGAAATTAACAGATTCCATGCTCCACACTGGAGAGATCCCAGGGACATTGATAGTGGCAGTGCAGTTGTACTGGTCTCCGTGGGAGGTTTGTAAGTTATTGAATCTTAGGGTGCGGTTAAATGCCACCCCACTGTTGGTAGTGTCCATAGTGTTGAGGGGGTTACTATTACTGGAGAACCACTCCAGAACGGGGTCCACTGCTATGTACTCAATGACTGAGGCAGTGCAGATGAGGGAGAGAGACTGACCAGCAATGGTCACTGGTACAGGAGACAATGTGATGACCGGAGGTGGCAGGGCTAGAGAAGGCAAGCAATAATTTTGGAAATCCAAACATTAATTTTTAATAAGTACCTCGAATAGTGGGGATGTACTGATTAGAAGGTGGATTAGCGACCCTCATTACAAATTGAGTTTCAGAGGATGGCAAGAATGATGATAAACATTGGTATGTAGTTCTGTCATCAGAAGGCAGCAAGAAACTGAACTGAGCAACTCCCCTGAATGTGGAGTCATTCAGTCGTGAGACTGTGGTGTTCATCCTCATGGAGTCTGTGATATTAGCAAAGCTCAACAGGATGTTAATGTCAGTATCCACCAGTGATCTGTCCACAGATACTGTGCAGGTGAGAGTCAAGGTAGTTCCCACATAGAGAGGGTCCCCTCGACTTGGGAGGAGGGTGACATCATAAGGTGAAGCTGGGGTAACTGTGTGGAAGGGATGGTCACATGACACACACTAGAGGTAGAGTTTTCACTTACTCATGACTCTGACACTGATGGTGCTGGATATTGAATGGTCAGTGGCTATTTCACCAGGAATGGTCATGTTGGAAGAGCATATGTAATTTCCTCCCTGGGAGGTCCTTAAGCGAGAGAAGGTGAGTTGACTGGTAAGGAAGGTGGCCGTGGTGCTGGTAGCTCCCACGATGGTGAAGTTTGGGTTTGAGGAGATGATTCTATTATTGGGGTCCAACCACATCACCTCCAGCAGGGTGGAGTTGGATAAGGTGGCCGCACGACTGACATTGCACTCCAAAGTATGACTGTTACCAGCAATGGGCACACCCGCGTCCACCTCTACAGGAGAGACACTGACCCAGTGAGAAGGAAAGCCTGCATACAATGGGATATTACAGTAAGTAATCCACATTCTTTAGAAAAGGTGGTATCATTATACCTAACACCACTATGCTGCGTGTGAGGGAGACAGTGGTCCCTGTAGTGAATGGGAGCGAAGTAATATCCAGTCTGATCATGTAGTCTCCACTATCTCCTCTGTTCACATCCAGTAGATTCACAGTGAGTTTGGTTTCATACACCTTCATGGGGCTCTCCTGAACCTGATCAGGACCACTAATGCTAACACGTGAATCGGTTGTGAGGTCTGAGAATGGATTGGTCTTTGTCCACATCCCTTCTACAGTAAGGGGTGTGTCCACAGCAGGGTTGAATTCTGCTCTCCCAGTGAGGGTGAGGAGGAGGCCAGTGTGGAATTCCTCGTCCACAGGTGACCCAGTGATGGTCAGGGAAGGCATAGGAACTAAAGAAGAAAGCGAGTACACATTCAATAGCTATAAATTCTATTTAACTATAATGGGGCTGTTCTCACATACTTTGAACTGTGATGTTGTGTGAGGCTTGTCCACTGATAATGACACTAGCCTCAGGTATATTCATACTGACCATGCAGGAGTACTGGCCTCTATGACTGGTGTGAAGGGGGGAAAAGGAGAGGGACAAGTTGTTGGAAGACCTAGACACTGTCACATCCACTAGAGTCTCATTCCCAATGATACTTCCATTAGGTGCTGTCCATTGAATCAGGAGTGGGGCCCTGAGATCTTGTCCCACAGTCACAATACAGGTGAGGATTTGGTTCACTCCAGCAGTGGATTCACCAACAGACTCAATCCTAACCACAGGGGCTGAGAATATGTACAGAACAGACCAAGATTCACTATTAGTGACAGTATGCACTGAACCAGTACTACTTACTCATAACATCAATGTCAGTTCTTCGCTCTTCAGGATCACTAGGATGCAATAAGTTTCGTGCATCACTGAGTGTGACTCTACATATGAAGTTGGTGTCAGTGGTGCTGAGGGGGGAGAGGGTGAGAGTGGAAAAGGAGATGATAGAGGGGGAAGTAGGAGTGATGATGGTACGACCCCCAGACACTATTTCTGTGCCCTCTCTGTCAAGCCAAGTGTAGGAGTAACGGATAACTGCAGGATTGTCCACACCAGCACCCAACATGGCGGAACAAGTAAGGGTCACGTTATCCACACCTCCAGCAAAGAGAGGACCAGATAGCACAGGAGTGAGCACAGTTGGAGTTGAGACTGCAAGATGAACATATTATAAATAGTTCACTCCTGCACTAGCAGTAACAGTTGCTATTAAACATACTTTTTATTGTGAAACTACTGTTTCTTGTGACTTGCACAGGATCATTGAGAGCTGGGGATGCGATACTCCCTATGCATCTGTATTGTTGCTGTAAAGATGTCCTCAGTGGATTAAATCGCAAAACGGCAGTAGAGACATTATCACTCCTTGAAACAGTTATCGGTAAGGGCATATTATTTGAGTCCAGCCATGTAGCAGTAGGCATGGTAGTCAGGCCAGAGATGACTTCAGATACAGTGCAGGTCAGGTTGAACTCTGACCCTGCTACTGGTCTCCCTGATCGGCTGATGGTGACAGAGATAGTATTTTCAGGAACTACATAACAATGAGTAATCAATAAGTTCTAGATATCACTCACTCATAAGTAAGAATACACTAACATCATCACTTACCTATCACAGTTAGTGGTAGTGTCTGATTGAAAATAGTTTGATTTCTTGTGACAATGCATATGAACTCTGACCCATGGAGGTCATCCCTTACTGGGTCCACTACTAGCATCAGCTGTTGTACTGATGTTTGAAAGATCAGCACCTCTCCCTCCCTGGACACCCATTCTATTCTGTCAGTGATACCAGAGATACTGGAACAGTTGACCACCACACGACTGCCCACAACAAAGGGATCATTAGATATGTCAATACCTGGACAACATCATTATAAAAATATTAATCACTACACACACAAACAAAATCATACCACTGAAAGTCCAAGTTCTGCTGTTGCTATTGCCAGCTGCATCCCTGATAGTACATATAAAAAGCCCCACAAAGTTGGAGGAATCTGAAGTAGTGAGGGAGTGATTGTACGTAGATAATATCGTATTAGTGATGGTCTGAGTCTGAGAGAAGGTTGAACTATTTCCAGTGATGAGTGACCCATCCTTCATCCAAGTGACTGAGTCCACAGGTCCACCACTAGATATACACGTCAAGGTCCCTGAAGCACTGTCATGATCAACGTCAGTAATGGCAGGAACACCTGAAAAAATAAATAGAAGTGGAGAAGTCATATCACATGATAAATCTGTTATACTGTACCTGAATCTAATCCAATATACAGAGTTCTCTCCATGCCACTCCCATCAGGCACTTGACAGGTTAACAGTCCAGTGGGCCCCACAGCACTAGTCCTACGATTGAGGAGGACTCCACTGGGACCTCTACTTCTAACAAATCTCTCCGCGCCTGCACTAGCATAGATACCGATCACTGGACTAGTCTGCCCAGGAAGGAACCACTCTCCTGCTGAACCACCATCTGCTCCTCTACAGCAGGTGATGAGGTCAGTGAGACAGTACAGAGCATCATAGCCTTCTCCTATATCAGTCAGGGACACCACACTGTTATTGGGGTACAACACACCTCTCAGGAAGAAACCAACAGCTGAAGAATATTACAGTAGTACACACTTAGTAAGCAATTTAGCTATACCAACAAGACAAACCTTGTGGTGCTGCAGTGACTCCTGTTATGACAGCTGGTGGTCCAAATAATGGGTTGATATCATCATGGTGGCGAGCAATGGCTTCAAATGTGTAGTTTGTCCTTGGAATGAGGCCATTAGCAGTGAACGTTCTAGTACTGTGATTTCTTTCCATTCCTCTAATCACATTATCAGAGGTGGTCCTGTAGACTATTTGGTATCCAGTGATACCATCCACATTCCTGTGCATACATGGGGTTTCCTCCCATGAGAGGGAGATGCTAGTGGGAGAGGTGGAGGAGACCATCAGATCATCCAGAGGAGTAGAGGGAGCTGCACGTACATACGTATGTAACACTTGTGCACTAGCTGTATATCATGATGGATGCATCCTACGTACCTGCTATTGCAGTCCTTGTAGTGGTGATGGTAGGTGAACTACTCCCTGCTCCATTCATGGCTGTGATGGAAATGGTGAAGTCACTATTCTCCTCCAGTCTTGTCAGAAAGTACTCTCTGGACGAACCAGCTGCTGATACTACAATGGTTGGCATTGTTGTTCCACAGCCTCTGATAGTGAATGAATATGAGATTTGGTAAGAGTCCACCACATCCATTGAAGGCTGGCTCCATGTCAAGGTGATGGAAGTGGACTGGGGAGAAGTGCTCAGTATAGTAGGAGAAGAGGGAGGACCTAAAAAGAAAAACAAAGAAAATAAATATCCAGCCTGGAGGCTACAATTATAGAGGTATGGAATTTCACGATAGCTTACCATAGCAAGTGGTTCCATTTCCAGTGTAACCTTGGTTACACATACAGGTGAAGCTCCCAGGAATGTTGGTACATGTAGCATTAGAGTCACAGTTATTAGTGGTAGCACTTACACACTCATCAATATCTGACATGACATCCATGCAAATGAATACCTATAGTCTGTTTAATTATACATACCTTCACAAGTGATGCCATTTCCAGTGTAACCTTGGTTACACATACAGGTGAAGCTCCCAGGAGTGTTGGTACAGATAGCATCAGAGTCACAGTTGGCGGCATTAGCACACTCATCAATATCTGTATAATATTTATGTAACGATAGGAATATAACAGATCTCTCTAATAGGAAAAGGTGAATTTAAAAATAAAAAAAATTTTATACCAGCAAATTATTCTAATAAAATTTATTCTAAATAAAAAAGGCAAGTAGGAATGGCTAATGTGTATTGTTCAAAAATTCAGCAACAAGAGAGTGAACTTCAGTCAAGTAACCTCTTACCCATCACCAACTATGAGCTAACTATTCCTACTTCACTCCCATGAAAGGCCAAGATGAGATATAAAAATAAGGCCTGGGTACGATGCTAGACATGTAGTAGCTAACCAATGGTTGTGCAAGTAAGAATCAATATTTACCTGTTGCACAAGTACTTCCAGTCCATCCTGCTCGGCAAGAGCATCTGTTAGGAGCAGTGCAAGTACCTCCATTTCGACAAGCAGATCTACACACAGCTGAAATGTGTATTATAAGCATTTAATCAGTACAATGCAATACATGAGCTTTTTAACCTGTTGCACAAGTACTCCCAGTCCATCCTGCTCGGCAAGAGCATCTGTTAGGAGCAGTGCAAGTACCTCCATTTGTGCAACCAGGACTACAGCGAGCTGAAGAATTATAATTTATAATGTTTTTTTTGTTGTTTTGTTGTTGTTGTTGTTGTTGTTGTTGTTGTTGTTTTGCATCTAAATGCTCTAAGAATCAATACATACGTGTTGCACAAGTATTTCCAGTCCATCCTGTTAGGCAAGAGCATCTGTTAGGAGCAGTGCAAGTACCTCCATTTCGACAAGCAGAAGTACACACAGCTGAAATGTGTATTAGCATCTAATCAGTACAGTGCAATACATGAGCTTTTTACCTGTTGCACAAGTACTTCCAGTCCATCCTGTTCGGCAAGAGCATCTGTTGGGAGCAGTGCAAGTACCTCCATTTCGACAAGCAGAACTACACACAGCTGAAATGTATATATTCAGTATAATGCAATACATGATGAGCTTTTTACCTGTTGCACAAGTACTTCCAGTCCATCCTGTTCGGCAAGAGCATCTGTTAGGAGCAGTGCAAGTACCTCCATTTGCACAACCAGGACTACACACAGCTGAAGTATTATATATATTTTTTACATCTAAATGCTCTTAAGAATTGATCAGTACAGTGCAATACATACGTGTTGCACAAGTATTTCCACTCCATCCTGTTAGGCAAGAACATCTAGCAATGCAAGCTCCAGGAGCTCTGCAAGCAACACTGCAAGCTCCATTTACACAAGCAGGACTACAATGAGCTGAAATATTACAATAGTATTTTATAGCATCCAAATGCTCAGTGCATTGCATACGTGTTGTGCAAGTACTTCCAGTCCATGCTGTTGGGCAAGAGCATCTATTAGGGGCAGTACAAGTACCTCCATTTCGACAAGCAGAAGTACACACAGCTGAAACATATATATTACATTTAATCAGTACAGTGCAATACATGAGATTTACCTGTTGCACAAGTACTTCCAGTCCATCCTGATTGGCAAGAGCATCTGTTAGGAGCAGTGCAAGTACCTCCATTTGCACAACCAGGACTACACACAGCTGAAGTATTATAATTTTTTTTACATCTAAATGCTCTAAGAATTGATCAGTACAGTGCAATACATACGTGTTGCACAAGTATTTCCAGTCCATCCTGTTAGGCAAGAGCATCTGTTAGGAGCAGTGCAAGTACCTCCATTTCGACAAGCAGAAGTACACACAGCTGAAATGTGTATTAGCATCTAATCAGTACAGTGCAATACATGAGCTTTTTACCTGTTGCACAAGTACTTCCAGTCCATCCTGTTCGGCAAGAGCATCTGTTGGGAGCAGTGCAAGTACCTCCATTTCGACAAGCAGAACTACACACAGCTGAAATGTATATATTCAGTACAATGCAATACATGATGAGCTTTTTACCTGTTGCACAAGTACTTCCAGTCCATCCTGTTCGGCAAGAGCATCTGTTAGGAGCAGTGCAAGTACCTCCATTTGCACAACCAGGACTACACACAGCTGAAGTATTATATATATTTTTTACATCTAAATGCTCTAAGAATTGATCAGTACAGTGCAATACATACGTGTTGCACAAGTATTTCCACTCCATCCTGTTAGGCAAGAACATCTAGCAATGCAAGCTCCAGGAGCTCTGCAAGCAACACTGCAAGCTCCATTTACACAAGCAGGACTACAATGAGCTGAAATATTACAATAGTATTTTATAGCATCCAAATGCTCAGTGCATTGCATACGTGTTGTGCAAGTACTTCCAGTCCATGCTGTTGGGCAAGAGCATCTGTTAGGGGCAGTACAAGTACCTCCATTTCGACAAGCAGAAGTACACACAGCTGAAACATATATATTACATTTAATCAGTACAGTGCAATACATGAGATTTACCTGTTGCACAAGTACTTCCAGTCCATCCTGATTGGCAAGAGCATCTGTTAGGAGCAGTGCAAGTACCTCCATTTGCACAACCAGGACTACACACAGCTGAAGTATTATAATTTTTTTTACATCTAAATGCTCTAAGAATTGATCAGTACAGTGCAATACATACGTGTTGCACAAGTATTTCCAGTCCATCCTGTTAGGCAAGAGCATCTGTTAGGAGCAGTGCAAGTACCTCCATTTCGACAAGCAGAAGTACACACAGCTGAAATGTGTATTAGCATCTAATCAGTACAGTGCAATACATGAGCTTTTTACCTGTTGCACAAGTACTTCCAGTCCATCCTGTTCGGCAAGAGCATCTGTTAGGAGCAGTGCAAGTACCTCCATTTCGACAAGCAGAACTACACACAGCTGAAATGTATATATTCAGTACAATGCAATACATGATGAGCTTTTTACCTGTTGCACAAGTACTTCCAGTCCATCCTGTTCGGCAAGAGCATCTGTTAGGAGCAGTGCAAGTACCTCCATTTGCACAACCAGGACTACACACAGCTGAAGTATTATAATTTTTTTTTACATCTAAATGCTCTAAGAATTGATCAGTACAGTGCAATACATACGTGTTGCACAAGTATTTCCACTCCATCCTGTTAGGCAAGAACATCTAGCAATGCAAGCTCCAGGAGCTCTGCAAGCAACACTGCAAGCTCCATTTACACAAGCAGGACTACAATGAGCTGAAATATTACAATAGTATTTTATAGCATCCAAATGCTCAGTGCATTACATACGTGTTGTGCAAGTACTTCCAGTCCATGCTGTTGGGCAAGAGCATCTGTTAGGGGCAGTGCAAGTACCTCCATTTCGACAAGCAGAAGTACACACAGCTGAAACATATATATTACATTTAATCAGTACAGTGTAATACATGAGATTTACCTGTTGCACAAGTACTTCCAGTCCATCCTGATTGGCAAGAGCATCTGTTAGGAGCGGTGCAAGTACCTCCATTTGCACAACCAGGTCTACACACAGCTGAAGTGTGTGTATAATAGTATATAACATCTATATTGATGCTCTAAGAATCAGTGTGTGCATTAACCTATTATACAAGTATTTCCAGTCCATCCTGTTCGGCAAGAGCATCTGTTGGGAGCAGTGCAGGTACCTCCATTTTGGCAAGCAGAAATACACACAGCTGTGTAAACGAATGTGTACCAACAAATAAATACTGTGATCATAGTTGATTTATGTTCACTTGATTCTTAGAGCATTTATGGTTACAAATTCCTGATAAAATTCTGTGCACTGCAGGTGGTTTTAGTTATTAAGGCTCTATTTCATATCAGTCAAAACACAGTCATCTACTTCTATGTGCATGCCTAGCTATATAATTATGATAACATACGAAGACATCTTGAGCCAGATTGTCTGTAGCCAATACAGCAAGCAAATTGTCTGGAATAGGCTGTACTATAGGTTATCTGTACAATTCTACGATATAGTGTCCTGCAGTACGAAATTAATTTCATAGCTGTAAACTGTTTAGAGTGACTTTCAATTGTAGCTATATGCTTTGCAAGCACACGTTTTACCTTCTGCACACTTCCCAACCAAATAGACCACAGTTATATTTGTTATTGTATCCTTGTCGTGAGTAGGTTGTTGAAGGTACTTGTCTTGAACTTGTCCTGTAACAAACTCTGCATGTATGAGGGAGACAAGAAATAGAATTGTTATTTTGATAAACATACATACCTGTTAGGTAAGACTAATCATCGTTGAAATAACCCAACATTAAAAATATAGTTGACAAATTTCAAATGATTAGTCTCACATAACTAAGCAAGTTTGTTAAACATGCATGATAACAATTTCATTTTTGCACTGCTTCAATTCTGTGGGGCTGGCCTAGAATTAGCCCTGTGCTACTGCCAGTCCCTTGCAGTTCTTGCAAAATTATCATAGAAAAAATTTTCACTTACCCAGTCTGAGCACTGCAGTGATACACTGCCACAGTTGAAATAACAGCAACGATTAATTGAATGATTCCACGCATCTTTAGCTACACACACCGAATGATGGCATGCAGTTCAGTGCAGTCAACTAGTAATGCAGACCATTTATATATGCATGGACTGGGCGTTCCAATTCACTGATTCATGTATTCATGAAATTAAACTCTCACCTGTGTATAGCATGATCACTTAAGTTGCATTGTTAATTTTTATGTAACAATAATTAGCCATGGTATGTCAATAACATACCCCATGCTGGGTGACAATAGTTAGCCATAGTATGTCCATGCTGGGTTGTGTGGTCTGGAGAGTGCATGTTGCTATGTATGTAGTCAACACTGGGAGATTAGATAATATTGTTACATGTATTGAAACAGTTATTTGAGCTAGGGTGCACTGGTGTCATTTTCATACAGTTTCCTATATATAGCTACATATCAAATTCTTATGGTGTAATCATTATCAAGAGTGTGTGGCTTCCAAAGGTCTGAGGGGGATGAGTTTTGTAATCAATGTATGAAAATGCCACTCATTATGAGATAAACAGTGACACAGACACTCAAGGAAGTGAGTGTGATGATTTCAGTGGCACCACTATTGCTACCGTCACTATATTGCCAGATGTCGTTGAGATAGGGTTGCTGATCACTGCAGCTGCAGCAAACTACAGAACTTGGAAGTGGCCGGTGCTAAAAAGTCATATGCTCCAATGACTATACATGCAGCTATAGCTGATTGACTTGCAGAATCTCAAGAGAATAACAAAATTGGAACAGAATCAATGGCTAGTCTAAACAAATCATAAAACGATTTCTGGTATTTTATTTTTGAAACTCTACAACACCTATGTAGATTAATCATAACATAGCAGGAACTCTCAAGAGGTACTCAAACATTTGGCTCCATAGCATGAAATCGAAGAATGTCAGCCAATTGATATTATTGAGTGCCTTCCTGGGCTGGGAATATCACAGATTTTTTATCTAGCATCATCATCAACCCTACCCAATTTGGGGAAAGTCTACTATTCAGCAAATGCTCACCTTTACCAGTGACATCATGTCAACTATAACTTCAAAAGGTCAAGTGGATACCATTTACTTGGCCTTCGACACCATACCTCATCCAGAGCTGCTTTCTAAACTAAGCAACTATGGTATAACTGGTAAACTGTGGCAGTGGCTAAGGGAATACTTAACCAATAGATGGAACGGCAGTAGCTAGATCATCTTTTTTTATCAATTACATTAGGTGTTCCTCAAGGGAGTATCCTTGGGCCATTCCTACGTATATCTAAACGACTTAGCTACCCATCTCCAAAATCCTGATGACACTGACTAAATGCTACCAAGTGATCAGAGGAGTACCTGGTCAAAATATCCTTAATTCTGCAACATACATTTCAATTCCATGCAGCAGTCAGCAGCTCAAGCAGCATCATGAGCAGCAACAGGTGAAGAGAGCAACAGGTGAAGAGAGTTCAGTTTAGATTGTAATTGGAAGTAGCTATAGTCTTGTAAAAAATGAACTTTGTGGCCCCTGCATTATGACTATATCTTTGATGAACATAGGCCTCCACAATTGGGGCCTGTACAGAAACTGGGATTGAATCAGAGATCTGTACTGATTGAAGTGTAGGGGCCAAAAGTACGATGTACCATACCGAGTTTTGGTGCATACTCCATGTAATGCGCACTTTGCTGCCGATCATTAGCTACCTGCTCTCTCTGAGACTACAATATGAATATATGAATTTAAAAAAACTATAGCTAACTGGAGTGTTTCAGTGACGAGTCAGTCTATGACAGTGTTGCTCTGCTAGATACTGTCTTAGCTAGCTACCATGCTTAATTGTATCTAATACATGCAGGCACTGAGAATGTCACTATGTGGACTCTGTAGTACAGACACTGCTAGCTAGCTCAGCAATATGGAATGCACATGCCATGAGATGATTCAAATAAAATACTTTAATACCTGCTCATCAGTGATCTGCCTCATACACAATTATAATAAGCACTCTTAGCTAGTGTGCGCTGATGGTTAGCACTTCATTTCTACCTAAGTGCCTTGTGGTAAACATTAAAGCTTCCTATGTACAATGTCATTCAAGAGTTATTTTTGCCCACAAGGGATAAAAAAATTTACAAAGTGCAAAAGAAAAGAAACCAGGATTGTGGTGATTAATGGTTTGTGACAAAGTTGTGGAGGGTGGAGGGCAGATGCTAGGTCAAAAGTTTCGATGAGATTGTCAGTGAAATGGTTCAAAGTGCACGTATATGGTTACCCTGTGCGTGCATGTACATGTACAAAAGTAAAATCTGAATGGTAGATTCACATTGTGAAGCACAGAAGAGGCTTCTGTATTTACTTTATAAACTCTATTGACAGCTTTAGGATCACAGTGGCAATTTCTGCACTTGAAAGTTTTGCAGTTTCTTTTAAGCAAACAAGGCACACTGCATACAAGGCTACACCCACCCATCATAGTATCTAAAAATCTCCGAACAGCTAGCTAAAGGGTTATAAAACAAGTTGGAATCTATTATGTGGAGCAACTTCTGGGCTAGTCTCGTGGCCCAGACTCAACCCCCAAGAAAAGAATCGAGTCTGGCCCGTGAGACTACTTCTGGGCCAGAGGGGTCATGCCCCCCTCCCCAAATTTCACACTATTGACCTCTCCAGATTGTCACAATTTTATAATGCACTAACAGTAGTATAATACTTGGTTACTTGGCATGTAGTTCTATTACAACGCACATGTAGTCACTACAGTTAGCAGTCAACTGAATGAAGTTGTAGCTATGTGATTTGTAAAGCTATCTTATTATTTCCTTTGACACTCAGACCTTTGAAGACTACCGTTGCTACATGTGAAGGGTACAAGTTAAAATCAATCAAACTGTTCGTACAAAATTAAATTTCGCTAAATATAATATTATAATGTTTAAAGTTCGTGCACTTACACGTCAAGTAACTAAGGTTTACAGCTGGCTATTTCTGCAAAAAATGCAGCCGGCATTACCATGTCAGATTCAGTTGTTCTACCGATTGTAATGTGCAAACTTTAAGCAAACTTTATTGTGCGAACATTTTGATTGTCTTCATAAAAAGCATTAGCATGATTATAGCTACAAGTTTATCTTGACTGATTTAATTGGCAGATTTTGCAGGAAGGAGAGTACAAGGGAGATCTTTGGGCTGAAGTGTTGTCCTTTGTACTTCTACTAACTTGAAGTCCTCAGAAAAAGAGATCCTGTAAGTTTGAACGAACCTTGCCAGAGCGATTTTGGCTTCCATCTGTGTTTAGGAGGAAGAACTAACCACTGAAATGCACACTGACCAGAGTAAACTAGCTATATAGTTGCAAATTACCATTGCAAAGTGTCGTCCAATACAAGATCGATGACCCAGTCCAAATGGAAAGAACACAAATGAATTGGGTCTATATTATTCAGTAAACAATCATTTATCTCTGGCTCAGTGCTAGGCTTAGATGCATGGTCCTCAACTCACTTCTTGTTTTCTGGGTCAAAGCGACTGGGGTCAAAAGTATCAGGATCACTGAAATGCTCTGGCATTCGACACATGGTAGCTGTTATCATCTGAATTAAAGTATATTGAATACCTATAACCATAACACTATCATATCATACCAAAACTATAGTTCCAGCAGGGATTGAGTGGCCACCTAAAGTGGATGTTGAGTGCAGACACTTGCTAATGCCAAAAACTGGTGGATAAAGACGGAGAGTTTCATTTAGAACCTGAAAGATAATGTAGTAATAATTTATTGGACTGCATGCTACTACTGCCAGAGCTGGTGATTAGGAACAGTGGAATGGAATACTGGACTAGAATACTACCAAAACTATTGATCTAGCTAGTAGCTAGCTAGCTATTAGGCCCAGTTAACCTCTTCAATGCTAACAAACAAGTTCTATATTAGGTTTCAGTAATAACAGTCACTTAGCTATCATACATGATTTGAGGGTCCCATTGAGAGGTTCATAGGAGTTAGTTACTCACTGTACCTGTTCAGTATACTGTAATTTTTCCAAGTCTTCTACAGTCACTGATCTCCTATCTCCAAGTACTTCATCAACTTCAGAGATTAACCTGTCAGGATGAATGATCATTATTTTAAAGTACAATAATAGCTATGATTATCACACCTTTCCATAATACCAGGATTTTCGTGAAGAAGATAAATGACAAAAGATAGGAGATTAGAAGTTGTTTCACTCCCTGTAGTTGTGGGATGAATGATTTGATTAACTATGGTAGCTAGAGATAATGGATTCACTCACCAGCAACAAAATAAGTGCAAAAGTCGTCAATAAGGACTTCAATATCTGATTCTCCTTTAGTGGCTGTACAGAGAAGAAAAAACATTTGCTGCTTTTATGCAGACAACTGATGAGTCACACTTACAAGCCACCTCTAGGATGTGTGTCAGGATATCGTTAGGAGGCTGCTCTCCACATTCGATGGTCTTGATTCTCTTCATGATACAGTCCCTCCCTATCTTCCTCATGGCTCTCACTGACTCTTGGTAACCTCTAGCCTCAAACGGATGCAGGTACTACCACACAGTGACACACAAAATAAATAACGATTCTTGCTAATCGAGAATAGCATGAATTTCTAATTCATATACAATACCTGATTCAGGGAAGGGTAGAAACTACGAAATGACACATCAACACCCTTGAGAGCTTTATTGGTGATATACGAGAAGATGGTTTCACTCTCATCAACTGGTGATGTTATACCCAATGACTTTGCATTCCACTGCTCAGAGAAATCAGTCCCAAATGCAGTCTGAGGGAAAATAAAAATACCCACAGGATCTCTAGGCCATGTAATGGATTTTATAATGCATATAGCTAGGACGTGATTTATTGCAATGCACAACATTCTAGTTAGCTATGAGCCTATATACAATATGGTGGCTATTATATCTACACCTTTGTAGCTATTCAAGAGCCTTGGTACGAGGCTAGAACGCACCTTGCTGATAACATCCAAGGTTAAGCCAAACATCTTTTTTTCCATGGACACAATGGTTTTTCCATCAGCTGAGGATTCCAGTTTCTTGAGAAAGTGGTCAATGCAAGCATTGAAAGTTGCAACCAAAGTCTTCAAGTAACTGGGGGGGGGGGGGGGGGGGGGGGGGGGGGGGGGGGGATGGAAGTGACATGTAGTGAATGCATAAACTAAGAGATCAGTTGCTGATGGCCAACCTCTTAGTGAAGGCAGGATCATACAGCTTTCTCCTTGGCTTCCATGAATCATAGTCTTTCAGAGAAACCAACCCTTTACCTAAGAACCTACAATAACAATAAATGGGTATGTTATAGCTATCTTAGTATGAATTACAATGGATACCTTTCTCCAAATATTGTGTGAAATATGGAAACAAATCTTGTAGATTTATCATTTTTTATATTCATCACAACCTCCTGTACAAAATAAACCATCGCATGACATGCACTCAGTATCATGTTAGTTACCTTGATAACTTCAGGATCTACAGTCAAGATTTCAGGAGTATGGAAGAAAAAAACAACAAAGGTAGTCGTTTTCACATCATCCATCCTAAAAAATTGAAATGGTTAGCACTGTAGCTATTCTAGTTATTCTATGGTTAAACACTGGCAACTTTGTGATTCACTCACCAGTACTTCATTGCTGTAGCCATAGGAACATCATCGTTTCCTGTCACTTTGGATATATATATCAGGTCTGCTACATGACCCATGTAAAAGCTGTATCAAATCAAAAGGCAGTCAGATATTAATTTAATGCAACAAAAAAATCAACCTGGATCGTCGAGGAGAAGGGATGTGGGAGTACTTGTAGTGAATGTAACTGATATAGATGGTGTAGAGTACAAAGAGAGTTGCCAACAGGACAAGGACACCTCCTCCCAGATAGCCAGTCCACATCAAGAAAGACATTCTTTTTTTATATAGTAACTCTTGGTTTCTGAACTGAAATCTTCAGGAGAAAAGGTGCATTTTATAGTCTGCACTTGCTAGCTGCAAGCCAAAACAAATACTTTAATGGCTTCTGTAGGTAGTACTTGTAATAATTATTCAACATTTCATCATGCTGTGCAGCTACACAGGAAATATTGTGGTTTCTAGCTTATGCGTGATGTAACTTTAATCAGTCCTATTTATAGAAGAATGGCATGAAAAAGTCGCTAAAAAATATAATCCCAGCAACTGAGCACTAACTGATGCACTTTGCTTGTAGGAGATGATATCACAGCAATAGCTAAACTGGGTGAGAAAGTCGATACCTTGCCTTTCATAACTCTGATTGCTTACAGCCGGGCTCAGCCATTCAGATACAGTTGAACCTCTGAATAGAGGACACTTGGAGGAAAAAGACCTTCGTCCTTATCTCGGAGGTTGTCCTTATCTTGGAGGTTTCACTGTATATCAGATTGCTCTGGCTCAATATCAACTTGTAAGTTTGACTCAGTCAAGGATGGCCAAAGAATAATTATCAAATATTAAACTCACTAAAAGATAGAAGTCTTCAACAAGACCAAGTAAGTGTGTGTAACTACGTAGGTGACTCCTAATATGTAACTGGAATCTAGTGTTACTAGCAACTTGATTTCAGTTAATTGGCAGGAAGGAGAGTACAGGGGAGATCTTTGGGCTGAAGTGTTGTCCTTTGTACTTCTACTAACTTGAAGTCCTCAGGAAGACAGATCCTATAAGTTTGAACGAACCTTGCCAGAGCAATTTTGGCTTCCATCTAATAATTAAAATCATTTTGTAATTAACAGGAGAACAACACCAATGGAGTAGCCAGCTATGCTTATGTAATATTGTACATTACCATTGCAAAATGTCGTCCAATACAAGATCGATGACCCAGTCCAAATGGAAAGAACACAAATGAATTGGGTCTATATTATTCAGTAAACAATCATTTACTGTAGCTCTGACTCGGTGAGGAGTACAATTGCTAGGCTTAGATGCATGGTCATCAACTCACTTCTTATTTTCTGGGTCAAAGCGACTGGGGTCAAAAGTATCAGGATCACTGAAATGCTCTGGCATCCGACACATGGTACCTGTTATCAACTGAAAATAATAGTGAGTGATAATATTATGATAGTATTTCTATCAGTACACACCATACCAAAACTGTAGTTCCAGCAGGGACAGAGTTGCCACCTAAAGTGGATGTTGAGTGCAGACACTTGCTAATGCCAAAAACTGGTGGATAAAGACGGAGAGTTTCATTTAGAACCTGAAAGATAATGTAGTAATAACTTATTGGACTGCATGCTACTACTGTCAGAGCTGGTGGTCCTATTGAGAGGTTCATAGGAGTTATAGCTATACTCACTGTACCTGTTCAGTATATTGTAATTTTTCCAAGTCTTCTACAGTCACTGATCTCCTATCTCCAAGTACTTCATCAACTTCAGAGATTAACCTGTCAAATAATAGGATGAATTATCATTCTTTTAATAGCTATGATTATCATACCTTTCCATAATACCAGGATTTTCATGAAGAAGATAAATGGCAAATGATAGAAGATTAGAACTTGTTTCAGTCCCTGCAGTTGTGGAATGATAATCTGATAGCTAACAGGATTAGCTTGCTAGCATTTTAGTCACTCACCAGCAACAAAATAAGTACAAAAGTCATCAATAAGGATTTCAATATCTGACTCTCCTTTAGTGGCTGTGCAGAGAAGAAGTGTGTAACTATTATATTCTTCCCAAAATGCTTGATACTTCTCCATGCAGATAGCATGAGTCACTTACAAGCCACCTCTAGGATGTGTGTCAGGATATCGTTAGGAGGCTGCTCTCCACTTTCGATGGTCTTGATTCTCTTCATGATACAGTCCCTCCCTATCTTTCTCATGGCTCTCACTGACTCTTGGTAACCTCTAGCCTCAAACGGATGCAGGTACTATACCACATACAAACATCAATACATGTACTGAAGTGCAAACCCCCTGTACTGCAGTACACCACATGCAGAGAACAAATCTCTGATGTAATGATATGCATTTGCTACAAAGTTCTAACTATTTAAGATTGTCACGCACCTACCAGTGCTAGTGTCCATCTCAAGGGTTGGTCAGAGATCACACAAACTAGACTACTGCTGCCTATACTATTATTATAGTTGCCATGGTTATAGCTTATTAGATTCTTACAACATACCTGATTGAAGGGCGGGTAGAAACTACGAAATGACACATTAACACCCTTGAGAGCTTTATTGGTGATATACGAGAAGATGGTTTCTCCCTCATCAACTGGTGATGTTATACCCAATGACTTTGCATTCCACTGCTCAGAGAAATCAGTCCCAAATGCAGTCTGAGGGAATAAAAGTAACTGAGGTTCTCTCAATCATGATGCATAATAATAGATACATGAGATGATATTGTGATGGAAAAGATTCTACGATTCCATATGGTACAGTGGTTATCTAGCTAGAACACACCTAGCCTCGTATGAAAGAGCCTGGGTACACTAGAACGCACCTTACTGATAACATCCAAGGTTAGGCCAAACATCTTCTTCTTCATGGGCACTGTGGTTTTACCATCAGCTGAGGACTCCAGTTTCTTGAGAAAGTGGTCAACACAAGCATTGAAAGTTGCAACCAAAGTCTGCAAGTAGCTGGGGAAGAAAAATGGAAGTGACATGCAGTGAATGCATATCAAGTTGCTGATTTCTATAGTGCCAACCTTTTAGTGAAGGCAGGATCATACAGCTTTCTCCTTGGCTTCCATGAATCGTAGTCTTTCAAAGAAACTAACCCTTTACCTAAGAACCTACAATAACAGTAAATGGGTATTTATCAGTTAGAACCAGTAAGTATAATAGACACCTTTCTCCAAATACTGTGTGAACTACAGCAACAAATCTTGGCGATTTATTATTCTTTGTATTCATCACTACCTCCTGTATAAAATGAATAGAAATACTCACAGAAAATGCAATGTGTACTAATTTACTAGCTAGTTACCTTGACAACCTCAGGATCTAAAGCAATGATTTGAGGAACATGAAAGGAGAAAATCACAAAGGTAGTTGTCTTCACATCATCCATCCTATGAAGTAACAGTGCTAATGATCATTAAAGTGATGTTAATAATTATGATTTACTCACCAGTACTTCATTACTACAGACCCAGGAAGCTCTGCATTTCCACTTGTTTTGATTATATGTATCAGATCTGCTACGTGACCCATGTAAAAGCTGCAATAGAGTGTTTGCAATGCATCCTTTTACTGTGAACAGTGGCCATTTTGGTGCACTAACTTGATTGTGCTCAAACTTTGCCCAAATTTTTGTTCCTAGGTCCCCCAAAGGGGTACTGATTTATCTAAAGATTTACCAGTTTAAGGTGCTTCAAACTAATACCATAGTCTTAAAACTTGACTTCATTTCAGCAAAGGACACACATCAACTTCTATTATAGCTGACCCTTTACCAACCATGAGGGAAGGAACGGGTCTGGAGCTGGACGTGTACAATCTGCTAGATGATTAAATTGCGTATTCATTGCTTGAAGTAGCTCTGTATTTTAATGACTGCAAAAATGCATGTATGTGGGGTTAATGACTGCTACCATTTAACAACATAATAAGATGCACAAGTCCAACGTCTCCAGCTCCAGACCCTTTCTTCAGTAAAGGGTCAGCTATGCAAGAGTACTTCTATTCGGTGCTGGTGGTTAATGCAAGAAAGCTGTCAAACATACTAATGGGTGTGGTTAGTGGGTGTGGTTTTGGGTATGGCTTTTGAGTCTGTGTGTACTGAAATGGTCAATGTTGGCATGGTTTCACATAGCCTCATACAAAGGCTTCACAATACCTGGATCGTCGAGGAGAAGGGATGTGGGAGTACTTGTAGTGAATGTAGCTGATATAGATGGTGTAGAGTACAAAGAGAGTTGCCAACAGGACAAGGACACCTCCTCCCAGATAGCCAGTCCACATCAAGAAGGACATTATGATAGAATAGCTTGCTATTGTTTTTCCTATAGCTAATGTCGTAGCTCTTCTTCCTTAGCTCCGCCCCCGGGCCCGGCCCCCGGCCGGATCGATGACATGTCGTCATTTGTAACGCATGCGCACGCGACACAATTACGATTAATTAAATAATTAATTTGTATGCTTACTTTCATAGCATTCAATAGGAATTGTAAATATGGAATCAGGCGGGATAACTTCTTCATATACAGTGAATATCTTCCTCTCAACATCCCCAACATTGTCAATTCTGATGAGAAGATACGGCCTTTGTGCTTCAGCATCCTTGACAACTAGTTGAAGAGAACCATAGGGAGTGTGAAGCTTCCATGACTGGTATGTGTTGTTGCCTTCTGTGTACACCACAAACTGTGATTCTTCCAGCCAGTTCCAAGCACTGGGCATTTTTTGTCCTTCGGGTATTTGGGTTTCAGAACAGTTAGCAACTGAAAGATTCTCATTACTGCACACGATGATAGATGATAAGGTGAATTATAAATTTATGTATAATGAAACCTGCAGGGTCCACATTCAAGTCTTACCTAGCTATATATGTGGATTACAAACTTAACCTCACTAGTTGTATCTTCTGAAGAAGGGCAAGCTTAAGTTCTGGCAAAGATGACTGCTAGAGGACAACCTCTTTATAACTAAACATAAAATTGCTGGAATGGTCTCAATAGTGTCCTTTATTCCGAAGGTAAGAAGCAGGTTTCATTTTACTGAACTGATAATACCCAAGTAACCCAACATACTAGTTGATATGATATTCCACATGCTGGTTAAAGAATTGAATCTCTTCTCTGTTCACACTGTGTGTTTGATAATACAGTGATATGGTATGCAGAACAGATCCTTTCTCCATGTCTTGTGCCCATTGTCCTGCAATGCCATGTTGCATATATGAAAGCACTGATGTTACTGCAGCTATAGCTAGCTCACCACTGCCAGTAATGAACTGCCTCTGCCCTCTACGCTCAATTTTATACTGCATGAAAAAGAATTTGAAGAACTAGCTATCACGTTAGGTACCTATATAATCTTACACTGGATTCAAAAGTTTCAGCAAGCTGAGGTGGGGGAGGAGGTACCGGTGGAGGTTGTGCATGGCTTATAGCCATGACAACTGACATGAGAATGACAAGCTGCTTCGGCATCTTAATGTCTTGTTTTGTAGCTATTAGCTATACCTATGCCCTATGCAGACTCTTGCTCGTAGTCACTAGCTGACCAACCACTATTAGCTAATACTGAAGGTTGCAGTTAGATTATACATACACTTTAAGTGGGAGGTGTACACATGCATGACATGATCTATAATGAATAGCTATTATGGCTCTATATATGAATACACTCATGGAAGATGATACTTTTGATTATTATGTAATTGTATTATTATACGTAGGGAAACTTTGATACCAATTTTGAATGCCATGCACCTTCTCAGCGGATTTAGCTAATATGCCAAAAAATTAATATCTGACAACTAGCTATGTATAGTGGTTATCTAGCTCTCTAAATCATAATTCTCATTGTTCCAAGTCAATTTTTAAACGATGCACTTAAGAGGAATTCCGAATACAGGATCAGGAGGGGTGACTTCCTCATAGTCAATGAACTCCATCCTCTCCACATCCCCAGCATTATCAACTTTAATGAGGAGATGTGGCTTGGCATCTACAGCAATATCCTTGACAGCAAGCTGAAGAGATCCGAAGGAAGTATAATGCTTCCACGAAGGATATGAGCTGTTGCCTTTGGTATAAACTGTGTAATGCGATTCCTTCAGCCAGTCCCAAGTGCTGGGAATTTCTTGTCCTACAGGTATCTCAGTCTTGGTGCAATTAGCGACTGTACCATTTGGAGCACTGCATGTTATGTTAAATTGTTAGTGAAATGACTGAAATGTGTCTCCAGCTATAATTATCATGACATTGTATCTATAGCTATAGTTAGAAATATTTTCAGATGCATTCAGTAAGAATGCGACAATAGATTTTCACTGTACAATGATGAAACTGACTTGCTGACTGCAACCACCTATAGCTATGACTGTATGAGCCAGAAATAGGGAGTGGCCTCTTTAAGGAGGTTGAAATAGCTATAATTATGGCAGAGAGGTGTGGTCTGATTAGAAATAGGGAGTGCGGTTATCTGATTAGACAGGTTTCACTGTATTAACACTAACCTAACTGTATACAATGCATGGACCTATCAACATACTAGAATGCATGATATTCCTCGTGCTGTTTAAATACTTGGATCTCCAATCTATTCACACTGTGTGTTCTGTAATACAGTGATATGCCATTTAGAAAAAATCCCTTGTCCATATTCTTTGCCCATTGTCCTGCACATCATAATGAAAGCAATATACATACGTATACAGTGATCATAACTTCAGCCCAGTTGGTCAGAATAATTATACAGGACTGGTAGGTACACACATTTAGGTGCCACACATTATTTTTTCATCTCCCGTGGGTATTTTAATATCACTGATAGCTCCAAATGCAGTATAAATTCTGAATTTAAAAAAGGTATTGACTATCTTTAGTCTCAGTAGTGTACAGTGACCCAATATGGAATTGCCACGAAATGACACAATAATAACGAATAAATGGCATCATTTTTAAATGATGCAATAGAATATGGAATTGTCATGGAATATGATCCAACATACGTAGCTTGACGATGAGTAGCAGTGTGACCTACCATATAATATATGACCAGGCTGCCATACATTGAGTCATTAACTACCAAGTTATGGAGCCTGCCATGATATAGCTTGTTTTTAAACTCACTGCAGAACACACAATTATAGCTCACCACTGCCAGTAATGAACTGTTCTTGTCCTTGGCGTTGTATTGTGAACTGAAAATCAACAATTTTAGCTTTAAATTTAAATCATGTAGCTACAGCTGTAAAGCAAATCATAGCTAACTGATGTAGCCATACCTTGGTTTGAAAGGACTCAGCAAGCACAGGTGGAGGAACATACATTTGTGCATGGCTTATGACCATCACGACAGAAATGAAAATAAGAAGTTTCAGCATCTTTATAATCACACTAACTAACTGGTTTGCTTGCTGCGCTCTTTGTCAGTGAGAGGTGACCAGTATGAATTAAATATATAAGGCATGCATGTGTGGGTTATACTTGTTGATTGAATTGTTGCATCAGAATGATGCACATGTCCTGCATGTGCATCCTTTCCTCCATTGAGCATGCTCAGTTAGAGCAATTCATCCTATTAAGCAAACCAGTTTCTCAGGAAAATTAGCTAATGCATGCATGCCCTCAATAAGGTTATGACATGATTATGCATTGCAGCAACTGAAGTAGACATTGTCAGAACTATTATGAAGTCTGCTTATTATTCTCAGCTAACATGATAAAAATTCAATAACTATCTTAACTAAATAGTTATTTAATATATAATATAGTTAATTAACTATTTTATCACCCTGATGAAGGCTAGAGTATTCTGGTCGAAACGTTGGTGGTTTGTTTCATAAGCTAATTTTATGAGAACTAATTCTATTGAATTATTATGAAGTCATAATGATTTTGTAGTCAACTTTCAAACCAAGCAATAGGAGTGAAATTCACAAAAGAAATGTAATAACTAGCCACACTAGTTCTAACACACTAGCTATCTATTTCAGTTATAGCTATATTTAGAGCAATTCTTTCTATCAGCATTTAGTAGGAACTTCAAAGACAGCATCAGGAGGGTTGCCTCCCTCAAAGTCAATAAACTTCATTCTCTCTGTGTCCCCAGCATTATCAACTTTAATGAGGAGATATGGCTTTTTTGCTTCAGTATCCTTGACAACAAGTTGAAGAGATCCGAAGAAAGTATAGAGCTTCCACGAATCATAAGTACTGTTGCCTTCAGTGTAAATCACATAATGCGATTCTTCCAGCCAGTCCCAAGCTTCGGGAGGTTCTTGTCCTTTAGGTATGTCAGTCTTGGTGCAGCTTGTGACTGTACCATTTTCAGCACTGTGTGTTAAAAAACTACTGTTAAACTGTAACTGAGTATTATACCAGTACTCTACAATAGATGAAAATACTTTAAGGGAGCTGGAGCTGGAGGCTAGGGGCTAGGGGGTAAGTGGGGCTAGGGCTAGGGGGTAAGTGGGGCTAGGGCTAGGACAGGAAGAATAGATTTTACCACTAGTTCTATATAATGCCAACATACTAGAGTGCATTATATTCTACTTGTTGATTGAATATCTGGATTTCCCTTCTATGCATACTGTGTGTTTGGTAATGCAGTGATATGGCATGAAGAGCTATCCATTTATCCATGTTGGTTGCCCATTCTCCTATATAATTAATGAAAAGAAGAAGAAGAAGAAGAAGAAGAAGAAGAAGAAGAAGAAGAAGAAGAAGAAGAAGAAGAAGAGAAAAAGAAAACAAAGAAAAAGAATCATTGATGATACTATTATAACAAACAAGAGAGTTGGTGAAATGGACTTCACAGAGAAGAGATATATAATAAGTTGCGTAAAAATGTAGACATTATAGCAATGTATTTAGCTAGCCATATCAATCAGATCATCTAAATACTAAGGATATTCTTCTCCCTTCTCCCTCAAAAACATGCAGTAGCTATGCACATTATACAGGCTATATTGGCCATCTTGCATCACGCCATAATGATCTTATGTGCATTATCTAATATCTATAATATTGTCTATAGTATTGTCTATACTATTCATTCCATTATGGACTTGTACAATTATTATAGTATTATCACAGAATAATATGATGCAATAATTCAATGCATTGATATATGCAATGATGATCACTAATCATAGTATGGGAAGGGTGCTGAAACTGCCTTTTATTATGTCTTCGTTTTATTTTTGTTTTTGTTTTTTTTATTTGGGGCCCTGGTTGACATTAAGTATCTTGCACATGCACAGTTAATTGACCGTGAACTGTTAGCCACATGAATCGACACGATAATTGGAATTAGTTATAAACTACTGTCTATGGGGAAGAAAACTGGTAGCAATAATTAACTGACCACTTCCAGTAATCAACTGCTCTTGCTCTTTTCGCTCTAGTATGAACTGGAAGTCAAGAAATCACAGTAATCAAAGTATGCAGCTAGCTAGTAGCTATCTATTGGTATGAAAGGATTCAGCAAGTGTAGGTGGAGGAGCTTGCACATGGCTGATAACCATCACAACAGAAATGATAATGATAAGTTTCAGCATCTTTATTTCAGCTAGCTCTATATAGTTAGTTTGCTGGTTCAGTGCTGCACTCTTTGTTAGTGAAATGACAGATAATGAATAATGCTATCTGGTTGCATCAGAAATTCAGAATGCACATGGCCTGCACATATTCTGTTATTGAGGGAAGTGTTTCAATATTATTCGTTAATGACTTATATATAGAATATAACCATAACACACTAAAGTTCTTTCAGCTATAACACACTGCAGCTATGACACACTAGCTATTAAGTTCTTTCAGCTATAACACACTTCAGCTATGACACACTATTAAGCCCAGTTGGTCAGAATAATTATACAGGACTGGTAGGTACACACATTTAGGTGCCACACATTATTTTTTCATCTCCCGTGGGTATTTTAATATCACTGATAGCTCCAAATGCAGTATAAATTCTGAATTTAAAAAGGTATTGACTATCTTTAGTCTCAGTAGTGTACAGTGACCCAATATGGAATTGCCACGAAATGACACAATAATAACGAATAAATGGCATCATTTTTAAATGATGCAATAGAATATGAATTGCCATGGAATATGATCCAACATACGTAGCTTGACGATGAGTAGCAGTGTGACCTATATAATGTATGACCAGGCTGCCATACATTGAGTCATTAACTACCAAGTTATGGAGCCTGCCATGATATAGCTTGTTTTTAAACTCACTGCAGAACACACAATTATAGCTCACCACTGCCAGTAATGAACTGTTCTTGTCCTTGGCGTTGTATTGTGAACTGAAAATCAACAATTTTAGCTTTAAATTTAAATCATGTACAGCTGTAAAGCAAATCATAGCTAACTGATGTAGCCATACCTTGGTTTGAAAGGACTCAGCAAGCACAGGTGGAAGAACATACATTTGTGCATGGCTTATGACCATCACGACAGAAATGAAAATAAGAAGTTTCAGCATCTTTATAATCACACTAACTAACTGGCTTGCTTGCTGCGCTCTTTGTCAGTGAGAGGTGACCAGTATGAATTAAATATATAAGGCATGCATGTGTGGGTTATACTTGTTGATTGAATTGTTGCATCAGAATGATGCACATGTCCTGCATGTGCATCCTTTCCTCCATTGAGCATGCTCAGTTAGAGCAATTCATCCTATTAAGCAAACCAGTTTCTCAGGAAAATTAGCTAATGCATGCATGCATGCCCTCAATAAGGTTATGACATGATTATGCATTGCAGCAACTGAAGTAGACATTGTCAGAACTATTATGAAGTCATAATGATTTTGTAGTCAACTTTCAAACCAAGCAATGGGAGTGAAATTCACAAAAGAAATATAATAACTAGCCACACTAGTTCTAACACACTAGCTATCTATTTCAGTTATAGCTATATTTAGAGCAATTCTTTCTATCAGCATTTAGTAGGAACTTCAAAGACAGCATCAGGAGGGTTGCCTCCCTCAAAGTCAATAAACTTCATTCTCTCTGTGTCCCCAGCATTATCAACTTTAATGAGGAGATATGGCTTGTTTGCTTCAACATCCTTGACAACAAGTTGAAGAGATCCGAAGAAAGTATAGAGCTTCCACGAGTCATAAGTACTGTTGCCTTCAGTGTAAATCACATAATGCGATTCTTCCAGCCAGTCCCAAGCTTCGGGAGGTTCTTGTCCTTTAGGTATGTCAGTCTTGGTGCAGCTTGTGACTGTACCATTTTCAGCACTGTGTGTTAAGAAACTACTGTTAAACTGTAACTGAGTATTATACCAGTACTCTACAATAGATGAAAACACTTTAAGGGAGCTGGAGCTGGAGGCTAGGGGCTAGGGGGTAAGTGGGGCTAGGGCTAGGGCTAGGGCTAGGGCTAGGACAGGAAGAATAGATTTACCACTAGTTCTATATAATGCCAACATACTAGAGTGCATTATATTCTACTTGTTGATTGAATATCTGGATTTCCCTTCTATGCATACTGTGTGTTTGGTAATGCAGTGATATGGCATGAAGAGCTATCCATTTATCCATGTTGGTTGCCCATTCTCCTATATAATTAATGAAAAGAAGAAGAAGAAGAAGAAGAAGAAGAAGAAGAAGAGAAAAAGAAAACAAAGAAAAAGAATCATTGATGATACTATTATAACAAACAAGAGAGTTGGTGAAATGGACTTCACAGAGAAGAGATATATAATAAGTTGCGTAAAAATGTAGACATTATAGCAATGTATTTAGCTAGCTATATCAATCAGATCATCTAAATACTAAGGATATTCTTCTCCCTTCTCCCTCAAAAACATGCAGTAGCTATGCACATTACAGGCTATCATTGGCCATCTTGCATCACGCCATAATGATCTTATGTGCATTATCTAATATCTATAATAATATTGTCTATAGTATTGTCTATACTATTCATTCCATTATGGACTTGTACAATTATTATAGTATTATCACAGAATAATATGATGCAATAATTCAATGCATTGCTACATGCAATGATGATCACTAATCATAGTATGGGAAGGGTGCTGAAATTTTTAGCTGCCTTTTATTATGTCTTCGTTTTATTTTTGTTTTTGTTTTTTTTATTTGGGGCCCTGATTGACATTAAGTATCTTGCACATGCACAGTTAATTGACCGTGAACTGTTAGCCACATGAATCGACACGATAATTGGAATTAGTTATAAACTACTGTCTATGGGGAAGAAAACTGGTAGCAATAATTAACTGACCACTTCCAGTAATCAACTGCTCTTGCTCTTTTCGCTCTAGTATGAACTGGAAGTCAAGAAATCACAGTAATCAAAGTATGCAGCTAGCTAGTAGCTATCTATTGGTATGAAAGGATTCAGCAAGTGTAGGTGGAGGAGCTTGCACATGGCTGATAACCATCACAACAGAAATGATAATGATAAGTTTCAGCATCTTTATTTCAGCTAGCTCTATATAGTTAGTTTGCTGGTTCAGTGCTGCACTCTTTGTTAGTGAAATGACAGATAATGAATAATGCTATCTGGTTGCATCAGAAATTCAGAAATGCACATGGCCTGCACATATTCTGTTATTGAGGGAAGTGTTTCAATATTATTCGTTAATGACTTATATATAGAATATAACCATAACACACTAAAGTTCTTTCAGCTATAACACACTGCAGCTATGACACACTAGCTATTAAGTTCTTTCAGCTATAACACACTTCAGCTATGACACACTATTAAGCCCAGTTGGTCAGAATAATTATACAGGACTGGTAGGTACACACATTTAGGTGCCACACATTATTTTTTCATCTCCCGTGGGTATTTTAATATCACTGATAGCTCCAAATGCAGTATAAATTCTGAATTTAAAAAGGTATTGACTATCTTTAGTCTCAGTAGTGTACAGTGACCCAATATGGAATTGCCACGAAATGACACAATAATAACGAATAAATGGCATCATTTTTAAATGATGCAATAGAATATGAATTGCCATGGAATATGATCCAACATACGTAGCTTGACGATGAGTAGCAGTGTGACCTATATAATGTATGACCAGGCTGCCATACATTGAGTCATTAACTACCAAGTTATGGAGCCTGCCATGATATAGCTTGTTTTTAAACTCACTGCAGAACACACAATTATAGCTCACCACTGCCAGTAATGAACTGTTCTTGTCCTTGGCGTTGTATTGTGAACTGAAAATCAACAATTTTAGCTTTAAATTTAAATCATGTACAGCTGTAAAGCAAATCATAGCTAACTGATGTAGCCATACCTTGGTTTGAAAGGACTCAGCAAGCACAGGTGGAGAAACATACATTTGCGCATGGCTTATGACCATCACGACAGAAATGAAAATAAGAAGTTTCAGCATCTTTATAAGGCCACTATTAATAGAATGATTGTTTCCTGTCCACCGCCCGCGTATTGAAAATGTCACCGCATCAAAAATTATTACTGCCTAGCGCCTGCCATTGCTCATGCGCGCAGTAGAGCGCGCACATTTGGCTTCACATGCAGCTCTTTTTGGGAAAGCCCGTGGTGAATGACTAGGGTAAAACGGGGTAATTCCGGTCACTCTTTATGACTGCTATGTTCAGTCCCTCGAAACGCAGAGGTTAAGCAAGGATGAGCTTCGAAATTTTTTTCCCAGACAGCACCACATTAGTACAGTTTATGCTCCAAAAAGATAGAGTGCAGGTTGAAATAATGTAGAATTAAAAATAATTTAAAGTGTGCAGCTAATAAATTGATAAAATCAAATTCATGGGGTAATTCCAGTCGGCTCATCTATTTTGCAGTTAAAGCTGCATAAAAGATTTATGAAGTTGTATTATAATTATTTGCACCTGTTTAGATGCAACATGGACCTAGAGACAGTTGTAACTAAGTTCTATCAACCATTTGCAGTGATTTAGATTGAAAAAGATGATGAATTCAATAATAATGTCTGGATACTGTAATAGCATGGTCAATTCCTCTCCTCCTTGCCCAGAACCTTGAGGGTTACTTCTCTGGCAGTTCCAGATAAAGGTTAAAACTTAATACTTACAAAATGTTTTTTTCACACACAATCGGTAAGGGGTCTGGCTCGAGAATAGTCTAGATACTAGGTCCTGTAAGCTGTAAACCAGTGGCGATATTTCCTCTGTGTCTGATCTTTAGCTGCAAACTAAAGTGTAGTTACTTTCAGTATAAATGTAGTTAATAGTCTCACAGTTATGAGCTGCCTGCTTACCTTATCTAGTAGTTATATACAAAATTCTGAAGTTTTGACTAACAGGCCTACCGTGATCATGTCAAACGTGACAGAATAACAAGTGCTCCTCTGCCAACAGGAAACAAGGTATATGCTAATCATTCTACCCAAATGTAGTCAAGTGAACTAGCTACCTGTAGCAGGAAAAAAATTGATTTGGTGCAAAAACTCTGTAGATACTGACATTCTTTCTCCGCGTGACCGGAATTGCACCGCGACCGGAATTACCCCGCTTTACAGTGAATTGCAATAGCGTTGAGAAATTCCGTCAAGCGTGACGACCTCTTACAGTCAATTGCAGCTCCGTTCGAATTTCCGTCGGAAGCGTATAGTTTGTGCGTGCCATACAAATTTAGGCCTATCAACACTTCTATTTATGGCACGCACAAACCATATGCTTCATACGGAATGTCTGCAATTGACTGTAAGAGGTCGTCACGCTTGACGGAATTTCTCAACGCTACTGTTGATTTCACTTCCCTTCGAATTTCCGTGAATATATCCTTGGGGCGTGGCAGGTGCTAGAGTGAAGCTATCTCTACGCTCTTAGCAGCAACTTGAAACTCTTATTCTGAGCTAGCTCTTGTGCAAAGAGCGTGGAGATAGCGCCTCTCTATCACGAGCCACGCCCCACGGATATATTCACGGAAGTTCGAAGGGAAGTGAAATCAACAGTATTGCAATTCACTGTACCCTAGTCTCGTGGGCCGCGAGACTAGTGAATGATGAAGACAGGACCCTTTAGACAAACAACGAAGCAGTAATAGAATAATTATAATAACCGCCCGCCCGCAGCACTTGTGGATATTTTCTTGGACAGGAAACTAGGATTCTATAAATAGTGGCCTAATCACACTAACTAACTGGCTTGCTTGCTGCGCTCTTTGTCAGTGAGAGGTGACCAGTATGAATTAAATATATAAGGCATGCATGTGTGGGTTATACTTGTTGATTGAATTGTTGCATCAGAATGATGCACATGTCCTGCATGTGCATCCTTTCCTCCATTGAGCATGCTCAGTTAGAGCAATTCATAGGATTCCCCTTTGCTGGACTCATGGCTACCATCTTCACAGATATCACTACTGGAGACAAGCCTGATATTGGCTAGCTTCTCGCGCACTGGAGTCTCAAATGCAGAATCAGTCTCTGCTTCTGATAGCTCTCCATGTAATTGGGCTACCTCACTGAGCATGCCCAGTGAGCTCTCCCCAAATAGCTCCTCCCTTTCTTCACTGCTAGGGCTGGGACGATGTCTAATGGCCATGAGGACCTCGGTATTGAAGGGGGAGATGAGGCTTGTGTTCAGGTTGTGAGATGAAGAATGAGGAGGCTTGTGGGGAGTCACCATACATGGTCCATGACAGCTATTCATGGACCATGTATGTTCACATATCAACTTGCCAATGTTCGCTCCATTGGCAAGGCCATCGCAGACAGAGTGGGTACTACAGATTCCTCCAACTCTTCCAAGCACCTCTTTGGTCGACTAGCCATCGCCCTGTGGCGTGGCAATGCCTGTTTATGGCTACATCGCCTCCCAACTCTCCCCCCCTCTCTAGACGGAGTGCCATGACTTGGACTTGTTTGTCTGTGTATAATCGAATTCCATTATTAAAAAAAAAAGATGATAAAAAAAATATATATATATATATATATAATATATATATATATATATATATATATATATATATATATATATATATATATATATATATAAAGCAATTCATCCTATTAGCTAAGCAAACCAGTTTCTCAGGAAAATTAGCTAATGCATGCATGCATGCCCTCAATAAGGTTATGACATGATTATGCATTGCAGCAACTGAAGTAGACATTGTCAGAACTATTATGAAGTCATAATGATTCTGTAGTCAGCTTTCAAACCAAGCAATAGGAGTGAAATTCATAAAAGAAATGTAATAACTAGCCACACTAGTTCTAACACACTAGCTATCTATTTCAGTTATAGCTATATTTAGAGCAATTCTTTCTATCAGCATTTAGTAGGAACTTCAAAGACAGCATCAGGAGGGTTGCCTCCCTCAAAGTCAATAAACTTCATTCTCTCTGTGTCCCCAGCATTATCAACTTTAATGAGGAGATATGGCTTGTTTGCTTCAACATCCTTGACAACAAGTTGAAGAGATCCGAAGAAAGTATAGAGCTTCCACGAGTCATAAGTACTGTTGCCTTCAGTGTAAATCACATAATGCGATTCTTCCAGCCAGTCCCAAGCTTCGGGAGGTTCTTGTCCTTTAGGTATGTCAGTCTTGGTGCAGCTTGTGACTGTACCATTTTCAGCACTGTGTGTTAAGAAACTACTGTTAAACTGTAACTGAGTATTATACCAGTACTCTACAATAGATGAAAATACTTTAAGGGAGCTGGAACTGGAGGCTAGGGGCTAGGGGGTAAGTGGGGCTAGGGCTAGGGGGTAAGTGGGGCTAGGGCTAGGGCTAGGGCTAGGGCTAGGACAGGAAGAATAGATTTTACCACTAGTTCTATATAATGCCAACATACTAGAGTGCATTATATTCTACTTGTTGATTGAATATCTGGATTTCCCTTCTATGCATACTGTGTGTTTGGTAATGCAGTGATATGGCATGAAGAGCTATCCATTTATCCATGTTGGTTGCCCATTCTCCTATATAATTAATGAAAAGAAGAAGAAGAAGAAGAAGAAGAAGAAGAAGAAGAAGAAGAAGAAGAAGAGAAAAAGAAAACAAAGAAAAAGAATCATTGATGATACTATTATAACAAACAAGAGAGTTGGTGAAATGGACTTCACAGAGAAGAGATATAGAGTAGCGATGGGAGTTTACGGACAGCGGTAGTTTACGGACACTTTAGACTTTGACCCATGGTAAAATTGGTACCAATTAGGCGGGAGATTTCAAATTTTGCTGACAGTAGTGATTTTTTAAGAGTAAGAATCTACAGCTAATTCAGTAAATTTGCGTAGTTTTTCCTGCTCAATTTTTGCTTTGAATGATCATAGTTAGTATCTCGGTCAAATAATGAGGCATGGAAAAAATGACTGTAAGAAAAACCAACTTTATAACTGCACATAGTAAACAAAAACTACATGTAAACACAAAATATTATATATCAATAAAGAGCAAATTTATTGCTCTTTCCAAATGTACCCTTCATAAAATAACATGACTGACACAGTATCAGCAATTTTGGCATAAATAGATTCTTATTGTGGAGGCAGTTACTGGACAGTGAATAATAATGGGTAATGATCTTTATAATAGGCCATGGGAACAGCAAGGAAGCGGAGAAATTGGAAATCCGAAGATGTGGAGAGAGCTGCAGAGGAAGTTAGAGAGGGGAAGGTGTCTGTCAGAGAAGCAGCAGCAAAATATTGTATACCAAAGAGCATGGTACATGATCACTCCAGCTTGAAGGTTAAGCAAGTTTCAAGTCCTGGACCATCTCCTGTGTTAATGATAGAAGAAGAAACTGAATCATGTTATCTTCTATTATCATTATCATTATCATTTCTTACAATAATAAGCACATGTGCAGCCATTTTACCTTCATTTTAAGAGCTGTCCGCCAACTGCCTCTATTGTCCGTTAACTGCCTCCAGTAGGCGCCTACTCTAAATCTCTCCCAGAAATCAGCATAATAGGACTTGCTTAGCTTCCTGCCTGGATAGAGCGAGGTAGGCCCATAGCTATCCAAAGCCCCCCTGCAATCTTCCTTGCACTCGCTAACCAGCCGGGAAAAACCACAACTTTGTTAACTGTCCGTTTACTACCTCCGTTACTCTATAATAAGTTGCGTAAAAATGTAGACATTATAGCAATGTATTTAGCTAGCTATATCAATCAGATCATCTAAATACTAAGGATATTCTTCTCCCTTCTCCCTCAAAAACATGCAGTAGCTATGCACATTACAGGCTATCATTGGCCATCTTGCATCACGCCATAATGATCTTATGTGCATTATCTAATATCTATAATATTGTCTATAGTATTGTCTATACTATTCATTCCATTATGGACTTGTACAATTATTATAGTATTATCACAGAATAATATGATGCAATAATTCAACGCATTGCTATATTCAATGATGATCACTAATCATAGTATGGGAAGGGTGCTGAAATTTTTAGCTGCCTTTTATTATGTCTTCGTTTTGTTTTTGTTTTTGTTTTTTTTATTTGGGGCCCTGATTGACATTAAGTATCTTGCACATGCACAGTTAATTGACCGTGAACTGTTAGCCACATGAATCGACACGATAATTGGAATTAGTTATAAACTACTGTCTATGGGGAAGAAAACTGGTAGCAATAATTAACTGACCACTTCCAGTAATCAACTGCTCTTGCTCTTTTCGCTCTAGTATGAACTGGAAGTCAAGAAATCACAGTAATCAAAGTATGCAGCTAGCTAGTAGCTATCTATTGGTATGAAAGGATTCAGCAAGTGTAGGTGGAGGAGCTTGCACATGGCTGATAACCATCACAACAGAAATGATAATGATAAGTTTCAGCATCTTTATTTCAGCTAGCTCTATATAGTTAGTTTGCTGGTTCAGTGCTGCACTCTTTGTTAGTGAAATGACAGATAATGAATAATGCTATCTGGTTGCATCAGAAATTCAGAATGCACATGGCCTGCACATATTCTGTTATTGAGGGAAGTGTTTCAATATTATTCGTTAATGATAGAATATAACCATACTGCTAGCTGGCTAACTATAACACACTAAAGTTCTTTCAGCTATAACACACTGCAGCTATGACACACTAGCTATTAAGTTCTTTCAGCTATAACACACTTCAGCTATAACACACTAAAGTTCTTTCAGCTATAACACACTGCAGCTATGACACACTATTTTAAGTTCTTTCAGCTATAACACACTTCAGCTATAACACACTAAAGTTCTTTCAGCTATAATACACTAAATTTAGCTAGGTAATTAGCTGAATCAAATTTCAATGTAATTCTTTAGGTGAATCAAAGCATTTAGCAGGAATTCCAAAGGCAGTATCAGGAGGGGTGCCTCCCTCATACTCGATAAACTCCATTTTCTCCTTCTCCCCAATATTGTCAACTTTAATGAGGAGATATGGCTTTTTTGCTTCAGTATCCTTGACAACAAGTTGGAGAGATCTGAAGGAAGTATAGAGCTTCCACGAGTCGTAAGTATTGTTGCCTTCGGTGTAAATCATAAAGTGTGATTCCTTCAGCCAGTCCCAAGTACTAGGAATTTCTTGTCCTACAGGTATCTCAGTTTTGGTGCAATTTGTGACTCCACATGTACTGTTTGCAGCACTGTATATGTAAAGTAACTGTAAAACAGCAGGCCAAAATAATAGGCTTCCCCCTATCCATATCATATACTATGCTACACTACTGCCAACATACTAGAGTGCATGATACTCCACACGTTGTTCAAATATTTGGATCACCATTGTATGCACACTGTGTGTTCCATAATGCAGTGATATATCATTTTGAACAAGTCCTTTATCCATATCCTTTGCCCATTGTCCTGTATGGAGGCAATTAATGGTCATTTCATTTTAATGTAGTTAACTCACCACTTCCATTAACAAGCTGCACCTTCCCTCTACGCTCTAGTGTATACTGGAAGTCAAGAAGAATTTGAACTATCAAAAAATCATACATTAGTAGATGATTAGAAGTACCTTAGTTTGAAAGGATTCAGTAAGTGGAGGTGGAGGAGGAAATGGAGGTTGTGCATGGCTCAAAACCATCACAATAGAAGTTAAAATAACAAAAGTCAACATCTTTTGATTCACACAGTAGCCGCTTGCTGCACTCTTCGTCTCTTTGTTAGTGTGAGAGTTGAATAAGTGAGGCATGGCTATAAGTAATAGTTGCTGGCTATCTGATTGCATCATAATAATATGCATGGCCTGAGCACGCGCATGTCTATTGAGCATGCTCAGTTAACTCTAGTTCTGCGCATGGCATGACGTTGTATATTCAATATCCTCTTTATACTTCCTCTTCCTCTTTAATATAAGAGGCTGCGGTAAGCAACGCGCGCGAGGCAAGAACTTGAAGAAGCTGGTCTAGTCCTTTGTTCTGGTGCGTTAAAGTGAGTGACTTTAATATAGGCGCGTAGCTACAAAACTTTAAATTCTAGTTTGGTAGGTGAGTGACACAGAACTTCTCTTGCTAGCTAGCTAGTATTAACCGTATGGCTGACTATGAAGCAAATAAAAATCTCCTTTTCTCAAGGTGTAGCTGCAATCCATCCACTATGGCCAAAGTCATGAAGCGAGTGGTCGAAGTTTTCCCTCCCAACGATCGGGAACTTGCTCTCAGAGCACAGTAAGTGGTCATCATCATCATATGATTGGGGAGAGGGAGGGAGGAGGCCCAAGGATGTGAGGGGATTGAGTATGACATGTCCATTTGGGTCTAAAACTCATTTTCTCTCTGCACTCAGCCTGCTTAAAGTGTGTATCCAGCGAGCAATCAACAGTGATCAATTATTAAGTGGCCTGATGTCAATTTGACATGATACTGAAACGTTTACTTTTGTGATGGGTAGGGTACACTAAACCATATGCAGTTATTGAGAGTCAATCAACTATGCAGGTATAATAATTATAGAAAATAGTTATCTGTTGGTTATTACCTTGACATGTCTATTGAAAGGTGAGAACTCCTGCAACCTGATGAGTTTCGTGCGAATTGGTGATGATTAGTACAATGTGTGATGTTTTAGTAATACACTTGCCACCATTGAAAGAATAGCTGCTGATATCTGATTAACGTTTATCTGTGTATGCTTTCTTGAGCATCATGTCTCACTGGTGTTTACACACAGAGATTGTACTTCAACATTTTGTGCTCAGACATGGAATGAAGCCGGAATAAAGTGAAGTGGGCAAAGCCAAAAAAGTTGTCCTTCAAAGCACATTACATAGAGCAAATCACGCGAACATTATACAGACCACATCACAAAAAAGCACGCATGTCATATGAGGTCAGGGCATGAGAAATAGTCACTCAGACTACATCATATGAGGTCTACTAAAAGGCATGAGCAGTAGTCATTCAAATACTCTATTACAAGGCATGATGAAATAGTTGGAAGTCAGCCAGAGGACATAAGACTGCATAGCTCTCACAGCTATGAGGAAGCTAGTCGCCATTAGATCCCGTTATGAGGGAGCTAGTTGCCAATGAGGTTAGATCCTGTTGTTCAAGGTATCTAGTTCCGTTCCCTAGCAACACAAGGGTGCACTTTTTAAATAGTAGTTCTGTAATAACTCATTGGATGACTTAGTGCATAAAGAAGACCCCATACAGTGTAATAAAACATTCCCTCTCAATTTTTAGGATAAAGACTGGATGGTCGACTATTTCTGGTCGTAAAACTCAACGTGCAGGTATAACTAGTAGTGAGTTGAAGCAAATCCAACAGGTACTGGAAAAAGCACAAGCTATGGAGCACATGGAAGAAATAAGAATCGGGTAAGTGTGTGTGTGACTCACAAAACATGACATAAAGCAAACCTTCAGAAGTGTAATTTGACAATTATTTCTGACTAATGATGTAGCGTGGGTACCGAAAAAGTTTCTTTTCAGGACACAAACCCTACACCTTTCTCAGAATGCAAACAGAATTCCTAGGAATTTTCTTGGAATTCTAATCCTATAATAATATGAGAGATGGTGATTAACACTCCTGGGTATTGGGATGAATATTATTTGAACTGCACATAGCTTGATGTACTGTACATGTGTGGCTGATGTGATGATGGTGTGTGTATCCAATGGTTATTATAATATCTACATTACACCCTATAATGATAGTTTGAATGGCCTGGAGATTAGTACTCATAGTTCGATTGCAGTGTCCAGAATTGAGTGTGAAGGGTCCCACGATGTATAATTTATCATTTCCGTCACAACTTACTGCTTGGGTCAATAATCTAGTGCAGTGCTAGAGTCACCTCATTATGAATAGTGATGAAGTCCAGAGTTTTCAGGAGTCATTCACATGTATGTAGTGTTAGAGGAAAGCCATCTGAAACAGAAAACCTCTGAAGAAACCTCAGTTTACATGAATAAAGGACAGTTTATATGAATAAGGAGGTTTATATGAATAAGGATGGTTTACATGAACAAAATGGGACAGCCATTGTTTTTAAGTAGATAATCCTCTAAAGGCATACTTGATTGTGTGGGTCCTGATAATTATTATGCTTGTCCATCATTCTGGTTTCTTTTGCTGTAAATGCCACTGACTGTTTATATTATAAGTTAGTTTCTACTCTACACGAACTTGTTTTCTGATATTTCATATGGAAACAAATCTCTTACTACAGATTGCAGATCCTGAAACATAAACAGATGATCCAGATGTGTCGTGGAGATGGAATCACCACTTGCCGGATATGTAATCGTGATTTTACTCAACAAAGAACAAGCAAACCCGAGCCCATTCAGTACTGCAGTGACTGCCAAAAGGTAGAGTGCTATTACTCTAAATCTGGAGAGGCTTATTTATAAAATTATCTCAGGTTGTATGCATTCGATGCAAGACCCCGTACAAGTGTTTGAATGGGGAGAGTATAAATCTCTGTAACATATGTTATGAAGAAAGAGAAGTAAGTCATAAAACATGTAGCAAGACATGAACATTGGGAAATGTCATGGCATGTAAAATTACAAATAAGGAGAGAAAGAAAAAAAAAAGAAAGGTACTCCCCGACCGGGAATCGAACCCGGGTCATCTGCGTGACAAGCAGAGATACTGACCACTATACTATCGAGGACCACAGTTATGACGAAGCTGCCCACATTAGTGATTTGGTTTCATAATGATTATTAATTATTTACTTGTGCAGCTGTGGAAAAGGAGTGGTTCGTGGCTGAACAATTCTCTACCCAGCATTTCAATACCTGCAGAGGAGCTAGAGGAAATTCTCCAACAGCAGCAACAGGTAATTCCAGTTTCCGCTACAAGTATTGCAGGAATTTGAGTGTGCCATAAAAACCATCTTGAGTGGCCTTATGTGAATACCCCCCCCTTTTCCTGATATATGATGGTATCAGCTTCCCATTTTTGTAATTTTTCTCGTTTTAATGAAATTCATGAGTTATCTGCTTATATTAACTTCAATTAGAAAATGGTATGCTTTGATCTTTAGTCCTTAATCAGGTCTCAGTCTCATGAAGCCACCTGTTCTAGTAATGTGGCTAGGTCTCTTACCTTTTAAGACAAGTAAGGCACCTACCCACAGACTATCACAGCACAGGCAATAAGAGCCTATTTCATGGAGAATAAGACACCACCTCCTTATAGAAAACATTGAATTTCACCGTTTTTCTAAATAAGTAAGACACTCTTAATGGGGTTCTTCATGGAATTAAAGTCCTCGGGATGATGTAAATAATCACCTCGGCTTTCCATGAAGAACCCCATTGAGAGTGTCTTACTCTTGTTAGTTTAGCAGCATCTTATGTCATTAATTTTGAGAAAACCATTACTTTACCTTCTCATTTCTGGGAAAATTAACAATGAATTATAGCAAATTCCTTTTTACAGAACAATAGCAGGAAACCCAACATTGGCCGGCAAAGTAAGTGTCAATTCACCATAATTATGAATTATGATGACTGCTAACTTGATTTCTTGGTAGTGATACCCATGATAATTGGTGTAAATTAGTGTGAAGGATTCGTGGGAATTTGCCTCATTAGTTAGTAGAAGCCTCATTGTCCTGGGAGAAAACTTTCTTTCTAGTTAAACTCACTGAACCCTAAAAAGTGTCATAATGTCCTAGTTCTACCATTCCACTGTTGTTGTGCATGTGCTTAATAAACAATTTTGTTTCTATGGTTATTAACATACTAGGTCTACCAAAACAGGACAGTCATGGCTTTGTGAATCCCTATCAGTTGGAGGCAGAAGAGTCTGATGATGATGACGACGACAGTGTCCTTTCTGGATCTCAATCACGTCTGAACTTCACCTCGTCTCCCGATTCCAGGAAATTAGACACTTCAAGCCCCAGTTTCTTGACTGGAACTTCCCAAGCGAGAGCCTCACCCATACCTTTCGAGTCAAACACGCTACCCAAAATGTCGTCAAGCGCCAAGGGTTATGAAGATCACAGATCGAGAATGCAGACAGATAGTGAGTCCTCAAAACTACCAATTTCTAGAAAGACGGGCTTCAGTCGCAGGAAAGCTATGGCTGGAAATGACAGAGAACGACTTCAACACTCCAGAAATAGAGCCCGCTCGCGTTCTGCTTCACGTGAAGCCTCTGCTACTCCAAACATCTCTCCCCACAGCTCCCCAATTCACAAACAGGAACCCAAAGTCGAATCCAGCAACCAGCACCCCAAGAATGGGGCAGTTCCTGCTATTAAGATCCGTAAGCCAAGTGTAATGACTAGCCCTAAATCCTCACGGAAAACAACACCGAGTCCTGAGGATTACGAATCTGACCAATCAGATAAGGCTTATGTCATTCGGCAGGTCAGAAAACCCTCAACAGATTCTGAGATCATGTACGTTGGAGCTGGACTCATTCAGGAAACAGTTTTAGGTGAGGAAGGACCGGAGAATGGGAGTCCATCACATAACAACCTTTTAGGTAGTCCAGAGCATGCTGCGCAAAAGCAAAAACCTTCACCTCATCCTCGTGGAATCCAACAGTCTGAAGAACTTGACGATTTTAAAAAGGTTCAGAGTTCACCATCTCCCAAGGATGGATTCAGAAAGGTCATTGACCAGCCTCGACCTACCACTTTGGACGAATTCAAGAAAGTGGGGTCGAACCCTCCAACAAAGTCTCCCCCTCAACTTGAAAAGGATCTTAAAAAAGTAGGGACGAGCCCAGTGAAATCACCCCTTCAACTTGATGATGAATTCAGGAAAGTAGGAGCGAGCCCAACAAAATCACCTCCTCAATTTGAAGATGAGTTCAAAAAAGTAGGGACAAGCCCAGTGAAATCACCCCCTCAACTTGAAGACGGGTTCAAGAAAGTAGGACCGAGCCCAACAAAACCACCCCCTCAACTTCAAGATGAGTTCAAGAAAGTAAGGACAAGCCCAACAAAATCGGCCCCTCGAGTTGAAGATGAGTTAGGAACAAGCCCAACAAAACCGGCCCCTCAAGTCGAAGACGAGTTCAAGAAAGTAGGAGCAAGCCCAACAAAACCACCCCCTCAATTTCAAGATGAGTTCAAGAAAGTAAGGACAAGCCCAACAAAACCGGCCCCTCGAGTTGAAGACGAGTTCAAGAAAGTAGGGACAACGTCTAATTTTAATGAAATGGTATCTCCCAGGCCAAAACCAGTACCGGCTAAGAGAAGGGGTTTCCCTGTTCCAGCTCAGGAAAAACAAACACCACCAGAGGCCTCAGAGCTAAAATTCCATCCAGACAAATCAATGCTTGGTGAGATTGGGAAGCAAGGCAGTGCTACCTCAGCTGCTAGCTCAGTAATGTCAGAACACAGTACAACCTTTGATGACAGTTTTGTCACAGGTGGTGTGACATCTTCGACGAGTTTTGACTCACTGGACTCGGTCGAAACCCATAATAAGAGTGAAGACAAAGAATCCACGACACCTGAAGTACCTCCTGTTACTTTGGATCATCATCCACGCCAGATCAGTCGCAAAAATGCCACAAGAGTTTCTCGCCACAGTAAGCGTCCCCCTCCACATCCCAGCACCACAAAGGAAGAAGAAGGGAAAGCTGAGGATGATCTTGGAGAACGATTTCGAACTCGTTCTGGAGTCGTGAAGAGGACAGGGAGGGTACAAAGGGGACCACGAAGTGGATCTGGTGGTGACGATAACCCTTTATCAACTGTATCAGAGGGTAAGTCCACCACTATCACTGAAGAAAAGGAAGAGATATTACCATCACAGCGTCTTCGATCACGGGTCTCTTCAAGCACTGCTCGAGATCGAGCTTTGGCTAGAGTAGCCAGGATGAAGGAGGGCTCCAACAATGACAGCACCCCAGCCAGGCAGGCAAACTTGAAAGCTGATGGTGAGAATTGAAACTATTAAAACTGAAATCTGAAATTCAAAAAAAAGAGTTGTTTTTAGTTCATGTAGCTAGGTTTGTACCAGAAGTCAAGAACGTTTTTTGTATGATCAATAAACAGCTGTACTGTGCAATCCAACTAAGGGGGTGTGGTTTAGAGAAATGTCGCTATATCGGGCTTGGAACTTGAAGCAGCTTTAGTTTAGTTATTGGTCTAAACTTATTTTGAGCTTTTCATTAACTTTCCATCGCCCAATACTACTATGAAATGAGATTAGCTAGCTTGGCTATTCTGTTTAATATTATGCCTGCAGGGTCGTTTGGATCTATCAAGCTGACGCTACTTTTCAATGAAAGCAGTTCTGAGCTCAAAGTTACGATCCACGGGTGCAATGTAAGTGTTCCACGGGTTGGCATGAACCAGTACGTTGTGTAGCCTGCCAAGATTTTCGAGAATGTCATCGAGAAACTAGATTATCTAAGCCACGCCTAATTCCAGAAGTGCAATCCTGCGCATGCGTAATTATCATTATCATTAATTTTTTGTAGGGCTTGAGAGCTATGGATAGTAATGGGTTTTCAGATCCATATGTGAAACTGTATCTTCGTCCCAGCAATAAATCTGTAAGCCATAAGCTACTGGCCTTTAATGTAAAAAGTTTAGCTAATTATTTATGTTTTAAATATGCAGCAAAGATTTCAAACTAGAGTGATTTTGAAGAACCTTGAACCCGTCTTTAATGAACAATTCACCTTCACAGGAATAACTAGGGAGTCCATACAGAAAAAGAGCTTATGGTAAGAGAAAGCTTTCCCCCATAGTACATGTAAATGGTATGGCAGCACTGAAGTCTTCAATGACTTGGAACAAGAGGATATTGTAGAAATCAATGATGTGTATTTGAATTGAAGAATACCAGTGAAACCTGATCACATATCCCATTAACACTAGCTGGATTAATTAATATTTTCATAGCTAGCTAAGAGTTAAATTAAATTTACATTCTTTTATCTTTCAGTGCTGTTGTAATGGACTATGATGAATTCAGTAAAGATGATTTAATAGGCGGCACTCAGATCAAACTCTATGAAGTGCTGTCTCCACATACAAGTGAAGTATGTGTCAAGAGATTGCTTGATGATAGAAGTGTAAGTTAGGAAGATTTGTCCATTTTTTGTTGTATCCATTCATACTGGAGGGAATTGGGAGTCACATACTTTTTAAATTAAGTAGATTCCAGCTACATGCTGTGACTTGCAGGTACCTAAATGTGACTTTAGTGCTGATGAGAGAGGGACGGTCCATTTGAGTATTCACTTCTCCTCTGAGCAAGAAGGACTGGTTGTGACTGTACTGAATGCTAGAAATCTGTCTGGAAATACTTCCAAGGGCTCTTATGTCAAATGGTGAGCAATTTTCAAAGGGAAATCATTTCCCCATAAGGCCATGATAATTTATTTCTAAGCAAAAACTGAAGAGGGAGGGCAGTATAATTAAAAGGGTGTGGTCAAAGGGCATATCCATCACAATTACTAGTTAAGTGATATTGTAGTAGCTAAAACAGTATGTCTTGTTGGTGAGCTCAACTTGAACTTTGAGGGAGGGCCTGAGAAGCAATTAAATATATACCCAAGCCCATTAATGTTGGAGCCAATTGACAAGGCTACAATTAATGTGAATACAGTGGATGGTGCTAATGCATTTATTTTTGTACACAAATGCAGCCATTGGATGAACAAATCGAACAGCCTGAAGGCACGGACGAAAATCTCCACAAGAACTAACAATCCAGAGTTCAATGAGGTAATTAATGTCTATTTATTTAAGTTCCGCATTTTAAATTCCTAACTAATGGGAGTGAAGTCCATTTGTTTTTTCACCTTATATTGAGAAATTAAAAACATCCTCCTTTTAAAATTCATTGATGTGTGTATAATTAATTATATGGATACAGGCATTGATCTTCCCGGCTTCTCTTCGTGATCTGACTTACTCCACACTTGTAATCAGGGTGTGGGATCACCACCCACTCAAAGACAAACTGCTAGGTGAAGTGCAGCTGACATCCTTCACTTTCTGGAAGAGCTTCATCAATGACCCCACGAAAGTAGTGAAGGAGTGGTATCCACTAGAAGCACCATCAGCCCCTGCTCGTTCCTACACCGGAACACTACCAAGAACCACAACACCAACCATGCAAAGAAATAACCTATGAGAACTTGGACCAATTTTCATTCGAATAACCTTTAACTACAACTAATGCCGATTTGCCATTCCATTCATACTCATTCAACTAACCTAACCAAAGCCATTCAAATGACATTACATACATACATACGGTGGCAGCTAATATCACTAGAAACTTTTTATTTTGTACCAATCATGACAAAAAAGAAATGAATCACCAGTATTATGAACCACCAGTATTCATACCAGTATTCCACACATTAAAAATAATCACTCAACCATAAAATGCCAATACTCATTCATAAAAAAAACAACAACACAAAACAAAAAATATATAATCGGCATGAAAAATTAACTTTGATAAAATGAAAAGAACACCATATTACCTGTAACTTAGTGCTCAATTATTGCTTTTAATATAGTCAGATTCAGAGTTTATTTCACACATTGCTGAATATTGCGTGATATTAAAAGGTAGCTTGGTCATTAGACTATTGAGGATGCCATGACAGGCATGTTACCATACACCATGACTATAGGAGGCAGGTTATCTGGAAAGGAAGGAGTGATGTACATAATTTATGTTATGTGTAAAGTAAAATTCAAAGCCCTTCTATGTACAGACACTTGTCTAATAAACGTATTAGCCTGTTGCCCTTCTATTTATCTCAGATACTTGCCTAACAGACATACACTCTATTAGCCCATAGCCCTTCTATGTATTTCAGACACTTGTCCAACAGATGTACACTCTTACTTTATAGAAGTAAAGACATTTGTGTATATCTGTCACAAGCGAGGTGTCTCTACTATTCATGTAAAGGGACCAGAAGATATCATTTAGGAGGGTATCTTCATAACAGGGTAAAGCTTCATTAGTAAGAAGTTTTTGTGGGCTTCAATATAGGAAACCTTTATTCAGAATGCTATACATACTGGACAGAGCATCCAAGTCATCCATATAACTCTGTGCATTGGCTAGATCAGTGGGTATTGGAGGAAGAGTGGTGAAAATAACGCTAGCTTGGTTTGAGTTACGCTGCATGAGACCGTTGATCTTCTGCAAGCTGTACAGACAGTGACCTTTCTGGATCCCATCCCTTATGAAGCTCTCAGTAAAGGTGCTGAAGTTGTCCTGGTCTATTGGTGGCACAATCTAACACAAAACAAAAACAAATATTAGGTAGGATGCATGGAACACTACTACAGTGGATAACCCACATTGACACTTGCTTCAATTCTCGTTTCTTTCAGCAGCTCTTCCAAAATCTCTCTCTCTGTTCCTTTATCGTCTGTAAAGCATTAATATCAGTATTCATAATGCATAAAATCCCTGAAGCCACACTATAGGACAGTACTGTACTGACTGCCAGGGCCATCTATTCAGCCCTATAGGACAGAACTAATATAATGCCCAATGTAGCGTCCGAAAATACAACCTGACACAGGACATTAGTCATTTTCCACCCTATTTCCTTATTTTGTGAAACTCCGATATGGGCTTAGGACTATCAACAGGTACTATATCCTATTTCAAGCACTGAAATTGTTAATTCAACTAACACAGGTTATACCTTCAGGGATGATGAAGATGCGAATTTTGGTGTGGGATTTCCAGTCAGTTTTCATATGAAGAACACACGCCAGTTGGAGCAGAAGCATAAAAGTGTCATCAAAGCCCTTCTCAAACTTGACCTGAAGGGGCCACACATCAATAAAGGGCTGGTGCTTCAGCTGCTTCTTGTTCAAGTTCTCAAAACTAAAAATCAGGGAGAAAGATAAAATATCAACTTCATTATGATTTCTTATTCAGTGCTAACACAAAGCAGCCTCACTATCTCATGATGCAGAGGTTCTTCCCCATGACTATAGCATCTTGGATAGTCCCCACATAACTTTCCACTGTCAGTTGTTGCTCTTCTTTCTGTGTAAAAAAAAAAAAAAAAAAAAAGTAAAGGGTTACCAGTTCATTATAACGATTGGTAAAGGGTCATAAGCATGACAGATGAAACCGGTAAAGGGTCATCACTCTAATAAATGAAATGGTAAAGGATCGTCATAATACTATAGCACTAGCACTACTTACAGTTGTTCTGAGTTTGGGTAGTTCATCACTGACAAAGCTGTACTTTTGCAGTGATGTGTCTCTGATGAGTGAACGGATGATTTTGGGTTTCTTCAACAGACGCAGACGAATACTAGAGAGGGAATTGACAGGAATGGACTCGTCATAAAACCCCATTGCTAGCGTGTTAGGCTTCATCCCTCCAAGACCAGCAGTCTAGAAAAACAAACATCACATCTCTTAGGTTTACAGGTACATATTTCAAGCAGGTAAACTAGCTAAAATTAGACCTGTTAGTAACCTTAAAAGGTACTATACATGTGCAGTATGATACTTTGTATGCAACAAAGCTGTAACTTAAAGCTGTAACTTAAGAAGCCTTACAGCCAAGAGACTTTGAGTGCCTGCTCTTATACTTGGTGCAACAGTCAACTCCACAAACGCCTTGACTTTGGATATCTCCACAAATGCCAACCAGACATTCAGTTGATTTGCATAGTACTTGGCAGTCTGGAATGATATACCATATAAATGCAATGATCCTGCAGTATTGGCTTACTAGTGAAACTATATATTATGTATAGGGTGTTATTCTTCAGTGTGTGTCTATGGTATGTCACTGTCACTATTAGTATGCATCCTTACTTCAGTGCTGAAAGGTCTTGAAATCACGTGACCTAGTACATATAGGCCGCCCTATGAACCAATATACAGCATTTTAATAGAGACCACCCTCAAGTTGACTGCTTCATCAAAGCATGTGACCTTCTTTGCTGGTTGGAGCAGCAGCAATGTAATCACATGTATACTAGACCTACTACATGGCCTTGGTATAGACATAGATACCACCCTTAGTTAGTATTAAAGCAATACCACCCTTAGTTAGTATTAAAACAATACCACCCTTAGTCAAAAATTATTAAAGCAGATGTATAAAGTGTTGGTCTGTCTTTGTGTGGTGCAACAACACTCAGTGTCCTAAGGGGGTTTTGTGTGGCACAACAAACAGGTATCTCCAGGACAGAGCCCAATATGTAGCACAACTGTGTGTGGGTCACAACAATGGACAGTGCCACACAAAAATATTATAAGTGGAAACTCACTATGCAAACAGCAAGAATAATACATTCCTGGCACATTGATTTCATTAGGGAAGTTTAGTCTTCAGTATGATACATTCCATTGGTGCCATCTATTGATGCATGGGATATGCAAATACCTTTTTCAAGTCATTGGTGAAGTCAATAAGGTTGAGAGAAGAGCGTGGATTGGCCACCATCAACAGGATCTGTATTACATATTCATTAAGCACATACAAAGGAGAGAGAGAGAGAGAGAGAGAGAGAGAGAGAGAGAGAGAGATGCACTTAGAGAGGTACAATAGACTCACTTCAGGCCTCCAGAATTTGACGTGTCTCTTCTTGATGTCAAGGCGGAGAAGGTACTTGCGTACTTGGTGGTAGATAAGTGCTTGGGATACATCTCCCCAAGGAGTGGCTGGTCCACGGATCAACAGATACACAAAGAGAAGGACAATCACAGCTGAGAGAGAGAGAGAGAGAGAGAGAGAGATCACAACTAGATACTGCAGATGTGACAAAAGGTGCTTACCAATTGTGATAGCAGCATAAGTGGCATTGATGTAGAACATGAGGACAAAACAGCTGAGGGCACCAAGAAATGCTAAAAGGGGAAATGTGCATAAAATATCAGTATATCCACCAGAGCTAGACTCAATTTGATTGGTGATTTGGTTGGACATTCAGTAACCTATACTTAAACTTCCAAGCAAATGACCAGTGACCAGAAGTTATTTCTAGCTCTGTCCTGATGAATATTAGTACTCACATGTGTAACGTGCTTGGACTTGAAAAGTTGGTCTATTGGAAGATAATGGGTAAATTGGATATTAGGGGCATTGTTCTAATCAGGAATGCCCCTAGCAATTAGTTGAATGTTCACCTGAAATTAGGGGCTGAGGCTATCTTCAGAGCAAAGGCTGCGAGGTTGACCACACCGTAGGAGATGAGAAAGAACATGGTGACAATTGGAGCTATGGCATTCAGCTTGCCAAGGAAAAGAGTGACCTGAGAGAGAATAGATACTTGAAAACATGCTAACAGATTCAATAACATGAAATACAGGAATACAGAGATTGGTATACATCAGCAGTGTTACCTGGACAATGAACCATGACAGGAAAACTGCAGGAATAGGGTTCTGACTCTTGCCCACGGTCCAGGTGAATGGGTGCAGCACACCACCTACAATAAGATCAAAGGAACTCTCTACTATATACTTGATTATGGGAGAACATGGTAGCATTTGTAACTAAGCTATTGAATGGCTGCAGAAATTAGAACTGAATAACAGGAGATAAGCTGACTAGTCAATTGCTGAACTGGCAGTTTCAGTCCTTGGTATTGTACTTCCAAATTTATTATAAGGACCTAAGAAATAACTACCAGGATATAGCACCAGAACACAGCCTGGTCCAGGAGGTCCCTGCTAATCATAAGATGATTGAGTAACATACGTACTGAAGAGTCTGTCCTTTGCCAAAGCCTGCAAGACACGGGAAGCTCCAATGAGATTAGAGAGGGCAGCAGAGAGAGTGGCAGCAAACACTCCCAGTGTTATCAGGGGAGCATAAATGTCTATGTACTGCATGAGGGATAATTAAGTACATCAACTCCCAGCGTTATCAGGGAAGCATGTACCATGAAACAATCACAGAAGTCTCATAAGCAGTACTTACTTGAAGGTAGTTATAGTTGTGTAGCAACAGTTCTCTGCTGCAAGTGAAGGCCGAGAAGGTAACTGCAAAACAGATGTATTCAATTAGTGAGGACTGAGATGGAACCAAAACAGATGCCACAATCCTATCCAATGCTCAAGTGGACTAAGTGCTCTGTTGTTTTTGTATACATTCGTGGGGTTCTATTTCCATGGGTACCAATCAGATGGCTTTCCCTGATGGCTCTCCCTGAACACACTAAAGGACTACTCTCCATGGTACTCACAGAGGATAACATAGATGACAAAGGTGATGCCACAAGCCAGAAGGGTCCCTTGAGGGATGGACACACTCGGGTTCTTTAAATCACCAGAGATATTGGCTCCAGCTAGAGAGAGAGAGAGAGAGAGAGAGAGAGAGAGAGAGAGAGAGAGAGAGAGAGAGAGAGAGAGAGAGAGAGAGAGAGAGAGAGAGGGATTTCACTTGGGTATGTAAACAACACTCATGAAAAGAAAAACACTGATCCAGAAACCTGATTATGGCAGGTACATACATACACCGCAGAACCTCAGAGTAATGGACACACTTGGGACCCTGCCTTTTGTCCTTAATTAATGTGGTGGTCTGAACTAACCCATGATGCCAGTGCAGCCATTGAACATGATGGCAAATACACTCTGGAAGTTCATTTTGATGCCCTGTGAGTAGTCTACGATGTAGTTATGCTGCAAAATAAATAATACAAAAAGATTAGGAGTGGGTGGTGCAAAGGAATTTCCACCCTATTACTTCACAGCACCAGCAGAAAGATTACTGTAACTGACTTACCCTCAAGTTACTCTTGAATGTCTCCCAACTCCAGCTGGTATAGTTTAGGAGAGTCTCATTGCTAGAGCTCTACATATAAAATAAAATAAAATAAAAAAGTCAATACCGTATGGCGCGATATTTTCGTGGGTAAAATTTTTCATGGATTTCGTGGTTTTGAAAAATAATACACGAAAATAAGGGAATTTATATACTTCACACATCAATATTTGCAAAACCACGAAAATTTTTCACTATACAGTAGGACCTGCACAGTATATGAAGGGTTGCATCAAGTTCATCCACTGGAGTGGATGTTCAAACTGTATAGTTGGTACTCACTGGGAAGACTGTGTTGCCCTTGGGTATTGGAACACCTCTCTCCCCCACGTAACTGAAACTAAACTGCAACAGAGAGTGATACACACGACATCATACATTGTCATTATATATGTCACAGCAACTGAAAGTGTAGTGAGTCAATAATAAGATTCACTTCATTCTTAATATGTCAAGTGATTGTCAAGATGATTTCTTGCATGCAATCCTATGCTACTCTGAGATCCTGGGTCTACTTACCATCACTGCACACAAAGAGATGATTACACAGCAGAAAATAATGAAAGTTGCTTTGGCAAACATGCCTGCATACAACATATATATAAAGTACATAAAAAAGCATGTCATGTGATGAGCATATGACGATTTATGCAGCATGTCATGTGATAAACGTGTGACTATTGATGACATTACCTGCTCCGATGAGACACACTATTAAGCAGAGGAGTAGTGCAAAAGTCCCATAGAGAAAGTTGAACCAATAGCTGGATGGCAAGCCACAATTCTCTGCACGCACACAAAAGAATTATAATTTTCTACAATGAGACACATCACAATGCCAAGGTAATCTCAATACCTATGCATGTACATCATGTGGACTACTATAATGCTTCTATCATATCAGGATTTAGTTACTCAAGTCTGCTGCTACTGCCTAAGCCAGATGGGATGTACATGCTCAATACAACAGTATAGGATCACAATGTGAATCAGTTTCCCCTCAAAAACAGTTACATAATTCAAAATCATTCTCCCCCTAAAACAGTTTCATAATAATCCATCTATTGAATAGTACAGACTCCCTCAGTCCCTCTCCACACCTGTCAATAGCTTGTTAGGGTACATTATGACATCATTCTGCACATGCTACTGCACTGTACTGTTAATCAGGTAAAAGACCACTACATCCTAGTGGCAAAGAGGCATGAGAGGGGGACAGAAGCATATGACTCATCATGGCGAATCTTCTAATGTGTCATACATAGGCAAAACACCACTACATGAAGGCATAACAATGGAGCCAGGGAAAGAGAAGTTCATAACTCATCATCTAGAATGGGTTGCATGAAGGCATAACAATGGAGCCAGGGAGAGAGAAGTTCATAACTCATCATCTAGAATGGGTTGCATGAAGGCATAACAATGGAGCCAGGGCATAACTCATTATGAGGAATCTTCATATTGAAGGCCAACCTTAAAGGCATAGATTTGGCTATCATAATAATTAGGGATAAACCCTAAACTAAAATTCATTAGTACTACTACCTGTGATGTCTAGTGGATGAACCATCAAGGAAACTGGGACCACCAAACGTGTGAATGCATGACTCAAAAAAGAGTTGATAGCACAATAAATGAAAATCTATAAGACACTTCCTGCTATCACATGTACTTGTGCTAGCAGGCCCACTTCCTATTAGACCCAGCACTTATGTACCACTGGAGGCCCACTTCCTATTAGAGCCAGCATTTGTGTACCACTGGACTGCTAGGGATCAACACCAGTCAGTTTCAAGTTGTTATTATCGGGAGCCGTTCAGATTGAGCACAATGTAAACAACCCACCACAATCCCTTACCTCCCCACTACAATCCAGACTTCAAAAGAGTATTCCCTGCAGGCCCACTTCCTGTTATCAAGTTAGAGCCAGTAATCTTAAGACCCACTTCCTGTTAGAGCAAGCAATTGTGTGCTAGCAGGCCTACTTCCTGCAATCACATGATTGTACTTGGACTGAATCACACTTAGAGAGTAGGCAAACCAATTCCAAGTGTGGGCAATCAGTTCAGTGAGTACTACATAAGTGGGTTGCAGACCTGGAAATTAATTATCACACCCCATGAAGGTGGGTGGCTATATATGGCACACACATTGTTTTCTTAGACTAACCTCCACAATGGCTCTCCAGCAAACTTCCTCCTTGTCCTAAATTGCTGGTCAATGCCTCCACAAACCCTGAAAAGAAAAATAGAAAGAGGTTGTTTTGTTTTATTTTTTGTTTTAAGTGTCTTTCTCCCGCTCATCACACCACATTCTTTACTTTGGTGGCTTGTAGCAATAACCATGGTCACATGGACACTACACTGGTGGTCAACTTTAGTGTATCACAAGCAGGATGCACAGTACAGGAAGCAGGATGTCAACATGCTTGGGATGTAAACAAATCATTGTAAGGAAAGTATGACCTGGCAAAAGATTCTTTGATTGGACCTACGTATCATACATCACACTTCAAGTTCATACATCACACTTCCAGTTGCATCATGACACATTTAAGTTGTAAGTCTTCCATATAGGAACAATCCGTAGTGCAATCAATTACCAAGAAATTAAAAATAAAAAAAAACAACTCCAAAATGACATGATGTTTCATTTGCACTCGTGCTCCATTTCTCTTGATGGTAAAATGCAGACATTCCATCATGCTTTCATCCAATCATCCCATGGGGAATGCAGACATTTCCATACACAGTTCTAGTCATCCTATGGACATTTCCATACACAGGTCTAATCATCCCATGGGAAATGCAGACATTTCCGTACACAGTTCTAATCATCGATAAATAAGTACTGTATTGAAAACCACCCCATAGAGTCAGCTCATTTCCTTCTGGTCTAACAGGAACTGTAAGCAAAGCAATAAAGAAAACTCATTTCCTGATTTTATTCCTGCTCATCACACCACACTCTTCACTTTTGGTGGCTTGTATGCATAGAGTAGGTTTAGGCACTATACTGGTGGTCATTAAAAAAAGGATGTTATCACAAGCAGGATGCACAGTACAGGAAGCAGGATGTCAATATGACTAATGAAATTTTAGGGCTTGGGATGTAAACAAATCACTGTAAGGGTGGCAAAGATTCTTTGATTGGACCTACGTATGCATACATCACACTTCCAGTTGTATCATGACACATTCTAAGTCTTCCATATAGGAATACTCCATCTATTATCAAGAAATTTTTTAAAATGACATGCTGATGTTTCATTTGCACTCATGCTTCATTTCCCTTGATGGTAAAATGCAGACACTCCATCATGCTTTAGTTCTTATCATCCTATGGACATTTCCATGCACAGTTCTAATCATCCCATGGAAATGCATACACAGTTCTAATCATCGATAAAATGAGTACTGTATTGAAAATCATCCCATAGAGTCAGCTCATTTCCTAATTCCCTTAATAGTTCCATCTGCCCGGTCTAACAGGAACTGCAAGCAAAGCAAAGCCATTCAACAGAGAAAACTCATTTCCTGACTTTGTAGTGAACTAAAGGTGTACTGGCCAGAGAATCATCAAAGCAACCGATACAATTGCCATTCAGGAACTGAAGGTGTATTCACTACTCGGAAACCTAGCTGCATTCAGGAACTAAAGTATTAGCCAGAGAATAACACAGCAACTATTCCCATTCAGGACCTAAAGGTCAAGGAACCTATGTTTATGTTTCTGTTTTATGTTTATACTCTATACTTCAGGAGAGAGAATCATTACAGCAGCTGCTAAAAATAGATCCATAAATACATTTAATAGCATAGCAAAAAACAAGTCATGATTTCCATCGACACTATACCTTAGCAGCCCAGCTGACCACCATTGAAATTGCTAATAATAATTATTAGTCTGGGACTTTATATATAATTGTACCAACCTGATCAGGATATAATGATCAATGAATAATTGAAGGGTTCTCTCCCCCCACTCAACTACATACCTATGATAAATGATGCAGAAGCAAATACATTTGCCACAAAGAAGACCACACCCACTGATCCACCGAATTCCGGTCCAAGGGCTCTGCTAATCATGACTAAAAAAAAAAATACATCATAAGTCAAGAAAAACAGTTTTTCAGTGAAACCTGTCCACTCTATACTTCTATTAAGGCCATGTTCCTATTAAGGCCATGTTCCTAAAGAGATCACCCCCTCAATCCCAGCCCATAGGCAAACAGGCTTCACTATGTTTTGTGATTAAGGCTGTTCCAATTCTCACAGAGACCACACTCTGCAAGCAGGCTTCACTGCGTTATTGAATATGTTGTGGTTTTGTACTGTAATAACCTTGTTGCGTTATTGAATATGTTGTGGTTTTGTACTGTAATAACCTTGTGTTATTAAAATAGAATCACAGGAAGTGACTATGATTATGATATGACGATTTAAGATAAAAATAGACCATACATTTTCCATATATGGAAGAACAATTACGTAGATGGATTTCCCCCCACCACTCTCTGCCACTATAAAAGCTTGTGGTGTTGGCAGTCAATTCAAAACATTTTAAGTCAACAATTTCAGGACTGCAGCAATAAATGAAGGCAAGATGAAAGCAAGGGGCATCATCCCATGATCCAACAACTCATTGGAGATGATGGCTTCTAATGGTGGAAGGAAAAAACGTTGTAGAAGTAAAGATGAAGGAAAAGGTGCAAGAAAGTCACAGTCAGAAGAGGAATTGAAAAGTGATCTGCAAGCTTGCAGCCATACTACCAAATCTCGGAGCTGCATTGAAAATGAAACAGCAGGAGAGCAAAAGATGATCTGCAGAAATCCAAATGCTAATGATAACTTGGATGATGAAGAAACTGCATCATATGAACATGAAACTGCAAAGGAGAAAAGTAACAGAAGCAGCAGCACCAAAGATGCTAATCCATCAGAGAGTGGAAATGCTGGAGGGGCATCACCCTATCCAAAACGTTGCAAGAGAGAGTCTCAAAGCAGTTCAAGCTCCAACTTGACTCACACAGAGAAGCAAGTTCCTTTTGGATCAAAGACTCCTCCTCACTCTACAGACAGACAGGACTCTGGCTACACATCCATGCCAGACAGGGCTAACAGCAACCCCCAAGCCATACGCCCCACCTCTATACAACTTGACCCTCCAACTGCAAGAAATGGTGATGGAGGCGCACTTGCTCCAGCTGAAAATATACCTACTTCAGTCGAAGGCACTCCTACTCCAGATGAAGATATTCCCCTCCCAGGCGACAATAATTATAGACATGGTGGTGGAAGCACTATAAATCCCTCACCAGAAACAGTTGCTGATGGACGACCCAGCAGGTTTGTTCACGGACGGGTCAAAGCCGTGACCCCAAATAACGGTGGACTGGTGATACCAAACAGCCCTCCCCCTAGGCTTAACAATGGAACCATACAATTCTCCAGACAAACTTCAAGGGGGAATTAACAACACGCTAATGCATAATTGATAGTAACGACGTATGATGGTGCAGAACCCATATTGTACGGAAACTCCAGATACTTTAAGTTGATTATTCTAGAGATTGAAGATCATTATCTTTTTTGGTAGTTATAAAACAATGGAGGCTTAAGAATGTCTTTTTGAACATGATTTCTAGCTACCACCGAGATATGCAAGTTTATTGCTGGCTAAAGCTCATGAAACTAACCATAAGCATTTCCTACACAAAACACACTGCACCCCACATAACTGGGCACATTCACCAAGCCAATGAGTTCATCACACACTGCATCACACAACGGGATGCATTCACAGGCCCCTCCACACAAATGAATTCATCATACACTACAACTGGATGCATTCACTGGCTCTTCCACATGAATAAACTCATCGCACTACACTGGTCACTGGGTCCTCCATAAGCTCATCACACACTCCATCACACAACTGGACGCATTCACTGGCTCCTCCACATGAATAAGCTCATCACACACTGCACTGGTCACTGGGTCCTCCACTTAAATAAGCTCATCACACACTGCATCACACAACTGGACGCGTTCACTGGCTCCTTCACATGAATAAGCTCATCACACACTGCATTCTACTTGCCTGATGGCAACTGGACACATTCACTGGGTCCTCCACTTAAATAAACTGCCTGAACTACACTACCATACCATCTTAGGGTTGCGCTAAAATCAGGGCTAGTGAGTGAGCAAGTGAGAGAACAATTAGCAGATCACCTCAATGAGATTGATCAGGCAACTAAAGCCTGGAGCCCCAAGCCTCTCCCCAAACCTTTTGTCTCAATGGAGAACAACACACCTTCATATAAACAACCTTTCCACAGATTTAATCTGGCCTGAAACTAGCAACCACATACATGATGGTTACAAGATTTTTTTGGTTGTTAGGATACAGTAGACTCCTCCTCCTTCGACAGTGGCGCTTGTGGCTATGGCAGAGATGGAGAGGACTGTTAGGACCACCACCAAGTACCCGAGGAACAACATCAACAACGTCTCCCAAAAACCAGACTGCATAGAAGAAATGCAAATTCTACTGAGGGTTGATAAGGCATTAACCCCACTTTATTTGGTAAAGGGGTTTTGCTCTGTAAAGCATTATACTTGGTAAAGGGTTTTTCCTGACCTAGCTAGCTAGATACTATTTGGCTTACAAGCTTGTATTTGGTAAAGTGAGTTCTCCCCTAAGCTTTATATTAATCAGGACAATTCCCAAAGTACCCACAGAACATACATCAGAGCTAGCTATTTCAGACCAGACAGTACACTGGCCGAGTGCTTACCTGGCCCAGCACGAAGCCAATCCTGAGGAAGAGGATGACACAGAAGATGGAAAGGCAACAAGGAATGGTCACCCCAAAAATCATGCTCAGTTTCTTTTTTGTAGCTGCAGTGAAAGAGAAGGAAAGGATGGTCAATCTATTGATAAAGTGACTAGATAGAGTAGAAGGGATAGCCTCTGAAATAGTGGTGCACAGCATCTATCTGGCAGATAAAAAGAACTACCACCTGAAAGTAACAACGGTGAGACCAAGGTGTGAAAGAATGATACACACCTTGGTCAACAGGATAGGAGACGCTGATAGATCATGACCTCACTTAAATGGACTGCTACATTACACAGCTAATAACTGTTGGAGACCAATGGAGAGGGTGTCCTATGACAACTCTCAGGACAATACAGAGCAATCCTACACGCTTGTTAGCTCACACTGGAAACAAATGATTCACTTTTGGTGTTCTATATATGTATTACTAGTACACTGAAGCACATCTCTCCATATATACAGACATTTTCACTAGTTTTCACACTAGTTGTGGACTGAAAAGACACTCGGTAATGATATTCACATATCACTAATAGTGCCAACAGCTGCACAGTATACTGTACTGTCCTTACACAACTTTTAACACTAATGATTCATATACTGCAAGATTAACTGATGTTCCCTGACGATAAGGTAAGGTGGAGAAGATTTTCCTTAGCCCTATCTCGATCTCTTTGCTGTCTAGCAACCTTCAACCTTCTTCATGTACAGGAAAACTATACCTGACCAAACTAGACTACACTTCATTCATGTAGCCAGCATCATAAACAAGGAAGGCAGCATGAAACATACACTACAAACTATAGCTATAAGAGAACCCAAAGAAGTGTTACTGTCAGAGCAGCTACTGGAGGAGTTCTATTGTCCTATGACCACTACTACTCATGGTCACAACTTGCAAATGACTAGAGACATTGAAGCTTAATAATACCTTGCTTTTTTTCTCTAATCTTCTGAGAAAGGAGTGGTAGTCCATCTGCTTCACCAACATCCTCTCTCTCAAAGTTAGCAGCAGCTGAGGTGGTCGCATCATCTCTGCTCCCGTAGGCGCTCGCGTTGCTTGCAGACCCTCTTGCTACCAAGGTCGACGTGACAGAAAGGGAACTGCCCTTTTGAGCAGGCGTTAGTTGATAGCTGGGAGTAGACAAGAAGCCCTTCTCCTCGGGCTCCATTCTTCCCACCTTTGTTTGGACACAGACGGGTTTGGAAGCGCAATATTGCAAGATCAGCAAAAAATTTAATAATAGAATCTGCTCTTAACGACCCTGTACCACATGGACAATGATAAGCTAATGAACATACTTGCTAACTCTATGATGTACGTGTCAACAGAAATAAAAATAGTTTGGAATAATGTTTTCAAGATTCTACTACTTAGCTAAAAATTGATGAATGACGGTAGTTAGTTGTCACCTGTATTATTATTATAGTAAAAGAGACTATAAATAGAGTGATAGGACTCTCACCACTTCCATGTTTCCACCCTTTCCTTTACCCGCAAATGGGAAGTCACTATAAAATACATGATATATAATACGTGATTATGACTGCATGGCCTATTCATAAAGAGGTCTCATAAAGAGGTCTAATGTTTGGGTACTGATGCTGCTGCTTGGGTAATGGGCATTTAGACCTTAAAATGGTCCGATTGGATCCTTTAACATACCCTAACTGGAAAGTAATAGTTCCGAACTTGTCCTTCGGTAAGTTATGTACAACCCTAGAGTAATAACACATTATTCATCATTACTTTATCAAGAACATTATTTTTAGAGTCAAGAATTAGAGTGGAAGCTCACAGGAACAAATACAATGAGGCCACCAGCTTGTCTCCCGAGTAGGCTTGAAAGAAAAGAAACATTTGTATCAAGCACCCCTTTATTGGGAAGCAATTTCTCAAATTTGAGGCAGTCTGGTCCCGTTTAACAGAGTACATACATGTTACTCACGATCCAGTGGAATCAATCACGACTTTCTGGAGTACATCAGCAAAGAGAGACAGCTTGATCACAAACTCAATGACGTGATCCAACTCCAGGATGAGGTCACCTCGTCCATTTGGACCATCCACTGGCAACTTGATGATCACTACCCCATCAGTCAGGTGACTCACCACAATACCCTTGATGTCCCCATAGCTGATTTCCTCTTTCAACTTGAAATTCCCTGCATCCAGCAAGTAGCCAACCTATGCGTAGATAGAGAGAACCAAACATCCCCCAATGCACCAAGAGGTGAAGGTGAATTGGTTATTGGCTGGGCAACATCTCTCTTGCATGATTCTGAAACTGACCACACCCCTTGCAAGTATTGTGGACACAACACACATACCTCTTCACAGAGGACTATCACTCTCTTCCTGGGCTTATAGCCATGCCTGTCGTACTTCTTACAAGCCAATGAAAACTAAAATAGGAGAATAAAGAACTTTCAAACGCTGTGAATGTGAGAATTTACTACTCACCTTTTCTGTACCAACGTGTGGGAATTTAGCATTAAAACCTGCCTTTTTCAACTGAATTTCATTATGAGCTGAAATAACAGAAATTGTGATGATTGTAGATGGGAGGTGGGGTGGAGGGCAACACAAGATTTCACCCTTTAACCTAGGAGTTAGAAACTTACACAGATGAGAGGTGAGGTATGGACGGGACACACTAGGGGGGTAGGCCTCCTTCTTACCCTTAAAGAGCTCACTAGCAGCCAATTTCAGAGTGTACTGGAAAATGAAAGACATACACTCCTTATTGCAGGGTCTGACCCTCTGAGGGAGTTGTACAGTGAAGCCTCTACACTTGGGACCCATTGTCCTTTGTGTAGCCTCTTTTGGAGGTTAGAGTGTATACATACAGTCCTTTGTCCTCTTTCAGAGTGTCTATCCTTTATCAGAGGCTATTCATGCCATGACTGAAGAAGATTGACTTACCTGTGCTCTGTCTTCAGGAGACAACTTCCTCATGAAACGACGGACCAATGTCATGCGGTACATTTCCTTCAGACCATTAGCAGCATCCTTGAGAGGTAGGGGGTACTTTGGCCATTGTGCATCGAATCCGACCAGTGCACTAGGCAAACTTTGAGATAGTTGGGTCAAATAGTTCACCCTCACAAAATCAAGGAACTAGATATACACAAAAGAAAGATGATTTTCAGGGGGGAATGTCGTCCTTGCCCCCAACACTGATTGCTACTATAGATGCCATACTACACACGTACATAGATGTTTTCAGCACATTTCGGCTTGTTTCGATTCATGAAACCAATGATGAACTTCCTGACAATGACCACTGCCGCCTTGTACCTCTTGACGTAGCGCTGGACTCTCAATCGCTTGTAATTGGAGGCAAAGACATCGGCTGCATACTTGAGCTCCTGAAACTTCTTGCGCTGGGAATACATCCTCCACTTGGCTGCAATCTTAGTCACTATAATGTTTGTACATAAGCACAATGATAATATGGTCTCACTCAGTCTGTGTGAAAGGGAGAGATCAGGATGCGGGAAATACCTTCAGTATATACTCAAATCACTTACCCAATTCATGTTTCTTCTGTTGATAAAGATCTTCAGTGCTGAACAAAGTCTCTGGAAACCTGATGAAAATCTTTGTCCTGATTGGGGGGGGAAACAAACAAACAAATAAACAAACAAACAAAAACAAACCATAATCTATGCAAATACCACACCTACATATACTTAGCATTGACAAGTACTTCAGTACACACCCATATCATAGACTAATTCCTTACTTTCCAGTCTTGTACTGTTCATCAGTGTACCCGAGGTGCTGGCAGAGTGCCTCTACTCCATCCTTGGCATTCCCATGCCATAAGGGCCAAGTGGCTGGGCACAGACACTTGTAGCGCCGGAGAAAGATCTGGAACTGCCTCCGGTAGCAGAATCCTGCCCTCCTCACTCGCAGGTTCTCCATCAGACCTAGGTATTTGACCTGGTGACGAACTATCCCTTCATCAAATGTACCTACATGTACAGTTAAACACATTCACATACATGTAACATGATGTTCTAAAGGCAAGCTCCATGCATACCCTCCCCTCCTCCCCTCAGGCAGTGTTTGAAATACAGCCTGATATAGACAATCTTCCAATTATCTGGACAAGTAAAATTTACCTTGTAATGGTCAGAGTCCTATTAAGATTAATAATTAATGTCTGGACAAATTAATTATTGCCTTATTATTTCAAACACTGCCTAGAGAAGCTACTGATATGCCAAATAGATGATATGCCAAACAGATGATAATTAAACAGATTCAGTGTACATAGCTCAGCTTCTCAAATGGATAACACTGGCCTCCCCTTTGCCCTTTTGAAGTTCACTTGTGTTCCATTTTCCAGTTAATTACAAAAACAAATTGCTCAAGAATTGTGTCTCTTCAAGCCCCTCAATACAACAGTCTCAAAGCTTAATAAATAACTGTACATCCCTATGAAGATTCAATGCATCATGTACAGCCTCTTAATATTCTAACTAATAGATCAATATCTTAAATGCACTGCTGAATGCAGTACATTCAAGATGTTGAATTGTCTCATTCAGTGTTCTCACTTGGCTGCTTGTGGTCGTTGGGTTTGATGCATCTGATGTAGGATGGTTCCTTGGACATCAGGATTTCCATCAGGTTATTCAAGCTGTTCTTGAACTGGGTACCAGCCTGCATACACCAAGTAGGAGTAAATCCCTATGATTAATTTTGCAGCTGCACGCGGCTACAGTGACTCACGGTGGGTGGCCTCTTCTGGGAGAGGAGCTCAGACTCGGGGAACAGCTCCAGGACAATTGGGTCTCTTGAAGTGTTAGCAGCTTCTTTAAGACTACGATAAAGCAGGTTGTTGTTCTTATCCACAAATCCTGGAACATTAATGTACGGCATGGCAGTGAATAGTAATACCTAGGCTCATTATCTCTATGAATCATGCAAAGGATATCTGGGGTATAGGTTAACTCCAGAAATTCCAGCTTCTTTTCTGGAAGAACTATGAGCTGCAAATGTCACACTCTATATGAAACAAATTTGGTGAGTACACAGTAGGTATGTCTTGTAAACTGCCTTTCAAAGCTGTTGGTTAATTTCTCTATTCAATCGGGGCTGTAGGAGTAAAGTAGGTGGGGTTACTTTGAATGGGGGTTGAATTCCAACTTCTTTATTGAGACCTCACTATATACACTGACCATTGATGTTGTAAGTCACTTCTCCAGCATAGTGGAGCAGGCGGAACTGGTCCCGCTTGATGGTCTTGCGTCCCTCATAGTCCATCATCTCATGGGTGATAAAGTGGTGGTGATTCCCAATGGCCACCATCAGCTTGTTCAGAAAGGTCTCGTCGCTCACCTCACCAGGACGGAGACACTCCTCGTCCAGCACTGCAATGATACCTTTGTGCCTCTCCTCAACCAAATCACATATGATTTTGTTGTCAAAATACTGGACTGGCTCCCACTGTAACACAATGGGGAGAACAAATTACACAGAGCGTGAACACTCATCATCCATTACAGTAACCACAACACACTATATGTACCAATTGAAAACAGTGCAGAGCTAACAGCATTCAAAGGTCGATGATACATAGCCTACATATGTATCAGAATTCTCTTTGTCATGGAGTTTTGAATAACTTAGTCATGGAGATTTGAATGATTGTCATGGAGCTTTGAATATTTAAGCTTTGACCTCCCCATTTGACTTCTTATGCACTCTAACCTGCTCACTATGCATGACAGCTCTACACTTAACACAACTGCCATCCACTCACCTGAATTCCCTCTTTCTCATACTCCTCCTGCTCAGAGCGCAGGGTGAGTTCAATGAAGAGCTGCTGGAGTTTCTCATTACAATAGTTAATGCAAAACTGCTCGAAACTGTTCTGTCCGAAAATCTCAAAACCGTAGATGTCCAATAGCCCCATGACATTCTTCCGAGTGGTACTCTGCATATAATGACCAGTATACACATGGAATACTAATTTACATGGTCTTGCATATGTACATGGCTCTGCAGTGAAGAATTCAACCTTTTGACCAGCCAGCTAAAGAGCCGTTCATAGATGGCTTTGGCAAAGGCATCACGGGCATAGGTGGCCTGCTCTTGGCTGAGGGGAGACATCACTTTCTCACGCAGTGTCTCAATGGAGCGGTGCGTCAGTGCCAAGTCCAAGTTATCAATACTGATACGCATCAGCTAAAATAAAAAAAGAGAAAGATAGTGGAAATAGGGTTAATTTGTAGGCAAGGCATGCAGGAAAAGATTTCCTTCAAGTATTCACGACTTTCCTTCAGTGTGGAGACATACCTTGGAAATTTTGGAGAGCAGGTTTCGATTTCTGATCTTGGCATGACCTTCTTCCCCTGTTTCATACTCCACTTGTCCAAACTGCAAAACTGCGGCCACTATGTGCCACAAACACTGCAGGTCACACAACAAAAAGGGGGTGAGTTTATACGTGTGACTTCCCTTTACCATTTTTCATGAAAAACTCACCCCAATCTCACCATCACTGAAACCAAGAATTCGAAGGCCCTTCTTTACCTTCATGAAATCACTGTTATCATCGATAGACGGCACCCGGGTTTGGCCTCCCTGCATAATTCAATCATTCAACAGTCAATTATCCCATTACATATTTGGCCAGCTAGAGAAGTTCAGGAACATCATTTTGACTTTTTCACAGAGGCATATATTTTATAGCAAAACCTGTTTATGAGACTCACACTGAAAAGTCCTGAATTGTGTAACATTCCTTATGATACATAATATGAACAAATATTAATTATGTTTATAGATATGCACTTTTGGCCAGCTAGAGAAGTTCAGGAACATCACTTGCAACTTTTCTTCAAATCCACCTATCTGTCTCTACAGACCATCATCCATCCATACATGGAGATTGCTATAATTACTCCATCTCCAATGCATAATTTTTCAAAGACTCTCTATCTGTATCCAGAGCGTGTACATGTATGAGTGAGTGCTAACAAAATTTCATTGGCATCACAAATTCAGGCACACACTACAGCAAACATGGTGGGAGCAAGTGCTAACAATACTTTAATTTCAACAGCAAATATGGAATACAGGACTTTTCAACTAGACAAGATTGACCCACGAGATAATAGGACTTTCAGAAGTTAAGATTGAGTATGTACCTGATTGAGATAATGGTAATTGTCAGGACTTCCAGTGAGTTCCAACTGAGCTAGCAGCTGGTCATCCTTGCTCTGGAAGAGTTGGTAGAAGATGTGAAAATTCCTCTCCCCTGGTGCTTGGAACACTACCCGAGACTTCTCCAGCAGGTAGTTATTGATGTGCCCTCCAATTGGTGCTCCCTAGAGGCAAGGGAAAATCAAATGAATCACCCCCTAGGGGGAAATGTGTAGTACTGGTCCCTAGGGGATAAATATTCAACCATTATAAACAAAGCAGATCTTACAGCAAGGAAGTGTTGTTGTTTTTTGTTTATTTCAAGATAGTATTTTTCCAATAACTAAATCTGCAAAAAGTTTGTTTTTTTTTTCCTTCTTGTCCTGCTATGCATCACTTCACATAGCATCCAGTGGCCAAAGGTCAGTGAATACCCATCCCCACGTACATGACCTTGTTGCCATTTAGATACATCACACTTTGGCCCATGATTTATGTGATCTTGTGTTGGTGTCTATGTCCATACAACCCTCCCTCCCCTCCCTAGCTGCTAGACTACCCTCCCTCCCCAGCCTAGCTGCTAGCCACCCTCCCTAGCTCCTACACTACCCTCCCTCCCCTCCCTAGCTGCTAGACTACCCTCCCCACCCTAGCCTAGCCTCTAGCCCTCCCTCCCCTCCCCTCCCCTCAGCCTAGCTGCTAGCCACCCTCCCTAGCTCCTACACTACCCTCCCTCCCCTCCCTAGCTGCTAGACTACCCTCCCACCCCTTGCTGCTATCTAGCATCTAGACTAGGGAGGGGAGGGACACCATGAAAAAATGTTGTTTTCACAGAATGATATACAAATAGTGGACGGAAAACAAGTGCATGTCACTCACTCTGAAATCAAACTCGATGTCCATGTACTTGCCGAAGCGACTGGAATTGTCATTTTTGTTTGTCCTTGCATTGCCAAAGGCCTCAAGGACAGGATTGGATTGGATGAGTTTGTTCTTGACATGGTCCACCTCTCCAGAGTGTCCACTGCACTCGGCCACATATTGCAACATATACTTGGACGCCTCTAAACAATAAGGAAATAGAAAAGAAAAGCAGTATGGGATAATCATAGGCAACAACACTACTTATTATCACCACACAATCACAATCATCACTCCAATTCGGTGAAACTTTCTTTATCATGTACCTGTAATAATTATAAGCACTGAGTGAGTGCTACCACCTTATAAGAACCAATTTCCGCATGGGAGAGTTGATTAAATGATATGATAATAATTATGCATGTAGACCTTCACATGCTTTTAAAAGATTTTTTTTCCCCCTCATCAAAAAGTTCACCTTCTGAAAATCTTTGGCAGAGAGGGGAAATGCTCTGTCCCTCCATACAACATGCCTATACAGTACAGAATGTTCTGAATGGGACCACAGCAAGAAGCTTGCCAAATGCCTTGGAGATCATAACAATGCCCTTATACGGTATAATCATCTACGCTACCAAACCCACTTTCCTGTTTTCGAATTTAAGGAATTCTTGAGGTATAGTATTGACCCTCCGTAGATTCTGATCATAATATCTCAGGACATTATTCAGAGTGACTATATAATGAACCTTATAAATGATAAGGTCATAAAACAATAATTTGAAATATGCCTATAGGTTAATGTCATTAATAAGCATCAAGTGAGCTTCCTACTACATTTAGATATTTTATGACATGTTTGGAGTATTCTACTCTAGTCCTCTTCCATGTATTTTCAACCGAACTGCTCAAGTTGATGCAATGAGCATGTTGTTTGGAGGCCTGCACCTGGCATGTACCAGGTGCTCATGGAAAGCATATCGATAGTTCAAAAATTAAACACACTGTTCCAAAGCAAAAACTAAACACCATGTGTGCAAAAGATAACCCTACAGCCGGCTGGCCAAGCCAGCTAGTTACAAACATTAAAAGGTGTACACTTGTATACCGATGTAAAAATAGTCGTTAATGTGCATGTGTTTAGTTTGTCATATCATTTCTCCAAAATAAATGTAGCACTCTATGAGGCAAGCAATTGTAGTACTGTAACTCTTCCATATAATACAAACTCTCCACACAAACTGATACACATTATTTATAGTGATGAACTAACCAGTTTTTCCTGCTCCACTTTCTCCCGAGATGAGCACACACTGATCCCTTCCCTCGTACTTCATGGCTCTGTACGCTGCATCAGCAATGGCATAGCTGGAAGTGTGTGTGTGTGTGTGTGTGTGTGTGTGTGTGTGTGTGTGTGTGTGAGTGATTGAGTGAGAGAAAGAATAAAAGCTTCAAGTCAGCAAAACTACTGTACTGTATGCAAAAGAAAGAAAGAAAGCAACTTTCTCCCTATGACTTCATATTTGATTAGGCACAATCATACATGGCAGGTGAGACTACCATTTCTCCTCCACACACCGTAAATGGACAACCTGACTCCCTGTTCTTCATAAGAGATGGAGAAATACATCAAGTCCCTTCTGTGAAACAGTTACATGCCTACGACACGGCACACAATGTTGGAATAACAGTCAAAGCAATGTAGCTTCACTGTTATCACGTCTAACTGATGACAGATCCACTCACTCAGAGAGAACATACTGACCAGTGCACATTTGCACCAAGTAAGACTAGTTCTGCTATCAGAAATTAACTCTCGGTCAATATTCCACATACACTTGTTTACGTACCACTACATTAAGGTGTGAACATGACCTACAAGCCCATTCTGATTGACCTATAAGCTGATTATTGTTATAACTCTAGTGGGACCTCAATGAAGACACTCATAAGACCTACCCTCCTCCACAGGTCTAATACATACAGTGCAGTCTCTATTATGAGTGGTAGACCTCATTCAGACAACAATGAGAATGAAACAACAACAACAACAAAACAGGTTGAGGGATTCCACTCCTAAGTGAGTGGTAGCTAGAGATCATTCAGACTGCAATGAGAGAGAAACCCAGATAACTGTATTATTGTCCTAAATGAGTGGCAGAGCTGCAACAAGAGAGAAACCCAATTAAAGACAAAATCTAATGGGAATGTTTCTAATGGGAATGTTAAGCATGCATGACCAACAAGGAATCTTTAATTAGCAACTGTAGTATTGAATGCAGCCACAGGAGTGTTCTATTTTTATCCATCAATTATGGTTTCGTTTGAATTGGTTTTACTGGTATTATAGTGGTATTATAGTTAATCATTTTGAGATTCCAGCCTTAATTTTTGACTTAGCAGTTTATAGTGGAGGTTGCTATGTAACCATCTACTAGGTTAAACACAGCTGATCAGGGGACACAATCAACACACTAACTTATTAGTCTAGCAGCACTTGGTGCATACAATTGGCACTGCTGCAACACACCCATATCAAATAGTGTTTACTACCAAGTTCAACAGCTTGCTGCTGTCAAGCAATACAGTGCTAATGATTATGAACTTGTATATTGATTAAAAATCAGTCTTATTAGTGGAAATTTTGATTGAAAAACAGTCTTACTAGAGCAAGCAATATGTATGTACCTATAGACTACATGAGACTCACATATGAGGGGGTAACTCGTAGAAATTGACCCCTCTGTACTCCTCCATGATATCGGGGCCATAGATGCTCAGCTGTCTATATGGATTCACTGATACCACAACGGAGCCTATGTAAGTCTGTGGCATAAAAACCATACAATTAAGAATTATTATAAGCAGGTAGTTATTGCTATAGTGAATACTCCTTGCTCCTACAAAAATAGGAAGCCAGAAATGAGTGGATTAAAACATGGCCAGGAAGGGAGAGATATTAAATTAACTAGAGTTAGCATGGTGGAAGGGAGAGATATTAAATTACTTGATCAAACATGGTCTTTGGTGTGAAGTAACAGGAGGGAAGCATTAGGTGGATAAGGAAAACTATTCAAACTCAATATGGATGGATGCACTGCCATTTGCACTATATTTTCTGGGTGAGCAGCCGGTAGGAAATTTGAGTGGCTTCTACCTGATTTAAGGATTTGGTCAGAGGAGTGGGAAGTGAAGTCAGATCCTGCAAATCTAGGATCAAAGCCAATTTAAGCAGATTAACTGCTAATGTGCTGAATCAAGTTGACAACCAGTAGCTTGACAAAGGGAGGAGGGAAAGCATTGTCCAAGCAACTTGGATATTAAGTCTGGGTTGGTTTGAGACTTAGGTCATAGTTAAATCGGTGTCCTTTGTTTAATGCTTGTAGGCAGGCTCTGACTGGAAATCACTACCACTATTGATAGCTTTTATCTATGAAATAAGTCTTAACAATACAACACATAAGATCAAGGCTGACATACAGCTACCCCTGATATGAAACCACAGCTAAATAACAATTTGACACCCTTCTTTCTCATAGCTAAAATAATATGAATACTGACAATACGTATCTATGGCTATATAGCCATTACTTTGTAGAGCTTTCTTACATAAATGAGGTTGGAACTGAAACGTTTTCGAAGATTCTCAAGGAATGCATCTTCGCTCCTGTAGTCTTCCAGCAGCACGAAATCTTGGACTCCCGTTTGATCACGAGCATGTAGGGCGCTCTCCACGCCTTTACGAAAGGACTGTCTGCTTGGCATCACTGCTGCCCGTCAAACTACCGCACTGGAAACAACTTCGAGTATGCAGCTGCTTACCAAGGTGAAAAAGGGGCGGGCCCTTATTGCAGGAGGTATGTAAAGGATCGTCATAATTATGTGCTGGCAAGCTTTGTACCATACCAGTGCTAGTGGCAACCGTATCTCAAGATTGACTTCTATCCAGGCACTCAGAAAGTACGTTAGTGGCCCTCATGATTGAAGACTTATTGATAATATGTACACAGCAGGTGGCCATCTGAAGCAATAGCTACTTCTACATGCTTGGCAGACTGCAATCAGTGGTTACTCCAATAAGGCAGTGCCACTCTACTACTTGCCACTCTACTACTTCTTTGCAGTTCGTACGATACACTATGAGTTACAGGCATGGGGGAGCGGGGGGTTATCATACAGGGCGTGGTCGTGGGGGACCCAACAGAGGAGGAGGTCGGCGGGGACGAGGACGGGGAGCGAGTGGGGGCCATCCGTCTCATCTTAAGGGTTCTGAAATTGGCATGTATTATGCAAGCAGGTCTAAGAAGAATAAAGAAGAAAGAGAGAGAAAATCGGTAAGTTCAGGTAAACAGTACATAGCAAACCTGACCTTCTGACCCCCTCCCCAACCTACAAACAGCAATATCTTAGTCAATTAATGAGTTAAAAGTCCAATCATGATATTTGTTTCTCTTCCTTTAGAGGGCAGTACTGAATATTGACAAGGATGCAGAGAGAAACATCAGTCAAGTGCTTTCCGATATCCATTCTCGGTCTGGTTCTGATCTTCCTGCTCGAGCTGAAGCATCCGGTTTCTTCTCCAGTATGGAATCTGAATCAGTGACCAACGAGACGAGTTCCACAACAGACTCGTGCTGGTCATCACTCCAAGGCACCCATGAACTGGTGGATTATGGCAATTCTGCAGCAGGTCCTTCAACATTTCATGAGGAGAATCGATGTTTTACCCACCAAGAAGAACAAGATCCTCCTGGACTGATCCCTGGATTCAGCCCTGGATTGATCCAGCAAGAACCTCCTCCTCCCAGATTCAGTAACCAGGCTGCAAAAAGTTCTCGTATTTTGGTTGATGATGAAGAGGTTGATGCCAGTCTTCCTTTGGTTGCTGCTAGGCGGTCTTCTTCTTCCACAGAGTGGAGAACTGGACCTTTGGGAGACAGGAGCGTGATGAATGAAGAGGATAAAAAACTAAAGGACTCTCTCGAAGAAGCACAAAGAAGCAATGAGCGCTTCAAGAAAATGATGGTAGCTACTCTTTAGTGTATAGTGATGCATAAGCATAAGAATGTAGTTGTAGAGGGGTTGCATGTGACATCACAAGTCATGTGACTGTGTGCCTGCCGTCTTGGAGAGAAAATTGCATTAAGATGGGTAGTAAAAAGAGTGAACACTAAAACTTGATTTAGCACAGGCTGCATTGTGGTCACTTTGCATGCTTGCAAGTTGCATTGAGTGTAAATTTCCCTCCTAGCATAGCATGCTCTAATATGGATGTGGCCTCCATGCAACCCAACCAATCAAAAGAAGAGGTGGTCTTTATATAGAAAGTTGTCCCTTGTCCCAGATTTTAACCAGCTGGCTACATCTTGTGTGCAATATTTAGGAATTCCGTCAAAGATTGCCATCATGGAAGGCACAGGATGAGTTGCTTCACTTGATCAAGACCTCTCAAGTATGTGTAGTCAGTGGAGAGACAGGCTGTGGCAAGACCACACAGGTGAGTCTAGAGAAACTTTCATGGTGTGCAATGGTGCTTGTAGTAGTTGGTTTGGAGTCTGTGTTATGTACATTGTATATAGACCTATTTTGAGCTCTACATTCAGGGCCGTATCCAGGATTTTAGGGTTGCAGTACCAGGGACACACACTGGGCCAGGGAAGGGTGTAGGAAGCCTGGGGCATGCGCATATGGTCTCTATCTCTGTGTATATATTTGTACTCAGGTCCCTCAGTTCATTTTGGATGATGCAATCATGAATGGATGGGGTTCAAAGTGTCATGTGATCTGCACACAGCCACGTAGAATATCTGCTATCTCAGGTGATTGTATTTTATAACCTTGATGACCATAATGCTTACTTTTTATGTTGATGACCATTACCAATTTTCTGAATTAGTTGCTCAAAGAGTGGCAGCAGAGAGGGGAGAGTCCTTGGGTGCCTCAGCAGGGTACCAAATCCGATTGGAGCACACTTTCCCTCGAACCAAGGGCTCCATCCTCTACTGCACCACTGGGGTCCTTCTCCGAAAGCTCATTGGAGACCCGTGAGTACAGGCTGAACCTACCAAATATCCTCTGGCTATAGTTGAATAAACAACAACAACAACAATAACAATGAATATCCTCTGGCTATAGTTGAAGTTTCTGTGGGTACACATTTAAATATCCCCCAATGAGATTTTTTTACAGTGCATTCTATCCAAGCTATCCAAGAGTTCATAGTTCTGTTGTTGTGACTTTTTTAGTGAGCTTGCTGGAGTGTCTCATGTGATAATGGATGAAGTTCACGAGAGGAACATCACTTGTGATTTCCTCAGCATCATCATGAGGGAAATGTTACCAAGAAGGTTGGAAGGGTAGAATAACAGGCCATATTGTTTATAGCATGGAATTCTCTCTCCACTGAACAGACCTGACATGAAGTTAATTCTGATGAGTGCTACATTGAATGCGGATCTCTTCTCCGAATACTTCAGTGAGTGAATGTAGTAGCTAGTCATCAGACCACCAGGGTGTTGATGGTCTCTCTCTCTCTCTCTCTCTCTCTCTCTCTCTCTCTCTCTCTCTCTCTCTCTCTCTCTCAGATAAAGCGCCAATGTTTACTATCAAGAATGTGGCATATCCAGTGACTGAGTACTTTCTAGAAGACATCATATCAAGCACTGGGTGCGCAGGAGTTGTACCCCTCAATCAAAATATGTGACTCCAAGAGAAAAAAATACTTTTCTGAGTCCCACTCCTACAATTGTCATTATATTAATGGTTGTACAAGTCAGATCATGGCATAGGCTAAAACAAGAGCAGTAAACGTGATGATGCTTGATTTCCGAGCCCTCCTCCCCCCTCCCCCAAATACTTAAAGGATTGGGATTTATTTTATACCTTGCAGCTATCAACCTGACCAGTCCTCCAAGCAGTCTAAATCCCGCCCTCATTGGACGCGCTACGGCGAAGGAAAGGAAGAGTTCCAGAGAAAAATGGATGAGCAAAGGGAGAAGGAAGAGTATTTCAACTCTCTTGAATCCAAGAGAGTGTATCCTCCCAGAGTCGTCGAGTCGCTCAGGAGGATTGATGAGAAAGACATCGACCTCAAGTTAGTGATGACTTTGATCAGGCATATTTGTTGTAATCACTCCGATGGAGCCATCTTGGTCTTCCTTCCTGGATGGGACACCATCTCTAAACTACATGACATGTTGATGGCCAGTCCAGTCTTCCGAGGTAGAGACTACTTGATCATTCCTCTCCATTCCATGATGCCCACAGCAGTCCAGCAAAAAGTCAGTTTTACTTTATGCTATAAAAGATTGAACAAAGCTATCAAAGCTCACCATTTTGAAGAGCTAGAAATGGCTTGAATTGGATTTCATATTTCTCCATGAATTGTTACGTAGAGTACTCTAAAGAGAGACCAGCATTTCGTACATATGTACACGTATTATGATCCTGTTTTGATTTTTGTTGGTAGGTGTTTGACCGGCCCCCTCAAGGGGTGCGGAAGATTGTGATTGCTACCAACATTGCCGAGACCAGTATCACCATCGACGATGTGGTGTATGTCATTGACTGTGGCAAAGTGAAGGAAACGGTATGCAAGGCTCTAGCAAGATTAGAAGGAATGAGTTTCCAGGAAAACACCTGTGTAATCACTGACAATTTTGTGCTGTAGACTTATGATGTTGCTCACCAGATGGCATGCCTGAATGCAGTGTGGGTAAGCAAGGCAGCTGCTCGACAACGCAGAGGCAGAGCAGGAAGGTTAGATTTGGGAAATTTTTTTTTTGCTTAATAGATTTTCCAGTGTGTCTAAAGTAAAAATGAAATTATCAAAAAAAAAGTGTAACTTTATAAAATATACTTAATAAATTATAACAGTGACCTGTTTTATTCTATCTAGAGTGCAAGAAGGACATTGCTTCCATGTGTTCACAAGGTTCCAACATGATAAAATGGCTGAATTCCAGCAGCCAGAGATGCTGCGCACACCTCTTGAGGAGCTGGTGTTGCAGATCAAAGTGCTCAAGTTGGGAAAGGTCATTCCTTTCCTTCAGAAGGCCATTGAACCGCCCGAGGAGAAGGCAGTCCACAATGCTCTCCAGTGCCTCCATGAACTGGTTAACACATACATACTAGTGGGGGGTGTGGGGAGATTGCATTCTTACATTCTCTACTGAAGTAGTCAGCATATATGTACTGGGAGGGGAGGGAGACACATGGCGGGGCGGGGTGGGGTTAAGGTCATTGTTATAATTATTATCATGTTGTTGTTGTTGTTATTGTTGTTGTTGTTTTATAGAAAGCATTGACTGGGGATGAAGAACTGACACCCCTGGGCTATCACTTGGCCAACCTGCCCGTCAATCCACGTATTGGCAAGATCATACTGTTTGGTGCCATCTTCTCCTGCCTGGATCCAGTCCTCACTATCGCCAGTTCCCTCGGCTTCAAGGAACCTTTCGTCATCCCTCTGGTAAACTATTCTCTACAGAGTGGTATTTTTTAGAGTGAGAGGTTTATCCTCTTTCATAGTGTCCTCTATCAGTAGTTCCAATGTGCATATTAATAATGAGCTATGATTACTTCTGAAATCTATGATTTTTGTATAGCACAAACAGGAAGAAGCAGATGCCATGAAGAGAAGGCTTGCAAGGGACAGTCGAAGTGACCACATCACTCTCTTGAGAGCATATGAGGTACAGTATTATGATGCCTGGCATTATGTCGACCCTTTACCATCTCTTGGTTTAATAAATGATACTGATGAAAGGAGTAGTTAACTTATTATAGCGAAGAAAGAAAGAAAGAAACATATTACTTTATCAATAACTTCAATATTGTATCCTAGGGGTGGAAAGTGGCCAGATCCTGTGGAAATGCTCGTCATTACTGCTGGGAGAACTTTTTGGCCAACAACACTTTAGAGGTAATGGAAACTTGTTTTCCATACAAGAATAATGATTTGTACTGCAATAATTAAGTGTGTGCATGAAAGTGAAAAAATCTGGATTATTGCAAGTCTCGTGCTTTATGCAATTGTGGATTCACGGTTTGCTTTACGACAGCTAGCGATAACATAACTATCCACTCAAGAAAGTGAGTTGATGACGTACTCCGTTTTGATTGTATATACTCTAAAGTAGTCAACCTACAGTATTTAGAAACCCTCGGCGCCCTTAGTAGCACCCTCACTACTTGGGCTGCCATAGCCCAAGGCCCTCACTGTAGATCCCTAGGTCTCAGCACTAGTAGTCGTTTGATTTAACCATTAGCTATCAAATATTAAATGCATTTTCATTGGTTGTAAACTGTCACATGATTATTTACAGCAGATGTAGCTGTCAGATTATTATTATTATTTGCTATTGGCCGCTTCTTTTTAGCTGCATATGAGCGGTACATCTGAATCCTTAATAAGCTAACGACAGTTCATTTTCTGCAACATCTATTATCAGCTGAGTGACCATCAAGAATACAAATAACAGCACGGTGGACATAAGGACGATTTTCCAGTCATTTCTCCCTCTCTAGTTGTTCAAGTAGACCCCAGCCAGGTTCAGAATGGCAACAGCTTGTGCAGAATCCCAGCATGCTGTGAGCCAGCTAGAAAGTTCTGTCTTTATGCTAGCAATACACATGAGTTTCAAACATGAAATGTGTAATGAATATCATTAAAATGATTGAAGTGACGTCATTGGATTTGACGAATCAAATGGTTATTCTGAGGAAAGATTTACTGGTATTTTAAATGCCAACAGCCATAATTACAGGCGTACTACTGAAAATAGAAACCTGTATTTGACCAATCAAATAGTTAGATTGGGTAGTTTATTTATTTGCATAATAGCTATTTGCAACTGCATCGTTACAATAATATTATTATGAGATTTAAAATCAAATGATGGAGCAAATTGGCAGAAATGAAAAAAAAAAAGATGAATGATGATAAAAAGAAAAGTTAAAACAGTGTCAGAGTTCTCCCTTGAGCTCCAAAATGTTGTCCAACTCCTGGTCAGTGAGCTTAAGTTCGTCTACCACAGACTGTGCCAGAGCAGGTGGCTGGTGATGGTTGAGCAATCCAACTGCTGGCCACAACCATGTTTCTCCATCTTCACTCTCAAGATGGTTGGAGTATGATTCAAAATTCTCCTCATCAGTAAGGTTCTCTCCAGGAAGCCTTGGGATGTCACTGAACAAATCCACTTCTGGATGCATCAGGTAGTTGGAAAATTGTGGAAAAACAATTAATCCTTTGTCCTTTGCTCTCGGTGGAAGGTGAGACCAGGCTTGAGCAGGAGGTGGAAAGGCAGGTGAAGCAGCTGGTGCAATCACAGCATTGGCAGGGGCAGGATAAGAAGGAATAGCTGGGTAGGAAGGAGGCTGGTGTTGAGGAATGGCTGGATAAGAAGGAGGCTGGTATTGTGGAATAGCTGGGTAGGAAGGTTGATATTTTGGAGTTGGGTAAATCTGGTGGTGAATTTGAGGTACTTTACTTGGAGCTTGCTGGCTGTTGGTCATGTTGTATGCAGCAACAGTAGCAGTAGCAGTAGGAGTAGGAACAGTTGTAGCAGCAGGAGGAAAAGATGGCAAGGATGGGGTCTTCAAAACAGGCACTGGTGAGGGAGTGTTGTTGCTGCTGCACAGTGCCCTGGCAAAATGCTGGTCGACCTTGCTGGCCACACTGGAGTCCACCATCTTGCAGCTCTCTTTCTCAGCCATTCTTTATAGTCTTCTGTATAATTATAGTACATAAAACAGTTCTGGTTAGTATAAGAACAATACTGTAGCTTAAAATACAATGCTTACTGAACAAAGATCTTGACTTCACTTGAGCAAGTTAAACTAGGAAATATGAGAGTATGATTACTACAGCTATAGCTAACATATTCTAACACTATGCTCTTGTGATTAATCTATACTAATTGCTTTAAAAAGGTGATTTAACACTTACAGCGTACAAAGGATGACACGTTCTTTGAAGTTTTCACCGAGTATTGTTTTGCAACAAAGAGAAATTACCAGTCAGTGATGATAGCTGAACACCAATCCTAACTCTCTGTCAGATTAGTGCATAAAGTTGTCAATTATAATCATTGGCTGTCAGAATATATATGCATTTTCATTGGTTGAAACTGTCATGTGATCATTAGCTGTCAGATAATTTTCAGCAGATCTATGTAATCATTAGCTGTCAGATTATATTATGCATTTTCATTGGTTGGAAACTGTCATGTGATCATTAGCTGTCAGATATTAGTTTTCATTGGTTGGAAATTTTCAATGTAATCATCATAAGCATTCTCAGTAGTGTCTGCATTAACTGTCATATGATTATCAGCAGGATTTTCAATATTGCATGTTGATCCTGAAAATTGCATGCCGGGTATGAATGCTGAAAAACGTTCCCTTTGTTTGTAACTATAAATATTGTAATTTTTTTTTTTTTTCATTTTCCATAGCTCCTCTCTAATATGAAGAAGCAATTTGCAGGACTTCTTCATGACACTGGGTTCATACAATCATCTAATCCTGAAGATGTTGCCGCCAACTTCAATTCAGACAACATGAAGCTGGTGAAAGCTGTGCTCTGTGCTGGACTATACCCTAATGTTATCCAGATTCAGCAGAATAAACCTGGAAGGTGAGGTAATCATTGATTCAGCAGAGTATATCTGGTACAATAATGTACCTGGGAGATACATAATTTTTGATAGTATTATTATCAGCATATCTGCGCATGTATCTATATAAAGTGTTGATAAAATCAGCAGAAATAGACCTGGAAGATGGTAGGCTGGAAGTATCTTTTGGTGCTACCGTGGTTAGATAATAGTTTACAATTTGTTACACACCCATCGAAGCTTCACTCAAGTGCCTCACTTGACAACTAACCACTCCTGACTTCCACCATTCAACTGCACAATTAGAGCCTATGCAATGTCCACTTCAGCTACAACACCATGCATGCACACCACTTCACTTCCAGAATGTATATGTATTCATGATTGAGACCCTTTTAGCACCTGGCAGGAGCATCTACCTAATATAGGGCCATGCATTGCTTCACAGAAGACTGTCTTAGATTTTCACTGCACCTGCTTGACGAAGATGTATACAGTTATGCTACCTCTATACAGCAAAAGTTTACATACACTACTCTCAGCCCTAGCTGCATATGCTATGTAAAACTTTTCTAGATATATACTAGCTTTAAAAAAATTCCCGTGTTTTTTGATTCCAGGTTGGATGTGAAAAGAATTTTTTAAGCTAGTATCTAAAGAAGTTTTACATTACATACACTCGTAGGAATAATTATTGAAGATGCCTAATTGCTTCTTCACTAGCTATAGCCACATAACTACAATATGAATGAAAATTATAGCTTCAATCTCTCCATCCTTGCAGCCATCCTAAGCTCTTCACCAAAGGTGGAAAAGTAAAATTCCATCCAAAATCAGTCAACTGTGATGAGACCACCTTCGAAAATAAGCACTTGATCTATCACACCAAGGTGAAGAGCACAGCAGTCTTTGTCCATGACACTTCCAGCATCCCTCCTTTCCCTCTCCTGTTCTTTGGTGGAGACATATCTGTGCAGAGTGATGAGGGCACTGTCTCTGTGGATGGTTGGATAATCTTCCAGGCATCACAGAACATAGCAGAGCTTGTTAAAGTAAGTTCATGTTTAAAAACTTGATATAAAGGGAACCCATTCAACTAAAAATGCAAGATCATCCCCTGGCTTAAGATTACTGACTTAATGTTATAATCACTGATTTTGCTGATATGAGTCCTCACACTTATAGACCACTCCAGTGAGGTGAATATTATAATTAGTATTTGTTTACACCGCATGAGCCACACCTGTCCACTCTCCTTGATCCTGGCTAGGTGGGAATTATCAACTTGTGTTATAATAGAGAGCTCAAGAATATTGAAAATCAATTTTTGGAGGCTTCAGGTGTCATAGAGAGGGGGATTCAGGTGTCAAAGAGGAGGGAATAAATGGGATTAAAACTGAGGATTCAGGTGTCGTAGAGGAGACAACTAAATGTCGTCTATAAAGAATTACCGTTTGAGGCTTGTGTCAGGAATGGCTTGTAGAATTTATATTTCCATGACTGTAAAAATAACCATCACTCTTTGAAATACTCAGAACACTTCTCATTAAGACACCTCACTAATCTGTACACTTTTTCCCCAGTCCCAGAATTCCACTATGATATCAGAATAATTATGGAAACAACCTCATGGTGTACACTGACATTGATCACAATAATCTATTCAGTGGTAGAATCTAGTAATCTATCAGTGATAGTAATCTATCAATAGCAGAACAGTAATCTATTAGCTAAACTGCAGTTAGTTGGTGAGTATCAATGCTCTAATTATCATTGTTTGTGGAAACTGTTTTTTACGAGTGGAAATTAGTTGGTATATCATCACTAATCAGCACAATACATCAAAGAAAGCTGTGGAGAGAGTCTGTGAAATTGCAACCCTTTACCTGAATTAGCTATACAAGTTGCTTAATCACCATAATTATGTATTGCATGGTTAGGAGATGAGGAAGCAGCTGGATGTGGTCTTGCAGCAAAAAGTGGCTCAACCGAGTATGGAGCTGTACAATCCTCATAACCCCACTGCTACCCCCGCCTCTCAGCTAATACATGCTATCATCGATCTCATCACTAGGGAAGACTATACTCATCAGGTAAGGAGTGACAAAATCTCTGGATCCATTGGGATCAGCCTTGGAAGTTATGTCCTAATATTGTGGAACTTCTAACAAAGAACACTGAAAGAGAAAGAGAATAAACTTCTAAACAAAGGAGTGCATAAAATAGTACTAATAATAGTAGAACCTCTCTTAGTGGACTCTCCATATTCGGGGTGCAAAAAAAAACCTCTCTATTGGATTCTGCTAACACAAATTAACTTCTAGACCTCTCTAATACAGAAATTAAGGATCTATTGTAAAGGTTCCACTGATGACAACTTCATTTACCCAAGACCGAATGGCTGATCCCATTGGTGTCCTTTTATCTGTGTTAGGAAGTTCTACAATATTATATCCAACTTTTTACCTTAGAGAGCAAGAGTGGCAGCAGGAAAGCACCTTTACGTGAGAGGGAAATGATTATTTATTGACATTCATTTTATCAGATCTGTATCATAAAGATTATTTCTGTATAGTCATACATACAGCAAGTCATGATAATTGTAAATCCATTTTATACACCGTAGGCGGTAGTTTTTGCTCGAGAGATTCTAACTGATTTCTGATTGCCACTTTCTGTTCCTCAATTGCCGTATCTAGTGTTCTCAACTCGTGTCTTATAGCTTGTAAGTAGTCGTGTAGAGCCTTGACAAGTTGGTCATCGGCCTCTTGCTGCATCTGGCCAAGTGTGGGGAAAGCTTGATGAGAATGTCTCTTGGCATTAGCTGTATGCACATATCTAACACTATCAACAGATGTTAGCTGTTCTACTACAGGAGCAACATCTATAGACCTCAACTTCTGTTGTTCAACCATTTCTGATGTTGCGTCACCAGTTCTTGCAGTGATGGGGTATTCAAACTCCCCCTGCTCTCTTATGGAGCATTCCTCGCTGTTGACATCCATATAACTAAGTGTTCTTGACCTGTGTCTCCATAAATGCCCAATTCTATCAATATGTGGCCTGTTCTTTTCTAAAAGCCTTCCAAATTCTTCCTGTAGTACACAGACTTTGGCAGCTAGATCTTTCACATCATCCAGCTTCTTTATAGGTGGAGCATTATTGCCATCCTCACACATTTCCAGCTTAGCTTTCTCCTGCAAGTCCACAACGCTCTCCATCCACTGCCAAAAGAGAGGTGCGCAATCTTGCCATTGGATCAGCTTCTGCAGGACACTAACACAGTGTGCCAGTTTATTCAGAAAGGCTTTCATCTGATTGGGATATCGGAGAAGAAATACTTCATGCACGGAAAGATGTCCTTTAGTTCCATCAGGTCTCCTAGCCAGAGAAGAGACTTTTCCAGCAGTTGATTTATGTATTTTATCAGCAAGAGCCTGATATGCGTGAGATGATCTGTATAATGCTTTCCATTTGTAGTCAAGACGACCTTTTAGCCATACCAGTTTGTCAAGCACCTCTGAACTGATTTCATTAGGTGATGTATCTTTCTGGGTAATAGTTGTAATCACTTTCTTCATGTCAGATTCTATTGCTCTGTTATTCTCTATCACTTGTTCTATGAGGTGTCTTGTTGAAGGTTTCAGTGGGATAGAGGTTGTGTCTGCAAGTCTTAGATAATGTTTAGTCAATTTGGCAAAAAAGCTGGTCCTATTTAAGAGCCAGGCAAAGGCAAGCAACAGTTCACGAGAGCCCACACTACCTGTAATGAAGAATTCTTCTCGCTCATAGTTCAATTTGAACAAGTAGTGGCACAGAATTGCCCTCGCTGCTGGGAAATTTGATGCTGTGAATGAATGAAAGTTAATCTTGTCTAAAGTTTCTCCACAAAAATCACGTTCTAGGAACTGAATTGCTTGCATGGTATGAAAAGTCAGTTTCCACAGCTCCTTTGCTGCTGCTTCCTGGTCGAATTTGGCTCGTCTGAAACATTCTGACGAAACTCTGGGTATCTTACACTCGGCCAGTAGTGATGATAAAAGGTGTATTGTATCACGGATGCTTTGTTGCCCTTTCTGTTCTCTTTGCATGGTATGAGACTAGTGAACTTTAACCTCAGCGTCGCACGTGATCTTGTTTTAGGACACTCCCATTCAAATTTTCTTGTTGCAAAGATGTCAGCTACACCTCCTCTCCCTAGCAGCCCACCTCCTCGTGACGAGGATGCCTCTATGGACGAAATTGATGCACTTTCGGGATCAGAGAAGTTCAAAGCCGTGCAGAGAAAGCTGAGCAATTCTAGTCTCATGTACAGCTCCGCACCGACCACTCCACGATCGCCCTCAGGTTCACCTCCAGCCCCGCCCCCCAAGCGACAACATGTGGACGACGAAAAGATGGCCAGCGAGAACGCAAAGAGGCTGACTCATGCAACCAGGGACAGACCGCGCAGAAAAGTCAGGCTTCCCTCGAGGGAGATGCGCAGGGAAAGTTTAGAGACTCCAGTCAGCTCACCACTGCCAAAGGACATTGAAGAAGAAGAAGAAGAAGGGCTGGATCTTCCTCCTCCACCTCCTCCACCTGACTCAACCCCCCCAGATGTTCCTTCCTCACCACCAAGTTCTGGTAAGCCATGCCTAGCTGAAAATGTTTGCTTTTCTGGATCAATTTGGAGGAAATGAAGAGGAAGTGTGTATACAGTATAAATAGATTACTTTGAAGCAATAGTTGTAGCTAATGAGCTTAAATTCTGACTAGCTGCCGCTGTCATAATAAAAATAATATTTTATTTACAGAAATCAATGAGAGTCAAGATATGGAGGATGTTGCTTCAGCAAGTTATTCATCATCCTCACCTAGCATTCAGAAGCACTTGAAATCAAGTGCATCTGCTCCATCTGTGCCACACCAAGGCACTCCAAGTTCTCGTGGTTCGAAGGGCAGTGGTAATGATTCCAATAAAGGTATCGTAATAGGATCGTTCAAAGAGCGTCTCAAAAAAATCAGAGAAAGCCGCTCCACTAAGAGTTCTTCCAAAATCTCTCCTTCATTTAAAGCAAAAGGTAACTCCTCTCAAAAGAAAGTAAACCTCAAAGAGCCTCAATCATCGTCTAGTTTCTCAAGTCCTCCAATTGTCACTTCACCAGTAACGGCAACTTTATCTGCTCTGTCTACTGTTCCTGTTGCTGCTGCTGCAACAGAAAGGTCTCCGTCATCTTCTCCCACACAAAGATTAACCAAGAGCAGTCCTGCAAAGAAACCAAAAGGTGTTGCAGCTTCTAATAGTCACACCAATACAGAGCCATCAATAGAAATGTCTCCATCATCTTCTCCCACACAAAGATTAACCAAGAGCAGTCCTATTGGGAAGTCAAAAGGTGTTATTGCAGCTTCTAGCAGTGATACCAAGATAGAACCATTGATTTCAGAACCTCCTTTTGAATCTGATGTTTCCAGTCAAGCGAAAGTGGAGGATACATCTGCTGATAAGATATCGTTGGATGATGACACACCTCCATCTCCCCCTGACATACCTCCACCACCTCCCCCTGATCTTCCTCCACCCGATCTTCCTCTACCTGATACTTCATCACTTCCAGGCAGTACCTATGAAAATGATAATGACACAGCAGAGGAACAGACAATGAAGACAAAACTTGCTCATCTTTCTCCTGGGTCACATGCTTCCATGCGTACAAGACTAAGGACAGAAGCCTGGAAACGAAAGAGTGATGTCTTAGAAGGCACTATGAGTGAACCCCTACCACCATTGTTTGTTGAAACTAGAAGCACAGAGGTCAAACGAAACGAATCTGTGAAAGATCTTAGTGGTTCCTCTAGTGACTCCATACCTGATCATCCTCCACCCACTGTTCCTGAGACTCCACCTCCTCTGTTACCCGAAGATCAAGAACCTGATGAAGAGATTGGGGTGCTTGAGATGTCTGTATCATTTCCGGAGAATAAGATACCGCCACAAATTACTGACTCATCTCGACCAATTTCTCATGTAGATGAGCAGTTGGTATCGGACTCTCATCTTCCTGCAATCCCTGATTTCTTCCCTCCCACACTTACTGAGTCTAGCCCACATTCAGTCCCTGGCTCTACCCCTCCCACAAATGCCGAACTCCCTCCCACCACACCCCCTGATCATGTAGTAACCCCTCCTGTACTTCCTGAATCCTTTCTGCCCAACCTGGAGTCTGTCACTCACACACATCCCGATTCTCTCTCTCATTCTTCTATGGCAGATTCCGGTTCTATCTCTCCTACTTCAGCACTTCCTGAAGATCCTCCCCCTCCTGATCTCCCGAGTTCCCCGTTGCCCGATCTCACTCTTGAGACACAACCCATTTCTAGCATGCTCTCTTCACCTGTTGGGACCCTTACCGAAACGTCAACTCCAAACAGCCAGAGCTCAAGTCACGTTGAGAATTTAACCAGAACTTCAACTCCAAACAGTCAAACCTCGAATCACATTTCATCAACATCACAGCTCGCAAACACTTCTCCTATTTTTGAGAACACTCCCCCAAATGTGTCCATTCATTTAACCAGTTCTCGTGGTGGGTCCCCCATCATTCGATCCCCGTCACAGTCATCTGGAATTCCAAGTTCCAATACTGGTAGAAAATATGACAAGGGTTTGAATGCATTGGAAGATGATTTAAGGGCCAGTAGTGCACCTAATTTGGAACCAAATTTATCAGTAACGTCTCATGTGCAAACTTCAGGCAGTCCCGGTGATGATGGGGTTAAACTTCAAATGAGCAAGGAGAAAGTACATTCATCCCAGTATCGTCAAAGCCTTCCCAATCCATTGGAGAACCACAGCAATATCAAGATAATATCACAGGGTTCTCCTCCAGTCAGTCCTGACCTGAAGTTCACTCGGGTGGCGAAGCAAACTTGGAAGAAATCAAAGGTCATTGGAGATGATCTCTCAACTTCTGCCAGTACAGGAGATATGAGGGGCAGTATAACAGGAATCTCAGAACCAGTGGAATTCAAGACGTCAAGTTTACACTCTTTTGACTCCAATGACTCCTTTACATACGAAAGAGGCAACTTCCAACAGAAATATCATAAAACCTCCACCATCTCTCCACTTGCAGCTATGGGTAAATCCCTACCTATTAATGTCATAGATCCTGGCAGTTCAGACAAGGCTCAAGAGAGCTTGGAAGTATCGAATCAAAGCCCACCAGAAACTGCTTCATCTGAGAGTGCTTCTCGAGAACAGCATCTGAAGCTTCCTGGTCCACTGAAGCGTGGGCAGCTGGATGTTGTCCGGAATACTGGAATGGCTAGGCGTTCTCCAATGAGTTCATTTGTGTTGGACAGCAACTTATTGGATGTGAGTCATGCATGCATTCATCTGTTAGTAAAGCATGAGCTGTGCAAAGTCTAGGTTTAGAAAAGTTTAGTGCAGTTTTGCAAAACTGCAGGAATTTTTTCCCACAAAAAAGTTAACACTTTTTATAACGGCTTTTCTTACAGCTCCTTGATCTCGGGCTACATAAACCGATAGTTCCGACATTAAATGTTCAAAAAATGGGAGGAATGAAGGAAGAGTAGGCAATTTACTGATGGTTTATAGTTCGCACAAACACTTAGCCTCATGCTGCTTCCAAGTAGCTAGTTGATATGACATGGCTAAGGAAAAGAAGAAGAAGAAGGGGGGGGGGGGGGGGGGGGGGGGGGGGGGGGGAAGGTCATATTTGCCAACGGGTAGAACTCTTGTACCCTTTGTACCTTAATGAGTTGTGTTGGAATTCCTTTGCAAGAAATTTTCTATCATTACAGACTGAACCGGAGAGGTGGGGCTCAATTGAAGTTTGTCAGTGGCTGGATCTGGTAGGGCTGGGTACCTTCAAACAAGTCTTCAAGGATAAGAATGTCAATGGATACATGCTCCTTCACATGGATGTCAAACTCTTCAGTAAGATCTCTTTTTCTGTATTACCATTTAGGGATTAAGGTTTTTTCTACACGTCTTAAAACGTTAGCTTAAATTTGAGTGTTTGCATTTATTCTACACAGCTGAACTTGGAATTGACAATCCTGACATCAGGGAGATTTTCTTGGCCAAAATATACGAACTCAGCAATCCCAGCTCCAGCACTGGAAAAATGGAAGATGACTTCTTATGTAAGATTCTGAATTCTTTTACATTAGCTGTGGCTCTAGCTAGCTAGCTATAGCTATCATGATAAACTAAACACTCTTGACAGTTATTAACTCGTATATTTTGCTTTTTAGTATCAGTTGATACATATGATTCTAATGACTGGCAAAAGCTGAAAGCTGCTCTTAGCGTTCTCAAGAACCCTGTGCTGGATGAATCGATTTTGATAGAGCCTTCCATTGTAGGACAGATTCTCAGCAAAGATCAGTCACACTCCATGCCAAGCGTAGTTGAAGATGAAATCCAAGCTATGCGAAGTGCAAACAAGTCATACTTCTGCCCTGTCCCTGAAGGACATAAAGGAAAAGTGATACATTCCAATACCATCCATGAATTTGGAGATTTCAGAAATGGAGAGAGAATACCTCAGAATCACGATCGACGATCCAGTGAAGGTGGAGCATGCATTCCACTCTATTTAGCACAGGCTCAAGAGTCCAGTACAGCCCATAAGAATTACCCGAAGAATTCCAATTCTGGGACCAACTTGACAAGTGATTGGGTTGCAAGACTGCCTGAATTTGGAAGACGAGCGCGTTCATATACTGAACCAATGGCAACTCCAAACTACCTTCTCACAGAACAACAGAATAAGTCTCCATACAAGGCAAAAACTCAACCAGTTAATTTACAAGAATTGTCTAGAAGTACCAACAGTGTAAGGAACACCTCCATTATGGGCTCAAATTCGGCCATTCCAGTTATCACTGTTGAACCACCTGTTCACCCTCCACTGGCCCTCACTAGTACACCAAAGAGGACTTCAACTCAGTCTTCCCCAATGGCGTCTCCTTCAGATGTGAAGTCAGCTTCTATTGCTTGTCCTTCTCCAATCAGTGTTATGACACCAGAGAGCAAGGTCATTAAGGTCTACATGAATAAGGTCCAGGAAGGTAAGTATGTGATCTGACAAAGTATGGTACAAGAATTGATTGGTATAGGAGTCTCCCCTTTATTATATACCAATTTTTTGAACTGCAGGTAGCCTGTACAAGTCCTTTGTGGCCAATCCTGGTACTACAGCAGAGGACATAGTAGTCCAGGCACTAGTAAAAGCCAACATGGAGGGCAAGGACCCTGAAAACTACTGCATCGTGGAAGTGCCAATGGTCCCAAATGGTCAGTGATAATTAGTGGCATAGAGTGGAATCCTTCATAAAAAAAAGTTGATTCCCTAGAGGTGAAATACAAAATTTTCTGCTGACCAGCTAGCTAAATTAGAACACTTTTCTTAATTTGCATCTGAAATAGCTGAATAGTCTCTTCAGACACTTTATTTCGCAGCTTCTAAGCACAGCTTTTTCTATGCTCAAATCTTTAGGATCTCATCGCCATTTGACACCATCGGAGAGCATTACAGAATTCTTGAAGAAGCAACCACATGGCACTAGATATCGATTTGAGCTGAGGTGTAAGGAGAAATCAAAGTTAGTACCCAAAAGACTAGGAGCAGCAGGAGAAAAAAATGCTGATATACAGCCTCAGGATGATGAACAACTAATGCAGCTCAAATTTCATGTTCATTCACTGGAGAACAGGAACACAACATTGCAGAAACAGATTGATTCAATGGAGGTACAAATAATTGGCTCCCGAGACCTCAAAGAACAGTTGGCTTCCCTACAAGAAGAACACTCTTCTCTCAGTGACCAGTACAAGAAGGAACGAGTCTCGCACAAGAAGGCCATACAGCAGTTACAGCAACAGCTGGATGAGGCTTCTCTTGCCAGGAGGAAGATGGAAGAGCAGCTGCTCTTGACTGGATCACCAGATTCCAGCAAGAGTCTACTTGAGGAAATCCAGTCCAAGTATGGCAAGGACATAAGCAGTTTGACTGTTGAGATTCGAGTGAAAGATAAATCACTTCAGGAAGCAAGAACAAGAAGAATCTCTTTGGTGAGACAATTCTATACTGCATACCCAATCCAATTAATGTTCAGCACAAAGTTTTTGTGGGTTGCATTGGTACAAGCCATAAACTTTTCATATTGGTATACAAGCCATAAGGTTAACTTGAGTGCCTGTTGCAGCTTATTCTATTTTCAAGTCAGTCACACACAAAATATGTAGATAGAATAGTGGATCCACAAAGGTATCTTCATGCCTTAGCCCTGGAATCATGAAATTCTTCCCAATTTATAGGAAGAAGAAGTGAATATGCTCCATGAGAAGATCAAGGAAGTTGAGAACACTTCGCGACTGCTGACTGAGCAGAACAAACAGATCCACACACTGGAGTGGGATCTCGCTGTCAAAGAGAACACCATCCACAAACTCCTGGCAGAAAAGGAACAAGCTCAAGTGCTTGCCACCCAGGTATTGCATCGAATTGTGATGCTATGTACGATTTTCTACTTTCAAATGTGTGCTATTGTACAGTTGTGGGTGGAACCCTTAATTAAAACTCCCTTGATCAATCTCAAATTTCAAACACCAGCAGAGAGAGCAGGATAATCAGCTCTCTGTTAGTTAAGAATTGAGAAAGTTATAGTGAATGATCAAGGGGCAAGGTGAATGCAAATAGACATTTAGGACACTTTCATTCTGAGTCGAATCAGAATTTTTTTCTGGCCCCCCAAAAGAGAAAGTTCCGCTGTGTTTTAATTGCAGAGTCAAACTCTACAGAAGTCTCTTCAAACACTTGAGACCAAGTCTAAACAGCAGCAGGAGCTTTCCAATCGTCAAGTGAAGGAGCTCAAAGAGCACTTGGATCGAGTTCTACTGGAGAGCACACAGAGAGACCAGATGGTTCAGGCACTGAGAAAGGAAAGAGATCGCCTAGTCAGAGAAAATGAAACAAAGGTGAAATTTCAGAATAAGAGGCCTAGAATCTTTATGGGGGAAAAAAGTGTGGTTCCAACAATAACAATATAGCTACACGCACGTACTATAGCTCTGGTTCTTAGAGGTATAATGTATTACAATACACTGATACTGATACGGTCACACTGATATAACACTGACACTGATACTGTCACACTGATACTGATACTGTCACATTGATATAATACTGATACTGATACGGTCACATTGATATAACACTGATACTGATACCGACACTGTCACACTGATATAATACTGATACTGGTGTGTTGTATATTGCACAGGATGCTTTAATCACCAGTCTAGAAGCAGATCTCACTAGCTATGAATCTCTTCAAACCCTCTCAGCCAGTGAAAGTTCCCGCATCCAGAGCCTGCAGAGGTCCATCTCAGTCCATGAAGTGGCAATAGCCTCACTAAAAGGAGAGTTCCAGAGACAGAATGTTGAACTATTGGCATCAGAGGAGGAGGTGTCCAAGTTAAGAATGGCATTAGCCAAGAAGGTGAGTCACTACAAGATGTGTGGTCAGCATAATAGCCAAAGGGGAAATTAAATTCAAATGATGTCTTCTTTTAGGAAGAGCAACTCTCTTTACTCAATTCAAATGAGGATACGCTCTCTCCACACAAGTAAGTGATACATACAGTAAAGCAGCCTCCATTCTGTAGCACATGCATGGATACTTGACAAAGTGTTTTGTGTATAAAGGTCATCTGTGTACACCTGTTTCGCCCATCAACCTCGCCACTCCCTCATCACCGCCCACATCCTCCCCCCAGACAAAGATGACGAAGAGGAGCAGGAGACGGAGAAGGAGAAAGAGGAGGGAGAAGCAAGGGCAAATGAGGATGTAGGGATCAAGGTGACAACCTTTCCTGGTGAGATTCAAGGGTGCGTCATTGTACATACTGACGAGCACGTGGAAACTCATGGCCTGCTTGCAGGAGACAGGTTTGTTGTTTTTGCATGTTGAATGTAGATTTTGTTGAGCAGCTTCAGACCAGTAAGAATGAGCAGTGATAGAGTCATATAAATAAATACTGTAGAGATCTTTTTTATTCCAGTCTTAAATCACATTATTATTCATAGCTACTGCATAATGGGCTACAGTTCAACCCCAAAATCGCATACCCAATAAATCCCTCTAATTATTGTAGGATAATAGAGGTCAACAATCATGATGTGACAACCAAATCACCACGTGAGACCAGCAAGCTCCTCCAGCACCACTACTGTTCCTCGGGAGGACTCAGGATCGTGGTGGCACGAATCCTTGAAGACGAGGACAAGAAAGAAGACAGTTCTGCTAATATCATAGAGAGATACCATAAGTTGAACTCGTCTCTGAGTGTTCGTCTTGAGTCACAGAATGCCGAAGTGGAGCACTGGAGACAAGAATGCAATCGGTTAGAAAGATAATGTGGTAGCATACACGCATATTCCCTTTCAGAAAGGCCTGGAAACAAGGGCTGATTATCGTGATTCAACACAGTGACAGGTAGACCCTCTACCAAAGTTACTAGCTATCTCCCCTCTACTAGGCACTTGGCTTCAATTCCTTCTTCTTTTTTTTCAGAGAATAATTATTTGTAGTAAATTCAGCCTCTCTGTCAGCACTGTTAGAGGGCAGCCCCTAAGCTTCTAAGTAGGTACCAATTTATCATTTTTGTATAGGCTGAAGTCTGAAATTCTCAAGTATTCCACCTCACAAAAGGTACATGTGTTAGCTACTTCAAGAGTCATAATTGTAACTAACAAAACACAATGTCTATAGGATAAAAACACAGAGATAAAGTACCTGAAAGCCACAAATCAAGATCTCAAGGAACAGGTTTGATACTAAGATTTTTAGGGTACGATGCATTGAATGACCAATGCCATATGCACTTATGTTTTCACAGCTGGAAGAGGCAAAGAAGTCGATGAAGCAGTGTCTAGATGAACTTGAAGGCAGCACGGCAGAACAACACTATCACAAATCATTAGAAATGGTGGAGGAAGCTCTGAAGGAACGAGAAAGAGAGGTTGCAAGGATGAAAGCAGCTGAGAAAGCAAGGGTATGTATACATTATATTAGTGGAACCTCCAATTAAAGGACATTCTGAAAGGGGACAACCCTGAAAAAAAGAAAAGATGACTCCTCATTTTTAAATATTCCTCCAGATTGCCGAGCTTAAGAAACTGAAGAAGCAGAAAGAGAAGGCAGTGAAGACAGTGAGACAATATGCTGTCAATATGGAGGACCTGAAAGAAGTTTTGCCACAGCACAGGACTAAGTCAGACAACTTGAGCAGTGTGTCCAGAACTGAGATGGTAGCCACTGTCCGTGCCCTGGAGGACGATCTGGTGCATCATAAGGCCTACCTAGACCAGCTTTTGACTATAGTCATCGATCAAAACCCTCAACTGCTTACTATGATTGGGGAAGCACAGAAAATGAGGTAATGAATATCATACCAATGCTATAGTTACCAGCATAAGTTCAAAGTGCATGGAATTGCTAGCTACACACTCTAAAACATGCAGCATTTTTTTAGAAAAAAAATTTATCTATAATTTTTGTAGGGACAAGATGGAGGAGGATGACAGCTGGTGTTAATTTCAACTCAACATACAATAAAATTTACAATAGTGATACAATGATACCATAGCTTTAGAGTTAATATTATTTTTGGCTGAATAAAAAAAGTATTATGGACCGTTCAACTTCAATTCCCAACAATCCTTATCATTAAAAATATTTTTTTTAATTTTTATTAGAATGACAGCTATAATCCATTAAGCTAAAGTAATTATATCGCTGGAAGCTATTCTTGACTGGTGGGATCAACGGTTGAATTTCCCCTGTGTGATACATTATGCTCTTACAGGGGAAATTCAATCCCAGCACAAAGGGACTGGAGAACTTGCATACATGCATTCATGGGAAGTAATCTGGCAGATCAAGTTAAAAATTAGTTTACGCAAAATATATTCACTTGTTATCCGGTCAAAGTTTAAGGTGTAAAGAGTATTTATAATTTGATCACAAGATTCTATGAATATTATTCACATGCTATAAAAGAGTTAGCCATATTTTGCTGATCAAATCAATAAGCAACCAACAAAGAGAGAACTACAATGATGGCTCTCAAGGATCTTCTAGTTGAAGTAAAGTACAAATCAACATGTGGTGGTGGCGGCGGTGACTATCTCCCTTTGGGCACGCATACAGTGAAAGTCAAGTTTACAGACAGCCTGAGAAAGGTGAAAAAACATATAACAGAGAGTCTAGACGTTCAAGGAAAGTTGCAGTACAAAGGACGGAACTTAGAAGACTATTTGCAAAGAAAGCTGGCTGATATCATGGAAGAGGAGTCGTTATTACATTTGATCACTGATTCAAGACCAAAAGAATTAACACAATACGATATCGAAGTTCGTATACTTAAAGACTCTGAGACCAGGATTGAAAAAATTAAAGTTGTACGAATAACAACTATAAATAAGTTAAGGTACAAGATTCAAAACAATTTTGGTATACCTCTTGAGGAGCAGTCTATAGTACAGCTTGATCAGCAAAATGATACCGAGATTCAATGCCAACTTGGTACTAATGTGATGCAACTGAAGCAACCCATTATACTGCTGGTAAAGTTTAGTGGAAGTCCACCCAAACAGACATATAAAAGGACACTTTCCAGAAGAAACGATATCAGTAGAGGTACGCCTTATGATACAAGATCACTTGGAAAAAGAAAGGCTTATGGATCTTCATCCATACACCCTAAAGTACTACCAAAAATAAAAGAAAAACCAGGTTAAATGCTATACTGCTTTAAAGTTTAGAATATACTGGTGATAATTGTATTTCAGAAAGAGAAGAGCATCAGAACCAGTGCTCAGTACCGGTGCAAGAAGTTACATTCACAGCAATGCATGAACTAGGGAAAAATCTTGAAGGACTGAAGGTTGATAAAACCAAAGGTTTAATGATAACATGTATGAGAAGTGAGGAGGAAACAGATAAAATAGAGATAACAAGTAAGTCTTCAATATAGAGTATAGTTTAAACCATCAAGTGATACGCTGCACTATTCATGCAGGCAAACTGGTGAACAGATCAAAATGCAAACTGGACTAAAAATTGCTGACAAGTTATAATGAATATGTACAATTTATAATGAATTCAACTCTTTAGCCACCATGAACGTATTTATTATGGGGATTTACCGGGGTAATTCCATGCAGGTGGCTGCATGGTAGCTGTTAAAGCGATTATTATACCATAGTTTATATTGACATGTAGTTTAGTCTTCAGTGAGCTGTAGAGTAGTTCATTATTAGCTAAAATGGCTCATCGAAGCAATAATATACGTTTAAAGTTAGCATGTACAACTAATGGTAGAATAGTAAGCTTATATAACATTCCTCAGTCGACTCGAGTGAAAGTATTACTAGACTATATGAAACAAGTACTACATATTGATGGATCTCTATATTTCGGAGAAAAACAAGTTAACTCTCAACAAACTCTTCAAGAACTTACTAAAGAGGGAGAAATCATTCTGGAATTAACGGTGAAAGTGAGAAATTACATAAGGATACTAGGACTGTTACATGACGTGAGCATAGTTCTCCCCAACAAGCAAAGAAAAATTTTAAAACTCCCTGATGACATGTCAGTTGAACTATTGAAGTTTGTTATCCAAACTGAACTCGGAATTGAAGATTTTGTGCTTTATAAAACTGTTGATATGAGGTGGGAGAAAGACAATTATCCTACCTGTGTCTGCAACAAAACTGAAGTAGAAGGTTTACTGATTATCTCCCCATGTAATTATGATCAAGATGAGGGCAAACTGCTACAAAACATTTCGTCTCCATCTTCTTCCATTCCAAAGCCATTTTTTTCCCCGTTTGGAAGTGACTCACCGCCTCAAAACAGGGATAAAGGTTTGTGTACATGTCATAACTCCAATAGCAGAAATTCAACTACGTATAATGTATAATTATAGTAATTATAGGTGAAGATGCTGTTTCTACTCAGTACTATGGTAAGTTGGGTCAGCTGGTATAGCTACACATACAGATAGACTTCATCCCTTAATTGACTTTCTGTAGCTACAGCATTACCCCAGCTGGTTAAGGAGAGTAAATATCCAGGGAGAAGTACAAAACTCTTCCCTCAGCTTCCAGGTACATGATTATTATAGCTACGAAAGAAGTGACTGCTATTTCTTCTATGACTACAATAGATAGTGATCACTCAACATCACCATATACTGGCTTTCAAAAACAACTTGGTAGGTCCCTAGCTATAGTCAGTTTTGTTGTTGTTGTTGTTGTTGTTGTTGTTTTTAATCAATAAGCTCTCACATTGTGTTGGAACTCTAGCTACAGCTTTTAGGGTCACTAAAAACATCAGATACTCCTGACCTCTGCACTCGTTTCTTTAACACAGTGACTACAGTGTATAATTATTAATTTTTTCCCCCCAGTTTATACACATCCCACTAAATTACCACAAATACGGACACGTAAGTGGAATAAATCAAGATTGTGTTGTGAATGTGAATAATTGATTACAGGAGGATGCACAACTGCACTTCGGCCTCCTGAAGATTCAAAATTACTTCCACCGATTCTAAATGGTATGATCACATGCCCTAGCCCCTAGCCCTCATAACTCCAGTACATAATAATGATAAACCACTTTTACTTCCCATTACAGCTAAAACACAAAGAAGCCCTCCCCAACGTCTTAATAAAAGCAAAAAGATATCATATTTGTAAGGATTTATATAGTGCACCTATATGATACAAACTACCCTCTTTTTATTATATTATAGAACTCTAACGAAAAAAGATTGACAAGAGCAAGTCATCAATTTTTGCTCCATATATTATCATACACCTGGGGATTGCATATGCAAATGAACGAACCAATTCTTTTAAGGTTCTTCTCCTCTTTTTTTTTTTTTTTTTTTTTTTTTTTTTTTTTTTTAAATAAAAATTAATAATAATATAACTTTAACTCTTACTTATTCCTTTCTTCTTACCCCTAACAATTATTGTGCTCTCAGATTTGGTGCCAGCACCTCCTACACCTACACCATTTCTTCCTTTTTTCTTGGTCTTCTTTGAAGGACCTTTCTTGGAAACAGATCCACCACTGCCAACCGTTCTTTTCTCTTTCTCAGTGACACTTGCTAGACTCTCACTGGACTCTGCCAGCTTTGACAGCCCAGCATTACTCGACTCTGAGGTTTGTGCTATGTCACTACCAGTCAGTTCTACAGTCTCTTCTTCTTCAGAGTCTGAATCAGATCCCTTCTTAGAATGGATCGCTAACGTTCCAACACTTTCACCAGTAGCCACAGCAGTCATGGGGGAGCCACTCTTCTTTCTTTCTTGAGTACATTCTTTGGTTGCTGGTTCTCTCTTGGAGAAATCCATGGAGTCTATCAGCTCCCATGTGTTCTCCCCACCCAAGCCAGTTAGTTCAGCTGTATTAGGTCCCTATAGTGATAGAACGCAAACAAAAAACACAGCAATACTCTTTGAAGAGTCTAGGAAGAATTAAATAAGAAAGAAGAGATCTGTAGCTCCACACTGAATAATGTTTATCGATTCTGGAGAACCTAGCCTGTTTGATTTATGAACTGCTACAATTTACTAGGAGATATTTTTAAGATTAATTTTGGTGATACAAGTGAGAATTTATCAGTTACCAAGCGGTTAACTTGAACTGTTTTTGCCAAGCTGTCATCCTCCATGGGTTCCGCTTCCTCCTCCCCTTTCATCGTAAGATGATCTTGAAGGACTTCCTCGCTAATTTCCTCCTTCCCTCGCTTATTCTCTAAAATACTCTCAAATTCTCTAAAATTGATACCCATCTGAAATAAAAAATAAGGACGAAGAATTTGATGATCAACTTACTGTGATGAATTTAAGCCTTTCTCAGCCATTACTTTTTTGATCAGCTCAGTGATTTCCACACACTTTACAGCTGCTATCTGAGTGGACCTCATCACCTTTATGAAACAATACATCAGTGAGGTGAGCAAATACAAGAATGCGGATCCCATATTTATTACTTGTTCTGGCAAGATTGCCACACCTCCAGTCATCTGGAGGACACAAATCTCTCTATGGATATTCATTCCCACCACCAACTTCCCTTCCATCACTTGCTCCTCTTCCAGTGAAGGGTCCACCAATGTATACTCTCTACATACTGTCATATGTAATTTAAGAGCTCAATATTTGGCAAGATGTCTTACCCATCTGAGAAGAAGGCAAATGTGAAGCAAAGAGGCATGTTATGAACACTTAGTGGTACTGGGTCTCTTTCAGATAGTGGGTGCTGAGGTAAACAAGTTAGTCTTTAAAAAACCATTTATAACTTGGAATAATGTGTAGTACTCCTGCAATGATTCTTAATAGTGCACATTCAAAGGGCTTAGGTATGTAAACATCAAAACGAGTTAGGTGATTCAAATGTCATGAATTATGACTTCTTTGTGTGTCTAAACAATGCATCTGCTGGTCGTGCTCAGTGCTCCTTGATTAGCGTTTCAAATGTTCACTCTCAGCAAGGCTAAAAGCCTTTGATTGATCTCACTGTTCTTGTGCTTTCCTGATGTCTGGCATCTCATGTCTGGCCGGTGATGTCTAACCAGTTGATCGGCTGGCCTGTAGTCTTTGTTCTCCTGGTAAGCTCTCAGCTCAGATTGTTGTCTCAAATGACCATATTCAAAGGATATAGTTTTGTTCTAGGCTTTCCTGTGCCAGGCTGATCATCTGGCCTGTAGTGTTTGTTCCTACTCATCATGGCTCTCCTACTCAAATGATTATGACTTCATCTAGACTGTTGTCTCTGCTGTTTTTGTCTTAGATTTTTGCACCTGATGCTTCTGTTCCTTACTTTCCTTCTGTTCTCTGAGGTTTGTACATGTTTGTCTTGAATCTACCACTGAAGTAACAGCTGTCTCGATGGCACATGTAATTCTTCACACATGCATGAACGCGCGGTGTGCTACATACGTACCATAGATGCTTCAAGCACTGTGCCTCCCCTCCCCCCCAAATGGGCCTGGATATGAGTACTCAGGCCTATAAGAAGGCTAGTGGCTGCACTTACTATGGTTGCTTCTTCTCCTATCACTGTCACATCAGGTCGTCTGTAAGTAAGACACACAGACAGAATGGTTACACACAATACTGAACTGCATTTCTGTTCTTTACCTGAAGTGCTTCAGAGCAGTGATGCTTGCAATGCATGCACAATCGATCATATTGCCACAGTGATCCAGGATATGTACATCTATCCTGATCTCCCATACCTGCAAAAATTAGGATGCTTCATAACATCTCTCTCTCTCTCTCTCTCTCTCTCTCTCTCTCTCTCTCTCCCCTCCCTCCCTCCCTCCAATGTAGCTAACTAAATTCAATGGTCACCTTTTGACCGGCTATAATGCAAAGAGACTCAGTGTCAACAGCTCTGGATTCCTTCTGGGATCTTTCCAAGATTCTACTGATCTCCACAGCTGCAGTAGACTGCCTAGAGAAAGGAACGGAACACACTTAGCTTCTTTTTGTCACTTAAATAATTTTTTACTTACTTTCCAACTTCGAAGGACGGGGAAGCCATGGGTGATAGTTCAACGTTGAAGAAGAGCACTCCTTCTGTCGGACGCTGGGGTTTTGGTGCTATCACTCGACAAGACACACGAGCCAAAACTCTACAAATATACTTGAGTAAGGCCTTTCAACCAAGGAATGTTGGATAGGTCTTTTTTTAAGCAGTAGGTATCAGAGTTTAAAATTGGAAGCTTGTTATTTAAGTAGTTCAGCATGAGCAAAAAAATTACTGCATACAAAGTATTCTTCTTACCTAGTCCTTCCTAAAGTCACTTCCACATGGCCAGGTTCCTTACCCAGAGTAATCTTAATCTCCCTATAATCATACACTTCCCTGCCATCAATTCTCTGATAAGAGATATCAGTCATATTATATAATTGTGCTCTATTCACTTACTTCACTTTCCTTGATGGCTTCTAAGATGAATTTCCTCTCACAGAGGCTCACTACAGGGTCCTTGCTCCGATTCATTCCTATAGCTTTTTAGCTTTCGCTTGCCATGTGGAGGTTAGCTCGAAATAAAGCGCACCAGTAAACACGTGGTTTTAGTAAACTAAGTAAACGGCTTTCTGCATATTCTACTCGTGCCACGTGGTCGGGGAAGTGAGATGGCGTTGCTCTTCTTCAGGAATTCTTGTCAGCTTCAGTTAAGGCATGGCATTCAGAGTGCAATATCACTTTTGAGGGTAAGCTAAGCTAGCTGTCAATCGTGTTGTTGGCAACTATAACTTAAAAAAATGTCGTAGTGACTTTGAGTTACCAGATAAGTCTGAATACTGTGAAGTTTGGTAAAAGTTATGAAGGGGTATACAGGGTATTCATAATTATCCTGACTTATCAAGTCCTGCATGTGTTGTAGCTGGATGTTGTGTCAATGATGACCCTTTACCATTTACTTTGTTTCTTCCACACAGTGCTCTTCGTCTGTGGGTGTGTTGACATGCCACACCCTCTCCCGCCGTCATTATTCCCAGGAATTTTCCCGCAACAAACCCCACCTCAACATCGGAACCATTGGACATGTAGACCATGGAAAAACCACACTAACTGCTGCCATCACAAAGGGTGAGTCTAATACGAGGCTCTGGTTGTGGTCAGTGCAAGCACTTGGTAGATCAGGTGGAGGAAGGCATGATAGATGATTTGGTTAGTCGTTTTGACTATGGTGATGTGCTTATGCAGTGCTGGCAGAGACAGGAAAAGCTAAATTCACTGACTACGGGGAAATTGACAGTGCTCCTGAGGAGAAAAAGAGAGGCATCACTATCTCGGCCGCTCACATAGAATACGAGACTGCTAACAGACATTATGCCCACATAGATTGCCCCGGGCATGCTGACTATATCAAAAACATGATTACAGGTGACGATTTTTATTTTTACTGTCACTTTTAGCTCTATTGGTTGGAAACGAAGTGTTTAGAATGCACTTATTACAAAGCCATGTCCTTATCACAGGTACTGCTCAGATGGATGGCGGCATTTTAGTTGTATCTGCTACAGATGGAACCATGCCACAAACTAAAGAGCACTTGCTCCTAGCTCATCAGGTGAGTCACTACAGGCTGATTTTCCAGGCAGATTATGACATGATGTGGGAAATTTAAATTGGATGTTCACTCAATACAATTACTGGATTGATAGTCCCAACTATAAACATGCAACTTATACTATAGTAGAAATTTATGAAGATTAAATGACTTGATTGTTTGTTCATTTAAAGACTGACCATTATTTTGTGCTACTGTGGCTGGGTTTGTTCTCTAGATTGGTGTGAAGCATATGGTGGTTTACTTGAACAAGGCTGACATGGTGGACGATCCCGAGATGTTGGAACTGGTCGAGTTGGAGATGAGGGAAGTCCTGGACTACTACAAGTATGATGCCGAGAACACGCCCATCATCACAGGCTCTGCCCTGTGTGCGTTAGAGGTATGTATATATATATACTGGTGTAGAGTCAAGGAAGTACACATTTTTTTTTCCCCTATAGGATAAAAATCCAGAACTAGGTGCCAATTCAATTCATAAACTTCTTGAAGCATGTGATACTTGGCTACCCATCCCGCAGCGGGACTTGGACAAGCCCCTCTTCCTTCCCATTGAGAACACGTATTCTATTCCTGGACGGGGAACGGTGGTCACTGGACAGATTGAGAGGGGCTCCATCAAGAAAGGGGATGAGGTGGAGATAGTTGGCTATAAGGCAAAGATGAAAACTATTTGTACAGGTTGGTAAAGTGCTCCTTATTTTAGATTGTCTGCATAAGAAGAAGCTTGGGCTAGGATTTCTGAATCATGCAGATCAATCCACTAGGATATATTGTGCAGTCTTTTTTTATCACCGGATGTAGCAGAACTACTTTCTTTCTTTCAAATTCTACTTAAGAATAGAGGATTGTGAAGTTGATTGTATATACATATGTCTTTCTGACCGAATCTTCTCTAGTAAATGTGTGTGCTCACACAATGCCCTTTTGGTATAATAGTGACAATTGACCTTAATTCTCATAGTTTTTGCATTTTGCGTACAATGTCCTTCATAATATTCTATAGGACTGGAAACATTCCACAAGTCTCTTTCAGAGGCTCTGGCAGGAGACCAACTGGGAATTTTGCTGAGAGGTGTGAAACGTGAGGATGTGAGGAGGGGAATGGTGGTGTGTGCTCCTGGTACTCTCAACTCCCACTCCAAGTTCAAGGCCCAAATCTACATACTCACCACGGATGAAGGAGGCAGGCACACCCCTTTCGTGTCCAGATACCAGCCCACTTTATTCACCAAAACTGCTGATATGCAAGCTACTATGCAGCTGCCAGAAGGTAGCTTCATTCGTTAAAACTCTGGGGTAGCACATCACTTACGTGAAGAGTGTCCCAATAATTATTCTGATTTTTTGAACAGAGGTGGTATGACAAGCTTTCAGGTTAAAATATATGGTGGGATCCTCTTTTCTTTTCTTTTTTTTCTTTTTTAATTTTTTTTTTTTTTTAAGAGCAGTACTGACTTAGCACGAACTCCATTTTTTATGTAGGATTGGAAATGATCATGCCAGGGGATGATGCATCGCTCACAATCGAACTGAACAAGTCGATACCCCTGGAGGTCAGCCAAAGGTTTACGCTCAGAGAAGGGCGGAAAACTGTGGGAACGGGAGTGGTCACTGAAATCTTAGAATGACTGTTAATTGACCGCCTCTGTCCTTTCAGCTTGTATGTATATCGTTCACTGTTATGTAATAATTATAACCAGCTACAGAGTTTCTTCTGACCTCTTAAAAGATAAGCAAATTACTACTTTAACAGCCATAATTATTCAACAGTAAGTACAACAGTTAACTGAGTGTTAGATACATCTCCACATCTTTGTGTTCTGACAATTGATGTTCTGTGTGTGTGGAGGAGAGCCTTCAATGAGATGAGGCTGGCGAGTCTGACTGGGGGACTTTCACTTTGGTGAACTAGTTTGCAAACCAAGGATTAGAATCACCTGCCAAGCATGTCAACAGTAGTATTAAACTTTGTGCAAACATGCAAAACTTACACTTTAAGAAAAGGGACTACTGTGTCTTGGGACATGAAGGTCTTGTGTTTTCAAGTGGCAGGGACACAGTTTACCCAACCCTGTGTGTACATAGAATGGCTATGGATGGTCACGGGATTAGGTTACTATTTATGGTGAAAAATGAATACATTTTAAAAATCACCCCATACTGTTTACCTGATTTGTGCCAGTGCTGAGCTGCAATGCCCCTTTCTTCTTAGCAAGAGACACGTAGCATAACTAACTTCTTACAGCCCCAATAGTGGCCCCACGGGTTATGGTCGATGATGTACAGATGGATCGCCTCTAGATCTGGGGCCTGCACTTTCAGATAAGACAATGAGAATGGTTCATGATCCAAAGGAACGGTTAATCTGGCGGGGCTGGCTACGCCAGATTAAGGGACGGACTGAGTTTGTGCAAATCCTACAAAGAAATCCACTAACTTACCGTGTGCGTTTTAATAGGACGTACAGCTCGAGAAAAAGACTGCACCCAAGCCGTAAAACGCTATGGGCTTGGCAAGGTATGGGGAAAAAAATGGTTCCGCCGTTCGTGGATCGAGTTTATATACCATTTATTTGCGCGCGCGTCCACTTGCGCATGCTCACTCGGCGCCACATGCACAGATAACCCCCTATAGGCGTAAAAGCTGGACTCTGGACTGGACTATGGACTGGAATATGCACTCAATTCAGTTTCTAGAAGCTTCTAGCTATGGTAGCAAGCCAGGGTTGGGCAGGGTGATTCTACAGCAGCCCTTGACACATTTTCAGGTGCCAGCAGAGCTTGCTTTTTATTCCACTTTCTTGTATGGATCTCCCTCCCCTCTCCACCAAGGGCCCTTAGTCTTGATGCCAAGATTTCTTCTCCATACCCCCCCCTGAAGCGAGACCATCGGGATGTGTTGGCTTGTATTGATCAGGCAATGCGACCCAGTGCTACACCTATATGTGTTGGGGCTAGTAACAACACCCCCCCCCCCCCCCCCCCCCCCAATGCAACTCATAATATATCAATTATGTAGTTGCCAAGCAAGAAGTTGTGGGAGCAGGTATGTACCACAGCTCCTGCTTTACATATCTCTCCTGTGCTGGTGATGTAATACACCAGTGTTAGGGGCTGTAGGATTGAGACTAATAGCACCTAGCTTTGCCCCTCTCCACATGGGAGGTGAGAGTCTGGTAGCTACAACTGTATGGTGAACTGGAATATGGACTCAATTCTAGACTCATTTTCAAGCTTTTAGCTAGCTGAGGACTTGGCTAGGAGCACTGTTGCAGATCGAGTATTTGTGAAATAGTATTGCTAGCTCATAATACTGAGTGGTATGAAGTGGGAGGTGTAGGTGTAATCATAGGACTGAAGTCACATTAATGAGTCCATGGTCCAGTCCAGAGTCCAGAGTCCAGCTTTTACACTGTCCCCTATAGGCCCTATAGAGTATGTAATTAATCAACTAATACAAGTCTGACCAACTGGGAATTCTACTGAGGCGTCTGGTTATCTGGACACAAAACTTAGAAGGAGCATCAGGAGCACAGACTACCACCATTCCCCTCTTCATGCACCGATTGTTGTATGGTGCAAGTTAACAACATGGTCACCAAGATTCTGGAACGACTTCTTGAGCTTGAATAAAGCTACATCTATATAGCTAGTAAGCTACTTTTTGTATCAAGTATTGCAAGCATGCAGTTTCTTTTAAAATAATTGTCCATTAACCTCCCCTCTGAGTCTATAAACTGTTTTCCAACTTGCAATTTTTAATTTTCAAGTCAAAGTACAGCAAAGTTAATGATGAACACAAAAAGATGCATAATAATCATAACAATCACAACAACAGTAACAAAGATTAGCTGAAATGAATAATGGTAAGTACAATGTTAATTCAGTTAGAGTTAGTCCACTTCTTCAACAGTGGGTCCACCAGGCTGACTGTAACCTGCACCACTGCCTTGGCCACCATGTAACTTGACCATGATTGGAGAACACACCTTCTGGAGCTCTTCCATTTGGTGCTCAATTTCTTCCTTCTCTGCCAACTGGTTGCTCTCCATCCAGCCCAAAACTTTATTCACCTCTGAAGTCACCTTCTCTCTGTCTTCACTGCTCAGCTTCTCACCCGATTCCCGAGTGGCATTCTGCAAGCTGAAAGCATAGTTCTCCAACTTGTTCCTAGCCTCGATTCGAACCCTTTGTGCTTCGTCTTCAGCTTTAAACGTCTCGGCCTCAGACAGCATGCGGTCGATTTCAGTCTTTGAGAGTCTCCCACTGTCATTGGTGATGGTTATTCTGTTGCTCTTTCCTGTGCTCTTGTCTTCAGCAGTGACATTTAGAATTCCATTTGCATCAAGGTCGAAAACAACCTCTATCTGAGGCACTCCTCTAGGTGCTGGTGGGATGCCACTCAGTTGGAAGTTGCCCAGAATGTTGTTATCCTTGGTCATCACCCTCTCTCCTTCAAAAATCTGTATGTCGACTCCAGGTTGGTTATCTGAGTAAGTGGTGAAGATTTTGGAGGCACGTTTAGGGATAGTCGTATTTCGCTCCACGATCTTGGTCATAACTCCCCCAGCTGTCTCAATTCCAAGGGAGAGTGGCGTTACATCAACCAACAGGACGTCCTGAACTACCCGGCTTTTGTCCCCAGAGAGAATAGCAGCCTGAATGGCTGCACCATATGCCACAGCTTCATCTGGATTGATGGACTTATTCAACTCCTTTCCATTGAAGAAATCCTGCAAAAGCTTTTGGATGCGAGGAATACGAGTGGACCCTCCAACCAGCACCACTTCGTGAATCCTTCCCTTGTCCAGTTTGGCATCACCAAGAGCCTTTTCGACTGGTTCCAGGCAAGATCGGAATAGGTCAATGCAGAGCTCTTCAAATCGAGCACGAGTGATTTTGGAGTAGAAGTCGATTCCTTCAAACAGGGCATCGATTTCCACAGTGGCTTCAGTGGTAGAGGAAAGGATTCTCTTTGCTTTCTCACAAGCTGTCCTCAAGCGTCTCAGGGCTCGCTGGTTCTTACTGATGTCTTTGCGATGCTTTCTCTTAAACTCTGCCACGAAATAATCCACCAGCCTGTTGTCAAAGTCTTCACCTCCCAGGTGAGTGTCTCCTGCAGTGGACTTCACTTCAAACATTGAACCTTCAGCGATTGTCAGTACAGAAACATCAAAGGTCCCTCCACCAAGATCAAATATCAACACATTCTTTTCACCAGCAGCATTCTTATCGAGTCCATAGGCCAGAGCAGCTGCTGTGGGCTCGTTGATGATCCTCAACACGTTAAGACCAGCAATGTATCCAGCATCTTTGGTGGCCTGCCTCTGAGCATCATTGAAATAAGCAGGAACAGTGATCACAGCATCTGTTATTTTCTGTCCCAGATATGCCTCTGCAGTCTCCTTCATCTTGGTGAGCACCATGGAGCTGATCTCTTCAGGTGTAAAGACTTTGTCTTCTCCCTTCACTGGGACCTTGATGTGTGGCTTGCCTCCTCTATTCACCACAGCAAACGCCCAGTGCTTCTTATCTCCCTGAACCACTTTGTCATCATATCGTCGCCCAATGAGTCGCTTGGCGTCAAAGATGCTTCCCTCAGGATTACGAGCCACTTGTTGCTTGGCAGCATCCCCGATGAGTCTTTCAGTGTCTGTGAAGGCAACATGACTGGGTGTGGTCCGGTTTCCCTGGTCATTTGCAATGATTTCCACCTTGTCATGCTGGAATACTCCTACACAAGAGTATGTGGTCCCCAAATCGATTCCGATAGCTGGAGCTTTCCTTTGTGCCATTTTTTTGTAGATGAGTATAGAAACTGGTCACTTCTTGATTTGCAGTTGAGTCTTTGTGGTTTTTTTTGTTTTCCCAAACTCTTCTGTATTTCGATCTTTGCAGTGCTGGTCTGTGGTCTTCGATTGCTGTTTTAAATATAGCACAGCAATACACTCTGGAAACTTCTAGAGACATTCTGGAAGCCTCTAGAGACATCCTAGAAGCTTCTGGATCTTATCATCTAGAATAGTCTAGAATAGATTTTGAGACCCGCCCCATGCGCGTGCGCAACGTTGACAACGCCTACGCAACTCACAATGACCTTTAAACTTTGAAAGCGTCTCAATTTTAAGTAGATCATGACTTCCAGAAGCTTTAGGCTCGAAACAAGGAGCCGAGCCAAAGATGAGATGAAAAGAATAATACAGACGATTGAAAAAGTCAGAAAATGGTAATCTATACATATACTGACGAGAAATGTTATGATGGGCATTAATTAGAATTTCGATTGACCGCAGGGAGAAGAAGTGGGTCGATCTAGGGTTATCCAACTCATTGAGAGTACACAAATGGGTTCCAGGTTGGTAGATAAGTTTTATGAATGGTATTCATCATTAATGGTAATTGTTATTGCAGTTCGAGATGATATGAAGGCAGATGAGGAAGAGGACAAGGAAAATGAAGTGAGGAAATACTCACAGTTCAATACTAGCACCTTTTTTTATTCCACATTCATGTACCTCTGAAGTAAAGACGCCTCTCTAATCAGAATATAATTTTCTACTTCTTGTTCAGCCTATTGAAGTGACAGAGGGTGGTCCAAACACATTGAATATGAGTGGTGATAAATCTGCTCTTCCCGACATTGAACAAGGTATGTAAGTGTGAAGTTGGATGATTTCCGTCACCTGTCCTCGACAATACCTTTCCATTGTATGACTATATGCTAAGCTGTACTTTTGTCACCTATCAGTATAATGGTGGTGCCTTTCCATTTATGTTAATGTATACAAGCAGAGGGAAATATCAGATCTCTGCTCAGTTAACCAGGTGGCACCCCCTACTCAAACAGCATTAGCCACTGCAGCTTTTATTGCACGCTGAATAAGGAAGTCAATATTGTTGTGTAAATCTTTATTACATGGCTCAAAGATCTCTCTCTCTCTCTCTCTCTCTCTCTCTCTCTCTCTCTCTCTCTCTCTCTCTCTCTCTCTCTCTCTCTCTCTCTCTCTCTCTCTCTCTCTCTCTCTCTCTCTCTCTCTCTCTCTCTCTCTCTCTCTCTCTCTCTCTCTCTCTCTCTCTCTCTCATATATATATAACTCTTCATTTGATTTGTGGTGAATACAAATGAGGGGTGAGTTATTCCAGGATCATCTTGTCAAATGGCCTGACGACAGCCATGCACAATTACCTGGCGCACACAAAAATAAAATAAGAATTAAAGGGGGGGGGGGGGGGGGGGGGGGCAGTGAAGCATGATGAGCATGGTAATGTCACTGTGTTCTGTTATTTCTGGCTTTCCAGATCAAGAAAGATTCATTAATGGCTCCTTTAGCAGTGTTAATCATTAGTTCCTTTGTAATCTTATTTGTTAGGCCTAGGTGTTCTTTTAATTTTGTAAAACTCGATGTATTTGGTAGGCCACGTGATCCAACTTCAACAGTTAGTAGACAACCTTTATATCCTTTACTACGCAAAGTCTCCAGGAGATCAGCATACTTTATGGTCTTACGTTCAGCTGCCTCCTCCGTTAAAGTGTCATATGGAACAGTCACTTCAATCATGGTCACAACCTTGGCATCATCATCCCACCAGACTATGTCGGGCCGTAAATCAGTATTTGTAATGTGGTTGGGGAAGTGATATTTATTGTCCAAGTCAACACTTATGGATGCAGTGGTTGGGATGGCCTCCTTCACAACTTCTGAAATTATTTGCAACACTACATCATGTCTCTTGTTATATCTTCTTAACTCCAGAGCTACTTTGCACGAGTTCAACACATGGACTAGGTTTTGAGTGTCTGCTGAGCACAGGGGACATTGATCTGAGTCTTTTTTCCGCCACAGATATAAATTAGCATTGTGTGGTAAGGTGTCTACTGCAGCATTGAGGACAAACTTGAGGGCATCTTGATGTAGTTTCCCTACTGCACTGGACCATATTGTAGCTGCATTTGATGTAAAGTTCCTGACCATGATCCCCTGCTTAGGGAGGTTCCAAAGCTTATTGAGAAGAGTATTTTCATCCTCTTTGGCCACTCTTGCTTTGGTGACTGCAACCAGAGCTCTGCGTGTCATTGAAGGGTCTTTGCACATTGTTTCTCTGACTTCAGTGGCTGGACGGAACTTTGCTCGTTTGGTACTCAATTCTTTTTTGAGATTTTTCTCTGCAATGAACCTCACACAGGGATCTGGAGATGTAAGGAGCAGGCATTGGCGAGACACCTGTAGTCTCTTGTGGAGTGATGACAATGCAGGCATTTCAAGCCCACCCTGCTTCCTGGGTAGATAGAGGAGATTTGGGTTTGCTGACTTGGCCAGACCTGCCCATTTCTTCAAGAATCGTGTAGCCATTGGTTGTAAGTGGCGCTTGATCCAGGTGTGAGGGAATTGGTTGATTGTGAGGGGCCAGTTCAGCCTTGAACAAATTCCCAATTTGAAGATCTTGAGTTTTTGATTTCTGGTCACTGGGCATTGGTCCACGCATTTCAGCAACTTTTCAAGTTTCCCAGACAAGGCTGATCTGCTTTGTGATGGGTCATGTGGGATTGTGATGTAAAGGCCAAGGAATTTAATAGGCCTGTCACCAATAAAAGGAAGGGGTTTGTTATCTAGCTTCAGTTTAGGGTCAATGGTATGACCAGTAGATCCCTGTAAAGATACAGTGTAGCACTTGGAAGGCTTTGCTTTCATTCCTGCCCACTCCAACCACTTTTCTGTCATATTTAGAAGATGTTGACAGGCTGCAGGGCAATTTGCTACTAAGCACGTCTCTCTCTCTCTCTCTCTCTCTCTCTCTCTCTCTCTCTCTCTCTCTCTCTCTCTCTCTCTCTCTCTCTCTCTCTCTCTCTCTCTCTCTCTCTCTCTCTCTCTCTCTCTCTCTCTCTCTCTCTCTCTCTCTCTCTCTCTCTGTAGGAGGTCAGCCTTCTGGCATTACTGAAGTAGCTATGGAAACTCCACAACTTTTAACAGATCAGATACCACCTGAAATGCTTCTGATGTCAGACGATGCAGAAAAGAAAGTTCCCATCCATGGTAACATGCCTTCATCTGGTGATAGCAATGATTCTGCTTCAAAATCCCCCGAAGAAAAGACTTGTAACAATCCTAACATTGCACCTGGGAGTGAGGTTGACACACCTGGGGAAATGATTAGTAACTCTAAAGAGGAAGTCCCTGGGGAGATGAGTTTGGGGCTGGAGAAGGTTGTCGATGAAAATATAAGTGGAGTAGCAGTAGAAAATCCTGTTCTTGCAGCTGCACCTTACAGTGGTGAAAGTAAAGAGAGCAGTGAGGACCTACAAAAGGTAAGTATAATTTTGTACTACTCAATTTCCAATCCCCTGACATTATTTTGAATTCTCATATATAATAGAGGCTCTGGCTCGATGTGATGTATATTCATAGATCTACAGTATATAGTAATAGAGTAGAACTCCTCATGTGGAGTCCTGCGATACAAAAAAAAAGCACCAAAAAGCCTTTTATCGGTGCAGGGCACTACTATAGAGTCCACTGTATAGTTGTTATAGTAACCTTTCTAACCTAGATGCATGATGTGGAGAAACGGAATGAGAGATCGGGAAGAGACCACGGGAGACCGTCATTCACTCCTTCTCCAAAATCTGCTGCTTCTAAATCACGTTCTCGGTCACGCTCACCTCACTAGACAGTATCAATGTAACATAAATACATAATTATGACTTCATTGTTGTAATGCAATCACATCTCAATACTTCTATATTTCCGGTCTTTCTCTTCTCATTACTATTTTTTCCAGATATACTTATTCATAGGAAACTTAATCTAAGGATGTAATGCCAATTAATTGAATTTTGGCAGAATCAAAAAAAGTTGGTAAAAAAAGGTGATAAAGTGTAGATGTAATGTCCTCTGCTAAAGTGTCTTTATCACAACCAACTTCAGTACGTGTCATATCTTTGACTCTTCATGCTGTATACACATGATCAATATGTTTTACCAAAACAGGCCTGGGTGGAAGGCTAATTAGGAAGGCAGTCTCTTATAAAGGTCGAGGGTAATTACTAATTAATGTTGTGTTACTATCTGATCCCTTGTTTTTCTGCAAGTACAACCTGGTCACATGATCAGGTGATCAAAATATGACACTGTGGTTGACCATAAAATATGGACACTATCGACACTGCCCATGCAGATAGCCAAAACACGACAATCCCATTATTTAATTCTACTACAATGACAAGGTATAATCCTTTTCCGTAAGTTTGGAGCTAAATTCATTTTATGAACTGCCCAACTCCTTACATAAAGTATGCAGCCAGTGTTCAGACAAGACGATGTCCAGACTCGTCTTCCAGTGGGAGAGTAATTTCTCACTACCATATCAAGAAAGAGTGTACATAAAATCTGACCCAAGGCTTCGGCCCACCTCTAGCTCTAGCTCTCTGACCATGATGTACAATGCGAATGGTAAAGTCAATGTAATTATCACTTAGCCATTTTAACACTCGGGGGATCCACACATTCCCACATTAATTATTACAAAGTTTAGTGTCAGTGGGATTTGGTAATTGAATCGTTACTTTAATGGTGGTTTCCAGCACTGCACCCAAACATATATAGCTGATTGTTTCATTACAAACATTTTCATATCAAAAGGAACTATTCATGTGATATCAAATTACCCCTATGCAACAAACTTCTCAGGTTTCACTCCAAATATGAGACTGACTGGCTGCTATAAAAAGATCTACTAGCTTGCTATAGAGTTCATTTTCCACTTATCCAGCATTCTACTTTGGGGCTCAACATTTTTGAAGAATGGCATATCAGCTGAAATCTCTTTTGTTCCTCTTTGGCTTGAGTAAGTACATAATCCTCATTTTTGCTGGTGATTCTACATAGCTCATCTAATTTGATCTTTTCATGCAGTTTGTTTTGTGTTTGGTCAACGAGATACAACACCAGGGAATTCTCGACCTTCAATTCCGGATTGTCCCAGTAGTGCCAGGGAACTGCTTGAAAGCGGTTGCAGCAAAAACTGCATAATCTTTAACCGACAAAGTTTTCCTTGTCTAATGTGCAATGAAGATTGTACCAGTAAGTGAGGCCACAGATATTTATTTTCAGTGTTACAGATTAGCTAAATTTGAAGCATAGTGCAAGGACATCCCTCAAACAACTCTGTGCACTGCTATATTGCAAGCTACCTTGTTAACACAAGACTACTCTATTTGCCATACTATTGACTAGCTGCTCTTTGTATGTATTGTAGGTATGATGGATCAGTGTTCAACTGATGATTCTTCAACATGTGGAGATGACAAAATCTGCTTGCAGACTGGAATAGGAGGACGCCTTACTTGTGTCAATCGTAAGTCAAGCTTGTGACATGTATAATTTTAGTCATGTACAAATTTTCCTATAAAATAATCATTGTCATACTGAAATTAAAGAGAGATTTTTTTTCATCTCTCTCTTTTGCAAAAAAAAAACAAAAAAAACAATTCTAAGAGATAGAAACTCTTTGAATGATTGAACCCAACCTCTATCATTGCTATGCAGGCACAGAAGAAGGTGATGAATGTGATCGACTCGATGGTGATGAAGAAGATGATGATGAAGAGTTCAGCAATGAGGATGGCAGTATTTTCCAGCGTGTTCGTAGAGCACTACCCGATTTGGGTGCCCGTGAGATAGTGAGTCAGTTGAAGAGCGTAGTACCTTGTAGAAGAGGACTGACTTGCAAGAGGGAGGCACTGGACAGACGAGTGTGCAGACCTGAGAATCAAAATGGTAACTGGTAACTAGACAATGATTTGTTATTACTATTCTCAGCTAGCTGAAAAAGCTATGTAAAACTTCTCTAGATGCTAGCTAGCTTAAAAAATAGTTATTAATTTTGGAATTCCCCACTTGCATCCTGTAATCTATTTGACTACAAGTGTGTTCCTTTGATGTGACTACCACATCAAAGGTTGAATGCCACATCAAAGGAATCAGGGAATGGAAGTAGGTCGCTATGATGTGACAAACTCTTCACTTTACCAATACAGTGTTAGATTTCATCTTCCCACCATGTACATGCTATAGGACCATGTATCCAAGCAAGAACCAGAGACTCAGAGGCTAACTGTGATGAAGATGGAAATTTCCAACCTCTCCAATGTCGGAAGGCATCACAAAATAGACGACAGTTCTATCGTTGTCGGTGCGTGCATGCCAATGGGACTGCAGTGGAGGGGACGGAAGAAGAAGTGGCGGACTCTAGGGATGCTCCTGACTGTGAAGACAGAGGTGAGCTGGAATAGTAACTAACAGTTTTCGGGTTAGTACATGTGACAGCTATACACACAAAGATGTGGCTGAAAAAGGAGGAGATAGCTATGTACAGACATGCCCAATTTGGTACAATTTTATTGTCGCATGACTAGAATTGGTTACTCAAGTTTCACCAGTAACTTACAAATATGGCAGCTGCAAATCATAGAAATTTGCACGAAATTCGGCTCCCCATCTCTTGCAGTTGTGTGGCTGTAATCTGATGAGAGCTGACATTTTAGCAGTGCCCATTTGGGGAAAATGATTGAAGGGATGGTGTAAACTTGACCTCTTATAAGTAGTTACTCTCTGGTTTCCCATGTGAGAAGGAATTTGAGTGATAAGTTTATATTACAATGGAATGTTTCCATCTGTTTAAATTAGCAAGCAAGAATTGTGTCGAGCTTAAAAAGCTTTAAACACAAGGTTGTGAATTCCATGATAGTTCTATTACACATACATAGTTCGTAGGAGGTGTGAATATCAGTCCAGTTCAAGGTTCTCCTATGAAGTCCGAAGTGGGGAGAGGTTTATCAATTTGGAGGGCACAGGGAACTGTAGCCGCTGCCTCTGCAAAGATGGAGAAGCAAAGCTCTGTGTGAGACTACCTGATGTTGCCTGTCGCCTCTTGAACCCTTCACCTGTTAGTGGTCGTTCATGCACAGTCAGGGGAAGGACACTGGCTCACGGTGACTCCATTACTGTAAGTAGCATGCCCATAGAGGATACAGATAATGATTTATCTATATAATTATTGTACCATTATTAATGTGTAGTTGCCCTAAGCCAATACATATTTCCTATCATTTCCAGTTGGACTGCAATCGTTGTAATTGCCGCAATGGAATGCTGGCTTGTTCCAGACGCACCTGTGGAGATGATGACAATGGTGAGGAAGATGACGACGACAATGGTGACCCCAGTGATCCTGAGCCGGAACGGAGATGTCGTCAATGTGGTGCCATGAGGGCAGAGCCAGTCTGTGGGAAAGATGGACGCACTTACCCCTCAAGGTGTTTTGCCACTGAGTGTCGAGGGCTAGATGCTGAGGATCTCACTCCTGGTCCTTGCTCTAAACAAGTAAATCACTAATGCTAGATATGAGTTCAATATGCATGTAATTATTGTGTGTTTCAGGATGTTTGTGTGGCCTATCCCTGCAATGGGACAAAGATCTGTCTGAGAAGGGGTGGAGTCACCTGTCTGAGTAGGTCTGGATGTCGGCCCATTCGTTTCAGGTCTTGTATAGACCCCCGAAATCTCATCTGCAGAACCAATGCTACGAATGATGATAACGGTGAAGGTGGGTAGTGCCCCTTAATTAAACAGTCATCTAGCTGCCTTGGTATGACTATAAACAGATACTACTGTATGTGGTGATGATGGAGAGACCTACAGCAGCATTTGTCGTCTAGTTCAAGACTCCACCCGAGTCCAAGTGTCCTATGCTGGCAGGTGCGACAGACAAGAGTGTTCTGATGATCCTGTAAGCCTGTTAATGGTTGTCCCTGATTACACTATCGATGTGGTTTCTCTCTCAACAGGTTTGTGGTACAGATGGGGTGACTTACAATAACACTTGTGAACTGAGGGCTCAGTCAGCCAATGCTAGAGTGGACTATCGAGGAGTTTGCATGGATGCTGGTGCCACTACTCGTGTCAGTGATATCTGTCAGCGACTGAGGCGTAGTGGGAGGTGTGGTGATGTCTCAGACTGTTCCTCTGTGGTCCAACCTGAAGATGGTTGCTGTCCTGTGTGTGGTGAGTCAACAGATCTGAATGTGACATCAGAGAAATATATATGCCCCTTGATACCTGCATTGTCATACTTTCAGCCTATGTCAGTTTGACTGTCTGTAACTGTAGGTGGAGCCGTGACTCTAGGATTTGATCGTGATGCTCTTGACGAGTACATTCGGCAGAATCCATCACTGGAGACTCTGGATGAGTTCCTCACAACTCTTGTCGGTAATGGATTCATCCCTGAGAACATCCTCCGTCTCTGTAGAGTAGCAGTGACACTCCTCATGACTGGCGATGTGCACATTGTCATGGAGAATATCCAACGAGCTGGGAGTGCCTGTCGTATGTTTGTGGAACAAGTTGCTGAAAGGATTAACAGCCCTCCCAGTACTAATGTGACCACTAGGAGTCCTCAGGTGGGTATGATGTAGCATAGTTAGTAAGTCACTAACGTACGAAAAGCAGTTATTCAGTCAGCCATGGAGTAGCCACTTTGTAATGTTCTAGACACTGAAATAAGTGACCAGCTCTGCTATTTTTCTTCTCTCTTAACTATCACAGGCACTTCAATTTGCTACTGTGGCCCAAACTTCCCCTCTGATATCTCCGGGTAGCAACGGAGTGCTTCCTGCTGCCTCTCTTTCCTTGGCTCTGATGCTACTTCCACTTTTGACTTTTTTGTTTTACTGAATGAAGTTGGAACTGAATATAATTATACCTATATTATAGCTAATAGCTAACTAACTACTCCCAAACATTCTCCAGAATTGTATTAATTACCTTGCTTTATACTTTATTTGTACAAACTGTTCATTATATGATTATGTTAGAGCTGATTTATTTGCTGGAAATCATCCACACTCAGGGTTCTCCCCAAGCCTATCATTCATACATACACAGGGTTCCTATCATACACAGGGTTCCTATCATTCATACACAGGGTCCCTATCATACACAGGGTTCTCCCCAAGCCTATCATTCATACACAGGGTTCCTATCATTCATACACAGGGTCCCTATCATACACAGGGTTCTCCCCAAGCCTATCATTCATACACAGGGTTCCTATCATTCATACACAGGGTCCCTATCATTCATACACAGGGTCCTATCATACACAGGGTCCCCAAGCCTATCATTCATACACAGGGTCCCTATCATCCACACTCAGGGCTCTGCTTGTTATAGCTATAGTCTTAGAGTGGTGCTGTACTACCTCCCTGATAGGCTCAAATGCCTCATTGGCAAAGCCTGTCTTTTCCATCGTCAAAGCAAGTGTGGAGGATCTCTTACTAGAACAACTTATCATCAATAAAGACACAATAGCAACACTTACTAGAATATTGCACAGAGTCACAAAAACAACCACAAGGCCTTAATTATACCATATAACGTGGCCACAAACCACAAGAATCAATTGCACACACACACACACACACACACACACACACACACACACACACACACTCACTCAATACGTTCTTCACAATAAGTGCTTGGAAATTTCATGAGGTGAAATGGTGATTTAGCTAGTATACAAAAACATATGGTTCACTCTTCAATTTTTGCATGATACCCCACAAAGATTTCACAGAAATTCCGCGTGGTACTTCTGTCTATCCAATTGCTCTACAACTGAAAGTGTATTATGGGAATGTCTTTGACTTGCACTCCAAATCATTTTTTTGAAGAGAACACCTCATAGGGGAGAAAAAATTATTGCATATCTCATTAATTAGAAATTATATCATAACTGTTACTATAGATACGTATTTACTGTATTATGATAATGTTCAAGAATCACACTCTACTATAGTACTTCTATGTGTAGCTAATATTATTAGCTAGCCAGCTAGCTGAAATGGTATTTTCAGTTTTTATCGTTGGAATAAAATTGCTACAAGTGGGAATAACAGCAGAGCCAAGGAGAAAGAGATAGCAGGACGAGCTCCATTAGTACTGATTGGAGGGGATGATTGAGCCACGGTGGCAAATTGCAGTGCCTTTGATTGTAAAAATAATAAGAAAGAGGGTTAGTTGCAGTTGATAAAGGTACAGTAGAGTCTACCTGAGGGCTGCTAGTGGTCACGTCACTTGAAGGATTGTTAATCTTGTTGGCAATTTGTTCCACAAACATACGACAAGCACTCCCAGCTCGTTGAATATCCTCCAGGACTATGTGCACATCACCCGTCCTGAGGAGAGTCACTGCAACTCTACAGAGACGGAGGATGTTCTCAGGGATGAACCCATTACCGACAAGAGTTGTGAGGAACTCATCCAGAGTCTCCAGTGATGGATTCTGCCGAATGTACTCGTCAAGAGCATCACGATCAAATCCTAAAGTCACAGCTCCACCTACAGTTACAGACAGTCAAACTGACATAGGCTGAAAGTATGACAATGCAGGTATCAAGGGGCATATAATATTTCTCTGATGTCACATTCAGATCTGTTGACTCACCACACACAGGACAGCAACCATCTTCAGGTTGGATCACAGAGGAACAGTCCGACACATCACTACACCTCCCACTACGCCTCAGTCGCTGACAGATATCACTGACACGAGTAGTGGCACCAGCATCCATGCAAGCTCCTCGATAGTCCACTCTAGCATTGGCTGACTGAGCCCTCAGTTCACAAGTGTTATTGTAAGTCACCCCATCTGTACCACAAACCTGTTGAGAGAGAAACCACATCGATAGTGTAATCAGGGACAACCATTAACAGGCTTACAGGATCATCAGAACACTCTTGTCTGTCGCACCTGCCAGCATAGGATACTTGGACTCGGGTGGAGTCTTGAACTAGACGACAAATGCTGCTGTAGGTCTCTCCATCATCACCACATACAGTAGTATCTGTTTATTATTGTAGGTAACAGTCATACCAAGGCAGCTAGATGACTGTTTAATTAAGGGGCACTACCCACCTTCACCGTTATCATCATTCGTAGCATTGGTTCTGCAGATGAGATTTCGGGGGTCTATACAAGACCTGAAACGAATGGGCCGACATCCAGACCTACTCAGACAGGTGACTCCACCCCTTCTCAGACAGATCTTTGTCCCATTGCAGGGATAGGCCACACAAACATCCTGAAACACACAATAATTACATGCATATTGAACTCATATCCAGCATTAGTGATTTACTTGTTTAGAGCAAGGACCAGGAGTGAGACCCTTGGCATCTAGCCCTCGACACTCAGTTGCAAAACACCTTGAGGGATAAGTGCGTCCATCTTTCCCACAGACTGGCTCTGCCCTCATGGCACCACATTGACGACATCTCCGTTCCGGCTCAGGATCACTGGGGTCACCATTGTCGTCGTCATCTTCCTCACCATTGTCATCATCTCCACAGGTGCGTCTGGAACAAGTCAGCACTCCATTGCGGCAATTACAACGATTGCAGTCCAACTGGAAATGATAGGACATTATCAACTTGATTGGCTTAAGGCAACTACGCATTAATAATGGTACAAACAAGGAGAGTTTACTTATCCACCAGATTTGTATGCCAGGCAGTATAACTTACAATGATAAAGTCACCATGAGCCAGTGTCCTTCCCCTGACTGTGCATGAACGATCACTAACAGGTGAAGGGTTCAAGCGGCGACAGGTAACATCAGGTAGTCTCACACAGAGCTTTGGTTGTCCGTCTCTGCAGAGGCAGCGGCTACAGTTCCCTGTCCTCTCAAGGTTGATGAATTCCTCCCCACTTCGGACTTCATAGGAGAAGCTTGAACTGGACTGGTATGCACACCTTCTATGAACTGTACCCAATTAGCAATATAATACTAATAGTTGCCAAAAATATTCATGCTTGCTTTCATGTCAATTTTATTAGCTACCATCCCACAGGAATATAAATCTTTATTTGGCCACCACAAACTACCCTCAAATTCTTTCCCACTCAGTCAGAGTTAATTAGCTTAATCTCATGCACCTTGCCACAAACAATGGCATAGCTACGTACGTAGCTAACTCTTTTCTTGAAATGTATTCCCTCCAAGCTTACCTCTGTCTTCACAATCAGGAGCATCCCTGAGGTTCTCTACTCTCATATCTGTTCCAGCTACTGTGGTCCCATTAGCACGCACACACCGACAACGATAAAATTGCAGCCTGTTTATAGATTCCTTCCGACATTGGAGAGGTTGGAAATTTCCATCTTCATCACAGTTAGCATCCACTAGACCCCTGGCTCTAGCTTGGATACATGATCCTATAACACACAAGGAAAGTGAAATTACAGGGTATAATTATGGGAGAGTGAAATTACAAGCATGGAAATTAGCTAGCTAGCTAATAGATAGTTAGTCTTGCTTTTTATATCTTTGCTATTTGATACTCTAGAGAGTTAATGAGGTCTTTGTAGCTATGAATTCACCCATCGAAGTTAGTTTGACACTACATCCTGCACATAACATTTGGGGGGTGATTATATTTTACCATTTTGATTCTCAAGTCTGCACACGCGTCTGTCTAGTGCCTCCCTCTTGCAAATCAGTCCTCTTCTACAAGGTACCACGACATTGTGCAACTGGCTCACTGCATCACGAGCATCCAGATCAGGTAGTGCTGTAAGGATATGCTGAAAAATATTGTCCTCAAGATCATCGTCATCATCATCATCGTCATTATCAAATCCATCACATCTGTCACCTTCACTCACACCTGCAATAATGAAAATTTCTCTTTCTCAAAAAAAAATAGTTGGAGAAGGAGTGATCTTCTGATTCATGCCTTAAGTAACTAGTTATGTCTTCTAGACGTACGATCAACACAAGTGAAACGTCCTGCTATTCCAGTGGGCAAACAAATCTCATCATCTCTACATGCTGAAGAGTCATCAAGAGAACACCCATCCATCATACCTACACACATAAGGTGGGGGGGGGGGGGGGGGGGGGGGGGGGGGGGGAGGGGGAAATCACCTCAACAATATTTTCCACTAACCATACCCACTAATACACTAAATGGGTGTGGGTATATTGTCAGTACTAGCATGTAATTGATTGCCAGGCTATTAGCTCACCAATACAACTCCTATTGCATGCTAGACAAGGATAAGTCTCTCTGGTAAGAACGATGCAGTTTTTGCTGCAACCATTTTCTACTAACATCCTAGCATCAGGACAAGCAGTTGGAGGCATTATGTTCGAAGTTTGAGGTGTGAAAATCCTTGCAGTAGTTGGAGGTATGCGAGTCCTGTCAGTTGGGTCTTGCTGACTGAACACCACATAAACTGCATAAAATAAAATTAATGTGCAATACAAGAATAGAAAAGGCTAATTAAAATACAAGATCACATGGACGATACAGCAATAGGTAAACACTCACTCAAGGTGAACAAGAATAAAAAAGTTTTCAGCTGAAATTCCATTCTTAATGCACCGTTCTCAAACCCCAAAGTAAATACTGGTTTTAGGTGTGGATTGAACCACTTAAGTATTATGGAGTGATGCCCTAATATAAGTATTAGTGCTGTATTTGTCACACAGCTTAGCTAGCTAATGCTGCCATATATGACACTATGTGAGTGGTGCCCTACGTAATTTGATACATCATAAAATAAACCATTAGCTTAATATGAAAACATTTGTTTACATAAGACAAGTGGTAAAGGATTAGCTACAACCACACAAGGAAAGGCACATGCAGTAGCAAACATGCCTAAAAAAAAAAAAGGGCCATGCATGGACAGAGTTTTGTGGTTTGTCTATAATACAGTGGCCTAGGGGAAGGTGGGGGGGAGTGTGGAAACAATGCTAACCATGTCACAGTAATTGAGATTTGAACCATGTCCATACGTATACCTTTGTGAAGTCTGCTCTGAATGAAGTATATGGTACCTAAATAAAAGGTCATGCATTGATGCTCTCACACAGTGCAGCAGATTTGTTGTCACCGTGTCCACACAGATCCTCTAAAGTCTGCTCTTATTGACCCACACCCATGTACTCTCCACGCTGATTGAGTTAGAGCATTCAACAGTGCCAAAAATTACCATGAAAATTGATTCAAGAGACCTTACCCAGCCACCTGTTTGATTACAAATAATGGCATGCACTCGGCCTTTTGCAGTTTTAGCTTTCTTGTCTCAATAATCACCTTTTGAGCCAATGCTCATTGAATTTGTATGTTAGGGCACAGTTCCATTATCAACTAGGATAGTAGCCATTTAGGATATTGCAGTATTCTAACAGTCATCATAGCTACCACTAACATGGCAAATACACTTGGGAGTTTTGAGTGTAAATATGGTCGTCAATTGCACAAGAAGTACATAATAGAACATGCTATCTAACCATACGTAGCTGTCATCATAACTTAACTGGATGTATAGTGATCAAACATGGCTTGTTTATATGAATGTAGTGATTAAACATGGCTTGTTTATATGAATCTTGTGATCATTGAGATTCTTTAAGTAAGTCCAGGCTTTAAAAATGCTCAAATAAATATCTGCCATTGTCATTATACAATGAAATAATGTATTGCAACTACATCCAATACTTATAAATTATTGTGTCAGTACCACATGCATTTTAGCAACATAGCTATTGCAGTCACTATAATGAAATATTTGAGGCTTAGCTATAGGCTCTACCAAATTTGGCAACACTGTGGTCAAAATTCAAAGTGGCAGTGTGTGTCATCTAGTTCCTGCACCATTCCAAAAGGAGACTGCTTCTTAGACAACACTTACACGCTAATTCAATAAGGCACTTTTACAGAAGGACTTCATTCTATTGTCATGCAGACATTCCTTATTATGGTGAAATGGCAAAACACACTTCTTCTACGTAACTATAAAAGAAGGATAAGATTCTAAAGTAGCTAGCTCAAAATAATTAAAGCAACTTTGAAAATGGATTTCTCCCTTCTAATAGCTGTTGGTAAGCTCCTTGCATCATTAGCTGTGCTAAATCTTTATCATGATAATCAATACTAGATAGCTATTAGCTATCTCTTTATCTGTTTGTTTGCTTATTTGCAGGTTTCTTAACAATTGTATTTCCTGAGTCAGGACATGCTCAAGACCCACTACCAGGTTCAATATAATTGCTAGTTAGCTACAAAACTTGCTTATCAAATTGATTTTTTTTTGCATGGTCAATTTAATTTATTATGAGACTGCATGCATGGTGGAGCTAACTGCGACACTCATCATCGGGGTTTGATATAGCTAACTATAATTATTCTGTTGATTGCATAATTTTCATATGTAGATTCTGTTCCTTCTTCATTTGGTAACAACTGTACCGCTCAGCAAGCTGTAGACCCAAATGTACGCTGCGTATTGGTCGACGGTCAAATTAGATTCAGCCCCATCCAGTGTTTCAGCAACACTGACACATGTGCATGTGTGGACACCATGACAGGAAGAAGACTGGAAGGTTTGTCAGAGTTCCCGGATCCCAGTCCCACTGGCATTAACCAAATAGACTGCGTGACAGTACTTCCTATGACTATTCCAGGTACATTATTAGTATGTGGCCATAATACACCTCATCAACTTATTGCTGCAAGAAAGTTACTTGATTATAACATGAATGCTATGCTACATACTGCCATGATAGATCTACTGTAGCTATAGGCAGAGAAACATGGACCTGAGAAACTATGGAGTGCACTCTCTCTCTCCTCTAAATGCCTCAGGACTTAACTTCTGTCTGACTGACATTCATGCTCTTACCATTTTGAATTATAATTGGTATACGGTGTGTATGTCCTCATTGGTCAGATAATAGCTACAGCCAAGGGCTGGCTACATACATGGATCACTTGTTTCAGCATGTGTCTAACTTGCCTATAACTATGTAGAAAGCTTATTGGTAGATAGGCAACTCTAGAATGGTATTTAGCTACTAGTTGCATTGTATGACTGTGTTTTTATATTGATAAATAACAGGTGCTGAGCCTTCTGCAGAAGTGCCTACAGATGGCCAAGGAGGAGCCGAACCTTCACCCGTGATTCCCACTGATCCACCAGCAACCATTAATCCAGTTACGACTGTGGCACTTGGAACAATACAGAGACCCACAACTCCATCACCAACAACACCAGGTCCCATCACGACACAACCTACAACTGCTTCACCAACCACATTGCAACCTACAACAGTATTACCAACAACACTGGCAGCTACCACAATACAACCAACGACAGCATCACCAATAACTGAAGAACCTACAGATGACGACGACGAGGATGAATCGAGTGATTCAAGTAGCAGTTCTTCTTCTTCAAGTAGCAGTTCTTCTTCTTCAAGTAGCAGTTCTTCTTCTTCAAGTAGCAGTTCTTCTTCTTCAAGTAGCAGTTCTTCTTCTTCAAGTAGCAGTTCTTCTTCTTCAAGAAGCACACGGTGCTCCTCAACTCAAGATCGATCAAGAAGTTCTCGTCGCTCAAGAAGTTCTCATCACTCTTCAAGGAGTAGAGATAGTGCTTCAGGAACTGATGAGGACCCAGACTGCACCTCGAGAGGTACACCTAAATCACGATCTGGTACTACACGACGATCTGGTACCACACATCGATCTGGTTCCAGGAGGAAAAGGTGTGAAACTGTTCAACAATTGCATCAAAATGGATGTGCAGAGAGCTGTGTAGTAGAAGATAAATATGGTTGTCCTACTTGCAATATATCATGCAGAGGTGAGCAAGAGTTCTGAGATCACACTTAGCTAGTTATAGCAATGTGAAGCAAATATACGAGTTTTTCCCCCATGCAGGCACTAGTGAGAGCACTTGCAACTGCACTGCAAATCAGGTCTGTCTGAAAGTGGGACGATTCGGAATGCTGCAATGTGTTGATCGTAAGTCCAGCAATGAAATTGTGATGATATCACTGAGGCTAACATGATTGTGCTTTTTAATCTTAAATTGACCATCTGATCAAAAGAGTTCTGTTCTGTGCATAGGACTTGGAGAAGGGCAAAGATGTGATGGAGGAGATGAAGATGATGAAGATGATGAGAGGAGTGATAGCTCGTGGAAGGACTCGACCAAAGGGAAGAGTGGAAAGAGGAGGAGGAGGATGAGGAGAGTGAGGAGTAGGATCCAAGGTGTGAGGGAGCGACTGGCATATGGGCAGTTGGAAGTAGCTGACGTGCCATGTCAAGATGGTCTAGTCTGCTTAGAAGTGGAAGAGGATAGGAGGGAATGTCGACCAGTGAATCTAAATGGTAATTAAATGAGCACCTCTTACTGTAACCTCGTACTCAGGGCTAGGCCTGGGACAAACACTGCCTACATTACTTGGCTACTTGTGCTTTGCTGTTTTGGGGAATCTATATGAAGGGAGAGGCTAGCTGTTACCAAATGGCTTTATCATCTCTTGCAGGGACATGCGTAAGAGCTCGTGCAGAATCTCCATCTCTTGCCTGCAATCCCAATGGGGATTTCCAACCCCTACAGTGCCGTACCGAGGGGAGCATCACAACCTGTGAATGTGTCCAACCATCCGATGGAACTCCAATCCCAGGCACTCAAGTGGTGATATCAGATCTTGATGATATTCCTGAGTGCACTCCTCTAGGTACATAATATTGCTAATAATGGACGTGGAAGGATAAAATTTTGACTACACTTCTCTAATTCTAACATAGCATTCAGGAGTTGTACCAGAATGGTGGCAGGAAACATATTGGGTGTCTCCCATGGTGAGTACATGGTAGATGCTGCTGCCTGTCGGAGGTGCCGTTGCAACGATGGGTCGTTGGAAGACTGTGAACCCTCTCGGACTTGCAGGAGCATTCAGCTAAGTCCTACAAGCTGCACATATGAGGATCAGATCATTCGTCATGGTGATAGCTTCGAGGTACAGAACAGTTGATACAAAATTAATATTTTAGCTAGCTAGATTTTGAATGCACATCTTCTTCCTCTGGCTACAGATTGACTGTAACAGATGTGGTTGTTATAATGGCAACATCAGGTGCACCCGGACCATTTGCTACTCGGAAGAAACCATCACTGATCGTTGCTCGTCCTGTGATAACGAACCGTACTCACCGGTCTGTGCCAGGAATGGAGTAACATACCAGTCCGAGTGTCATGCCGTGTACTGTAGCAGACAAATCCCCTTCACCCTGATACCTGGAAACTGCACTGCCATGGTGAGCTATGTAGTCAGGTCCAGCTAGTTATTCTTAACAATAAGCTGCATGATCAGGAATGTAGGGATAGCCTATTATGAGCATCTTCGTGGTGGAATGTTAAGCTGCAGTACTACATGGCCACCATATGTATCATGGCCTATTAGAGATTCTAATCTTGGCTAGTTAGCTACTTGGCTAAAAATGGTTATGATGCACAGAGTACTAATCCTGTAAAACTAGCTATAGAGTTATAAAATAAATTGCTAACATTCTGTGAAGCCAAGCTATATCTGCTTAGCTTTAATTAGTGTCATGTTATTCTCTACAGGATGTGTGTTCAATGTTTCCCTGTGCTGAAGGAGAGTTCTGTTTGAGAAGGGGAGGGGCTGCTTGCATCGGCGCTTGTGAGGGTGAAGATGTAAGAACATGTGGTGAGTGGCACTGTCAACCTGTCATCCAGTTAGCTATAGTTAAGTCTCAGTTGTTACTACTTGTTTTTTCCTTCTATTTGCAGTTAATCTTGATGAGTTGATATGTGAAAACCGTCAAGGTAAGTCAATAACTATGATTGTACAGCTTTTAGCCATAGCTCAATAGTTAGCCAATTCTGCTTCATCATTGGTGTACTCTTCCCCTCCCATTCAGGAGAAGCAGAGGACGGATCGGAAGGGAGCACTCCCTTGTGTGCGACCAATGGAATCACTTATCCCAGCCTGTGCAGCCTGCTACAGGACACAGGAAATGAAGGTGTGGCCTACACTGGGGAGTGTGGGAGTGAAGACTGTCAAGGCGGCAGTGTAAGTCTTCTGTATACTAGGTAATAGTCGAAAAGCATTGGTATCATATTCGCCATCATTTCTAGTAATGGCATGGCATCCTCATGCTTAATTAATTGAATATCATTATTACCATTTTAAGACAGGGAATCTCACACGCTGCATTTAACTTTTGGCAAATAACATGTAAATATTAGGAAACATGCAATGCACCCACCATCAACACAGACTCCTAGAAACAAAAAAAAACTGCACCTCCTTGAAATCATTAGGTAACCATGACTGTTTTAAGGGTTGGTAAAGGGTTTATAATGCTTTGGGTTAATAATGCTTGGGTTGGTAAAGGGTCAATAAGATTGGATTGGTAAAGGGATAAGTACATGGTCCTCTTCCCACAATTACCAATATTTCTTGGTGCTCATTCAGGTGTGTGGCACTGATGGAGTGACTTACGAGAACGTTTGTGTGCTGAGAAGCACTTCAGCCAATGCTCGACTGGACTACAGAGGAGAGTGCATCACTGATCCAGACAGTTCCCTAGAGGCAATCTGTGCAAGAGCCAATCAAGAGAATCGGTGTACATACAGTTCTGAAAATTGCCGCTTCCTGGTCCAGCCAGAGGAAGGGTGCTGTCCTGTGTGTGGTAAGCCATTCATGCATTGTGATGATGGTTCATAGCAAGGTATTCTTCACAGCATTGCTTGTACAGTTTATTAGGAGATACCATTTTGTGGGATGACAGTATTTAGCTAAGTACAAGCAAGATGCATAGTTGACTGCCCTCTGTTCCATGCAACATAGCCAAATATCTCATTCTTACTTCATAGGTGGTATCATTTTCATTGCTATTGACTTGCAAGGACTGAGAGAGTACGTGCAGATCAACCCCAGACTGAGGCCTCTTGATTCGCTCTACCAGGTTTTGGTTGAATCTGACATCATAGAGCGTGAAGTGACACAACGATGTGAGGTAGAGTTCTCACTGACTCATCGCAACCTCCAAATTGTGCTCTCAGCTAAGACGAGTGGTGATCAAGAGTTCTGCTCCAATGTAGCTTCTACGGTGACTTCAGTGATTAGCAATCCAGCACAGAGGCTGGGCTTCACTCCCGATGCTCTGCAGTTTGCTACAGCTGCTGTGGTCGGTAACCCTATCTCAATAACACCTGGAAATAGTGACAGTAGCAATAGTGGTGCCGCTGAAATTATCACACTTACTTCCTTGAGTCTCTGTGTCATTGTTTCTCTCATAATGAGTGGCATCTTCATGCATTGAGTACAAAACTCATTCTACTTATAGTATAGTCCCATTGCCATTATGTCTTGATACAGTGTTAACTATATTATGCACTAATTCTTTTCATTGAGATAAATATAAAACAGCCAACCACTTACAGTTATACATGTAGTTGTGGAGAAAGGTCTCTCATGAATAGGAATAGTATAATCCCTGTATGCTAATGCATTTTTTTTGATATTAAGGGAAGGGGAGGTTTGTAACCATTGATTAATTCATCTTGTGGAAGTAAAATAGTTGCCTCAAGTATATTTATACACATGACACACAGAATGGAACAAGCCATAATTTCAATCTTAAGTACACTTATATATAACTATAGAGCTGCTGGGAACATGATATGCAAGAGGTTAATAATCAGTGCTAGCTACTCCCTAGACACATGATAGTCATCATAATTCATTCATTAGCTAACCAATAATTAATGTGCACTTAATTGGATACAATAATGCCATGAATGTTATTTCGCTACCACGTCTCATACCCACACAGAGATAGCTGGTACTGAGTCAATTAGCTATTGGCTGTTGAATTTTTCCCTCTTCCCCCACATGTCACATTAGCTATACTGTTTCAGTGGTGTAGCCTCCAATACGGTTGATACGGTTTCAACCGTACCACTTTTTCATGAATAACACGTTTAGCTATGTGTGCCATACCTGCCAACCCCTGGAAGAAAAAATCCTAGCTATAACAAGTGAGCAGCTGCCTGGCTACTAATATGACCACTGACCACAATAATAACTCATGAGCAAATCCCTGGTGGTTATGGCACAAGTGATAAGGGCTAGTAGCTAACTGGTAATAAAATAAGGGTGGTAGGCTGGTAGCTAATGCAGTAATGTCCTTGGAGAGGGCAACCTCCCTAATTGTACTGGAGAGAGGACAACCTCCCTACACTGGTGTTGAGGTTTCACCATATTAGGTAGGACCTGGGTGTGGTCATAATGACAGCCTCTGACAAATTGGATCAATGAATGGGGGAGAGACTGTCACGAAAATTCATAGACAGCTCAGAGCATGAATACAATTGATGGCCGAGCCACCCATGGACATGTGATGGTAGCTATACGTAAAATAACAAACAGCACATGATGTGTAGGACATAGTTATTCCATCACATGTTCGTATGTTGATGGAATGTCAGGCTTTGCTATTACATTACGTGTATACATTTGAATATCGTACACATTGTGTCACATGAGGGTAGCTAGCTATCTTGCATGCCATCAATGATCTTAATCAGTTTTGAATACAGTGCATGCATGCATTACTCCAGTAGCTAAGTAACAAATCAATGCAAATGTTTGGCTGTTTTCTAGCTGTTATGAAAACTTAGCTACATGTATGTACGAATTATGTATCTTGACACATTCATTAGATAACTGTGCACATCATTACAAAATCCAAACAGTTTCAATATAGCTACGCAGTAAGTCTTGAAAAGACTATAGCTGTAGCTATGCAGCTGTAGACAAAACAGTGACGTGCAGGTTTTGACTACAATAGCTAAAAATTATTAAGTAAAGCCCTCAAAGATATACACAATCACTGTAGCTCAATAGCCATATGATTTCCTATGAATGTAGCTAACTAGCTAACTGCATGGTCATAGGATCCATGACTCAACCCATGAATACTATTTAGCTATATAGCGTAGCCTATAAAAGTGCAAGCGCAGCGAGCTTTAAATTTGCCCACCAGGACAGCACTCGAAGTTGACAGGTTGACTAGTTGATTTGTGTGGTGTATTAACTAGCTAGCTAGCCTGCCTTTTGCCAGATCAAAAATGAAGACTGCCATCATATTTTGTAAGAGTTATGACAGAGCTAGCTAGTTCTAAAATTAATAATTATGGTAGCTAGCTATATAGAATAGGTACCAGCTTGCTAACTATAGATGCAGAATTTATATTTTTTCAGCATGTCTGGTTGCTGTCTGTGTGGCACAATTCACCAGACCACTATTCACTAGACCACGTCCTACAGGAACACCACCACCTCCAATTGGTCAGTATTATGGTGCATGTAATTAGCTATTAATGCTCAATGGTTGCTATATACTGCAGATCCTCGTCAGAACCCACAGAGTCGATGTGGAACAGTGACTATGCCAAGATGCCCCGAGGGAAGCTTCTGTTCTTCACAGAGGAGGAGAGACAACACTACTATCAGCATGTGTGTGCAATGTGAGTTCATTGAATGATAACAGCTAGAGCTGCGAGTTAATTATTATGTGTATATAGCTACTTACACTGTAAAAATAAGTGTTTACTGCACACCATTTAGCTAGTCCCAATACACACACTGTTTTTGTTTTTGATTTGTGTATTGGGACAATTTAGTATGCAGTACACACTTTCGTTTTATACAGTGTACTGACAGTGTGCAGTAGCTAATGCATGCCTTTGTATTAAAGAATTAACTGAGTTTATTTTGTAAACAGTTGGAGGAATGGGGCAAGACTGTGAAGAAAGAGAGTTTCTTGCACCCGACGAACGAAGATCAGGATCTGATGATGTAATTGAGGACAGTGGTCGAGCTAGAGTTCAGAGGTTTTCTCGTGAGAAGGCTGAGGGAACAAGGGATAGGGACAGTGCTCGTATCACCGGTGCTGTACAAAGGACACCTTGTGCTCAAAACATGAGATGTAGTGACCAAAATACCTGTATGCCAAGGCCTACTAACAGTAAGACATTGCTAAATGCCTACTTATATTCAGCAAGTGAACACAAGTAGACTATAGTTCTCTTTGTGTTATGTTATCTCTCCCTATAGCAAGATGCACTATGGCTAGACGGAATAACTCTCAAATTAGATGCGATGAAGATGGCATGTTTGAACCTCTTCAGTGCAGAAGACTTGAGAGTGAGAGGAACAGCCAGCAAAGACCTTCAGCTTTGATATGCGGTTGTCATAATCGCATGACTGGTGCACCAATTCGAGGAACCTTTAGACGGGTGACAAACAGGACCACTGTCCCAGATTGTACCCCTCGCAGTAAGTCTTGAAAAAAAAAGAAAGAAAAACAACAACAACAAAACAACAACAAACTTCTCCCCCACCCCTAACCCCATCCCCACCCCCACCCCCACCCCCAATTCAAGGTTTCCGAGGCTGCACAATCATGCGTGATGGTAGAATGACATTAGTCCGTCACCAAGACTCAGTTCTCATGCGTCAAAATAACCAGTGCAGAAGATGTGTGTGCAACAATGGAAACCTCGAGTGCACTGTTCCAGACCGTAGTGACATTCGTTGTGATAGAGCAGACTCTGCACCTGGCAGATCATGCAGGATGAATGGACAAATGGTGATGAATGGAGAGCAGAGAGAGGTGAGTGGAGTCTTATCTATTGTACACATGTCTGGAGGCTGACTACAGGTCCAAGGCCTGTCCCGGAGAGGCCTGGGGAAAAGGCTACATACCTATTATATATGCACAGGATTGAGGTTGATAACTATGGCCGGCCACAGGCTCACTAAACTGTACACTGTAAAAACGAAACAGTGTGTACTGCACACTAAATTGTCCCAATGCATGCACACACCAAAAACAAACAAAAAAACAACAACAAAAAACAAAAAACAAAAAACAAACAGTGTGTATTGGGACTAGCTGTGCAGTAAACACTTTTTTTTTTAACAGTGTACCTTTTGGTCCCAGTCCAATAGCTATCTAGCTATAGATATCAAACCCTCCAGGAAATTGATAAGTGGATCATTTCAATCTCAAACTATCCATTCCACTAATAGGATGGGATGTGCAACAGATGTGGCTGCAGAGATGGAGAGCTGCAGTGCACCCGACTTCCTTCTTGCAGACGTAGTGATAACAACAATGATGGTGATGAGGACAGGATGAGGAGAATGAGGGAAGATCAAGAATGTTCTGCATGCATGAGGGAAGAAAGGAGTCCAGTGTGTTCCATGAGGGATGGAAGGACATTCCCAACTCGCTGCCATGCCATGAGGTGCCAGCAGATTCCTGCCAATCAGCTGGAAAGTGGGACATGTGCTGATAGGGTAAATGATCATAGCTATGGCAGTTGTTGCATGGAAGGCAGAATTGAGCATGCAGCTCTTAACTTCCTAATTCATTTGGCAGGATTCCTGTTCTCGGGATAGGTGTAGTGGGGACTTTGACTGCATGAGGCTAGGAGGCAGCACACAGATGAGCAGAGCTGATGATCGCCCTGAGGCTAGGAGACTTTGCTGTATGTGTGTGTGTGTGTGTGTGTGTATGTGTGTGAGAGAGAGAGAGAGAGAGAGAGAGAGAGAGAGAGAGAGAGAGAGAGAGAGAGAGAGAGAGAGAGAGAGAGAGAGTATAATGACTGTTTTTCTTGGTGTAGTGAACCGCACTGGGATGGCTTGTCGTCCAACCATGACTCGTAATAGCATGAGGAAACTTGCAGACATTGAAGATGACGAAGATGACCCTCTGGAAGAATTATTGGATGATGATGATGACCCAGATAATGATGATGATGACAGAAGTAAGCAAGTAATAAATATTATAGCTATGTGTAATTACTTCTGACTGTAACTGTGCAGCTGTGTGTGCAACTGATGGTAATACCTACCCTAGTACTTGCCACATGATCACCGAGTCCAGGACCCGTGATATCCCTCGAGTCAGGCGACCTGGACCATGTCGGGATGATGATGGCTTCAACCAAAGTAGAATGGTATGTACATACTCTTCTAAAGAGAGGACACAATGTGTCCTATATTTAATCGATAAACAGGAGAGCTAGCTTTGTTATAGCATTGGCCATAAACTGGTGATAGATCGGTCTCTCTCTATGCAGGTGTGTGGCCATGATGGAGTTACTTATGATGACGAGGACACCATGCGTACCCGTGGGGGCAACGTCCGCAGGGACTACATGGGACCTTGCATGCGTCCAGAGAGAACAGAGGATGACACCCCAGAACGAATCTGCCAAATGGTGAGGGCTAACCGAAGATGTGCCAACATGACAAACTGCGAAAGAACGGTGCAACCTTCAGATGGATGCTGCCCAGTTTGTGGTAAATAGCTAGCTAGCAGTAGCAATAACAGTTAGAAATGACATACAATTTTCAATTTCCAGGAAGCATTGTGTTGATGGCTATTGATCAGAAAGCCATGGATGAACATGTGCGTGGGACTGATAACTTCCGTGACATGGATGACTTTTCGACAAGTTTTTTCAGGTCTGGTGATGAGAGGGTGCGCCCGATGATCCCAGAGAATGCCACCAAGAGATGTGATATTTCTATGACACGTCCCATCAGCACCCCTGGGGTAAGTTTACTAGCTAGCTAGAATGTTAATGCTAACATAACTAATGCTGATGCTAATTAATGCTGATGCTGCTAATGCACCTGATCCTTATGTAATGCTGTAATGTATTATTTAGCTAGTTTGGATAAAATCTCAGCTCAGTTGCCCTTCTTGAATATGACAGATGATCAGAGAGCAGCTATAAGTCCTTTCTTTTTATCTTGTAGAATGTGACAGAAGTACTGTTCAAGGCCAAGGACATGAAAGGAGATGCACGACACTGTCACATGCAGGCAATGATGATGATGATGAGGGTCAACAACCAAGAAGGGACTGCCACCATCGACCAGTCCCTCGTGGCAGCATCTGTTGTCGCTCCAGAACTGACCGATGGCAGCTCTGCAGCTCCAGCACTTACCGCCTCTTTCCTCATGGTGGCTCTTGGAAGCATCTTGATGGCCATCATGTTTTAAAAAAAACACTATGTAGCTACAACTTTAGAATTATGCTAACTACTATAAACAAACTTAACTAGCTATCTACAGATGCCCCTCTTTACTACTATTATCCTACCTTACCTTATTATTATTATCATGGTTTTTGAAAAGTGCAATGTCTTATAATGCATGAAATGGTGTAATGGAAACAGCAGGTACTTGACATAGCTACCATTCTTGTTGGGCCCTCTGTCACAATTCCATTTGGTTTTTGTCTTCTTTCTCTCTGACTTATCCTTACTCCACTGCATCCTTCTCACCACTGTTCCCATTTTGACTGCTGTCATTTCTTTCCGTTGTTTCACCTGTACATTCCTTTTCACTCGGTGACTCAGTGCTGCAAACCTTCTCCTCTTCCTTGCTGCTAACCTTGTCTTCGACCTTGGGGGGCTTAGTTGGTGGCGTTTCATCACTACTGCCTCTATATCGAGCCCTAAACCACTTGATGGCAGCCACAGAACTGAACAGGATTGGAACGCTGATAGGTAAGAACAAGGGAATGTAGATGGCGAACCTACAGAAATAGATATTGCATGGTCAGAGTAGTTGTATGCATGTTCCTCTGCTCACTCACTTTTGATCGTCAGGAAAGTAAAGAAGTTCTAAAATGGATGGATCGAAGAATGCTATTTCTGAAAAGGAGAGGAAACACAGTGTGCAGCTGGTGCCAGTACTGGCTGCAGCCAATGAGACTGACCGACTCACCTGCTGACTCCATTGCCTGCTTAGCCAAGAAATAAGCATCGTTCAGATTACCACTGGTTGCCCGAATGAAACACTAAAGGAAAAGAAGAAGAAAGAAAAGATACATGGCATGCATGAATACAAGTTGAATCACTGGGTTCGTACCCGGCACCCAGACCCATTTTATGAAATCACTTACTTCTTGAATGGATGTCAGGGAATGTTCGACCTGAGGCAAATACAAAGTGAAGTATGATTATAACCACACCCACTATGAACTTACCTTGTGCTGGATATGATCACTAATGACCATATTCTTCACTTTATCCAAAAGTTGAACCAGTGATACAAGAGATGTGGTTGCCATGGATATGCTCTCAATGAGTTTACCAATCAGAAGCTGGTCCACCCTCTGCACAATATGCAAGAAGAACGCACTTTGAACTTTGCTCAGGCTTAAATAATACAAGATGATAAATCCATACTTACCCAATCAGTGATCCCATATCTTCCAGATGAAAAATGGAATCTCCCTTCTCCATCTTGATTTAATGGCTAGAGAGGTGGAATAATCCATATACTCTCCTTTTATAAATAAAGTAGCCCTTTCCCAAGCAAGCTACACACGCATGGGTCCAATTAAGATGGTCTTATAAACATTCAGAAATACTGGCCCTGAGGTGGCATACATGTTCTCTGGTCAGACACAGTGAGTCACAGTCTTGTACTTGACAGATTACATTGGAACCTCCAACAATGGACACTCTGAAAGAGGACAAACTTCTCAATCAATCCAAATAAACATAATTACTCAATGACCTCTAAAAGAGGACAATCTCTCCACAAAGGACAAAAGGCTGGGTCCCAAGTATGTCTGTTATTCGGAAGTTCTACTCATTGTATATGTAAAACAGTAATGACCTACTAACAGTATTAGGAATTCCAAGAAGCATTTTGAGTTGTGTGATGAAGACAGGCATCAGTTTCTCCATCTTTACTGTCACAGAGGGCACTATTTCACCATCGTTCCCTCGGAACTCATCGGGTCCACCCAGTGAGAGCTTCTCAGGGTTATAGATAACCACGCCTCCCCACTGAGGTACCAAAAAGTTGTCAGTCTGGGAGTGCCTGTCCCGAGGGGAAGAGTTAGGACGAATGAAGAGGGGAGACTCAGACGGTGTGGGGACATAGATAAGAAAGTTGAGACTGGGAAGCTGGGAGACGTGAGATCCTACATCCAATAAAATGCACATAATATAATTATGTCATATTACATGGGCAGCTTTCGCATATTCCCTCCACCAACACAGACAAGACCTTATCTGGATCCATGTGATTTGAGTGCCATTACTAATTTAGGTTTATTTTCACCTAGCTAGCTAAACAAGAGGGTGTTTCTAAAGAAAGCAATGGAACTATCCATTGAAGTATACTCTGAAGTCAAAGAAAGCATAAATAATAAACTGAAAGTCTTTCAATACACGAAGAGGACTACATTTTTTCACAGTGATCATACAATCATTGTCATGTGATTGAGTAGAGGAAATTACAGTTGACAATTCTTGCTGTTTATCGAGGCAGGTATTAATGTGTGCAGCTGTTTATCCAGGCAGGTATTGTGTGCAGCTGCTTATCCAGGCAGGTATTGTGTGCAGTGCTTCTATATACACAACAAATTTTTGAAAGTGCATGACCACGTCCACGCAGGGTCACAGCTATGCTATTAGCAGTTAAAATCATGTAACGTTTTTTTTTTGTTGTTTTTTTTTGAAAGTGATCCATGCATGATGTGTATACAGACAGTGTATACAGACAGTCGATAGCTACACACATGAAGACATACCCAGCTTGGACTCGACACTGCTAATCATCGGAGGAAGCTGTGATGACAAGATGTAGGATCCATTGCCATCCTTCTTGGGATGAAACTTTACATCAGTGTAATAAAACTCCTATATATTATACACACGATTAGTTTTCCCTCATTCTGACAATACAGTGATTGACTTGCGTAGATACCTGTGAACTGACAGTGAATTTGCCTAAACTTGATATGCCAGGATGCTCCAGAAAGGGAAGTAAAAACTCTATTTGGAGAAATTATGAAATTTACTCTATTTTGAGAAAAACTAACTATGAGATTAATAGTATTTGGAGAAGATTTCTGAGTAACTATGAGATTTCACATTAGATGATATTCTATGAGAGCAATGAATCACTTGTCTTACCTTCGGTGGATTCTTGGATATTCCAAGTGGCTTGAACTTTGGAAGGGTCAGGATTCAGGAGTGTGAATGATAGTTGATAGCCTGTCAGTGAAATTCAAAACAAATAAACAAACAAAACAAAACAAACAAACAAACAAGACGGGGAAATCCCTATTATACTGCTTAGTATGTACCTTGTGAAGCTCTCAACTGACGCATACTCTCTCTATCCACCACCTGTAAAAGGTTAATGTTCAGTGTATGTATGTGTGCAGGTCAGACTCACTCTATCTTGGTTTATGCCAGCCGAATTTTTCAGGATTCTTTCAAGTTGTTTCCTGTCACCATAAACTTGCCTGACCACTTTCAGTATATTGGACAGGCACGACGTAAAATCTATGCACATTATGATTATAATTATAATATACAGCAGAGGAACGGGACTATCAAGGTCAAAGGTCACAAAATGAACCACTCAATCTAATTTGGGAGTTTTGCTGATTTCATCGTTGTATTGGGACATAAAATATCAGGAGTCCACCCACATAGAGGGGAAGCACTTCAACTATTTACCATCCTTGTCATCCATTTGGACTATAGCATGTCGATGCTTGCTGACAAAAATAGACTGCTCCCCCCAATGGTGATCTGGGGATGGCTTCTTCTCCTTAGACAAGATGCGGTGTGGAACCAGCAAGACGAAATAGTGACCGAGCAAGGAAGGTAAAGCCTTTGAGACATGAGTGGAAAAATCTAAAGGTACATTGCAGGGGACAAGTCAACAACACAAAACTGACATTATACACAATACAGTGAATCAACCTTCTGGACTGTCCGATTGGATGTAAGACAGAAGATCTGACTTGATTCTGGCACCTGAAACAGAAATAGAATTCTCACCTTATTATTCAGTCTCGTCGTAGCCACACCCTCTACCAATAAGATTCTAGGAGTACATTCTACTAAATCTCCATTGCAACCACATTCCCAGCCACACACAATAGGCACCACAGCTACACCAGTGATTTTCTATACTGCACCTGCATATGTACATACACTAATAGACATACCCAAAGTATGACTCTGGACGATATAGCGAATGGAGATTCTTGTATTTCTTGCAGATACTGCAGAGAGGCAAATTTTGTATCATAGGAACAAACAAACAAATAAACAAAGAAATAAACAAACAAAATGTCCCTATAATTAGGTGTCCCTGTATTTACTGTATAGCGGGAAATTGTGTTGATGATTTTTTAAATTTTTATTAATCCCACAAAAATCTTGCACTATACGGAGAAGTGGTGCTCCAATTAGAGGATTTCAGGGATTCCATTGTTGAGGGGTTTCACTATGGTTACATAATGAGTGTTACACACTTGAGCCAATGACCAGTTCCTTTGAGAGCTGAGCTACCAGTGATCCCACTTTGTGGTCGTCATCAGTGCCATTAGAATCAGAGAGAAGAGCTACAGAAATTTTGATGGCCAGTTCAGGTGGCACCTGTAAATGAAATAATCATCTGGTCAGGCTTGGGATCATTGAGGGTATTCCACAATTGTAAGCACAAAAAAATATTTTTACATGTTTCTTGCGAAGTGCTTCTATTTCCTTATATGGAAGAGGACACCTGTATACTTCAGTAGTCTTCCACCAGATGGGTACACCAATGAATACAGCTACTGCCAGGATACTCAAAGAAGCTATATACTGGCGGGATAGATCTGATGAAGACGTTGACATTCTTCTCAAGCAGCACTAGGTAAGATTGGGAACGGATCGTCAGTAAGACAAGTAGTCGCTTGACCTTTGACCCTATTATGCTATACCTTTTGTTTGGAAGTATGTGTGAGGAAAGCAGTTAATGAGCATGAAACCGCTGGAGTCGTAATTTTGGGGCCAGGAAGATGTCGTTGGAAAATGACAAAAGCAGAAAAGGGACTTTCAGAAAGGGCTCTGTCGTTAGTCCAGAACCTGCTAGGTATGTTTAGCTAGCTAAGGTGGAACTAGCTAGCTCTAGCTCTCAGTATCTATGGATAGTTACCGTGTTCATATCTTTTTTTCAGTGACCAGAGTACAATGCAGAATGTTTTTGACTTTATTCAAGACTATGTACCTCAGGTAAATTAGTGCTTATGAAAACAGTCTTTAGAGTACATGATTGTGACCAGGGAAACATTCCAGTAGTAAAATAAGTAGTGGCTTTATGAATATTGTTAGGAAGGATGGACCACACCTTCAGTATCTCAAGATACCGAGATTTGAGTGCTTAAGAGGTGGGGCCAGTTGTGACACAGTAGGTATTAGGTACCTGTGTTAGTTGTTGCCAGGAGCAACAATAGGTGTGGTTCTTCAAGGTGTGATGTGGCTGATGTCAGTGCCAATGCTAATCAGATTTCAAAGTGCATAATACTGGTGGAAGTGAAGTGACATTGTGTTACTTTCTGTGTTACTAACCCCTTCATCTAGAATGTAACTTAAAACTTTTTTTACCTCGAGTACTGCCTCCTGAGTTAGAAAGGCTCCCCTTTCTCATTCATAGGCTGTGTCTGGGCCCAAGGAAGAGAAGAAAGAGAGAGTGCTATGGGCAGGTTTTGAGTCCGGAGATGCCAACGACTTGACCCTGCCCCACATTGGCGAGGGCAGTAGAGGGAGTGGTCAAGGTGGAAGACTCCCTCTGCTTCTCACTCTTGGCTTCAGTAATGGCTACTCCATCTGGTACATACAGGTACGTGTTTAAGAATGAGATGGTACATAGGCATGCTTAATTAAAGGAAGGAGCTAAGATGCAGCTGTATCCTTATATTCTCCAGAAATAAAGGGTTTGGAAAGGCTGTGTGATGTATGACTTTCAGTTAAGGGTTTTCCACCTGCATAATCTGATCTCAATATACATGTGTGTGTAGCCTGGTGGTGATGCTAGAGAAGTGTATTGTAGCTATGGTGAAGGGGAAGCAGCCCGCATTGTACGACTGCTCAAGACCCCTGAGAGCAGAGATAGTGTGTGTCCAGATGCCTATGCTGACAAGCGACCGATCCTTGCAGTGGTCAAGAAAGGGAGGTATGTATGTATGTACATACACTAGTCAGTATGCCCATAAAGGTATAGTATGAGTAAACCAAAAAGGGATCCACCCATGACCTCTTCCCCCTTCCACCCCCTCCTTTAATAGGAAGAGACACGCCCCTTGAGTTCAGTCCTACTAGCCTGAATTCTATCACACAAAGAAATAAACAAACGAATAAACAAACAAACAGAACAAGCATCCTCTCCCTTGTTCTTATGCATAATGGATGGATGATGCATGTCCATAATAGGGTGTTTCTGTCATGTTTGAACATGTGGGTGACAATAGAGATTGATCTGACACACTCGTTGGTCTAGTAACACACACTCACAGAATTTGTGGAAGACAAGTAGTGTGCTATATACTGTATGTAGATGAAAAGAAAGAAAGAAAAGAAGTATAACATAGATAACACTCAGTATGCATAGAAAACAAAACAACTGCATGGAGCTATTATAAGTTATATTTTGTTCTTGCTGAACAGATACAGTCCATCTGGTAACACAGTGGCTTATTCCACGGTTCAGCTGATATCTCTGAGAGCCAATGAAGACAATGGCCTTAAGAAGTATGTCTTCAAATCACGACCCATTGTGGACCTTCGCTGCAACAGAAGGTACATACATACATACATACATACATACATACATACATACAGTACTGGTTATGTAGGAAAATAAGGGGACACTTCGAGATCCATTTCTGAGAGTGGCATTTTATCAAGATCCATAATTATATTCTCCAGGATTGTGGCAATTATTTTCCAGAAGAGGATTGTGGTACTAGATGCTGGTTCCCTGGAGAACAGATTTGTCATCAAAAGTCAGTGCATATCTTGCATGATTGCAATAATTAGTATATTGGCTGTTGTAGTGTTTCCAGTATAATAATTGCAACTTTTTCTCCAGACAATTATCCCTGTTCTGGATTCCCCTGCAATCCTGTAGCCTTGGGAACGAGATGGCTTGCTTATTCAGAAACTAAGGTGTGCTATATTTAGAGAAATAGGATACTGCCTATTGCATACATACATACATACAGTTATCATCAAAGCATCAAAGTGTTGGAGGAGTGTCACACACAACTACCTCCTCTGTTGCCACCACAATGCTCAAAAATGTCAAGAAGGGAATCTCTGCACTCAGTATGTGTTCATATAGCTAGCTATAGCTGGTGTGCATATTTGTATCACACAAATAACAACAACTGCTTTTCACATTATATTAACTGTACATCTTTCTCATACAGCTGAGACCATAAGTGGACTCACTGCTAAAGCACAGAACATGTCTCTTGAGAGTACTGAAAAGCCTCAGCAGGTATGAAGCATGCAATCCATGGTATTCAATATATGTTTTGACTATCTTTCTTATCAAATTCATAGGTAGCAGCTGTTGCCAGTGCCAATGTCATTACAGTTGTAGATACTGGACATACCTTTCCTGAAAATCACGAGGTATATTAGAGCAGCTCAGGTTTCTCCATAACTTTAGACTCAGAGTTACTTGTATGACCATTGCATTGTTAAGAGCCATTATTGATTCTTTTCTCACCAGATGAAGCTGCAAGACTTGGGAAGAGAGAGTGTGGTTATTGCACACTTTGTAGCTCACGCTGGTCCAGATGTCCATGTAGCAGGCCTGGCATTCAATCCCAGGTGAGCAGGTGGGAAAACCCCTCCTTCTTCTCTTCTTCCCCTGAACTGTAATGGGTGCTATCTACTTTTTGAAATAAGAGGGGGGTTAGCTCAAATGATAGAGTGCTTGCCATGTGTGTGGGCATGGATGGGATTGATACCCAGATCCTCTGTCCTTTAAATTTTTGATGTTGAAGTTTTGTTGTGGCACTCTGTAGACCTTACTTCTTGCTATTTCCTGCAGTGGTAACTTGCTCCTTTCTGCTAGTACAGAGGGCCATAACTTTCATGTGTTCCAGCTGCTACCACACCCCATCCTGTCCTCTGAGACAGCTGTACATCACCTTTATACCCTCTACAGAGGTGCAACCAGTGGAGTGGTATGTTATATGATGCATAATAAAACAAGCCATATGAATCTCTGCTACATATGCATTGCAGGTACAGGATATGGCCTTTTCTTCTGACAGCCGATGGGTTTCTGTGAGCACACTCAATGGTACCACCCATGTCTTCCCTATATCCCCTTATGGAGGAGACCCCACAGTACGCACCCACACTTCCTCAAGGGTCGTAAATAAGATGTCTCAATTCCATACCAGTGCTGGAATCGACTTGATCACTAAGCAGTCTCACTGTCACAATTCCATACCGAGTACCAAGAATTCGGTTCCAAAATGTGGTCAGGTGCATACACAGGTCTCCCAATCTCCTCCTCAGTCCAATTTCAGGGACTACCCCACTATTCCAAGTTATACAAATGGATACAATAGCTGGAGTAATCCCAGGAGTCTCCCCCTCCCCACTCCCGTCAATGTAATGGCCCTGCAACAGATCAAGCAGCCCTACCAGTCCTCTTCCTCAGGTGTGTTCTGTCATTGAGTACAGTTGAAGTGTCTATGTGATCAAAGCCAGCTTTGAAGCTTCACATGTAGCACCTTTGATGGACGATGCCAGACCAAAATCTGTTGCTGGGTCACTTTGAATACAGTGTACATGAATTGAGGCACTGAAGTTACTGATCAAATTAAAATTAGCCTTGTTATTAATTTTTTTGTGTTTTGATCATACTACATATGCCACACCCCCAGGGGCCAACAATGCAGTGGGAGCTGTTCCCTCCACCAGCTCCAGAGGAGATGGGGAACCTTACATCACTTTAGCTGGGCCAGATGTGGTGTGTGTGCGGACTATGTTTAGTGTGTCCAGCAGTGTTACACAAGGGACAACATTTGGCAAGTGATAATCACCTATCTCCTCCTTTAAAGGCTATACCCATTATGCATGATGTTATTATGCTTGACCTGTTCAGATTCAGCTGAGGATGGAGCCAGCTACTCTCTCTTTGTCGTGGGGAGCAATGGGGTGCTCGTGGAACACCACCTTGAGCCCCAGAAGCTCTCATCAGCCCCTGAAGGGGAGGATGCACCCATTGAACTCTTGCATTATTCAAAGATATGCTGGAGACTTATGGGGTAAATCCCTATCATTAGTGAATTCTAATTTTATGATTGTTATTTTGTACACAGGAACCCCCCAGCTATGTCTTCTGGTTCCATTGCACTCCCTCTCAAGGAGGATAACCCTCTCATTATTGCTAACAATGCCTACAAGAAGTTTTGCCGCAATTGTAGTGAGTGACTCATCAACTTAAGGGAGGGTGTGTGATGGGGAGAAGGATTGATTCCAATGGGAGCCCCATCAGGGGGATTTTAAAGCGCTCACTTAGCATGCGAGAGGTACTGGGATCGATACCCAGATTCTCCAATTTCTTTCTTTTTTTTTTCTTTTTCTTCTTTCCACTCCAATAATTATGATTATTACTATTTCATAGATGATGAAGAGGAGAAGCTTGAAAATGGTCCCTCTTCCACCACTTCAGCTTCAGCTGACGAGTGGCTCTCACAGGTGGAAATTCTAACACACGCCCCACCAAGCCGTCGCCTCTGGATGGGACCTCAGTTCTCGTTCAAGACATACCAGCCCTCTACCTGTGCTGCTTCTAGTCCCAATGCATCCTCCTCTTCCCGTTCCACATCCGGAACTGACCTCATCAAGACCCCAAGCCCCCCAAATACCATCATATATTCAGGGAGTTTGAATTCTATCAGTCTCTCCTCGGGGGCAATGTCATCACAGGCTCTGAATAGTACTAAGACAGGTGGCGAGGAAGGGTTGCTTGGAAATGATCAGACTGCTGTGTTATTTCCTTATGCTGAGAACCCATTGGTGGATCTATTTTCTGATCCTTCTGACTTGCAAAGTTTGACTCTGAAATCCATCAATACAAGTCCGGTTCCCATGCCAGGGAAGGGTATTGATGGAATGGATTTGGGACAAGGAAATCTCGACCCTGGTGAGCAATTGATCTATAAGAAAACTTATAACAGTTTGATTTCATCAATCAAGTATCTGGCTCCCTCATGTACAATGTATTTTGCACTTGCAGGGGTTGTGGAAGTTTATGGTTCCTGGAATAAAGTTTCACCACATTTTGAGGGGGCTCCAGTGGAGAGAGAGGTGGAGAAGCAACTGCAAGATGCCATGGGTGAACCTGAGAAAGGTAGCATCACTATTGTCGCCAGAGATTCAAGTATAAAGACAGGATTTAGCCCCCCAGGACCATAACTCAAAACACTCGTTAGATATGCGTCTTTTCTCAACTTCTAGCTACTTTTATCACACTCATTTGTTCATTCATTATATTCATTGCTTCAATTCATTCTGGACCATAGTCATTTATGATCTGTACATCACATAGTGTTTATCAAATTGTTGACACCTTACCGTTCGTGTTTTCGCTGGATTCTTTAATTAACCGAATTCAAAGTAGAAAATTCAAACATGTACAAGAGATGCACTTCTTTGGCAGACGACTCTTGTCTAGACTGCAGCCGATGAGAATGGTCGTAATAACAGTGTAAATTGATACGGTTGTATGGTAAGTGGTCTGTACTAGCTGGTATATTTTAATGCCAATGGTATATGACTAATGTGTATATTTTCATAGGAGTTTTTCGTCCCCTAGTCCTAGTGTATGGACCTATTTGGTTGGTTGGCAGGTGGAAGCAATCAGCTCAATACCCCAGACCGACCCTTGACCTCTTCCTACGACCCTCCAGAGTTCCTCAAAATACACAAGACCAAGCCCCCTACACCACATAGAGAGAGCCCAGAGTGCGACACATACCCCCTCACCCCTCTGGAGTCTCGGCTGAAGGACATAATTCTCAGTGTATACAGTGATAAGAAGTCTAGCAAGCGTGGTGACACAAGTGAAGAAAAGGCAAATTTTCTTCAGTCCAGAAACGACTTGGCAACACATGACCAGTCTAACTTTAGTCCTGGTCAAAATACGCAGCAGCTGGAAAAAAAATCAAAACTTTCAGGAGAAAGATTATACAGGACACGAAAGCCCAGTGCTACTATCAGGTTAAATCCTGACAGCAGTGATTACCAGCTTAAACTTACAAAGTCACAGAGTCCTGTTCATTTCCTTACGAAAAGTGAGGAGGGTGCAGGTTGTTACTCAGAAGGGCAAAACAATAAAACAGCTGACCGAAGTCTTCTTCAATCTGTGGATGATTTTTCTCAAACTGGTCTTGGAGTCCACCACCCCCTTGACAGAAGTATGTCAGATACTCATAGTAACGCAGGAGAGATCTCCACTTCTGCACCTTTCTTCTCTGCAAATGATCAAGATATAGAGTTGGTTGATCCCGACTTCACTCCCCCTCGTGAATTGGGGGGTCTGCCCTATTCCACCATCCCATCACGTGACTTTCTCGAAAAATCAAATGACTTTTTCATTTCAGAACCAAAGTCGTACCCTCCGTCATTGGAAATTGCTAACTCCAGTCCTGGTCTCTTGTACAGTTTTTCTGATTCTTCTAATTCTAACCAGCATACTTCTCCGAGAGCCACTTCAAAGCGTGAAACTCATATGGGAATTATTGACAGCTTTGACGTTTCACCTCAATTGTATCAATCCACGATAGCTAAGCCAAGATCGATTCCTTCAGTAGTTGGCACTGCCAGGAACACCAAGCACAAGAATGTGTCTCAAAGCAAGGTGCCTAGTAGTGATGATGAGGCAGTAGATGGTTCTCCACGTAGTGATCTTGTGTCAACCGGTGATGGGGATAGGGAGCGTAGAGATAAGACTCCCACCCCCTTGTCACATCATAGTGGACATGAGGCTGTAACATCGCAAGTTACTAAACCAGAAGGCAGTGATGGGACTCCTATCCCCTTGTCACATCATAGTGGTCGTGAAGCTGGATCAGGGTCCTCACATCGTAGTGGACATGAGGCTGATGTAACATCACAGGTTACTAAACCGGAAGGCAGTGATGAGACTCCCATCCCCTTGTTACATCGTAGTGGTCGTGAAGCTGGGTCAGGGTCTTCACCAGTGTCTAAACCAGAGGGCAGTGATAACGGGGAGCGTAGAGATAAGACTCCCACCCCCTCATCGCATCATAGTAGACATGAGACTGTAGCATCACAAGTTACTGAACCAGAAGGCAGTGACGAGACTCCCATCCTCTTATCACATCATAGTGGTCGTGAAGCTGGGTCAGGGTCCTCACCAGTGTCTAAACCAGAGGACAGTGACAACGGGGAGTGTAAGGATGAGACTCCCATCCCTCATAGCGGACATGAGGCTGTAACATCGCAAGTTACTAAACCAGAAGGCAGTGGTGAGACTCCTATCCCCTCATCACTTCATCATGGACATGAGGCTATAACATCACCGGAAGGCAGTGACAAGACTCCTATCCGCTTGTCACTTCATCATGGACATGAAGCTATAACGTCACCAGTCACTAAACCAGAGAGCCCTGGCAATTGTTCTATTCAAGAGCTGAAAGCCGATGGAGACTCTACTGGCATGCATTTGGCACTGGGTACTCCTCCTGATCCAGTGGGTAGCAACTTGGACCAGTTGCCAGTTGAATTGCCATATCTGACAAGATTGGACTCTGACAGTATTTCTGTAGTGTCAGTCCAGCACCTAACTGAAGTTTATCTGAACGATCCCATGGAGTCCCTTAACGATAGCATGACTCCAGCAAGTGAAGCTGGTAAAATCCCATTTATATTTCCCAACTTTAAATCCCCAGCTACATCTTCTTTACCAAACGAACTTTCTCAATCACAGCAAGTTCCAAAAGATCAGCTACATGTGCCTCCATCACCTGATGTGGTGAGTAAGCAAACAAGGATCTCGAGTCCAAACAAGATACCAGCACATATCCACCCATTTCCAATGCCTGCTAGTCAGCCTAAGTCTACTGATTTAGTGTCCTCTGAAATCTCCGAGGTTTCACAAATTCAAGTACTGCCTTCTGGACCAATCAAAACACCTGAAGAAGATGGGCAGGTGAGTCATACTGCACCAGGTTCCACATTACATCCAGAACCACTTGATATTAAAGCATTGCACTTAGAGCGGCCATTTATCAATTCTTCTAAAGCTGCCACTAGCGTTTCAAATGTGAAACCTCTTGTTCCTAACGCTTTCGAAGTAGCTGCAGCAACCAGCGCTGAAGATAAGCTGAAGATGCTTGAAGAGAAACTGGCAGATGAACAAAAAGCTCAAATGTATTTGGAAGGTCAGTTGGAGGCGGTGAAAGAGGAGTGTGAAACTGCTCTGAAGGAACGTCCCGATCTCTTAACCAGACTAAGTCGAGCCGAAGCCAAACTGATTGAAATGGCCTCTGCTCTGGAAAGAGAGAAACTCAGGTCACAATCAAAGCCCAGCTCATCTTCAGAAGGGATTCGTTTCCATAGTGAACAGGTGGAAAAAGACTTGGAGAAAACTAAAGAAGCGTTGAGCAAAGAAAAAGATATCACTGCTGATCTGAGGAATCACTTAGCAAGGGAAGAACAGAGAGCAAACAGACTTGAAAGAGATTTGGAGGATGCCAGAAGGAACATGCAGGACCAGGAGTCAGCTCTATCAGTTCTTCAAGATAAGCTCAAGAATTCTCAGGGAGAAATGGAAAAAATGGCTGAAGAGAGTGAAGAGAGAGCCTGTAAGCTCTCCTCGTTAGAAGCTAGTTATGATGCTCTGGAGAAGAACAAGACGTGGCTCCATGATCAACTACAGGATGCACTGAAATCAAAATTGAGCTTGCAAGAGGAACTGCGAGAGTCCAAAGCATCTGGAATCGCTCATGATATCAAATACAACCAACTCCAGAAAGAGAACTCTGTCCTCCAGAATCAAATCACTGATTTGCAGAAGGGTATTCTACAAGATAAAGCCAAGATGGTCAGTCAATTGGAAGCCATTGAAGCAGATGTTCTTTCCACTGAGGGCTCACAGGCAGAGTTAGTATCTGAGAAAAACCAACTTGAAGATTTGGCGAGGAGAAAAGATGAAGCACTGTCACATCTTGGTTCAGATCTTGCAAGGGCTCAAGTGGAATTGGAAGAACTGCAGCAAAAACTCAAACAGGTTGGCAGAGACAATAACAAATTGGTTGAGGATTTGGGAAGAGAGCATAAAAATGTCTCCAATAAACTGACGGCTTCGATGAGGGACCTTGAAGACAAGGAATCCGACTTGAGGGAGATGGTAAAAGTCAAAAATTCTCTCCAGGAGAAATTGAGGCAAACTGATGCAGAACTAATCAGCAAAGACGGTGCCATTCAGGGTCTCCTGGAAGCAAAGGATTTACTCCAGCATGAGTTGGATCTGACCAAGGAAGCTAAAGTGATTTTAGAAAAAGAATCGGTCGATATGAAACAAGAAGTGGCTGAACTGGAAGCTGATTTGAAGTCAGCCTTGGAGAAGAGCAGAGAGAAAGACCTGAAGCTGAAGGACATTTCAGAATCCCAACACACTGTGGATGACCAGAAGCAGGCCCTCCAAGCTGCTCTTGCTGAAAAAGAAGAGGAAATCGAACGAAAGGAGGAATCAATACAAGCACTGGAAACTCAGATACATGAGCTTTTAGGAGAATTTAATACATTGCGGGATAATTTTAAGTCGATAGCATCAAAGAGTGATACTGTAACTGATAGCATTGCTGAGAAGGATCGAGTTATTTCACACTTATCATTGGAAAAGGATAAAACTGAAAAGGAGCTTCGTTCACTTGAAGAAAAGAACAAAGAACTGAGGAATGAACTTGACCATCTACAACATGAACGAGCCCACTTGCAGGGCCAAGTTGAAGGTTCCGTCAATCAGGATGATTATCGAAAGTCCCTTCAGGACAGGGGTGAGATGCAGGCCGAATTGAATGCTCTGAAGCTAAGCCAGCAACGTGATCAGATCAAAGCTCAAGCGAAGATGAACAGGCTGGAGAGTAATGTCAAGGATGCCCAGAAAGCAGCTTCCAAAGCTCAGAGAGATCTTCTCCGGGTACAAGATGAAAAGAAAGAGGAAATTGAAAAGTTAAATGAGATGAAAAATCGAACTGAAGCACACTCGAGGGAAATTGAAGAGAAGTTACAGAGAGCACTGAAAGATAAGGAAAGAGCTGAGAAAATATTGGCCAACCTGAAGCCATCTGAGGGACAAGTGGAGCTGTTGAGGAACAAGTGTGAGCAACTCCTGAGCCAGAATCACGACTTGACAGAAAAGCTTCATGAAGAGAGTCAGCAGAGGATCGAAGTGGAGAGAGCCAGTGGTTTAGTGGCCTCAAAGCTCAAGCAGAATGCAGAAAAGGAGAAGAAAGACTTGCTTCAAAAGTACCAGGATCTTTCATTGGAGGTGGAGAGGCTGCGAGGACGACTTGCTGGGATGCACACCACTCAGGCTACCATGAGAGACCATGCCACTAACCTTGAAGTCACTCTGGCCAAAAAGGAATCATCAATAGTGAAGTTGTCTGCAGAAGCACAGAAGGTACTTGAAGAGAAAGAACTGGAGGACCATGCCTTTGGAGCTAAGATATCCACTCTTGAGAAGCAGCTGGACGATTTGAATGCTGATGTTGCTGCTCACAGGGAAAAGGCTCAAAGTGAGATAATTCGGGCACAGGAATTGGAGAGGAAATTGATGAAACGTGAATCGGAGCTTGCTAGCATGCAGGTCGAACTGTCCAGAAGGGAATCTCCAGTTACAAACAAGCAGTTAACCAAGCTTTCTTCAGAGAAAGAAGCATTGCAGTCCGATATCAGCTACCTGAGATCTCAGTTACTTGTGGCCAAAACGGCAGCTGAGAGTGCCAAACGTGAAGTTGTAGACAAGACGTCACAAGTGGAGATCTTAGGAAGGGAGCTGAAGTTGGTGGAGGCACGATGCCAGCAAGCAGATGATGAAGTGAAGCAGCTCAAGGAGCACTTGAAGTTGGTTGATGCCAGACATCGTGAAGAGATAGAAGAACTCAGGAGGGCTGTCAGAGAAGCCGAGACCAGTTGGGAGAGTACTCTTTTGGAAGGGCAGGGAAGGGGGACTGGTGGGTTACTTGATGCTACACTCTCTACCATTAGTGGAAATGATGAAGTAGACCAACCTAACCTTGCTGCTGTTTCAGGTAAACTAGTCTCTCTCACTGGTCAGAAATGGCCATTGTAGGTGCAATAATGACATTATTACTTACTATAATAATTTATTATGTATAGGAGATGACCATGACTCTAGATCTTCCACAAGTGAATTAGAAAAGGTACATTTTACGATCCCCCACCCCTGAAGGCTGCATGATGTGCATCAATTAGAGTGTGAATATGATGCTCTTATGCAGATGGACAAATTGAATGAGACTCTTCGAGAGCTGGGCTCTAGAGTGGTACAGGCTCGGCAGCAAGGAAAGGAAGCTGCTGAATTCAAGAAGTCTGGAGAGATATCAGTTCTCAAGCAGGAATTGGGCTCAAAATCAAGGTATGTGTACCACATCACACCAACTTCTATTTAAAATTCTAAGGGCAAGTTTATGCGACCATAACTTGATGTATTCACAGGACGTTGAGCAGCCTACAGTCTTGCTTACACTCCCTTAAGGATGACATGAACAAGCTGCACAAACAGATGGACCATCACTCAGCTGCAGTCAAAGAATCCTACAAATCCTCCAGGTATGTACATATACCAGAAGTTGCTTGTGTGTCCAGAGACAAGTACGCACATAATAAACTTTCATTTGTTTTTTTATAGGCGTATTGAGAGTCAAATTGAGGACTTGAAAAGAAACTCTTCTCTACCTTCCCCATTCCTACTCTCTACACCCACTGAACAGTCACAATAACAGGTAGATCTTTATGGTGGTCTACCATGGTAACCATAAATACCCACCCATTCAGGTAATGCTCAAACTGCTGAGCATGTATTACACATTGTTAATAGTTTTAAAAAATCAAAAAATCATACATCTCTTTTTATAACAGTATGTGTCTTATAACATGTAATGTTACAATAATTATTATGATGGCTGAATTTATATAATATTGTGTGTATCAATTATTGTGAAAGTATTATGTAATGAAATACCTACTCACAATTTCTAGTAATCCATGCACAGAATAGGTGCCTGTAGATAGAGTGCCTTTTTTCCAACAAAGGCAACCCCACAGCCAGTATACATACTAAATACAGGGTGGGCCACTCTGTTGGGATAAAGAAACTACTTAAGTACCCAGGGAAGACTTTGTTAGAGACCTTAAAGTTTTTTCAGAATCTACTGCACATGTGTGATTAAACTATGAACGTGTGGATAAAAAAAAAATTTTTTTATAGGGGGATAAAACTAATTTGTTATGGTAGAAGATTAGTGTCCATTCTCAAGAGTTTGGTTGAGCTGAAGTTGGGGGATGTTGTAGTAAAGGTTGAGAGAATTGGGGTTGGCCAGTGCTCCTCTCTGCTCTATGTCCTCCCCCGAAATGATCTTCTTCACAGCCACTTCCACTTTCTTAGAGTTGATGGTGTACTGAATATGGAAGAAAAAGAATACTGCTTTACTCTTACAAGAAAAACACAAAGAACCTATAGGTGATCAGAGGAAATCCCAAAGATATAATCAAATCTCTAACAGTAAACAGATTCATTCTCTCATAGAGGACACCTCCTCAAAAGAGTGGACAACAAAATCACACCCAAAAGAACCACTCCCAATTTCATTATAAATGTACATGCAACACATCCAAAGAGTCTCATTTTTTATAGCCACAAAGTCTTTAGGTCATAGCTATGTCTTTTCTCAGACATGACATGGCAGGCTGATATCAGACTAATGATGAGGAAATTCCCCTCTGTAGAACTCACAGGAATATCAGAGGTCTCAAGGATAACAGCAGGCACATGTCTTGCAGAGAGTTCTTTCCGGATTGCTGCCTTCACCATGGACACTAGTGTCTCATCAAATGCATACCCATTGGCCATCTTGAGGAAGAGGACAACCCTTTCATCACCTCCATCATTAATCTTTTGTCCCACACAGAGACTATCTGCAACTTGGTCCATTTTCTCCACTGCAATTGTACATTGTAGGACTACTAATGTGAATGCGAGGAAGTGGGAGGGACTAGAAGAAATGTGCTTCATTCAACTAATATAAGTAGTGTGGTCCATCACACTATGATAGGATGTATTCAGGTCTTTTCTAGGTGGGAGGCAGCAGCCAGCATTTATTTCTCCCTCTCAAATTTTGTCCCACCTTGGTATATTAACTCACCTATATTGTAAATTTCAGCACTACCAAATCTCACACCACTTGGATTCAAAGTGCCATCACTAGGTAAAAAACAAACAAACAAAAAAACAACAAAAAACAACAAAAAATAAAAACAAGATAGCAACATTAATTTTGGGTCATGTGTGTACTTATTGTATTCACCTTCTGCCAAGCATGAGGATGCCTCCAGTGGTTGAGCTGATCTGACAGTAGTCACCGTGAGCCCACACATCTGCAGATTACCAAGAATTCAGGTCATATCTCTAAAACCAAGATAAGATGGAGTGACCTTGGTAGTGTGAGAAGTAGGCTTTCTTGTACTTGATACCGTCCTCGTCATTCCAGAAGCAAGTGGGCATGGAAGGAAACGGAGAGGTGCACACGAGCTCTCCACTCTCATCAAAAACTGGCTCACCTGAACAGAAGGAGTGTACACCTTCAGTAATTACATGCATGTACTGTAACTTATGTTCTTCTCTCTCACTCACCATCTTCATTCCAGCACTCCATTGCCATTCCCAGGTTTCTAGACTGTATCTCTCCTCTGTAGACGGGCACTGTCGGATTTTGACCGGCAAAACAAGAGATGATGTCTGTTCCCCCTGCAAAGAATATTGGAAACTGATAGTTGGATTAAATAGGATCTGAGAAAACAGTCCACTTGAAACAGATGATAAATTTTGAGTTTATGAATTCTTTGAAGGGAAAATAGACCATACTTGTGCGTGAAGTGGGCTGTTTTCTCACAATCATATAATGAAAGATTTGTAAGCTTGGAAACTGTTGGCACATCGTAATGATATGATACATGATAGTACATGTACACACTAAGACACTGTACTAGACTGAGTGAAGGGTTTTGTGTTCAGTCAACTCATACGTACCTGTGATGGAGCCAAGTAAGACATTATTTTTGATGCGGGAGTAGACATAGTCATAACTCTGAGGTTTGAGAGGAGAGCCGGTGGAGAGGATGGTATGCAGAGATGTCAAGTGGTGGGTTTCCCTGGGACACACCCCTCGTTCCTCCAGAGCCCATAGCCACTTTGCACCTGTCCCTAGAATCGTGATGCTAGAAAGGAAACAATACACAATATGCATGAACACACAAAAGTGTATGACCTTATGCCACAAGACACAAAAACAACATTGGGTTGTGACAGAATATACTTTTAATGTTTGGGGGAGTGCTAGACACACACACACACACACACACACACAATTCCTGTACCCAAATTTGTCCACACAGTCCCACAGGACATTAGGTGAGGGGATGAAGGGAGAGCCATCATACAGGATCACTGTTGCCCCCACTGCCAGAGCCGACACTAACCAATTCCACATCATCCAGCCAGTCTGCATGTAATAATAACACTTTAACAGTGAATAGAATAGTATGAATCACACTGACTAGCCCATACAAAAGGAGAGAATACACTTGGTACATTGATTAACAATTGAGACTTAACAATGTGATGCAGTAACCTTACAGTTGTATAGTAGAAAATGATGTCCTGATTGGTCATATTTCCATGGAGAATGTGCTCTTTCAAATGCTGAATCAGAGTTCCCTATAATAATATTAGTGACTTTTAACCATATTTGGCAAAAACATACCCTATACTCACCCCTACAGAATGAACCATGCATTTTGGAGTTCCAGTTGTCCCTGACGAGTACATGATGAAGAGAGGGTGGTTGAAAGGAACCTGTTCAAAGCTTAAGGGCGATTCCATATGCTTTTCCATAAACTCTTCATACAATACACTGCATAAGGAGTAGATCATAAGTAATACATACAGTACAACCCAAACTCTCTAATCATGCAGGATACTTAGTAATGTGTCCTGAATAATGCCTGTACTCCACTGTGTGTAAGTAGGCCAGGTAGGGGGGTAGAAGATAGACACTGAAAGGGTATGTTGCTATTGCTATGTTCTAACTTATCTAGATACCTCGATCTACAGTACTTAGGAACCTTCTGGCCCTTGGTGTGCTTGGATTGTTACAGCCTAGGGCCATTGGGTTTTATATAGATCCCCTCAGTCTCTATTATTTAGACAACTAAAGTCCACTCATGTAATATCATTTTTTCAATTTCAATTTCAAAATTTCATTACCAGTTGGGGATGTCGGAGTAATGGATGTGTTCATGTCCTGAGCTACAGAATGGGAAGAGAATCACTTTTTTGAGGCCAGGAAGTCCATTCACCACCTGCTTCAGCTTTTCCATGTGGTTGTGCACCTTTCCATTGTAGCGAACAGCCTCAACTGAGAAGATGACCTTTGGCTGTATCTGGGTGAATCGATCCAACACTCCCTGCATGAATGAGCACAAGTAGAGATGGTACAGAGTGAGATGGAGTATGAGTGGGGAAATTCAGAAGCATATCATGTGACTTCTCCATGAACTAAAATAAATGGTTCAAGAGACCCAAGTATCCTACTTACAGTGACGCCAAAGTCAGGTGACGTGGAGCTCCAGACGGCACCAATGCTAGCAGTGGCCAACATGGCCACCACTGCCAGGGAGGAGTTGGGCAGGTAACCCACCACCCGATCACCACGCACCACCCCACATCCCCTCAGGGAACTCGCTACAGCTGCCACTCTCTGATGGAGCTCAGAGAAGGTGATGGATGCAGGTTCCTGTCCTTCACCTGGAATTGGAATTATGATCCAGTTGTAACTTACATAATCTGTACTAATTTTTTCTTACCACAAGTGATTAGTGCTACTTTATCGCCATCCGGGTACTTAAGGAGATTCTCAGCATAGTTGAGACGACAGCCACAAAACCACTCTGGAATGTCTGACATTTTTAAACTGGTATCAATGACCTGCAAAGGACAACAAGATGTTGAATAGTTATCAATGCAAAGGGCAGTGGTACAGGATGGACTTGATACACATTGTATGGCATCAGTTATGTCCACTGTTCAACAGTTACACAGAGTGGTCAATACATATAGTCCAGTACCTTCACTTCCTGCAAACTACATGGCTGGAAAGGTGAATTACTTTGATGGGTCCTAATGGAGTGGTCTCATATGATTAAAAAGCGCATTAGACTTGATGGATATTGAGGTGGTCTATATTGGCAGAAAAGGCAGTACTGGTTTTGGGTCTTATTCAGGAACGGTTATGTTCACACCCAATTACTCACTAACCTTGTTGTACAGTTTCGAGTACTTGATGTCTGAGAAGTGAAAGAAATCCTCCCAGAACTTGTCATATCTTTCAACAGACCATTGCCATAGGTCAGCATAAGTCTCTATTAAAACAGAAGGAAAAATAAGGATTCTATAATAGACGTATCCTAAGTACATTTTGAACTTTAAAACACACCACACACACCACCTTTAAAAATTATCAATTATCCAGAGAGATGCATGGCCGTACTTAGCGGGGAGCAGTTGACTCAATTTTATATTGCACAGTACTATTATACTATTATACCTATAGAAGGCTGCCCTCCCCAGTACAGTACTGCTAGGTTGTCATGGAGATGCAGCAACAAAAAGGTGGACTTGTGATAGGTATATATATGTGAGCAAAGCTTAGTGGTGTGATTTCCACATGCACCAAAAAGGCTACACCCTGATATATATCAGCCCATGTGTCCACCCACATTTGGCATAAGGTGACCCCACAGCTGAGCTATGAATATCGTTATAATGTGTGGCATGAAGTTTCAAATTTGCAAATCTTTCTTGCATATTATATATTGTACCCCTTGATGAACCACACAATCACACTACAAACAAAAACATCTACCAGTAGCAGCTGGCTAGCTATTTACCCAATGTCAATTCCAGCTCTCTGTTGACTCTTTCTCTAAACTCATCCATCCTAGTTTTCTCTCCGGAAGGAGACCACATCTTTTCCACTCTCTGAGGACAGTCCATTTGAACACTTCGGAACTCTCCCAAGTTAGTTTAAGAGTCTGTTTCCCTCCCTACTTCAGCTCCAGAAGATTTTCTGCGCAGCTGAGAGCTTCGCACCTCATTTTATACTTTTCTAGCCTCCGGATTCTCCGCATGCACAGTTAACCGTAAATCGATGCTGCTGTCACACCCCCAAGAAGATGGCTGAAGTGACTAGTCTTGAGAAGTTGCTGGAAACAACAAGAGAGCGTGTCTTAAGCGAACATGAACTTTCAGAGATAAAGAGAATGTTATACGGAAACCCTGCCAAGTAAATCCATAGTCTAGCATCCCCCTTCCTTGATGGAAAAGAGATCCGGGACATTATATTTGTTTTGATTATAGACCTCTGGATGTGCCAGCAGAAGCATCATCACTAGCTGATGAAAAGGATTTTGAGATCAAGGCCTACAGCATTGGGGCAGCCAAGGAACAGACACGCCCTCCACGTCTTGTCAAAATTGCTGTCGTTCAAAATGCTATTGTTCGTCCTACCACTGATCCCATCAAGGACCAGGTACTCAGTTGCTCAGTATTTAAGAGCTGAGGAAGATTCAATCTTGATCTTCCTTCCCTGTGTATTTTGAGCACTCAGTGCTTGAAATTTGTATACCCAGAAAAGTCCCTGATGATGTGCTCTATTTAGAATGCAAAGTACTGGTGCATATTTTCTTCTCTTGCTTCCAGATTGCAGCCCTTCATCAGCGTATGCAGGACATCACCAGAGCTGCCTATTACTGTGGAACAAATGTCATCTGTTACCAGGAGGCATGGAGTAAGTTAAAAATGAGAGATTATACCTGAACTGTAGTGAATGATTCTTAATAACTTAACACTGGACATTTTTGGCCAATTTTTTGCCTTTGTCTTAAAAGTATAATTAGAAGTTTTGGAGATAACAGTAGCTAACACAACATGGGCTGAAATCTTTTGATTTGTTGTATTGCAGCAATGCCTTTCTTCATGTGCACAAGAGAAAAGCTTCCCTGGACTGAATTTTCCGAATCGGCAGAAAATGGACCCACGACCAAACTTGTACAGGAGGTATATTATTACAGGGCAACCACACCTTGGCCCACACCATGACCCCCTCAACATATTAATTTTATCAAACCATCAGTTCTCTAACCAGGACACTTCTTCCAGTTTCCAAAAGTGTCAACCTCCCTCCCTCTTTCTTCCTTCCCCTCCTCCCCCCTACTTCTCTCCTCCTCCTTTTCTCTCCTTCCCTCCATCACTCATCATTCACTGTATTGACCTTTAATGTGATTGTGTGTTCAGATGGCAAAGAAGTACAACATGGTGATCATATCGCCAATTTTGGAGAGAGACGAAGTCCACAATGACACTATATGGAACACAGCAGTGGTAGTCTCCAACTCAGGGAAGGTTATGGGAAAAACACGAAAGAACCACATTCCTCGTGTTGGGGATTTCAATGAGGTCAGTTGGGGTGGTAGGTAAAAATCCACCCCCCAATATTTCTAATATAATTATATATTATATATATATATATATATTTGTTTATAATAGTCCACTTACTACTTGGAGGGGAACACAGGACACAAAGTCTTTCACACTCAATTTGGTTAGTTTCTCCAATATCTTAATTCCTAGGCAATTTTGTTGTTCTTTTGTAATGATAAATGCAGTTAAGATGCTAGCTATAATGTAGTGGTTATTAATTTTTACCAAGGCATCCATTCATTTCTTCTGATAGGTCGCATTGCTATTAATATATGCTATGGACGTCACCACCCTCTCAACTGGCTTGCCTATGGGTTAAATGGAGCAGAAATTGTCTTTAACCCTTCTGCCACTGTGGGAGCTCTCAGGTATGTGCATAATACATAGAGCCAGCCACTCCACCATTACTATTCTTGATCATGCAGTGAACCAATGTGGCCAATTGAGGCCCGTAATGCAGCCATTGCAAATACTTATTTCGTTGGAGCCAACAACAGAGTAGGAACTGTGAGTTGTGGGTGTGTGTCATTTATTATTAGAGAAGAGAGTAAAAGTGTACAGGGATCTTTGTACTTGGTAAAGGGTTGTCAAAATGTGTGTAGGGTTGACAAATTAGCAATATTATGTGCAGTTGCTTGCTCACTAGTTATAAGGTCATCATACGGAATTATCTATTATTCAGGAAGCCTTCCCCAATGAATTTACTTCAGGGAATACGAAACCGGCGCACAAAGATTTTGGTCATTTTTATGGGTCCAGTTATTTTGCTGCACCTGATGGAAGCAGAAGTCCAGTGAGTATGAATACCCAGACTATGTATAGTAGTATGTTAATAACTCTCTTTAGGGTTTATCTCGAGTGAAAGATGGTGTTCTGGTTTGTGAAGTGGACTTGAATCTCATACAGCAGATCAAAGATAAGTGGTGTTTCCAGGTAAGGCTAACATTTAACGGAGTGTCTAGAGTACCAGCAGACTATACATCAAATTAATACTATGCATATAGGCAAGGGCTGGGCTAGGGTACTGTATTTTTCTGCTGTTACTCTAGCTAGCCACAGCAAACATTTAAATGTAACAAGATTGTCTGAACATATTACAGATGACTATGAGGCCAGAAATGTATGCTCAGGAACTTGCACAGTATATCAAACCAGAGTTCAAACCTCAAGCAGTGTATGAGCCTAGTGACTGAGTCTTATATATAGCTTAATATGAACGGATCTACTCTATTTTTGTTGTTTATTTGGTAATGATCGATGCCGCGGAAAGCGCAAGGCCGCTATATATGCGCCTATAATCGATCGTCGACCCTTTACTACCGTTCTTAATGAAATGAGATGTAATGATCATTGTTTAAGTATGGCGGTTTCTTTCACCTTGAGTGTAGGTAAAAGCGTGTGCCTGATTGCCATAGTAGCTTGGTCCATCGTTGCCATTCTGTGGATGGTGGAGATAGCTGGAGTAAGAGAACTGGATTGTCGGAATACTTCTGCAAATAAGGAGGTGTCTGTGATAAAGAGCCCTGGCCCTGCGAATAAGACTGAGAAGATGTTGAAGTACTACTTATCACAAATCCGAAACAGAACGAAATTCAGTAAACAGGAAAATTGTACAGTGGTCATTGTAGCTCACAATGGGTTTCCTGTGCTCTTCAATCTTCTATTACACTATTGCAGAAAGATCACTTGGATCGATAGCGTTGTGGTGATATGGAATAATTTGAATGCTACTATCCCTGCATCTCTAACAAGTTTGAATAGAACTTGTGAAGCAAATCTTAAGTTCATTCAGTCAAGCAAGGACAGGTACACAAACAGGTATTTGCCACGAAAGGAAATAGAGACTGACTGTAAGTTCTTTTTCAGTGATAGAGTAGCTAAGTTCTTTATTTCTCATCACTCCCTCATGATCATCACCTCAAATCCCTCCTCCCCACCTCAGAAATTCCTCCTCAACATGTCATTATTGCAAACTTGGGACCACACCCTCACAAAATTTTGGTCATGAATAATGACCTTCCCACCCACCCTCAATAAAGTGTCTGGTAAGAGGCAGAGATGATACTCATAATAAAATATAGCTTGATTTAATCCACCCCTCCCCAGTACATACATAGTGTGGTGATGGGTATTATCGAGTAGGGGATTTTAATATCTGACCTGACAATTAACCTCTAAAATTAACCAGACAAGATGGCTCACCCCTCTTAATATGTATGATTATGTAGGTGTATTTCTTATCGATGAGAATCGTTTGGTTTCAAGATTTGATTTAGATTTTGGATTTGAAGTATGGCAGGTATGATGTATATACAAACAGTGGAACCATTGAGTAATGGACACAGCTCTTTTTGGAGGTTGGTGCATGATCATGCAAAGATTTTCCTTCCTTGAGAAGTGTCCTTTGTCAGATGTTCCATTGTGATGTATCTCTAACATCATTCATTGTCTTCATTGTCTTCAGAATTTCAGGCATCGAATTGTCGGATTTGAAGAAAGAGGATTCATGATTGATCCTAACCACAATTATATTTATGTCAATTATGAACGAAAGAGATCTTTTGGCACCTCACCTTCTTCATTATTTATAGAGATCGTAGATGGCATCAGAATATTGCACTACAAGAACAAAACATTTATTTTAGGAAAACAGCCAAATAAGATATCAAAACTGTCTGAAGTAACGACACCAACTACACCCACCATGACTAAGTCAGAAGGCTACAGCATCATTCTTAATTCTTGCTTTATCCACAGGGCATATTTAGAGATGTACTTTGACCCATTAATGCTTCCACCAGCTGCGGTACGATATGTCGATAATCAAAGAGATTGTGAGGACATCCTTTTGAATATTTTGGTTACCAAATTCTTGCAAGATGTGAAGTGGTCACCTGGTGGTGTGTTGGCAGTTAAGAGCAATATAAAGATAAAGTCTGTATCAGGTAAGTTATGATCAAATCAACGGGAAAAGTTTCTATAGCTGAATCAACAATTTTAGTTTCATCTTCAGTATTCATTAATTCCAGCCAGCTAGAGTGGAAAATATGGACATAAAATAAGAAAAAAGACTGTTGATGTCTTTATTAAATGGGTTGTAGCTAATAATCTCTTTCTGGTTATTATGTGTTTTCTTCTCTGCTTTTCTATAATAGAGAATAACTTTTATTCAGAACACAGTGCAAAGATATCTGTACCAACAAGACCAGAAAACTTTCAGAAACGTTCTAAATGTTTAGATAGATTTTCACGATTTTTTGGTTATTTGCCATTACATATTTCAAATACCGTAGTTACACAGGTCTGAGTCTCTCTCTCTCTCTCTCTCTCTCTCTCTCTCTCTCTCTCTCTCTCTAGCTCTAGCTAGTATATCTAGCTCTATTTTTGAAATTTTATATTTAATGAGCATGCGCACTGCTTTGGGGCGGGGCCTTTATCGATGCATGCAAGGCAGCAGGAAGATGAAGTTGGAGTTGTTAGTCTCCAGAACTAGGCACTTTATAGTTATCCTCCTCCTGGTTATTCTGAGCTTAGGAGCAACCTTGTGGATGATCACCACCTTGAGTATGGACAGCAGGCACCTGAACTGCGGAGAGAACAGACGTGACGCCCACCCTTCGGAGGCTACGTTATCTCGTGAGGAACAAATTGCACAAAGACTGAAGTATTACTCATCAATGATATTCAAGGCGGACTCCAAGAGCCTCAAGGAAAACTGTACCTTAGTCATGCTGACTTACAAACGAAACAATATACTCCCCAAAATCCTGATGCATTATTGTAGAGTGCCACAGCTTCAGAGGATCGTAGTGGTGTGGAATGATATTGATACACCAATACCCCCTAATATCACCAATATTACGGCTACTTGTGATGCAGACTTAAAACTGATTGTAGCAAAGAAAAATAAACTCACAAACAGGTACATACCCAGGGAAGAAGTCAACACTGACTGTAAGTTTTGTTAGTAATATACATTGTCATGGCTTGAGCTACAGTACGTACCAACCCAACCTCAGATAACTGAACTCCACTTGGTAGCTATACACTTGTATACCTGGAGCTCTACCACCTCAAAATGATCACTCCAGGTCTCTGGGGAAAAAGTGCCCTGATCATGTATAAACTAGCTATCCGTTCACCAATTTTTCAGCCCTAGAAAACCATCACAAAAATTTCCCCCATGAAATTTTCCCCATCCTGCTATGATGTATTATGAGCTGTAGTAATTGGGGGGCGGATGCAACGAGCCCCACACTAGGAAGTTAATTATGTTCTAACATTGCAGCACTTGATGCTTGCACTTCACTTTGAGATGATTATTCTAATGGCTCATTGATAACAATGAAACCGCTCTGTAACAACCATTCATCCACTCTGTACACATCTCATGAAGTTCAACCACGCTGTACACATCTCCCCAAATTGACCTGAATCATCATGTAGCTGAACTGAGTACAGCGTGAGATGATACAACTGATCATATGGACCATAAAATGTGTTTATTTGATGCTGAAAAACAACAACAAAACTAAAGTGGTGCACACTCACTCACTGTCACTGGACCCTATTAGCCAAAAATGTAGTAATTTGCACTTAATGTGGTTATTTTGTGGTAGTGGAGCAGATGTTGTACACTTTATGACTAAAAACACAGACAGTTAATAATTAGTACTGTGTGTGTAGGTGTATGCCTTATGGATGATGACCGCATCATTGCAAAACAGGACTTAAAGTTTGGATATGATGTTTGGAAAGTACGTGAGTTAATTTTGCAATGGAATTGCAGGAGTTTCCCCATAATTCAGTGAGTTAATTTTGCAATGGGATAATTTAGTGCAATGAGTTATTTTGCAGTGGGAATTTAGTGCTAAATAAGATGATAAAGTCATGACTTTCTACATAATTGGCACGATTTACTGATCCCTCTACCCCCCCCCCCCCCCCCCCCCCCCCAGAATTTTAGGCACCGAGTGGTTGGATTTGAAGAAAGGAGTTTTATTTCGTATCCGAATAAGACCTATTCATATGCTCCTTATTTCCGGATGAGAAATACTGACCCCAGGTCGTCAAAAAGAACAAACCCCGTGAAAACCAACCGTCCATATTATATAGAGACTGATGCCAATGGAAACAGAATCCTGCATTACAGAAACAAGACATACATCTTAGGAAGACAGAATACGCTCAGCAACCAAACTTCAGTCACTTCTCACACTTTCATCGGGGAAAGATCCAAGGGTTACAGCATCATGCTGAATTCCTGTTTCATCCATAGAACATATCTAGAAATGTACTTTGACCCTTTGATGTTCCCTCCTGGCATTATAGAATATGTTGACCAAAAGAGGAATTGTGAGGATATTCTAATGAGCATTCTGGTGACAAAGTTTCTGCACGACATAGGGAGGCCACAGTGTGGTGCACTGGCTGTTCATGCATCAGAGGGAATACGGAATTTGGAAGACGAAGCATGTAAGTAAATTGTTCACAGCTTCCCCCAGATAAAGCAGTTTCTTTATACCATTTAAAAGAGGGGTCTAGGATCAGGTGAATTACTTTTTCAACTTGATTAAAAAAAATCCCCCCCCCCCCCCCCCCCCACATATATATCTTGTATAAAATATGGTAAAGGGTCACCACCTATTCATTATTGTTGTTTGTTTCATACAGTTGAGTTGGGTGGACGTCAAGGACTTTCCAACAGAACAGATCACTATGTGGGCCGTTCAAAATGCCTGGAGAGATTTTCCCAAGCCTATGGATACCTGCCTCTAAAACTGTCAACGGTTATTATGACACGGGTTATATACAGGGTATAGAGTATATTTATTTGTGCTCAACACTGTCATATCTCAGCAACTCTTATGGAGTAGCTATATCTTTTTCATTTCACACACAAAATAATTATTCTGTATTTAAATATCATCTCCCCTCTCTTATAGCAATGGACCTAGTACCAACCTTGAGTTTATGTGTAACTCGTGTAGAAACAGTAAAAGATGATGCATGCAGTGACTGTTATGATGATCACAATGATTGGAAGGAAACTTAGTGATGTGTGCAGACTAATGGTTAACTTATGGTGATTCTAGAAAGAGAGCTTGGTTGAAAAATGGCTAAGTGATGGGTCTTTGACCTTAAGAATCGAACTGACCTTTATGGAAAAAGAAAGAAAGAAAGAGATATAGCATACTAGCAATCATTAATGATTCCTAGCACCTGTTTGAATTTGCTTCTTATTTTGCTGATGTCTTCCAAATAAGTGGGGGAGCTTAAGTCCAGACAGTGAAAGCATTTGATGCATTCCACTAGAGACAACAAAAGCCTGAATACATGAGAAAAGTGAGGTGAATGGGGTGATTATATGTGGTCAAAGTATTCAAGTAGTTTTGTGTTAATTAACTGAAGCAGTCTGTAGGGAGGAATAAACACCACATGACTCATCAGATCCCGCTGAAAGCAAGAGTATACTGCACTGAACCTTTTAAGTTTCTCCTGTCCTTCACTTGGATCCATCAAGTCTAACATTTGTTCCGCAAAACCGAGATAGTATCCAATCTATAACACAATAGTGAGCTAGATATGTTCTTATAATAGTAACTACACTTATAGTGAGTCAGACCTCATCACCAACTTCCATGCCCTTGACTTGACCAGTGGAGAATCCATCCACTCTCCCTTCATCTCTACCATGCTTGACACCTGCTTCAAAGCCTGTTTGATGAAGCCTGGAGAGAAGCAGTGAATACAGTGGCATCAGTCTGATAGTCGATATTATACCTCTCTTCAGCACTGACAACTTCTTCAAAAGGATCTGCAATCCTTGTGTTTATGGACATGATGATCTTTACCAATTTTGTGACTATAGCTTGCATTTCTATTAACAACTTCACCGTTATCAGTGTTTGCCGTGGTACATAGAGTTGCCCCTTTTAGTGAGTTTGTCATAGTAGCTAGCTATATTAGCTATGGTTTTAACTAAAATTTTGACAATACTATTGTTTTTTTCCCCCTGAAGATTACCATAAAGGGAAATATTCCCACACCAGACTCTTGCATGGATGGCCCACTAGCTACTCTGAAGGACTCAATTCAGACAAAAAATCTGTCTGTCATCATCTTGCCAGAATGAGCTTCAGTGTATGCACATACCAAAATATTATGGGTGAATCTATTTGTTTCTTAGTATAGATGCTCACTTATGCTAATTATCGTAAGGAACTTCATATGATAATCCCCAAGCAGTGCAACTTAGAGATAACTACCCATTCCAACCACTCAAAAGTATAATTGGCTAATGCTAAAACTGACTCTGAATGCATTTGCTATAGCTAGTCATAGCGCTAGTACCTACCTACCAGTGGCGTGCGCGCGCGCGAAATTTTTTGCGAACCACGCCCACTTTTGATTAATCACACCCTCTTTATTATACCCAGATGATGGCCTAAGTATTAGCTACCCTACTTTACCAGCGTACAGGATCAGAAGTGAGAAGACACTGGTGCAGACTGAATAAAGAAGCACAGAAATTTTAGATCGAGATGTGCATTATTTAGGGTAAAAACGTGCCGGGCGCATGCGCCTCGCCGATGTGATTATTGAACTCTGATCCAATGCTGCTGTAAGTGTAATAAACTCTTGCTAGATGATCAGCTTTAAATAATTGGATAGATAACTATAGAAGCGAGCCTACTGAAAAAGCTAGCTAGCAGCTGAGGGGGGTGCTCGAGCACCCTGAGCACCTCGCTAGATACGCCACTGCCTACACTCATAGGTTTGATCAAATCTGATTTAGCAACTAAAAGTGAAAATATGACGTACCAAAAATAATTCTATTTCTTAGTTATAAAACCACATCTGTAGCTATAACTACACTTAAAAAGTAACTAAACTACGAGACATTTTTTTTTCCTAGAGTTGTACACATGTTGCATTGACTTCACTACAGCTCACATTTCTTGACGTCGGGATTCATCGGAGATCTTTTAGGACAGTTGAAAGCAGCTGCAAACTCATGACTGTTGGAGAGTATCCCAAGAGGTCTGCATAATCAAAAACACACTATTATGTATTCAAATTGACAGATCCAATTATTAGCTATATAGCTAGAATCATTTAAACATTACAGAGGCTGTTCCAGGGAATAGTCATCATGCAGTGTCATCTCAGGGAACATACCTTATAGGGTCTGGACTGTGGTTATCATATAAGAGAGTTAGCTAGTTGTTGATTTTGCAATGTTGCAACCTGGCACCAAAGCTGCAAGAAAAGTAATTAGGATTGAGCAGGTCTCTGGCTAATAATCAACAATGAGTACCATATAGCTAGCTACATATCCTGGCTAATAACCATAGTCATTCCAATCTGAAACATTTTATTACCTACCTGAGTAGCACCAATGAAGAAGAGTTGATCTGGAGTATATGGAAGTCCAGGGAGCTTCTGCATGACTTCACACTTTACTTTTCACTCTATTCTTGTATGCCTGTGATATTGACACAATCAGTCATGCAAACAGATCAGATTGGTACCAAGCCATTACAATGGACTGAACAACAGTATACAGTGGTGCAGCCAAGGTTTAAAGGAGGGAGTGCATGCACATGCACATTAGTAAGAAAGAAACTTAAGGTGTAATAACTAATATAGCGATGTAGTAGCTACAATTGTGAGATTCCACTGCATGCAGTTTGAATAACTATATACAACTCAGCCTTTGTACATGAATGAAACTGACCTGGTAGGCAGTGGCTAGGCCTCCATTGTCTGCAATGTTTTCACCAAGTGTGAATGTGCCATTAACCTGGGGGAAATTCATGTTTTAGTGACCATAACTATATTATAGCTACTTCAATAAAATTAATAGTAGCAAATTTCACACAAATGGCTAATGGTTTTGCTACAGTAGCCAGCTAAGTATCTTGCTGAGCTACAGAATGATGTATTTCTTACTGGTCCAGCTGGAAGGGAGTAAGAATTGTACTGATCAATGAAGCACTGCGTCCTTGTTCTGAATTCATTAAGAGATGCATCTGTCCACCAGTCCTCAAGATTACCCACTTCATTGAACTGTCGACCTATAATTTAATTACATCATATCCACCTTAGACACAGGAGCTCAGTGCTCCCACTTAGCAAAGAATGAAAACTGGTTTGCTACTGTATATTATGCAGTTTTCACTTTTGCCAAAGTCATGTTTTCTTGCAAGCTATTGTAGCTATAAATACCTGTATTATCGAATCCGTGAGTATATTCATGTCCAACAACGAATCCAATGGTACCAAACTTGAAGTATCTGTCATGTAATCATAGGCAATCTAATGAGCAGGGGTAGGGCATTGTTATTGACTAACAGTGGCCAGTAGGTCTTGAAGATTGGTGTATTTAGAATCCCCTCAAAGATATCTACAATCATAATTATTTATGGAAAAATGGAAGAAGAAAGAAAGAATCAAAAAATCAATAATAATTAATTTATTTTCATGGTCATGTTCAACAATGAACATGAAAATAAATTACATGTACAAAATAGTAAGTACAATAACGTAAATAAATCAATATGAAAGTAAACACGATAATTTCCCAACTTAAGGTAAGGCTTACAAATCTGGTTTCCTTGTGGATAATAGAATGCATTGACGATACTGGGTGGAGGGAGTTTCAAGCTCCACTGCGACCTATTATTGACTTTCCGTGCGGAGGAAATCTCTTGAAGACGAGAAAATCGGAGAGCGTTTATGTAATTAAAGAAGTAGCCATTTTGTAGGGAAAGACTGAGCTGTGAGAAAGGATATATTCCAAGAAAGTAATGCTGATTTTTGTCTGTGCAATGTAACTACACATACTGTACTATAGTATCCATTCAAAAAGGTGTTGTTGAGCACCATATCAGGATATGCCAAAAATTCATTGACAGAATTGAGTTTATTCAGTGCTCTTTGTTTTGTGGCATCATCCAGCCAATCCCTTCCGCTTATTCGTTGATTGAGGGCCCTTTTGAGCTCTACCAGAATCTCTGAAAGATTTCCCTGCATGTGTGTGGGAAATTATGCATATTGGAACTATGTAGCTTGCTATGTACTCACCCTGGATACTGGAGGGAGTAAATGCCCTGGATATTGCAAGAGGAAGCAGCCGTTCAACACTGTTGACACAGAATTGGTAGCGAGGTGGCTCTTCATTGCCTATAGTTATTATGTTATACAAACAAAGATCAATTTTATCTGAAAGGGGTGGAGTTTCATCTACCTGTTAGGTTTTTTTTGTATTATGTAAAAAATGTCGCTGAATTCCCTACTCAGAAATGGTAATGCTACATACAGTAACTGTAGTTTTCCAGAATACTGCATACAGGATTGAAAACAGGATGGATTCCTGGTATTACCAGAATGTAGTGGACTGGACTCACACAGTATTTGTTCGTTGAATGAGTGCATTGACTGAACGAAGAAAATCTGGTGCCGAAACAATAACTGGTAGGCTTGTGTCCACAGCAACACCACCAAGACTTCCGAAATATTGTATATTTTGTACCCAGTTATACTGAAACATATCATTATTACATTATCAACATATAAAAGAGAAGCATACCACAGGCATTAATGCAGAAAGTTGATCATAAGACATTAATCTTATCCTCTCAGTCGGCAGTCTCCTCCGAGCATCGAAGTCATAATACTGTTAATAAATTTACTAGCTGAAGATGATCTTTGTATATTAAAAGATTTATGCTGGCTATCTGTGCCTCAAAGTCCAGTATTCCATCGATAGAAGAACTGTACACATCATCAGATATTGAAGGGTTAAGGAGTTGAAAGACCTTCAGCATCATTCCTTTAAGCTGTAACAATAAAAAAAATAACTGAGTCAGTTTTAATTCAAGAGCTGCAATTAAGTAGCTAGCTATTACCATTGGATGGTCATAAGAAAAATTCTGCTGGACACACAGCAGTACTTTATTATGTATACAATTGTAGTACTATAGATGTATTATGTGTTAAGTCTTGTGGTCTTGTGGTCAATTAAATAAGCATGGCCACTTTGCTTACATAGTCTCGAGTTGAGTTTTGCTGATAGAACACCTGAGCAGGGATTGTCAGTCCACCCTGATCCACCTACATGTGTAGCCACAACAATGAGCCCATATTATTATCGAGAATCTGATCACATACAGAAAGTATATTCCTTGAGGAGTTACTAGGATCAGTGGCAACTCCAAGTGTGAAGAAGGCTGGACTTGTATGAAGCTGCTCAGTGAGGAAGCCACTTCTGCTGTTGATGTCCCATTGAGTGTCCAAGTTAATCCCCACCAATGGCCATCCTCCTACCATATTACATCAGATAATTTAATCTCTCCAATGAATGTAGTATAACTAGGTGATACTTAAGCTTATATTATACAGCATCTACCAATTTATACAGGAATCAAAAAATTTGAATTTCGGGGGTATATTTTTCACTGCCTGATACTTTGTCAGATAAATTAATGGTAGCTAAATCCAGATGCCACCTAAGGATGTTATTACTTCAGTGAGAGAAGTACGTGCCTCCTGCAAGGTCATCCCCTGCATGCATGATTGGTAGTATGTGATAGCTTTTGCAATGGCTTCCACACTCCTGTTGTTGCCAGACTCCATTAGTGCTCGACATTGATGGAGCATGGCATTGAAATTGAGCGAACTGTTCCAACACCTAATAATTCACCACGTAATGGGAGCAATTGTTTTATCCTGACACACACAAGTCATGGCTCTACTACATACAGTAGAGCATCTGATAAAGGACACTCGAAAGAGGACAAACTTCTCAACAAAGGACAATCTAAACGTATACACTCTATAGAAAGTAACCTCCAAAAGAGAACAACCTCTCTACAAAGGACAAAAAGGCAGGGTCCCAAGTGTCATTCCACTATACTCATGGTTCTTGTTTTGTGGAGCCTTTCTTGAAACAACTGTGGATTGTTTATCTGTTGAAGAGATCCCCAGTGCTGGAATACCAGCCAACTGATGCTTCATTAAGGCACACAGGGGTGATACAACTAGAATTATGGATTTTCTCTCCGACACCACAAATTAAATCAAACAGAGAAGGCAGGACTTGCCATAGCCAGTTGGCAAACTGATAAGCACGTCTTTTCCACTGGCCAGCTGCAAGATGCTCCCTCTTCAAACTGTACCCAAGTGAAGCTGCTACCTTTGCTATGAGTTTTCTGACATTGCTGGCTCTGTCACACTAAAAAAATGAATCATGAAAAAATAGGGCCAGGTGCATTTCTTTACATGATTCTCTCCATATAAGCAGAGGCATTGAGCTACTGATCAAAGATTATGCACAAGACACTTTAATGCTATATCAAAAATAATTTCTCTATTTCAGCTTGCCATGCTGTAATTCTGTACTATATAATGTGAGCATGGGGTAGGACAAAATGGAAAAAGCACTACATCATAACAATAACTAGGGCAATGTTCAACATTCAGTTGACAGCGAGCGAGCGAGCAAGCAAGTTTTCTTTAGTGCTACAACTCTTTAGAAGATTTTGCTGTTTAGTTCATATGTATTAGATAAGCTACAACTACTACTAGTGCTTGATATTGTGTCAGAGACAAGATTCATGTAAGTGGTGGTTCCAACCAGAAAACTCCACACATCAAAAGCTGTAAATACTTACCACAAGCACTCTATATAAGCCAAGCGCCTACAATTCACTTTGATACATTAGCTAATTTTGACAGTGAGCGAGCAAGCAAGTTAGTGCTACAACTGTTTTAGATTTGCTGTTGAGTTTATATGTAACAAAGTACTTAAATAAGCCAGGCTAGAGCCTCTACAACTACTACTATAGTAATGTGCAGCATTTGACAGTGAGCAAGTGAGCAGCTGATAGGCTCCAGTACTTACAAGCTTGATATTGCTGTCAGAGACAAGAGTCATGTAAGTTGTGGTTCCAACCAGGAAGCTCCATACATAGAAAGCTGTAAATACTTACCACAAGCACTTAGATAACAAGCGCCTACAATCCACTTAGATAAGCCTAGCGCCAGGCTATAGCTAGGATTCTAGCTAGAGGCTGGGTTCAAGGCTAGTTAGCTAGTAGCCTATGCAATCATGTGAACAGCTATATACATATCATATAACACAACATCTATACGTTGGAGAGTATATTATGTACATCAGCCAGCCTATATAGTTATATAATAGTAATTAGCTAAACTACAAGGTTTTTTTCCTAGCTAAAGCTGTACGCATAATGCATGTTGCATTGACTTCACCACAGCTCGCATTTCTTGACGGGATTCATGCGAGATCCCGTAGGACAGTTGAAAGCAGCTGCAAACTCACGACTGTTGGAGAGTATCCCAAGAGGTCTGCACAATCAAATACACACAATCACATATTCAATAATTAGCTAGCATGCTACCAGCTAGCTGCAGAATCCAAAGTCCTTCCTTTATTTAAAGCTAACCTTTCCCCCTTTCCCTTTATTGTACTAGTTAGAATTATTCAAACATTACAGAGTCTGCTCCAGGGAATAGTCATCAGTGTCATTTCAGGGAACATACCTTATAGGGTCTGGACTGTGGTTGTCACCTAAGAGAGTTTGTTGTTGATTTTGCAATGTTGCAACCTGGCACCAAAGCTGGAAAAAAGCAATTAGATTGAGCAGGTCTCTGGCTAATAACCAACAATGAGTACCCATAGCTACATATCCTGGCTCATAATCAGGTACAGCATAATACTGAACCATAGTCATTCCAAGCTGAAACATTTTTATTACCTACCTGAGTAGCACCAATGAAGAAGAGTTGATCTGGATTATATAGAAGTCCAGGGAGCTTCTGCATGACTTCACCTTTACTTTTCACTCTATTCTTGTATGCCTGTGATATTGACACAATCGGTCATGTAAACAGATCAGATTGACACCACAAAGGCACCTATTGGAATGGACTGAGTACAGTGGTGCAGCCAGGGTTTAAAGGAGGGAGTGCACATATGCACATGTGTATAGATTCCACTACTGCATGCAGTTCAATACTCTATACTGAATAAGTATAAATACTGAATGAACTGACCTGGTAGGCAGTGGCCAGGCCTCCATTGTCGGCAATGTTTTCACCAAGTGTGAATGTGCCATTAACCTGGGGGGGATTCATGTTTAGTGGCTATAGCTACTTAATAGTAGCTAGTAGAGATTTCACACATGATGATGTCTAATAGTTTTGCTACAGTAGCTAGCTAATTATCTTGCTGTATTCTTACCGGTCCAGCCGGAAGGGAGTAAGAATTGTATTGATCAACGAAGCACTGTGTCCTTGTTCTGAATTCATTAAGAGATGCATCTGTCCACCAGTTCTCAAGATTACCCACTTCATTGAACTGTTGACCTATAATTTAATTACAGCATATTACAGTTGATAGAATCTTTCTAGCTATATGGTAGTTTGGCTTGATTATCAGGCCATGGAGAAGTAGGGTTGCTAGTGAGTGTACTCTACACTCATAAGTGTGATCATGCAGAGTAACTTCACAGTCATTGATTATTAGTGTTCTCTCAGCCTGGAATCAGAATAGCTATAAAGTTGTGGCATCCCCAATAAATATAAAAGGAGGAAAAAAATTGATAACAGTAGTCAGTTCAATCTAGAGGCTGCTAGCTATAATATGTAGCCATGTGCCTTCATTTTGCTCCAATGCACAATATCAAAACACTATATACTCAAAGTCTAATTAGATATGTGGGAGGTAACTTATAGCTATAGTGACTGGTCTTACTGACCCAGGACACAGTAGTAAAGAATGAAAATTGGTTTGGTACTGTATATTACGCAGTTTCACTTTTGCCAAATTTATGAGATATCTTGTAAACACTATACCTGTATTATCGAATCCATGAGTATATTCATGTCCAACAACGAATCCAATGGTACCAAACTTGAAGTATCTATCATGTGGTCATAGGCAATCTAATGAGCAGGAGTAGGGCATTGTTATTAACTAACAGTGGCCAGTAGGTCTTGAAGAATGGTGTATTTAGAATCCCCTCAAAGATATCTACATCAACAACAACAACAACAACAACAACAACAACAACAATAACAACAACAATAACAACAACAAACAATAAAGTCCAAGCTTTAGAACTTAAAGCTTGGCAGCTTACAAATCTGGTTTCCTTGTGGATTATAGAATGCATTGAGGATACTGGGTGGAGGGAGTTTCAAGCTCCACTGTGACCTATTATTGGCTTCCCCTGTGGAGGAAATCTGTTGAAGACGAGAAAATCGCACAGTGTTTATATGATTGAAGAAGTAGCCATCTTGTAGGGAAAGATTGAGCTGTGAGAAAGAGTTAAAGCAGCCAAAATTAAAATATAATTTGTCTGTGCAATGTAACCACACATACTGTGCTGTAGTATCCATTCAAAAAAGTGTTGTTGAGCACCATATCAGGATATGCCAAAAATTCATTGACAAAATTGAGTTTATTTAGTGCTCTTTGTTTTGTGGCATCATCCAGCCAATCCCTTCCGCTTATTCGTTGATTGAGAGCCCTTTCGAGCTCTACCAGAATCTCTGAAAGATTTCCCTGCATGTGTGTGGGAAATCATGTATATTGAAGCTATGCAGCTATGTACTCACCCTGGATCCTGGAGGGAGAAATTGTTCAGTAAATGCCCTGGATATTGCAAGTGGAAGCAGCTGTTCAACATTGTTGACACAGATTTGGTAGCGAGGTGGCTCTTCATTGCCTATAGTTATTATGTCAATTTTATCTGAAAGGGGTGGGAGTTTCATCTACCTGTTAGGATTTTTAGTATTGTATAATGAATGTCGCTGAATTCCCTACTCAGAAATGGTAATGCTTTGTACAGCAACTGCCACTTTGAGTAGTTTTCCAGAATACTGCATAGAGAATTGGATTCCTCTGTGGTGGTATTGTCAAGATGGAGGTGGACTGGACTTACGTAGTATTTGTTCGTTGAATGAGTGCATTAACCGAGCGAAGAAAATCTGGTGCCAAAACATTAACAGGTAGGTTTGTGTCCACAGCAATACCACCAAGACTTCCGAAATATTGTATATTTTGTACCCAGTTATACTGAAATATATCATTAGCTATTACATTATATGTACCAATAATTAAAAGACGTACCACAGGCATTAATCCAGAAAGCTGATCATAAGACATTAATCTTATCCTCTCAGTTGGCAGTCTCCTCCGAGCATCGAAATCATAATACTGTTAATAAATAATAAGTTTACTAGCTGAAGGTAACCTTATTGAGAAACTACTGGCCCTTGCCATTTTCTGTGCAAAATGGCCAAATTTCCAAAGTGTTTGGCCTTTTGGGCCAAACAATAGTTGACTTGGCAAGTATAGGGTCTTAGATAATGATGATGCAAAAACAACAACAACAACAACAACAAAAAAAACACACACACTTAGTTGTTGAGGATATGAGTCAACAAACAAAACTAAAACATCCCACTAGCTCAAATTCTCTAACTGTAGCTTTTCCACTTCTAAGCTACACTCTGAAAGTTGAAAGTGTGTACATATCTATTAAAGTAAGTACACCAATACAGTTTACAGGGAATATTCCTTTGGTATTAAGTACACACTTTTGGAATGTATAACTGATTCAAAGAAAATGTAGACAGTCCTGTCAGTATCACAGCAATTGTCAACTTCACACACACTGGCACTGCGCTTGGGGTTTACTTTTGCTTTATGGCCACCCAACTTTGTCATATGGCCAACCAAACCTTGAAGTGGTTGGCCATATGGCCAGCTGCCTGAAAAAAAAAATATTGGTCTCTCATTGCATACAAGACTTACGTTGGTTATCTGTGCCTCAAAGTTCAGTATTTCATCAATAGCAGAATTGTACACATCATCAGATATTGAAGGGTTAAGGAGTTGAAAGGCCTTCAGCATCATTCCTTTAAGCTGTAGAAATGAAAAATAACTTCCCTACATTTTTTTTTTCATTTCACGAAAATATTTTTTCCCTCACTTATTTACATGGCTCTATTAATACTACATTACAGTCCAACCCAATCTAAATCACAAATTAATATTTCTAGCTAGTGGTTCTTGCATACATAATAAAGTACTCCTGTGGATCCAGCAGAATTTTTCTTATGATCATCCAATGATAATAGCTAGCTACTTAATTGCAGCTCTTAAAACAATATGATCATTGCTCAAAAAAGTAAGGAAACAAGGGTAGGGGAAATGGGATCAATCTTCGTTCTGCAGCCAATAATCCCTACATATACATTCATTACTGCACTATAAAGCTACCTGATGTATAGGATTGTTTGCTGGATATACAGAATGAAGATTGATCCCATTTCCACCCTTCATCCCTATCCTTGTTTCCTTACTTTCTGAGCAATGGTCATCCCTACATTTTTTTATTTTTATTTCACAGAAATGTTTTCCCCCTCAATTGTATGCACAAATGCAAGAGTTCGTGTATGCAGGGACATGATGACAATATTTATCAGCTTGAAGTGTTGAGCTATACTTGGAGGTCGAGGTGCAGATGAAATAGAGTCTACCAGTAGATGGATCGGTAAATCTAAAATCCCCGAGTTGATCAAGTAGTAGCACGCACATAGCTACCTACTAGAGCTAGAGCTTAGCTAGCTGAGTAATATCGAATAAAATACATGTGCATCCGTATTATCGAAAATATGGCTTCCAAGGTCTCCTGGATCGACAAGTAGAAAGATCGTAGTAGAAAATACTTGCTGTAGTTTGTCCAGTATTAGTCTATACGAGGCATGTGCCGGCATCCCTACATAGAGAGAGGCATCCCTACATAGAGAGAGCTACCGCTCTCTTTGATATATGTTCAAGTCTTGTAGTTAAAATGGCCACTTTGCTTACATAGTCTCGAGTTGCGTTTTGCTGATAGATCACCCGAGCAGGGATTGTCAGTCCACTCTGATCCACCTACATGTGTAGCAACAATAATATGTAAAGGCTATGAGAACCTGAATTATCTGATCACATACAGCAAGTATATTCCTTGAGGAGTTACTAGGATCAGTGGCAACTCCAAGTGCGAAGAAGGCTGGACTTGTATAGAGCTGCTCAGTGAGGAAGCCACTTCTGCTATTGATGTCCCATTGAGTGTTCAAGTTGATCCCCACCAATGGCCATCCTCCTATTACATCAGATAATTTAATCTCTCCAACGACTGTAGTATAACTAGGTGATACTTAAGCTTATATGCAGCATTTATGTCAGATAAATTAATGGTAGCTAAATCCAATAATTATTCTATCAGATGCCATTACAAATTGATTTAACATACCTAAGGATGTTATTACTTCAGTGAGAGAAGTACGTGCCTCCTGCAAGGTCATCCCCCGCATGCATGATTGGTAGTATGTGATAGCTTTTGCAATGGCTTCCAGACCCCTGTTGTTGCCAGACTCCATTAGTGAACGGATGCGCTCGACATTGATGGAGCGTGGCGTTGTAAATGAACGAGCTGTTCCAACACCTAATTTAATTCACCACGTACGTAATGGAAGCAATTGTTTTATCCTGACACACACAAGTCATGGCTCTACCACATACAGTAGGGCCTCTGATAAAGGACACTCCAACAAAGGAAAAGTATACACTCTACAGAGGTGTTGGAAGCAAGATTCGATTGGTCAGGCCTGAAATTGAAATGTAGCTAATCCCCTAGAACACTGAAGTTCTACAATTTGCTATAATTATTTGCTATCATAGATCACTTTCTTTTTTATTATTGATTGATGCTAGCCACTGAATTTAATTAACTTATTTTCCCCCAAAATATTGGTCAGGCCCAGGCTTGACTGGCCTGACCTGTTCCACCACCATCTATGCTCTAGCTATAAAATAACCTTCAAAAGAGGGTCCCAAGTATGTCCATTACCACTAAACTCAGGTGTCATGGCATGCCTCTATCACCCCCCCCCCCCCCCCCCCCCCCCCCCCCCCCCCCCATGACATTCTTGAGTAACCCAAGTTAGTAGCTAGCCCTCACCTCCCAAAAAAGGCTTTGCCGTTGCTTTCATACCTGTGCATCATGTTATGGTAAGGAGATGGCACTCACCAAAAGGGATGATAGTTTTCCTTATGAATCCATTGCAAGAAAATAAATAGAAGTCATTGCAGGGATCAATGGAATCATCCAGACTTGAAAGAATCTGATTACTCAATTCAATGCAGGAAGGGGTGGTGCAAGTCGTGTCTTCAGATGTGCTGGTGCCTCTTGCCTTTTCTACTCCCAGTCCAGCTGCCAGGCCGACTATAATGATGATTCCTGCAGCTAAAGCAATCCCTAGCACACAGATAAAACTTCATAAAAATATACTAGCTAAAACTCTAGCTATAACCACCTAATATAAGAGCCACTATCCCGTAGGTCGAACGAAGTCCTTTAGATTTGGTTAACTTGGTATCTACACTATAAAGAAATGGCAAAAGGAACTGTTAATAACTTTAGCTAGCTATATTTTGAATAGAAAAAATAGTGAGCTAAAACCCATTCACTTTGTACTGAGTGCAAACTTACATAATGTCATATGAAGTCAATTTTTCGGTATCTTTGTCTTTCTCGCCCTCCATGTCGCTCGATCAGATTAATAACTATATCTTATTCATTTTTATATGACGTCATCATTGTAATCTGTATCATTGAGCATGCTCAGTTGCTTTTGTATGTCTTCTGTCTTGCGTGCACTATAATGAGATTTCTCTTACAATTGAACTAGTGAAACAGTGCTAGCAGGCCGAACCCAGAACTGATACCTAGTTGATGTTAGAGGGACATCACACTGTGCGCACGCGCGCTAATGATGGTAGCTAATCATAAATCATTTTTATGGCCCCTCAGTCACCTGACATTTTTTGCCTTTTTTCCCCCCCTGTTTTATTTTGCATATGCCCTTTGGGCTTTACATGATTGATTGATTGATTGGTAGACTATATAGCCATGATGCGATGACCTTCAAGAACACTAGCTATAATAACTAGCTAAATATGTTTGATGTGCACTTGGAGCAACATAGGAAAAGGTGGAGATTTATCCAAGCAATAATTTCCTGCATGAATGCATGTAGACAGACTTTTCGGCATTTTAGTTAGCTAGCTGCTAGCTCATTCAGATGTCCCCCCTTATACAAGGATCACTTTGCTATTCTTAGACATACTTTTCTCAATATATCTTTCTGTGTGTGAGATAGCTATAGATGTTCCCATGCAAATGTCCCCCATTATACAAGACTGAGATGAGATCATTTTGCTATTTTTAGACACACTTTTTTCAATGTATCTTCCTGTGTGCTCACACTTAGCTATTTGAGCTCAATTCAGAGTCGATTGTTCCCTTTCAGTGCCCATAAGATCACAAGCCTATGACTGGAAGTGAGTCCATATTAACTATTTGTGGCAACTATTCCAAGACACACTTTTCTTATCTTAGATAAAATGATAATTTATGGTGGCGCCTTATTATGGTATGTGGAATGTGGTACAATGAAACTCCAATAGAACTACACTGTATCTCAAAATCATTATTTTTTTATAATTATCAGCGATGTCGAAATAGCAAGCTACTATTTAGTGCTAACATTATGACAAAAGCGTGTTCACCACAGCTCACATTTCTTGATAGGATTCATGCAAGATCCCGTGGGACAGCTGAAAGCAGCTGCAAACTCACGACTGTTGGAGAGTATCCCAAGAAGTCTGTGTACAACACACAATGAATGTGCATGCTGGTGATGGACATTACTGGATACCTTATTGAATCTGGACTGTGGGGGTCAGCTAACAAACGGTTCTTCTGTGCTGCGAGTGTTGCCACCCAGCAATATATCTAGCTATAAGAAGAATGATAATTAGCTAGCCTGGTATATACCTAACATTACAAACTGCACCTGAGCATGACCTATAAAGAACAGCTGGTCTGGATTGTATGGAAGTCCAGGAAGCTTCTGCTGAACTTTTCCTGTTCTGCTCACGTAACTTTTGTATGCCTGCAGCATTACCATAGGATAAAATCATACACTTCCTCACAATACTTACTCCATGGCTTGTAACTAACAGTACCAGCAATCACTATAATTGCATTAATTTTTTCAGCAGTTTGTACCTGATAGGCAGTAGCTAGACCTCCATTGTCTGCAATATTCTCACCAAGTGTAAGTGTACCATTCACCTACAATATTATACAAAGGGCAGCTGCTCAGCAATAAGTATCATAATTGGCATTATACCGGTCCAGCAGGAAGAGAATAGTTACCGTACTGCTGAATGAAGCACTGAGCTCTGGAGTTGAAATTATTGAGTGATTGAGGTGTCCACCAGTTCTCAACGTCCCCATGATATTTATTATCACTCACTCAGGCCAGTAAGCTCTGAACACAGGTGCAGCTATTGGTTAGCTACGGATCTACAAGTCTAGCCCTTGTAACTTAGTGACAACACCTCAGAAATGATTCAAAGAGACATGATGTAATGCATTACATCAGCTACCATAAAATTGATGTGCACTGGACAACACCAGGAATGTGACCTCATTAGAGCCTATCGGTCAATGAATTTCATCAGGAGAAACAAAAAAAGGCGGGAGACATACCCAGGCGATAGCATGCAGACAGACTTTTTGGCATTTTAGCAAGTTAGCTTAGCTACTGCCTCTACATTTTAGATGAGCTCATCCATGCAAATATTCCCCATTATACAAGAGGTGAGATCATAGGACACGTATAATTAATCTATAGGTTGCCATTATTACTGTGATGCTCACACTATTATTATTCATTGTTCCCTTCCCTTGCAAATGTTCCCCCTTGTACAAGAAGTAAGATCACCAGTCACCCAACTGGGTCAAACGTGTGGCCGACTATTAATAGCTAGGCATTGTGGCTACAGTCACTGTGTGGTCAGTTATCAGTGTTCCCTTAATTTCCCTGTAAATTCCCTGGTGAGATCGCAAGTGGGTCATTCTATATATCTATCATGGCAGAGCCCACTCATAATTTTAGGTGTTCCAATTTTGAAGGTGTTTTTTTCCCCTTCATGTCAGGAAGTCTACGTACATTAAAGGGTTGCATACTATACAATGAGGTGCATATACGTACATAGCTACAGAAACAGAACTCCCTGAAATGTAAAAATCTCTTCAGTCCATAATTCATCCATTCATCCTTGTCAGTGAAAAAAACAACAAAAAACAACAACAAAAAACGACAAAACAAAAAACAAAACAAAACAAAAAACAAAATAAAAAGAACACAAATCAACCTCCCACACCACAGCCAGTAGCTATAATGATTGTGGAACTGACACAGAATCCTTGACCTTATGACCTCTTACATCAGGCAGTGAAAATAGCTAGAGTCTAGAAAATATGTGAGGCAATAATTAATTTTTCTGACTTGAAAATATTTCAGTTAGCTACACAGTAGCTACGTATATGCTCACTCTCATAATGAATGGGCTCACACTGTAAAAATAGAAATGCTAGCTATAGCTACGCACACTAAATACACACACACACACTATATGTGTCCACATGAGAGGAAAAGAACAGTGCACTGTAAAATGAAAGTGTACACTGCAACCTATGTATGTGCATAGCAACTATTAAGTGTACACTGCAACCTATGTGTGTGCATAGCAACTATTAAGTGTACACTGCAACCTATGTGTGTGCATAGCAACTATTAAGTGTACACTGCAACTCTGAAGTGTACACTGTAACCTATGTGTGTGCATAGCAACTATTAAGTGTACACTGCAACTCTGAAGTGTACACTGTAACCTATGTGTGTGCATAGCAACTATTAAGTGTACACTGCAACTCTGAAGTGTACACTGTAACTATGTGTGTGCATAGCGATCACAAGTCACCCAACCAATTTGTACAGCAGACCAATTGGCTAGTCTGCAGACTCAATGCATTGACATTACTCTGTGCTCACACTCTATTGACCTCATTATTTTCTTGCCATGGGCTTGCGCCACCGGCTTGCGCCATGGGCTTGCCGTGGGAATGCCCTGTTGTACAAGAGGTGAGATCACAGGTCACCCAAGTGGGTCAATTATGTGGCAGACTAATGACAGCTAATCCAGACACTTTTCTTATCTTAGATAAAATGATACTGTAGACGTAGAGTCCCTCACATTTTGGGATACAAAAATGTGTCCAAGTTGATGTCAGGAAGTCTATGAATATACTGGCGCATGGAAACCGTAATCCCTGAACCAACAAAATAACAAAACAAAACGAAACAAAACAACAACAACAACAACAACAACTTCTTAGTGTACACATTGAAGTGTGTAGATAATTTTCTCCACTGAAAACAAGAACTGCAACGTGTTCAAAACAGACAACACCAAAAATCACCAATGGAATGATAATAGTGACAGCCCTTTATGAATAAATTGCTGTACATGCTCAGGGTTGATGGGGTGAGGTTATTCACTGACAAGGAAATAAAATTCTATAGCTCAGTCACTGATCTTTAATGAAGTGACATTTTAGAGCCAGCATTGCAATAATGTCAATTATATTAAGCCACTATTAAGTTACCATGACCTCTACAGTTGCTACTGAATTTCTGATCAAGGAACAAAATGGCTGTCTAGAAACTATTGTTGATAATTTCCTGACTCATATCATAGACAGACTTATTGGCATAGTAGTTAGTTAGCTCCTATGTGTTCACTCTCTAGATGAGTTCATTGTTCCCTTCCCGTGCAAATGCCCAAGAGGTGAGATCACAAGCATAAATTATGCTCCCCAACCTGTATGACCGGAAGTCACTTACAGTGCTTCCAGCTTAGAGAGTAAACTTTTTTTGATAAGTCCACTAATGGATCAAAAAGAGTCACATTGTCTCCAGACTTGATTTGAGCAAGGATTAGTCAATCCCTATGAACTAGCTACCTCATCACTGTTATTACACCATAGTTGATAGGAAGAGGAAATCTTGAACTGAAAGTGTTTAAGCCAGCATTTTAAGATATTTTTTTTTGCAGTAAGAATTCATATTTGGCCAAACTAATTCTCCATTATATGTGAAGTTTCTCTATAGGCATAATGTCAACAAGACTCAAAACATTAGGATCAAAATGCGGTGAAAAAGTGTTTTTAAGCTAGCATATCTAAGGGATTGTCCAGTATAAGAGTCAAGAATTGAATCCTGGCACTCCAATAGTTATATTTTCAGTTGGTTTTGATGTAGCTATACCAGTAGCCATACAATGGACTCCAGCTGTGAACTTGTGTATCTCAAAACAGAAAGTATCGGATACTTATCGAAAATAACACTATCATAATAATATTATTCATTATACTACTCATGAATGATTCCTTTTAGGGGTTGGGCTGAAGGCCAGTTAGTAGGTTAGTTAGTCCATGTTAGAACATAGTACTATTTTTTTATAACACAAGAAACAGAAAATAAATTGACAACAGCAATCTAATGTTAAAGCAAGCTACTAAGTTGAGTAGCAGTTTTGAAGGTATTAGCTAAGAGCGTTCACCACAGCTCACATTTCTTCATGGGATTCATTCGTGATCCCGTGGGACAGCTGAAAGCTTCTGCAAACTCACGACTGTTGGAAAGTATCCCAAGAGGTCTGTGTACGACACATAAAGTCATGACAATGAATGTGTATGCTGATGATGATTGTCTTTATTATTGAATACCTTATTGGATCTGGACTGTGGGGGTCAGTTAACAAACGGTTCTTCTGTGCTGCGAGTGTTGCCACCCAGCAATATATCTATAAGAAGAACAATAATTAGCTATATCCTGGTATATACCTAACATTACAAACTGCACCTGAGCATGACCTAAAAAGAACAGCTGGTCTGGATTGTACGGAAGTCCAGGAAGCTTCTGCTGAACTTTTCCTGTTTTGCTCACATAATTTTTGTATGCCTGCAGCAGCATTAAATGACATAGTCATTTTTGATTTCTTCACAGTTTGTAGCTATAGAAATATCATGGTAATCATGTAGTTTGTACCTGATAGGCAGTAGCTAGACCTCCATTGTCTGCAATATTCTCACCAAGTGTAAGTGTACCATTCACCTAAAAAATCATATAAAGAAAGGCAGCTGCTCAGCTTAATTATAATTGGTATAGCTATAATATTATACCGGTCCAGCAGGAAGAGAATAGTTACCGTACTGCTCAATGAAGCATTGAGCTCTGGAGTTGAAATTATCGAGTGATTCAGGAGTCCACCAGTTATCAAAGTCCCCCAACTCATTAAATTGCCGACCTACATTGACATAAAGATTAGCAAGCTAGCGACAGTCGTCATAAAAATAGCATACATGTAAAGTTTACCACTATTATCGAATCCATGAGTGTACTCATGACCCACCACATATCCCATAGTCCCAAACAAGAAATACCTATAATAATCACTGAAACAGCATATGTCTGCAAAAACTTAATCACTCACTCAGGCCAGTAGGTTTTGAACACAGGTGTATCAAGTATTCCTTCAAGAATATCTGCATGCATTACCAATTATGAGCACACCACATGTAGCTACTTCTGAATAACTTACACATCTGATTTAACTTAGGATTATATTGTGCATTGGTTTCAGTTGGATTAGACAGCCCTGCATTTAATGCCCAGGTTGATCTGTTGTTAGCCATTGCAAAATAACTAAATTTCTTGATGAAAGAAGATCTCTTGGAGTTAATCACATTGATGAAGAAGGGGTGATCCAGGGAAACGTTTAGCTGCAAAGGTTCAAATATAAGCTTCATGGAGTCCTACACAAGACAGAACTCACCCCACTGTAGTAACCATTCAGGAAAGTGTCATTGTATATAACGTCTGGGTATGCCAAAAAACGCTTGATAGAACTAAGTTTTTTTAAAGCTCTATTTTTTGTGGGAGCATCGAGCCAATCCTTTCCACTGATGCGGCTGTGCAGAGCCTTTTCTAATTCTTCTGTAAGAACTGCGAGTTTTTCCTGTAATTTGAGGAAACATTCAAACTATAATAGTGAAATAGAAATCAAAACACTCACTCTGGCCCCCATGGGAAGGTACTGTTCAGTGTATGTCCTTGATAGAGCCAGAGGTAGATCTTCTTGAACTTTGCTAACACATACTTTATAGTGCACAGGACCTTTAATGACAGAATTGTATTTATAGAACCTCAAAATAAAGGACACACAGCTATTTTATTCCTTATAGAGATTAAACATTTGGGACCTTGAAGGTCGTCCTTTAATGTAGAGAGCTTATTTCTATTCACAGAGGTTTTTATACATAGTACATAATATTGTAATAATACAAACTTGGTGAAGATGCTGTAAATTCTGGACTCAAGTATGGTAGAAGAGAAGAAATAAACTGCCACTTGGCATAATTCTCCAGGACACTGAGTAAAATGACCAGTCAATTGTAATCAAACCATGTACCATGTAGCTATTATGACTCACGTGGAATTTGTTTGTCGAATTAGGTCATTCATTGAAGCAATGTATTGCAGTGGCAGCACACTAACATGAGCCGATAGATCGATATCAGTGATCCCAGCAAGACTCCCATAGTACTCTACATTTTGGGACCAGTTGAACTATTCAACAACAACAACAACAACGACAACAACAAAAAAAAAAAAAAAAAAAAAAAAAAAAAAGCAAGTTAATAAACCCCAATAGCTAGACCCACTTTTATGAGACTTACCACTGGCATAGTGTCACGGAGTTCAGCAAAAGTCATGTATGTTAACTGGCTACTTATGTTCTTGTCTTTCAGATTAAAGTCATAAAACTAGTTTTGGGATAATGATTATTGGTGGTATAGGGAAGATACTTTCTGCATACCTTAGACATTTCTGTTTCAAAGTCCAGAATATCATCAGCTGCATCACCATATGTATCGTTAGAGATGGAAGAATTGATCTGACTAAGAAGCCTAATGATTGAGCTCTTTAACTGCATAATCAATAATAAAAATGGACTCTCAATCGATGTGCTGATGAATTCTTTTTAGTATTGCATTACTTACCTTTTCAATTAGCTATATAGCACTATAGCTATTTTTACCTGTTCTCTAAGTGGACCAGGTTTATAGAAAACTGCAATAGGGGATGACAGTCCACTTTGCGATACCTATATAACAAAATCATGTAACATACTTCAATATTCATACACACACCCCATTTACAGTCAGTATGTTTCTTGACGTGTTGGTTAAATCAATTGAAACTCCTAAGCTGAAAAAGGCTGGGTTTCCATACAGTTTCTCCAAGAGGAAACCTTGCTGATCATTGATGTCCCATGTGGTGCCAAGGTCTATTCCTACTAAAGGCCACCCACCTACAGTGGTAACATAAAACTGATAGAATGTGTGCAATTTGTTCTTATAGCATACCTGTACTTCTGATTAGTTCCTTCAGAGAACTAATCAGGTTTTCTGAAGTGTCCATCTTCATGCATGATTGGTAGTATGTGATAGCTTTTTCAATGGCCTCCACACTCCTGTTGTTGCCAGACTCCATTAGTGAACGGAGACGCTCAGTATTGATTACAAGTGGAGTTTCAAATGAACGAACTGCTGGAGCACCTAATAATAATAATTATAGTCCATTGGTCTTCTCTAAAGAGAGTAGACATTTTGTAAGCTATAAGTTGTAAGCTGCCCATAGCTACCACAGAGAAATCTGTGGTACTCCGTGGTAGGAGTAGGACTTAATAAGCTCTACTGCACACTGGTAGGAAGCAGAATTTCATCATTGAGGAAGTGGCTAAGAGTCTGGGTTGGAACAGTTAGACTAAGAGTATTCAGGTCAATAATTTCCTGCAGTCATTTCCTGGTGCATACAGACAGACTTCTCAAACTTAGCAGCTAGCTAGCATGAGAGCTATCAAGTGCATGAATATGAGCTGCTGACCATTAAATTAATGTCATTGAAAATAATTTAGGACAGCTTGTAATGGTATAATGTGAGCATGTGGTAGGACAAAATGGAAAGTAAAAATTAATTTTGTACATCATAACAATAACAACCACAACAAAACTTGACTCACCATAAGGGATGATTGAGTTATTTATGAATCGATTGCATGCAAATGCATAGAAGTCGTCACAAGGGTTGACTGATGCATCCAGTTTGGAGAGGATGAGACTGCTGAGTTCAACACATCCTGGAGTACTGCATGTCTCATTGGAAACAGTGGGGGTGCCGGTGGGGCTAGAGGTAGAGGCATGGTATCGTGCTTTACTTAATCCAATCCCCAGGCCTATAATTGTGACCAGCGAAGCAGCCAAAATTACTCCTAAAAAGAATACAACAATAGCTAGTAACATGGTACCTCAAGGCCATGCAGATCTTTACCTAACACAGTTGCAATGATACAACAAATGGACGGAGTTTTTCTAACCCTGTGTCTTGTTTCACTAAAAAAATTAAAACATAGGTCATAACTAACTGGTGGCTAAGCACAATATCATATAAATCTTTGACTTTGCTACTACAGATGGCTAGCTATATCTGTCTTACGATAGCCAGTGATCCTCCTCATCCATCGTAAGAATCAGAGTCCGATAGTCACACACAGAGTATAGAGCAAGATAGCAGATAATTAGGTGGAGGGATTTACCCACTTCAGAATAAAAGCTCGCGCGCGCGGTCGTGTGCATGTATATTATCAGAGGGTGCCATGCAAGAGCACCCAAAAAAATGAAACAACAAACTCTAATGGTGGCTACACTTTTTAACTTTATAGATTGGAGGCAAGTTCAATATTAGCTAGTGCACTTTGAATCCACCAATTTGTTGATCGATTCCCTCTCACATTAGCTATAACTGCCAAGGTAACTTCATCAATCAGCCAGATCAGTATCAAGCTAGCTACTAATGTTCCCTTCCCCAGCTGAGCTCACAAGTTACCCAAAATAGATCAATCTGTAAGTTTACGTATGCAATGGACTATTAAATTGGGTCTAGCTACTGTAGTCCAGACACAATGCATGCAGACTTTTTGGCATTGTAGCTACAGTTACTCTGCATACTCTTGCCGTGGGAATGCCCTGTTATACAAAAGGTGAGATCACAGGTCACACAAGTGGGTCAATTATGTGGCAGACTAATGGCGCTAATCCAGACACGCTTTAGATAAAATGATAGGGTAGACTCTCTCACATTTTGGGACTGAAAAAAATCCATTCCAATTTGAGAGTTGATGTCAAGAAGTCTATAATAATTATGTTAAGGGGTTGCAATAATGTATAGCAACTGGTATGGAATACTGTACAATAAAATAATTAATGATCATATTGTGGTGTAGCTGCATGCAACAAAAACGTTCTATGCATGCACACTAGAATGTCCCAATAACACAACACTAGGTGTGTATTACATGCGTACTAAAATAGCTAGTTTCTATAGCTAGACACACTCTAATACAGTGTACACTTTCATTTTTAATAGTGTGCATAGTTAGCTAAGTCATCATGACTCTGGGTGTTAGGGTGGGGTTGAGGGTATAGGATATTTTCTAATACTGACACAAGAGGGGAACCTATAGTCACAATGTAAAATCATAGCAAACCAACTGCATTAATAACCATGGCCTCTAATATCTATTTCACTATCATACCTGATCAGGGATGGATATAGCTAGATTATTAATTTCCTGACTCGTGAATGTATGCAGACAGACTTTTTGGCATTCATAGTTCCTATGTGCTCACTCTCTACAATAGATGATTTCATTGTTCCCTTCACCCATGCAAATGCCCCCCACAAGAGGTGAGATCACAAGCATAAATCCGCTCTTCAACCTATGACCGGAAGTGAATCCATAATTATTGTAATGGTGGTTAATCCAGACACACTCTTCTTATCTCAGATAGCTAATGATAATAATAGTGGCGTCTCTACCTGAAAAAAAAGAGAAGATGTCAGCTGTAGCTACAATGGGACCTTCCTTGATACATCAGTGTCAACACTGCATGTGGCTATAATGAACTTAATACTGCATGTGCATTTCAAAAGAGATATTATGAGCACACCACATGTAGCTACTTCTAACTTACATATTTGATTTAATGTGGGACTATATAGTGCATTGGTTTCAGTTGGATTAGATAGCCCTGCATTTAATGCCCAGACAAAACATTGATGATAGCATTTACTTTAACCCTAGAACTACTTTGTGGGCCCCAAGGACCCGGCAGCTACAAATCTTGCAACGTACGTACGTACGTACGTGTGAATTGAGACTTTCTGCGCATTCGCAAAGTTTGAAGGATTCGATCGAGTGCGCATGCTTGCAAGCATGCACAGATACAAGTCCGTTGCTAGGATAGCTGTCTGGGCTGTTGGACTTTCATGTTGTGGAAAATGAGTTCTTCCAAAAGGCCTTCTACAGCCACAGAGTGCAACCCCAGCAAGAGAAGAAAGCTGAAAGAAGAACTGAAGTTCTGCACACTAAAGTGCAAGTTAAAGAGAATCACAAAGTCCAGCAATGTACTGTCCAGAGTGAAGGATGAAGTTGTTTTGGCCCACGAAGTCTTCAAGAGGACACTCTTCTTTATGAGACTATTCTTCTTGGAGAAAGGAGAGGTTCCTCTCATAAACTTGTCCCTGGTGAAGGAGTGTATGAACAGAGTCAGTATGCGTGAATCCAGGGGGGCAAAGCTGAAGGACACGGGTATGGGCGAGGAACTTGATCGTTTCTGGAAGAAGAGTTTTATCGAAATATATCCTGATCGATTAAACTTCAAAGGAAGGAGCATGATGAAGCAGCTTCTTGCACAGCAGATCCTTAGCAACATCCTGGTAGACACAAAGACACACTTCAAGTCAAGATTCAGGACTTTTCTGGAGAGTCTGCTGAGAGACGGTGATTCTAATGGAAATCCCAAGTCAGAGGCACGCAAACTGACAGGGCAAGTCTTTGCAAACCACTGGAATGACGTTCCTATAGACTTAAAGAGAAAGCTGCGGGACATCTTGCCCGCTGATGTGGAGAAAAGTGTGGCTTACGATGTCACGAAGAACCCAGAGAAGTACCTGAATGCTACGTTAAGCATGTGCCGGGAAATGGAACGAGTTCAAAATGCGAAGAAGAAGATACATTTCCTTCCCACGAGAACAAGCAATGTCCCCTGTCATGCTAAATTTGACACTGAAACCATGGCTCAAATGCTTGTCCCTTACAAAGAGAGAGTTGAAGCTAGAAAGTCAGCACTCCACAGAGAGGATTACAACGACTGGGTCTGGACGAAGGTGGTAGATCGGTCCCAAATGGTGTTCAGAAAACTGAAAGGCTTCAAGTTCCACCATGAGATTAGTACTGATGGAGTGGCGGTTTCTATCCTCTTCTCCAGAAGAGCAACTGTAAAACCTGCAAGACCAATGTCCACTGGGGTCCATGCTGCGGAAGAAGCAGAAGGGCCTAGATCCAAGGCAATTGGAGTGGATCCCGGGAGAAAAAATCTTATCACTGCAATGGATAGTGATGGAAACTCCCTTAGGTACACTTCGAGGCAGAGGCTATTCGAGAGCAAGGAGACCAGACGCAGAGAGGTACTCGAACGCGAGAAGAGAAGGAGTGAAATTTCTGAACTGGAAGTGCACCTGACCAAATTCGAACGCCAAACCGTGGATCCTGCAAGATACAAGCAGTTCCTGGTGGAAAAGCGAAAGGTGGATGAACTCACCAGAGCCTTCTATCATAATGAAAAGTGGAGAGGGTGGAAGTTTCGGACATACTGCCACAGAAAGAGTAGCGAATACATGCTAATCAACAGAATAATTGACACATACGGACCTCACTGCAAGATCTACTACGGGGACTGGTCCTCTATCCACCAACAGAAGGGATGCACGCCCGGGCCCACAGTGGGACTCAGGAAGCTTCTGAGCAAGAGGTTAGAGACAGTGAGCGTAGACGAATTTCGAACCTCCAAGGTCTGCAACCGATGCTTTGGGGAGTTGACCAGATACAGAAACATAAGAGGAAGATTATCTCACTCCAGGCTAAAGTGCACAAACTGTCGATCTGGAAGCAAACCTCTCTTCGTAGACAGAGACAGAAACGCAGCAGCCAACATTTTGCTGGCCGGAGAGTCTACAGAGAGACCACAGGCACTGTGTAGAAGTTGGAAAGAAGCATCTCCTTTCTCCAAAGCTCCACGAGAAGTTGGACTAAAAAGCTTTTTAGGAGAAAAGAGTGCACAATTGACTGAACCTCCAGGAGGAGCTGGTGGACTATCTAGTGACCCAGTGTTTACTCAGGTAGACATGTATACTGCTGAAGCTTAGCTTAACTTAGCTTTGGTAGTTTAAGGGTTAAAAGAGATATACTAGCTATAATATATACCACTCACCAATAATAGGCTAATAGTCTCGTTTACGTTTAGGGGTTGGGCTGGGGGTGAGGGACAGCTATAGAGTTAGCTAGGCTAAGAGATCTCTCGATCTTACAAAATAAACATTGATGATAGTATTTACTTTTTGAGAAATATTAAATCAGCAAAGAATATCACAAATCAGCAATCTATAATGTCAGTGGCTATTATTAATACCAAAGCAAGCTACAATAAGTTGAGTAGTGTGTTCACCACAGCTCACATTTCTTGATGGGATTCATTCGAGATCCCGTAGGACAGCTGAAAGCAGCTGCAAACTCATGACTGTTGGAAAGTATCCCAAGAGGTCTGTGTACAACACAAAGTCATGACAATGAATGTGCATACTGATGATGATGATTGTCTTTACTGGATACCTTATTGGATCTGGACTGTGGGGGTCAGTTAACAAACGGTTCTTCTGTGTTGCGAGTGTTGCCACCCAGCAATATATCTATAAGAAGAACAATACTTAGCTAGCCTGGTATATACCAAATATTACAAACTGCACCTGAGCATGACCTATAAAGAACAGCTGGTCTGGATTGTATGAAAGTCCAGGAAGCTTCTGCTGAACTTTTCCTGTCATGTTAACATAGCTTTTGTATGCCTGCAGCATTACAAACTGAGTCATATTTGGTTGTATCAATGTAATATCTAGCATATTATAGCTGCATTAATCCTTTCTGTGGTTTGTACCTGATAGGCAGTAGCTAGACCTCCATTGTCTGCAATATTCTCACCAAGTGTAAGTGTACCATTCACCTAAAAAAAATAAAAATAAAAAAAAGGCAGCTGCTCAGCTTAATTATGATTGGTATGACGATAATATACCGGTCCAGCAGGAAGAAAATAGTTACCATACTGCTCAATGAAGCATTGAGCTCTGGAGTTGAAATTATTGAGTGATTGAGGAGTCCACCAGTTCTCAAAGTCCCCCACCTCATTAAATTGCCGACCTACATTGACAAGTTAGCAACAATCATCATAAAATACCTGACATCATACATGATTGTAAGTGTTTACCATTATTATCGAATCCATGAGTGTACTCATGACCCACCACATATCCCATAGTCCCAAATAAGAAATACCTATGATAATCACTGAAACAGCATATGTCTGCAAAACCTAATCACTTACTCAGGCCAGTAGGTTTTGAACACAGGTGTATCAAGTATTCCTTCAAGAATATCTGCATGCATTACCAATTATGAGCACACCATATGTAGCTACTTCTGAATAACTTACACATCTGATTAAACTTAGGATTATATTGTGCATTGGTTTCAGTTGGATTAGACACCCCTGCATTTAATGCCCAGACATTTCTGTTGTTAGCCATTGCAAAATAACTAAATTTCTTGATGAAAGAAGATCTTTTGGAATTAATCACATTGATGAAGAAGGGGTGATCCAGGGAAACATTCAGCTGCAAATATTCAAATATCAACCTCATGGAGTCCTACATGCATGAGACAGAACTCACTCCACTGTAGTAACCATTCAGGAAAGTGTCATTGTATATAAAGTCTGGATATGCCAAAAAACGCTTGATATTACTGAGTTTTTTTAAAGCTCTATCTTTTGTGGCAGCATCGAGCCAATCCCTTCCACTGATGCGGCTGTGCAGAGCCTTTTCTAATTCTTCTGTAAGAACTGTGAGTTTTTCCTGTAATTTGAGGAAACATTCAAACTATAATAATAGCGAAATAGAAATCAAAACACTCACTCTGGCACCCATGGGAAGGTACTGTTCAGTGTATGTCCTTGATAGAGCCAGAGGTAGATCTTCTTGAACTTTGCTAACACATATTTTGTAGTGCACAGGACCTTTAATGATAGAATCATAATTTCTAAGTAAACTGTATTAGTTTGCTGCAGCAGCATAGAAAGTCATTGATGTGATAATTATACTAAAATTAGTGACAACCAAAATATAGCCAAGTCTACTACGTGCCAAGGCATCGAGTCTTTTTAAAGACAAACTTGTTAGAGGTACATATATGTAATAGCATACTTGGTGAAGATGCTGTGAATTCTGGACTCAAGTATGGTAGAAAAGAAGAAATAAACTGCCACTTGGCATAATTCTCCAGGACACTGAGTGAAATGACCAGTCATTTATAATGAAATAATATACTAGCAATACTAGGACTCACGTGGAATTTGTTCGTTGTATAAGGTCATTTATTGAAGAAATGTATTGCAGTGGCAGCACATTGACATGAGGCGATAGATCGATATCAGTGATCCCAGCAAGACTCCCATAGTACTCTACATTTTGGGACCAGTTGAACTATTCAATGAAAAAATAAGCAAGTCAATAAACACCAACAGCTAACCCACTTTTATGAGACTTACCACTGGCATAGCTTCACGGAGTTCAGCAAAAGTCATGTATGTTACCTTGCTACTTACGTTCCTGCCTTTCAGATCAAAGTCATAAAACTAGTTTTGGGATGATGATTATTGGTGGTATAGGGAAGATACTTTCTGCATACCTTAGACATTTCTGTTTCAAAGTCCAGAATATCATCAGCTGCATCACCATATGTATCGTTAGAGATGGAAGAATTGATCTGACTAAGAACCCCAATGATTGAGCTCTTTAACTGCATAGTCAATGAAATGTAACTATAAAAATTGGACTCTCAATCGATGTGCTGATGAATTCTTTTTTACTTACCTTTTCAATTAGCTATAGCACTAGCGCTATTTTACCTGTTCTCTGAGTGGACCAGGTTTATAGTAATCTGGAGTAGGGGACGACAGTCCACTTTGCGATACCTATATAACAAAATCATGTAACATACTTCAATATTCATGCACACACCCCATTTACAGTCAGTATGTTTCTTGATGTGTTGGTTAAATCAATTGAAACTCCTAAGCTGAAAAAGGCTGGGTTTCCATACAGCTTCTCCAAGAGGAGACCTTGCCGATCATTGATGTCCCATGTGGTGCCAAGGTCTACACCAACTAAAGGCCACCCACCTACAGTGGTAACATAATGCAACTTAAACCTGTAGAATGTGTGCAAGTCCATTCTTATCCCAAACCTGTACTTCTGATTAGTCCCTTCAGAGAACTAATCAAGTTTTCTGAAGTGTCCATCTTCATGCATGATTGGTAGTATGTGATAGCTTTTGCAATGGCCTCCACACTCCTGTTGTTGCCAGACTCCATTAGTGAACGGAGACGCTCAGTATTAATTAAAAGTGGAGTTTCAAATGAACGAACTGCTGGAGCACCTGAACACGAGTGATTGGCTATTAATTGTAAGCTGTATATATATTAGCTGTGAACTAGCCTACTTTTGTTGTATGGAATACTATTGACAGAATTGTGGAAATGACTAATAAGAGTCTAACTTCCTGGTGATGGTAAGTCTAGGCTGATAATTTCAGTATGAGCCATAGTTAAGAGGTGTAGCTAGTAGCGATAGCTATATTAACCATGACAGCTATCAACTGCATGAGGCACATAACTACATATCAGTCTATTTATGGAAAGTTATTGTAACAATAACAACCACAATAATACTTGACTCGCCATATTGTTAAATTAATGCTATATTGAAAATATTTTTCTATTTCAGCTTGCTGCTATTCTGCACTGTTTAATGTGAGTATGGGGTAGGACGAAATGGAAAGTAAACATTTGGAAAGCACTACATCATAACAATAACAACCACAAAACAAAACTTGACTCACCATAAGGGATGATTGAATCGTTTATGAATCGATTGCATGCAAATGCATAGAAGTCGTCACAAGGGTTGACTGATGCATCCAGTTTGGAGAGGATGAGACTGCTGAGTTCCACACATCCTGGAGTACTGCAGGTCTCATTGGAAACAGGCTGTGGGGTGGGGGTGGGGGTGGTGCTGGTGGGACTAGGAGTGGTGGGACTAGGAGTGGTCGGGCTAGATCCAGAGGTAGAGGCATGGTATCGTGCTTGACCTAACACAGCCCCCAGGCCTATAATTGTGGCCAGCGAAGCAGCCAAAATTATTCCTGAAGAATACAACAATAGCTAGTAACATGGTACCTCTAGGCCATGCAGATCTTTACCTAACACAGTTGCAATGATACAGCAAGTGGATGGAGTCTTTCTAGTCTTGTGTCTTGTTTCACTAAAAATACAAAAACAGAGATTGATACATTTGTAGCTAGCGAAATATCATTAATTTTAGCTAACTTTGCTTGACTAGCTGGCTAAAAATTGATCAGATGGTTAGCCTTGCAGCTAAATAGACTTTAGCTAGCTCTACTGCACAGTCTTACGATATCCAGTGATCCTCCTCATCCATCGTAAGAATCAGAGTCCAGTATATAGTCTCACACAGAATCAGTACCCTCTAGCTGATTGGTTTAGAGTCTTACGAGTCCGGCAGTCCACACAGAGATCCAACAGTCCTCACAGAGATCCAGCAGTCCACACAGAGATCCAGCAGTCACGGAAGAATTAAGTGGGGTGGATATTACTAGCTGATAGTCATCATGCGCATGCTCAAACAACTGCCGGATATGGATTATTGTATATCGATTGGAGGGATTTACCCACTTCGGTTGAGTTCCTGAATGAGTATGACCAATGAATAGATCCTCTGCTTCTTTATCTCCATAAGTGTGAAGGCCTTTGGCCACATTAAAGTTAGCATGACTACACCCAATAAAGGCTTTACTTCTGCCTGCATAGGCTCTCTTACATATAAATCATAACTAATGTACCAAATATTGTATTGCAGTATTTGAAATGCACACATCACTGGTTGGAGGCTCTGTTCGGAGCTTATTATAAACCTGGATCAATAGTAGTACAAATGACTCCCATAGTCCACAACAACTACATGCAGTTCACTAGTTTGCACCTGCCATAGACTTCCATTGTTTTTGTCAAGTGTGAGGGTGCCTATATCGCAAGAGCATGCAGCCTTAAAGCATTTGCATACCCATAAGCCATGATTTAAAACAACACAATTTAAAATGTAAGGTAGCTACACTTTATAGATTAGAGGTAATTTCAGTATTAGGAGTCAAAGTTAAATCTCCATTATTGTTATGCACTTCAGAATTCACTAATTTATGAACGTCTAACTTTTTCTTGATTTCCCTCTCATTAATGCCCAAGCAGCGATCCTTAAACTCATCAATCAGCCAAATTAAGAATTCTGTTGCAGAAAGAAGACTAGCACCAAGGAAGAGACCCATCTGTCCACCAACATCAGCAACAAGCGAGAGAGGTGTGTAAGACCTTTCTGTGACCTCTTGCCTCCTAATCAGCTCATCAAAGTAGATGTGCAGGCTGATTAAGCTTTCATCCACAGTTTGTACTGTCAAATTATAACGCTCAGCCACTGTCTCTCTCTTGAAGGTAGAAGGGAAAGTAGCATAAGTGGTTGTGATGTCGTATTGGGTGTGGTTGCAGGCAAGGGTGCAACTGCATGAAGGGGCAGTCAGAATAGTGGCAGTGATGCAGCATAAATCTGATGTGGTACACCTCCTTTTGGTTGAATATGCAGATGATGAAGGGGCACTATCATTAGCAATATTCAAGCATTTGCATGTTTCCACAATAGAGTTAAGGATGCAATCGTAAAGGCAAGCAGATAGAGAGTATTCATACCCTGGCAAGATACTGAACGTATGGCTATTCGATTTGATGCAGTTTTCTGAGTTTTGAATATTCGTTTTATCCTCTATCCGGAGGATTCTCATTCCCATGTATGCACTTTTTCCAACTGGTACAACAGTGCCATAGCTAATAGGCAAGGGCGGAGTGGATAGTGGTTGGAATGAAACTCTCACTCCTGCTTCATCATTTAAAGAGCCGATAAATTCATTCTGTCGCACATTGAGGATGACATTAAGTTCGTGTCTGTATCCACTTCCATCAACAACTTTCACTGGCTTCTTGGCATTAAATGTGTAACATAATCCCAGAGGACTTAGTGTTGGTGTGAAATCTTCCTCCAAATCACATTCAACACCAAGAAAGTGGCAATCTACTATCAAATCTCTAAGTGGTTGTCCACCACCCCGAAAAAGATCTTCCACTGAAATCCGATCACTGATAATACTTTTGAACCGACTGCATTGTTCATGAAACTCATCAGTGAAATTAACTGAGCTAGTTAGTTCCAAATCAACTGATGAGCGAACAACATCAAAGATATCGTTTTCCTTTATGAAGGTCTTGTTGAAAGGGTTAATATTGCAAATAGTGACAGAAGGGAATTCAAGTTGAGAAACGTGCACAGATGATACAGTTGTTGCTGTAGGAATCACCACTGCAAATCTTATTAAGCTGTTGATAATGTTATAAAGAAGAGCAATTAATGCTATTGTAAACAGCATGCCCCAGATAATTCTTCTTATTGTTGATTTGCCAACTAGGTACTTAAGTCCATGAGTTGACGTCGAGGTGAGGTACTTCCGGACTTTCTTCTTATCTCTCTTGAATAACCTTTTCCTGAAGCTTTTGACCGGTTCTGGCTCGTTGATGCTGCTCAAACTTCTGCTTGAAAGCATTCTACTGAACCGATTAGTTTCTCTCTTATCTTTCTGCTGAAATTCTTCCATTATTCTCAAGTGCTGCACAAGGGCCAGGGCCGGGGCTCGCAAAAAGAAGGTGGGGCTGCTTGCGCGCGTTTATGGGATGCGCGCGCACGGATGTGATATCACGTGATATGCTATCATGTGATATCATGTGATACTATCCAGTCCACGTGCTAATTCAAATTTTCTCTCAACTTCATCATCTCTTAAGAACTTGAAAATGTCAATTGGGATACCTATTAAACTACTGCACGAAGCAGAAGGGCACATAATAACTCTAGAGACCACTACGGGTGAGATTTATAGAGGAAAATTACTTGAAGCTGAAGACAACATGAACTGTCAGATGCAGAACATCACTCTGACTGCCCGAGATGGAAGGGTTACGCAAGTAGAACAAGTGTTTATCAGAGGGAGCATGATCAGATTTTTTATCCTTCCTGACATGTTGAAGAATGCACCAATGTTTAAAGTAAAATCTGGAAACAAGCCTGCAGTAAAACCACCTGTATTTTCAGGAAGAGGAGGTGATGTGTATAATTAGTACATGGTGCTCACTAAATGGAATGATAGTACACAGTGCTCACTAAATGGAATAATTACACTTAACTGCAAATAATTTGTACAGAGGAATGATTAATTGAATGCCATCTTTAGAGTCCCTGAATTAGTCTTTAGCCTTAATCATTTTATTTTTGTTAAAGGTATGCGAGGTCGTGGTGGTAGAGGTGGATTCAGAGGACGTGGAGGGGGAGGACCAAACATGTTTCAGCGTCGGCAATGATATAGATCAATGAAGAATTGCATTAGTTAACATTACACTATAACTTCCTTTTTTTTAACTTGCATGTGCTTGCATATTTGTCATTAACAACTATGAATATAATTAACATTTCCTGCCTGTGAGCGAGTTCGAACATGCCAAATTCAAAATTTGCTGAGGGCGTAAACGCTTCAAGTGAAAAGGAGCTTCTGGCGCATAGCAACAGTTAGTCGATGTGTGTGATATAAATTTTGGTTCAACAGAACGCACTTGAAGTTTATGTTCTCCTCTTATTCTCTCTCATCTGTCTACTACTAACGGACTAGGGATTACTGTACTAGAACTATCATGTCCAGTCCCAAGAGCACCACTGCGGGTATAACTATAAGCGTAACAGCCGAGACCCACGCAGGCTGTAGAAAACACATGGAGGACTACTTGGCTGTTAAACTCTATCCTAACGAAGAGCTTCGTACGCTTCCCCATCTCAAAGAACAAGCTTACATCGGTGTATTCGATGGACATGGTGGTAAAGAGGCGGCGAAATGTGCCAGAGAGAGACTTTGGGATATAATTCAAAATCAACCTAAATACAGACTATCTGATATCGAGAGTGTAAAAGAGTCGTTGGAAGAGGCCTTCCTGGCACTTCATAAAGAAATGGAACCATTAAGAGGTAACCTAACCACCAATCATTATACTGTACTGGATTTTAGTAATAGATGGGGTTATACTCATAATACATTTCTCTGTCCAGCTACTTGGAAAAGAAACAAAACTGGTGACCTGAGCACAGCTGGTACTACAGCATCTACTGTTATCTTTAGACAGGATCATATCTTTGTGGCAAATGTGGGAGACTCCACTGCAATTCTGGCTGTCGCTAATCCTGATGCAGGCAGGCCTAATCAACATCCAGTCAAAGCAGTTGTACTCACTAAAGACCATAAACCTGAAGACCCTGATGAAATCAAGAATATCGAAAACCTAGGTGAGTCATGTGATGGTAATATACTTGGTGGTATGTGGTATGTGGAAGCCTTGTTACACAATAAACACTGCAATGCATGTTCAAGCCTGCATCTGAACTATTGTACTTTGGCATGTGCTATACTAATCAGGTACAAAGACAGCACAGCATTCTGGTTTATTACAGTTAAGGAGTGAATAGGTTTATCTTTAGGCAGCTTGGCATGGATTTGAATGCTAATGTCAGCATATCCATTCAGTCTGAGTCCCTCTGATGCTATCTTCCTCTCCCTCGCTAGGTGGAAGTGTAATGACTAGTAGGAATGGAGTCCCTAGAGTTGTGTGGCGAAGGCAAAGAAAGTACAACAAAGAGGGACATTATGATTCCATTCCATTTCTCAGTGTATCACGCTCCCTTGGTGATTTTTGGTCTTATAACCCAAGAACTAATCGATTTACTGTCTCCCCTAAGCCTGATGTTCATGTTCATCCCCTCAATCCTAAAGAGCAGAGATTTATTGTGATCGCATCAGATGGTCTATGGAATGTGATGTCCCCAGATGACGTTGTTCGCTTTATCTGGGACTATGAGCACAATGATCAGGAGTGTCTTCAGCCTCGTGATGTTGTAAGGGCGGTCATCACCGAAGCCCTCAGAAGATGGGCAAGGAAACGCTTACCAGCTGATAACATTGCTGTCTTGATTGCCTTCTTGTCAGAGTCATCTGAGGATTCCCCTGTGAGTTCCCTTTTACAAGCCTCTGAGCCTACAACAGAAAACGAAGATGCAAGCATAGCGCTAGAGGCCTCTCCTGGTTCTGAGATGAAGAGTGATAGAGATAGTGAAGTGAGCACGGCTACAAATACTGAATTGAGTGACACTCCTCCCGATGCTTCCCCATGTTTCACTAACACAGTCTTGAGCAGGCATTGTAGACTCTCAAATAATCTACGGAGACTCAGAAGCCCAGTGAGTCCTAATTCCCCTGTCGGTAAGCACAGCAGAGAAGAAGAATCCAGTGAGGCTATTCCTACATCAAAGAAATTAAAGCTAGACTGTGATTCGGGCTGTGATATGGATGAAAGCAGTGATAAGAATGGACTTGATACTTGCAGTGAAGAATGTGAGGAAACTTGTGAGCCGAATGAAAGCAGTGATAAGACTGAGCTTGAAAATGATACTTGCAGTGAAGAATATTGTGAGCTGAACAATCTAGTTGAAGTCACTGAGGCGATGATTGATGAGGATAGTGGAACATTTGGTGATGTAACTGCTGGTCCAGAGAGCTTGTCAAAACCTGCTACTACTAGTGGGTAAGTTAAGTGGTCAAGCTTGTTGATACATGCAGATCAGTTAGTGATTGTGTTTGTGTATGCAGCCCCCCTCTACTTGACAGAGTCAAGGATTGATTAACAAAACACAGTCTTTTTTTATTTAGGTGAGTATTATTCATCTTTATCCCCACTGTATGATGAGATGGTTGTTCTCTACAGAATTTCAGAGAGAGAGCTACACTGAAAGTTTATTATGCATTTGTACATATTCACACCAAAGGTTATTGTGCAGAATTTATTTATTATTAGTACTATACCATTTTTAACATTATCAACTATGCACGCATGCGCGTTGGAGAAAAATGGAGGAATTGTTGATGGGCCAGTTAGGCCTGAGAAAGTTGAAAGCTTTAGGTGGGCTTGCTGCGGGAGGTTGCATCAGTAATGGACAGAGTTATGATAGTGACAAGGGGAGGATCTTTGTCAAGTACAATGAAGACCATAAAGTTTGTGGCCTATGGTCTGTCTTATAGCTAGCTAATATTGATAGAATCTTTCATATTCTGCAGGCTGAAATCATGTTTAATGGAGAATATGTCAGTCTCAATGAAATACTAAAAACTAATACACTGAAAGTTCCTAAACCACTCAAGGTATGCTTGTCCACTCCAAGGCAGCAGGACTTAAATTTTTATATAGAGGGCATGTCCACATTTGGGAGAATGTAGAATGAGAATCTAGTTGTTAGTGGCAGATCACTTGGTGGCAGATCACTTTGTTGTTACCTTTGTGCAGGTATTTCCGAATACAGGTGGTAAAGGGTGGGTACTAGTGGTGGAGTATCTAAATATATCCAGTCTGAGAAGGCATCAAAGTGTTTTGGGGGAACAGCTAGCACGGTAAGAGTTGTGTCATGATTTAGAGTCAATGTCTTACTCCCTTTTTCCTGTAGCTTGCATCTGCATAATTCATTGCTGAAGTCCACTGGCACCTACATTAACCAATTTGGGTTCGATTGTGCAACATGCTGTGGTTTTATTCCAATGCCCAATACTTGGAATGAGAGTTGGATAGTACGTGGTACCATTTCTTTATCAGGGCCATAATTAGCGAGGCACTGTTACTTGATGTGTACAATAGGACTTTTATATTGAGAACAGACTGCAAGTTCAAGTGGATCTACTTAATAAAGAGGTTTGATGGAACTTATCTGTGTGATCATGAGTAATATTATGCACAGTATAGGGATCAAGAGGTTAAGGAGTTATGGTCAAAACTTCGAAGTCAGATTCCAAACTTTTTTGAAGGAACTGTGATTGAGCCTGCACTATTACATGGTGACTTGTGGTCAGGCAATGCTGGAGAAATTGAAGAACACCCTGGTGATTAGAGATAATAGCTAGTCAAGCCACCTTTATGAAAATACTGACAGGTCTCTCTCTCTCTCTCTCTCTCTCTCTCTCTCTCTCTCTCTCTCTCTCTCTCTCTCTCTCTCTCTCTCTCTCTCTCTCTCTCTCTCTCTCTCTCTCTCTCTCTCTCTCTCTCTCTCTCTCTCTCTCTCTCTCTCTCTCTCTCTCTCTCTCTCTCTCTCTCTCTCTCTCTCTCTCTCTCTCTCTCTCTCTCTCTCTCTCTCTCTCTCTCTCTCTCTCTCTCTCTCTCTCTCTCTCTCTCTCTCTCTCTCTCTCTCTCTCTCTCTCTCTCTCTCTCTCTCTCTCTCTCTCTCTCTCTCTCTCTCTCTCTCTCTCTCTCTCTCTCTCTCTCTCTCTCTCTCTCTCTCTCTCTCTCTCTCTCTCTCTCTCTCTCTCTCTCTCTCTCTCTCTCTCTCTCTCTCTCTCTCTCTCTCTCTCTCTCTCTCTCTCTCTCTCTCTCTCTCTCTCTCTCTCTCACTCTCACACACAGTGGCATTTGATCCAGCATCTTTTTATGGGCACCACGAATTTGATCTGGCAATTGCAGGAATGTTTGGAGGATTCACGAGACAATTTTATGAGGCATACCATAAAATAATTCCAAAAGCTCCTGGATTTGAATTGCGGCATAAACTGTACTTGCTTTTTCACTACCTCAACCACTGGTAATGCTATTATGATACATGTAGCTAAGTATTATTTTAGAGATTACTATTTTCATTTCTTAGGAACCATTTTGGAACTGGTTATAGATCAAGAACAATATCACTGTTTAATGAACTTTTGGACAGCTAGCTCAGCAATTCTTATTGTGTCGTCATTGCAAATAGTTATTATAAATAATTATTGTTGCGCATGCGTTACAATTAAAAACCGCCCAAATCAGGTTTGAACTGGAATGATCCTACTTGATCCACAGTCATCTTAGATAGAATCCAGGTATATAACGACTATGGTTAATCAATCTAGTGTTTAAACCGTGTAAATTGTATAGCCAAAGTGTCTTTTTACTGCTTAAACTATAATATCACATCAGTAAGTTAAGTATGTATTAGCTAGCTAAAAGGAGATGTAATACCACCGTGTTAGCAGTTGGCAAATAGTATTGGTTCATTATAATAATTTTGTGTTATAGGATTAGAATGTCCTCTGCTACTGCAACAGAACCAGTGGCAACATTCAAGGTCGGTGAATAGTATAGTGTGCTTTAATTGGAATAATAACTTATTTGAAGGATGACTATTCTGCATTTATAGCTTGTCCTAGTAGGTGATGGAGGAACTGGGAAGACAACATTTGTAAAACGACATTTAACAGGAGAATTTGAAAAGAAATATGTTGGTAAGTTATTTGATCTTTTCACAGAACAATTTAAAAAATTATCTACACAATCAAAACCCGTTTCAAGCTTATCTGGTGGATGAATCTTTTATATATTCTCTTTTGTATCATGCTTCAGCAACACTAGGTGTGGAAGTTCACCCTCTAGTATTTTACACCAACAGAGGTCCAATTCGGTTCAATGTTTGGGATACAGCTGGACAAGAGAAATTTGGAGGCCTCAGAGATGGTTATTACATCCAGGGTCAATGTGCCATCATTATGTTCGATGTCACTGCCAGAGTTACGTATAAGAATGTGCCAAACTGGCATCGGGACTTAGTTAGGGTGTGTGAGAATATACCTATTGTGCTATGTGGAAATAAAGTCGATATCAAAGACAGAAAAGTGAAGGCCAAGGCCATTGTGTTTCACAGAAAGAAGAATCTTCAAGTGAGTTTTGAATTTATAATGAAAGGGCTTGTTTTTTACTTCTTACCCTCGACTTGTGTATTTCTGTGTAGTACTATGACATAAGTGCTAAAAGCAACTACAATTTTGAGAAGCCTTTTCTCTGGTTGGCTAGGAAACTAGTGGGTGATCCTAACTTGGAATTTGTTGAAATGCCTGCTCTGGAACCTCCTGAGGTGCATATGGACCCTGGTCTTGCCCAGAGGTATGAAGACGAACTTAAAGTCGCTGCACAAACTGCCCTTCCTGATGATGTTGACGACGATGACTTGTAGAATATTTTTCTGATCCTTACCTCTATATTATTATACCAGAAAAAAAATTAATGTAGTTTTTTTTGTTAACTGTTTGTTTCTGTGTTTCTTATTTCAATGGTGTGTGTAGCGCAATGCATCAAGCGCCACTTAAAAATTCTAGTGCATGCCCAATTTTGCTCGGAAAATCTTGGGTGAACCATAGATTGTATAAGACAGCTAGCTCTTCAAGGCGTGACGAGTACGCATGCGTAGTAAGATTACTTTTTTCCGCGCGCATGCGTCAAACGCCGCGAAGAGCGTTTGCATGAAATGGCGGAACCTGTGGCAACATTCAAGGTAAACGTGGATTGAAGAGAACACATTTACTCATCAGTTCTGATGTCTAGAAAAGTAGCTTTTTTATGGGGATGAACCAAGGTTCCACTGCATGTTGATTCCAAATTTTTATAGCTTGTTTTAGTAGGAGATGGAGGGACTGGAAAGACAACATTTGTAAAACGACATCTAACAGGTGAATTTGAAAAGAAATATGTTGGTAAGTAGCTACTCCAATGACAGTGCCCTCCTCTGGTGTTTCATTAACTTTTCCTTGGTTCCAGCAACAGTTGGAGCAGAAGTCCACCCTTTAGTATTCTACACCAACAGAGGTGTAGTCCGCTTTGATGTTTGGGATACAGCTGGACAAGAGAAGTTTGGAGGTCTTAGAGATGGGTATTACATCCAGGGTCAATGTGCCATCATTATGTTTGATGTAACTTCCAGAGTTACGTATAAGAATGTGCCAAACTGGCATCGGGACTTAGTTAGGGTGTGTGAGAACATACCCATTGTGTTATGTGGAAACAAAGTTGATATCAAAGACAGAAAAGTGAAGGCCAAGGCTATTGTGTTTCACAGAAAGAAGAAGCTTCAAGTGAGTGCTATTATCTCAGAAGAACTCTTCATGCACTTGGAATGTATTATTCATCCATTAATTTTGCATTTGGACAGTACTATGACATAAGTGCCAGAAGCAACTACAATTTTGAGAAGCCATTTCTCTGGATAGCCAGAAAACTGGTGGGTGATCCTGACTTGGAATTTGTCAAAATGCCTGCCCTGGAACCTCCCGAGGTGCATATGGACCCTGACCTTGCCCAAAAATATGAGGACGAGCTTCAAGTTGCTGCACATACTTCTCTTCCAGATGATGTTGATGATAATGACTTGTAATTTTTTACATGATGTATCATATTAAATCCTAGTAGATATGTACACGTAGATAGGATGGTGGTTCTGATTGGTGTTTGTCTTGTAGCTAGACAAAGCAATATTCATTGCATGCATGACTAAGATCGATCGAGCGCGAGCATGCCACGTCAGGCGCGCGCGCGTGTGTAGACCCCGCCCCGCCCCATGCCCACGCGCGCACACAATTAATCGTACGTGTACGTACGTGTGTGCATGTGCTAAAGATAAAGCCAAAGTGAAAAGGAAGTCGAGCACAGTAGGAGGGAAAGTACGCCCATCCGATTCTGCTTAGCCACTACAAGGGACTCCATTAGAATAGGCTATCGGTGTGATAAGTTTCCTCCCTCCACAAAAGTAGTTAAGCCAAAAGATCTAGCTAAAAGAGCTGTATTTGGTTGCTTTCTTCTTCTTGTCAGCGTACCATCGTCTTTACTCGTAAACTAATGCTCAACAGCACAGCAGAAGCTTAACGAAGCCTAGTTTGAGATAGTGGACGAGCTACATCGATACAAGACTCGAGGCACTATGGAGTCCATTCCTCTTCCTCATACCAGAACTGTAAAGGAGGTGCTGGACTATTACAAAGTATCAGAAGATGAAGGCCTTTCCCAGGACAGGGTGTTGGAGCAGAGAAAAAAATTTGGCTACAATGGTGAATTTTTCCAACAGTACAGGCTAGCTAGCTAGCTAAAATGTTTATGTAGTAGTGTTGTTTAATTATTATTCCCTACTATACCAACAAAGTGGTTCCGAAAACAGTGATCATGAAAGTTTTTAGTTTTGATGATCAGGCCATGCGCCATTGTGTAGAGATTTATTTTAGCAGCTCACAATTATATCACTTTTTTTTTCCTTCTTCTTCCCACAATTTGCACACATTTTTCTTTGCAACAGAATTGCCAGCTGAGGAAGGTAAGTATGTTCTGTACCCATCAGTTGATCAATGCCGGCTGTTTCCTTTGTGTCACTGTTACCTCGTTTCCTTGCTTGTCTTGTCACAGGAAAGTCATTGTGGCAGCTATTTCTGGAACAGTTCGATGATCTTTTAATCAAGATTCTATTAGGAGCTGCTGTCATATCATTTGTAAGGAAGCAGTTGTTTTTTTCTTCTTTCAGGGTTGAAAAGTCAATCACCCATTTCATTTTTTTGTTTTTGTTTATTTTGAAAAGTATGGCTTGCCAGCTGCCGGTAAGAAATTCAGAGTGTGCATATTTAGAAATATTGTGAGGTGATGTTATTCAGCTATATCCATTCTCTGATGTATTGTGGATATGGGGACAAGGTCCAGTATAGGCTTATGGGGCAGTCAGGGGGTTTTCCCTTGCTGTCCAGCGCTATCTCGCATCTTCCTCATAACCCACACGTGCAAAAAGACAGAAAACAGGCTGCTGATCACAACAACTTTAGCATAATATGTACTAACTCTGTTGATTCTGCCCCTTAAAAGAGAAGTGGGGTTTTGCAATAAGAGGTGTTTAGTATGTGTGTATACCTAGCCTGCCTGAGAAAAAAACTTGAGAAAAACCCTAGGTGATTATTACTTTGCAGAACTGGTTGAGGGTGTCCCAGCGGATATAGAAATAATTATCACTAATGTTTTTTTACACACATTAAGCATGTAGCTGTGTATGTACCTGGGCTAAGTAGTTATGTGCATATCCTCCCCTCCTTTGTTTGTACATCTAGCTAGCTAGCTAGCTGCTAGTACAGTACAGTGTGGTGTATTACACTAATAAAGTACACTTGTGTGGAACTCAGCTAGGCCTCCTACCAGCTGCATACATGTCATAACAGGATATGAATGAAAATCTGTTTTTTTCTCTCTTGTACAAATACTATCCTGTTTTCCTTGTAAAGGTTGCTAAGGTATTGATTATTTAGTGTGGAATGGGAACTTAAAGCATTTTGTGGTGAACATAATCTATGGTGCTCATTACCATGCATCGCTGGCTGACCATCCTCAAGTACTTTGTTTATCACTATGTCTTCCTCCAATCAGATTATTCTTGGCTAATACCCAAAGCAACTGCTAGTGCCACCAAAATTATAAATCAAGTTTTTTTTTTATAAATTCTCAGTGCCATGATCTTTTTCTTAAGTAGTTTGGGAAGCATGCAAGCCCTCCCTAATCCAGTCTTTGTACTTTCCTTAGATATTAGCATGGTTTGAAGAGGAGGATGAACAAACTACAGCTTTTGTAGAGCCTTTTGTCATTCTCTTGATCCTGATAGGCAATGCTATAATTGGAGTCTGGCAGGTAAGAAAGCTCCTAATACTATAAGCATGAAAAATGATCTCCCTCTTATTCCAGGAAAAAAATGCAGAGTCAGCGATAGAGGCCTTGAAGGAGTATGAGCCAGAGATGGCAAAGGTTATTCGGCCGGAGTCAGAAGGCGTGAATAGCATCAGAGCTAAGGAACTGGTACCTGGAGATGTGGTTGAAGTTTCAGGTGAGAGCTTAAATGGCTCAAAAACAATCTGAATGTCATTGTGCTGGTTGAAATACAGTAACTAACAATTAGCAGTTCCATGTATCTCAACAGTTTTGTCTGTATCTACCCCCCCCCCCCTTTCAGTGGGAGACAAGATCCCAGCAGACATTCGAATCAGTGCTATTTTTTCCACCACACTCAAGATAGATCAATCCATTCTGACTGGTGAGAGCATGAGTATCATCAAGCACACTGATCCAATTCCAGATGAGAAAGCCGTCAACCAGGACAAGAAAAATATGCTCTTCTCTGTAAGTTCACATTTATATGGTGGAAGAATGGGTACTTTCTACATTTGAAACTTTCTACTTTCAACTTGTGCCCCCCCCCCCCCCCCCCCCCTACAGTTCAGAATCCCTGGGTTGTGGTCCCTACAGTATAGAACCCCTAGCTGCTTTAACTTATGGCCCCTACAGTTCAGAACCCCTGGCTGCCAGCTACTTAATCAAGCAGTACTGTCTTGACATGGATGAGGGAGGGTAGCTTGTATTTCCGGCTCAGAGATTTTGCTTTAAAAGATGACAGATTTGAGGCTAATGTGCATGCCCACTTGCTCCATCTTTTTTGTGAACATCCCTCCAGGAGAGATTTTGAAAGAATCTCTGCTACACACCTTTCCTTCTCACTTGCCACACCTAGAGATGAAGAAGGAAACAGAAGCTTTCTTATGAGGGGGTGGGAGTACTGTTAATTCACGTGTGATTTAGAGCTATGCTCCACTAATGATGGCAAGTCAGGGCCTCATAAGAAGCATAAGAAGACTTGTGTGGTGGGAATGTGGTTTGTTACCTGTGCATTCGATTGAGTAGTGAGCATGTGCAGTTATTGCTGGGAATTAACCATTGGAAAGGGAGTGGGGCTTGCCAGGAACTAGAAACTAGGTGCATACTATGTACCATTGTGCCTTTTCTCTTGTACATGCACAGGGCACAAATGTGGCAGCAGGCAAGGCACGGGGCATAGTGGTTGGCACTGGAGTCAACACCGAGATTGGAAAGATCAGGGACCAGATGGCAGAAACCGAAGAAGATAAGTCTCCCCTGAAACAAAAGATTGATGAATTTGGACAACAACTATCAAAGGTGAGGTTTGTTGATTAGTCTGGTAACCTAGTAAATAATTATAACTTTCTCCTTGAAAATGATTTGGATGTTTTTGATAAGAATAGTATGATAAATGAATATATTCTTACTAATGATATTATGGATTCTACTGAGATTTATTCTGAACTGGTATTTAATTAATACTGCTTACATGACAGCATGCACTGTACTAGGTAGTGTTCCCTCCTCATTTTACAACAGGAAGTCTATGTCTTAGAGACCTTCTAAACCATTTGCTTTGATGTGGCTCGTGTAATATACTTCAGTGAATGGTTTCTGCATACAAGAAAACCCCAATGGATGAATTCCTCTCTGCTATTTCTCTCTCTATGCAGTATTTTGAATTTTTTTTTCACTCTCTCCATGTTGTTGAAGATGTACAATGGTTCTTAGATTGCCAGCTCTCAGTTTGAAGAGTACAGTGATTCTTGCATTGCTCTCTCTATGCATATTCTATTGAAAATGTGCAGTGATGGCATGTGAATAGTCTTCTTCACAGAGGAAGTTTCAGTGTATCAAACACCTCTTATATTACACTGTGAATAGCTATTCTTCAATGAGGAAGTCATGCCTTTCTGTATCAAAACACCTCCCATGCTATGTGGACGATTTTCATTCACTGAGGAAGTGTAATGTCTTTTTTGATAGGCACAAGTATGCATAGTAAAGCTTGCGCTAACACTGTATGTGAATATGATTTCTTCATCGAGAAAGTACAAAGTGTGAACAAGTGCATTACAATTGTGCATGTATAAGTGGTGTAAAGATGATTGCCTTGTGTTGGTACTCATTCAGGCCATATCACTCATTTGCGTGGCTGTTTGGGTCATAAACATTGGACACTTCTCAGACCCAGCACACGGAGGATCATGGATCAGGGTAGGCACATTATGTATGTATGTATGTATGTATGTATGTATGTATGTATGTATGTATGTGAAGTGAGTGAAGTGGGATGCATTTGAAATAATATGTGGTTTTTCACAGGAAATTGGTGAGAATTAAATGTGATATTCCACCAGATGTCCCAATAATAAGATAATGTATCTTTTTATAGGGTGCTATCTACTATTTCAAGATTGCTGTAGCACTGGCGGTTGCAGCCATCCCTGAGGGTTTGCCTGCTGTCATCACCACTTGCCTTGCCCTTGGCACTCGCCGCATGGCCAAGAAGAATGCCATCGTCCGTAGCCTGCCCTCTGTGGAAACACTCGGCTGCACCTCAGTCATATGTTCGGACAAGACTGGTACTCTTACAACCAACATGATGTCTGCCAGAAGAGTAAGTACTCTTTCTTTTCTTAACATTGTTATTCCCAAAGGAGTTGAGTATAGTCATGATGGATCACTAAGCGCATGTTCCAGAAGTGAATGTGGATACTGTTTATGTATTTTGCTTGATTTTACTGATGTGAGTAGATCTCTTTATGTGGTCCATATGCTTTCATTTTTGTGGATTATGCTATGCTTGAGACTGAATCAATTGACTTGGGGAGGGTGTAGTCCTGCAGATTGTGTCTTCAGAAACCTCTTGTTGACAGGATGTGGTCAACCAATCACAGTTAGCTGCTTTTTCTCTACTAGCCCTATCTGTAACCAGACTTGGTCATAGGCTAGTGATTTTCCTTACTTGTTATATCATCCAGATACTGTCTGATAAAAAAGATTTGTGATAATAATTGAACAGTGATAGCATAGTGGTTCCTTCCAGCTCTGTGTGATGATACTTGAACTGGGTACATGTAGTGTTACCATGATGTGGGTGGTGTATGTCATAAACTCTCGTATGAGTGTCTTGTTATCAAGTATTGGCTTACGACGATGAAGTTAGGGTCAGAGTCCGTGTTGGCTTATGATGAAATGGAAATCTGAATAATGCTATTATCTTCTGTAGATAATCAACCAGGAATTCCTCGTTGCTGAGGCCAACATTGCCTGTTACTAATTCTTACACTCCTACTGATAAATAACATTGTCTTATGTAATTGATCATAATATAACACTGTCCTATGTAATATTGATCACCCTAATATCTTTGTTTAGTTTTTTGTGGTGAAGGAAATCAGTGGAGATGATGTCGCCTTCCATGAGTTTGAAGCTATGGGATCAACCTATGAACCTAAAGGAGACATGTATGTCAATCTAATGCAATATCCTTGGCATTTTCCACCTTCTGGTGCCTCCCCCCCCCCCCCCCCCCCCCCCCCCCCCCAATTACATACCAATTAGCCACAAGCCCTGATCTGTGTTTTGTGTGTTCTTATAGTTTGCTGAATGGGGAGAAGGTGTGTGGTCATGACTACGAGTATTGCCTGAAGGAGCTGATGAACATTTGTATGCTATGCAATGACTCGGGACTTTCTTTCAATATGGTAGGTCAGGTCCAATAATAATTGTATTCCTTACCGATGACAGTAAACCTAAGCTTACAATTTCCACTGGTGAATGCAGGGCCCACAAAGTGCAGATAATCAGAATAATTATAATTCAAAATCTCAAATTCCTCTGTAGTTACAGTAGTGAGTATACAAGTGCCCTTTTGATTAGAATAATAATTGTGAAGACTGTAAATCTCTCTTTCTCTCTCTCTCTCTCTCTCTCTCTCTCTCTCTCTCTCTCTCTCTCTCTCTCTCTCTCTCTCTCTCTCTCTCTCTCTTTCACTCACTCACTCACTCACTCACTCACTCACTCACTCACTCACTCACTCACTCACTCACACACACACACACACACACACACACACACACACACACACACACACACATCAATCTTATCTCTTGTGCACTAGGAGAGGGGGTTGTTTGAAAAGATAGGTGAACCAACTGAAGTGGCATTGAAGGTGTTGGCGGAAAAGTTGAACTTACCAGGGCTAGAACAGTCCTCCATGAACGGGCAGCATTTGGCATGCTCCTGCTTCAAGGCTGCTCAACAGCACTACAAGAAGGAGTTCACCATGGAGTTCTCACGTGATAGGAAGTCCATGAGTGTCTACTGCAAGCCCTCAGAGGATCCTTCCCAACCCATCATGTTTGTCAAGGTGTGTAAAAACTGGGATAATTTCTTCTTAGAGCATTACTTGTGACTAGTGCATGACTTATAGTCAATAATTATGAAAGAACTGAAGTCTTCTCTAAAGAGTTTTTGAAGGAAGATTTGGGGAGAAATTATGTATCTTTCAATAACTATTGACTATTTATAACAAAAAAACTTTCTATATAGTTTGTAAGAATAATAATTGGATGTGACACCGAGTGGTTTTTTTTTTTTTTTTTTTTTTTTGCTTGCTGATAGGGAGCACCTGAAAGTATTCTTGATCGCTGCACAGCTGTGCGCATCAATGGCTCAGATAAAGTCAACATGACACCTGAGATCAAGAACCAAATCATGGACGTTATCTTGAGATATGGCACTGGTGAGTTATTGCGAGCGAAGCAAGCCACTAGGAGGTTGAATGAGAGGGTGCTTTATATATATCGTACGTACGTTCTTCTGGTTCCATCCTTTGCAATACAGTGACGTCATCAGCTAAATGCATTTCCTAGTACTAGCAATTATGATAATGGCCATTCTGTGGACTCAAAGAGTGGGAGGTGTTCCATTCTTTGGATAGAACCCTGTAGTCCACAAGGGTTCCACCCTGTTGGCGTGAATCTTGCATCAGCTGATAGCGCTGATTGACTGTCTTAATTGGACAAGTATTGGGGGGGAGGTGGCTCATGGCAGTGTTGGTAACTCCCAAACACACCAAATTTTATAGGAGCTGATACTCTCCGTTGCCTTGGTATGGCCACTGTGGAGAAACCAGGACCCAGAGAGGAGATGAACCTTGAAGACTCCAAAAATTTCATCCAGTATGAGGTAAGTCTCCTTAAACAAAAACTCTTAATAGGTAATTAAATTAAAGGCTGTGTGTTTTCCTTGTCCATACCTAACTGAATTAAGGAGCCACATATTTTGATAAGAATACAGATAAGTATCGGAATGGGTACTTGGGGAATTATGATAGTGCACGTATCCAGTGTGGCATTCATGTTATGCTCTCACATTGCATTATAGTAAAAACTACCTGTACGGTGTTTATTATACCATGTCACTTGCTGCTAACAGGGCCACCAAAGCATATGATTGGTGGATGCATGGCATACTCCTGTGGGCTTTAAAAAATAATCGATCAGTGGGTGCTCTCGAATGCTTCTTAGCAGCTTCAGGGTTTCTTGTGCTTATTTTCGAAGATTCTTCTTTGGACTTTAGAAATAATGCATAGTGCTCCCAAAGATGTGTAGCAAAGCCCTCCAGCTGCTAGGAGATATTTTAAAAGTTGTATCAACTGGTAAATAAACTCTGCACATTCTGTGATTAGAAAGCTTCCTACGTATGCTGTGGGATTAACTGTTGTATCAGCCTAACACGTACATAGTCTGGCCAATTTCCTCATTTTTCCAGTCAATTTGCCTTTGTATGATCTTATTCTTAGAGATGATTAGTGATTATAATTATGTGTGGTATGCTGATCTTTGAAGTTTAGAATTTACTCAGAAGTGTGTACCATACTCAGAAGTGTGTACCAAGCTAACGCAAAATAGACTTATTACAGTGTACTATGCATGTCTGGACAGGCCTTAAGGGGGTGTCTCCTTTGATTACATTTTGATTGGTCGAGTCATAGACTTCCCTTAGAATGATTGTAAATAAACAGTATTAATCAGGTAACTTGTAACTAGAACATAAAAGGGATCGAGTAAAATAGTGTTTACTGACATGACACGGAACTGTCTTGATGTCTTCGCCTATTCCTAAAATGTGGATTTTACTAGGCAGGAGCATGCTAACCTTTTCCTGTTGCTTGTTTTGGACTGAGAAGCTTATCTTTGTGTGTGTGTGTGTGTGTGTGTGTGTGTGTGTGTGTGTGTGTGTGTGTGTGTGTGTTGTGTGCGCGGAGGCACACTTATAAACTTGCTGTTTGTCTTTGTTCAGTCTTCCACTGTTGCAAGGCTAATAGTGCTTAAGCTCTTGTGCATGTAATCATGTACTGGACACCCTTTTTTAAAAGAGGTGGTGGTGTTCACACATCATTCTCTTGTATATTCTTTAGAGGTGATCTCATACAGTGAAACGTATTAAGAGACCACCTCTCTTTAATTAAAAATCACTGGCTATGTCCCAATAGTGCTTGTACCATTCTTTGTAAAGAGGCCCAGAAGTGGTCGCTATAGAGAGACTTTACTGTTATCTTTTCAGTGATATGAGTGCTTGCTCACTTATTAAATTCCCTCTCTGCCTGCAGAGTGACATGACATTTGTGGGTGTGGTGGGCATGTTGGACCCCCCTCGGCAAGAGGTGAAGGATGCAATCAAGCGATGTGGAGATGCTGGAATCAGAGTCATCGTCATTACTGGAGACAACAAATCCACTGCTGAGGCAATTTGCAGGAGAATTGGAGTCTTTGACCCCCAGGAAGACTGCACAGGTAAACCAGACTTTAGAGCTACTAGAAAATTACGGTCATCAAGGAAATAATTGTACTTTTCTTTTTCTAGCCCTAAGTTATTCCACTTTTTGTCTCTTGCAGGTCAATCATATTCAGGACGTGAGTTTGATGCAATGGATGAGGAAGCTCAGAGGAAGGCTTGTCAGACTGCCAAACTTTTTTCTCGAGTGGAGCCATCGCACAAGAGCAAGATTGTGGATTACTTGCAGAAGGAAGGAGCCGTTTCTGCAATGGTACAATTCATTCTTGAAGGAGAGGGAGGGAGAGAGGGAGGAAGGGGAGAGAGAGAGAGAGAGAGAGAGAGAGAGAGAGAGAGAGAGAGAGAGAGAGATGCCGATGATCATCTACTACTTCTAATGCTCTGCCTCTGTAAGGGTGGCTGTTGTTATCTGCATGAACCATGAGACCCACATGATTCGTGTTAAAACCAGCAGCAATAACAAGAATGGTAATGGTATACTCAAAGGATGTATTCAAAATATTATATCTTTGCTACTATCATCATCTAACATGACCCTATCACCTTTCTGCTGGATAGTTTCTTTTACCTATACTTTATTCTGTCTTACTTGCAGACTGGAGATGGCGTTAATGATGCACCTGCACTGAAGAAAGCGGAGATAGGGGTGGCCATGGGTTCAGGTACAGCTGTGGCCAAGAGTGCTTCAGGTACCTACCTGTTCCTTTCATTCATTGACTTGGTCATTACCACTTCCCTTTTAACATCTTGGTCTCTTTTTCTTTTTCTTCTGGCCCTTAGAGATGGTTTTGGCAGATGATAACTTCTCTTCTATTGTGGCAGCTGTTGAGGAAGGAAGGGCAATTTACAATAATACAAAGCAGTTTATTCGCTATTTGATATCATCCAACATTGGCGAGGTTGTCAGGTGAGCAATAATGGCACTTTACTGGTTCATACTCCTTGAGTCACAGTGAGATGATGTCTATAAGCTGTTATCCATTCTCTGAAATAAGATGTGGTGATGGGAGGAAGGTGAGAATGTGCTGTGGTGAGGTCCAGGGGTTTTCCTTGGTCCACACCCCTCACGTCCTCTCATATCCCCTACCTCCCCATCACTACAGCTCCACAAGATTGAGAACTGGCTACTGATCGCTTGAAAATGCATACTAGTGCTGAGCACATAGTAACAGTACTTAGTCCTTTTACTGACCAATGTGTACCACTGTCCTTTTACTGACCAATGTGTACCACTACAGCATCTTTCTGACGGCTGCTCTTGGTCTTCCTGAAGCTCTGATCCCTGTCCAGCTTCTATGGGTCAACCTTGTCACTGATGGCCTGCCTGCTACTGCCCTGGGCTTCAACCCTCCTGACCCGGATATCATGAAAAAGCCCCCTCGTTCTGCCCGGGACCCTCTCATTAGTGGCTGGTTGTTCTTCCGCTATATGTGCATTGGGGTGTATGTTGGTGCTGCAACTGTGGCAGCTGCCACTTGGTGGTTCATGTATTATGATGGTGGGCCAAAGGTTACATTTTACCAACTGGTAAGGAATGTGCATTAATTGGAATTACACTATAGCATATGGTGTGTATCATTTGGAATACTTTATGGTGTGCATTAAATAGATATGTTTATCCTCTGGTATCATATTTTCATGGCCTGTAGCGTCACCATCTTCAATGCACAGAGAATAACACAATTTTTGATAATCTTGAGGACTGTGAGATTTTTGAGGACCTTCATCCCATGACAATGGCTCTCTCTGTGTTAGTAACAATCGAGATGCTCAATGCTCTGAACAGGTACAGTAGAACAGCTGCACATTCAAAGCATCCCTTTTGCTCTAAGTGAAGCTCGATCTAGCTAACAATTTCTTTTCTGCATGTACCTACTTCAACATGCAGTTTGAGTGAGAACCAGAGCCTGATTGTGATGCCCCCTACACGCAACCCCTGGTTACTGGGGGCCATTTTCCTCTCCCTGGCACAGCATTTCCTCATCCTCTACACCCCCTTGCTGGCTGTAAGTTCTCGTATGCAATTATAGTTTGTTCCAATACTCTTTTTCCCTATTATAAACCGTATCAAATCTTGGCTGGAACAGAAATGTGTGTCTTAGCAGTGTATTTGTATGTACATTCCGTTTGTGTTGGAAATTGCCTTTTCCCCATGGCTATTTTCCCTGTCCAATGAAGCACATTTTCATAAATACCAAATAACCATCTCCCTGTGAGTCTCATTGCCTCTTCACTCATTGCTGTTTGCAGCAAATGCTTGATTAGTCAAACCCTTGACCCTTGATTAGCAGGCCCTCAAGCATTTGCTGCATTGCAGTGTTTTGTGTTGATGGTATGAGAGCACAAGTGAGTTTGGTGAGTGGCCTAAGAAGTGTCGGTAACTACCCTCATATTACCTGTATATGGTGTGGCAGTTTCCTCAGCAGGTGACTAAGAGTGAGTATGGAAGGTAAAATAGCTTCTTCCTTGGATATTTTCATGAAAGAGTTTCTTTGTGCATCAGAGAATCTCTGTATAGTATTTTTGGATTAGTTATTACCGTTTCATACCACTTGCTCACCTGTATGGCCACACATTACAATAGCTTTGACCATGAACGGCCAACTGAACTTGGATATTCCCCCCCCCCCCTTGTTTCTTTCTCTTCTCTCCGTGTTTTCAATCCATCTCAGCAGACAGTATTTCAGATTACCCCTCTCAATATGGTGGAGTGGATAGCTGTCCTCTGCTTTTCCCTCCCCGTCATAACTCTTGACGAGTTCCTCAAGTACTTGTCACGTCAACGAGGTTTGTTTGTTTGTTTAAGCAAGATTGTGGCAAGTGGAAGCATCAGTTATACACTTGTGTCCCAGTAATGTAATCTCTATTATAATGACCGATGCATACTCTCCTTTTTTCTTCACTCCAGTTGCTGAAGGGAAGAAGCAAGTTTGAGCAAGTCCACAACATGTATACATACAACAGAAACTCTCAGAAAAAAAATAGGAAGTTATAGTTTGTTATATCACGACACATTTTTTTAAAAGAAGAAAATAACTTAGGAACTTAGAATTGTAGCCACTCTATGCATTTTAGACATGTATTAATATTGTATTGATATATAGTCAGTCATTTATTTGACTCCCATTCTATTTAGATCAGTACTTCACTTTTTCTCCCTTTTTTTTTTTTTTTTTTTTTTTTGCCGTTTGTTCATTTTCTCTGTCATTAATATCAGACTTCAGGGACACAAACAATAGCCTGTAATTATGCAGCCACCCAGTTTATTTATGTATTATTATTCGTGCATGTACATTTTTTCTACATCAATTCAGCTCAGCGATCGCGAGCGAGCTGACTCTCGGGCCAGGTCAGTCTACGCGTGCGTACAATAGTTTTGGCGCGTAAGCGTGGGCAGTTGGATGAAGAACTTTGAACTCTGGTGTGGTGGAAGAAAGTTTTGTGGTTAAATTGTTGACTCCCTAGTCTTCGTCTTCCTGTCTTACCAGTCAACTCCACTAAAGTCCCCCCTTCCGGTAAGTAAGTAGGACAGCCAGTTAGCTCAAGTAGTATGGTGCTAGCAGCAAGACACATTTTTAGCAGCATAACTTGAATTATGCAGGGTTCAAATGACTACACATGAAGTGGTAGCCTCGCCATTGGCATTATCACCTCGTGTACCACTGCCTGCCTTTGGGCCTATACCAACTGCCACATCCCATGGAGAGAAAGCAAGTATTCCAGCTTCCACAGCTACAGACCAACAAGCTCGTGCTCAGGAGATGGAGGGAAGCCATTTTCCAACTATACATGCTCTCTCCCCTTCACTTCAGCAGATTGAAGTGATGGAGAGGCTCAAGGAACTTATGGCTTGGCAGGAAAGACAGAAGGCCAATTTGTTCAGGCAGCAGCAAGAGGAGATAAGGCGTCTCCAGAAACAGCGTCAGATACCAGGACAGCAGGAGCAAGATGGCAGTGAGTGTAATTACTAGGGGTGCACTAAGTGCACAAGCCTAATATTTGCAAGTGGATGGAATCGTGTGCATAGTTTGTATAATGGCTCGGGTAAGGGGTCGTCGTCTAGAAATACTACTGGCAGTATGAGCCCTTAATTGTAGTAGCTGTTATTGAAGCAGTAGTAGCCAAGTCTGATACATATTGATCACTGTATACCTGAGATTTAACCTTGCTTTGGGGATTTTCCCAATTATACTGGGTAGTTTAAAGGTGATGATCAATGGAATTTTCTCTTCTATGCAGTATGTCACATTACTGAGGATGATTCTGGGGTAACTGTAGGCAATGCTGGGCCACAGTGGGATGAGGACAATATCTCCAAAGAGAATCATTTTCAGCCAGCTGTTGAGTATCAGTCTGACAGTGATCCAAAGGTTATAAAAGAGACTGGAGTAACTACTCATGGAACATTAAAGGTGTGTTATGTAGTCAAACTGGCCAGAACAGAGAAATATAGCTGCATCACAGAGTGGAAATAGAAGTGATTAAAGGCATATCAATTCATAGGATACTGAATCACCTGTCAAATCCCACTCCAATAAAAGGATAAGTAATGACAATGTTGGTTCTGGACTTGGACATTACCCTTATGACGAGCGACCAATAAAGCCAGGAATTGGTCAGTTTATATGTAGAGGTACTACAACTTTCAAAACTATTTCTCTCGTAGGCAAGAGTGTACCCTCCTTTGAGGAATTGGTGGAGTCATCTCTTGAGTTTAAGAGTCCTTTGGTAAGTGGAATCAAGATTTCCTTGTACTCTGGGCATTGAACATGTCTGCCAAATGACCAATTATCAGAATGTACTAATCTTTTAGCAGGAACCCAGTGATCATTATTCAGCCAAAAAGAACATTCATAAAAAGCCCTTTCTGAAGCAAGGTCAAGGTATTGCACGATTTGGTCTGAAGAGTGGTCGTGTACAATTCAAAAATAAGCCCCAGACTAAGAAGCTCTCACCACAAGCTCAGCACCTGGATAGAGAAAAAGTCAAAGGTGCCCAGAAAGAAGGTGCAGATTGTAAGGTAGTGGTGCCGAAGCACATGGTGAGGAAGGTGGCAACCAGGGCTAGTCGGAGAGAACGTAGTGATTCAGGCAGCCCCTGTCTTGATATACCTGAGGTACGCAGCATGATGTATTATGGTTACAACATTGAAACATTCATGTCGATGTCAGTGTCCCAATGTTGATGACCCTTTACTGCTTACTTATGACATTGTAAGGTTGATCCTCGAATGAGCACTCCATCTTTGGTGAGATGCTCCAGTGAAGAGTCTTTCATCATACGTAGAGACCACAGGCTAGAGGTACACACATAGTCTTTATTGCATGTGTAGAGTATGCTATAGTATATGTTTGAATAGGTGGAGAGGGATGAATTACTTGAGTTTGAGATGCTGGAGAAAGTAGCAGACTCGTCATTCTCTTCTCAGTTGTCCCTCTTTAACAAATCAACTCCTTGCCAACTTGATTCTAACTTGGACAGTAATATCGACTCCAGGCATGTGCATGTCAGTGATAAAGATCAGCATGCTGATGATGACCAGTCAGAAGGATCAAGTTTCAACCCCACAGAATGTCCTAAACAGACAAGTCCTGTTAATCCTTCAGATGCTTCTGATGATGACATTGATAATGAAGAAGCAGACCTTGATGAAACCTTAAAGTTCTCTCCTTCTCTGGCTAAAGGAGTAGAGTTTAACGATGAGGAGGCATGGGAGAGCTTCACCCATGATTCCCCTCACTCCCGTAGTAGAACAGAGTCCAGTGGATCTGATACGACTCTACCAGAGCCATCCCATCCCAGTGTAGGAGCTTTCTCTAAATCTCATGTGAAAAGAGAGGTGCTGGATGAGAACCAACCATTTTTATGGACACCTTCTACTCAAGATAAAATGAGGTACGAGTTTGATTCCAGAGGTTTTGCTGTCATTGCGGATGTAGTTGGTAACGAAGGGAAACAAGTGGGGGTTGAAAGGAGTAGAGTCGTGCAATCATTGCCTTGTACTAGTGGAATATCTTATGGTTATGCTCCAAGTAATTGCTCCCCAATGCAAAGCACTGAATCTAGGACTTTACGTTACTCCAATAATGCTCCCTCACATCAAGATTCTAGCGTGGAAATACCACCCCCTCCATCAGCTCTTGTATCCAAGCTCTTCCCGGCATTGTGTCGAGTGGAAAAGGAACCCAAGAAGACTTCTGATCTCCAAACTAAGCTAGAGAATCAGAGTCCTCCATCAACAAAAATCCCCTCTCCTGTATCAAGTGCTGGAGAAGACAGTGGAATCACCAGATCCAACTCTTCCACTTCCATGAACCTTAGTGAAGACTTGAAGTTTAAGCTGAGTCAGCTTGAGGAGGAGATAGAGCGATACAGATCTGAGAATGCTGCTTTGGAAGAACTGAAGAGGGAGCGTGAAGAGGTAGATTTTGAAATAGTAATAATTATTTTATGTGAATTTCTCTTGTTTTAGGGTCTTGTTCATCTAAGGCAAGAAATTGCCGAGTTTACTAAACAAAGAGATGAAGAAATTTCAAGATTTGAAGACTATAAAAAAGAAGAAATTAAAAAGCTAAAGTGGGTGGTCTAAAAATCATATCTGCATGATTTGTACGTAATCGGAGTTCACTTTTGCAGAAAGGAACGTAAAGTCTTTGAGGCTTATCAGCTTGAAGCAAATGCTGCCAGAGATAGGAAAGACAAGGAGGAGATCCGGACACTCAGGACTGAGGTATGTATGTACATATGTGTATGTGAGAGAAAAGTGAGTCAGCATTTATCTTATACCTCACTCAGCTGCTAGCTCTTCAGGAAGATCTGAAGAGTCGTGAGGCTCGTTGGGGAGCTACTCTTTCCCGTTATCGATTGAAGATTGAGTCTCTGGAAGCTGAGAATCAAGAACTACAAGCAGACCTGAGAGTCATGGAGCAAGAGAGGCTTCATACTTGGCAGATGCAGGTGCAACTGATGCATAATTCTATTTAATGCCCACTAGCAGACAATCCTACTTACTGAATAATTATGGTTATGATTTTAGGTGGAGCAGGAAGTTTTAGCGAAAAAGAAGTCCATAAGCAAAGAAGGTATGTTAGCATACATTAAGGTGGAATTTCATAGTTGGTTTATGTGCTAATTCTATAGCTGAAAGCAAGAGTAATATAAGGACAGAACTCAATAAAAAGACGGCCAAATCTGTGTTGAAAGAGAACAAGAGTCCTACACGAAATACTGTGCAACCAAAGAAAATAGTACGAACCAATCTGGCCAAAAAGACCGCTAATCGTACAAGTACAAAAGAATCACCACTGCATCAAAACGTCAACCAGATTCTCCACCCTAAATTCCCCAAACAAGCAAGGGTTATCAGTCACGATGATTCAGACACTGGTTTATCAAGTTGTGGAGATGATGAAAGAGGAGAAGACACTGATGGTGTTGTGGAGATTGTAGGTGTCCAGTATGAACAGGACAGTGATAGTATCAGGTACCAGGGTGACTCTGAAGATAGTATATCAGTATTAGCAGACGAGATAGTTATGCAAGTGATGGGTGATGATGCAATGACTAAGAGGCTTGGAGAGAAAGAACTGAAGGAAAATATTGGGCCTAGAACTCCTGTCCACACAGGTGGTGTTAAGAATGTGTCTAGAAATTTGAAAGTTTCCAGTACAAGGTGAATTTTTTTTTGTTTGTTTGTTTTTCCCCTCATACATACCTCTAGATATCATTATTTTTTGCTATAGATCTGTTCCTCTCACGGAAATCAGTAATGAACAAAGTGCCAGTAAGGAATCTAGAAGGAGCAGACTGCCTAAAAGTGTGCGTTTTTCTGTGTCCCCTCCTCCTGCAACTGCCAACACTGAAAAAGCCAGTAGACAGAGACTTCCTAGCACAATTCAACAAAATGAGCTGGTATGTCTACTGCAAGATCTTCGTAAAAATACATGTGCTTGTGATACCATTTTTATTTAATAAATTGCTGCTACGGACAAGGGAATTTCCCATTATAAGGAAAGTAAAAACTGATCGAGTAGTAATGGATTCCGTGCATGATAAGTTATTTTCATGATGGAAGGAACTGTTATATAACTGTACACTGTAATTACAGTCTGAAGTAATTCAGCAAGATGGCTCTAAGGTGATCACTTTCAATAACGGCACTCGTAAGGTGATTAGTGCCGACAGAAAATCCACCTGGGTACATTTTTTCAACGGTGACATCAAACATGTGAAGCCAGATCAAACAGTGGTAAGGATTAACTGAGATGGTACCATGTACTTCCACATACCTACATCTATGTATCTTCCATAGGTATATTATTACTCAGAGTACAAAGTCACTCAAACCAACTTTCCAGATGGATTGGAGGTAGTGGAATTCCCTAAGTAAGTCATAAAATATGTTATTGTGTGCTTGTAGATCTGAATCAGTATTCTACATAAGTATAATTATGGGAGTTGGTTGCCTTCGTCAGTGTAGAAACTCAGAATAGGTTGATGCTGTATATAGCTGATGACATTGAACCAATATATACTGTATGGTTCTATGTAGTCAACAATGTGAGAAACACTATCCTAATGGCACAAAGGAGATACGCTTTCCTAATAAAACAGTGAAGTACATTTATCCTAATGGTGAAGAGGAGAGCTTGTTTCCGGATGGGCTGGCTCAGCGTAATCACCCCAATGGTGATGTCACTCTACGCATGCCCAATGGAATCAAGGAATTCTATACCTCTAGCTTTAAGGTAAGCATCATTCTGTTGTGTATGATCTTAAATGTAGTTCCCAGTAATTGATAAAAATCCCGTAAGATAACTTATCATAGTCGTTTATTTGACCTCAGATTGCAAGATTTTATAAACTTCATGGTACCTGTCTAAAATAAGCAATTTGATTATGGTGTGCTTCATTTGAAAATGGTTGTTATGATATTGTGTGGGTTAGAGACGCGAGTATCCTGATGGAACTGTTAAGACTGTGTACCCTGATGGACGCCAAGAAACTCACTATGCTTCGGGTAGAATAAAGATCAAGGACAAAAATGGCAGAATAACAACTGATGCTGTGACCTCATGATCATCAAGTATACTAGTCAGTATGTCAATATTTTCTCATATAGAGGACAACTCATGTGTTATTATGTTATAAAATTTTTTACAGTACCATTGCTCTCATATTGCACCAAGAAAGCAACTATAGTAAAAAAATTTGGTGTGCATATTAACATATAGCTACTGAATACTGGAAAGTTTGAACTGTTTGTATTGCTTATCAGCTTAAAGTCGAACTCACTGTACTCTCACTATTGAGTGACACATGTTGACTCTGTTCATTACTTGGCCTACATAACTTTTGTAATGTGCCATCTCAAATGTATATATAATAATTATGCTAACCTTTATTGATGGTTTTTGTGCACAGGTCTGGAAGTGATCATGCATAGCTTCATGAAAACACTCATTAAGAGCTGTACCTTTTAAAGCTATAGCTATTTTCGTTAGCAGAATGCTGCTTATAATGCAACCATATAATATTTAGTATTACAAGTGTGTGAGTGGTAGAACCTGCACGTTTATTGTGGCCACAAATTAACACATGGAGCATGAGACACCTTTCATGTTGCATTTCTGTTATCTAGATATACCTAAGGTTTCAAGATCTAAGTAGTGAAACCCTATCTCAGATGACCTTTTAAGTAGCTGGTATTATTATCTCAGTGTAGCTGATAAAATACGTTTCAGTTCCATGTCAGAAACTCCGATTATTGTATAGTATATTACTATGGGAATGTTATTAAGTACTCATTCTACATGTCTTGTTCCTGTTGAGAGTTCCTTTTGAGAGTGCTGCATGAATTAGCTCAATGGAATAAACAAAGTTATGATTTGATGTCATTTCTGAAGTGCAAGTTTTCATACTCGCTGCTTTGTTGGACTTTATTTGGTCTCTCGTGCCTTAGGGACATGTACATACTTGGACCATGTTGACCAGTTCTGTTGGAATTCATGGTACTTTCACAAAGTGGTAAATATTGACTCTGTTCCGTTGATTTTTCTCTCAAATCCCCTGGAGTGGTCGGTGGTTGTCTGGTACTATTGTATAGAGATGTGTATATCTGATTTTGTTGCCTTCCCTGATCTGAATCACCACTTGAAGCACGCTGTATAGCAGCAGTGGTGTTTGATGACTTGAGGGGTTTATTCTGTGGTGGTTTTGGTGGTTTCAAACCAACTTTGGGTTTAGAAAGTGTTTTGGATGTCCTTTCTTCTGTTTTTACTACATCTTCCTTGGGAGTGTCTGGTATCTCATACAGAGGTTCCTGCTCTATCATTTCTACTACGTCATATCGTGGATCGGGTGACTGCATGTTATCTTGTTTAGTAGGGTTCCTGTATATAGAAATAGTGTTGTGTGTTGCAACCTCTATTGTGAGTTTGAATAGGTGTCCACTTACTCGGCAGCTATAACGATTTTTCTCTTTTTGCGTGTTTGTACTATTACTATGCAGATTATTATCAGGACCACTATGATTGTCATAGCAATGAGTGCACCTGCTCCAGCTGCTGCACCCACCACTGTGAAATTGAGACTTTGATTCTCTAAAGCAAGAAAATGAACTTGCATAAGTTTGTACTTATCATAATGATAACAACTATAGGGTTTGCCCCAGCAACTGTAGATCATGTTTCCACCAGCTACTCTAACCACCAAATTAATATTCCAGCCACATTCATTAGATTTATAGGGTTTGATCTAGATGGTGAACACAACCATATACATTGCACTGTTTTCAAATGACCTATGCTCTGGTTTACACAGAAACACTAAAAACACACCACCAAATGCAGCTCCAGGAAAACAGGCTCCTGAGACCAGGAAGACCAGAACAATGTGGTTGGGCTCTCCAGCTTCAGAGTACACTGTACTCTCCAGTGGATACATTTGAAAACGGTGCAGTGTAAACAGACCGAAGTCACTGGTGGTTTGCGTAGTATTTTTACCTGATAAGGATACTGCTGTACTATTGGAGTAAGGTCCAGTTCCTATGATAGTGTATGCAGCAAGTGAGTAGTGATATGTGGTGCCTCGCTCCAGTCCAGTGATGGTGTAGTTGGTGGATGGTGTGTCTATGGTGTACACTTGGTCCACTCCCCACTCCACGCTGATCTTGTATCCCATAATAACACCATTTCTATGTTCCTCTAAAGGTGGACTCCATTCCAGCTGAAAGGACATGGAGGAGAGCACCTCTGCTCGGATATTTTGAGGCTCCCCTGAAGGAACTAAAAATTTAAGATTTATTATTATTTATAGTACACTTTATTGACGACTTGGTCCATATTGTTTTTGTTTGTTTTATATGTTTGAAAGCTACATTGGGCAGCTGTGACATGTCAAACGAAAGCTTCACTGTTCACTTGTTTGGGATTTGGGAAAGAGGAATACAGCAACCTCAATCAACAACAATCCAGTGTAGCTAGCTAAATGTACATACTAGTCCAGCTACTACAAAACCCTGCATCATGATATTTCTACAGTTGGCAGTTTCTGTGTTTATACTAGAGTGCAATTCAGGTTACCATAACAACGAATAACATGCCTGCTACAATATTAATTTTACTGATTAGCTCACCTCCAGGTAGTGTCTGGATGGTTATCAACTCTGACTGGGGTCCAAATCCAAAAATATTTCTTGATTGGACGAAGCAAGTATAGTTAGTGTAAGCTTTCAAGTTTTCCAATGTCACAGTAGAACTGTTGTAAGCAGCTTGGAGTACCTCATGGAACCTTGCAGTGCAATTCACTAAGGAGTGGTCTATATTTTCATTGTTGAGATAGTCCCACCACAGTGATAGAGTAAATGCTCCAATGTCGGTGATGGTTAAATTATCTGGAGCTCTTGGAGGACCTGCACAATAATGACTTAAAGTAAATATTCAGTGTTCTAATTTTTACCATACCTCCAATGATGTATGTATCAACTTTAAAGATCCACAGTCCAGGTTGATTAACATTCGATGTGGAGGTTATATTGACTATATCAGCAGTGCGTGATGTTGGAATACTGAAATAGTTGATTCCATCACCACCATCTATACCAACTTGAGCTCCATGACTACTCCACTGAATTAGATGGTCAGCATAAAGGAATAATATGAATGAATCATTTGCATTGTATGCCAAAACACACTGGAAGGTATTTGTCCCTGGCACCTATTATAATTATAACAATATTGATGATGTATGTTTATAATGTATTAGCTATCATGGTTTACAGGATCTGATCGCTGATAGGGTCTCACATGATCCCAAGTTGCTACTGATATTCTTGTTGGGTTAAAATCGTATCCAAAAGCCTGTTGAATCAACTGTACAATTTTGAGTCTGTTACCACTTGTGGTAGCATTATGGTTATAGTAAATTGTCCCTCCATTATTAATGTTCACATCATCCCAGAAGGGGCAGATTAACACAAGTCCTGATGTAACAACACGTGGAAATAATTGTGGACTGAAAGTTGTAAATCTATCTTGGAATGATATCACTCCATTACTGTTAACCTGCATGCAAAAAGAAGAAGAAGAAAAGACTTATGCATTCTAGCTACTATTCTATTTAACTCACATATAGTGGATCTGCTTGTCTTCCAAGGATTTTGAATGGAGGCATCAAAGTGTAGGGTGATGAAGAGTCATCATCAGATAGATTAAGTTCATCATCTCCAGTAACAGCTCCATAAGGAAAAAAATGATTTAGTGGAATACAAGCTACTCTTGTAGTGCACAAAAAAAGTAAAATCAGTAATGAAAGACCAGGTGGCTGATACAGCTGCATTATCTTTAACTATGACTACACATCAGCTACTTTTTAAATGGCTCATGTTGCATGCCTGCAAGATAATTTATAGTACAAATCCATTTCCTGTGTAGTTTTACTTTTTCTACACATCATGTGATCAACATTACCAAATAAGATTATAGCAGAGCATGGGAATTTTATTAATGTATGTAACTATTATGAATCTAATCAGAGATATTTTGAATTTATACTCGTATATAGATTTGTCTAAGGGGGGTAGGGACTCTGAGGACGGTCTCCATCATCAAGATCCCTAGTGCCTTCACAAAGTGATAGACTTCTTTGACTCTTCTGTCGTCGTACTTCCATCACCATGGTTGAACTAAGGTAGCTCTCAATTCTACTGCCACTAGCACTGCTCCTTCGTGAACTGATAGCTCCAGTGCTGACTTCAGCTTGGAATACAGTACTCGGTACTCTAGTACCAGCTTGGAATACTGTACTCGGTACTCTAGTACCAGCTTGAAACATTGTACTTGATGGAGGTGGTGTGATAGTACTTCTTCTTCTTTCTGGGCTTCCACAGCTACTGGCTTCATGCAGTTCTCGCTGTAGCATCATACTATATCTTGAGTCAACTGCCAGACAGGGTAATTGCTCATCTTTTTGGTTCTCTTGAACTTGCTCTTTCTTTCTAAGAAAGCAATAGGATATACGTACTCGTATGGAGCAGAAAAGAAACAAAAAAACATAATTATTATAGCTATATGACAAAGGATCCCCAGATTTATCATGCATAGAGAGACCTCTGTACAAGCTAAGCACACAGAGCAGTGACCAGCAATTCAGGAAACTGTACACATGTCTAATAGTAGGAATATTATGTAATAACTTACTGATGAGTGCTAGCAGATCTAGACTTGATGTACTCCCTCCTTCGTTTGTACAATATGATCCCACGGATCACAAGGGCCATTATCAGCAATAGGATAAGTCCTCCTCCTCCTCCTGATGTGGCAGCTATCACTTTCGCAGTCAGATATCTATCTGTAAAAAAAAAAAAAAAAAAAAAAAAAAATCATGTGTTAATTAATTATTGTGTGTGCTATCAATAAATGATGAACATGGTAGCTATGATAGTATAATTAAAATTAATTATTGGTGGATTCTGCAACTATAACTTCACCTGTACGTGGTGTTGTAAAAGTTACGTTTAATGATTGAAGTCCTTCTCCGAAAATATTCACGGCTATGACGAAGCAGGTATATTCCGTAATCAATCTCAAGTTTCTCACCACTGTGCTTGTATTGTAAGTAGTTTTGTTGACCTTGTGAGAACCTGCTGTACAGTTTACTGTGAAGTAGTCTGCACTTTGGTTAACATGGTGGTTCCAAAATAGTGAGACAGTAAATCTAGTAATATCATTAATGGTTACATAGTTGGGTGCAGTGGGAGGACCTACAGTATAATAATAATTCATCACAATCATTAGTCATCGTTTTCCATTAGCTACCTCCAATAATGAGTGTGTCTACTTTAAAAACCCAAACTCCAGGCAGATTAATATTTGACGCAGTGACTAAATTTGACGGGGAAATGCTGAAATAGTTGATTCCATCACCAGCATCTATACCAACTTGAGGTTCTTGAGCCCTCAAGTCATTAGCGTAAAGGAAAAAGACAAAAGAGTCCCTTTCATTGGTCGCCAGGACACACTGAAAGATGTTCTGTAGCTATAATATTAAAGATAATTATATTAATTCATTCTAGCTATAAGAATTCTTTACATTGGATGGATTTGTATGATCCCAAGTTGTTATAAGTATTTCTGTTGGCTCAAAACTATACCCAAGATGCGTTTTTATAATATTCTTAATTCTGTCTCTGGTCTCATGTGATGTATAGGAGGTACTGTAGGTGATTGATCCTTCTTCAGAGGTGTTCCAGAAAGGGCAAATTAGTGGTCTATTCCCTTTAGAGGTAGGGAATGGCTGTGGTAGCGAGTAATCAAAGTTACTATCGTAGTGGAATGAAATCACACCATCACCGTGAATCTATGTTAATTTTATATAACAGCCATTATTATAATGTACAAAGGGGAATCTATTAGAGGAAGTGCTTAAGAAGGCTATGCAGTTGTAAAAATTAATGTGGTAGCTAGCTTCAAGAACCTTGAACCCAATCCATTGCCATTTGTCATAATTAAGCTCACTAATAATAGATTCATCTGTCTTCCTAAGAATTTCAAAGATTGTGTCACTCTTATCACTTCATTGCTATCCAGTGTTGCATTATTTTCTTCGAAATCATAAGGAAAAAATCCATCTAAAGGAATACAAACTACACTAGCTATAGCAGCTACACACACAAAAATCAGCTGCGAAGATTGCTGAAGCATCCTAGTTGCGATCGCTTGACGCTCTGAGCATGCGCATGAACAAATAATAACTATGGAAACTGCACGCAGCGCAAAAGACTTTTATAGGTGGAGCCTAGAGGGCAGAGGAATAATAGGCTATACCTAATTTATACTGTTAATTTCACTTCCCTTGGAACTTCCGTGAATATATCCGGATATCCGTGGGGCGTAGCTCGTGATAGAGACGTTTTTTGCGCATGCTCATAAGTCTCCAGATGCTCTGATAACTAATTTTATAATAACACCCACTGATAGCTACTGTACTAAAACAGGCTAGCTAATACGAAATATTTTCGTACTCAGTGCTCTCACTGTTTTGTTGCAGTTTCTGTTTTTGCTTTAATAAAGGCATGTAGATGCCAGTAGAAATGGAGCTTTTTGCATTCAGCTGAGCAGCTCCACTGGAATTCATGGTACTTGTGCAAAGCGACATGTATTGGTTTTCTCCCTGCATTTTCATTTCCATTACTTTCCCTCTCTCATTTTGAGTGGCACTGCAGAGAGTTTCTTGTTGCTCATCTCGATTACAGATTGATGTATACTGTCTATCTGAACCACTCTGTGAAGTCTCTCTCTTTCCACCATCATGTAAAGCAGTAATATTGGTGTATATCTCATCACTTGACGACTTGGGTGCATTTTTCCATGGTGGTTTCATGCTGACTTTAGGCTTCGGAAGTGTCTTGGGAGCTTTGTCTTCAGTTTGTTGTCTCACATTATTTTTCTCATGGTTGTATTCTGGCAGTAGTCCTTCTGGAATCTCATAGAGCTGTTCCTGCTCTGCAGGTTTCACTACTTTATATCGTGTATCAGTTTCTATATAATCATAATTAGTATCGACTTTCACATTTTGTTCATGATGTTCCACAGCACTCCTGTACAAAAAAGGAACTCAATCATAATGCTGGAACTAATGTGTCAAGACTCCGTGGATGCAACTTACTCCTCCTTAGTAGTAGTGATTTTCTTCTTTTTGTGTTTATGCATGATAACAGCACAGATCACAATCAAGACCACTACAGTCACCACAGCAGTAACTGTCCCCACTGCTCCACCCAACACAGCAATGTTGAGACTTTCTTCTGGAACTATATACATGTATGAATCATAATTACAATATCTCTATTAGTGACAGGTTAGTTTCGTGGGCCGACGTACCCTTTACTTGGTAAAGGTTCGGCCCGCAAGACTAGTGACAGTTATGGCTGCAGGGCTCAATAAATTAGCTATGCTGGTATTTTTTGAGCATTAGTGGCTAGCTGGCAACCCGCTGATTCTATTTTTGATATGAATCTAATTCATCATGATGTGCTTATAATGTTGCAGCACATATAGCTAGCTATGTAGCTATGTCAACATTTTTACATAATATATGATACCTCAACTTTTCTGGGATTAAATAAATGGAGCCTGAGATTGAAGAAATTGAGCCTGAGTCTGAAGCTCAGTCTAAGTATTTTGAGTAAAGCGAAAAGTCCTACTCCATCAGACTTTAGCAGGCATTCATAGGTACATAGATGCATTAGGCTACAGTTGATAGCAAGTGAGGTTGGGGGGCAAGTTTTAAACCAATACTTACAAAATATTGCTGTGCTATTGGAGTAAGGTCCAGTTCCTATGATAGTGTATGCAGCAAGTGAGTAGTGATATGTGGTGCCTCGCTCCAGTCCAGTGATGGTGTAGTTGATGGATGGTGTGTCTATGGTGTACACTTGATCCACTCCCCCCCGCTCCACTCTTATCTTGTATCCCATGATGACTCCATTTCTGTGTTCCTCTAAAGGTGGACTCCATTCCAGCTGAAAGGATATGGAGGAGAGTACCTCTGCTCTGATATTTTGAGGCTCTCCTGAAGGAACTAAATTAATCTTGCGATTATATATCATGCATGATTGACTGTGTAGACTTACCATCTTGTAATGTTTGTACCATTAATGAACTAGAAAACAGTCCAATGCCTGCTATTGTGAAAGCTGCCACCTTGCATTCATATATAAAGAAGGGTTTGAGATCCTCAACTGAAATCTGAGAGGTGTTCACCGTTTTTTGAAAATTCAATCTGGCTTCTGTGGAGTTTATCATAATAGTATATCCCATGATGATTCCATTTCTGTGTTCCTCTAAAGGTGGACTCCATTCCAGCTGAAAGGACGTGGAGGAGAGTACCTCTGCTCTGATATTTTGAGGCTCTCCTGAAGGAACTAAATTAATCTTATGATTATATATCATGCATGATTGACTGTGTAGACTCACCATCTTGTAATGTTTGTACCATTATTGAACTAGAAAATAGTCCAATGCCTGCTATTGTGAAAGCTGCCACCTTGCATTCATATATAGAGAAGGGCTTCAGATCTTCAACTGAAATCCGAGAGGTGTTCACTGTTTTTTGAAAATTCAATCTGGCTTCTGTGGAGTTTATCATAATAGTATATCCCACAATGATTCCATTTCTGTGTTCCTCTAAAGGTGGGCTCCACTCCAACTGGAAGGATGTTGATAAGAGTACCTCTGGTCTGATATTTTGAGGTGGCCCTGATGGAACTATAAAAAAACATGAGTCATGTTTGTTTATCAAATGGTCATGTTTATATTAGCTATCATCAATTTCTAAGATTAAACACAGCTGCAAAATGTAATATTACATGTGCCATGTACCTCCTTGTCGTGTCCTGATGGTTAGAGTGACAGAAGTTGGTCCCATACCGAATAAATTACTAGCTCTAACAGAACACGTATAAGTCGTGTACTCCTTCAGAGACTGTATGAATACACTTGTGTCATCAGTGACTTGAGATATAGAGTGCTGGTCCATGGCTTGACACTCAACAGTGAAGTTTTGTACACTCCCATTGTAGTAGTCCCACTGGAATTCAAGACTGTTAGCTCCAATGCTGACCACTGTAAAATTCTCAGCTGTAGTGTTTGGAGGACCTAACAGAGAGCTTATAGTCATGTGTGACTCAGCTAGTTATATACTGCCAAAGGCAGAAGACGTATGCAACTAGACAGTATAGCTACACGTCTGGTATATTTTTGGCAAAACTGCCTGGCCCTTCACTAGTAGAGTCAGACATATTGTAAGCCCTTGATAGCAAGAATGCATTCACATTAGCTGAATTCTAGCTAGCTACAAGAAAACTTGCTTTACCAGCAGTGATGTAGGTGTCGACTTGAAATACCCACAGTCCTGGTCGACCAACATTAGACGTATTCACCACATTAATGATATTGGGTGTCAGGGCTCCAGGCACACTGAAGTACTGGCCATCTATGTCATTGATCCCAACTTGAGGTGAATTTCCATTATGTAAAGCCCACTGGACATGTGCTAACAAATACCACAATAGGATCAAAGTGTTGAATTCCAAATATATCCCGGATTTGATTTGCTGCTTTGTCAAGAGTTGCTGCATTCCTGGAACCATTTGGTGAGTAAAAGACCCTTCCTCCTTCTGTTAAGTCAATGTCTGACCAAAAAGGACAGAAAATAGTTCGTCTATGAAATGGGAAACTTCGAGGAATAAATTGCAAAAACATTCTGTTTGCTGCAATTAGACCATTGCTGCTGACCTATAATGTAGAAAGTTTCCCATTGAGACTTTCCTGACCTGGATCATTGAAACTTACATAAAGTGTTGTTATTTCTGATTCCAGGAATGGAAATGCAGTAGTCAGCTCGTTAGGTGGAGAATTCACATCAAGTTCCACTGGCAATTGTGCATTGCCAACTGATGGACCATAAGGATAGAACTCTTCCAAAGGAATACTATATCCACCAGTGCAGAGCAAAGCCAACACTAATATCACTACCATAGCACCTGCTTATATTCAGCTACTTTTGCTAGCTGGAGATTCTGACTGAAAATTTTATTTCCTGTGCTTTAGCTAGCTATATACTAACATCCTGATTACTTCCTTGTCATATTCATAAATGAGGTGTCTATATAGTGGATTGGTGGAATGGAATGAAATACTGGAATGGAATACTGGAATCTAAGATTTAACATTAAGCTACTGCAACTTACATCGTGTCTGGCTGCAGGAGCGAAGATTAGCTAGTTAAGCTACCGCAACTTGCATCGTGCTTGGCTGCAGGAGCGAAGGTTAGCTATAGTAAGCTACAGCAACTTACAATAGTTAGGTATAAAGGGGGGGGGGGCATCTGCCCCAATGCCCCTCCCTTGGATCCGCCCATGATTCTATATGATATTGCATGGGTATTAAATCTGTGATTGCTAGCAACAATTGTACCAATGCAGATGTATAACAAAAGCAGCTTTGTGTCATGAAAAAAATTGCTTTTGCAGAGGGTTGGAGTGCACAAGAGGAGACGTGATCACGTTGATCACCTGTTACTACTATAGTTCCCTGAGGATGTTTGCTGAGTAATGGAAATACATATCTACATATCACTTGAAGGTAGCTATCTTACAAGTTCTATATTAAGTTTTTCAGTAGTAACAATCACTTACTAAGTTAGCTATCATACATACATGATTTGAGGAGCAATGTAATTATTGGTACGGGCATGTTTGTTAGCATTGAAGAAATGAATTATAGCTGGGCCTAACAGCTAGCTAGCTCAATTTTTGCGTGCATGGTTACAATTTTTAGTGGCACATCTGCTTATATATATTGCTGATAAAAGTGTTTCTAGCAGTCCAAGTCAAGATCAATCACTGGTACGTAGCTAGCTAGTTGGTTAAAATAGGGAAGTGTTAGTAGCTATGGCAGTATCTGAGTTGCAGTTTCTAGAAGTACCAAATCTGGTGGAGCTGGTGGTGAAAGAGATGTTAATTGGGAAGGAACCAGAGTCATTTAAACACAAGTGGCAATAGATGCAAAGTAGTAAATAAAGGAAAGAATGGGTGGGCCTGCAAGATTGACTAGATGTAGAGAGTGGCCTATATTGGTAGCTAAGTCATTATATGCATCAGATTCATGATGCTGCTCTCAGGTCTGGACACCCTGTTTAATCAAGCCCTTGACTATAACATAGTCAAGCCCTTGACTATTATTATCACCACAGTAGCTATAGGTATACTAAAACTGGCTACATCCACTATTGCAGTAAACTGACTACGTATACTACATCCACTATTGCAGTAAACTGACTACGTATACTACATCCACTATTGCAGTAAACTGGCTACGTATACTACATCCACTATTGCAGTAAACTGGCTACGTATACTACATCCACTATTGCAGTAAACTTGCTACGTATACTACATCCACTATTGCAGTAAACTGTACACTACTTCCTCACGATTACTGCACCATCTGTGATGTCAGAAAGCAACACAACTCCTGTACTTATCAGTGTACACAAACAAGCTAGTAGGCTATGTCAACGTCCATGCTACACATACCCTGACTAAGACTATATGGCTATATAAACTAATAAGGTTTGTGATGATAGTTAAATGTTACTGCTTTTATACTTGAAAGTGCATTAGCTTGTGCGTTAATTGATTTGATGGAAAGCAAACACTTGAAATCGAAATGGTTTTATGTGTATCTTGACTGTAGTCCAAATGGTGCTGTCTTCATGGCATTATGTCCATAACCTTTCTGCTTATGTGATCCACCTTTCCCATAACTCTCCCCTCTCTGTCTCTCTCCATCTGTAGCTATGTGTCCGGTGGAGTTATGAAGGACATATCTTTTTTATCATCACAGCAGACATAGTCATCTTCTTCTTCATTTCCACCAAGAACACACATGCCATCATCATTCCTTTTTAGTAGAGTCATGTAACCACCACCAACACTTGCATCAATCTCTTTGGAATGAGGTCGAATCGGACTCTGAGGTGGAATTGGACTCCGAGGTGGAATCGGAATCTGAGGTGGAATTTGTGGAATATTCATTGTTAGCCCTTCAATGTCACTTTCATCATAATGTCTCTCGGGTAGCAGAGGCGTGTAGACATCCTCATCACTATCTTGTGACCTGTCATCTTCTCTCCCCACCACTTCTGACCTGTACCCAGCTGATGTCTCCATATCTTTGAGTTCTGAGGCAAATTCGGGATCTCTCAGGTACTCCCTATATGGAAGAGGTGGGGGGCTATCATTGTGAGAATCGTAGGACCCCTCTCCTCTGGACTTATGTCTTTGGAACTTTGATGTGTCAGTTTTGTATTCATCTTTCAAACTTGAACTAGAAGTGTTCTTCTGGAGACTCTCAGAGTTTCTCTTCTTCCTTTTGTTTTTGCTGCTGGTGGTGGTAGTGATATGAATGTCCTTCAAGCTCTTTAGCAGCATCTTGGGGGTGGAATCTTGCTTTTTGGAATACTGTTGAGGTTGAGGTGCTGTATATCTGACTTGATTTGAAGCATTCTCCTTACTACTCTTTCTGACTGGAACTCTAAGAGGTGGCAGATCTGGGATTTCATAATCATGCTCCATGGTAGCTGCTAGTTACTAGCTAGTAAACACTATAACAGTCTATAAAGTTGCTCTAGGGTGTGCTTTATTTTGTTTCCTGCATTAAAGGAAGTGGTCAAATTACACCAGGTAAAACATGTGATGCAGTAAAAGCAACCCTGAGTGGTGAATATCTTTAGCTAGAGTGTTTTTATAAGCAATGGCTAGCTTCATAAACATACAATCATTGATTGCATACACTGTTTAGCTGGATCACAATAAACTGTAACGAAAATATTATTGTTATGAGCTATTACTGTGAAATCTGATACCACTCTAGGCTCTGTAATGAGGCCACTCTGCCATGCCCTATGATCGTACCACCCTGTAATGAGACCACCTCTCTACTCTCCCAATAATGGTCCCTATGCCAGACCACCTCTCACTCAGCCATGTCCCTGTAATGAGACCACCTCTCATTGTCCCTACAGCATAGCTGTATTTTGACCTCCTTAAAGAAGTCAGGCCAAGCTAGCCCGTACTGTAGGTGATCACAGTGAGTAGGTTTCACTGTTATTTATTATTGCATATGTTCCTATAATGTATACAACAACATACCATTGTACAATACTGAACATATATTTTACACTGAGCACACATACTTGACTATTATAGTAAAACATAGCTAGCTTAAGCTATGACTGTTGAAAACAGGAACCCATGAAGGATCTTGAGTTTCAAAATACACATGACCAGAGTCTACTTGTGTTGCTGCATCTTTTTTCTAATAACAGACAGATTTTGGTAGTGGATTTCTGTTTTTAACTGGGAGCTGTTTGTTTTTGGTCCTGGTACTTTGTAGCGTCCACTTACATTCGGTACTGGTGCCTGGTATACATGCTCCAATCCAGGATTTCGGTTGCGTTGACCAACTCCTGTTCTGGATTGTTGATGGCCAACAAGCACTGATCTTGGCACTTGGTAATGATGCTCTGAACCTGGTGCTTGGTAATGATGACCGATTTCTGATCCAACACTGGTTTGTTGGTCAAGTGGTGGTCCTGGATAATGCTCCAATCCAGGCATTCGATATTGTCCTTCTGATGAAGATTGTTGCCTAACAAGTGAAGAACTTGGCACTTGATAATGTCCTGATCCTGGTGCTTGGTAATATCTCATGATTTCTGACCTAGGCACTTGGTAGTGTCCGGAATGTGGCTCTTGGTAACGCCTGTGTTCTGCTGATTTAGAGACTTGAGGCTTTGTGGATGTGCGTGGAAGCAGAGGTTGATACATGTTCATTTCAGCACCATCATCCTTCGATAATTTTCCTTGAGTGGTATTACTCACTGTCAACTGATTGAGCTCGCTGACAAAGTCGGGATCCAGCAAATATAATCTGGTAGGAGGGAGAGGGGGCACCATGGTACCATTGTCATTCTGTGGATCATCACAGCAATCCTTTTCTGTCTTTGAATCACCACCACCATCAATGCTATCACCTCCCAACACACTCTCCAAAGATTTTGTTTTTGATTTCTTTTTCTTCAGAGTCCAGAGTTTCTTTTTACTAGCCGGACTCTCATCCCCTCCCCCTCCTCCTCCTCCTCCACCTCCTCCTCCTCTTTCTTTTTTCTGCTTTAGTTGCTCAGATTTTAGCTCATTTCTACCAGGCAAAAGAGAATCAGGATCTTCGTACACATGTTCGGTTTCACTGAAGATAAATAGCACAATCTATGAACTGATGGACCATCATTTCATGCACTTCCCCATATACATATGCATTGTAGCTATAACTAACCAGCTAATACATAACATCCTGATTAGATTTCAAGGGTGAAGACTACTGTATTGAGGTTTTTAATTAGGGATTAGACATTGAGCATTCTGTACCATATTAACATAATTATGGCCACACTTCTTTGATAATTTTCATGAAAAATGAGGTGGACAGTATAATACAGTATGGCCAGTTTTGTACACTAAAACATACCTCATTTGCTCTTCCATGTGACTGAGTTAGTTAGCTACATGTATATAGCTCTTTCTTCCAACAACTAGCTACTGTAACAGTAGTCCACTTGCTACGGACAGATAGATATCTACTTTTTCAAAAAAATCAATATAACTAGCTACTGATATCCATATTGGCCTTTGGGAATAACCATAAGTAATGTTATCAGAAACAGAAATCAGAAATGTGTGCAACTATTAGATGTGTAGTAGTACATCACGCATACAGTCTCAAAATACGTTTATTTCAGTATTATAACAATTGACATTATTAGCTATAGCTAGCTATACGTACTTTCATGAGAAATGATTGCACAACAAGCTTCATAACAATTATCCCCCCATGGATTACAAAAGACATAGCTACATTGTAACCATTACCGCACATTCCATACATATACACAGCTACATATATATACTATATGATAGCTAGCTATGTGTCCGCCGCAGCCATCATCATCATGGCTATAGTCTGTCACTGAAGCTTCATGACATCTATAGCTAGCTGCATGACTAGGTACACACATGCATGTTATTGAAATCCATCTACATCTGTTTTTGATGCAAGTGGAACTATATATAATAGCTATGCACATACTGAAACCTTAAATCAGGGAAACAGTAAAGGAAACAGTAACTATCACATAACTACTAAGAATGTGTTTGTATTTTTAACGATAATTAGCTACACTCCTTTCAGTAAGCTATTCACTGCATGGATAACATACCATGGACACATCAGAAAGTATTATAGTATCAACATGTACATAATATAGATCTTCAATCTTCTGGGTGAAGGGTTTAAAGGTCATAATAGGTATGCTGCATGCAGATCTCTTTCCCAACCCATTAGCTTTTAACACATGATTGATCTCTTTATTGAATGTCTATGGCAAGCCTGTTACTACTTGATTGAGGTAGTTGTGCCCTCTGCACCCTCCATGGCTACTTTGGTTTCCGGAGATTATAATCAAAAGAAGATGGAAATTCCTCACTATCAAGTCATCCACTGGAAACGAACTCACTGTTGAAAGCACACTTCACTTTGGTCAAGTGGAAGATATAGAAGGTGATGAAATTGACTATGTCATAGTAATCATGTCAAGAAGTAGTCCCTGTTTCAATTTCATTCTGTTTAGCTTCAGGTAAACTAATGATTGCTCAAATTTTGTTGTATTTTCAGAATTCATTTTCTCTGGTGAGTCCTGCTCTCGTTATGTGGACTAGCTATCATTTCTTGTGGGGGGTTTGACTCAGTTGGAGCATATTCTGTTTTCCTTTGCCCTTTCTTCCTTCTTCCAGTGCAATTGCTTCATAGCTGTGAGCATGAAAGTGGTTATGGTCGCTTCCAGGATTAGTTGCTATAGTTATAACTAGTTGTATTATTCTACTGATCATGTGATGCTACACATATCAGAGGAAATGGCGAAGCTGATCACCATACATTTTCATTCATAATTGTGACTCATAATAAATTACGTTACATATTATTTTTGCGACTTGTATTTGTAGATCAAAATGGCTAGGATAATGCCTGCAATTCCAAAAAGTCCATTGACCAGCAGTGTTGTAGCTTCTCTGAGGTCAAATTTAAAAATCCAATACCAGACAATCTTTCCCAGTGAAAAATATGTAGCTATAATATAATTACTTAGCTATTATCCCAAAAGAAAATTACGCTCTAAATCCTGATAAGTATATTTCCACTGTTGATGTCATTAGCTATCCTCAAAGAGCTACATAAATAAATCAGAGTGGGAATTGCTGTCAACAACTTACTAGCCTTTGATGTTGTGCTGTGGGGTATTGAGAACCTTGAATAAGGAAACTGGCAACAACATACATACAGGGGCGGAGGAACCAACTTTGAGTTGGGGAGTGAGACCATACAGTACACCATTCAGGAAAAAATTTTAATTTGGTGCATCTGGAGGAGTTATTATAGCATGTAAATATCACATTAGACCTACTAAAGTTTGGGGGGCCAATGTCCCCCAACCTTCAAAGTGGGGAATTTAGCTACCCCCCTGTGGAGCCTCCCCTGACATAGAAGATTTCAAAAAATGAGTGGTGGTGTTGATAAGCTTTATTATAGAAAATGCAACATTGTAGTGAATATCATAGCTAGTGTATTACAGTAAGTGATTATAGAAAGTTATGATTTGATGTCATCTCTGAAATGTAAGTTTTCGTACTCGCTGCTTTGTTGGACTTCATCTGGTCTCTCGTGCCTTAGAGACATGTACACACTTGGACCATGTTGACCAGTTCTGTTGGAATTCATGGTACTTTCACAAAGTGGGAAGTATTGACTCTGTTCCATTGATTTTTCTCTCAAATCCCCTTGACTGGTCAGTGGTTGTCTGGTGCTATTGTCACTGCTTGAAGCATGCTGTATAGCACCAATAGTATTTGATGACTTTAGTGGGTATTTCTGTGGTGGTTTTGGCAGTTTCACACCAACTTTGGGGTTAGGTAGTGTCTTAGATGTTATTTCTTCTGTTTTTACTACATCCTCTTCCTTGGGAGTGTCTGGTGTCTCATACAAAGGTTCCTGCTCTATCATTTCGTATTGTGGTTTTTCCTTGGGAGTGTCTGGTATCTCATACAGAGGTTCCTGCTCTATCATTTCTATTACGTCATATTGTGGATCAGTAGGGTTCCTATAGTGTCATTATAAAAGTGTTGTATGTAAAACCCCTTGAGTGGATATTCAACTTACTCATCAGCAATAATGATTTTTCTCTTTTTGTGTGTTTGTACTATTACTATTATTGGGACCACTATGATTGTCATAGCAATGAGTGCACCTGCTCCGGCTGCCGCACCCACCACTGTGAAATTGAGACTCCGATTCTCTAAAGCAAGAAAATATTACATGAACTTACATACATTATCATAAGGACAGTTTTAATTTGCCCCCAACATATTCTGGTACATATCATCTTTCCACCAGCCGCTATTCTAACCATTGATCATTGGGTTTGAATCTTTAGATCTATATAGATGGTCCAGTACAGAGAGAACAAAACAATATTTGTTACTATAAAGTCACTGGTGATTTGCAGGATATTAGTAGCATTTTTACCTGGTAAGGATACTGCTGTGCTATTGGAATAAGGTCCAGTTCCTATGATAGTGTATGCAGCAAGTGAGTAGTGATATGTGGTGCCTTGCTCCAGTCCAGTGATGGTGTAGTGGTTGGTGGATGGTGTCTCTATGGTGTATACTTGGTCCACTCCCCCCCACTCCACGCTGATCTTGTATTCCATAATAACACCATTTCTGTGTTCCTCTAAAGGTGGACTCCATTCCAGCTGAAAGGACATGGAGGAGAGCACCTCTGCTCGGATATTTTGAGGCTCCCCTGAAGGAACTAAAAATTTAAGATTTATCTAATTATAATTATTGTGAATGTAGATCATTATACCGTCTTGTAATGTTTGTAGCAATTTTGATGTTGAAAATGGTCCAATGCCTGCTATTGTGAAAGCTGCCACTTTGTATTCATATGTAGAGAAAGGCTTCAGATCCTCAATTGAAATCCGAGAACTATTCACTGTTTTGTTCAAGTTTAATCCAGTCTCTGTGGAATTTATCACAATAGCATATCCCATGATGATTCCATTTCTGTGTTCCTCTAAAGGTGGACTCCATTCCAGCATGACAAATGTGGAGGAGAGCACTTCCACTGAGATGTTTCGAGGCTGCCCTGAGGGAACTGCACATAATTAAAGGAAAAAAATTTATGCAAAATAATAAGGCCATGTGGGGTTAGTCTGTACTTTTACCTATAGCAGTTTCTGTGAACAAACAACGAACATCAAAATTATGCTGCCTTCAATAATATAATTTATTTAGCATAATATTATTATGGTGCACGCTGCTGCTTACTCAGGAGAACAAAGTTGGTATAGATATAAAAGAGTCTGGTCAAATTTCTACACTTCTACACTGGCATGAACAATTAATCTGTGCTCCCAACCAAGCTGGTTTAATTGTTCATGCCAGTGTAAAAGGGTATGGCTTGATAAAAGAAATGAAAGGGATAGGGCTTATAGACTCGGCATGCAGCTCCAAATATCATATTACAACATTTAAAGTTTTCGCAAAAGCAAGCTGTGTTGCTTTGCTCACCCTTGCCTTCTGTGCTACGAGCACATAACTAGTAGATAGCCTATTCAAGATCAGATACAGTGAGCAGACAGGCAAATCAGACTACTGAATTTTACCAAGCATGCTCAATAAAAAGTACACTCACCTCCACCTCCAGGTAGTGTCTGAATGGTTATCAACTCTGACTGGGGTCCAAATCCAAAAATATTTTTAGCTTGGACGAAGCAAGTATAGTTAGTGTAAGCTTTCAAGTTTTCCAATGTCACAGTAGAACTGTTGTAAGCAGCTTGGAGTACCTCATGCGACCTTGCAGTGCAATTCACTAAGGAGTGGTCTATACTTTCATTGTTGAGATAGTCCCACTGCAGTGATAGAGTAAATGCTCCAATGTCAGTGATGGCTAAATTATCCGGAGCTCTCGGAGGACCTGCACAATAATGACTTATATGTAGTAGATATTCTGTTATTTAGTGTTCTAATCTTTATCATACCTCCAATGATGTATGTATCAACTTTAAAGATCCACAATCCAGGTTGATTAACATTTGATGTAGAGAATATATTGACTATATCAGCAGTGAGTGATGTGGGAATACTGAAATAATTGATTCCATCACCACCATCTATACCAACTTGAGCTCCAAGATAACTCCACTCAATTAGATAGTCAGCGTAAAGGAATAATATGAATGAATCATTTGCATTGTATGCCAAAACACACTGGAAGGTATTTGTTTCCATCTATTATAATTATAACAATATTGATGATGTATGTTTATAATGTATTAGCTGTCATGATTTACAGGATCTGATTGCCAATAGGGTCTCACATGATCCCAAGTTGCTACTGATATTCTTGTTGGGTTAAAATTGTATCCAAAAGCCTGTCGAATCAACTGTACAATTTTGAATCTGTTACCACTTGTGGTAGCATTATGGTTATAGTAAATTTTCCCTCCTCTGACTTGATTAATGTTCACATCATCCCAGAAGGGGCAGATTAACACAAGTCCTGATGCACCAACACGTGGAAATGAATGTGGAAATAAATATGGAAATCTACCATGGAATGATATGACTCCATTACTGTTAACCTACATGCATAAAGAAGAAGAAGAAGAAGAGACTTATGCATTCTAGCTAATATTCTATTTAACTCACATATAGTGGATCTGCCTGTCTTCCAAGGAATTTGAATGGAGGCATCAAAGTGTAGGGTGATGAAGACCCATCATCAGGTAGATTCAGTATATCATCTCCAGTAACAGCTCCATAAGGAAAAAATTGATTTAGTGGAATACAAGCTACTCTTGTAGTACACAAAAAAAGCAAAATCAGTGATGAAAGACCAGGTGGCTGATACAGCTGCATTATCTTTAGCTGTGTGTGACTATATCTCAGCTACTTTTTAAATGGCTTGTGTAGCTACTATACATAGAGTAGCGATGGGAGTTTACGGACAGCGGTAGTTTACGGACACTTTAGACTTTGACCCATGGTAAAATTGGTACCAATTAGGCGGGAGATTTCAAATTTTGCTGACAGTAGTGATTTTTTAAGAGTAAGAATCTACAGCTAATTCAGTAAATTTGCGTAGTTTTTTCCTGCTCAATTTTTGCTTTGAATGATCATAGTTAGTATCTCGGTCAAATAATGAGGCATGGAAAAAATGACTGTAAGAAAAACCAACTTTATAACTGCACATAGTAAACAAAAACTACACGTAAACACAAAACATTATATATCAATAAAGAGCAAATTTATTGCTCTTTCCAAATGTACCCTTCATAAAATAACATGACTGACACAGTATCAGCAATTTTGGCGTAAATAGATTCTTATTGTGGAGGCAGTTACTGGACAGTGAATAATAATGGGTAATGATCTTTTATAATAGGCCATGGCAACAGCAAGGAAGCGGAGAAATTGGAAATCCGAAGATCTGGAGAGAGCTGCAGAGGAAGTTAGAGAGGGGAAGGTGTCTGTCAGAGAAGCAGCAGCAAAATATTGTATACCAAAGAGCATGGTACATGATCACTCCAGCTTGAAGGTTAAGCAAGTTTCAAGTCCTGGACCATCTCCTGTGTTAATGATAGAAGAAGAAACTGAATCATGTTATCTTCTATTATCATTATCATTATCATTTCTTACAATAATAAGCACATGTGCAGCCATTTTACCTTCATTTTAAGAGCTGTCCGCCAACTGCCTCTATTGTCCGTTAACTGCCTCCAGTAGGCGCCTACTCTAAATCTCTCCCAGAAATCAGCATAATAGGACTTGCTTAGCTTCCTGCCTGGATAGAGCGAGGTAGGCCCATAGCTATCCAAAGCCCCCCTGCAATCTTCCTTGCACTCGCTAACCCGCCGGGAAAAACCACAACTTTGTTAACTGTCCGTTTACTACCTCCGTTACTCTAGCTATAAATCCATTTCCTGTGACAGTATGTGATCAATACTACCAAATTTAGGATGTGCAGCTCTCTTTCCCAACTTAGCTTTTAACCATCCTGAAAATCATGATTAATATTCTACATGATTGAGGTCTTTATAATATTGAGTGTCTATCTATAAATTCATTGTCCTGTGACAGTAGTTTCACTGATGTGATCAACACAGTGTACCAAATTTAGGATGTGCAGCTCTCTTTCCCAAACCATTAGCTAGCTTTTAACCACTCTGAAAAAAAAATCATAATTAAAATTACATGATTGATCTCTTTATTGCGTGTCTATAGTAATATAAATGAACTGTAGTTAGTTGGAAGAAACATTATGTGCAGAGTGTACAAATCACATAAAGTCTACTATCACTAATACATAATAGCTTGTTATTATATCAACTATAAACATTTGCTTTTGTGTTCACTGAAGGTTATGTTCTCATAATCCACATTGCTTCCAAGTTTTTCTCTGCTTGTACTATTGTAGGGAACGTTCATATAGTCCATTTTAAGTTCATCTGTACAACTCTCACTCGCATCCACACTCTTATCGATCTCAGTAACCAGATCTTCCCTTGCTCCATCCCAATCAGCACCCAAGATACGCTTAGGGTGGGCAAAGTTGTGGTACACATCACTTGAATCCACATTCTTTGTATCTGGATTTTCGCTGGATGATTCAATCTGTCGGAAAGTGGACTCAATGGGATAGTCACTGAATGCTCTTTCATCACAATTGGTCGGTGAAGTGTGATCAATTTCCACATTGATGTAGTCCTTGCTGTCAACGCTCAAGCAAGAGGAGTGTATCTCTGCTTGTACTACTTGATTAGCAACAGTAGAGGTACTTGCGCCCTTTGCACCCTCCATGGCTACTTCGGTTTCCATGGTCACTTTGGTCCGTATGATGGTTACATTCTGGTAATCAATTTCTTCAATGATATCACCTTCTATATCTTCCACTTGATCAAAGTGAAGTGCACTTTCAACAGTGGATGACTTGATATCAGTGGCAACTTTATGCTGGTTAGGAGTTTCCATCTTCTCTTGATTATAATCTTCTCCTGCTAAGTAATCATGTCGAGAAGTAGCCCCTGTTTCAATTTCATTCAGTTTAGCTTCAGGTAAATCCGAGTAAAATGGGTTCAAGGTGACTAGTGATTGCTCGAATTTTGCTGTACTTTCAGAATTCATTTTCTCTGGTGAGTCCTGCTCTACTGTTACGTGGACTATCATTTCTTGTGGGGCATTTGACTCATTTGGAGCGTATTCTGTCAGCTGTGGAGTTCCTTTGCCCTTTCTTCCCTCTTCCAGTGAGATTTCTTCATAGTTGTGAGCACGAAAGTGGGAGAGAGATGTTGTAATGGTCTTTTTCCTGGAAGAGTGTAAAAGGTTAAAGTAGCTAGAATAGCTAGTTGCTATAGTTATAGTCGTATTATTGTACTGATCATGTGATGCTACACAACTCAGAGGAAATAGCAAATATCATTAATTTTTTTCAAAAAAAACATGAAGCTGAAAGCTGATTACCGTATTATGAATGATAATACATACACAAAAATACTATAAGGATTTATAGCTAGATATTATGGGGTTAACTATGTATACTTGCATAGTGAATTTGTATTTGTAGAGCAGAATGGCTAGAGTAATGCCTGCAATTCCAAAAGCGAGTGTTAAAAATCCATTGACCAGCAGTGCTGTAGAAATGTCTTTCACAAGGTTCTCTGTGGTCAAAATTAATAATCCAATAACAACCAAACTTTCCCAGTGAAAAACATGTAGCCTATAGAATCTATGTTGTTGTTTGGCATCCTCAAAACATAATGTAGTTGAGACTATCCAGAGCATTTCCCAATGACTGGCTAGCTGTAGTGAGCTAGCTATAGTGAGCAGCTAGTATTTACAAGAAGGGGCTTGGCAATTATCAGCTATCAGCTATCCACAAAGAAAATATTATGTTCTAAATCTTGATATGTATGTTCCCACTAACATAATGTAGCTCTAGTATGAACACTAGTTAGCAAAGCAGGAATTGCTGCTCTTCTGCTATTATCTTGTGGGGTATTAGGAACCTGAAGGAAACTGGAAAACAACATTGAAGGCTTCAAAGAACAGGTGGTGGTATTGATTGCTTTATGTGGAGGTGTGATGATGCAGCATTGTGAGGCTTCATCTAAGCACACAACTTTTTATGCTAGCTAACACAAACATGTTAGAACATCATAAAATATGATATAATGATGTTAGCTAACTCCTTGTTTTTTCCAACTACATATGGCCATCTGTAATCATATCTAACTAGCTATTATGACAAGTATAAATACACACAACCTATGGCCTATAACTACACACACCGTGATATAGTAAACATATGATATGTGACATTATAGCCTAAATGAAAATAAATATTGGTGAAATTGTCCCAAACTTCTATTTATGCAGCAATAATGGGCTACTGTATCTTAATTGGTACTAAATTTGAGCCCCAAACTGAGCCACTATTGATAATAATAAGGTAGCTACTCATATGGGGATAAATGTGGGTCCTTCTCATGAAAAAAAACAACAACTGTAATCTGTTTACTGGATCCCGTCTAAACTTATAGCTAACTCTGTTGCCATCAAATGAAGCTCATAACAGCCTCTTTGGGAAACAATACACTCATGGTTGGTGATTCAAACGGTATAATGTAGCTAGCTAAAAGTATGAATATACACAGCTAGTTGTATAACTAACTAGTCACATGTACAGCTACAAACCTTCAAATTCCCGTCCCAGAGCTGGTGGAAGAAGCCTGTAAAATAATGTAAAGACCATGTATATAGATATAAAACACAGCAGCTGGCCACTAGCTATAGCTAAATATTATACTAGTACTCTGATCAGTTAGGTACTTGTGTACTTCATAGTGACATACTCACCAAGCTAGCATCATCAAAATTGGACAGGATTCCATGATTTTGAAGTCAATCCTCATAGCTACACTTAGCAACTGGACTGAGCTATATAGAGCTATCTATAGCTGAGTTAATCGATGGACACTTGGTTGTTATCTATTAAGTCTATTTTTGTTTACTTTGAAATCGCCCAACTGAAAGTATAAAGTCTATTTGTGATCAATTGGTTAAGATCTTGTATAGCATTAGCATTAGTTATGTATTAGGCAATGCTAGAACTCTACGTAGCTATGATCATAATAATGGTATGCCAGTACATCTTGTTTTGGAACATAAACTGATAGCAGTTAGTTATTTCTTGTTAATCATAACTGCTATCGTCAAAATTAATAACAACAAACGCTTTGTATAGTTTCCCCTTAAGTAAGGTAGCTACTGTGACTTAGAAAATCATGCATGGCTATAGCATAATTATGTACAAGACTGCTAATTATCAGAGAGTGCGCTAGCACTCTCTAAGTAGGGATGGCGGGTCAAAGGTCATAGGACTGTATAAACTAAAAACTCTTCTTTCTCTTCTACCCTTACTCTACAGGTTCTCAGAAGGCTACAGTGAATTATTACATCTACAAAGAAGAGAGGAGAACGTTCAAAAATCAAAAATTCATTCGCTAACATAAGAAAAAAACGAGTTCTAAAATTGACTTTTGTTCTTTTTCTTTATAATAATAAGATCGACGTACCGACTTACTGGCTATAGTCATCAAAATTCTGCTTTGGCCATCTGTTAGAGCGGCACCTAGAGGCTGATCTTTTGCTATTAGTTTTGACTAAAGCGCTACTTCATAAATCAGTGATATCGATAGCACTCGGCTAATCTTTCTACGCCATTTTGAAGCGCACGTCGATAGGGGGCGGAGCGTATGGGCGGGGCCACGTATAAGTCCACATGTGGCTACAGTGTCTTCAGTTTAATCGTTTAGCTAGCTATTTATTCTTATCTGATGATCTTCCTGACACTCCTTTCTGCATTGCAGTACAGCCTATAGTAGTATTATAGCCAGTACTTGGCTGTAGTGTAGTCAGCTCACTTTACCATGCCATGCATTTACATTGCTGTTGCTGTAAAGTTTTATATTAAATAGACAAAACTTAAATAGTTAAATAAATTCTTCAGAGACTGTGTATGTGCCTACAAAAGAAATGTAGAGCTGGCTTTGTATAGACTATAGTACTGTACTGTAGCCTCATGTCAAATAATTATTAATAATCACTGTATACTCTCAGTTCAAGTGACGATCAATACTGCCACCCTCAATTCTTTACTTACGCAAACTTACTTTCAACTTCAAGCACTAAAAAAAAGGATAGAAACAAGTGAGCGCAAAAAATTTCTTCTAAATAAAAAGTTAAGTAGGGATAGCCTAAAATCTAACTGGGCTGTATAATGTACTGCAGCCTCGTATGAAAACAATCCCACTACTTTTACAACGGCCCATAGCTAGCTGTAGGCAGTGGATGTAAATGTAGGGATTGTTTTCATACGAGGCTGCAGTACATTATACAGCCCAGTTAGATTTTAGGCTATCCCTACTTAACTTTTTATTTAGAAGAAATTTTTTGCGCTCACTTGTAATATAATAGTATCATGAAATATACAGTGCTGCATGAAGTAGCTATAGATAATTATACTAATTATGATGAAGTGCCCCCCCCAAAAATATACACTCCCCCTGGGATTATGTGGTTAAAAAAATAATTAACATAAAAAGACAAAGAGCAAGATCATACTAACATATTTATGAATCCAGTAATAATAAAAAACATAAAATAGTAATAATTATCATCATTAACTACATGCAGTTTGTGGTTTGATGAGTTATAACGTGGGCAAGTGTGAAGGACTCATTTCAATGTACTGATCTTCCTCCACTGCTTTGGCAGAAACAGGCTGTGCAGCTTGACTTGAACCGGGTAAATTACGATACTCGCTCTGGGGTGGATAGGAAACTGGTGCTTGGTACTCAGAGACATTAGCACTTTGGTTTCTCTCTGTCGCAGGCTGATATACTGGACTGTTATCCTTGTTCTGTCTGCCCTCTGTCGCATCTGTGAGAGGGAAATAATCTGCATCATCCTCAGCTTTCTTCATTTCTGCCACTTCTATCTTTTCAGCAGAAGTTTCAAATCTGGGCACGTCATAAGTAACTGGACCAGGAGGCTGCAATGGCAACAGCTTAGGTATGGATTCTTCATAGGGAGCAGCTTGCTTGGGATTCATCGAGGATAACATGGTAGGAGTACTGGAGTACCTCATCTCCTTCTTATCAGGATTCGTCTCTTGACTGGATGAGCAGGGCTTCATAGCACTCATCTTTGGTGCACTTGAACTTTCACCTCCACTCAGCTTCACATCGTCATAAGGACTAGGGCTGTTGGATACAGTTGGAATATCTAAATGGCTTATGATATTCCCAGGCTCCTCATAAATATGTTCATCTTCGTTGAACCCGAATTTCACTTCATCAAGGTCGGTTTCCTTGAATGTCGCTGGACTCATACCTCCGATACCAATGGGGTTGTGAATATCTCCACACGCTCTAGAATTATAGAAAATCATAAAGTACTTCATCCAGAACTCACAAATAATGTCTTTGACTACATTTTTTTGTGGAAATATATGCAATACCTGTTGAGCTGGTAATTCTTCTTTGCCATTCTCTTCCTGCAAACTAGAGCCACCACTATGATAATTACAATGATGACGAGTATAGCCACGCCTCCCGCTGCCCCCACTCCAGCATAAAGTGGTAGTCCTCCTGAAGGGGCCTTGTTATGGGCTTCAGCTGATACGGTACCAGAGGGCTCCTGTATCAGACACGATGCTTCATTTCCAGGATATGTTGAGCAAGACAAGATTTCCAGAGAGACTCCAGTGACTTCAATCTTTGGACTACTGTCCACCCATTGCTGTAATTGGGTGTGCAATTGAGCTCCACTGGTGCCATCGACTCCAACCAAACTGCCTCGGAGTATGACCCTGTCTGTCGTTCTGTCTCCACAGGTCAGTTCTCCATTTGCAATGAACTTGCCCGAGAATGAACAGGAACATCTTTGTGCCAACTGAGAGGCTACGATTTCAATGACTGTACTGAGCTTCACTGCATCATCATGAGCCTATAAACAGTAAGAAGTGTGCATGCATACATTAAGCTTCTCAGCATCATAGGCTGTACAACATAGACGGAGGAACCATGGGGGCAGTTGCCTCCCATACTTCAAAAGTTAAGGGGACGGCCCCCATGAAATTTTCCATTAAGTGATAATTATTCAATATCTATACCCTCCCACCATCCAATCTTGCCCCCATGCTCCATAACGTCTTCCTCCACCCTATGTACAATGTTCTTGTGTGATATTCATATAATAGTTTGACTATGTTTATGATACGGTCCCATTTTTGGAGAGGTGAAGAGTTATAAAACACACAGCAGAAGTTTGGGTATAATTAATTGAGCTAACTGAAGATGGGATAATGACTTCTATCTATCACATGACTATCACATAACTATCACATGACAATACTCACCAGCCAAGGGATGCAGGCAATAGCCCCAGTCATGTGAACCAGAAAGGTGCTGTTATCAAACACTGCATATTCAGCATGAATAAGATTAAACATGACTTACTAGACTCTATATAGAACATGGCTAACAACTGTTGAAGAAGTTCAGGTACCATGGCCAGAAAATTGAGGGTACTGCATTAATATCATGTACCTATACAAACTTACATCCAACTATGACTTCTTCACTGAATCTCCCTGCACCAGCACTGTTGCTAGCTGCCACAGACACTGCGTAAGTTTGTCCTGGATCTAGCCCTGTGATGAGGTGACTGGTTTCATTGGTTTGTATGATGATGGAGGTGTCGTCTGTATTGCGTCTCTGGATTCTTGCAAGAGGGCGGTACCTCACTTGATAGGAGTACTCTACACCTTCTGTTCCTCCAGAGAGCTCGTTCCAGCGGACTTGAATTTCAGTGGCACTGATACGCTCAATTCGTCCCAGGGTGGGAGCCGTGGATGGAACTGTAATGTAGACACATCATGTAATAATAATAATATAATAGCATTGATAGATTCATTGAAAGAGAGGGGGAGGGGGAGGGGAGGGGGAGGGGAGGGAGAGGGGAGGGGGAGGGGAGGGAGAGGGGAGGGGGAGGGGGTCTGGGAATGAGGAAATGCTATAGAAAATGGGTGCCAAAAATAAAGTTTATCAGAATATCCACTATGTAATTTTCAACCAAAACATAATATACTGCTTAGACAACATAATAGTCACTAATTTCCTTCGTTATTTGATGTTGGCATGTTCAATATAAATAATTACCTTCGGGAAGTAATGACACTTGAGCTATGGCTGGGGGACCCCTCCCGGCAAGTGTGAAAGCAGAAATTGAGACGTTGTATTGCGTGTTTGATGTCAGATTCATAACTTCGTATGACACTAGATTTGGTTCCAGAATCAGCTCAACAGATTGGCCGCCACTGGATGGGACAACAGACACAGCATAGCCTGTGATGATGCCGTTCTGGTGTTCAGCTGCTATGCCCCTCCACACCAGTACAGCTGAAGTGGGTCTCTGGACATTGTAAGTCACTCTGAAGTCTTGCGGACTGGTTTCTGGAGCTGAAAAAAGAAGAAAAAATGAAGATATTTTAATGAGGTGAATCTTCAGGGAGAGTGATTGGAATTCCCCCAGTTATTGTGGAATTAACTTTTCTTACCATCCTGAGGCAGTTGTGAAGTCACTGAAGCAGAGGGTCCTGGACCGATCGTGACGGCAACAATCGAACACTCATATGTGTAAAATGGGTGCAAGTTGTTCACCGTTAGTTCAGTGACCCTATCAAATACAGTGAAATTCTGTTCCCTCATTGTCTCTCGTGTGAATACCCTGATGTTGTAGCCCCTAATGATGCCATGCTGCAGGATGGCTGCCGGTGGGTTCCAGTTGAGTTCAAGGGAACGCGAATCCACTGTTCTCACAGTGAAATTCAGCGGAGGACCAACTGGGACTATACATGGATACAAAAGAAAACATCGTATACAGGACATCCTATCATTGTCCAGATATAATTATCCCCAAAAATAATAATCCAAAATTATTTTTCAGCCATAAATTTAGCTTGCTTACTTGACTCTGGCATTTGAATGGACCTAACATTGAAGGGACCACGTCCCACCACATTCTCTACTGCCACACCACAGAAGTAAGCATAGTTAGGATGGAGACTGTTGTGGGTGAAGGAGGTCTCGTTGGTTGAGAACAGTCCTACTTCCCTTCCATTGGTGGTGCGGGTAATGTTGACCACATAGCCAAGGATTCGTCCGTTGATGAATTCCTGATTTGGTGGACTCCAACTCATGGACACTGTGAAGGCATCCACAGCTGTCACCACTAGATTCACTGGTGCTCCATCAGGTGCTACACAAATATAATACAAGATTAGACCTTGTTGACTTATGCAGGGGTGATTTTTATCAAGATCCCCTCTCCTCCTCATGCCTTCATTCCTGTTACTCACTCCATAAAAACACCATGCTTACCATCAGGCAATGTCCTGAAACTCCTTGGTCCCGAGTATGGCCCCAGTGCCACAGTCTCAGCTGCCACCCTCAATGAGTACTGACTATCTTCCTGTAGGAAATCAAAGAGGAAGCTTGTGGCCATGGTTGATCTGTTCCATCGATTTCCTGTTTCGATCTCTAGCAGAGACAGCCTGTACTGGCGGATCATCCCATTCTGGTCTCCCAGGGAAGGAGGAGTCCATCGGACAGAGGCTGATGTTGGTGAGGTGCTGGTGATCACAATGTTGACTGGACTACTGACAGGAGCTATAAGAACATGATAAGGAGGGAGGGGCTCATTCATAGTCCACAGTTACTTCATGTGGAATAACATACCCCCCACTAAAAATATCCCCTTCGAATGTCCTAATTTCATGAAAATGGCATAAAATAGGGAGTACAGCATACATCAAATGCTGTATGGAAAGTTGGTCAGATTGCAGAGATTATGCTGGCCACAATGTTTACTTTGCATACAGTTTTTATCCATCACGACTGCAATGTTGGGATTTGCAATTTTCATAAACAAATAAAAATTGCAAACAGAATCATCTAAACTCAAAACTACATAAGTGAATATGAAGTCAATATAAATCCTAAACAGAAAGCATACCATGTAGCTAGTTCAAAAAGCTTTCACAGTTTTGTAAAATTGCAAAAGCAGTAGCTATGCCCGAGCAAAACTAATTAAAATCAATCCACATGTTGATAGATCATTAATTACCTGCTTCTGGCATTTGTATTTGTCCCAATAGTGTGGGTCCATTTCCCACGGAGGTCGCAGCTGCTATTCTGATATGATATGAGTAGTACGGATGCAGGCCTCTCCAGGTCTGCACCAATTGTCGAGTAATACGTGTCCTATTAAGACCAGATCGCAGGTCTGTCAGCACTAACACATATCTGACAATCCTGCCATTTAAGTTCTCAGCTGCTGGTTCTTGCCATGTGACTTGCAGCGTTGTGGGGCTAGTGGCTCTCGGCACTAAGTTCCGAGGTGTTCCTGGCACTGCATAATAATTAGTGAAATATCTCAATTCATCATAAACTATATAAATAGGAGCTAGCTAAATGGGTGTGGTTGTGGGTGTGGTTTCCCTCCTCCTTGGTGATTGCCCCTCCCCCACAATAGTAGAACCTTGGTAAAAAGGGCACGCACAGATTATTATGAACCTGTAGCTATGTCATGCATAGAGGAAGCTCGAAGATTCTGACTAACCATCTTCTGAAGTCATCACATTCAAGTCAGCAGAATATGGTCCAATGCCAATCGTATAAGCTGCAACTCTGACATTATAGGAGGTGAAGGGTTCCAAGTTGGATATAGTGATGGTCCTGGTGCTAGACACAGTTCTGATCCGTCTCACACTAGATGTTACAGTGTTGGTGATGACTATACGATAGCTGCGAATAATGCCATTCCGTCCATCTTGCTCTGGCAACTCCCATCGCAAAATGATGGAGGTGGAGCTGATGAAGGTGGGTGTGACATTCCTGGGAGGAGCTGAAGGATCTAAAATAGAAAGTGTATTAACCACAATATTTCCACTGATAGCCATAGCTAATACATGCACATATTAGTAGTGGTGACCCCTTACCATCTTCATGGGTCCTGACTCCAATGGCAGCACTGTAGGGCCCCGTCCCTACTGTCACAGCTGTCACCCTACATTCATAGAGAAAGTACGGTCTCAGGTTGGATACGACAAGTTCTGTGGCCTGCACTGAGAAGTGGAACACTCGGCCTGTCTGAGTTTCTGTCACATTAACCCTATATCCTCTGATTATTCCATTGTGATGTTGCGAGGGAGGTGGTGTCCATGTGAGTCTGAAGCTGGTCGAGTTCAGCACTTCCTCCCTGAGGTTCTCTGGGTGATGCGTTGGAACTGAAACAATTAATGGAACCATTTGTAACTATAACCTACACTATGCCATAATTCATTTGTGTCAGTGATGGTATCAACCCTTTACCACATTTTAGCAGGATTTTTCACTCTTACATAACTTTTAAAAATGAGAAATCACAAGTATTACTATATAGTGTTTATCATATGGAGTCCAGGCTGGTATTGATCTACTGGTCATTTATTAGTTGAGAACCCAAAGCATATTCTGGATGCAAGTGCCATTGCCAAGGCAGTCAACATTTTGAGTTGATTTAATCTGCACTGAATCTCAGATGAGCCACGTATAACAAGCAAGTACTGGTATCCCATTGGATGACAAAAAGATATAACAGATGATTAGCGAACTAGCTTATAGGGGTGATTACTAATGATGTGTGAAGCTTCCTGGGAGGGATTCTGCAGACACACTAACAATACACTTCACATTTACACTCACCATCTTCATGAGTGGTCACAATCTCATCACTGCTGTACGGTCCGAGTCCCACTACAGTCCCAGCTGCAATTTGCAAGATGTAAGTTCTGTATGGCTGCACAACGATGGAGTTTGTTGGGAAGGTCACACTGAGCTGATTGGTCGCAGAGAGGAAGGAAGTTTGGTTGGTGAGAACATTAATGATGGAGATACTGTAGTGAGTGATGATGCCATTCCTGCCCTCGGGTACTGGAGGTTGCCAACTCAGGCTGAAGGAGCGCGAGGAGAGAACACGTCCTGTCACATTCCGGGGGACAGCACTGGGTACTATGCAAGATAAACAATCAAAGTAAACAAACCAACAAGGATGATTACTGTTGACTTCACCTTTTGACGTACATATACATACAACTATAAACAGCTACACTATTTAGGGGAACTGTTACAAAATACTGACTGTTGAAACTTTCACTGTGTGTGATCAAAGAAATCTTAATGTCCCAATAATGAGACAGGTGCTCTGATTTTCAAGAGCTGAGTAATTATGATCACTCTATAAGCCTGAGAATACAGTCTTATTAGTAATTAGCAACATGGGAGGATGCATGTTTGCAATTTTGTGGCATATCCGACAGCAGTTAACAAATTTGTATTAGCTGGTATTGACCGTCTATCACAGGTCCAAATGTAGGAAAGTTGTATGAGCCTGAGAATATTAAGACCCATACAGTCTTCCATCAACATGGGAGGACAATTTTGTGGCATATCCGAGAGCAGTTAACAAATTTGTAAAAGGTGACACACTTTGACCACCGTCTATCACAGGTCCAAATCTAGGAAAGTTGTATGAGCCTGAGAATATTAAGACCCATACAGTCTTCCATCAACATGGGAGGACAATTTTGTGGCATATCCGAGAGCAGTTAACAAATTTGTAAAAGGTGACACACTTTGACCACCGTCTATCACAGGTCCAAATGTAGGAAAGTTGTATGAGCCTGAGAATATTAAGACCCATACAGTCTTCCATCAACATGGGAGGACAATTTTGTGGCATATCCGAGAGCAGTTAACAAATTTGTAAAAGGTGACACACTTTGACCACCGTCTATCACAGGTCCAAATGCAGGAAAGTTGTATGAGCCTGAGAATATTAAGACCCATACAGTCTTCCATACAGTCTTATTAGTAATTAGTAACGTGGGAGGGGGACACATGTTGAGAGCAGTTTAAAAATTTGTTGGAAAAGGCGACACATTTATTAGCTGGTATTGACCACCGTCTATCACAAGCTGTTTGGCACACAGCCAGTCCAGTACCACACACTGCAATACTTACCATCTGGAGGGAGCATTCGAGACACAGTGGGTGAGAAAGGTCCTGTTCCAGCTGAGTTGTACGCAGCAATTCGACACTGATACGTATAGAAAGGGTGAAGAGACGAAATCCTGAAGGAAGTCGCCGCACTATTGCGAATGACATAGCTCCTGTTCTGTCCTGATTCCACTTCCAGTAGTGTCACTCGGAACCCTCCACGATCTCCATTCCAGTTCTCCGTTGAGGGCGGAATCCACGTCAGGGTCAAGGCAGTTGAACTTTCCGATGCAAGGGTAACTCGACTCGGTGCTGAAGTTGGAACTGCATAGGAGTAGATTGAGTGCATGTATAAAGATAGAAAAGACGGTCCCTATAGCATGACAACATCCCAGTGTATACATAGGTACACTAACATGTGGCATTTGTGGTGGGACGACTAAACAACCTGTCCACTCCTGTGTCTTGTAGACACTAAGAGCATTACCACATTTGGCAGTTTCATCAAAACAGTTAGTCAAAATAAAATGACTCCAGGGGATAAATCCATAGACTGTTGTGTCCACAAAGATTGTTTGGGAAATCATACATGTAGATCGCCCCTACAAAATTTACTCGTTGACACGTAAGAGATTATAAATTCCTTGATTCCTTTAATTAATGAAATAATTGGTTCACTTATTTCACCTCATGGAAAAGAGCCCACTAATTGCATTAATCATGTCACCAACAGAGTCATACTAGCCAGTCATAATTTATTTCTTACCTGTTACTGATGTAGTGAATCTGTGCACTGGACTGAACGGGCCCCTCCCAGCTGAAGTACGGGCTGACACACTCACGGAATAAGCAGTACTGGAGAGCAGTGATGAGAAGACGTACTGGGTTCTCGTTGTTGTGAAGAGTCGATTGTTCCCACCAGGATAACTCAGGAGGAGTGTGTAACTCGTTAAGATTCCGTTTCGGTGTTCCACTGGAGGAGGTGTCCATCTCACAGAGAACGACGTAGAGGATATGGAGGTGATTACAATCCCAGTAGGTGAGGCACTTGGAACTGAAAGAAATGCAGAACACTCGATGAAATAAAATAGTTTGTTGCTGTCATTTCTCACTGAAAGATCAAGCCTCTGAACTAGCTAATACTAGAAGTATATTACACATTATCACTAAGTTACCTATATGGGTAGTTATCCATAACTAAGTCATCTATGGGTACCGCAGCGGCGTAGCCAGGTTATTTTCATTCCCAGGGCATGACTATGTTTCATGTTGGACTTGATTTCATGCTTTAAGACTCTATACTTTGAGTTATTTATGATAATAGATTCATGTGTTGCCAGGGCCTGTGCCCTGGTAGGCCCTGGCTTGGCTACACTGATGGGTAGTTATCCATCACTAAGTTATCTATGGGTATAGTATGTAGATAGGATTTTGAAAAAAGAGGGAATAAGAAAATAGCCATTGTTTGTGGAGGGAGTGAACCAAAATCCAAAACACTAGATATTATGTCATAAACCCCTTACATGCCAGATCCACTGCTGGTAGTATTAACTAACTTACCATCAGTGGGCATCTGCACTCGGCGACGGTAAGAAAAAGGCCCTGTTGTGACAGTGAAGGCAGCCACCTCAACTGTATAGTTATGGAAAGGGCGAAGGGATGAGATGATGAATGGGCTGCTGAAGGCGTTGTTCAATGACCGTGTTCCCACGTCCACTGAAGTGATCCTAATGACATATCTACGGATGATTCCATTCCGATACTGCAGAGGGATGGCAATCCAGGACACTGATAGAGTTCTCGAGTCCTGCACTACCACTCCTACACCTCTAGGAGCTCTTGATGGAGCTGTAGCAACAATTGGATGTAACCTAAGTAACTGAGTCTAGGAGTCACTCGATCAGTAATAAAATGAGTGTTGTTGCCGAATTAGGAGGTGCTTACTGATAGTTAAAGTTATAGTTGCTGGAACCACTGTGTTGATTAACACTAACCATGGCTATGTGCTGCACCCTAGGGATATATAACTGGCTAGTCAATGTCAATAACGACTCTCTGAAATCCATAAGGTATTTTTGCAACAGGATTATGTTTAACCAAGAGACTTTTTCTGGTCCAAAAGAGTGTCTGTAATAATTAAGGTGGGAAGTATTAGGTATCATGTAGCTAAGTTGTTTGTATTTGTTTGTTATCAGGTTTCCATGCTGTGTTGTTTGTTGTCAGGTTTCCATGCTGTGTTTTACCATCAGTTAGTTTCTAAGAACTAATCTGTTGCTAAGACAACAAGTTAAGAAGTCATGGATGTCCAAGTGTTAATGCTTAGCAAATTAGTCACCTAGCAATAATGTAATCCTGGTCGTTTAAACATTGCACACAACACTTCTAAACACTCCAGCCTTCAGAAACACATGGGAGGGTTGTCTAATCATTCTTATACAGTCTGGACTAACCTGTTTCATTTGTTGTGACAGTGTAGCTGCGGCTGTAAGGTCCCGTGCCATTGACTGTGGAGGCTGCCACCACGTATGTATATGTGGTAAAGGGTAGGAGCAATGTGGCCGTGAATAGCCGTCCAGCCACCGAGGTGTAGCTTCGTCGGGCACCGTTTGAGATCCGAGTGAGGGTGATGGAATATTGCGTTATCTCTCCGTTCTGATTCTGTGGGAGGGGCTTGGATATGTTCATAGTGACAGAGCTTCCAGTAGTGGATATAATGGTGATATTTGCTGGTGGGCCACTGGGCACTGCAAACAAGAAGTTTCATATTAAAATTGAGCATTAAAGATTAGTTAGCAGTTAGTGTGCCTTATAAATGGGAAATTAATTACAGGGTAAAATTTCGTATATTTTGTGTGATTTTTTTTTTTTTGGGGGGGGGGGGGGGGGTCTATATCAATCACATGATAACCAGCCTTCCTGTAAACATTTCCAGCTCACAGCAAACTTGAATCATTTCTCTGTAAACACTCCAGCTAAGGTCAATCACAACATAATCTAATCTTTCCCAGTGAACCTTACCAGTTGGAGAATTATCCTGGCCCTCAGTTCACTGGCTACTTGTTCATATTATTGCAGTGCTGCTTTGTTAGCTACAACTGGTACAGTGCATATGATGACTCAGGAGAATGTCACTACAGAATAGCACTACGTACGTAGCTACTCCACTCACAATAAACACTACAGCTAATCCTATAAATGGTCCTGGAAAACAATAATAATTGGTGAACTTTATGGGTAAAGTTGACACAATAAATACTAATTGTTGAGCCCTTTGTTCCTAGGAAAACTTGAGAGAGACATTGATGATGCTTGGGAAACCCTATATGAGAAACATTATGCCTGTGGTTTAGTTAAGGGCCCTGTGCATGATACTGTTAGGTCCTCAAATATACTGCCTGAGTAACAGACTACCCTTGGACCAGACAATCATTTTTACTACACAACTAGGAAAAAGAGTGATCAAGTCTACTATACTACTCCAGATAAACTGTGAAAGACGATATACTCTATCACTCACCATCTTGGTAGGTTTGTATTGAGAAAGGATCTGAAAAAGGACCAACACTGACAGTGGAGGCAGACACACTACAGTTGTAGGTGTAGTAAGGATGCAAGGAGGTGATGCCGATCCTTGTACTGCTCACAATATAGCTCACAGTCTGCAAGTCGTCCAGAGCTACCAAGTTCACACGGTACTCACGGATGAGTCCATTCCTGTTCCTCAGTATCGGTGGGTCCCATTCCAAGCTCAGTGATCTGGAGGTGGTTGCACGCCCCCTCAAATTAGTGGGAGGGGCCGATGGACCTATAATGAAATTGTAGGAACAAGTCACAGCTTTGACTTTACTAGCTAACAGACTGCCTTTCAGAACCTCATGATTCCTATGCCTACACCTACATCATTGTCACCATAGTTATTCAAGGCCATATAGACCTGGCTAAAATTTACAAGATTTCGTATCATTGGGCCACCAACTTTCCTTTGATGAGAGTCACAAAAATGACCTTTGTGCAACCCCAACTATCAATCAGTTTAATACACAGACCTGGAGCAACCATACCATACTAGGTATGTGGTTTGTTTATCAAGGAACAACATTAATGATAACCTCTTGGTCACCAATCATGACCCTGAGTTTGTGTTGGAGCAAACCACAGATCTTAGTGGTCAGGCCTCAAGACTCACCATATGACCAACACAACAATGAGGCAGGTGTGAAGCAAAAAATACAGAGTTTGCAGAATCTTTGCAACAAGAATGCTCAAATAGTTGTGCTGCCTATTGTTCTAACTACCACTACTCTGCTACTACTTCCAAATAAGGAACGGTCTTGGGTCTTCAGTCTTCAAGCTCTGTTGCAAAGATTCTGCAAAACCCTGTATCAGTTTCCAAAATCTCCCTAAATTGTAAATCGTAACAATATTATGTATCATTGTTCATTCTGGCCAGTGCAAATGAAAGTATGATTTCTAATGAGTTGCAATCAAAACATGAAGATACATGTTGCGCACGTTGCTTTTTTCTTCTTCTTTTTTTTGTAATTCCCAGTAATGTTCTATCCTGGTCCAGTCCCTTTTAAAATGGTATCATGGTTAGAAGTTGGATTGAGGTGGATACATTAAGATTTGCTGCATTTGAGGTTGACAAATCACAAACTCACTAGGATACTATAATAAACAGAGCACCAGTAGTATACAGACTTACGTGCTTCGTCTGTAGTGATGGCCCTGCAGAGAGATCTTCCAAGTCCACCACTATTCCTGGCCGCCACACAGCAGCTATACACAGTGTACTCCTCAACAGGTGTCACAAGCAGCGAGCGGGTAGAATTCCCAGTTATTGTCCTTTGTATGGTTGGGTAACCATTCCTGTTGGAACAACTGACGCTGAATCCTGTTATTGAGCCGTAAGTTTCATTCAGGGAAGGCAAGGTCCAAATAAGACGGAATGATGTTGGTTGGACACTGGAATTAGTGATGGATTGAGGCACTCCTGGAGGGGCTGAAGTGAAAATGATTATTACAACCTACTCTATGTAGAATCTATTCTGTAGATATTTTAATAACTCTTCAAAGTTGGAATAATTAATGGTCATCTTATCTTTGATGCACTGTTTATCTTTTTGCTTCTGTTGTTGTTGTTGTTGTTGTTATTGTTGTTGTTGTTGTTGTTGTTGTTGTTGTTGTTGTTGTTGTTGTTGTTGGGTATCAATCTATACTCTCACATACGTTGCCTGCATCTGAGACCAGCATCCTCAGCATGGGAGCAAGACCGTAGGTTGTTGGCATTATTGTACAGACAATCTGTCAGGCGTCTCTCTCTGGACGTGCATCTTACATTATCCATAGCAATTGTGAGGTTAGTGCCTTGACCAAACACCGCAGAAAACAATGGTCGTGCACCTACAAGAAAAGAACAGACACCATTCTGCTAGATCAATGTAGTTAGCTATAGCTATGTTTGCTCAAAACTTTTATCCTGTTGTTGGAACAACTGCCTAACCCCCCACCCAAAAAAAACAACAAAAACAACAAACAACAGTCCCTCCTTCCCTCTCCCTCTCTCTCCCTGCCCCCTCCTCCCTCTCCTGATTGAGCAGCTGCTTAATTACCTGATGCACTGAAGCCCAGCTGCCTGCAAGTCACCTGGGCATCAAAAAAACTCCACCCATCATCACAAACAGTCCCCCATCCTCCTCCTAGACACACCTCCACTCTCCCCTCGTAGGGAGTGGAACCATTACGCAACCTTACGCTGTTCTCCGCACACTGGGGACCTGGAAAGAAAAAATAATGCTTTCATCTTATAAATTTTAGTTGCAAAGTAACAGACACTTTTGGACCAGAGTGTCCTATAACTTAGACTTACATCTGACACCAGCATCTTCAGAATGGATACAGTTATGCCGATCACGTCCAATGTGGGAGCACTGGAGTAGGGACGTCTCAGAGCCAGTACATCTCACATCATCTAGAAGGATGTCCCCTGTCCCTCTTCCATATGTGGCACTATGATAAGCCATAGCTGAAAATTTTTGGACAAAACACTTTGTAAAGTTTAAAGTTTCATCTTCATACGGAACAAACTAGACCTAATTTTTCATGTAGCTGCCGAATACAGATGTTAGCATATGATTTACATAATGGCATATCTACTTCAGAGAAGACTTATATTAGTAGCTAGTGGAGACCACTTCCATAGCTACACAACCTCCTCTATTGCTAGACTCTGTCGGTATCTTAACTATGTGTACCAGTGAATGACGAAGAGTAGCCGAGCTGTCTGCATACCACTCTTGCATCCCTCACATCCCAGAAGTCGTCACACACTGTCCCCCAAGCATTGCTCCCACACACTTCCACTCTCCCCTCATAAGGTGACACGCCTCCTACTAGTCGCACTTCACCAGGTTGGCACACCAGCACAGGCACTAAAGAGAAAGGGAAAGAGAAAATCTTGACCGATTTACCATAATTTTTTTATACAATTCACCCATGCAGCCTTCATACCAATCCAGGCCTGAGTGGGAGAAAAGTAAAAGGACCTGGCTATATTGCATTGCACTGAGACTTTCAAAACACAACCAAGTTCATATATGTCAACTCTAGACATAATAGAGTTTACATAGCTACAACTGCAGCTAAGACATGATCTAAGCTGAAAATTTTTGTGGTCAACAGGAAGTCAGCAGTGACCATTAAGGAGCCCTTGTGTCCTGTGTAGTACTGTACTTAGACTTGTGTCTCCTGTTTTACCCACTCTGCATAATGATATCATAAGGCACTCCATATCACATGCACCACACTTATAGCACTTCAACCCATCTGCTTGTGGCTTTTAAGGATTGGCATTTATAGCTAGCTATAGGCACAGCATATTACACAGCCCAGCTAGATTTTAGGGCCATCCCTTTTCATTTAGAAGAAATTTTTTGTACTCGCTTAATTGTTCCATCCTTATCATAATTATTATGACATATGCACACGTAACATTGGCTACAAGATGGCGGACAGAGACTAGCTAGTGCTCTGTGTGATAAGGTAGGATTAAGTTTGTAGAGCTACGTAGTACAAAATGAACAGCAAAAGATCAGCCACTAGATAGCACCTCTAACAGATGGCAACAATATCTGAATTCAATGTGATAAGTAAGTCACTGCACTGATATAACTGCTTTCATCACATCTGTTCGTGGTTAACTACATCCTTAATGTATAGTAAACATTAGTATGCATACAGGAAATATAGCCAAGGGGGTTTTCTTTATATGCATAACTACACACTCACATGGACGGCATCTTACTCCGGCATCATCATCATGCCCACAAGTGACCCCAACCTGACCTACTCCCGAGTGTGAACAATTCACCAGTCTGGCCTCACTCCCTGTACATCTCAAGTTCTGGAGTAAAATCGGACTGGAACTGGGCCCCTGTCCAAAATAGGCATTGAGAAATGGAGTAGCAGCTGAAAAATAAAGAAATTTTGTTTTTTTTTCATTAGGTCAAAAGTTCAGGTTTGCATTCACAAGGTCAAATAAATATAGCTAACATAAAGAGATTGGCTAGGGTAAATGACATTTTAACAGAAGATAAGCATCATGTCACATGTAAACATTAACTTGTAAACATTACTTGTTCATTAGCTAGGTAGAAAGTGGCCAGCATGGAAGCAAAGTACTTTAGGATTGGGGGTGATTGTACCCATTCCTCTTAGTGGTGTAGCATGGTCCTACCATATCTGGTGGGTGGGTGTATGGTGGTGGTGTCCCTATATGCCCTCTTAGTGGATGGTATAATAGTGTATGGTGGTGGTGTCCCCATATACTTGATTGTAGAGTAGTGTATGGCTGTCCCTATGATTACAAGTGAGTGCAAAAAATTTCTTCTAAATAAAAAGTGAAGTAGGCCATAAAATTTAGCTGCATTCCTATCACTCCTGGCCTTCCTAATTTCAATAACCATGCCTATATATATATATATATTACCCAACTTGAATCCCTCCTCTTCACAGCAATAAGTGAGTCAAGTAACCCCTTACCTGTACCCATCACCAAACTGTGGGTATGCATTTGCTCATGAATAATTCATGAGTTAATGAGGCAAGTAGTTGCACCGACTATGAGATGGTACAGTTGAAAATTACAGTTTCATACTGACTAGCACTTCCTACTCTACATCTGAGGGTAAACCAGACACTCGAGAACACTACCGTTGCAGAGAAACTCAACCGCTAAGCAGCCATACCTTGATCGATTTTTTAATGTCAATTTTCTCGAACTACAGACTTGTGTTGACTGTCTTTTGTGCTTATTCCAGTTGTATAAACCAAGATGCAGGGCAGCACGGAGAGATTTTACCCAGAAAAGCCAACACTCCTGAATTTTGATTGCTTTTAGCTTTAGCTGTCGATCGAATGATCGATGGGCCATAGCTCTCGCGTACAGTGGCTTCTTTTCAAAATCTCTCCGTCTGGCCCTGCCCACTGGTTCATATAATAAGAAAAAGTACAAAATACGGTCAGCACATGGCTGCAGTTAGAGAAAATTGATGTCAAAAAATCAATTCCGAGGTATGGCTGCTTAGCAGTTGAGTTTCTCTGCAACGGTAGTGGTCTCAAGTGTCTGGTCTGCCCTCAGTTGTAGAGTAGGAAGTGCTAGTCAGTATGAAACTGTAGTTTTCAACTGTAGCATCTCATAGTCGGTGCAACTACTCACCTCATTAATCATGAATTATTCATGAGCAAACACCTACCCGCCACCTTAAGAATCACAGCAATAATATTATTACAAAACTACTATTCCTACTTCACTTCTACTCACTTATTGCTGAAGGGGGAGTGAAGAGTAGGGATTTAAGTTGGGTGATATATATCTTAAGAGGTTATTGAAATTAGGAGGGCTAGGAATGATAAGAATGCAGCTAAATTTTATGGCTATCCCTACTTCACTTTTTATTTAGAAGAAATTTTTTGCGCTCACTTGTTTCCATTCTTTTTCTTTGTAATTAGCTATATATAGAAATTCATTACATAACCTTTTAAAGTCCTCTTTTATAAGGATATGGAAGATTATTAACAAAATTTATGTATTATTCAAACTTTACAGCGACAGCATGTAAATGACATGTGCATGGCATGACAGAGCCTCCAACCACACTGATTTCTTACTCCAAATATACTGAAGAATTACATTTTATATAGCGTTACTAACCGAAATTCATGGAGCTTAATGGGAGCATTTTAATCAAAGTTCACAGGTTGGAGGCGCCATGCAGATGAGCATCTATACTGAGGAGTGGCCATCTGACCAGAATAGATAGCTAGCTAAGCAATCAAAGTACGTAATTAGCTGCAGTCAAAGTACATAACAGTTTTATTTATGAGAAGTTTTTTGCACTCACTTATTTCCATCCTTTTTCTTTGTAATTATATTTAGCTATAAGCTATAACAATTCATTGAACACTTTCAGGGTATTTTGCAATGAATTCATCTTTTTTTTCTTTGTAGCCTATAGCTGAAGTTTTGTTGTCTTGAGGGAGGAGAGTAGCTATGATCACCTTGAAGGAGCAACTGCAGCATAGATCACCAAAGCTTTATTGTAGAAAACACCATCTGATCAGAATAACTAGCTGAACTAATCATATGATGGCTGCTGAGATTTGGTTGTCTTGCTTGAGGGAGGAGAGTATGGGGGATGACCATCTGCAGTGCAACTGAGCAGTGCTATAATTATCTTGAGCGTTTTCGCACATGCGGCTCCCCTGGTGCGCACTAGCCCTGTGCACGTGCGCGCACATGTTTTAATATGGTGGAGAATTTTAGCTAGCCTTCCTCATGCTATCGATAGCACTGATTTTGTATAGTACAAGCTTAGTTGGAATAAATAGCAAAAGGCATGCCTGGAAGTAGCGCTAGAGCAGATTGCAACGATATCAATATCATAGCTGCAGCCAGTAAGTCAGTATGCTGATCTTAAATTATTATTATTATGAACAAAAGTCAATTTTAGATATTGTTTTTTCTTATGTTAGCGAATGATTTTAGATTTTTGAACATTCTTCTCTCTACTGTGTAGATATGATGATTCACTGGAGTTTTCAGTTTATACAGTCCTATGACCTTTGACCTGCCATCCCTACTTAGAGGATAACCTTTTAGTGGTGGTAGAGTGATGATGGTGTCTGCATGGTATCCCTAGCTATCTTCTTAGTGGTGGTAGAGTGATGATGATGTAGTGCATGGTGTCCCTATAATATTATACCCTCTTAGAGTGATGATGGTGTATGCATGGTGTCCCTATAATCTTATTAGGTCCCCAAGTAATTATAATTAGCTATAATTATTCTGCTGCATCAAAACAACATACCTAGTCCCGAGAATCCCAACTGACGGCAGGCCACTTGTGCATCAAACAAGCTCCAAAGATTGTCACAGACAGTTCCCCATGTCTCGTTCCAACATACCTCCACCCTCCCCTCAAAGGTTGCACGATTAGATCGGCCATTCAGTCTGATATCTCCATTCATACACACTTCTAAAGAGTGAGAAAACCAGCCAACATAAAGTAATCATCTTTTTCATGAAGACATTAGCTAGCTAATAAATTTTGGGTATAGCTAAGTCAATTTGAGAGAATGCTATCGGTCTTATATGGAGACAAGTTTTAGGACCATTCATATTGTGCTGATAAGAAAAGTCGGGCATTTCCCCCCCTGGTTGAAATCCTTGAAAACTTCCACTCACTTGTTGTGTTACATCTGACTCCAGCATCTTCAAAATGGCTGCAGTCGTCAAGAGTGGTGTGTGGACAGTCCAACAGTCTGTGCTCTGTCCCCAAACACCTAACCTCATCCAAATGGATGGATCCAATTCCTTGACCAAATGCTGCACTTCCAAATGCAAGTGCGTCTATATTATAATAATGTGCATTCATAGAGTGAAATTAATTAATTAACACTACCATTACTAACTGTGGAAACTTACACAAGATCAATAAAATAAAGAAAGAGAAAGTGAATTAAGGAATATACATAGCTAATCACTTCTCTACCCTACACAATTATCCTGATAGAGAACAACCAGTCACTTGCTTAAACAGAGTTGGTATGATATTATTCAGAGGTCCCTATTAATTAGAGAGACCTTGAGGGTTCACAGGGCAGGTGATTTTTTAATAAAAGTACACAGACACTTAGCTATTTACTGAAACGCGAAAATCCAAGCTGACGACAGACAACTCTAGCATCAGTGTTGTCCCAGCGATCATCACACACTGTTCCCCATCTCCTCCCAAAACACACTTCTACTCTGCCTGCAGAAGAGTTGTTTCCATTTGCCAACCTCACATCTCCATCGATACACTCAAAATCTACAAACATAAAAGTGGGAGGACTGGTGTGAGTACTGGCGATAATTAGCACTGTTTCATGATAACTTAAGCTACTGATTAATTTGTTGTGGGTCCAATTGCTATGAAGTAAAATGACTGCATGCAAGTCAACAACTTAGTACACATGATCAAACAGAAATAAAAGAAAGTTGGTTGTTTTAAGCTTCAACTCTGGATGGAGACATAATTCTAATATCAACTGGCGCAATATTTGTTTTGATTGCATCACTCACTTACGTATCAGTGATGGACCATGTTTATGTACTTCTAGCTACTCTGGCAATGCACACCAGTGCTCTACTCCATCTTGGAAACAGCTATAGCTTAATACTTACGTTGGCATGAGCTGCCAGAGTACCCAGGGCAACACCTGTAAGATGTTCTGTAAGATGTCCTAGTTCTTGATCGAGACGCAGTTCTTCATAACAACAAAAACCACAAAATAAATATAAAAAGACTAGCATGACTGCAAACTGTTTTACCTGCTGCATCTACTCCACCCTAACCAGCCACAACTATAATACTGGGTGTGATAAGATCGATAGTAGATGAGGTAGCTCGTCCGATGACTGCAATTTCTACATGTACGGGAAAAATTTACTCCAAAAAAGCAAACTGGCTGTAGCTATCCAAATTAAACTTACTGCGCGCTGCTATAATTGACCCAGGTTAAGACCACAACAACTGCAAAAAGCGTCAGAAACACAGCATTCTTAGTCTCCATCTTTTTAGCTCTGGAAAAAGAAATGAACAGGTATAAGTTTCGGTGTTGCAAGAAATTCCCCGTACCTGTGCGCATGCTCAGTCACTCTCAAGGTGGTACACCGCCATTTCTCAAACCTACACTGTGGTTCATTCTTTATGAGATGCAGGCAGTTGAATATAAGTTGCTAAGCTGCTGCGATGCTAGCTAACTGTAACTACATCATGACTGTGTCTAATGTATATTATAGGACACGATACATAATGAGCCAATCATTTCTAGCAGAACCATCATTTTATATGCTGTGATGGTTCATAGGTGCTGGAAGTGGGGGGTACTCCCCCCCCCCCCCCCCCCCCCCAGTTTTCTCTAGAATCGGGGGCACAGGGGGGCACTCCTCTGACAAGCTAGTTAAAAGACAAAACTGATTAGCTATTCACAATACAGCTGATTCTGTAAAATTAGTTTTTTTATTATCATAATAAATTTACTATGTGCAATAATTATTAATGTAGTGAGTGCCCCCTCAGATTGAAACTGTTTCTGTCACCAATGTGGTTATGCCTTGAATGGAGGTGTAGGCACCTGTAAGTAATGAACTCCTTATATATCTAACCACTAGAATGGTATTTGTCTCCCCGCTATTGCAAAGTACCTAATGACATGTGCATGCTCCATGCACCTGCACATCTGGTTCCACAAGTCTATAGCTATCCTGCTTGCTTATGCAGGAGATTCATGCATAGATGTTCATGTCGCTCAGGGTGGACTGCCAAAGCAGTAAGGATCACACAACATAGCATGCATGCATAGTCTTGTCATTTGTTGTGGGTTCTTCGCAATGAGCCCAAAGTTCTGCGTTAACACGACTAGCTATTCACCCAGGTAACTGGAAGAGAGGAAAGATTTTTCATGTAGACTTGGCAAAATCACAACAGGACTGACTGAATGATACAACAGTATAGTTTGATAGTGATTGAATGATGATCATATATGGTAGCATGTGTGAGCTGTTGATTGAGTCAAGGTGAGTAAGTCTAAGTTATTGATTGAATTGAATGTTTCATGTGTCCAAGTGTTAATACGTAGAGTTGCAGTCCTAAGGTCATGGAGATGGTTGTATGGCTGTTAGGTTGTCTTCCCTAACACATTCCATAGATGTGAGTGCACAACTGGCTGTCATAACTGTGATAGCTACTACAAATGGCACACTTTATTAGCTATTTCTGTACAATGGACTGCAGATAGCTGTTAAACAGAATGCAATTATGTCACGTACTATTTTGCTCCATGGCACCGAATAGCACTCCAAATTCACTTCTGCGTATAAATATAAATATGGGACTCACTGCTGAACCATGGACTTGTGGCTAGCTCAACACTGGAGGGGCGGGGCTAATTTAAGCATGGGGAATACAGGTTGGTAGAGTGAATTGAAGTATTACTAGTTATTAATCAATCAACATTAGCTGTATATATCACAAATCACAATTCTCAGAGAAGTGCTTCCAATCTCCCTGATCAAGGATACATCCCTTTAGACAATGTGTCTGATTCCAAGGAACTGGGTCCTCTAGATGAGCCCAGTGTCTATCAGGCTCTTATTCATAATGTTAATGTTGCTAAATTGTATGCAGTTTTCTCACTCGATGACCCTTTACCATATTTTACACTTTTAAATGTATTAGCCAATGTGCATCCATCATGATGTGTGCATGATACTCCATTCTAGTGGTTGGATAAAGGAGTTCATTACATACACTTCCATTCAAGGCATGACCATCACAATATGCAATAGCCTCATCCCCAGGCTCTCGCGCACGCACGAGAGCCTGGGATGAGGCTAAACATGCAACTGATGATCTACATTCGGTTCTGTATGTTTAGAAATGATTGACCATGTCCTGTGATAATTTTGTTGTCACTATTGACAGAACACTATTATGAGTCACACCACCTCTATAATTCTATTATGTAAGCATCGATGGGGTACTATGCACACATCAATGGGGTATTATGCACACATCAATGGGGTATCATGAACACATCAATGGGGTATCATGCACACATCAATGGGGTATTATGCACACATCAATGGGGCATCATGCACACATCAATGGGGTATTATACACACATCAGTGGGGTATCATGCACACATCAATGGGGTATTATGCACACATCAATGGGGTATCATGCACACATCAATGGGGTATCATGCACACATCAATGGGGTATCATGCACACATCAATGGGGTATCATGCACACATCAATGGGGTATCATGCACACATCAATGGGGTATCATGCACACATCAATGGGGTATTATGCACACATCAATGGGGTATCATGAACACATCGATGGGGTTTTTGCACCCCTGGGAACGAGGCTAGCATGTAAATTGACAAAATTCATGGAAAAGATTATAATGATATATAAAGATTCAGGGAAATGAAAATTGAACACACACAGTAGCTAGTGGCTATTGTTATAAAGTGACAGTTCCTTGTAGGCTAGCTTACTTTTGGCTTGATCTATAGCTACATGATTAGAATATTTCAGTGTACTCCTCTTCCTCTGCTTGAGTGGTAATAAACTGCACAGCTTGAATTATGTTCTTATATTCACTCTCAGTCTGGGGAAATGAGTTAGAAGACTCTCCATTGCTTGCTGTTGTCGTAATAATAGGAGGGACAGTCGGAAGTATGGAAATATTTGATAAGATCCTCTGGATCCTCGTAGGTGTGTTCATTGGCATTGATAGTACCAGTCACCACATCTCCACATCCTCCTCCAGTTTCTGCATTTCCACCATTTCTCTCATTTCAGCTGAATTTTCAGAAGCAGGAAGCAGTGAAGGCTTGGGAGCAGACACCTCAAAGGAAGCAGCTTGTTTGAAATCTGGATTTGATTTGGAAGTCAAAATTGCAGGGATGCACCTCATCTGTTGACTTTTGCTTGTGGATACATCAGACTTTGTCTGTGGATGCACATTTGAGCTTGCAGTTGCTCCTTCATTGCCACCAAACGTGTCATAAGGACTTGAGATGTTGGATGCAGTCAGAATATGATAAGATCCTCTGGGTCCTCGTAAATGTGTTCATTGGCATTGATGGTATATACCAGTCACCACATCTCCACATGAGTCTTGAATTATGTTCTTATATTCACTCTCAGTCTGGGGAGATGAGTTTGAAGACTCTCTATTGCTTGCTGTTGTCGTAATAATAGGAGGGACATCCTCCTCCAGTTTCTGCATTTCCACCATTTCTCTTATTTCAGCTGAAGTTTGTAGCAATAATAGGCTACTGTATCAAATTTGAGCCCCAAACTGAGCCACTATTAATAATATGGTAGCTACTCATATGGGGGTCCTTCTCATAAAAAAACTGTAATCTGTTTACTGGATCCAGTCTAAACTCAATATATTGCTATAGCGAACTCTGTTGCTATCAAATGGAGCCTCTTTGGGAAATAATGTACTCATATTTGGAGATTCAAACCATGCAATAGAATATCTAGCCAGAAGCATAAATATACACAGCTAGCTGTGACTAGTTGTATAACTAGCTTAGCTACATGTACAGCGCTACAAACCTTCAAATTCCCGTCCCAGAGCTGATGGAAGAAGCCTGTAAAATAGTGCACAAATATAGCTATTATAGTTACTCTGATCAGTAGGTACTTGTGTACTTCATAGTGATGTACTCACCAAGCTAGCATCATCAAAATTCCATGATTTTGAAGTCAATCCTCATAGCTACATTTAGCAACTAGACTGAGCTATATAGAGCTATCTATAGCTGAGTTAATCGATGGACACTTGGTTGTTATCTATTAAGTCTACTTTTGAAATTACCCAATTGAAAGTATAATGTCTATTTGTGATTGATTGGCTAAGATCTTGTATAGCATTTACATGCATTAGTTATGTATTAGGCAATGCTAGAACTCTATGTAGCCATGATTATATCTTGTTTTGGAACATAAACTGATAGCAGTTGGTTATTTCTTGTTAGCTGCTATAGTAAAAATTTAGAAAATCATGCTGCATAATTATGACTGTAGCATATGTACAAGACTGCCAATTATAATTATTAGTATCATGAAATATACTGAAGTAGCTATAAATAATTATACTGAAGTGCTCCCAAAAATTATATACTCCCCCTGGGAATAATAATATGTGGTAAAAAAATAATTAACATAAAAAGACAAAGAGCATGATATCATACTAACGTATTTATGAATCCAGTAATAAAAAACATAAAATAGTAATAATTATGATCATTAGCTACATGCAGTTTGTGGTTTGATGAGTTATAACGTGGGCAAGTGTGAAGAATTCATTTCAATGTACTGATCTTCCTCCACTACTTTGGCAGAAACAGGCTGTGCAGCTTGACTTGAACCGGGTAAATTACGATACTCGCCCTGGGATGGATTGGAAGCTGGTGCTTGGTACTCACAGACATTAGCACCTTGGTTTCTCTCTGTCCCATCCATGAGAGGCTGAAATACTGGACCGTTATCCTTGTTCTGTCTGCCCTCTGTCGCATCTGTGAGAGGGAAATAATCTGCATCATCCTCAGCTTTCTTTTCAGCAGAAGTTTCAAATCTGGGCACGTCATAAGTAACTGGAACAGGAGGCTGCAATGGCAACAGCTTAGGTATGGATTCTTCATAGGGAGCAGCTTGCTTGGGATTCGTCGAGGATAACATGGTAGGAGTACTGGAGTACCTCATCTCCTTATCAGGATTCGTCTCTTGACTGGATGAGCAGGGCTTCATAGCACTCATCTTTGGTGCACTTGAACTTTCACCTCCACTCAGCTTCACATCGTCATAAGGACTAGGGCTGTTGGACACAGTTGGAATATCTAAATGGCTTATAATATTCCCAGGTTCCTCATAAATATGTTCATCTTCGTTGAACCCAAATTTCACTTCATCGAGGTCAGTTTCCTTGAATGTCGCTGGACTCATACCTCCAATGCCGATGGGGTTTTGAATACCTCTACACACTCTAGAATTATAGAAAATCATATTAAGTACTTCATCTAGAACTCATCTTTGACTACATTTTTTTGTGGAAAGGACACATTCTTTATGCAATACCTGTTGAGCTGGTAATTCTTCTTTGCCGTTCTCTTCCTGCAAACTAGAGCCACCACTATGATAATTACAATGATGACGAGTATAGCCATGCCTCCCGCTGCCCCCACTCCAGCATAAAGTGGTACTCCTCCTGAAGGGACCTTGTTCTGGGCTTCAGCTGATACGGTACCAGAGGGCTCCTGTATCAGACACGATGCTTCATTTCCAGGATATGTTGAGCAAGACAGGATTTCTAGAGAGACTCCAGTGACTTCAATCCTTGGGCTACTGTCAACCCATTGCTGTAATTGGGTGTGCAATTGAGCTCCACTGGTGCCATCGAGTCCAACCAAACTGCCTCGGAGTATGACCCTGTCTGTCGTTCTGTCTCCACAGGTCAGTTCTCCATTTGCAATGAACTTGCCCGAGAATGAACAGGAACATCTTTGTGTCAACTGAGAGGCTACAATTTCAATGACTGTACTGAGCTTCACCGCATCATCATGAGCCTATAAACAGTATGAAGTGTGCATGCATACATTAAGCTTCTCAGCATCATAGGCTGTACAACATAGACGGAGGAACCATGGGGGCAGTTGCCCCCCAATACTTCAAAAGTTAGGGGGATGGCCCCCATGAAATTTGTGGGGTAATTATTTAATATCTATACCCTCCCACCATCTAATCTTGCCCCCATACTCCCATCCAATCTTGCCCCCGTACTCCCATCCAATCTTGCCCCCATACTCCCATCCAATCTTGCCCCCATGCTCCATAACGTCTTCCCCCACCCACGTACAATGTTCTTGTGTGATATTCATATAATAGTTTGACTATGTTTATGATACGGTCCCATTTTTGGAGAGGTGAAGAGTTATAAAACACACGGCAGAAGTTTGGGTATAATTAATTGAGATGGGATAATGACTTCTATCTATCACATGACTATCACATGACTATCACATGACTATCACATGATCATCGCATGACTATCACATGACTATCACATGACAATACTCACCAGCCAAGGGATGCAGGCAATAGCCCCAGTCATGTGAACCAGAAAGGTGCTGTTATCAAACACTGCATATTCAGCATGAATAAAATTTAAACATGATGACTTAGCTGAATTACTAGACTCTATATAGAGCATGGCTAACAACTGTTGAAGTACTATGGCCAGAAAATTGAAGGTACTGCATTAATATCATAGCAATATGTAGCTATACAAACTTACATCCAACTATGACTTCTTCACTGAATCTCCCTGCACCAGCACTGCTGCTAGCTGCCACAGACACAGCGTAAGTTTGTCCTGGATCTAGCCCTGTGATGAGGTGACTGGTTTCATTGGTTTGTATGATGATGGAGGTGTCGTCTGTATTGCGTCTCTGGATTCTTGCAAGAGGGCGGTACCTCACTTGATAGGAGTACTCCACACCTTCTGTTCCTCCAGAGAGCTCATTCCAGCGGACTTGAATTTCAGTGGCACTGATGCGCTCAATTCGTCCCAGGGTGGGAGCCGTGGATGGAACTGTAATGTAGACACATCATGTAATAATTATAATATAATAACATTGATAGATTCATTGAAAGAGAGGGGGAGGGGGAGGGGAGGGAGAGGGGAGGGGGTCTGGGAATGAGGAAATGCTATAGAAAATGGGTGCCAAAAATAAAGTTTATCAGAATATCCACTATGTATATTTCAACCAAAACATAATATACTGCTTAGACAACATAATAGTCACTAATTTCCTTCGTTATTTGATGTTGGCATGTTCAATATAAATAATTACCTTCGGGAAGTAATGACACTTGAGCTATGGCTGGGGGACCCCTCCCGGCAAGTGTGAAAGCAGAAATCGAGACGTTGTATTGCGTGTTTGATGTCAGATTCATAACTTCGTATGACACTAGATTTGGTTCCAGAATCAGCTCAACAAATTGGCCACCACTGGATGGGACAACAGACACAGCATAACCTGTGATGATGCCGTTCTGGTGTTCAGCTGCTATGCCCCTCCACACCAGTACAGCTGAAGTGGGTCTCTGGACGTCGTAAGTCACTCTGAAGTCTTGCGGACTGGTTTCTGGAGCTGAAAAATGAAGAATAATGAAGATATTTTAATGAGGTGAACCTTTAGGGAGAATGATTGGAGTTATTGTGAATTAATTTTGCTTACCATCTTGAGGCAGTTGTGAAGTAACTGAAGAAGAGGGTCCTGGACCGATCGTGACGGCAACAATCGAACACTCATATGTGTAAAATGGATGCAAGTTGTTCACCGTTAGTTCAGTGACCCTATCAAATACAGTGAAATTCTGTTCCCTCATTGTCTCTCGTGTGAATACTCTGATGTTGTAGCCCCTAATGATGCCATGCTGCAGGTCGGCTGCTGGTGGGTTCCAGTTGAGTTCAAGGGAACGTGGATCCACTGGTCTCACAGTGAAATTCAGCGGAGGACCAACTGGGACTATACATGAAAACATCATATACATGATGTCCTATCATTGTCCAGATATAATTATCCCAAAGAATAATAATCCAAAATTATTTTTCAGCCACTTGCTTACTTGACTCTGGCATTTGAATGGACCTAACATTGAAGGGACCACGTCCCACCACATTCTCTACTGCCACGCCACAGAAGTAAGCATAGTTAGGATGGAGGCTGTTGTGGGTGAAGGAGGTCCCGTTGGTTGAGAACAGTCCCACTTCCCTTCCATTGGTGGTGCGAGTAATGTTGACCACATAGCCGAGGATCCGTCCGTTGATGAATTCCTGATTTGGTGGATTCCAACTCATGGACGCTGTGAAGGCATCCACAGCTGTCACCACTAGATTCACTGGTGCTCCATCAGGTGCTACACAAATATAATACAAGATTAGACCTTGTTGACTTATGCAGGGGTGGTTTTTATCAAGATCCCCTCTCCTCCTCATGCCTTCATTCCTGTTACTCACTCGAGTAGCATAAAAACACCATGCTTACCATCAGGCAATGTCCTGAAACTCCTTGGTCCCGAGTATGGCCCCAGTGCCACAGTCTCAGCTGCCACCCTCAATGAGTATCGACTATCTTCCTGTAGGAAGTCAAAGAAGAAGCTTGTGGCCGTGGTTGATCTGTTCCATTGATTTCCTGTTTCTATCTCTAGCAGGGACAACCTGTACTGGCGGATCATCCCATTTTGGTCTCCCAGGGAAGGAAGAGTCCATCGGACAGAGGCTGATGTTGGTGAGGTGCTGGTGATCACAATGTTGACTGGACTACTGACAGGAGCTATAAGAACGTGATAAGGAGGGAGGGCTCATTCATAGTCCACAGTTACTTCATGTGGAATAACATACCCCCTACTAAAAATATCCCCTTCGAATGTCCTAATTTCATGAAAATGGCATAAAATTGGGAGTACAGCATACATCAAATGTTGTATGGAAAGTTGGTCAGATTGCAGAGATTATGCTGGCCACAATGTTTACTTTGCATACAGTTTTTCTCCATCACGACTGCAATGTTGGGATTTGCAATTTTCATAAACAAACAAAAATTGCAAACAGAATCATCTAAACTCAAAACTACATAAGTCAATATGAAGTCAATATAAATCCTGAACAGAAAGCATACCATGTAGCTAGTTCAAAAAGCTTTCACAGTTTTGTAAAATTGCAAAAGCAGTAGCTATGCCCGAGCAAAACTAATTAAAATCAATCCACATGTTGATAGATCATTAATTACCTGCTTCTGGCATTTGTATTTGTCCCAATAGTGTGGGTCCATTTCCCACGGAGGTCGCAGCTGCTATTCTGATATGATATGAGTAGTACGGATGCAGGCCTCTCCAGGTCTGCACCAATTGTCGAGTAGTACGTGTCCTATTAAGACCAGATCGCAGGTCTGTCAGCACTAACACATATCTGACAATCCTGCCATTTAAGTTCTCAGCTGCTGGTTCTTGCCATGTGACTCGAAGCGTTGTGGGGCTAGTGGCTCTCAGCACTAAGTTCCGAGGTGTTCCTGGCACTGCATAATAATTAGTGAAATATCTCAATTCATCATAAACTATATAAATAGGAGCTAGCTAAATGGGTGTGGTTGTGGGTGTGGTTATCCCTCCTCCTTGGTGATTGCCCCTCCCCCACAATAGTAGAACCTCGGTAAAAAAGGTCACACAGAGATTATTATGAACCTGTAGCTATGTCATGCATAGAGGAAGCTCGAAGATTCTGACTAACCATCTTCTGAAGTCATCACATTCAAGTCAGCAGAATATGGTCCAATGCCAATCGTATAAGCTGCAACTCTGACATTATAGGAGGTGAAGGGTTCCAAGTTGGATATAGTGATGGTCCTGGTGCTAGACACAGTTCTGATCCGTCTCACACTAGATGTTACAGTGTTGGTGATGACTATACGATAGCTGCGAATAATGCCATTCTGTCCATCTTGCTCTGGCAACTCCCATCGCAAAATGATGGAGGTGGAGCTGATGAAGGTGGGTGTGACATTCCTGGGAGGAGCTGAAGGATCTAAAATAGAAAGTGTATTAACCACAATATTTCCACTGATAGCCATAGCTAATACATGCACATATTAGTAGTGGTGACCCCTTACCATCTTCATGGGTCCTGACTCCAATGGCAGCACTGTAGGGCCCCGTCCCTACTGTCACAGCTGTCACCCTACATTCATAGAGAAAGTACGGTCTCAGGTTGGATACGACAAGTTCTGTGGCCTGCACTGAGAAGTGGAACACTCGGCCTGTCTGAGTTTCTGTCACATTAACCCTATATCCTCTGATCATTCCATTGTGATGTTCCGAGGGAGGTGGTGTCCATGTGAGTCTGAAGCTGGTCGAGTTCAGCACTTCCTCCCTGAGGTTCTCTGGGTGATGCGTTGGAACTGAAACAATTAATGGAACCATTTGTAACCAACAATAGCTATAACCTACACTATGCCATAATTCATTTGTGTCAGTGATGGTATCAACCCTTTACCACATCTTACATAACTTTTAAAAATGAGAAATCACAAGTATTACTATATGGTGGTTATCATATGGAGTCCAGGCTGGTATTGATCTACTGGTCATTTATTAGTTGAGAACCCAAAGCATATTCTGGATGCAAGTGCCATTGCCAAGGCAGTCAACATTTTGAATTGATTTAATCTGCACTGAATCTCAGATGAGCTATAACAAGCAAGTACTGGTATCCCATTGGATGACAAAAAGATATAACAGATGATTAGCGAACTAGCTTATAGGGGTGATTACTAATGATGTGTGGGAGGGATTCTGCAGACACACTAACAATACACTTCACATTTACACTCACCATCTTCATGAGTGGTCACAATCTCATCACTGCTGTACGGTCCGAGTCCCACTACAGTCCCAGCTGCAACTTGCAAGATGTAAGTTCTGTATGGCTGCACAACGATGGAGTTTGTTGGGAAGGTCACACTGAGCTGATTGGTCGCAGAGAGGAAGGAAGTTTGGTTGGTGAGAACATTAATGATGGAGATACTGTAGTGAGTGATGATGCCATTCCTGCCCTCGGGTACTGGAGGTTGCCAACTCAGGCTGAAGGAGCGCGAGGAGAGAACACGTCCTGTCACATTCCGGGGGACAGCACTGGGTACTATGCAAGATAAACAATCAAAGTAAACAAACCAACAAGGATGATTACTGTTGACTTCACCTTTTGACGTACATATACATACAACTATAAACAGCTCCACTATTTAGGGGAACTGTTACAAAATACTGACTGTAAATCTTAAGGTCTCAATAATGAGACAGGTGCTCTGATTTTCAAGAGCTGAGTGATTATGATCACTCTATAAGCTTGAGAATACAGTCTTATTAGTAATTAGCAACATGGGAGGATGCATTTTTGCAATTTTGTGGCAAATCCGAGCAGTTAATAAATAAAGGTGACACACATGAGCCTGAGAATATTAAGACCCGTACAGTCTTCCATACAGTAATTAGCAACATGGGAGGACAATTTTGTGGCATATCCGAGAGCAGTTAACAAATTTGTAAAAGGTGACACATTTATTAGCTGGTATTGACCACCGTCTATCACAAGCTGTTTGGCACACAGCCAGTCCAGTACCACACACTGCAATACTTACCATCTGAAGGGAGCATTCGAGACACAATGGGTGAGAAAGGTCCTGTTCCAGCTGAGTTGTATGCAGCAATTTGACACTGATACGTATAGAAAGGGTGAAGAGATGAAATCCTGAAGGAAGTCGCTGCACTGTTGCGGATGACATAGCTCCTGTTCTGTCCTGATTCCACTTCCAGTAGTGTCACTCGGAACCCTCCACGATCTCCATTCCAGTTCTCCGTTGAAGGCGGGATCCACGTCAGGGTCAAGACAGTTGAACTTTCTGATGCAAGGGTAACTCGACTCGGTGCTGAAGTTGGAACTGTGTAAGAGTAGATTGAGTGTACATATAAAGATAGCCCTTACAGCATGACAACATGCCAATGTGTACACTCTGTGGTGGGACTTGTGGTAGTAACTGAGAAACCAGATTGAGACTGAACCTATGCCTGGGTCTTTAGGGATGCCACACACTTGAATACTGACCATGATTTGGTGGGACTTGATGGTGGGTGAGAAACCAACCACCAGTCATCTACTGTAGATTTCAGGATGGTTGTCAGTAAGGAATGAGAAATAGGTAGTGGCTTACAAGGACCTAAGAAACCCGATCCTTTCATGTCCTATACAATCCATGCAGTTGTGTAAACCATAGGACAAACTGTATCCACCTATTCCCCAAACCTTCCTGACAACCAACCTGCAATGGACAGTACAGCAGTTTGCATCAACCTTGCAAAATGTTACAGTGAAAGTATATAAGTGGGTACTTATAAGTCCCTCCCTTACATGTCTCTAGCCTGTAACATGATAGTCTACATACAGTACAGTTACTGAGCATGCTTGCCAATTCAAAAATGGCATCCTTTGAGCCATTGAGATCAAGTGCCTATCATGAGGATCTGAGGTGGCGAATGGTGTATCAAAGAGAAATGTTGGGACTTAGCTATCAGCAGATTGCCAGCAATTTGTGTGTTGATGTGTCTACAGTGTGGAGAACAGTGAAGAGATTTCAAGTACAGGGTACTGTAGCTCCTACTAAAAATGTAGCCCATTATAAGCTTAGTGATTTTGAAATGTTCGCAATCCTTGAAATTGTATTGGAAAATCCTTCCATCTATTTAAAGGAGATCTGCAAACATATCAGTGATAATTTTGGTACTGTAATAGCTGAATCAACTGTGTGCCGTTTCTTACAACATAATAACTTTTCACATAAAAAGCTGAGTAATATAGCAAGGCAACGCAGTTTAGGACTTAGGAGTTATTTTATGGAAGAGTGTAAGTCATATACCCCTGAAATGATGGTTTTTGTCGATGAGACAGGATGTGACCGCCGATCTTCCATGAGGAAATTTGGATATGCTTTGAAAGGTAGGTCAAACCAATGCAGATAATTGAATAATAGACCCTCAAATTTTGACTATGTAAATTGCTTACATATAGGATTACGTGCTAGGAATGTGCGGCTTTTTTGCAGAGGAAAAAAAATATCAGCCATTGCTGCCATGGGTATAGATGGCTTTGTGAGTACTAAGTGCAGCACTGAGTCAGTCAATGAGGAGATATTTTGCAATTTTATTGAGCTATACCTACTGCCACATTTACTGCCATACAATGGAATTAATCCAAGGAGCGTTATCTTGCTGGATAATGCAACCATACACCACACAGAACGTGCCATTAAACTAATCCAGAGTGTTGGTGCAATAGTTCATTTCCTACCACCCTATTCACCTGATCTCAATCCTATTGAAGAGCTTTTTTCAAAAGTTAAGGCATGCTTAAAGGAGAATGATGCTGCAATTCAGAGGATTGAAGAACAAGGAATAATCGACTTTGTACAAGCTGCCTTTAGTGTAGTATCTAAAGACGACTGTTTTGGCTGGTTTAATCATGCTGGATACATATGATTTCACTTGCACATACTAATAATACACAATAATTATATCAAGTAGCTAATGTGTAGTTCATTGTTATGTACTGTTCATTTTGCGTAGGTTGTTCAGAGCAAACTTTTTTTGTTCTTGAAATTCATCCTCATTTAAAACACCACACTCTCGCAAGTCTTGTAATTCTTTTAGCTGTGTTATATACTCTCTGCTTAGCCGAGCCTTGCTGGCAGGTGACACACCAATGGACGGTAATGGTTGAGGTGTAGACTTTCCGTTCGATTCTGACTGATTACTTGAATTCTGATTGGTCAGTGCCTTAACTAAAGCTACAGCAGCTCCAGACAGTGTTTCAGACAAAGTTTCTTTCCGAGATATTTTAATACCACCACTAATTAAGGGAATATTGGGGGGTTCATCCAGACTATCCCATTGGTTATTAACGTGCATTCTGGCCCAAATTTGGTACTGCCTATGATTCCATTTGCTTCCGTGTCTCTCACTTAAATCATTCGCCACTTGTTTTATTTCTCCTTCATGATCAGATGCTGGAGGAGGGTCATCATTTGTTCGTTTCCTTTTTCGTGTGGGTGGTGTGGGCTCCTTATGTTTACCATCACAAAATATAGTAACTGTCTCACTGCCTTCAAGCTGTTTGTACATAGATGTAAGGTCAGCCTCTTGTTCAATCCATCGTTTACTACTTCCCTTTTTAGTGACATAACCAACTTGAAAGTCAAAGCTATCTGGTAGCTTGTCTTTAAATGTATCCATTAGCTTTTTAAGTTCAGTTGGTGACTGAAACTCCTCGTGCACATTGTGCCATTCATATGTTTTGGCATCACTTTTTTTATCAGGAGGGATAATACGTACAAGATAACCATACTTCTTTTCCCTTGTAGGTTGCTATATAATGTCAAACAACGTTGTCATAATAATTTGGATACTTGATCAGAAGGCTAATCCCTATACAAATCAACTGATTGGTATACTACACAGATCACTCTATAAAACATATCACATCACTGCATGAGCTTAACTAGACCAACAAAAAGGCAATCCTCTCCTGTCTTTAACAATCCCAAATAGTGCCCATCAACTTACAGCAGATGGTGAAATGTTCAAGGATAAAGCTGAATATGTAGCAGCAGATGATGAATGGTTACTTGTGGCCAAAACCTGTGGCTGAGTAGCACTCCCAGTACTAAGCATTGGATAGTCATGACAGTAAGGCGACATAAAGAAGCGATCCATTGCTAAGCCAGTGTAAAAGTACGCGCGCAAATTACGTAATAGTCTAGACACTGTGTAAACTGTGGTTTCCACTTTTTATTATCCATTTTGCAAGGTTGATGCAATCAGCTGTACTTCAATTGAGACTAAACAACCTGTCCACTCTTGTCCTGAAGGGATGCCACACACTGTCCTGAAGGGATGCCACACACTTATTAATTTAATTATAAAGAGCTTTATGTACCATGACTTTTTTTTTGGCAGTTTGGTCAAAATAGTTAGTCATAATAAAATGACTCCAGGGGATAGATCCATACATGGTAGGTATAATGAAATGTTGTGTCCACACAAAAAAGTGATTTGGGAGATCGCCTCTACGAAATTTACTGGTTAGCTAACACACAAGAGGTTATTTTGATTTTTTATTAATAGAATAATTGGCTTATTTATTTCACATCATTTGAAGGAGCCCATTAATTGCATGTCACCAACAGAGTCGTACTAGCCAGTCATAATGAATTTCTTACCTGTAACTGATGTAGTGAATCTGTGCACTGGACTGAACGGGCCCCTCCCAGCTGAAGTACGGGCTGACACGCTCACAGAATAAGCAGTACTGGAGAGCAGTGATGAGAAGACGTACTGAGTTCTTGTTGTCGTGAAGAGTCGATTGTTCCCACCAGGATAACTCAGGAGGAGCGTATAACTCGTTAAGATTCCGTTTTGGTGTTCCACTGGGGGAGGTGTCCATCTCACAGAGAACGACGTAGAGGATATGGAGGTGATTACAATCCCAGTGGGTGAGGCACTTGGAGCTGAAAGAAATGGAACATTTGGTGACAGAAAAGACACAAGATCAAGCCACTGCTCTACTACTGAAAGCATAGTATCACTAATCCATAGGTATGGAGAGGGGACATAAGAAAATAGCCATTGTGGAGGGAGTAGTGAACCAAAAATTCAAAACACTGTTCTATGTAGAGGTAATAAATTATGTATGTTCTAAACATAGCACTCCCACATGCCAGATGCACTGTATAATTATTTAGCTAACTTACCATCAGTGGGCATCTGCACTCGGCGACGGTAAGAGAAAGGCCCTGCTGTTACAGTGAAGGCGGCCACCTCAACTGTGTAGTTATAGAAAGGGCGAAGGGACGAGATGATGAACGGGCTGCTGAAGGCATTGTTCAATGACCGTGTTCCTGCATCCACTGAAGTGATCCTAATGACATATCTACGGATGATTCCATTGCGATACTGCCGAGGGATGGCAATCCAGGACACTGATAGAGTTCTCGAGTCCCGCACTACCACTCCTACACCTCTAGGAGCTCTTGATGGAGCTGTAGCAACAATTGGATGTAACAGTAACTGAGTCTAGGAGTCACTCAGTGATAAAATGAGTGTTGTTGCCGAGTTAGTCTGAGTTAGGAGGTGCTTAAAGTTATAGTTGGGCTGGAACCACTGTGTTGATTAACACTAGCCATGGCTATTGTCAATAATGACTCCCTGAAATCCATAAGGTATTTTTGCGACAGGATTACGTTTAACCAAGAGACTTTTTTTCTGGTCCAAAAGAGTGGCTATAATAGCTAAATAAGGTGGGAAATCATGTAGCCAAGTTTTTTGTGTTTGTTTGTTGTCAGGTTTCCATGCTGTGTTGTTCGTTGTAAGGTTTCCATGCTGTGTTGTTTGTTGTAAGGTTTCTGTGTTGAGGTTTCCATGCTGTGTTGTTCGTTGTTAGGTTTCCATGCTGTGTTGTTTTTTCAGGTTTCCATGCTGTGTTTTTACCATGCATATGACTCAATTGGTTTCTAAGAACTAATCTGTTGCTGAGACAACAAATTGAGAAGTCATGGATGTCCCAAGTGTTAATGCTTAGCAAATCAGTCACCTAGCAATAATGTAATCCTGGTCATTTAAACATTGCACACAACACTTCTATAAACACTCCAGCCTTCAGAAACACATGGGAGGGTTGCCTAATTTATCCTTATACAGTCTGGACTAACCTGTTTCATTTGTTGTGACAGTGTAGCTGCGGCTGTAAGGTCCCGTGCCATTGACTGTGGAGGCTGCCACCAAGTATGTATATGTGGTAAAGGGCAGGAGCAGTGTGGCCGTGAATAGCCGTCCAGCCACCGAGGTGTATCTTCGTCGGGCACCGTTTGAGATCTGAGTGAGGGTGATGGAATATTGCGTTATCTCTCCGTTCTGATTCTGTGGGAGGGGCTTGGATATGTTCATAGTGACAGAGCTTCCAGTAGTGGATGTAATGGCGATATTTGCTGGTGGGCCACTGGGCACTGCAAGCAAGAAGTTTCACATTAAGTAGCATATGCATATCATTAAAGATCAGTTAGAAGTGTGCCTTATAAATTATCTGCAGAGTAAAATTTCGTGGATTTTGTGATTTTGAAAAAAAGGGAGGGAGATCACTGATTCTTGGGGGGGGGTCTAATATCTGATACAAACAATCACATGATAACCAGCCTTCCTGTAAACATTTCCAGCTCACAGCATACTTCAAAATATATGAATCATTTCTCCGTAAACACTCCAGCTAAGGTCAATCACAATCTTTCCCAGTGAACCTTACCAGTTGGAGAATTACCCTGGCCGGTCTCAGTTCACTGGCTACTTATTCATAATATTATAATTGCTGCTTTGTTAGCTACAGTACGTATGATGACTCAGGAGAATGTCACTACAGAATAGCACTGCGTAGCTACTCCACTCATAACAAACACTACAGCTAATCCTATAAACGGTCCTGGCAAACAATAATAATTGCTGAACTTTATGGGTAAAGTTGACACAATATAAACACTAATTGTTAAGCCTTTTGTTCCTAGGAAAACTTGAGAGAGACATTGATGATGCTTGGGAAACCCTATAAGGAAGAACTGATGCCTGTGGTTTAGTTAAGGGCCCTGTGCATGATACTGTTAGGTCCTCAAATATACTGCCTGAGTAACAGACTACCCTTGGACCAGACAATCATTTTTACTACACAACTAGTGATCAAGTCTACTATACTACTCCAGATAAACTGTGAAAGATGATATACTCTATCACTCACCATCTTGGTAGGTTTGTATTGAGAAAGGATCTGAAAAAGGACCAACACTGACAGTGGAGGCAGACACACTACAGTTGTAGGTGTAGTAAGGATGCAAGGAGGTGATGCCGATCCTTGTACTGCTCACAATATAGCTCACAGTCTGCAAGTCGTCCAGAGCTACCAAGTTCACGCGGTACTCACGGATGAGTCCATTCCTGTTCCTCAGTATCGGTGGGTCCCATTCCAAGCTCAGTGATCTGGAGGTGGTTGCACGCCCCCTCAAATTAGTGGGTGGGGCTGATGGACCTATAATGAAATTGTAGGAACAAGTCACAGCACTAGCTAACAGACTGCCTTTCAGAACCTCATGATTCCTGTGCCAACACCTACATCATTGTTACCATGGTTATTCAAAGCCATATAGACCTGGAACATCTGGCTAAAATTTTCGTATCATTGGGCCACCAACTTTCCTTTGATGAAAGTCACAAAAGATCTTTGCGCAACCCCAACCATCAGTCAGTTCAATAAACAGGCCTGGGGCAACCATACATACTATGAACAACATTAATGATAACCTCTTGGTCACCAATCATGACCCTGAGTTTGTGTTGGAGCAAACCACAGATCTTAGTGGTCAGGCCTGTAAGTGCTGCATTTAATTGCTTTGTGGTCAAGACTCTCAGGACTAACCAACCAATACAACAATGAGGTAGCTATTTGCATGTGTGAAGCAAGCTCCAAAATCTCCCTAAATTGTAAATTGTAACAATATTATGCATCATTGTTCATTCTGGCCAGTGCAAATGAAAGTAGTATGAGTTGCAATCCAAACATAAAGAACCTGTTTCGCACGTTGCAATTTTCTGAAAGGATGTTTTAGGTAATGCTATATCCTGGTCCCAGTCCCTTTTAAAATTGTGTCATGGCTGGAAATTGGATCAAGGTGAATACATTAAGATTTGCTGCATTTGAGGCTAACTAAATCACAAACCCACTAGGATACTATAATAGGATACTATAATAGGATACTATAATAAACAGAGTACTACCAGTAGTATACAGACTTACGTGCTTCGCCTGTAGTGATGGCCCTGCAGAGAGATCTTCCGAATCCACCACTATTCCTGGCTGCCACACAGCAACTATACACGGTGTACTCCTCAACAGGTGTCACGAACAGTGAGCGGGTAGAATTCCCAGTTATTGTCCTCTGTATGGTTGGGTAATCATTCCTGTTGGAACAACTGACGTTGAATCCTGTTATTGAGCCGTAGGTTTCATTCAGGGAAGGCAAGGTCCAAGCAAGACGGAATGATGTTGGTTGGACACTGGAATTAGTGATGGATTGAGGCACTCCTGGAGAGGCTGAAGTGAAAATGATTATTACTCTAGAAGCTATTCTGTAGATATTTTAAAAGTTGGAGTCATTTTATCTTTGATGCACTGTTGTTTTTTTTGTGGTGGTGGTTGTTATTGTTGTGGTTGTTGTTGTTGTTGTTGTTGTTGTTGTTGTTGTTGTTGTTGGGTATCAATCTACACTCTCACATACGTTGCCTGCATCTGAGACCAGCATCCTCAGCATGGGAACAAGACCTTAGGTTGTTGGCATTATTGTACGGACAATCTGTCAGGCGTCTCTCTCTGGAAGTGCATCTTACATTATCCATAGCAATTGTGAGGTTAGTGCCTTGACCAAACGTTGCAAAAAAAAATGGTCGTGCACCTGCAAGAAAAAACAGACACCATTCTATGTAGTTAGCTATGTTTGTTCCTCAAAACTGTTGTTGGAACAACTGCCTAACCCCCCACCCACCCCAAAATAAATAAATAAATAAATCAGTCCCTCCATCCCTCTCCCTCTCTCTCCCTGCCCCCCCCCCCCCCCCCCTCCTCCCTCTCATGATTGAGCAGCTACTTAATTACCTGATGCACCAAAGCCCAGCTGCCTGCAAGTCACCTGGGCATCAAAAAAACTCCACCCATCATCACAAACAGTCCCCCATCCTCCTCCTAGACACACTTCCACTCTCCCCTCATAGGGAGTGGAACCATTACGCAACCTTACACTGTTCTCCTCACACTGGGGACCTGGAAAGAAAAAAATAATGTTAGTTTAAACTTTGCAAAGTGTCAAGAATTAAACCAAACGCAGTTACAGACACTTTTGGACCAGGAGAGTGTCCTATAACTTAGACTTACATCTGACGCCAGCGTCTTCAGAATGGATACAATTTTCCTGATCGCGTCCAATGTGGGAGCACTGGAGTAGGGATGTCTCAGAGCCAGTACATACCACATCATCTAGAAGGATGTCCCCTGTCCCTCTTCCATATGTGGCACTATGATAAGCCACAGCTGAAAATTTTTTGGACAAAACCTTTCAAGTTCAGTGTAAAGTTTAAAGTTTCATCTTCATACAGGAACTAACTAGACCTAATCTTTCATGTAGCTGCCGGATACAGATGTTAGCATATGGTTGGTGGATTCCTCCTCGTGTGTATTTAGTTAGACTTGATGATTTACATAATGGCATATCTACTTCAGAGAAGTAGAGTGGAGACACTTTCTTCCTCCATAGCTACACAACCTTCTCTATTGCTAGACTCTGTCGGTATCTTAACTATGTGTACCAGTGAATGACGAAGAGTAGCCGAGCTGTCTGCATACCACTCTTGCATCCCTCACATCCCAGAAGTCGTCACACACTGTCCCCCAAGCATTGCTCCCGCACACTTCCACTCTCCCCTCGTAAGGTGACACACCTCCTACTAGTCGCACTTCACCAGGTTGGCAAGTCACTACAGAGAAAAAACCCTTGACCAATTCACCATAATTAACAATTCAAACAAGCTTACCCAGGACCCCCTAACCTCATACCAACTGCTCTTTTCACAGAGTGGGAAGGGCCTGGCTATTGCATGGCACTGAGGCTTTCAAAACATAAGTTGACAGAGTTCATGTATGTACAGCAAGTTTCCTCACTTTAGAGGCTTTAGACCAAGCACTTTTGTGCTCAAAGAAATCACCCAGGTCTATGTACACTGTGACTCAGTAGAACAAAAGGTTTGTGTCAACTGTGGTTTTAAGACCTCTGGCTTTGCAAGGCAAAGGTGAGGAAACTTGCTGCAAACTCTACATTGTAGCTATAGCAACTAAGACAGCTGAAAATTTTTGTGGTCAACAGGAAGTCAGCAGTGACCATTAAGTAAGAAGTCACTTAGACTTGTGTCTCCTGTTTTGCCCACTCTGCATAATGATATCACAAGGCACTTCATATGTACACACTTATAGCACTTCAACCCATCTGCTTGTGGTTTTTAAGGATTGGCATTTATAGTCATATGGACCTGTTGTACCTGCCATGGAATTAGCTACATCATACTTATTGTACTTGAGGCACACCTTTCTCACTGATACACTAAAAATCAAGGTCATTTGACTATTCGCTCAACTTGGCCTGATTAGTGTATGACCTTTGACTATACGGTTCCTCCTCTAGCTACATATCTTAACTTTTGGATCATGTTTTAGTGGATTAATCAACTCTGCAGCTGGTTGGACAGTGTAGCTAATGAGTTTAGTCTAACTCCCAGCTCTGGAATTTGCTGATTTGGTTATATCACTATATCACCATTAACCTTTGAACTCTCAAGGGGGTTCTGTATTATGAACCATTAGCAATATATAAATAACAAGTGAGCACATCTTCTAGGGATGGCCCTAAAATTTACTGCAGCCTCATATGAAAACTATCCAATCCTCACTGGCTAGTGGCAGTTCAGGCCCGTAGGAAGCAAAATTTTAGTGGTCAGGCCAGGACGTGGGTGTGGTGGGTGTGGCTACACAATGTGTTACTATGCTCAATGTTCACTTAGCATGAGTGTGCAGGGCTGGATCCAGGATTTTCAGATTGCAGGACTTAAACACTGGACCATGAGGGAAGAGTATAGTTATTTGGGGGACCCATGTGGGCCGTTCTCACTGGTACTCAAACTCAAAGTGACACATGTAAGGTCACACCTCAAATCAAAGCACTGAGTTGTCTAATGTGTGACCTTGAAAATGTAAGCCAAAGATATCTTTGAAATGACACGTGCATGGTCACAGGTGTGATTGTAAAAGGAAATCACAGTTAGTATGCACCAAGTTATCCAATGTGTGACCTTGAAAGTGAAAACCAGAATGGATGTGTCATATATACATAGATTGCTTCTTTCTTTGACCGTAGCCATAATTATTAACCGCATTAGTTCCTAGTTTAGTTAGCCCACACATGTAACATGTTCTCTCTTCTAATTACACTACTTTAGAGGAGAAACACAAGTTCTCAAAGAAAAATAGACATGGTTAAGCAAGTAGCTAGGCATGGTCAAATTGCATTTTCATTTTCTGGAAAAACCCCCTCAACTCCACCCCTGAATCCAGCCCTTATAATTATTATGTTAATAAAATAAGGGTCAAAGGTTAACTTAGCCCTAAAAGTGGTCAGGCCATGGCCTGACTGGCCTGACCGGTTGCTACGGGCCTGCAGTTGAATTGTTTTCATAGATTTTAGGGCCATCCCTTTTCATTTAGAAGAAATTTTTTTGTACTCGCTTAATTGTTCCATATTATGACATATGCACATGTAACATTGGCTACAAGATGGTGGACAGAGACTAGCTAGTGCTCTGTGTGATAAGGTAAGACTATGTATAGTACAAATTAAACAGCAAAAGATCAGTACTCTAACAGATGGCAACAATATCTGAATTCAATGTGATAACTAAAACCAGTAAGTCACTGAACTGATGTAACAAACATTAAATGCTTTCATCACATCTGTTCGTGGTTAACTACATCCTTAGTGCATAGTAAACATTAGTATGCATGCAGGCACCTTTCTAAATATAGCCAAGGGGATTTTCTTTATATGCACAGCTACACACTCACATGGACGGCATCTTACTCCAGCGTCATCATCATGCCCACAAGTGACCCCAACCTGACCTACTCCCGAGTGTGAACAATTCACCAGTCTGGCCTCACTCCCTGTACATCTCAAGTTCTGGAGTAAGATCGGACTGGAACTGGGCCCCTGTCCAAAATAGGCATTGAGAAATGGAGTAGCAGCTGAAAAAAAAAAGAAAAGGATGTTTTTTGTTTCATTAGGTCGAAAGTTCAGGTTTGCATTCACAAGGTCAAGTAAACAGTAGGAATATTATAGCTAACATAGCTAGAGATTGGCTAGGGTAAATGACATTTTAACAGAAGATAAGCATCATGTCACATGTAAACATTAAACTTGTAAACATTACATGATGTTTATTAATTAGGTAGCAAGTAGCCAGCATGGAAAGTGCTTTAGGATTGGGGTACCCATTCCTCTTAGATCTAGTGGTGTCCTACCATATCTGGTGGGTGGGTAGAGTGATTGTGTATGATGGTGGTTTCCCTATATACCCTCTTAGTGAATGGTATGATAGTGTATGGTGGTGGGGTGTCCCGATATATGTGTATGATGGTGGTGTCCCCATATACTTGGTGGTAGAGTAGTGTATGGTTGTGGTGTCCCTATAATTACAACCTCTTAGTGGGTGATGGTGTATGCATGACCCTCTTATTAGGTGCCCAAATAATATAATTAGCTATAATTATTCTGGTGCATCAAACAACATACCTAGTCCCGAGAATCCCAACTGACGGCAGGCCACTTGTGCATCAAACAAGCTCCAAAGATTGTCACAGACAGTTCCCCATGTCTCGTTCCAACATACCTCCACCCTCCCCTCGAAGGTTGCACGATTAGATCGGCCATTCAGTCTGATATCTCCATTCATACACACTTCTAAAGAGTGAGAAAACCAGCCAAGACATCTTTTCATGAGGACATTAGCTAGATACTCCACATAATCATGATGAACATTATTTTCCTAAGACCAGTCCAACTTAATTTCCTGTTGCAGCTAGTAGGTCAATTTGAGAGTAAGAAACCATGCTATGGGACCATTCATACTGTGCTGATAAGAAAAGTCAGGTATTTTCTTCTGGTTGAAAAAGGGGAAATCCCCATTGCTAGAAAATTTCCACTCACTTGTTGTATTACATCTGACTCCAGCATCTTCAAAGTGGCTGCAGTCGTGAAGAGTGGTGTGTGGACAGTCCAACAGTCTGTGCTCTGTTCCCAAACACCTAACCTCGTCCAAATGGATGGATCCACTCCCTTGACCAAATGCTGCACTTCCAAATGCAAGTGCATCTATATTATAATAATGTGCATTCTGTGAGATTTAATTAATTAACACGTGCCATTACGAATTATTTTTGCATCTTGGAAAGTTTAATTCTCAAACTTACACAAGATCAGTATTGAATTAAAGAAAGAGAAAGTGAATTAAAGCAAATTACTGTACTTCTCTACATCAGCAGCCCTACACAATTACCCTGATAGATAGAGAGCAACCAATCACTCTGGGACCCTGTCAATTTGCTTAAACATATTATTCAGAGGTCCCTATTAATTAGAGGGACCTTGAGGGTTCACAGGGCAGGTGATTTTTTAAGTACACAGACACTTAGCTATTTACTGAAACGTGAAAATCCAAGCTGACGACAGACAACTCTAGCATCAGTGTTGTCCCAGCGATCATCACACACTGTTCCCCATCTCCTCCGAAAACACACTTCTACTCTGCCTGCAGAAGAGTTGTTTCCATTCACCAACCTCACATCTCCATCGATACACTGAAAACCTACAAAAAAAACACAAAAAAACAACAACATAAAATAAAGTTATTTCAGTGGGGGGACTGGTGTGATTACTGGCGATAATTAGCACTGTTTCGTGATAGCTTAAGGTACTGATCAATTTGTTGTGGGTCTAATTGCTATGAAGTAAAATGGCTCTGCATGCACGTCAACAACTTCTAGTTGTACACATGATCAAAAGGAAAATGGTTGTTTTAAGCTTCATGGAGACATAATTCTAATATCAACTGGCGCAATGATATTTATTTTGATTGCATCACTCACTTACGTATCAGTGATGGACCATATTTATACTTCTAGCTAAAGTACTTACTCTGGCAACGCACACCAGCATCCTCAATGTGGGAGCAATCACCAGTGTTCTTATCATAGGGACAGTTCACCAGAGAAGTCTCGGTTCCACGACAACCAACGTCATCCAGATGAATAGGTCCAGTACCAAATCCAAACTGACCAGTAGTAGCACCTGTTGTGTTGTGTTATGAGTTGAAGATAGAGTTAAATATACTATTACATATGCCGTCTGTATAATTATGGAAAGAATCACATGATAATCCACAAAAATTAATGATAACCATCTGCTGTTAATTAACCCTCAGCACATGTGCGAGGGTTATACAGTGGTTGGTTTGTCTGTCTGTCTGTCTGTCTGTCTGTCTATCTGTCTGTCTATTAATGTCTCACGACTATGATTCTATTAACACCATGTTAAGACAACAATTGATAGCCAGCCTAATGATTATAATAATACAGACCTAGCTGGGGGAATCCTAATTGACGACATACAACTCCTGCATCGACAGAGGACCATAAATCATCACACACTGTCCCCCAAGTCTCATTCAGACAAACTTCAACTCTTCCTTCATAACGAGAACCACCATTCACAAGTCTAACTGCCCTCTCCTGGCATAGTTTTGCTGCATGAATAAAAAGACACGGTGTCCATAAATCAGCACATCAAAAATTAATAACAATTGGCTAGTGGTGTGGACAGCATTCAATTGGTAAATACAGAGGTTAATTGGATTTTCAGCTCCTATAAATGAACAGTATAATCTTACTTCTGACACATCTGACAGAAGCATCTTCTAAATGACTGCAGTCATGTCGGGTAACGTGAGAGCAGTCAATCAGTCTTGCCTCCGATCCAGTACAGCGAACGTTATCCATCACTATTGCTCCAGTACCCTGACCATATCGGGCACGTGGTACTGCCGTAGAATCTGGAATCAATCATGATTAAAGTCACTGCTATCAATACCACCAAGACCTCCCTTGATCAGTGGCCATAGCTACTTACTATATCTGGAGAAACCAAGTTGTTTACACACCACAGAAGCATCATTAGCATCCCATAAATCATCACACACTGTCCCCCAACGATTATTCCTGCAGACCTCCACCCTTCCAGTTCCCACTACACTGCTTCCTTGCAAACGTAGACCACCTTCAACACAAATTCCTGTAAACGAGAACAAGTAATAATCATCTCCAGCTAGGGAGCTGCTAAAAGTCCAGCTAGGGAGCTGCTAAAAGTCCAGCTAGGGAGCTGCTAAAAGTCTGTCTGTAGAGGCCCAACACTGTAAAAACAGAAACGTTATATGCACACACACACACTGAGGTGTGCAATGTATACTTTCAGTGAAGAGTTTACAAGCAGCTCTTTTCTGCTTGTATGCTTATCTTTAGAGCACCTTTAGAAGCAGTCAGACTTGGAACACTAACATTTTTATGGCATAATCATACATACTGGGAGGTTGGCAACGAACACCAGCATCTTCATTGTGTCCACAGTTGTGAAGAGAAGTGAAGGTACAGGCTGTCAAGCGAGGTTCAGTTCCTCTGCAATTGACATCATCCATCAATATGGCTCCTGTTCCTCTCCCATAAGATGCAGAACCTCTTGCTACAGCTTCTATAATTGTGTTGAACCCAGTGAACTGTAATACATATCATTGTGTCTCAGTGATTATATACAGCCCTTACACCCACTCAACTAGCCAATGTATTGAATAATTACCATTACCCTGCAAATTATTGAAGGATGCATGAACACCTTTTTTCAGCAGTGACAAGCCCTTACCATTACAACTTGTTTACCTGCAGAGGGGTAGCCCAGCTGCCTACATACGACGGCAGCATCTCTATTATCCCAGAGGTCATCACAGACTGTTCCCCATTGGAAATTTCTGCACACTTCCACTCTACCTTCATACTGGGTGGGCCCATTCACTAGACGCAATGAGCCTGAAGAACAACTGGAAGAGGAAATGGTGCATCAGTTCTCATGACAATAATCTCTTACATTGTAGCTACTCAGTTCCCCATTGGAAACCTCTGCACACTTCCACTCTACCTTCATATAGTCTGGCGTCGCCAGCCCAGCTTTTCTTCTTTTTTTTTGGGGACGGGGAAGAAAGAGAAGAAGAAAAGCTGGGCTGGCGACGCCAGACTAACCTTCATACTGGGTGGGCCCATTCACCAGACACACTGAGCCTGCTGAAAGACAACTGGAAGAGGAAATGGTGCATCAGTTGTACATTGTAGCTACCCATTTTTTTCCAGGACGCTTCAATATTGTGTGCAGAGGGTGCAAAAGACTGGCTATAGATATAAGCCAGCTAGAGCTAGCTAAGGGCTTAGCTAAGCTTGCAACTTACAATATGAACTGGGAATCGCACCCGTGGTAAAGGATAACAGTAATCAGAAGAACATAGAGTATCTTCATGTTTGAATGTCAGCTATATTTAAATCACCTCGGTAGCAGCGCTTATATAGTTCCCCCGTAGCTGTGCGCATGCTCAAGGCGTGGCTGGTAGGGTACATCCTGGAGCTGAGATGAAGATTATCACTTAGCTACTCTTTTGGTATCTGCGTGCGAGTTTTAAAGACGAGCTAGCTGAAAGTAGAAGTTAAGTCTCTCTCTTTCATTTCACAGAAGTGGCCAATGTTTTACACTGTAAACTGTGGTTCAGACAGTTGAGTATAAGTGGCTAAGCAGCATCTGCTAACTGTAACTAACTACATGATATGTGAGCCAATACAGATAGCTAGATCGTCTGATGTCTTGAGGCATATGCGCCCATAAGTAATGAACTCTTCTCCACTTTTATCTATCCAATTGGCCAACCACTAGAATGGGGTTACAATGAGACTAGCAAATTGGCAAATTCATGGAAAATGATATAAAGTAAAAACTGAAGAGGTTCAGGAAGAACATGCAGTATTAGCTATTGTTAATAAAGCTAATTATGACTTCAGAACAAAACTGAAAAGGTTCAGAGAGGTGAAAATTGAACACACAGTCACTCTCTAAGTAGGGATGGCAGGTCAAAGGTCATTAAGACTGTATAAACTTAAAACTCTTCTTTCTCTTCTACCCTTATTCCACAGGTTCTCACAAGTCCTAGCCCAATCCCTACATCTACACAGAAGACAGGACAATGTTCAATAATCTAAAATTCATTCTATAACATTAAAAAAAAAAACGATTTCAAAAATCGACTTTTGTTCTGGTTATTCAACATGATATAATAATAATAATAATAAGATCGACGTACTGACTAACTGGCTATATCTAGTCATCAGGGCCATCTGTTCTAGAGGCTGATCTTTTGCTATTAGTTTTCACTACAGTTCTATTTCACAATTCAGTGATATAGTCTCGCGGGCCCGACCCTTTACCAACCGCGAGGGAAGGAAAGAGTCTGGTCAAATCCAATACATGATCTTGTTTCAATTGCCCAAAGATTTGGTGGGGGCATGCGCAAAACGTCACGATACGTCACGGCTCTCAAACAGATTTTTTCGCGCGTGCACTTACAGAGTAGTCCTAGAGTTTAGTCATGTCATAGATATATCTATGGTCATGTTAATGAGCTGCTTGCTTGTATGCAGAGATCTCATTGGTGATCATAGGAAAAAGAAAAGGCTGCATGGTCCAGGGTGTGCATCAGCCAAAGAACTGCTCCAGGTACTTGCAGGAGTTGCACTGGAAAAATTTTCGACACTTTCTGACCAGAAAGCTGTTTCCAAGCCTCCTCCCACTCTCTTGAATAGCCGCCTCCAGTCTGTAATCATATTCCTGCTCAGCCATGTAGCGCTAAGAAATCCAGAGCGCAGATTTTTCCTAAATTCGTGATGTATAATAACGTCATAGTCGTGCCCCTCCTTCCGAAGATTGCTGACTGTGCACAACAAGATCGTGTATTGGATTTGACCAGACTCTTTCTTTCCCTCGCGGTTGGTAAAGGGTCTGGCCCGCGAGACTATCAGTGATATCGGTCAGAGGAGGTACGACACGAGTGCGCCTTTGCTGAGCTGGCAAGTCAAAAACCATGACGTAATAGCCCTCTAGGATTCTTCACACGTGACTTTTGGATATTTCTTGCACTCAGAGGGCTAGAGAGAGTAGAGCTTGGGAATCTAGAGCTAGGGAGTCTACCACAGAAGATGGCCAATAATATAGATTCTTCCGCATCGTTGGTCTCAGATGGAATGCAAATGTCTATCCTATCCATGGGAGTTGAGTTTACTTTAATAGCTGGCAATTTCGCGCGATCGCTTAATAAGAAAGTCACATGCACGGAATTCTAGTAATTGGCGTTACGTCATGATCTTTTTTGACTTGCCAGCTCAGCAAAGGCGCACTCGTGTCGTACCTCCTCTGGATATCGGTACTGGCTAATCTTTCTACGCCATTTTAAGGGCGGGGCCACAGGTGCGCGCTAGCTAGAGCTGTTTAGCTTCGACTTCAGCTAGCTATTTCTTCTGGTCAGATTGTGTTTAAGTCATTCCTCAGTACAGAATTCTCATCCTACACATAGTCAGTGCAGTTTGCTCACTTCACCATGCCAGTGCCTCCAACCTGTCAGTGTCAGTGTGAACTTTGATTTCAGGCTACCATTTTCTAAACTCACCCCCCATACTCTCCTCCCTCAAGCAAGACATACGTACCAACTCAGTAATTATTTCAGTGATCACATAATTAGCTAATGCTGTTGCACTTCAAAAATGTTCACTCCTTTCAGTACTCCATTACACTGCAGATGATCATCCTTCAAGGTGGTCATACTCTCCTCCCTGAACAGAATAAAATTTGATCATTAAATCAATTTGGTTCAAGGGAGCATTATACCTTAAATATCTATCAATTTTCATAATCACAAAGAAAAAGAATGGAAACAAGTGAATGCAAAAAATGCAAAAAAATTTCTTAGAAATAAAAATGTGAAGTAGGGATGGCCCCAAAAATCTAGCTACACTGCAACATCAAAGCAGTAGCTATGGCCCCAAAATCTGGCTGGAATATGTACTATAACTGCATGCAAGAAGAGTGAACTTCCTACTTCACTCCAATGACAGGCAAAGGGAGTGAAGTAGGAATAGTATCTCATACTTGGTGATGGGTAAGGGATTACTTCACTAAGTTCACTCTCTTGCATGCAGTTATAGTACATATTCCAGCTAGATTTTGGGGCCATAGCTACTGCTTTGATGTTACAGTGTAGCTAGATTTTGGGGGCATATAACTTGGTTTCATAATGAAGCTGCAGTTGTAATAGCTATGTGTTAATTTTGGGCCATCCTTACTTCACATTTTTATTTCTAAGAAATTTTTTGCATTCATTAATAAAGTGACAGTTCTCTTGACTTCAGAATTGGTAAATTCAAAACTGAAAAGGGTGAAAATTGAACACACAGTATTAGTTATTGTTATAAAGTGATAGTTCTTTGTAATTAGCCATGACTTAGAATTAGCAAATTCATGGAAAAATGATAAGCTTATAAAACTGAAAAGATTCAGGGAGATGAAAATTGAACACGCAGTAGCATTGTTATGTAGTGACAGTTCCAATTATGAATCCAGAAAATTGAAAAGATTTGGAGAGTCTGAAATTGAACACACTTATAAAGTGGCAGTTCTTTGTAGCTTATTACGACTTTTGGCTTGTGTATGCATGAGTGTTGCATGAGTAGGAATCGGAGACATTACAATGTACTCCTCTTCCTCTGTTCCTTTTGCTTTGGTGGAAAGAAACTGCATAGCTTGAGTGACGTTCTGGTATCGACTCTCAGTCTGGGGAGATGAATTTGAAGACAAATTTTTTTCTCCATTGCTTGCTGTCGTAATAACAGGACTGGGAGGGACGTCCTCCTCTTGTTTCTGCATTTCTGCCATTTCTCTCATTTCAGCTGAAGTTTCAGAAACAGGAGGCAGTGAAGGCTTGGGAGCAGACATCTCAAAGGAAACAGCTTGTTTGAAATCTGGAAAAGGAGAGATGTACCTCATCCCCGCTTTGTCAGAATTTAACTGTTGATTTTTGCTCATGGATGAATCAGACTTTGTAGCTTTCATCTGTGGGTGCACATTCGAGCTTGCAGCTGCTCCTTCATTGCCACCAATGTCATGAGGACTTGGGATGCTGGATGCAGTAAGAATATCGAAATGTTTAATATCCTCTGGGTCCTCGTAAATGTGTTCATCAGCATCAATGGTACCAGCAACCACATTTCCACATGAGTTCCTAGCCTCTCTGTGGGAACAAGGAATGAACACAAGTTGTACATATAGCTAATGCCACATGATGTAGTTTGCTAACTCTAGCTAATTATGTTTTACTATCAGATTCTGATTCTCAACAACAGTTTATAAGAAAGCCAGCTACCTTTTCATTTTCCTGCGAACTACAGCCACTACGACAACTATGATGATGATGGTGATGATGATGATGACGACACCTCCCACTGCACCTACATAAAGTGGTACTCCTCCCACTCGTGTCTCACATGGTGCTTCACTTATGAGATATGTCGAGCAAGGCAAGATATCCAGAAAAACTCCAGTGACTTCTATTCTTGGGCCACTATCCACCCATTGCTGTAAATGGGAGTGAAGTAGAGCTGCACTGGTATTATCAAGTCCGATCAGATTGCCCCGGATAATGATTCTGTTTGTCCTTCTTTCCCCACAGGCCAGTTCTCCATTTGCTATGAATTTCGACGAGAATAAACAGGAACATCTTAGTGCCAACTGAGAGGAAATGCGTTCTAGGACTGCATTGAGCTTCTTTGTATCATCATGGGTCTGCAATAATAATAACATGGTATGCATGCATGCTAGCTTCACTATTAACTCACCAGCCAAAATGTGCACTTAATACTTTCTCCGACAGACATATGAACCAGAAAGGAGCTGTTATTTACTGCAGCACGTAAGTTAACATTATATGCCCTAATAATAACATTATGCCCTAAAAATTTTCAAAAAGTGCTGATGATTATGGAACCATCACTTGCAGTGATGAAAAGAGATAGCTTGCACAAGACATGGTCCCATGTACGTAGCTAGTATTATGCAATATCAGTATGTGACCACATATCTACCCTCATCACAGAGTCATGCATGCATGAAAGGGGTAGCTAGCTTACTCACATGTTATTGAGTGGCATATTACTCCAGCATGCTTTCGATGTGCACAGGAGTCAGGTCCTGGGCGAGGACAGTCAATGAGTCTCTCTTCATTTCCTCTGCACTGCAAGTTTTGAAGTAAGGTGGGACTGGAGCTGGGCACCGTGAATGGCGTGACTATAAAGAAAGGAGAAACCATTCAGTTACCCTTGTAATGCAGATAATAATTGCAGGGCAATCAGATTCCATGCCCATGCATGTATAGCTATGATGATCACATGAGCATTGGAAACAATGAGTCGATAAGTTAAATTGGCACACAAAAAGTGGAAATGTCAACTGAGATCTCCTCTAGCCATGGCATCAGTTACAGCCATAGCTTATACTGAACTTTTGTGAGCATAGCTAATTATGTACATGCCATGACCAGTTTGAAAGCTACATAAGCTTGCCAAGGCCAAAGAAGTAGAATATTAATTTCATGGGAAGGCTGATTATGTTTGATGGTTACCACATAGCTAACCAACCCATATGGGAGGAAAGGGTCTGAACTTACTTAGAAATCTGAATTCCTGTAAGGTGCAAATTGTTCACTAATTATGTCACCATGTTCACATAATTATATGGGTAAAGGGTCAGCTATGCCAAACTACTTTATTTGATGAATATGAAATCAGTGTAGGCAGGGTAGGACCATGGCCTCTCCACTTTCTGCTTACAAATTTTAATTAGCAGCCCTGTCAGTGTAGTCAGGCTGATACTGTTAATATTATAATTATTTCTGCCATTTTCCAATAGCTACTTCTTGTTCTATTCATTCAAATTCTCATGCATTTCATTCACTGCTAACTAATGCTGATGAAATATAGGGCTTGTTTTGAGTTTTGACATAAGTGCCTCCAACCTGCGAACTTTTATAAAGTGCTCCCATTTTCACCATGAATTTCATCAGCCATTTTAAAAGTAGCTAATCCTAAGTTTCAGTATTTCTGAAAAGTATTTTAGGTTAAAAATACTGATGAATCAGTATGGTTGGAGGCTCTGTAAATTAGCTATTATCAAACTGCTCCTATGCATGGATTTCACAATGCTCATGCATGTATAAAAGTTGGCTTGTAAATCTGCCCAACCATGCTAATGAAACAGCTCACCATTTTTTTGTCTTCTTGAATTTATGTACCTGCTAACAAATTAATTTCTTCTGGGGAATTATGGAAGGCTAGGTCCAAAAATCCGAAAAATTTTCGTAAATGGCACACTTTGCGTGCATCATAATAATATGACAGCATAAGTGTGTGAAGCACCCCAAAATTGTGTTATAGCTAATAGCTACACTCAAACTCTGAAGTGACACATGCAAGGTCATAGGTGTGATCATGAACAGTAGTAGTATGCACTGAGTTGTCTAATGTGTGACCTTAAAAATGCAAGTCCAAAAGATATCTTTGAAGAAGGACACAGGTGTGATCATTAAGGAATCACAGTTAGTATGCACTGAGTTATCTAATGTGTGACATTGAAAGTGCAAACCAAAGTGCTCCAAAAGATATCTTTGAAGAAGGACGCAGGTGTGATCATTAAGGAATCACAGTTAGTATGCACTGAGTTATCTAATGTGTGACATTGAAAGTGCAACTCAAAATGGATGTCATTGTTTCTTTTTTTTTTCTTTTTTTTGGACCATAGCTAGCCTTAGATGATTGCTAGGGATGTACATAGTAATCATATTATCCCATGGATACGTGTTCCACTACTCAAAGCATGGTTAAACTAGTAGGCATGGTCAAATTGCATTACAGTCCACCATTTTATCTACAGACTTATTTGCAATGTAGAACCTTAGTCAAAACTAAACAACACAGCCATCTTGCAGTGTTCTTTGGCTTGTACTTCCAGATAACAATATGTAACACACTAACTGTGATTTCCACACCTGTGACCATGAAGATGTCAAAATGGACTGTTAAGCTAGCTGTGAGTGTCAGGTGCAGGTAGCTAGTGTAGTGTATAGCCAAGAACATAGTGATAGTGCTAGCTATCTGAAAGGTTTACTGTCTAGTTGTCAAAAAAAGAGTAACTCTACTTCTAAACTCCTTAAATGTCATCTCTATTGAGATGGATATAGCCCTGTGCTTTCTGTATTGTGTATGTATGTATGTATGTATGTATGTATGTATGTATGTATGTATGTATGTATGGATGTAGTATGTATGTATGTATGTATGTATGTATGGGGGGGGGGGGGGGGGGGGGGGGGGCAGTCACAAATTATACTCTTAAATGCATTCTATATAACTACCAACCTAGTCCTGTGCCTCCTAGCTGATGGCAGGCCACTTGTGCATCAAATAAGTTCCATTGAGAGTCACCACAGACAGTTCCCCACACTTCATTCTGGCATACTTCCACCCTCCCTTCAAATGTCACATGACTGGATGGGCCATTCAGTTGGATATCTCCATCCATACACACTTCTAGAGAAAGGTAAAGTGAACCCTTATGCACACTTCTGTTTAAAACAATCTTTTAGCTGTCTAATCCACCTCCTTTTAAGTATAATCAGAGAGTGCGTTATTATTATTAGACAACCATATCTCTCGAACCACTCAAGCTACAGCTATGATTTCTGGATAAATCCACTCCAAATTCTACCAACTACGATCTTTTCTACTTGTTGATCCTCGAAAGAGTCGATGAAAAAGGAGACACTATGGAGCACAGCATTCGACTAATTCAATTAGTGGAAGCCATCTTTTCTATAATATGCATGCGCATGTATTTGATATCCAATTATTACTCAGCTGTCTCTAGCTAGCTCTAGATAATGATGATAGACTACTGTATCAACTCGGGGATTTAGATTCACCAATCCATCTACCGGTAGATGGATTGGTATTGGATTGGATTTCAGCATCTTTGACCTCCAAGTATAGCTCAATAATAACACAATACCTTGACTCGTTGATAATGATCGGGCTGGTATGCTATTGGAACTATTCTTCTTTCATCTGTACATAGAAGAATGAACTCTATACATAGCTAAAACCATAAAAGAGAGGAAAAAAGACCAGGAACAAGTAAGGGAAAAAGCATTTCGTGAAATGAAAAAAGATGTAGGGATGACCACTGCTCAAAAAAGTAAGGAAACAAGAAGGATGGAAATGGGATCAATCTTTGTTCTTTATATCCAGCCAACAATCCCTACATATACGTCGGGTAGCTTCAAATGATAGTGCGTATATGTAGGGATTGTTGGCTGGATATACAGAACAAGATTGATCCCATTTCCATCCTTCTTGTTTCCTTACTTTTTTGAGCAGTGGTCATCCCTACATCTTTTTTCATTTCACGAAATGCTTTTTCCCTTACTTGTATAACGTGCTTTGATATTTTCTAATGATAATTTAGCAAATTAATTCTTACTTCTGGCACATCTGACAGAAGAATCTAAACATCTGCGGTTATGTCGGGTAACGTGAGGGCAGTCAATCAGTCTTGCCTCCGATCCAGTACAATGAACATAATCCATCACTATCGTTCCAGAACCCTGACCATATTGGGCACGTGGTACTGCCGTAGCATCTGGAAAATAAATCATGATTAAAACATTCTTATCTGATAATTAAGACCGTGACCACACTTACTATATCTGGAGAAGCCAAGCTGTTTACACACCACAGAAGCATCAGTAGCATCCCAAAAAGCATCACACACTCTCCCCCAAATCTCATTCAGACAAACTTCAACTCTTCCTTCATAAGGAGAACCACCATTCACAAGTCTAATTGCCCTCTCCTGGCATGATGTTGCTACATGGATAATATAAAGACATGGTGCCCAAATCAGCATCTCAATAACAACAATTGACAAATTTTCTTTGACACATGGACAGCATTCCATTACTTTTGGTAAGTACAGAGGCTAATTTGAATTTTCAGCTCCTATACTTGAAAATGAATTTGATAACAGTATAATTTTACTTCTAGCACATCTGACGGAAACATCTTCTGAATGACTGCAGTTATGTTGAGTAACATGAGGGCAGTCGATCAGTCTTGCCTCCGATCCAGTACAGCGAACATCATCCATCACTATCACTCCAGAACCCTGACCATGTCGGGCTAATGGTACTGCCATAGCACCTGGAAAATAAATCATGATTAAAACATTCCTATCTGATAATTAAGACCTCCCTTGATCAGTGACCACACTTACTATATCTGGGGAAGCCAAGCTGTTTACACACCACAGAAGCATCGGTAGCATCCCATAAATCATCACACACTGTCCCCCAAGTCTCATTCCTGCAGACCTCCACCCTTTCAGTTCCCACTACACTGCTTCCTTGCAAACGTAGAACACCTTCTACACAAATCCCTGCAAAGGAGAACATGACTAATTGCCTCTGGCTTGGGTAGCTACTGCTAAAACTCTGTCTGTAAGGACAAAAAGTTCACAAAGAACTCATTTCTGCTTGTACACTTATCTTGAGAGCACTATTAGAAGCATGCATAGGAACATAACATCTCATGCTCTAATTATATGTACGTTGGCAACGAACACCAGCATCTTCATGGTGTCCACAGTTGTGAAGAGAAGTGAAGGCACAGTCTGTCAAATGAAGTTCAGTTCCTCTGCAACGGACGTTGTCCATGTGTATGGCTCCTGTTCCTCTCCCATAAAACGCACGACCTCTTGCTACAGCTCCTATGACACAATCACAAAAATAAATTGTAGCACAGTGTATTGAACTTGTGGTAACTAAATTTAAGTGTTGAATTAGTATACTTTGTGGTTATTTTATGTAATTACAATGAGTGTGACTATAATTTTTATGATTGCCATTTGTTCAGATATTACAGAATTAGTGAACTTAGTGAACTTAGGTGGATGAGGTTTATTCAATTATTGTAGTTTGTTCTGTACATCATAATTAATTGTCAGGGTTGGATCCAGGATTTTAGATACGTAGGTGGGTGGGATTGCAGGACTGGGAGCATACACACACACTTGATGGGGAAGGTGCTGGGAGGGAGTGTGACCACTGATCAAGGGAGTGGAGATCTCGTCACATCACATTAATTCAGTACATAACTACTGTGATTTCCACCCTGTGATCATGCAAAAAGATGTCTCTCAGAGATTGAGTAAACACAATCTTACCCTCAAGCACCCCTTTGTCTCCACTCATGAAGGCTATCACACAGTGAAGCCTAGCTAAATTTTTTGATTGTATTTTTTTCACAAAGTTAATCTATCTAGAGAAGCTGGGTCATGGAAATATATATATATATATATACATACATGAAAATTGAAGACTGAGTATGTCTCATAACATTCAATATGCAAAGGACAATGATGTAACAATATTAACAAATCAGACCTAGCTGGTTGTGTGCTGCATTACAGTTATACTCAATCTCCAAGAGCCATCATCTTTTTACATGGTCACAGGTGTGACTGTTAAAGGAAATTACAGTAGGTATGTATACTGAGAGAGCAGTAGCTCTCTCTATGTAGGGATGACACGGACAGTGCCATGTGCTGCATATAGACTAATACAAAAGCTACTGTGAATGATTATCCAGCCTACTAGAGCCTACTACAAAGTGCAGACCAAGTTTCAGGACCAGGGAGCAGAAATACGGCAAGCAGGTAAGTTGCTGGATTCTTCTTCTTCTTCTCTATTGTAGTTAGCTATTGTTATCAGTTATTATGAGCGTGAAAAAATTCTTCTAGGTTAAGTAGGGATGGCCTAAAATCTAGTTGATGTACTGCAGAAATAATCCCTACATTTACATCCACTGCCTAAAGCTAGCTAATGCTTTCATTACTGGCAGCTAGCTACCCCTGCGAAAGATGATTATCGGAATCTGCCAGGAGGATGCATGAGCACTTTTTCAGCAGTGACGAGCACTTTTTCAGCAGTGACGAGCCCTTACCATTACATATACAACTTGTTTACCTGCAGAGGAGTAGCCTAGCTGCCTACATACGACGGCAGCATCTCTATTATCCCAGAAGTCATCACAGACAGTTCCCCATTGGAAATATCTGCACACTTCCACTCTACCTTCATACTGGGTGGGCCCATTCACCAGACGCACTGAGCCAAAAGGACAACTGGAAGAGGAAATGGTGCATCAGTTATACATCATAGCTACCCATTTTTTTCCAGGACGCTGCAGTATTGTATGCAGAGGGTGCAAAAGACTAGCTAGCTATGAGCTAACTAGCTATACAGTGCTAGCTAGCTAGCTAAGGGTTTAGCTAGCTTGCAACTTACAAGTTTAGCTGGGAATCGCACCCGTGGTAAAGGATCACAGTAATCAGAAGAATATAGAGCAGCTTCATGTTTGAATTTCAGCAGTGATCTGAATCATCTTGTCAAGAGAGCTATTATAGCTGTGCGCATGCTCAGTCGCTCTCAAGGCGTGGCTGGTAGGGTACAGAGTTCAAGGGGGCGTATCTGGAAATAAATCATCAATTGTATGCTGTGATGGGTATGCCGTGGATGGAGGTGTATGCACCCGTAAGTAATGAACTCCTCCTCTCCCTATTTTACCTAGAGTGGAATTTTTGTGTTAATAGTTATTTGCAGTACTGGCTGTGTGTCTCCCCACTATTGCAGAGCACCTAATGACTGCCCATGCATTGATTCACGCTATTCAGGACCCAACTGTGACACTCGCAGTTGTCTGCTCTAATTGCCCAAGTCCTCGAGTTTGTCTGGCTTCACTGGAGAATTTTTAGCTATAACAGTGAGTGTTTGCCAATGTAATAAGAAGTTGTTTTTTTTTGTAGATATAGATGTGTAACTGTCTCCAAATTATTAGTATAATCACAAAGTTAGACTAACAGAACAGCTGCTACCCTAGTCTGGTGATCTCTCGTGATACATGTGCATAATGACATGATGTGATTAGATATATTATGATACATGTACATAATGATGTGATTAGATGATACATAACATGATAATAATTAGTTGTTACAATCAGCATGATAATTATGTAACAGTTACATATGTCCCCTCTGAAATAAAGCTTGTCCCCAAGCTTGAAGAATAGTGTCAGTTATAATTGTGTGTATTGCAACCGATCTGGTGGTCTACGAAGACGTTGAGGGTATCTTTGTTGAGTCACTTCTCCACTGTCTTCATAAATTTGGTGATCAATCTGTGGTGGAGTCCAAATGATATCATCTTTGGCATCCTCATCTTTCATGAGTCTGTGTCTTAGCCGATTTATGTGAACGACTTTGTGCTGATTCCCATTGAAGAGTAGATATGTAGTTGAACTCTTTTTTTTGTTTTATAGTCCATCTTCCATCCCAACGAGGGTCAAGTTTCCCTGCTGTGGGAATGGAGACCCAAACTGGATCACCACATACAAAAGATCTTTCCTTTGAATGCTTGTCAAATTTACTCTTCTGATGACTGGAAGCTTCGGATAAGTTTATATGAACAAAGTCATGTAGCTCTGCCAACTTGGCTTGTAAGTGAGCTTGGTAAGAAGTAGGGTCAAAGGCAACAGGCTCAGAAAAGGCTGAGAATTTTGGTTCCCTACCATACATCAGTTGGAATGGAGAGTAGCCGGTGGATGAGTGCACAGCAGTACGATAGGCATACAGAGTTAGAGGAAGATACTTCTCCCAATCTTCTTTTGTGTCAACATATGCACGTAACATTTGAAGTAGAGAACGATTCAGTCTTTCAACCATACCATCCCCTTGAGGGTGGTAAGCAGTAGTACGTGATTTGTTGATACCAAAAACTTCCAAAGTTTCTCTGAGAATTGTACTTTCAAAATTTCTCCCTTGGTCAGAGTGCAATACTTCAGGAATACCAGTTTGAGAAAACAGTTTTACCAATTCTGTTGTAATGCGAGCTGCTGTTTGGTCTGGCATTGGTATTGCTTCGGCCCACTTTGTGAAGTAGTCTTGGATTACAAGCAAATACCGATTATTATTCAAAGACAAGGGAACCTCCAAGACATCAACAGCAATCATTTGCCATGCTCTTCCAATAGGAACACTGGTTAATGGGGCCCTTGTAGGTTTGGATGGTTTGACTTGTTGACATCTAGTACACTCATGGCAGTACTTAGTGACATCACTAGCCATGTATACCCAGTATGTATTCTCTGAAGTGTTTTGTCTACTCCAAGATGTCCAGCACTGGGATGGTCATGGTTATGTTGTAGAGCTTCTTTTCTCAAACTCATGGGCAAAATGGGAACTGTTACAGTGGTGGACGTTGGTCCTGGTGTGTAGCGTCTACATACTACTCCTTCGACCAGAAGCAGCTGTGGCCATAACTGCTTGTAGCGATGTAGTGGCCTTGAATTCCACTCTTTTGCAGTAGGACAAGATTTTGACGCACTCAGTGCATGCAGGATTGTTTTGATGATATCATCCTTTTGTTGAGCCTCTCTTAGCACGTCATATGGCTGTGTTAATACAGTAGCGGCTGTAGTATCTTCAGTCATGGACATGTTACGTGTGCCTCGACGTGATAGTGCATCAGCATTTCCATTGAGGATACCCTTACGATAAGAGATTTCAAAATCAAATTCTTGCATTGCTAAGGCCCACCTGCAAAGCATTCCTTGCATCTTCTGTGCAGACAGCCACTGCAAAGGAGCATGGTCAGTCATCAGTTGAAACTTCCTACCGAGCAAGTAGTGGCGAAACTGCTTCAGAGCAAATATTATTGCCAAACATTCCTTTTGGATGACACTGTAATTGCATTCTGATTTGGTGAGTGTGCGGCTAGCATATGCTATCACCTTGCCTTCCTGCTCAAGAACTGCCCCTAATCCTATATCACTGGCATCAGTTTGGAGAGTGAATGGACTTTCATCCCAACCTATCTTCGGATAGGCAAGTATTGGAGATTGTGAAAGTTTGGACTTCAACAATTGAAATGCATCTTCACACTTGGTGTTCCATGAATATTGTACCCCTTTTTGTGTCAATTTCGTAAGTGGGGCCGCCACATTAGAAAAATTGGGGATATAGCGGCGATAATAAGATGCTAGTCCCAAGAATTGACGGATTGCCGGTGCATCTGTTGGCTGTGGCCAGCCTTGGATTGCCTCAATTCTATGTTGATCTGGAAGCATACCTGATTGTGTGAAGGTATGTCCAAGATAGGTTACCTTAGATAGCCCAATATGACATTTCTTCCCACGCAATGTGAGACCTGCTTCTGTTAATCGTTGGAAAACCTGTCGGAGATGTTGTAGGTGTGTTTCAGCATTAGACGAATGGATAAGAAGATCATCAATGTATGTGGTCACAAATGAAAGGCCCCGGAAAATGCTGTCCATTAGCCTCTGGAAAGAGCCAGGTGCACCTGTCAGCCCGAATGGCATTCTCTTGAACTGGTACAATCCCATTCCTGGGCCAGGGGAAAATGCTGTTTTCTGGTAATCATTTGGTTCCACTGGTAATTGCCAGTAGCCACTTTGGAGGTCTAGGGTAGAAAATACTGAAGAGTTGGACAGTCGGTCTTGGACTTCGTCTGGCAGAGGTAATGGATAAGCATCCTTGACTGTTCTTTTGTTTAGTTCTCTATAGTCAACACAAAGACGAACACCACCTGATTTCTTAGGCACACATACGAGTGGTGCCATCCATGGGCTACTGCTTGGCTCAATGATATCCTTTTGAAGCATCTCCTCAATTTGTATTTCAACTTCTGCTCGGTAATGGGCCGGAATTCTTCGAGGAGGTATCTTTGCTGGAGGTCCTGAAGTAGGAATGTGGTGGTATGCTCCTGAGGTCTCACCTGGAGTTGTTCGGAATAGACTCTTGTATTCATCTACTACTGCTTTATAAGACTGGTCTTCAAAGTCAGGCAGCTCATATGTTACTGGTCCAACAAAGAGTGGTATCATGCTATCTTCAATCATGTCATTGGAATCACATACCACTGCTGCTGCACAGAATTTAATTCGTTGTTTGTTTACTGCTTCCAGTATTGGTTGTAATACTCCCGTGTGGTCAGGCCCAGAAGGACTTGAAATGGATGATTTTGACTTTGATGCAATCGAAACAGGTATTGTTGTAAAGTCCAACAATAGGCCATGATACTGTAGGAAGTCTACCCCAAGAATTACAGGTGTTATCAGGTCATTAACAACAGAGAAGTCATGAACGACATCCAACTCATCAATTGTTACTGGGGCTTGTATATGGTCAACTATATGTAAGGGACTACCCGATGCTGTCACAACTTGCCGTTTTATAGTGGGGGATATTTTAATGGGGTCATTCATTTGCCTCACTATATCTTGGCGGAGAAGTGAAATTGAGGACCCTGAATCAAGCATTATATCTGTACTCACCCCATTTATCAGTCCCTTTACAATAGCTAACTTATTGCTCACTGTGGAAACCATTGTTGTGTAGTCGTGTTCTCGGCCTAGTGTTGTTGGGGACGCCTGTTGGCCGGTACATGCGCCCCATTGTCGTTTCCCTGTGGTTGTTGTCGGCAATTTCTTTCCAGGTGACCTTGTCTGCCACAATTATAGCAGTACCTACGGTCTCGTTTGAACTGGCGCTGAAATGGGCAGTCACGTCGAACATGTCCTTCTTTATTGCAGCTAAAACAACGGACTACTTGTTTGTGGGTAGTTAAGGCTGCAACTTGTTGTGTTAATTCAGTAATCTGTTCCTGTAGCTGTTGAACTTCTTTGTCTTTCTCGGTCACCATTGCTGCTTGTTCTTGTTGATCCATTGTCATCAAGATTCGTGCTCGCTCTATCACCTTGTCAAGGTTAGTGGTCTCACCTATTGCTCTTAATTGTCTGCCAACATGAACAGGCAATCCGGCAATCACCTGATGAAGTAGCAACTGATTCCGTGTTCCTTGGTCCAAGTCTGGCATAGCTTGCAAAAGCAGTCTCTTTACATCCTGGACAAATATAGACAAGGGTTCACCTGGTCGCAATTTTCTTTTATGAAACTCATCCATTGAAACGAATGCTACTGGCGTCAGCTTGGAGTTCATCTTCTCCTTTGCTATCTTATAGTCAGCTTGTTCTGCCTCACTCAATTCCAGCCACACAGCCAGAGCTTCTCCCTCCAGTAACGTAGGGAGCTTCAGTGCTTTCTTTGCATCATCCCATGCATTAGCCTTGCAGCATATCTCAAAACGTTGGAACCATTCACGAACATCACCATGTGAAAATGGCTTGGGTATGGCAATATGTTTTTCTGCCATTCCTCTCTGGAAAAAAACTGTTCTCTGCTACCACTGTAACTGTCTCCAAATTATTAGTATAATCACAAAGTTAGACTAACAGAACAGCTGCTACCCGGACCCTAGTCTGGTGATCTCTCGTGATACATGTGCATAATGACATGATGTGATTAGATATATTATGATACATGTACATAATGATGTGATTAGATGATACATAACATGATAATAATTAGTTGTTACAATCAGCATGATAATTATGCAACAGTTACAGATGTGTTCAGATGTGCGAAATGAATGTGCTCAAATCTGCAATAACGTGAGAGGATCTTTCTTCTGTTCATGTATCTCAGGGTATCTGTGGACCCTCACTAATCCCGAACCCCTTTAATCCGAACCTCATTTTAATGATATTCATGGCTATTTTTTGAGGTGCATTAATTAAATGGAAACTAGAAAGTGCTCCATTTGAACTGTATGCATTCACTAATCTGAATCTTTCACTGATCCAAATGGGCTCTGACTTGTCCCAAGCTATTTGGATTAGTGAGAGTCCACTGTATTGTTCAAGTGAAAGATTACCTAATGCTATTTACAATACACTTATAGCTCTGTGCATATCATGCGTATTATTTCAACTTCAGTTTCTAGTTATATACTTGAAGTATCGACTCTTAACTTCATTGCTGCTAGATGATTCATTATGGTAATCTATATGTAATGCAGTTGCCACTCCCACTGCTGCTCCACTGATCTCTTCTGTCCATCGCATCAGTGCCACACAAGCCATAGTGAAATGGAATGAGATACCTGCATCCTCCAGAAATGGCATCATCACTGAGTATAGACTGTCGTACAGGAATGCAGTCAATGGCAGCTGTGTGGTCAACCAATCAGGTTCAATCAGAATAGCACCAATCAATGACTCGGAGTCGATGGCTCTGATAGACGGATTGGATCCCAGGATGGAGTATTGCATTCAAATAGCTGGTGCAACTCTTGATGGCATTGGTGTATTTGGGAGTGCTAGGCTAGTTCCATGTAAGTAGTAGAATCACCTTGGCCCTAAGAGCTAGAACTATAGACTATGGCATCCATAATATGCTTTGAAGTTTTGACCATAATGAGATTTTTTAAAACAGTGAAATGACCAGCCATCAGGGCTCCAAACTAATAAATGACTGGGCTGTTCTTAGTGTCAACTTTCAATGGGTTTCATTGTGGTTTTAAAAGAATGCAATTATTTGTATATGAATATGATTATATTTTGAACTTTACTAATGAATAGTGGCATCAAAAACCACATACTTGAATTGCTAGAAAAGTGTTTAAAAAAGTGTAGAGTGAAAATATCTATAATTCACAAACATTCAGCAGTCTTGTTGGTTTCTAAAGGATGTAATCAGACAGTATAAAAGGGACTCATTCAGTCTACATTATGTTGTAAGTGATACTACAGCTCTTAGTCGGCTATAGTCTAATAATGCTCTCAGCCTCGGAGTTCCACTATTTTAGGACCTTCAAGCTGTTGCCTATGATGACCTTGGGCTTCGCCCTCAATCACCATAATAGCAACAGCTCTCAGGTTCCTAAAATAGTGGAACTCCTCGACTTTGTGCAATAACCTATACTTACCTACTGTAATAATTATTACTCTAGGTAATGTTTATTTCTCATACAGTATATCTTAATTCATTTTTTCAACTTCAACTATCAAACTTACGAATGATCGAGCTGCATGGAATGGATGGTGAGAGCTTTAGCTGATGAATATAGCCTGACTAGCTAGTTATGTTTGAATTACAGAACACAGATGCAGCTACGTAGCTAGTAAGATATCTCTGGTAAAAGAAAAGATCCTTTCTCTGATCAATGAAATATGTCAATCAATGAGGAAATCCTATTGGTTGATGCCACTTGCCCAGTACAAATTGACACACTGGGTGTATGTGCACGTGATTGCTTGAGTAATTCAACAACAGTAATACCACCTACCATGAAAGTCTTCACATCAACAGAAGAACCTGGTTCTCCTTCTTCCAGAGCTGGTGTGCTTTCAGCTGGAGCCGCCATTGGAGGACTGGTGGGGGGAAGTGTAGCCATCATCCTTATCATATCTACCATTACCATTACAGTCATCTGCTGTTGGTTCAAGATGAGGCACAAAGACTCAAGGTACCATCACAGGCTACCTGCTGGTGGCTATAGCTCTTGCAGGCTAGAATATAGCTGTTTGGTTAACTATTTGTAGCTGGAAATCAATGTATTCTGAACACCCCATTCAATAGCTACTTTGAAGCTACACCACACCTTCCTCTATTCAGCCTATTTGCATGGCTCATATTAGCTATGTATATATCAGATTCTTGTCCCATCTACATATGTAGGCCACCCATATAATATGCTGAAATTGCTTCCAATCAAGAACCAGTGTACTATTCAGCCGATGTGATTGCACTCACCTATGACAAGAAGACTCAAGAGCCCTTTAAGCCAAATGGGGAATACAGGTTGGTAGAGTGAATTGAAGTATTACTAGTATGAACATGTATTAATCATTAAGGTATAATGCATACATCTTTCTTTCTGACAGTTTATATCGCAAATCAGAGAAGTGCTTCCAATCCTCCTGATCAAGGATACATCCCTTTTGACGATGCTAGTTGGTCCACGTCTAATTCCATCAGCTATAAGGAACTGGGTCCTCTAGATGAACCCAGTGTATATCAGGCTCTTATTCATGCCAAAGAAGACACACCATAATAAGGATTGCATTTTCTCACTTTACCAGAGATTATATTCATTTTGCAGTGCTTTGAAATGTACAAGAATAAAACATACATACATACATACATACATACATACATGTATGTACATACATGCATATACATGTAATACATACATGTACATACAATAATGCATACATACATACATACATACATACATACATACATACATACACACATACATACATACATACATACATACAACCCATTTCAGCTGGGTGGACTGGTGGCATGGTGTTAGGTGGATATTCATAGCAAATTAATGCTGGTGAAAAGGAGGATGGATAAACACCATATGTCACTGGTGGGACTCGAACTCAGTCTCCCGTTTACAAGCCCAGAGTGCAAACCACTCACTACACATACATATGTATGTGCAATAGCTACAGTGGTGTGGTTTAAAGTTAGGTTGTGGAAGAATTGAAATGTATATTAGCTTGATAAGTTTGTTTGATGATACATGTAGTAACTGTTAAACTGAGTATACTCTAAACATTTTAATATTACTATCTATTTAATCATTTTGTAATTAGTCATTTTTGTGGGTCATTTTTATAGTGAACTAGTTCTTTTATTTTTGTCAGTCACTAAAAAGTTGTAAAAGTTATCAAGTGTTTCGCGTGCATAGTCAAGTTACCACATCTGGCGACGAGGATGAACCCAACAAACGCAGCACATGCGCACCATTTTTTTCCAGCAATGATAAATATTATTATTAGCTACACAGCTATGAATTCTTTCCTGTTCATGTATTAGTTAGTGAGTGTGAATTCAATCTTCTTGCTGCTTGCCAAAGACTGAGCAGCCTAATTTATGTCACCAGTAGACTCTTCGGAGTAAATGGCTTATTTGAGACTGACTGTTGATTGGATGGATGGAACTTCACAGTCTGTGCATTTGTGCTGGTGGTTTCACTTTCATTTTCACTAAACTTTACAGTATCATAATTAGGATTAGGCATGTTGAATACAGTTGGCATATCAACATAACGTGGCTCCTTGAAGTCAGTCCCAAATTTTTCACCACTCTGCCAAGCTTGCCGGATTAGAAATCACATCATCATGGAATTTTTTTAGTGTGAGCCTACCTCTAACCACTAACTAGCTTGTCAGAGGAGTGCCCCCCCTGTGCCCCCAATTCTAGAAAACTAGAAATCAATCAGCATACAGCTTTCTTTCTGACAGTTATATCGCAAATCATAATTCTCAGATAAGTGCTTCCAATCCTCCTGATCAAGGATACATCCCTTTAGACGATGTGTCTAATTCCATCAGCTACAAGGAACTGAGTCCTCTAGATAAGCCCAGTGCCTATCAGGCTCTTATTCTATGCTAAATTGTATGTCATTTTCTCACTTGATGACCTTTTACCAGAGTTTCTATTCGTTTTGCACTTTGAGCCAATGTGCATACGTACATTGATGTGTGCATGATACCCCATTCTAGTGATTGGATAAAGGGGGAGAGGAGGATACACTTCCATTCAAGGGATATTATGCACACATACAGAGGTATTGGAAGCAAGATTCAATTGGTCAGGCCCGAATTTGAAATGTAATCCCACAGACAACTGAAGCTCTATATATATTCGAGCATCTTTCTTTTGATAGCTACTAAACCTTGTTTCTACCAAAGTGTTGGTCAGGCCTAGGCCTGACTGGCCTGACCTGTTCCACCGCCTATGCATTAATGTATCGTGCACACATCAATGGGATTTTTGCGCCCCTGGGAACGAGGCTAGCATGCAAATTGACAAAATTCATGGAAAAGATTATAATGATATGAAAAGATTCGGGGAAATGAAAATTGAAAACACACAGTAGCTAGTGGCTATTGTTATAAAGTGACAGTTCTTTGTAGCTTATTAATTAGCTATTACTTTTGGCTTGATCTACATATAGCTACATGATTAGGACATTTCAATGTACTCCTCTTCCTCTTCTTCTTCCTCTTCCTCTGCTTGAGTGGTAATAAACTGCACAGCTTGAATTATGTTCTTGTATTCACTCTCAGTCTGGGGAGATGGGTTTGAAGACTCTCCACTGCTTGCTGTCGTCGTAATAATAGGAGGGACAGTCGGAGTATGGAAATGTTTGATAAAATCCTCTGGGTCCTCATAAATGTGTTCATTAGTATTGATAGTACCAGTCACCACATCTCCACATGAGTCTTGAATTACGTTCTTATATTCACTCTCAGTCTGGGGAGATGGGTTTGAAGACTCTCCATTGCTTGCTGTTGTCATAATAATAGGAGGGACATCCTCCTCCAGTTTCTGCATTTCCACCATTTCAGAAGCAGGAGGCAGTGAAGGCTTGGGAGCAGACATCTCAAAGGAATATGGATTCGATTCGGAAGTCAAAATTGCAGGGGTGCACCTCGTCTGTTGACTTTTGCTCGTGGATACATCAGACTTTGTCCGTGGTTGCACATTTGAGCTTGCAGCTGCTTCATTGCCACCAAACATGTCATGAGGATTTGAGATGTTGGATGCAGTCTGAATATGGAAATGCTTAATATGATCCTCTGAGTCCTCGTAAATGTGTTCATTAGCATGTCCCACATCTCCACATGAGTCTTGAATTATGTTATTATATACACTCTCAGTCTGGGGAGATGACTCTCCATTGCTTGCTGTTGTCGTAATAATAGGAGGGACATCCTCCTCCAGTTTCTGCAATTCCACCATTTCAGCTGAAGTTTCAGAAGCAGGAGGCTCAAAGGAAGCAGCTTGTTTGAAATCTGGATTTGATTTGGAAGTCAAAATTGCAGGGGTGCACCTCATCTGTTGACTTTTGCGCGTGGATAAATCAGACTTTGTCTGTGGATTTGAGCTTACAGCTGCTCCTTCACTGCCACCAAATGTGTTATGAGGATTTGAGATGTTGGATGCAGTCGGAATATGGAAATGCTTAATAAGATCCTCTGGGTCCTCATAAATGTGTTCATTAGCATTGATGGTACCAGTCACCACATCTCCACATGAGTCTTGAATTATGTTATTATATTCACTCTCGGTCTGGGGAGATGACTCTCCATTGCTTGCTGTTGTCGTAATAATTGGAGGGACATCCTCCTCCAGTTTCTGCAATTCCACCATTTCAGCTGAAGTTTCAGAACCAGGAGGCTCAAAGGAAGCAGCTTGTTTGAGATCTGGATTTGATTTGGAAGTCAAAATTGCAGGGGTGCACCTCATCTGTTGACTTTTGCGCGTGGATAAATCAGACTTTGTCTGTGGATTTGAGCTTACAGCTGCTCCTTCACTGCCACCAAATGTGTTATGAGGATTTGAGATGTTGGATGCAGTCGGAATATGGAAATGCTTAATAAGATCCTCTGGGTCCTCATAAATGTGTTCATTAGCATTGATGGTACCAGTCACCACATCTCCACATGAGTCTTGAATTATGTTATTATATTCACTCTCGGTCTGGGGAGATGACTCTCCATTGCTTGCTGTTGTCGTAATAATTGGAGGGACATCCTCCTCCAGTTTCTGCAATTCCACCATTTCAGCTGAAGTTTCAGAACCAGGAGGCTCAAAGGAAGCAGCTTGTTCGAGATCTGGATTTGATTTGGAAGTCAAAATTGCAGGGGTGCACCTCATCTGTTGACTTTTGCTTGTGAATAAATCAGACTTTGTCTGTGGATTCGAGCTTACAGCTGCTCCTTCATTGCTACCAAACGTGTCATGAGGATTTGAGATGTTGGATGCAGTCTGAATATGGAAATGCTTAATAAGATCCTCTGAGTCCTCGTAAATATGTTCATTGGCATTGATGGTACCAGTCATCACATCTCCACATGAGTCTTGAATTATGTTATTATATTCACTCTCAGTCTGGGGAGATGACTCTCCATTGCTTGCTGTTGTCGTAATAATAGGAGGGACTTCCAGTTTCTGCATTTCCACCATTTCTCTCATTTCAGCTGAAGTTTCAGAAGCAGGAGGCTCAAAGGAAGCAGCTTGTTTGAAATCTGGATTTGATTTGGAAGTCAAAATTGCAGGGGTGCACCTCATCTGTTGACTTTTGCACGTGGATAAATCAGACTTTGTCTGTGGATTTAAGCTTACAGCTGCTCCTTCAAACGTGTCATGAGGACTTGGGATCTTGGATGCAGTCGGAATATGGAAATGCTTAATAAGATCCTCTGGGTCCTCGTAAATGTGTTCGTTGGCATTGATGGCACCAGTCACCACATCTCCACATGAGTCTTGAATTATGTTCTTATATTCACTCTCAGTCTGGGGAGATGACTCTCCATTGCTTGCTGTTGTCGTAATAATAGGAGGGACTTCCAATTTCTGCATTTCTACCATATCTCTCATTTCAGCTGAAATTTTAGAAGCAGGAGGCTCAAAGGAAGCAGCTTGTTTGAAATCTGGATTTGATTTGGAAGTCAAAATTGCAGGGGTGCACCTCATCTGTTGACTTTTGCGCGTGGATAAATCAGACTTTGTCTGTGGATTCGAGCTTACAGCTGCTCCTTCATTGCCACCAAACGTGTCATGAGGACTTGGGATCTTGGATGCAGTCGGAATATGGAAATGCTTAATAAGATCCTCTGGGTCCTCGTAAATGTGTTCATTGGCATGGATGGCACCAGTCACCACATCTCCACATGAGTCTTGAATTATATTCTTATATTCACTCTCTGACTCTCCATTGCTTGCTGTTGTCATGATAATAGGAGGGACCTCCAGTTTCTGCATTTCTACCATATCTCCCATTTGAGCTGAAGTTTCAGAAGCAGGAGGTTCAAAGGAAGCAGCTTGTTTGAAATCTGGATTTGATTTGGAAGTTAAAATTGCAGGGGTGCACCTCATCTGTTGACTTTTGTGCGTGGATAAATCAGGCTTTGTCTGTGGATTCGAGCTTACAGCTGCTCCTTCATTGCCGCCAAACATGTCATGAGGACTTGGGATCTTGGATGCAGTCGGAATATGGAAATGCTTAATAAGATCTTCTGGGTCCTCGTAAATGTGTTCAGTGGCATTGATGGTACCAGTCACCACATCTCCACATGAGTCTTGAATTATGTTCTTATATTCACTCTCTGATTCTCCATTGCTCTGTGGATGCACATTTGAGCTTACAGCTGCTCCTTCATTGCCACCAAATTTGTTGTGAGGACTTGGGATCTTGGATGCAGTCGGAATATGGGAATGTTGAATACGATCCTCTGAGTCCTTGTAAATGTGTTTGGTACCAGCAACTACATCTCCACAGACCCTAACCTCTCTGTGGGAACAAGAAATATTGGAATGAACACTAGTTGTACATATAGCTAATGCCACATGATGTAGCTGCTAACTGGATCACTATCAGATTCTGATTCTCAACAACAGTTTAGCTATAAGAAACCCAGCTACCTTTTCATTTTCCTGCGAATTACAGCCACCACTACAACAATGATGATGATGATGATGATGATGATGACGATACCTCCCACTGCACCTACATAAAGTGGTACTCCTCCCACTTGTGTCTCAGATGGTGCTTCACTTATGAGATATGTCGAGCAAGGCAAGATATCCAGAAAAACTCCAGTGACTTCTATTCTTGGGCTACTATCCACCCATTGCTGTAAATGGGAGTGAAGTAGAGCTGCACTGGTATTATCAAGTCCGATCAGATTGCCCCGGATAATGATGCTGTTTGTCCTTCTGTCCCCACAGGCCAGTTCACCATTTGCTATGAATTTCGACGAGAACAAACAGGAACATCTTAGTTTCAACTGAGAGGAAATGTGTTCTAGGACTGCATTGAGCTTCTCTGCACCATCATGGGTCTGCAATAATAATAACATGGTATGCATCCATGCCACATCAACTAGCCTTGCTATTACTCACCAGCCAAAATGTGCAATTAATACTTTCTCTGACAGACATATGAACCAGAAAGGAGCTGTTATTTACTGCACATAAGTTAACACTAATAAAGTGCTAGAATTATCAATGGATGATGGAGTACTGATGTAGACATGGAAACAACGCACTACTTTGACAAAACCATCACTTGCAGTGATGATAGAAGTTATTCTAGCTTGCATGAGACATGGTCCCATGTAGTATTATCAACATCAGTATGTGGCTACATATCTACCCTCATCACAGAGTCATGCATACATGAAAGGGACTGGCTAACTTACATGTCATTGGGTGGCATATTACTCCAGCATGCTGTCCATGTGCACAGGAGTCAGATCCTAGGCGAGGACAGTCTATGAGTCTCTCTTCATTTCCTGTGCATTGCAAGTTTTGGAGTGAGATAGGACTGGAGCTGGGAACTTGTCCAAAATAAATGAATGGTGTGACTATAAAGAAAGGAGAAACCATTCAGTTACCTTTGTAATGCAGATAATGATCGCAGGGGCAATCAGATTCTATGCCCATGCATGTAATAGCTATGATGATCACATGAGCATTGGAATCAAATAATATAATGAGTCGATAAGTTAGATTGGACAGCTGTACCAGGGACGGAGCCAGCTCATTAGTAGTAGTGGTACGGCCATCTGGGGGGGGGGGGGGGGGGGGGGTCTGGGGAAAGCCCTCCAGTTATTATTGATTCAATTTCAATCTGGTATGATCCAGGCAATACCATGTACTAACTTATAAGTCATTGTTATTATTCAAATTCCACACAAACCAAAACAAAAAAACAACAACTCTGAATGGTGGTACAGCCATGCCGTACCAGCCGTAGCAGTGCCTCCAGCCATGTGTACGTTTTTGGTTTGTCTTGCTAGATAGCTATGTATGTACATATGCTCTTTCATTGATGAATGATACTTTTTCAGCATGTTAGTTACATTCATGCAAGATCACACAAAAAGTGGAAATATCAATAGGCTTGACAGTGTAGTGCAAGAGGCTATCAATATAAATGACAGGCAAATTAAATATTTTGGACAGTAGCATTAAAGTGCATAATAAGTGCTCTTTATAATACGTTGGGTGCATGATTCCATGCTGCCCCCGACCAACATTTGCTTCCTACGCCTATGTAGCTTATGCATGGTATCAAACACAGTTAAAGCTAGCTATAGCTTATGCTGTATAAATGCATGACTTAACATAATGCAAGATTCATAAGAAGAAATGAAACATCAAACAATGGCTGATGAAATGTAATCTTGAGGGAGGAGAGTGTGGAGGGTGAGTATCTAGGCAGTAAGGAGTGACTTGAGTGTTTGGAGAACACCATCTGATCAGAATAGATAGCTAGCTAACTATGTATTAAACTGGAACTTAGCTCTGGCTCTCTAGCTCTAGTTCTGGCTATACGTATATAACCATGCTCAGAGTATTATGCACATACAACATGGCCTGGCCCGGCTCCGCCCCTCATAGTACATGTGCATGCTTCAAAATGGCAGAGAAAGACTAGCTAGTGTTCTGCATGCTATTGATATAGCACTGATTTGCAAAGTAGAATAACTAAACAACACGTGCTGTTCTTTGTTTTGTATCAAGATCACACTTTATATAACAGTGCGAATATTAAGTTTGATGAATCACACCTGTGATAAATGCATTTTAAAGATGTCAAGCTAGCTGTGAGTGTCAGGTACAGGTAACTAGGTATCATACAGGCTGTACGTAGTGATAGGAGTATGTATGAATGGACCACTCTACTTCTAAACTCATTCCACCACCAATCCACTAGCTTCTTCTAATGTCTATTACAAAGATGGATATACATTAGCTAAATCTGTGCCTTTTATATTGTGTATGTGTGTATGTGTACGATTATTGTATTCAATATAACATGTACCTAGTCCTGTCGCTGAGATGCCCAGCTGACGGCAGGCCACTTGTGCATCAGGCAAACTCCATAGAGAATTGCCACAGACAGTTCCCCACACCTCATTCTGGCATACTTCCACAAATGTCACACGATTGGATGAGTTATTCAGTTGGATATCTCCATCCATACACAACATTTCTAGAGAATATAATTATAAGGATCAACAAATCTTAAAGTGAAGTCTTATGCACACTTCTGTTCGAAATAATTCTAACCCAGCTCCTTTAAGTAGAATGTCAATGTACTTTGATGTTTTCCCATAATAATTTCTACTTGTTTGTATTACATCTGACTCCAGAGTGGCTGCAGTCTGTAGATGATGCAATACATATAGTAGAGCGGCTTAGCACCAAAAAAGGGGGGTTTTGTACACTTTCTGAAACTTGGTACATAGTTTTTACATATCATAAAGGTCATTTTCAGATAGGGAGCCTCTTGAATTTGACCTCTGGTGACCTCTAGACGTCAATTGACTTTGGAAACCACAACCTCCTATTTTAGTATCATTTATAATTGGACTAACTATCAAGCGTTAGGTATCTGACACTTTAAGGAGTAATATGAGACTGGAATCATGCCCATATCTCATTCCATTCCAAAGATAATTTTAATTGTGACTGTATAGATTAGAGGTTATTGATAAACTGTGTCAGTTCATTAGCTACTGGCAATCAATCTCCACAAAAGGAGCAGAGAGTGGTGCACAAGGGCAGCCTTCACACACTTGCACCATCTAGTACAGCCTTTCTTGTATCCACAATGGATCAATTCATAGCATGCCTATGATGCTTCTGAAAGAATGGTCCACAGTGGTTCCTAACTCCTTCCTCCATCCCCAGTCTGGATTGGGAAGTCCCTCTGTTGGGCAAATAGAGCCTTTTCCAGTAGTTAGACTGATAAGCAGCTTGTTTTATGTGCATTAGGCTCCTAGATTTTGTGCAAAATGCAATACCATGGAGATGGGCGTCACTGTCACTTCTGTGGTGATAATCAGACCAATCATCCCCAGGTGCAAATGCAAGCTTAGCCAACAGAGCAGTGTCTTCCAGTTCCATTTCACATCTTCAAACCTTCTCATCAATATTGTAGGTAGAAGCATTGTGAATACCTGCAGATCCTTACAGAGGAAACATTTGGCCTCCTTGAGGTCAACTGTTAATTTATTGAAAGTGTTTGCACAGGTGCTGGTGTACCAACTTTTTCTTCAGATTTTTTCTGCAGTCGTTCCAATTTTGTTTGGTTGAACTTCAATTAGCTAGCTAATGCTAGCCAGCATGATGTCTCATCAATGTTGCCTCTATGCCATACCAGAACTGGATCCAGCTCATGCATTTGTAGTGGTGCGGCCATGCATATAGCTACCATCTGGGGAGGAAGCCCTCCAGTAAACTTTAATGTTATTGATTCGATTTCAATCTGGTATGATCTAGGCAATGCCACGTACTAACTTATAAGTCATTGTTATTATCAAAACAAACAAAAAAAACTCTGAATGGTGGTACGGCCATGGCCGTACCAGCCATAGCAGTGTCTCCGGCCCATCCCTATCATCAAGTCGTTCAATGTCAATGTTCATTGGCATGTATCCAAGACTTAGATACATACCAATGAATATTGATACATGCCAATGAACATTGACATTGAACAACTTGAAATTTGTCAAAGTCACTAAAGATCTATAGCCACTACCAATTGTTGTAAATCTCTTTGATAAAGTACTCCCAATCAAAGATGGCAGCTGATTTAGGTCGTTTTAATGTAGATACAGTAGCATTACAAGCATGTGACATTTTGCCACTAACTAGCTAATTCACCTATAGCTACATGCAATAAAATGCGGTAGTTAGTAAATACTGAGCTAACTTATACTTGACTTGGTAGCAGATCAGAGCACGGTAATCAGAGTGACCGTAATTCCTTGAATGTGCTTGCAACTTTTGCTTTTGTAGCTACTTGGTGATGTAAACACAACACTTATCAGGGTTTCATCTAGGAATTTCACCTTGGGGGGGGGGGGGGGGGGGGGGAAGCTCACCGATCATGTGGCTGTAGGCCACAGTAAGGGGGAGGGTGCGGAAGGGGGATGTGCCCCCTCCTGCGTTAAGCGCGCGAAGCCAAAAATGCTTAATCACTACTCTGAAGTATCCCAAATTGCTCCCTTTGGTGACTACATAATTTAACAACCTGTGGTCACCAAAGGGAGTAGCCATGGGGAAGTTAATTAGTTTGGGGGGAAGATTGAGGGTTTGGGGGGGGGGAAGCTTCCCCCCTGCACCCCCCAGTAGATGAAACCCTGCTTACTATTAAGTAACATGCCATCAAACATAGTGGGGTAATTGACAATTAGTGGTGTATACATTGCATCCATGCAAAATAAGATTAAAAACATCATAACTTTGTAGTGGAATGAGATATGGGTGTGATTCTACTCCTCAAAGTGTCAGCTTCGTTCTGATATCCAACATTTAACAGGGGTGGATCCAGAGATTTCCAAAAGAGGGGGCATTTTAGATCCACGCATAAGCGCGTAGAAAATTTTCAAAGACCACGCCCACTTTTAATTAGAAACGCCCACTTTAATAGGATGTGCTTTATTAAACAAACCTGGCTGCAGCGAAGGTTAGCTAGTTAAGCTACTGCAACTTATACCGTGTCTAGCTGTAGGAGCAAAGGTTAGCTAGTTTTGCACCGTGCCTGGCTGCAGGAGCGAAGGTTAGCTAGTCAAGCTACCACAAAAGGGGGGGCATCTGCCCCCAATGCCCCTCCCTTGATCCGCCCCTGCTTAATAGTCAATCCAAGTATTAATGGTTCTAAAATAGGAGGTTGTGGTTTCCGAAGTTAATTGATGACTAGAGGTCACCAGGGGTTAATTTCAAGAGGGCTCCCTATCTGAAAATAACCTTTATGATGTGTAATAACTATGTACCAAAATTCATGCTTTTATCAAAAAGTGCACAAAAAATTACTAAACCGCTGTACTAATAGCTACTGGTGAGCTATGGGTAGAATCCAAATTTTCCAGACCCCCTCCTTAATTCATACAACAATTCAAAATTTAAGTGTCTCTTTATTCGATTTCTGGGACGGACACTCTACAACAAGGAGAAAATTAAATTTTCCGGGAATATTATCCCAGCCAATCTGGGAGAGTTGGCAATTATGAGCTATACTATTCTTGTAAAAGTGGTAAATCCTTCCTGCTTTGGCAGTAAGCGACAGGAACATCTATTAGGTGCCATGCATGAACCTCCATTTCTGCATGATGGATTGCAGATAGGTATAATGCCATTACTATTATGTAATGTGTGAGTGGAGAGGTTAGCTGTGAGTCGGACACTATTTACAGAGCAGTATAATATGCAATACAGGGGAAATAACACTCTAAATTCACTTCTACACAAAATCTATGTATAAATAATATGGGACTCACTGCTGGACCATGTTGTATCCACTCTCCTATAGCTATAGTTAATGTAATAATCAGCAGATACACACACACATGAACACTCATCAATATCTTTTAAATTTTTTTAAAAAATCAATAGCTTAAAATTGCGACTTTGTTTTAGCTAAAACTTACTTATGCAATTTCGTCCACCATTGCTTGATCTGTATCCAGTCTGACAGCTGCAAGTGTAAGATCCATTAGTATTAGTGCAGATCTGAGCACACTGGTGAGTCCCTAAGCACTCATTGACATCTATGCAAAATATAGAAAGACAATCTGAAGTAATTGACATGTTAAAGAAGGCGGGTGTAGCTGACCTAGAAGTCCCTCTTACCATCACAATGTCTTCCACCTCTATAGCCAGGTCTGCAGCTGCACGAGTAAGATCCAAGAGTGTCATGACAAACTTGAGCACATTGGTGAATCCCTTCAGAACACTCATCGATATCTTTTTAAAAATCAATAGCTTAAAACTGTGACTTTGTTGTAGCTAAAACTTACTTGTGCAATTTCGTCCACCATTGCTTGATCTGTATCCAGTCCGACAGCTGCAAGTGTAAGATCCATTAGTATTAGTGCAGTTCTGAGCACACTGGTGAGTCCCTAAGCACTCATCAATATCTATGCGTATACAGAGAGACATCTAATACAATTTGAAGTCATTCAGCTACAAGTTAAAAAAGCAGGTGTAGCCAACCTAAAGTCCCTCTTACCATCACAATTTCCACTGTCTCCATTGAGATCATAGCCATGTCTGCAGCTGCACGAGTAAGATCCAGGAGTGTCATAACAATTTTGAGGACATTGGTCAGTCCCTTCAGAACACTCATCGATATCTTTTTAAAAATCAATAGCTTAAAACTGCGACTTTGTTTCAGCTAAAACTTACTTGTGCAATTTCGTCCACCATTGCTTGATCTGTATCCAGTCCAACAGCTGCAAGTGTAAGATCCATTAGTATTAGTGCAGTTCTGAGCACACTGGTGAGTCCCTAAGCACTCATCAATATCTATGCGTATACAGAGAGACATCTAATACAATTTGAAGTCATTCAGCTACAAGTTAAAAAAACAGGTGTAGCCAACCTAAAAGTCCCTCTTACCATCACAATTTCCACTGTCTCTATTGAGATCATAGCCATGTCTGCAGCTGCACGAGTAAGATCCAGGAGTGTCATAACAATTTTGAGGACATTGGTCAGTCCCTTCAGAACACTCATCGATATCTTTAAAACAATTTTTTTTAATCAATATGCAATTTTGTTTTAGAACTTACTTGTGCAATTTCGTCCACCATTGCTTGAACTGTATCCAGTCTGACAGCTGCAAGTGTATGATCCAACTGTATTAGTGCAGTTCTGAGCACACTGGTGTGTACTCTCCGAGCATTCATCAATATCTAATAGCAATATGATGATGCTGATGTAAGCTTGAAGGTCTACTAAGTTGACCACAAACAATATAAGTTAGAAAGGGAGGGGGTGGGGTAGTGGGCCCATAATGAACCCACCTACACATCTGGTTCCATTAAGTTGATATCCTGCATTACATGTGCAGGTGAAGCTGCCTTGTGTGCCTCTACACCTGCCATTAGTAGTATCACAGTTATGACGGCCATTCATACACTCATCTACATCTATGGAATGAACATAAGCTATATGCTATGTTTTTGTAAATGGCCAATCCTTACTGGTTTGGCAGTGACTTCCAGTCCATCCTGGGCGACATGAACATCTATTAGGTGCTCTGCATGAACCTCCATTTCTGCATGATGGACTACAGACAGCTGTAAAATCAGAACTTGATAATGCAATTACAATTATGTAATGTGTGAGTGGAGAGGTTAAATTTACTATGGCTATAACAGCAGGGATTGATACAGGATTTTTTTGCTTGGAAGGGGAAATTGCAATTGTATGGACGATGTGTATTCTGAGAGTCAAATGTGTGTTGGAGCATAGTATGCAGTGTGCATGCCGTAGTATGATACATATTGAAGGCCCTGAACTTACTAAGTGAAATTTTAGACATTTTAATGAAAATAGATACATTGCATAAATTTGGTAGTGGTGGGGGTTTTCTTTCTTCTTTTTTTTTTGGGGGGGGGGGCACTCTTAGCCTCGTCCCCAGGCTCTAATTTTGCGGAGGTGGACAAAAGAGCCTGGTACCCACTGTTTGCGCATGCATCAATTTTTCCCTCAAATTGGGGGAAATCGTAATCTCTCAGTAATCTTCCGTGATACATGACGCAATACTGCTGAATCAGCACTGCAGCAGACTACCTCTAGTTCTTCACGGACAGTGTGTTTGTTTTACGCCCTATCTCGGCTGGGACAATCCCACCTAGTACTGAACAAGGAGCAGCAGCAAGCAATTCTCTCCGTTCGTTTATTCGTTGGGGAATATTGCAGAGCTGAGGCTGTGATCATCTCCTCTGGATTTAAGGGAGAGCGGCTTATGGATAAAGAAATTCTTGCCACTATAAATAGTTTTAGAAGTGCCAGTCTTGTCTTCTCTTCTCCAGAGAATTTAGCTTTCTTGGTACCTCATAGCGCATGCTCATACACGTAGTTACATGTTGTGACATCACACACCGTCATAAAGTGTAATAGGCGGTAATTTCACGTGAAATTTTTTGCACATGCGCAAACAGTGGGTACCAGGCTCTATTTTCCGCCTCCGCACAATTTTAGAGCCTGGGTACGAGGCTAGGGACACTCTAGGTTTGAGAGGGGAAATCCCAGTTTTCACGACCTCTGTATCAATCCCTGAACAGCTGTATAGGTCAATTGGCAGTGAGTCGGACACTATCTTACAGTGCTCCATGGCACTTAATAGATATAGAGGGGAAATAACACCCCAATGCACAAAATCTGTATGTGTATAAATAATATGGGACTCACTGCTGTATCTGGACCAATGGCTATAGCTAGTGCTCTACTCCATCTTGGAAACAGCTATAGTTTAATACTTACGTTGGCATGACCTGCCAGAGTACCCAGTGCAACACTTGTAAGATGTTCTGTAAGATGTCCTAGTTCTTGATCGAGACACAGTTCTTTATAACCACAAAATAAATATAAAAAGACTAGCATGACTGCAATATGTTTTACCTGCTGCATCTACCCCACCCCCAGAGGCCACAACCATAATACTGGGTGTGATAAGACCGATAGTAGATGAGGTAGCTCGTCCGATGACTGCAAACTCTACATGTACGGGAAAAAAATTTACTCCAAAAAAGCAAACTGGCTGTAGCTATCCAAATACTTACTGCGCGCTGCTATAATTGACCCAGGTTAAGACCACAACAACTGCAAAAAGCGTCAGAAACACAGCGTTCTTAGTCTCCATTTTTTTAACCGTAGCTCTAGCTCTGGAAAAAGTAATAGAACAGTCAAACCGCACGTATAAGTTTCGGTGTTGCAAGAAATTCCCCGTTCCTGTGCGCATGCTCAGTCACTCAAGGTGGTGCGGTGGTGTCTACCATTTCTCAAACCTACACTGTGGTTCATTCTTCTTTATGAGATACAGGCAGTTGAATATAAGTGGCTAAGCTGCTACAATGCTAGCTAACTGTAACTACATCACGACTGTATCTAGAGGACACGATATCATATTATGAGCCAATCATTTCTTGCAGAACCAAATAGCTATAGATCATTGTATATGGCATTGCTGTGATGGTTATGCCTTGAATGGAGGTGTGGGCACCTGTAGGTAATGAACTCCTCCCCTCCCCTTATCTATCCAACCACTAGTATTCGTCTCCCGCTATTGCAAAGTACCTAATGACAAGTTCATGCTCCATGCACTTGCCCTGTCCTCCTCGTACTCATAGGTGAGTAGCTAGCTATACATCTGGTTCCATAAGTCTAAAGCTATCCTGCTTGCATGTGCAGGAGATTCATGGATAGCACATGTTGCTCAGGGTGGACTGCCAAAGCAGTGAGTGCACAACTGGCCGTCATAACTGTGATACTACAAATGGCAGGTATAGAGATACTTTACTATTTCTGTACAATGGACTGCAGATAGCTGTTAAACAGTTATGTCATTGCAGAGCAGTAGCTATATGTCTTACAGTGCTCCATGGCACCTAATAGAGGGGAATAGCAATTCCAAATTCACTTCTGTGCAAAATCTATGTATAAATATGGGGCTCACTGCTGAACTGGCTAGCTCAACACTGGAGGGGCGGGGGTTATCTAAGCATGCACATATGATTTAAAACCCCAGAGGCATGCACATACATACATACATACATACATAGCTATAGACATACATACACACATAAAAGTTAGGTTGTGGAAGAATTGATTGATAAGTTTATGTTTGATGATAGATAAACCCAACAAACACAGCACATGCGCACCACTTCTTTTCAGCAATGATAAATATTATTATTAGCTACACAGCTATGAATTCTTTCCTGTTCATGTATTAGTTAGTGAGTGTGATTTCAATCTTCTTGCTGCTTGCCAAAGACTGGGCAGCTTAATTTATGTCACCAGTAGACTCTTCGGAGTAAATGGCTTGTTTGAGACTGGATGAAGATGATGTGGGTGTTATAGATGAGGTACTTGGTTCAGGATTTGACTGTTGATTGGATGAATGATCTGTGCATTTATGCTGGTGGTTTCACCTTCATTTTCACTAAACTTTACAGTATCATAATTAGGATTAGGCATGTTGAATACAGTTGGCACATCAACATAACGTGGCTCCTTGAAGTCAGTCCCATCAATTTCAGTCTCTGCCAAGCTTGCCGGATTAGAAATCACATCATCATGGAATTTTAACCTCTCATTGGAAAACAAGAAATATACTTAATAATCACTCCAACTATTTGTTAGCTATCTACCTGTATTTTTTGCTCTTCACTCTCTTCCTGCAGACTATTGCCAACACTATGATTACTATGACAATGGCTATCAGAATCAAGACCCCCACCACTCCCAATCCAGCCTCGTATGATGAAGACACTCTTCCCCGATTGGCCAGATTCTGAGGTTCACTCATTTCACCAACTGATACAGTGGAAGTCTGAGGTTCAGTCACTTCACCAGTGGAAGAAGAAGGCTCACAGATTGTTTGGTTTATGGGATATGTCGAGCAAGGCAAGATATCCAGAGGAATTCCAGTGACTTCTATACTTGGGCTACCATCTACCCATCGCTGCAAATGGAAATGAAGTAGGGCTGCACTGGTGTTGTCATCAAGTCCAATCAAACTGCCTCGGAGTATGACCCTGTCTGTCCTTCTGTCACAGGTCAGTTCTCCATTTGCAATGAATGAACAGGAACATCTTTGTGCCAACTGAGAGGCTACGATTTCTAAGACTGTCCTGAGCTTCACTTCATCGCTATGGGTCTGCAAAAATAGTGGCATGGACGAAATATCTCCAGTTAACTAGATGGATATTCATAGTCATTATTAAGATATACTAACTATACTCACCAGCCAAGGTGTGCAGATAATTTCTCCTGTCATATGAACCAGAAAGGCACTGTTATCAAACACTGCATGCATAATAATTGTATCGATATAGTACATTTGAGTACATGTACATGCCATGCATAATTATTACTCCATTGATGTGTGCATGATACCTGCATAGTACCCCATTGATGTGTGCATGATACCTGCATAGTACCCCATTGATGTGTGCATGATACCTGCATAGTACCCCATTGATGTGTGCATGATACCTGCATAGTACCCCATTGATGTGTGCATGATACCTGCATAGTACCCCATTGATGTGTGCATGATACCTGTTGCATGGGTTAAGAAGCAGCCCATACCTGCATAGTACCCCATTGATGTGTGCATGATACCTGCATAGTACCCCATTGATGTGTGCATGATACCTGTTGCATGGGTTAAGAAGCAGCCCATACCTGCATAGTACCCCATTGATGCTTGCATAATAGAATCATAGATGTGGTGACACTCATAATAGTATTTATGCCAATAAAGCTACTTACATCCAACTATGACTTCTGTGCTGAAATTGCCTAGACCAGCACTGTTGTTAGCTGCCACAGACACTACGTAAGGAAATCTTGGATCTAGCCCTGTGATGAGGTGACTGGTTTTGTTGGTTTGTATGACAGTGGGGGAATAGTCTGTATTCTGCCTCTGGACTCTCACGAGGGGACGATATCTCAAGTGGTACATTATGAAATCATTTTCCTCAAGTCCTCTAGAAGGTTCATTCCAATTCACTAGGATTTCAGTGGCACTGACACGAGTGATTTGTCCCAGTTTAGGAGCAGTTGGTAGAACTGCAATAGATTCTTTGGTCTATTAATGTCATACATACCATCACAGTTTGAACCATCAGCATTCAATGTGTATCCAGTCCGACAGCTATAAGTGTAAGATCCAACAGCATTACTGCAGTCCTGAGCACACTGGTGTGTACTAAGGGCACACTAACCAGCAAAAATTATTATGCATGAGTTCATACCATCACAGCATTGACCATCAGCATTCAATGTGTATCCAGAAGAAAAGATACAAGTGTTAGATCCAACAGTATTACTGCAGTTCTGAGCACACTGGTGTGTACCTAATCCACACTCATCAATATCTGAAAATGAGATACAAAATAATATTACATAGTGATATTGTGCGATTGAAGCCTGTTTTGCAGCTGCATATGTAAGAGCCGACATTATTATGACAATTCTGAGCACACTGGTCAGTTCCAAGACTACACTTGTCAGTATCTGTGACCATGAATGTATCGTTAACTATCATAGTTACAAGTCAATGGCACAGCATAACTATGTATACCGTAGCATCTTTTGCCATCAGCACTCAAGGAATAGCCATCACAACAAGTGCAAGTATATGACCCAACAGTGTTGGTACAGTTATATTCACACTGGTGTGTTCCTGCCACACACTCATCAATATCTGAATGGAGATATACAGAAAGACAGTACACAGACTACAGAGATGGAGCCAGCTCATTAGTAGTGATACGGCCATAGCTACCATCTGGGGAGCTTGGGGAAAGCCCTCCAGTTATTATTGATTCAATTTCAATCTGGTATGATCTAGGCAATGCCATGTACTAACTTATAAGTCATTGTTATTATTTTAATTGCATACACACACACAAAATAAAACAAAAACAAAAACTCTGAATGGTGGTACTGCCATGGCCGTACCAGCTGTAGCAGTGCCTCCAATAAATCCCCTGGCCTACCATCACAATGTCTTCTATCACTGTTGAGGTCATAACCAGGTCTGCAGCTGCATGAATAAGATCCAGGAGTATCATGGCAAACTTGAGAACACTGATGAGTCCTTTCGGCACACTTGTCAATATCTGATTGAAAAAGATAAATCATAGCAATGAATCCAGGTTTCTAAACTCACTTGTGCAGTTTTGTCTGTTATTGATGGATCTGTATCCAGTCCGACAGCTACAAGTGTAAGATCCAACAGTATTACTGCATCTGTGAGCACACTGGTGTGTACCAAGGGCACACTCATCAATATCTATGGAAGAAGAAGACATTCACCAGCATCTTAATGTCTTTATCTTACCACTGCAATGGCGTCCATTTAGATAAAGGTTGTAGCCTGCATTGCAGCTGCATGTATAAGAGCCGACATTGTTATGACAATCCTGAGCACACTGGTCAGTTCCAAGTCTACACTCATCAATATCTACATGAAAAATACACAATCAATCCCCTGTGACATGCACATGATGCATGCATGTGATGCATGCATGTGACATGCATGTGATGCATGCCTGTGAACTGGAACATTATAGCTACTTATCTTACCATTGCATCTTCTGCCATCAGCACTCAAGGAATATCCATCACGACAACTGCAAGTATAGGACCCAACAGTGTTGGTACAGTTATGTTCACACTGGTGTGTTCCTGCCACACACTCATCAATATCTGGGGAGGACAATTATGAAAGCAATTAATTGCAAGTAAAAATCACATGCTGCTCCTAATAATATTGTCAATCTGCAAATTACTAACACAAGTTTGACCATCATTGTATCATCTGTATCCAGTCCGACAGCTACATTTGCTATGAATTTCAGCGAGAACAAACAGGAACATCTTAGTGTCAACTGAGACTAAGACTATATATTGAGCTTCTCTGCACCATCATGGGTCTGCGATAATAATAACATGGTATGCATGCATGCTAGCTTCACTATTAACTCACCAGCCAAAATATGCAATCAATACTTTCTCCGACAGACACATGAACCAGAAAGGAGCTGTTATTTACAGCACGTAAGTTAACATTATATGCCTTAATAATAACATTAGCTATGCCCTAGAATTTTTTTTCAAAAGTACTGATGATATGGAACCATGACTTGTAGTAGCTAATGACTTGCATGAGACATGGTCCCATGTCTGTAGCTAGTATTATGCAATATCAGTATGTGACTACATATCTACCCTCATCACAGAGTCGTGCATGCATGAAAGGACTGAATTAGTTAGCTAGCTTACTCACATGTGGGTGGCATATCACTCCAGCATGCTGTCCATGTGCACAGGAGCCAGGTCTTGGATGAGGACAGTCGATGAGTCTCTCTTCTGCACTGCAAGTTTTAAGTAAGATGGGGCTGGAGCTGGGCACCCATCCGAAATCTGTGAATTGTGTACGTGACTATAAAGAAAGGAGAAACTATTCAGTTACCTTTGTAATGCAGATAATAATTGCAGGGGCAATCAGATTCCATACCCATGTATGTATACCTATGATGATCACATGAGCATTGGAATCAATGAGTGGATAAGCTGGATCGATTGGACATGCTGTACACCTCTCATTGATGATTGACTTTAAGTTATTGGCATTCAAGATCAGGAAATATCAACTGAAATCTCCTCCAATTCATGGCATCAGTCACAGCCATAGCTTACGTATGCTGAACTTTTAATTACGTACATGCCATGACTTAGCACACATCAGTTTGTGTGATGCAAGATCCACAAAAAGAACTGCTATAAGTAATCCTACTATTAAGTATAAAGTGAGTTTGCTGTATTGTACAATTGGAAGCTCTGTAAATTATATCAAACTGTTCCTATGGATTTCATGTACGTGGTGCATCACAATGCTCTTGTATGTATAAAAGGCTTGTATTGTAGTTGGCTTATAAATCTGCCCAACCATGCTAATGAAACAGCTCACCTTTTTTGTCTTCTTGAATTTATGTACCTGCTAGCAAATTGATTTCTTCTAGGGAATTACAGAACCTTTCAATTATAAAGAACCCAGAGCAAAGGTTCACCACTTTTACCACATGTTGGAAGAAATGAAATGTATATTAGCTTGATAAGTTTATGTTTGATGATACATGAACCCAACAAACGCAGCACATGCACACCACCTTTTTTCAGCAATGATAAATAATATTAGCTACACAGCTATGAATTCTTTCCTGTCCATGTATTAGTTAGTGAGTTTGAATGCATGAGTGTGATTTCAATCTTCTTGCTTGCCGTAGACTGGGCAGCTCAATTTATGTCGCCAGTAGACTCTTCAGAGTAAATGGCTTGTTTGAGACTGGATGAAGATGATGTGGATGAGGTACTCGATTCAGGATTTGACTGTTGACTGGATGAATGAAACTTTATAGCATTTTGCTGTGCATTCGTGCTGGTGGTTTCACCTTCACTTTCACTAAACTTTACAGTATCATAATTAGGATTAGGCATGTTGAATACAGTTGGCACATCAACATAACGTGGCTCCTTGAAGTCAGTCCCAAATTTTTCATCATCAATTTCAGTCTCTGCCAAGCTTGCTGGATTAGAAATCACATCATCATGGAATTTTAACGTCTCACTGGAAAACAAGAAACATTACACTCCAAAAATAATACTATTTGTTAGCTATCTACCTGTATTTTTTGCTCTTCACTCTCTTCCTGCAGACTACTGCCAACACTATGATTACTATGACGATGGCTATCAGAATCAAGACCCCAACCACCCCCAATCCTGCTTCATATGATGAAGACACTCTTCCCCGATTGGCCAGATTCTGAGGTTCGCTCACTTCACCAACTGATACAGTGGAAGTCTGAGGTTCAGTCACTTCACCAGTGGAAGAAGAAGGCTCACAGATTGTTTGGTTTATGGGATATGTCGAGCAGGGCAAAATATCCAGAGGAACTCCAGTGACTTCTATACTTGGGCTACCATCTACCCATCGCTGCAAATGGAAATGAAGTAGGGCTGCACTGGTGTTGTCATCAAGTCCAATCAAACTGCCTCGGAGTATGACCCTGTCTGTCCTTCTGTCCTCACAGGTCAGTTCTCCATTTGCAATGAAATTTGATAAGAATGAACAGGAACATTTTTGTGCCAACTGAGAGGCTACGATTTCTATGAATGTACTGAGCTTCACTTCACCGCTATGGGTCTGCAAAAATAGTGGCATGGACAAAATATCTCCAGTTAACTAGATGGATATTCATAGTCATAATAAACTAACTATACTCACCAGCCAAGGTGTGCAGATAATTTCTCCTGTCATATGAACCAGAAAGGTGCTGTTATCAAACACTGCATGCATAATAATTGTATCGATATAGTACATTTGAGTACATGTACATGCCATGCATATTACCCCATTGATATGTGCATGATACCTGCATAGTGCCCCATTGATGTGTGCATGATACCTGCATAGTACCCCATTGATGTGTGCATGATACCTGCATAGTACCCCACTGATGTGTTGAGCATGATACCCGCATAGTACCCCATTGATGTGTGCATGATACCTGCATAGTACCCCATTGATGTATGCATGATACCTGCATAGTACCCCATTGATGTGTGCATGATACCTGCATAGTACCCCATTGATGTGTGCATGATACCTGCATAGTACCCCATTGATGTGTGCATGATACCTGCATAGTACCCCATTGATGCTTGCATAATAGAATAATAGAGGTAGTGCCAATAGTATTCTGCCAATAAAGCTACTTACATCCAACTATGACTTCTGTGCTGAAATTGCCTAGACCAGCACTGTTGCTAGCTGCCACTGACACTGCGTAAGGAAATCTTGGATCTAGCCCTGTGATGAGGTGACTGGTTTTGTTGGTTTGTATGACAGTGGGGGAATCGTCTGTATTGCGTCTCTGGACTCTCACAAGGGGACGATATCTCAAGTGGTACATTATGAAATCATTTTCCTCAAGTCCTCTAGAAGGTTCATTCCAATTCACTAGGATTTCAGTGGCACTGACACGAGTGATTTGTCCCAGTTCAGGAGCAGTTGGTAGAACTGCAATAATCATGACTTAAAATCTAGACAACCATAGATTCATCGGTCTAGTCATACGTACCATCACAGTTTGAACCATCAGCATTCAATGTGTATCCAGTCCGACAGCTACAAGTGTAAGATCCAACAGCATTACTGCAGTCCTGAGCACACTGGTGGGTCCCAAGGGCACACTCATCAATATCTACCATCAGGGAAATGTTCAATTCAACCTGCAAAAATTATTATGCATGAATTCATACCATCACAGCGTCGACCATCAGCATTCAACGTGTATCCAGAAGAACAGATACAAGTATAAGATCCAACAGTATTACTGCAGTTCTGAGCACACTGGTGTGTACCTAATCCACACTCATCAATATCTGAAAATGAGATACGAAATAATATTACCTAGTGATATTGCAATTATATAGTTACCATCACAATGGCGTCCATCTGAGTAAAGATTGAAGCCTGTTTTGCAGCTGCATGTGTAAGAGCCAACGTTATTGTGACAATTCTGAGCACACTGGTCAGTTCCAAGACTACACTCGTCAGTATCTGTGACCATGAATGCATCAGTAACTATCATAGTTACAAGTCAATGGCACAGCATAACTATACCATTGCATCTTCTGCCATCAGCACTCAAGGAATAACCATCGTGACAACTGCAAGTATAGGATCCAACAGTGTTGGTACAGTTGTGTTCACACTGGTGTGTTCCTGCCATGCACTCATCAATATCTGAACAGAGATATACAGAAAGACAGTACACAGACTCACTATGATAATAACAAAATAAACCCCCTGGCCTACCATCACAATGTCTTCCATCACTGTTGAGGTCATAACCAGGTCTGCAGCTGCATGAATAAGATCCAGGAGTATCATGGCAAACTTGAGAACACTGATGAGTCCTTTCAGCACACTCGTCAATGTCTGATTGAAAAAGAAGCTTCAACATAACATTGTAGCAATGAATCCAGGTTTATAAACTCACTTGTGCAATTTTGTCTGTTGTCAGTGGATCTGTATCCTGTCCGACAGCTACAAGTGTAAGATCCAACAGTATTACTACATCTGTGAGCACACTGGTGTGTACCAAGGGCACACTCATTTATATCTATGGAAAAAAGAAGGCAACATAATTATATTCGTGGTCATCTTAATGTCTTTATCTTACCACTGCAATGGAGTCCATCTAGATAAAGGTTGTAGCCTGCATTGCAGCTGCATGTATAAGAGCCGACATTGTTATGACAATCCTGAGCACACTGGTCAGTTCCAAGTCTACATTCATCAATATCTACATGAAAAATACATAATCAATCCCCTATGACATGCACATGATGCATGCATGTGAACTGGAACATAAAAGCTACTTATCTTACCATTGCATCTTCTGCCATCAGCACTCAAGGAATAGCCACCATGACAACTGCAAGTATAGGACCCAACAGTGTTGGTACAGTTATGTTCACACTGGTGTGTTCCTGCCACACACTCATCAATATCTGGAGAGGATAATTATGAAAGCAATTAATTGCAAGTAAAACTTGCTGCTCCTAATAATCTCTACTACCATCGCAATGTCTTCCATCACTGCTGAGGTCATAACCAGGTCTGCAGCTGCACGAGTAAGATCCAGGAGTATCATGACAAATTTGAGAACACTGATGAGTCTGCTCAACACACTCGTCAATATCTTGAAGAAAAAAATTTGTAATGTTGAAATACTACCATGATTATTTCCAACTTACTAACACAAGTTTGACCATCATTGTATGATCTGTATCCAGTCCGACAGCTACAGGAGTAAGATCCAACAGTATTACTGCAGATCTGATCACACTGGTGTGTACCAGGGGCACAATCCTCAATATCTATGCAGTAGAAAAGAATATCAATGCAGCAAATATCATATTATGTATGTACCATCACAGTGTCGACCATCAGCATTCAGTGTGTATCCAGTCTGACAGCTACAAGTGTAAGATCCAACAGTATTACTGCAGTTCTGAGCACACTGGTGTGTGCCTAATCCACACTCATCAATATCTGTACAACAAGGGAAAACGGTCAAAGATTTATACATACATAACTAATGTAGTTAGCTAGCCAGTTATTCCTACCATCACAACGACGGCCATCTGAATTGAGGGTGTAGCCTGCATTACAGCTGCATGTGTAAGAGCCAACATTGTTATGACAATTCTGAGTACACTGGTCAGTTTCAAGGGCACACTCATCGATATCTATAGCCAAAATAAAATTCACTGACTGGTATATGTATGCTAGCATTAATTCCATACCATCACAGTTTCGACCATCAGTATTCAATGTGTATCCAGTTGAACAGTTACAAGTGTAAGATCCAACAGTATTTCTACAAAGCTTAGCACACTGGTGTGTGCCTAATCTACACTCATCAATATCTGTTTAGGATAAAAAGGATAATTGTATTTTGAAAATAGATATCTGAGGTAGTAGCCTGCATTGCAGCTGCATGTGTAATAGCCTAGGTAGTTATGATAATTCTGAGTGCACTGGTCAGTTCTAAGTCTACACTCATCATTATAGTTTGCTAACTCTAATTATGTAGCTATCACTATCAGATTCTGATTCTCAACAACAGAAAGCCAGCTACCTTTTCATTTTCCTGCAAACTACAGCCACCACTATGACAACTATGATGATGACACCTCCTACTGCACCTAGCTACATAAAGCTCTTCCCATTCATGTCTCACATGGTGCTTCACTTTTGAGATATGTCGAGCAAGGCAAGCTATCCAGAAAAACTCCAGTGACTTCTATTCTTTGGCTACTATCCACCCATTGCTGTAAAATGGGAGTGAAGTAGCTTAGAGCTGCACTGGTAGCTATTATCAAGTCCAATCAGATTGCCCTGGATAATGATTCTGTTTGTCCTTCTGTCCCCACAGGCCAGTTCTCCATTTGCTATGAATTTTTGATTTTAAGGTAAAGCATGAATTTAAATGAAAATGGCAAATTTAGAAGTCACTATAAAATGATACTGCTTTGTCTTCTGCTCTTCATACTTGAGTTCTAGCATATTGAAGGTGTTCTGTCTTCAAGTTAGGAGTCGCTGACTGCAGGAGGTTATGAAAGAAAATACTAGGTATCATGTGTAGTACGTAACTACATAAGCTTGTCAAGGTCAAGGAAGTGGAATATTAATTTCGTGGGAAGGCTGAAGGTTTGGGCTTCTGGTTACCACCTTGATGGTATAGCCAACCCATATGGGAGGAAAGGGTAGAAACCTGAATTCCTGTATGCAAATTATTCACTAATTAAACCACAAACGGTGACCTTATTTTGCTAGGTGTCATGTATGTTTACATAGGAATATATGGTAAAGGGTCAGCTGCCAAACTACTCTGTTTGAAATCATTGTAGGAGGCGGTGGCATGGCCTCTCCATTTTCTGGTTACAAATTTTAATTAGCAGCCATGGAGTCAGACTGTTACTGCCACCCTATTGTAATGTTAATATTATAAACCAATGGCTGATGAAATATATAGGGCTTGTTTTGAGCTTTGCCTCCAACCTATGAACAGTATAAAGTGCTCCCATTTTCACTGTGAATTTCATCAGCCATTTTATGAGTAATAAGTGTATAGTGAGTTTGCTGTATTTTAAAATACTGATGAATCACTAATTATTATCAAACTGCTCCTATGGATTTCATGTAATGCCTCACAATTCCCCATGCATGTATAGGCTTGTAGTTGGCTTGTAAATCTGCCCAACCATGCTAATGAAACAGTTCGCATTTTTTTGTCTTCTTGAATTTATGTACCTGCTAGCAAATTAATTTCTTCTAGGGAATTACAGAACCTTTCAACTAGCTATATATCCCACCTAATACATTTACTCCCATAGAGAAAAGTGCTCTTACTGTCATAAATTCCCTCCCTTAGGGTAAAGTGCGTTATGACTCATAACGCACAGTCATAACGCACTGTTCCCCAGGCTATGAATAACAACAGTTTTAGGTTTTCTGAAGCTGACTGTTGGAAGAAGATGATAATGAAGATAATCTATGAGATAATGATCAGATAACATTGTCATTACCTAGCTATTACTAAAGAGTTTATTTCTGTCTCTGTATTATGTTGGTAGTTTATAGCTGACTGTTGGAAGAAGATGATTATGAAGTTAACGATCAGTATATAACATTGTCATTAACTATTACTAAAGAATCTATTTCTGTCTCTGGGTAGTTTATAGCTGATTGTTGGAAAATGAAGAAGTCATCTGGTGCTGGGTCACAAGGAAACTTCCTTTTTTTTTTTGCAATTTTCCACAAGAAGAAATTATTTCTAAGGCCCATTGGTATTTGGCGTCATACCTTCCGCTAGCTTCGCTGTCGCTAGCAAACACAAAACGTGGGTGGAGGAACTCGTTAATAGCTGGGTGTGGTGGGCATGGGAGGAGCCTCGTAGTTCGTAGTCTTGCTAGAGAGCACGAGGCTAGAGTTGGCGTCTGAACAACGGCACACCACAGGACAGGGACAAGCCATGGCAGGAGTTTTCGTTTTGTTTCGTAACTAAGGGGTAGCTAGCTACGCTCTAGCTACAGACCGACCAATGAAATCGTGCGCCCTGGGGATATATAACAGTTAGAACACGGTAGTCCTGGTGATTATGGCCAAATAAACAACCTTATCCTCGGGCTGCGCCCTCGGATTCGGTTGTTTATTGGCCATAATCACCAGACTACCGTGTTCTAACTATTACATATCTGATGCATAATAATATACTGAATCTAATACCTAAGATTGCCTCATTTGCCATAGCTTTGACTAAAAACACGTTTAAGTGCAGCTTGATAGGCAGTCAATGATTTAGAACTTGTATATATTGCCTCACTATCCTTTTACCGGATGTGTAGCTAAAAGTTAACTAGCCAGCATGAGGCAAGTGAGGTGACTGCCTCCTCTGATTGTGATTTTTTTGATAGTAGCTACTAGGTGGGGTTGCAGGATTGGGGGCACACACACTGGGCCATGGGGAAGGGTGCAAGAGGGAGCAATACTTGGAGGATCCATGTTTGCATTTATAACAAACTTATAGTAGCTAGTTAATCTTTTGCACAAAATTGAATCCAAGAGGTCCAAAAATCCATCCAATCCCACACTTTGTGTGCATCATAATATGAGTGTGTGTTATAGCTATTAGCTGCACTCAAACTCTGAAGTGACACATGCAAGGTCACAGGTGTGATCATGAACAGTAGTATGCATTGAGTGTGACCTTGAAAATGCGAGTCTTTGAAGAAGGACACAGGTGTGATCATTAAGGAATCACAGTTATGTGTGACCTTGAAAATGCGAGTCTTTGAAGAAGGACACAGGTGTGATCATTAAGGAATCACAGTTATGTGTGACCTTGAAAATGCAAACTAAAGTGCTCCAAAAGATATCTTTGAAGGACACAGGTGTGATCATTAAGGAATCACAGTTAGTATGCACCGAGTTATCTAATGTGTGACCTTGAAAATGCAAACTAAAGTGCTCCAAAAGATATCTTTGAAGAAGGACACAGGTGTGATCATTAAGGAATCACAGTTAGTATGCACCGAGTTGTCTAATGTGTGACCTTGAAAATGCAAACTAAAGTGCTCCAAAAGATATCTTTGAAGAAGGACACAGGTGTGATCATTAAGGAATCACAGTTAGTATGCACCGAGTTGTCTAATGTGTGACCTTGAAAGTGCAACCCAAAATGGATGTGTCATGTGTTTCTTTCTTTGACCATAGCCTTAGATGATTGCTATAGGGCTGTGAAAACAAAAAAATTAATGGACATTATGCATGACTATAATACTCAAAAGCTAAGAATGATGAGTTAGGTGAAAGATGGATGAATGAAATTAAAATAGTGGATACTGAATGTCATGACCATACCTAGCTAATACACAAAAGCAATAATCATCTCTGCATATGTACACTGTAGTATCTATGACGAAAGCTAAGGATAGTGGGTAAAGAAGTCCTTGTGAAACAAAACAATGGATACTGAATTTCATATAGACACACACAAGAGCTAGTGAGTTAGGTGAAGGATGAAGGATTGAATGTTGAAAAATCAAAGTAACCAGCCACTTCAACCAATAATGAATTTACTTTATGCACCAGGTCTTTGAAAGAGGGTCTTTGTTGAGGAGATTCACTCCAACATTGTGTCATTATATCATATCTACATATGATTATAAGCCAGCAATACAAGTTATGGCTACATCAGGTTAAAAAAAGTGCACTCACGTTTCATTGGTACAGCTGGCATTCAAAGGCTTTTCTAACCTCCCTCCAATTCGAAGAAAATTAATTAATTCAAAGGAGTGAAGGGTGGGGTAGGGAGTGCGACCAAGAGTGAAGATCTCCCAACAGGTTATTCCATATGACCACTGAATATACAATCATATGACTGTTATGGCTCCTATGCCAGTGTGTTAATCACTTACTACATCTGTCTTTTCAGAAAAGATCCTGTTGAGAAGACTCTCCAAAGCCATCCACTTCACAGGAAGTTTCACAGAAAATTCTTCTCCTTGTTGGAAGTATTTGCTCGAGTATAAGTCTACACTAACCCCAAAATCTCCGATTCTGATCCTTAGCTTATCATCTATCCTGTATATACGTAATCTATTAATCACTATTATTATGTTCACTTTGCACATGAAGTAACTGATATAGTGATTATTAAATTTTACCAATGTAGTCTGAAAGTTATAACTATACATTCACCTTGCACACCAGCAGAGAGAGTGGATAATCAGCTCTCTGTTTGATGCATTAAACTGGAAATTTGGTTAAGAATCAAGGAAGTTATAGCAGTTATAGTGAATGATCAAGGTGCAAGGTGAACAAATGCTCCAAGTGAACACAAATAGAATGCATTACACCTACATGCAGTTGCGAGCTGCAAGGTCTCTGTGGACGAATCTTTGAGAGGCAAGATAATCCATTCCTTTAGCAATTTGTAAACACATTGACAGCAACTTTTTCTGGACATCCTTGATCTTTATAACATGACCGAAATCACTATCAATCTGACACTAACTAGCAAAGCTATTTTACCATTTCTTTTTCAGCCTCTTCTGCTACAGTAAGATTAGACTTCTCTTTCATTAAGTAAACCAGGAGACTCCCATTAGCCATAAAGGGCATGATAATGTAAGGGTTTTCTCCAAAGTCAATGCATATTCCAATCAATGTCATCACATTCTCATGCTTGAACCACCTCATTCTCTCACTCTCTTCAACTAGATCTTCAGCAGCTTTTGGTGAAACAAAGCCTGTAATTGGAAAGGAAAGGTGAATCATATGTAGCTGGACATGGACTTCACTGCATGAAAATGTGAATGCTAAAATTAACAGCTATCAAGTGTCACCAATGTGAGCCATATTGAATTATGTATACAGGACCATCACTCATCCTCACAATGTCACTGTGAATAGTATACATGATTATAGCTACTACTTCAGACCTGACAGTTAGCTATATTTACACATGTAGATTTCAGAATGGTTGTCCATAAGGAATGAAAGAAAATAGGTAGTTATATATCCTGAGTACAAGGGGTATACAATGCTGAGGGCCAAGAGCTTTAAATTTGGATACAAGGGATACAAGTATTTTCTGATGTCAAATATGTTGGGTTTCAAACGTGGAACCATTGACCACATTCCATGTCTGAAACCCAATGTGTTATATATGCTGAAATTAAAAACAGATCTTTAGCTAGCTGCCTAGGTCAGGGCCCTACATTGGGTGAATTAAAGGGGTGGTAGCACACTCGAACTTTATTCTTTGTGCTAGGCATGACAAAAGGACCTAAGAAACCTGATCTGTTCATGTTATGGACATACCTTTCAATGTTTTGACTGCTACAACTTCTGTTGTAGTTCGTCCTTGCCATCCAGAGAGGTAGCCTTTATATACCAGTCCAAACTCACCTTTTTGAGTAATAAATAAACTAAAAATAATTCACTTTCTATTAATTACCTTGTCCTATGATATTTCCTAGTGTAACATGACAGCCAGGTATCAGCATCTTGGATTTATGAAAACTCTTCACCACTTTAGAATCAACCTTTCCATCTCTCAAACCAACTATACAGTAACAAGCAAAACAATACAATGTTATGCGAGATTTCTGAATAAGAACCATCTGATGAAATCACAAAAAGCGAATGACTCATTAATCAGAAAGTCATTCCTACACCTATACTTATGTACGTATACTTGGTCATGTAGATATTAGCTGTACTTTACCGCTACGTCGTAGTTGCCACCCACTTTTGAATGATAGAAATTTCATAGCTAACTCACTTTCCATCAGCTTTTGTAATATGATGTGTACATCACATGTAGAATCCACTTTAGGATTGTTAACTAGCCTCGTTGCCTGGTAACAAGGCTACGTAGATTATTAACTAGTAGGCTTAGGTTGAAATTTATAGCTAGAACAAGGGACCATTCACTTGTTGCCCCCGGTCCAAAATTATCTTATACTTCTTGCCTATGATACTCTCTCTTTCCATCAATTCTATAGGTCTTTCTATAAGGGAAAAATATATCACAAGGTAATCAGTAGCTATACATTGACAGTCTCAAAATTTAAATTTAAGACTAAATCATTATTTGATATTGGCAGTTTCTACATAGCTAGATATATCAACAAATTAAAAATCCAGCCACAGAGTATAATGTACACTTGTACACTTCATTATTACCTGTGACATTGGATGATTGATCTCCATCAGTTGAACTGAATTAAGAAAAAAACAGGTTCATGATTAACTAAGTATCGGTGTTGATTTTAACGTTTACATTGTATTTGATTGTCCATGAACATCTTTCTTGACTTTTTTCTTAATCATGCAGAATGAAATGATTCCAGCGCTCATCACTAGCAGTACCAATAGGCTGACAGCCACTGAAACACCAATGGTGACTTCTGGAACTCCTGGCATGGATGGAACTGTTGCGGATATAATACCAGTCAGACTTTATGGAGCATTAGAATAGACCCAGTTAGAAGTCAGTATTAGACATATCCTAGTTTCATGATTCTAATGGAACCTCCAAATAAAGGACACTCTGAAAGAGGCAACAAAGGACGATCTAAAAGTACCTTTGTATATATACACTCTATACAAAATAACCTCCAACAACCTCTCCACAAAGGACAAAAGGCTGGGCCCCAAGCGTGTCCATTATTGTTCAGAAGTTCACTGTATTATTAACAAACACCTCAAATGTACATGGGTGAGATGTCATGACCCTCCAATTATTTTTCTGATTCCAAAAAATAAGTTCTCATTGACTCTAAGAGGTTAAGCTGTTTTGCTAAGCTGTACTATTGCGGCTCTTTCATCCAAACATTATAGAACATATGATGATAATTTGGGGTCAGATGGCTAATTTAATTAAGACATTTTATGATTCACATCTATAAGCACCCATTTACACAAGGGTTTTTGTCCGGATTCAATGCACCCAGATTGACATGTAAACACTGCTAATCTGAATCCAGATTCAACCCTCTTGATGAGGGATTAAGCCATTAAAATAAAAAACAGCTGCACCGAATTGAAAGATACAGCTCAATTGTTGTAGTCTTAAAGTGTAATAGGCCACACTGCAGTGCCAATTTACTTTACAAGAGGGAGTATGTGGACAAAACCAAAATCGGGATGGAGTCAGGACTTATTTATGTATGCTTCAACTAGTTAGCATCAAGAACTCGATGACTACAATCAAAGTGAAAAGTGAACAGGGATTAGACAATACCATCAGAGTCTGTGATATCCACTTGTGCCATGGATTGCTGAATTCGTATTTTCAGATCAGTCGTTTTCAAATTCCCAATAAACCTCTCAGTTATTTCAACAATGTCATCATTGATAATAGAAACTCTTATTCTAGCTCGTCCAGTAGGTGGAAAGTTGATTCGGAAATTAGACTTTGCAGTATAATCACTACTGAGGAGAGAGAATGCACAAGGAAATAAGTACTTACTGTCATCATCCAGAATTGTAATTAGTGCAGCTGCAGGGTTGATGCTCACACTTGCAGGTGGTGGTCCATCAGTAAAATTTAGACTTAATTGGAAAGTCTCATTTCCTTCAACTAAATCATCATTGATGACTGTTACATTGAGAGCGAAGGTATTATTTAGGTGATCCAGAGCAAATGTTTGACACCCAGAAAAATTAAAATCACTGCCAACTATAATAAGATCATTGGTATTGAAGCATCCAATTGAAAGTTTAGAATGGGATTTTGGGTTCCAATATTACACAGTTTGGGCTTCATTTGTATATAACTTCAAACTTTAACAAGCCTTTACAAAATTGTGTCTTTCCCTTAAGTAGCATTACATATTCTACTGTGAAAATTACTTACAGTGAGCAGATCCATTAAGAATAGACAGTTCAACAGACACTTCGCCAGACAAACTCAAATTTCCATTTATTGCTCCAAATCTGATCTCAATCACTTCATCACTTTCATTAACAACATAAGGTGAATTGATAAATCCAATAGTAACTACACGTATGAGATAATAACTGCATGACTGGGAGGGCAATATCATTACTGCGTGGTTAGCTATTGCATTAACTCATATCATACAGCCAATTAGAAGACAGATAGCCAAGATTGGAGGAAGTAATGAATCACAGTGGAACCTCCAAATAAAGGACACCCTGAAAGAGGCAACAAAGGACGTACCCTTGTACATACACTACAAAATAACCTCCAACAACCTCTCTACAGAGGATAAAAGGCTGGGCCCCAAGCATGTCCATTATTCAAGAGGTTCACTGTATCATTAACAAACACCTCAAATGTACATCTGTGAGATGTCATGACCCTCCAATGCACCCGGATTGACATGTAAACACTGTTTATCTGAATCCAGATTCAACCCTCTTGATGTACCATCAGAGTCTGTGATATCCACTTGTGCCATGGATTGTTGAATTCGTATTTCCAGATCAGTCGTTTTCAAATTCCCAATAAACCTCTCAGTCATTTCAGCAATGTCATCATTGATAATAGGAATTCTTATTCTAGCTCGTCCAGTAGGTGGAAAGTTGATTCGGAAATTAGACTTTGCAGTATAATCAGAACCTACATGCATTGTATGGAGCAATGTACATTAGCTATATGTGTTTATAATGGCTAGTCAGCTTAATTCTTGATTTTACATAGTGTAAGCTAGCTAGCTAATACTTATTTCTACAGCTTGCTTATAATGCTAACACAATTAATTACAATGAAGCTATAATGGTACAGCTAGAGTAGCTACGGTACATACATACCAGCTCTAGCAGTGTCATCAGCAGTGGAGAAGACGCAAGATGTTCTTACTACATCAGGATTGTCGGTCTCCACAATTAAATCCACAAATGCATTATTTGCCTCTTCAACAGTGTAGTTTGTCGGATTGATGTTACAAGTAGGTACTATAATGAAAACAGTGGGTTTTTATTTAAAATGGATAAAATAATAAAACAATAAGATAACTTTCTTAAAAAATTAAACTGTGTATCTAAACTGGGGATTATATAATCATAGGAATTTAGTCCTTTTACAAATGACAACAACAACAAATAAAAAAAAACAACATGATAGTTGTTGTCCTCTAGAAATATAATTAGAAAAAAAGATTCCTAGCCATAAGGGACTATTACTAGTATATCTGCAGACATGTAGAGACAAAGGTGACCTATCAAAGTGGGAATGTTTAGACCACAGCCCGACAGCTACGAACTAAGTCTAGAATGTATGTTCAGTAAACTGCAGCAGATAGCCAAGCAAACTATCTATAGCATGTGAGTATTCAGTAAATTGCACTCTGTTTGGCTCATTGTCTTTTTTTTTCCAATCAATAGCTAGACTTGTGATACCACTAGGGGCACTCCTTTTCCAGAACTATGCATAAAACAGCAGCAACAACAACAACAACAACAACAACAACACCAACAACAACAACAACAACAACAACAACATAGTTCAACTTCATTTAACAGGACAAAGTGTGGGGCTGCTGGAAATTTTAAAAGCGAATTATTTAATGAAATGTGTGTGTGCCATTTTGGGAGATTTGGGGGAAAATTTGGACTTCAATTTTGTTAGCTCTTTGTGACATTACAATAGTTGAATGCTCCAAAAGTGTGCGTAGAGAGTTAGCACTTCAGTGTTTTTCATTTTTCATCTTCCATATTGTTCTTCTAATGACGCAAGCTGTTGGGCCGTGTTATGGCTATGTTCTATGTAGCTTTTACCAGTGTGGTACATATCTAGTTCACTCAGAAGAAAGCCGCTTTCTTAGTACAGTCTACTATACAAAGAAGCCATTGAACATAATGTGCATGTATAATAAATGTAGTCTTTGCTTGTCACTTTGAAAATTCTCAAACAAAAAGCCATTTCTTCAGCGATCAGAACAAAGGAGCTATGGCCATAAGGACAGTATGTAAACTTTGAATGGCACTTAAGCTCATGAGCTGAATGTGAGACGTGAAGCAACTCAGCTAGCTATATACGTACCGACCTCCTGCAAATTAATACTGGCACAACATACAGCTATATAAGATGGTTATGCACTAATGACTTCCAGCAAAAAGAAAATTAATAAAGATGATATAGGGATGACAAGAGTTAAAACAAGGGCTGAATGGATGAGATTGTGCGAAGTTGAATCCAGGTATGGTCACCTATAGCTATCACCTTCATTGAATAAGTGTTTTTGCTTTTCTTTGCTTGTAAAATAATTAACAATAAGGCTGGATTGAATGATAGTGGTATAATGTAGCTTTGACATATAGCTATGGACAGCATTCCAATATTTTAAAGATTTTTGGTAATACAGATGTAGCTACTTGCAATTGAGCTCTAGATCAGAGCAGCAATCTCAGGAATTCATCTGCTACATCATGCCCCTAGCTTTCTCAGTTTCCATTACTATCTTACTGCCTCAGTGCAAAGTTGAATTCATGGCTAATGCATTCATTCGCTTTACCTGTACATGTATTGCAGGTCACCAGACTAATATAGGAGCAGAAAATTCAAAAGGGTCTGGTGACAAGCAGGCCATGCAGCTATTCTTTGAGGAGTTTGGTAGGAAGTGAACATATGACCGCAATCATGTAACAGAAGTGTGTGCACATTATGTACAAGTGATACCTGGTCTTTCATGATAGTAGTAACCATGATCACTACAGCCAGCCTCTTTCTCCCTCTTCCCCAGCCCATTTTGCTCCCTTTCACTTTTGATGGGCTGGGGAAGAGGGAGAAAGACATAATGTGCACACACTTCTGTTACATGATTGCAGTCACATGTTCACTTCCTACCAAACTCCTCAAAGAATAGCTCCGTGGCCGGCTTGTCACCAGACCCTCGCTTCACTCGGGGCTAGCTGCACCAGACTATTTCTATACTTATAAATGAATTAGCTATAATCTTACTTTCGACACATTTGACAGAAGCATCTTGAAAATGTGTGCAGTTATGTTGGGTAACATGAGGGCAGTCGATCAGTCTTGCCTCTGATCCGGTACAGTGAACATCATCCATCACTATCGCTCCAGTACCCGGACCATATTGGGTATGTGGTACTGCCCTAGCATCTGGAAAATTAAATCATTGCTATTGATACCACCAAGACCTCCCTTGCCACAGCTACTTACTATATCTGGAGAAATTAAGTTGTTTACACACCACAGAGGCATCAACAGCATCCCATAAATCATCACACACTGTCCCCCAAGTCTCATTCAGACAAACTTCAACTCTTCCTTCATAACGAGAACTACCATTCACAAGTCTAACTGCCCTCTCCTGGCATAATTTTACTGCATGGATATAAACACATAATGCCCATTACCACATCAATAATTACAATTGGCTGAATTGAATGACAGTGGTGTAATTCTTATATGTAGCTTTGACACATGGACAGCATTCCATTGCAAAAGATTTTTGGTAAGTGCAGAGGCTAATTTGAATTTTCAGCTCCTATACTTGAAAATGAACAGTATAATCTTACTTCTGGCACATCTGACAGAAGAATCTAAACATCTGCGGTTATGTCGGGTAACGTGAGGGCAGTCAATCAGTCTTGCCTCCGATCCAGTACAATGAACATAATCCATCACTATCGTTCCAGAACCCTGACCATATTGGGCACGTGGTACTGCCGTAGCATCTGGAAAATAAATCATGATTAAAACATTCTTATCTGATAATTAAGACCATGACCACACTTACTATATCTGGAGAAGCCAAGCTGTTTACACACCACAGAAGCATCAGTAGCATCCCACAAAGCATCACACACTCTCCCCCAAATCTCATTCAGACAAACTTCAACTCTTCCTTCATAAGGAGAACCACCATTCACAAGTCTAACTGCCCTCTCCTGGCATGATGTTGCTACATGGATAATATAAAGACATGGTGCCCAAATCACCATCTCAATAACAACAATTGACAAATTTTCTTTGACACATGGACAGCATTCCATTATTTAAAAATGACTTTTGGTAAGTACAGAAGCTAATTTGAATTTTCAACTCCTATACTTGAAAATGAATTTGATAACAGTATAATTTTACTTCTAGCACATCTGACGGAAGCATCTTCTGAATGACTGCAGTTATGTTGAGTAACATGAGGGCAGTCGATCAGTCTTGCCTCCGATCCAGTACAGCGAACATCATCCATCACTATCGCTCCAGTACCCCGACCATATTGGGCATGTGGTACTGCCATAGCATCTGGAAAATAAATCATGATTAAAATAGATAATTAAGACCTCCCTTGATCAGTGACCACACTTACTATATCTGGAGAAGCCAAGCTGTTCACACACCACGGAAGCATCTGTAGCATCCCACAAATCATCACACACTGTCCCCCAAGTCTCATTCCTGCAGACCTCCACCCTTCCAGTTCCCACTACACTGCTTCCTTGCAAACGTAGAACACCTTCTACACAAATCCCTGCAAAGGAGAACATGACTAATTGCCTCTGGCTTAGCTACTGCTAAAACTCTGTCTGTAAGGGCGAAAAATTCACAAAGAACTCATTTCTGTTTGTACACTTATCTTGAGAGCACTATTAGAAGCATGCATAGGAACATAACATCTCATGGTCTAATTATATGTACGTTGGCAACGAACACCAGCATCTTCATGGTGTACACAGTTGTGAAGAGAAGTGAAGGCACAGTCTGTCAAATGAAGTTCAGTTCCTCTGCAACGGACGTTGTCCATGTGTATGGCTCCTGTTCCTCTCCCATAAAACGCACGACCTCTTGCTACAGCTCCTATGACACAATCACAAAAATAAATTGTAGCACAGTGTATTGAACTTGTGGTAACTAAATTTAAGTGTTGAATTATTATACTTTGTGGTTATTTTATGTAATTACAATGAGTGTGACTATAATTTTTATGATTGCCATTTGTTCAGATATTACAGAATTAGTGAACTTAGTGAACTTAGGTGGATGTGGTTTATTCAATTATTGTAGTTTGTTCTGTATATCATGATTAATTGTCAGGGTTGGATCAGGATTTTAGATACGTAGGTGGGTGGGATTGCAGGACTGGGAGCATACACACACACTTGATGGGGAAGGTGCTGGGAGGGGGGAGTGTGACCACTGATCAAGGGAGTGGAGATCTTTTCACATTACATTAAATAATTCAGTACATAACTACTGTGATTTCCACACCTGTGATCATGCAAAAAATTGTCTCTCAGAGATTGAGTAAACACAATCTTCCACCCCTTTGTCTCCACTCATGAAGGCTATCACACAGTGAAGCCTAGCTAAACTTTGGTTGTGTGATATTATACAATTTTTTTCCACAAAGTTAATCTATTTGGAGAAGCCGATTCATGGAAAATATAACATGAAAATTGAAACAATTGAAGACTGAGTACTGTCGTCTCATAATATTCAATTAACACCATGCAAAGGAGGACAGTTGATAGCCGATGTAACAATATTAATCAGACCTAGCTGGGAGAATCCTAATTGATGACATACGACTCTTGCATCAATGGAGGACCAAAAATCATCACACACTGTCCCCCAAGTCTCATTCAGACAAACTTCAACTCTTCCTTCGTAACGAGAACCACCATTCACGAGTCTAACTGCCCTCTCCTGGCATAAATTTCCTGCATGGATATAAAGACATGGTGCCTATAAATCACCCACATCAATGTCAAAATTATAGAACAAAAATTAGCTGGATTTAATCAATGATGGTGGTGTAATTTTATATGACACATGGACAGCATTTCATTTTTTGTAATTGCAGAGACTAGTCTTATTTCAGCTCCTAAAGCTACTCGTAGATTTTATGAGTTTTAATTAATCTAATAATTTTGATAACAGTATGATCTTACTTCTGGCACATCTGACAGAAGCATCTTCAAAATGAGTGCAGTTATGTTGGGTAACGTGAGGGCAGTCGATCAGTCTTGCCTCCGATCCAGTACAGCGAACATTATCCATCACTATCACTCCAGTACCCTGACCATATTGGGCATGTGGTACTGCCATAGCATCTGTAAGATCAATCATGATTAAGTTATTGATACCACCAAGACCTCCCTTGATCAGTGGTCATAGCTACTTACTATATCTGGAGAAGCCAAGTTGTTTACACACCACAGAAGCATCTGTAGCATCCCACGAATCATCACACACTGTGCCCCAAGTCTCATTCAGACAAACTTCAACTCTTCCTTCATAACGAGAACTACCATTCACGAGTCTAACTGCCCTCTCCTGGCATAATTTTGCTGCGTGGATATAAAGAGACATTATGCCAATAAATCACCACATCAATAATTATAAAAATAATAATTGATTGGTGTGATGATGGTGTAATTTTTATATGTAGCTTGGACACGTACATGGACCATTATAAATGATTTTCGGTAAGTACAGAGGTTAATTTGAATTTTCAGCTCCTGCACTTGAAAAACTTACTTCTGACACATCTGACAGAAACATCTTCAAAATGAGTGCAGTTATGTTGGGCAACGTGAGGGCAGTCGATCAGTCTTGCCTCCGATCCAATACAGCGAACACTATCCATCATTATCGCTCCAGTACCCTGACCATATTGGGATAATGGTACTGTAGTAGCATCTGGAAAATAAATCAAAATATTCCTATCTCCCTTGATCAGTGGCCACACTCACTATGTCTCGAGAAGCCAAGCTGTTTACACACCACAGAAGCATCAGTATCATCCCATAAATCATCACACACTGTCCCCCAAGTCTCATTCCTGCAGACCTCCACCCTTCCAGTTCCCACTACACTACTTCCTTGCAAACGTAGAACACCTTCTACACAAATCCCTGCAAAGGAGAACATGACTAATTGCCTCTGGCTTGGGTAGCTACTGCTAAAACTCTGTCTGTAAGGACAAAAAGTTCACAAAGAACTCATTTCTGCTTGTACACTTATCTTGAGAGCACTATTAGAAGCATGCATAGGAACATAACATCTCATGGTCTAATTATATGTACGTTGGCAACGAACACCAGCATCTTCATGGTGTACACAGTTGTGAAGAGAAGTGAAGGCACAGTCTGTCAAATGAAGTTCAGTTCCTCTGCAACGGACGTTGTCCATGTGTATGGCTCCTGTTCCTCTCCCATAAAACGCACGACCTCTTGCTACAGCTCCTATGACACAATCACAAAAATAAATTGTAGCACAGTGTATTGAACTTGTGGTAACTAAATTTAAGTGTTGAATTAGTATACTTTGTGGTTATTTTATGTAATTACAATGAGTGTGACTATAATTTTTATGATTGCCATTTGTTCAGATATTACAGAATTAGTGAACTTAGTGAACTTAGGTGGATGTGGTTTATTCAATTATTGTAGTTTGTTCTGTACATCATAATTAATTGTCAGGGTTGGATCCAGGATTTTAGATACGTAGGTGGGTGGGATTGCAGGACTGGGAGCATACACACACACTTGATGGGGAAGGTGCTGGGAGGGAGTGTGACCACTGATCAAGGGAGTGGAGATCTCGTCACATCACATTAATTCAGTACATAACTACTGTGATTTCCACCCTGTGATCATGCAAAAAGATGTCTCTCAGAGATTGAGTAAACACAATCTTACCCTCAAGCACCCCTTTGTCTCCACTCATGAAGGCTATCACACACTAAATTTTTTGATTGTATTTTTTTCACAAAGTTAATCTATCTAGAGAAGCTGGGTCATGGAAATATATATATATATATATACATACATGAAAATTGAAGACTGAGTATGTCTCATAACATTCAATATGCAAAGGACAATGATGTAACAATATTAACAAATCAGACCTAGCTGGTTGTGTGCTGCATTACAGTTATACTCAATCTCCAAGAGCCATCATCTTTTTACATGGTCACAGGTGTGACTGTTAAAGGAAATTACAGTAGGTATGTATACTGAGAGAGCAGTAGCTCTCTCTATGTAGGGATGACACGGACAGTGCCATGTGCTGCATATAGACTAATACAAAAGCTGCTGTGAATGATTATCCAGCCTACTAGAGCCTACTACAAAGTGCAGACCAAGTTTCAGGACCAGGGAGCAGAAATACGGCAAGCAGGTAAGTTGCTGGATTCTTCTTCTTCTTCTCTATTGTAGTTAGCTATTGTTATCAGTTATTATGAGCGTGAAAAAATTCTTCTAGGTTAAGTAGGGATGGCCTAAAATCTAGTTGATGTACTGCAGAAACAATCCCTACATTTACATCCACTGCCTAAAGCTAGCTAATGCTTTCATTACTGGCAGCTAGCTACCCCTGCGAAAGATGATTATCGGAATCTGCCAGGAGGATGCATGAGCACTTTTTCAGCAGTGACGAGCACTTTTTCAGCAGTGACGAGCCCTTACCATTACATATACAACTTGTTTACCTGCAGAGGAGTAGCCTAGCTGCCTACATACGACGGCAGCATCTCTATTATCCCAGAGGTCATCACAGACAGTTCCCCATTGGAAATATCTGCACACTTCCACTCTACCTTCATACTGGGTGGGCCCATTCACCAGACGCACTGAGCCAAAAGGACAACTGGAAGAGGAAATGGTGCATCAGTTATACATTATAGCTACCCATTTTTTTCCAGGACGCTGCAGTATTGTATGCAGAGGGTGCAAAGGACTAGCTAGCTATGAGCTAACTAGCTATACAGTGCTAGCTAGTTAGGACTTAGCTAGCTAAGGGTTTAGCTTACAACTTACAAGTTTAGCTGGGAATCGCACCCGTGGTAAAGGATCACAGTAATCAGAAGAATATAGAGCAGCTTCATGTTTGAATTTCAGCAGAGAGCTAGCTATTATAGCTGTGCGCATGCTCAGTCGCTCTCAAGGCGTGGCTGGTAGTTCGAGGGGGCGTATCTGGAAAATATGATACCACTTTACCTCTTTTGGTATCTGAGTTCTTCAAGTCATTGTACATGAATCTATCCTCTAATATCATTTAATATGGAAGTGGGCAAGTTGACTGCATTTTCTTTATATGTGCCTCTGACTTTCACTTGGACACTCGCATATTCAGCGTCTTGCATAATCCTTAAATTTTGTGATGTAAGCCTTTAGCTGAACCTTGAGGGGATGCTCATCTTCAAAAAGACATCCTATGAGTACTGAGTGTGAATCTAACAGTGGAACAACTTGCTGGGTAAGTAGTAGAGAAGAAAACAGACTAGCTAGAAGTCAAGTCTCTCTTTTCATTCCACAGAAGTGGCCAATGTAACAAAACACGGGCTATTGTGGTCTCACACACATTTTACACAACTATTTCTCAAACCTACACTGTAAACTGTGGTTCACTCTTCTTTATGATGAGATGCAGGCAGTTGAGTATAAGTGGCTAAGTAGCTGCCGTAGTGCTAACTTACTATCATGACTAAATTATCACAGGACACGATATGTGAGGCAATCATTTCTAGCATACAGAACCGAATATAGATCATCAATTGTATGCTGTGATGGATATGCCTTGAATGGAGGTGTATGCACCCGTAAGTAATGAACTCCTCTTCTTCCCCTTTACCTAGAGTGGAATTTTATGTTAATAGCTATTTGCAGTACTGGCTGTGTGTCTCCCCACTATTGCAGAGCACCTAATGACTGCCCATGCATTGATTCACGCTATTCAGGACCCAACTGTGACACTCGTAAGTTAATCATTAGCTGTATGCACTGCTGGAAATTATGGGAGACTACTCAGCTAGCTATGCAGTCCGGGAATGTTATCGTGCACCAGTTTGTGTAGTTTTTTTGTGGGCCTATAGCCATTCTTAATGTATCTACACATGCAGCTGTCTGCTCTAATTGCCCAAGTCCTCGAGTTTATCTTGCTCCTGAGACTTGTCAGTGTCTTCCTGGCTTCACTGGAGAATTTTGTAATGAAGGTATAATTAGCTATAAAAGTGAGTGTTTGCCAATGCAATAAGAAGTTCAGTTTTTTTGTAGATATAGATGAGTGTTCAGATGTGGGAAATGAATGTGCTCAAATCTGCAATAACGTGAGAGGATCTTTCTTCTGTTCATGTATCTCAGGGTATGCCTTGACTGATGACAGACTTGGCTGCAGAGGTAGCTATCTATTATATAACTGTGGACCCTCAACCCTTTTAATACGAACTTTCATAAATCCGGTTATTTTAATGATATTCATGGCTATTTTTTGAGGTGCATTACACTGTAAAAACTAATGGAACTAGACTGAAGTGCTCTATTTGAACTGTATGCATTCATTAATCTGAATCTTTCACTAATCTGAATGGGCTCTGACTTGTCCCAAGCTATTTGGATTAGTAAGGCTCCACTGTATTATTCAAGTGAAAGATTAGCTATAGCTACTTACAACACATTTATAAGCTCTGTGCATATCATGCGTATTATTTCAACTTCAGTTTCTAGTTATATACTTGAGTATCAACTCTTAACTTCATTGCTGCTAGAATCTATAATGTAATGCAGTTACCACTCCCACTGCTGCTCCACTAATCTCTTCTGTCCATCGCATCAGTGCCACACAAGCCATAATGGAGATACCTACATCCTCCAGAAATGGCATCATCACTGAGTATAGACTGTCGTACAGGAGTGCAGTCAATGGCAGCTGTGTGGTCAACCAATCAGGTTCAATCAGAATAGCACCAATCAACAACTCGGAGTCAAGAATGGCTCTGATAGACAGATTGGATCCCAGGATGGAGTACTGCATTCAAATAGCTGGTGCAACTCTTGATGGCATTGCTAGTTCCATGTAAGTAGTAGAATCACCTTGGCCCTAGAGAGCCTGCTAAGAGCTAGAACTAGACTATGGCATCCATAATATGCTTTGAAGTTTTGACCATAATGAGGTTTTTAAAAACAGTGGAATGACCGGTTCTAAACTCATTTAGTGACAACACTAGCCCAAGATACAACATAGGGCTGTTTTTATAGTGTCAAACTCCAATGGGTGGTGGCACGTACATAGCAACACACGTGCTAATAATAACTCCAAAATTACTATAGCTATCAGGTAGTATATCACTAATACACACACTAAAAATAAAGAAAAAAGGTTAATTCTTACAGGTGATATGAGTCTTTTTACTCTTTAGAGATAAAAAGCATTGTAACTAGCTTGTCAGAGGAGTGCCCCCCTATGCCCCCAATTCTAGAAAACTAGAAATCAATCAGCATACAGCTTTCTTTCTGACAGTTATATCGCAAATCATAATTCTCAGATAAGTGCTTCCAATCCTCCTGATCAAGGATACATCCCTTTAGACGATGTGTCTAATTCCATCAGGTACAAGGAACTGAGTCCTCTAGATAAGCCCAGTGCCTATCAGGCTCTTATTCTATGCTAAATTGTATGTCATTTTCTCACTTGATGACCTCTTACCAGAGTTTCTATTCGTTTTGCACTTTGAGCCAATGTGCATACGTACATTGATGTGTGCATGATACCCCATTCTAGTGATTGGATAAAGGGGGAGAGGAGGATACACTTCCATTCAAGGGATATTATGCACACATTACAGAGGTATTGGAAGCAAGATTCAATTGGTCAGGCCTGAATTTGAAATGTAATCCCACAGACCACTGAAGCTCTATATATATTCGAGCATCTTTCTTTTGATAGCTACTAAACCTTATTCAGTGGCATAGGAAGATGGTTTTGAATAGGGGGGTCACCTAAGTAATAATTAAAACCACGCCTATTTTACTGGGGGGGGGGGGGGGGGGGCACTAATGACTGTAGTTTTTAGGGGGGAAAAATAAACTCCAAAATTTATTCTTCGTTGGTTTACAATATGGCTTGTGTATATAGTTGTTCAATTGACATTCAGTCATAGTGCTTCTTAAATGGCTAAGTTTTCATTTGATGAAGGGAAGAGTTTTGCTGTGGCTGAAGTGACAGAAAATGTCTAGCAGTTTGTCTACTTCCTGAAACATGACTTTGTAGACTTCACTTTTATTACAGCTGTGATCATGCAGAGTAGTTATAGCAATTATGCAATCAATAATAAGGGGGGCCCTGCCCCCCGTCTGAAAATAATAGGGGGGGCCCTGGCCCCTGTGGCCCCCCTGTTCCTACGCCAGTGTTGTTTCTCCCAAAGTGTTGGTCAGGCCTAGGCCTGACTGGCCTGACCTGTTCCACCGCCTATGCATTAATGTATCGTGCACACATCAATGGGATTTTTGCACCCCTGGGAATGAGGCTAGCATGCAAATTGACAAAATTCATGGAAAAGATTAGAAAAGATTCAGGGAAATGAAAATTGAACACACACAGTAGTGGCTATTGTTATAAAGTGACAGTTCTTTGTAGCTTATTAATTATTACTTTTGGCTTGATCTACATATACATGATTAGGATATTTCAATGTACTCCTCTTCCTCATCCTCTTCCTCTACTTGAGTAGTAATAAACTGCACAGCTTGAATTATGTTCTTGTATTCACTCTCAGTCTGGGGAGATGGGTTTGAAGACTCTCCACTGCTTGCTGTCGTCGTAATAATAGGAGGGACAGTCGGAGTATGGAAATGCTTGATAAGATCCTCTGGGTCCTCGTAAATGTGTTCATTAGTATTGATAGTACCAGTCACCACATCTCCACATGAGTCTTGAATTATGTTATATTCACTCTCAGTCTGGGGAAATGGGTTTGAAGACTCTCCATTGCTTGCTGTTGTCGTAATAATAGGAGGGACATCCTCCTCCAGTTTCTGCATTTCCACCATTTCAGAAGCAGGAGGCAGTGAAGGCTTGGGAGCAGACATCTCAAAGGAATATGGATTCGATTTGGAAGTCAAAATTGCAGGGGTGCACCTCGTCTGTTGACTTTTACTCGTGGATACATCAGACTTTATCTCTGGTTGCACGTTTGAGCTTGCAGCTGCTTCATTGCCACCAAACATGTCATGAGGATTTGAGATGTTGGATGCAGTCGGAATATGGAAATGCTTGATATGATCCTCTGAGTCCTCATAAATGTGTTCATTGGCATTGATGGTACCAGTCACCACATCTCCACATGAGTCTTGAATTATGTTATTATATTCACTCTCAGTCTGGGGAGATGACTCTCCATTGCTTGCTGTTGTCGTAATAATAGGAGGGACATCCTCCTCCAGTTTCTGCAATTCCACCATTTCAGCTGAAGTTTCAGAAGCAGGAGGCTCAAAGGAAACAGCTTGTTTGAAATCTGGATTTGATTTGGAAGTCAAAATTGCAGGGGTGCACCTCATCTGTCGACTTTTGCGCGTGGATAAATCAGACTTTGTCTGTGGATTCGAGCTTACAGCTGCTCCTTCATTGCCACCAAACGTGTCATGAGGACTTGGGATCTTGGATGCAGTCGGAATATGGAAATGCTTAATAAGGTCCTCTGGGTCCTCGTAAATGTGTTCATTGGCATTGATGGCACCAGTCATCACATCTCCACATGAGTCTTGAATTATGTTCTTATATTCACTCTCTGATTCTCCATTGCTTGCTGTTGTCGTAATAATAGGAGGGACCTCCAGTTTCTGCATTTCTACCATATCTCTCATTTCAGCTGAAGTTTCAGAAGCAGGAGGTTCAAAGGAAGCAGCTTGTTTGAAATCTGGATTTGATTTGGAAGTTAAAATTGCAGGGGTGCACCTCATCTGTTGACTTTTGCTCGTGGATACATCAGACTTTGTCTGTGGTTGCACATTTGAGCTTGCAGCTGCTTCATTGCCACCAAACATGTCATGAGGATTTGAGATGTTGGATGCAGTCGGAATATGGAAATGCTTAATAAGATCCTCTGAGTCCTCGTAAATGTGTTCATTGGCATTGATGGTACCAGTCACCACATCTCCACATGAGTCTTGAATTATGTTATTATATTCACTCTCAGTCTGGGGAGATGACTCTCCATTGTTTGCTGTTGTCGTAATAATAGGAGGGACTTCCAGTTTCTGCATTTCCACCATTTCTCTCATTTCAGCTGAAGTTTCAGAAGCAGGAGGCTCAAAGGAAGCAGCTTGTTTGAAATCTGGATTTGATTTGGAAGTCAAAATTGCAGGGGTGCACCTCATCTGTTGACTTTTGCGCGTGGATAAATCAGATTTTGTCTGTGGATTCGAGCTTACAGCTGCTCCTTCATTGCCACCAAACGTGTCATGAGGACTTGGGATCTTGGATGCAGTCGGAATATGGAAATGCTTAATAAGATCTTCTGGGTCCTTGTAAATGTGTTCATTGGCATTGATGGCACCAGTCATCACATCTCCACATGAGTCTTGAATTACGTTCTTATATTCACTCTCTGACTCTCCATTGTTTGCTGTTGTCGTAATAATAGGAGGGACCTCCAGTTTCTGCATTTCTACCATATCTCCCATTTGAGCTGAAGTTTCAGAAGCAGGAGGCTCAAAGGAAGCAGCTTGTTTGAAATCTGGATTTGATTTGGAAGTTAAAATTGCAGGGGTGCACCTCATCTGTTGACTTTTGCGCGTGGATAAATCAGGCTTTGTCTGTGGATTCGAGCTTACAGCTGCTCCTTCATTGCCGCCAAACGTGTCATGAGGACTTGGGATCTTGGATGCAGTCGGAATATGGAAATGCTTAATAAGATCCTCCGGGTCCTCGTAAATGTGTTCATTGGTATTGATGGTACCAGTCACCACATCTCCACATGAGTCTTGAATTATGTTCTTATATTCACTCTCTGATTCTCCATTGCTCTGTGGATGCACATTCGAGCTTATAGCTGCTCCTTCATTGCTACCAAATTTGTTGTGAGGACTTGGGATCTTGGATGTAGTCGGAATATGGGAATGTTGAATACGATCCTCTGAGTCCTTGAAAATGTGTTTGGTACCAGCAACCATATCTCCACATGAGACCCTAACCTCTCTGTGGGAACAAGAAATATTGGAATGAACACTAGTTGTACATATAGCTAATGCCACATGATGTAGCTGCTAACTCTAATTATGTATCACTATCAGATTCTGATTCTAAACAACAGTTTATAAGAAAGCCAGCTACCTTTTCATTTTCCTGCAAACTACAGCCACTACGACAACTATGATGATGATGATGATGATGACGACACCTCCCACTGCACCTACATAAAGTGGTACTCCTCCCACTCGTGTCTCACATGGTGCTTCACTTTTGAGATATGTTGAACAAGGCAAGATATCCAGAAAAACTCCAGTGACATTTATTTTTGGGCTACTATCCACCCATTGCTGTAAACGGGAGTGAAGTAGAGCTGCACTGGTGTTATCAAGTCCGATCAGATTGCCCCAGATTATGATGCTGTTTGTCCTTCTGTCCCCACAGGCCAGTTCACCATTTGCTATTAATTTCGACGAGAACAAACAGGAACATCTTAGTGCCAACTGAGAGGAAATGCGTTCTAGGACTGCATTGAGCTTCTCTGCACCATCATGGGTCTGCAATAATAATAACATGGTATGCATGCATGCAACAACATCAACTAGCCTTGCTATTACTCACCAGCCAAACTGTACAATTAATACTTTCTCCGACAGACATATGAACCAGAAAGGAGCTGTTATTTACTGCACATAAGTTAACACTAATAAAAGTGCTAGAATTATCAATGGATGATGGAGTACTGATGTAGATATGGAAACAATGCACTACTTTGACAAAATCATCACTTGCAGTGATGACAGAAGTTATTCGTCCCATGTAGTATTATCAACATCAGTATGTGGCTACATATCTACCCTCATCACAGAGTCATGCATGCATGAAAGGGCTGAATTAGCCTAGCTAACTTACATGTCATTGGGTGGCATATTACTCCAGCATACTGTCCATGTGCACAGGAGTCAGATCCTAGGCGAGGACAGTCTATGAGTCTCTCTTCATTTCCTGTGCATTGCAAGTTTTGGAGTGAGATAGGACTGGAGCTGGGAACTTGTCCAAAATAGATGAATGGTGTGACTATAAAGAAAGGTGATATCATTCAGTTACCTTTGTAATGCAGATAATAATTGCAGGGGCAATCAGATTCCATGCCCATGCATGTATAGCTATGATGATCACATGAGCATTGGAATCAAATAATACAATGAGTCGATACGTTAGATTGGACAGCTGTAGCCAGGGACGGAGCCAGCTCACTAGTGGTACGGCCATAGCTACCATCTGGGGAGTCTGAGGAAATCCCTCCAGTTATTATTGATTCAATTTCAATCTGGTATGATCTAGGCAATGCCATGTACTAACTTATAAGTCATTGCTATTATTCAAATTCCATACATACACACACAAAACAAAACAAAAAAAATGACTCTGAATGGTGGTACGGCCATGGCCGTATCAGCCGTAGCAGTGCCTCCAGCCATGTGTACGTTTTTGGTTTGTCTTGCTAGATAGCTACGTATATACAGATGCTCTTTTATTGACGAATGATACTTTTTCAGCATGTTACATTCATGCAAGATCACACAAAAAGTGGAAATATCAAAAGGCTTGACAGTGTAGTGCAAGAGGCTATCAATGTAAATGACAGGAAAATTAAATATTTTGGACAGTAACATTAAAGTGCATAATAAGTGCTCTTTATAATACGTTGGGTGCATGATTCCATGCTGCCCCCGACCAACATTTGCTTCCTACGCCTATGTAGCTAATGCATGGTATCAAACATAGCTTCACAAGAAGAACTGAAACATCAAACAATGGCTGATGAAATGTAATCTTGAGGGAGGAGAGCGTGGAGGGTGAGTATCTAGGCTGTAAAGAGTGACTGGAGTGTTTGGAGAACATCATCTGATCAGAATAGATAGCTAGCTAAACTACGTATTAAACTGAAGCTTAGCTCTGGCTCTCTAGCTCTAGTTACATGTGCTGTTCTTTGGTTTGTATCAAGATCACACTTTATGTAACAGTGCGAATATTAAATTTGATTTCCTTTAAGGATCACACCTGTGATAATGCATGTGTCATTTTAAAGATGTCAAAATGGACTGTTAAGCTAGCTGTGAGTGTCAGGTATAGGCAACTAGGTGTCATGCAGGCTGTAGTGCACATACATAGTGATAGTGCTATCTGACAGGTTTACTGTTTAAAAAGGAGTATGTATGAATATGGACCACTCTACTTCTAAACTCCTTCCACCACCAATGCACTAGCTTCTTCGGCATCTCTATTGCTGTTACAAAGATGGATATGTGCTTTCTGTATTGTATGTGTGTATGTGTATGAGTTACTCTTATTGTATTCAATATACATGTACCTAGTCCTGTCGCTGAGATGCCCAGCTGACGGCAGGCCACTTGTGCATCAGACAAATTCCATAGAGAGTCGCCACAGACAGTTCCCCACACCTCATTCTGGCATACTTCCACCCTCCCTTCAAATGTCACACGATTGGATGGGCTATTCAGTTGGATATCTCCATCCATACACAACACTTCTAGAGAATATAATTATAAGGATCAACAAATCTTAAAGTGAAGTCTTATGCACACTTCTGTTCAAAATAGTTCTAACCCAGCTCCTTTAAGTAGAATGTCAATGTACTTTGATGTTTTCCCATAATAATATGTATTACATCTGACTCCAGCATCTTCAGAGTGGCTGCAGTCTGTAGATGATGATGCAATACATACTGGTGAGCTATGGGTAGAATCCCTGATCACCCTCCCCAATCAAATTTTCCAGACCCCCTCCTTAATTCATACAACAATTCAAAATTTAGGTGTTTCTTTACTCGATTTCTGGGATAGACACTGGAGAAAATTAAAATTTCCAGGAATATTATCCCAGCCAATCCAGGAGAGTTGGCAATTATGAGCTATACTATTCTTATAAAAGTGGTAAATCCTTCCTGCTTTGACAGTAAGCGACAGGAACATCTATTAGGTGCCATGCATGAACCTCCATTTCTGCACGATGGATTGCAGACATGAGTGGAGAGGTTAAGCTTTAGATTTGGCAGTGAGTCGGACACTATTTACAGAGCAGTATAATATGTGATACAGGAGAAATAACACTCCAAATTCACTTCTACACGAAATCTATGTATAAATAATATGGGACTCACTGCTGGACCATGTTGTATCCACTCTCCTATAGCTAGTTAATGTAATAATCAGCAGATACACACACACACACACACACACACACACACACACACACACATGAACACTCATCAATATCTTTTAAATTTTTTTTAAAAATCAATAGCTTAAAACTGCGACTTTGTTTTAGCTAAAACTTACTTGTGCAATTTCGTCCACCATTGCTTGATCTGTATCCAGTCTGACAGCTGCAAGTGTAAGATCCATTAGTATTAGTGCAGATCTGAGCACACTGGTGAGTCCCTAAGCACTCATTGACATCTATGCAAAATATAGAAAGACAATCTGAAGTAATTGACATGTTAAAGAAGGCGGGTGTAGCTGACCTAGAAGTCCCTCTTACCATCACAATGTCTTCCACCTCTATAGCCAGGTCTGCAGCTGCACGAGTAAGATCCAAGAGTGTCATGACAAACTTGAGCACATTGGTGAATCCCTTCAGAACACTCATCGATATCTTTTTAAAAATCAATAGCTTAAAACTGTGACTTTGTTTCAGCTAAAACTTACTTGTGCAATTTCGTCCACCATTGCTTGATCTGTATCCAGTCCGACAGCTGCAAGTGTAAGATCCATTAGTATTAGTGCAGATCTGAGCACACTGGTGAGTCCCTAAGCACTCATTGACATCTATGCAAAATATAGAAAGACAATCTGAAGTAATTGACATGTTAAAGAAGGCGGGTGTAGCTGACCTAGAAGTCCCTCTTACCATCACAATGTCTTCCACCTCTATAGCCAGGTCTGCAGCTGCACGAGTAAGATCCAAGAGTGTCATGACAAACTTGAGCACATTGGTGAATCCCTTCAGAACACTCATCGATATCTTTTTAAAAATCAATAGCTTAAAACTGCGACTTTGTTTCAGCTAAAACTTACTTGTGCAATTTCGTCCACCATTGCTTGATCTGTATCCAGTCCAACAGCTGCAAGTGTAAGATCCATTAGTATTAGTGCAGTTCTGAGCACACTGGTGAGTCCCTAAGCACTCATCAACATCTATGCAAAATACAGAGAGACATCTAATACAATTTGAAGTCATTTAGCTACAAGTTAAAGAAAGCAGGTGTAGCCAACCTAAAAGTCCCTCTTACCATCACAATCTCCATTGTCTCTATTGAGATCATAGCCATATCTGCAGCTGCACGAGTAAGATCCAGGAGTGTCATGACAATTTTGAGGACATTGGTGAGTCCTTTCAGAACACTCATTGATGTCTTTAAAATAATTTTTTTAATCAATATGCAACTTTGTTTTAGAACTTACTTGTGCAATTTCGTCCACCATTGCTTGATCTGTATCCAGTCTGACAGCTGCAAGTGTATGATCCAACAGTATTAGTGCAGTTCTGAGCACACTGGTGTGTACTCTCCGAGCATTCATCAATATCTAAGTTGAAAGCAATATGATGATGCTGATGTAAGCTTGAAGGTCTACTAAGTTGACCACAAACAATATAAGTTAAGAAAGGGAGGGGGTGGGGGTAGTGGACCCATATATGAACCCACCTACACATCTGGTTCCCACAAGTCGATATCCTGCATTACATGTACAGGTGAAGCTGCCTTGTGTGTCTCTACACCTGCTATTAGTAGTATCACAGTTATGACCGCCAGTCACACACTCATCTATATCTATGGAATGAACATAAGCTATATGCTATGTTTTTGTAAATGGCCAATCCTTACTGGTTTCGCAGTGACTTCCAGTCCATCCTGGGTGACATGAACATGCATTAGGTGCTCTGCATGAACCTCCATTTCTGCACAATGGACTGCAGACAGCTGTAAAATCAGAACTTGATAATGCAATTACAATTATGTAATGTGTGAGTGGAGAGGTTAAATTTAATTACTATGGCTATAACAGCTGCATACAGTCGAACCGCACATGTACATTTTGAGGCGAATTTATTTGCAACTGGAAGTAGATTAAAGTGGGTGTGGTTACAAAAATGGCTCGACTAGGTACCAGCTCTGCAGTCTCAAGACATTCCCTTTAACTGAGGTAGGGCTCATGAAACATGATGGCTTGGCCTAACTATAATAGCTATTCCCTCCTTGCTATTATTTCTCTCTCTCTGATCAGTGGTGTATTCAAGATGAACAGGAGAGGTGCATTATCAAGATCTCATGTTGTGAAATAAGTATAATACACAGTGACATAGCTACTTACAGCTAGTGATGCTAGCACAGTAAGATTTCATATTGTATTAACAAGGGGGTATAGAGTTTGGAGAATGATAAGATAGTAGTCAACATTTTAATTTATAGCTTTTATGGTTTATATATTTTAATGCTATAATCAACACCTATAGCTATAGTTATAACAATAATACATAGCTAGTTATGATCTCTTAAGAAAGCCGGTTATTCTAGTCTTCACTTCAGTACGTTGCATTTCTTTTGGAGACCAGTTGCTCTTGAGTGTCTTGGTTCTATAATGCATTATCACTCCTTTTTAATGTGTCTGGACTAGATGCAGCTATAGATACCTGAGATGACTAGGCCAATTGCTATTGTTCACAATGGCAGGACCAAGCATTAAACATGACTGGTAGTGTACAGTATATGCAAACCTGCAAACCTAACTATGTTGATGGCCAAGTAACAGTAATGCATGCTCTAGCTACATACCTGTCAGAGAGAAAACTATAACTAATGTGCAGCACCGCCGCAAGGAAACATCCTGGTTCCAGCCCTGGAAATTTGTGATGACCTTTGACCCCCCATTGGGAAACATTCCTCCCTAGGGTTAGGAAACACGCAACCCAGGGAAACAGAAATCACTGCCAACACCAGTTAGTTGTGCACCAATTCATGGGTTGTTAATGCTCCAGGGTCTCATGACTTTATTGAAGGAAAATCGGGAATAACGCGGCACTAAATTTTTTTTTGATTTGTTGATATCCGTTATCTGGCTCTCCATCGCGCAAATTTCAAAGCTTCAGGTCCTTTGATGCCCGAGGAACAGCTCTTAATAAACTCCAGGTAGCGTCCAAGCAACGTGAACATCATTTCCGGCCACGCCCGTGCACCATCAAATTGAAGTGGGCAGAACCTCGAACTAGAGTTAGAGAGAAGCTAGTTTCTCGCCTCCTGACACTAGTAAGTACCTAGAAAAGAGTAACAAGGTGGGCTATTTCGAATGGCGGGGCTATTCCGTTGGTTCAAATATTTCTGGAACTACTGAGATTTCTGAGCTCAATGTTGGAGGATATAATCTACCATAGTAGAATATATCTTTCAAAATAGTGCTCGTAAGCTCGTAGAGTTTTGAAAATATTTGACCCTACAGAATAGCCCCGCTGTTCGAAAAAGCCCCACTTTACCTTATCGAAGGTAGCTTAGTTACTTCCAAGCGTATAAGCTGGAAAGCCTATACTTAGTTCTGGTGATTTTCAGCTGCTGAATTTTCCGTGCATGAACGTTTCATGCCTGACTAGCTAAATTTAGTGCTTCATTTGAAGCTTTTCTATTTTAGTCTAAGGTCCAAAACTTGGTCAGAAGTTTGTTCAGGGATCATCGTTTTGATCTACAGTAGAACCTCGATTATCCGAACACCTTTGTCCTCAAGAATTTATTTTGTGTACGGTTAAGTGAAATAGTCCAGATAAGTGAAATGCAATTATAATGGGTGGGATATAAAATTTGTGGGTGTGGCAATCACACGTGGCATTTCTACAGCTGCTGCTGACTACGATGGCAAGCTCAGATCCAAAAGAAGTCTTCGCTATAGAAAGTGTAATTCGGGGGCACCATGTTTACAAACATGTTTGGACGCCATTTGAAGGTGAAAAGCTGGTCCTACGTAGAGCGAGAACATCATAACAGCTATGATTGATGATATGATTGTAGGCCGTGTTCCCAGAGTTTCAAAATTTCCACTTTCTCCTTGATAGACAAGACAAATCCCTTCCGCTTTGGTTTAGCAGCTGATGCCATGCCTTTAAATCTAACTATTAAACACTCCAGCAGGGATTGATACAGGATTTTTTTGCTTGGAAGGGGAAATTGCAATTGTATGGACGATGTGTATTCTGAGAGTCAAATGTGTGTTGGAGCATAGTATGCAGTGTGCATGCCGTAGTATGATACATATTGAAGGCCCTGAACTTACTAAGTGAAATTTTAGACATTTTAATGAAAATAGACACATTGCATAAATTTGGTAGTGGTGGGGGTTTTCTTTCTTTTTTTTTTTTGGGGGGGGGGGGGGGGGGGGGGGACACTCTTAGCCTCGTCCCCAGGCTCTAATTTTGCGGAGGTGGACAAAAGAGCCTGGTACCCACTGTTTGCGCATGCACCAATTTTTCCCCCAAATTGGGGGAAATCGTAATCTCTCAGTAATCTTCCGTGATACATGACGCAATACTGCTGAATCAGCACTGCAGCAGACTACCTCTAGTTCTTCACGGACAGTGTGTTTGTTTCACGCCCTATCTCGGCTGGGACAATCCCACCTAGTACTGAACAAGGAGCAGCAGCAAGCAATTCTCTCCATTCGTTTATTCGTTGGGGAATATTGCAGAGCTGAGGCTGTGATCATCTCCTCTGGATTTAAGGGAGAGCGGCTTATGGATAAAGAAATTCTTGCCACTATAAATAGTTTTAGAAGTGCCAGTCTTGTCTTCTCTTCTCCAGAGAATTTAGCTTTCTTGGTACCTCATAGCGCATGCTCATACACGTAGTTACATGTTGTGACATCACACACCGTCATAAAGTGTAATAGGCGGTAATTTCACGTGAAATTTTTTGCACATGCGCAAACAGTGGGTACCAGGCTCTATTTTCCGCCTCCGCACAATTTTAGAGCCTGGGTACGAGGCTAGGGACACTCTAGGTTTGAGAGGGGAAATCCCAGTTTTCACGACCTCTGTATCAATCCCTGAACAGCTGTATAGGTCAATTGGCAGTGAGTCGGACACTATCTTACAGTGCTCCATGGCACTTAATAGATATAGAGGGGAAATAACACCCCAATGCACAAAATCTGTATGTGTATAAATAATATGGGACTCACTGCTGTATCTGGACCAATGGCTATAGCTAGTGCTCTACTCCATCTTGGAAACAGCTATAGTTTAATACTTACGTTGGCATGACCTGCCAGAGTACCCAGTGCAACACTTGTAAGATGTTCTGTAAGATGTCCTAGTTCTTGATCGAGACACAGTTCTTTATAACCACAAAATAAATATAAAAAGACTAGCATGACTGCAAACTGTTTTACCTGCTGCATCTACTCCACCCTAACCAGCCACAACTATAATACTGGGTGTGATAAGACCGATAGTAGATGAGGTAGCTCGTCCGATGACTGCAAACTCTACATGTACGGGAAAAAAATTTACTCCAAAAAAGCAAACTGGCTGTAGCTATCCAAATACTTACTGCGCGCTGCTATAATTGACCCAGGTTAAGACCACAACAACTGCAAAAAGCGTCAGAAACACAGCGTTCTTAGTCTCCATTTTTTTAACCGTAGCTCTAGCTCTGGAAAAAGTAATAGAACAGTCAAACCGCACGTATAAGTTTCGGTGTTGCAAGAAATTCCCCGTTCCTGTGCGCATGCTCAGTCACTCAAGGTGGTGCGGTGGTGTCTACCATTTCTCAAACCTACACTGTGGTTCATTCTTCTTTATGAGATACAGGCAGTTGAATATAAGTGGCTAAGCTGCTACAATGCTAGCTAACTGTAACTAAATCACGACTGTATCTAGAGGACACGATATCATATTATGAGCCAATCATTTCTTGCAGAACCAAATAGCTATAGATCATTGTATATGGCATTGCTGTGATGGTTATGCCTTGAATGGAGGTGTGGGCACCTGTAGGTAATGAACTCCTCCCCTCCCCTTATCTATCCAACCACTAGTATTCGTCTCCCGCTATTGCAAAGTACCTAATGACAAGTTCATGCTCCATGCACTTGCCCTGTCCTCCTCGTACTCATAGGTGAGTAGCTAGCTATACATCTGGTTCCATAAGTCTAAAGCTATCCTGCTTGCATGTGCAGGAGATTCATGGATAGCACATGTTGCTCAGGGTGGACTGCCAAAGCAGTGAGTACACAACTGGCCGTCATAACTGTGATACTACAAATGGCAGGTATAGAGATACTTTACTATTTCTGTACAATGGACTGCAGATAACTGTTAAACAGTTATGTCATTGCAGAGCAGTAGCTATATGTCTTACAGTGCTCCATGGCACCTAATAGAGGGGAATAGCAATTCCAAATTCACTTCTGTGCAAAATCTATGTATAAATATGGGGCTCACTGCTGAACTGGCTAGCTCAACACTGGAGGGGCGGGGGTTATCTAAGCATGCACATATGATTTAAAACCCCAGAGGCATGCACATACATACATACATACATACATAGCTATAGACATACATACACACATAAAAGTTAGGTTGTGGAAGAATAATTATTGATTGATAAGTTTATGTTTGATGATAGATAAACCCAACAAACACAGCACATGCGCACCACTTCTTTTCAGCAATGATAAATATTATTATTAGCTACACAGCTATGAATTCTTTCCTGTTCATGTATTAGTTAGTGAGTGTGATTTCAATCTTCTTGCTGCTTGCCAAAGACTGGGCAGCTTAATTTATGTCACCAGTAGACTCTTCGGAGTAAATGGCTTGTTTGAGACTGGATGAAGATGATGTGGGTGTTATAGATGAGGTACTTGGTTCAGGATTTGACTGTTGATTGGATGAATGATCTGTGCATTTATGCTGGTGGTTTCACCTTCATTTTCACTAAACTTTACAGTATCATAATTAGGATTAGGCATGTTGAATACAGTTGGCACATCAACATAACGTGGCTCCTTGAAGTCAGTCCCATCAATTTCAGTCTCTGCCAAGCTTGCCGGATTAGAAATCACATCATCATGGAATTTTAACCTCTCATTGGAAAACAAGAAATATACTTAATAATCACTCCAACTATTTGTTAGCTATCTACCTGTATTTTTTGCTCTTCACTCTCTTCCTGCAGACTATTGCCAACACTATGATTACTATGACAATGGCTATCAGAATCAAGACCCCCACCACTCCCAATCCAGCCTCGTATGATGAAGACACTCTTCCCCGATTGGCCAGATTCTGAGGTTCACTCATTTCACCAACTGATACAGTGGAAGTCTGAGGTTCAGTCACTTCACCAGTGGAAGAAGAAGGCTCACAGATTGTTTGGTTTATGGGATATGTCGAGCAAGGCAAGATATCCAGAGGAATTCCAGTGACTTCTATACTTGGGCTACCATCTACCCATCGCTGCAAATGGAAATGAAGTAGGGCTGCACTGGTGTTGTCATCAAGTCCAATCAAACTGCCTCGGAGTATGACCCTGTCTGTCCTTCTGTCACAGGTCAGTTCTCCATTTGCAATGAATGAACAGGAACATCTTCCAACTGAGAGGCTACGATTTCTAAGACTGTCCTGAGCTTCACTTCATCGCTATGGGTCTGCAAAAATAGTGGCATGGACGAAGTATCTCCAGTTAACTAGATGGATATTCATAGTCATTATTAAGATATACTAACTATACTCACCAGCCAAGGTGTGCAGATAATTTCTCCTGTCATATGAACCAGAAAGGCACTGTTATCAAACACTGCATGCATAATAATTGTATCGATATAGTACATTTGAGTACATGTACATGCCATGCATAATTATTACTCCATTGATGTGTGCATGATACCTGCATAGTACCCCATTGATGTGTGCATGATACATGCATAGTACCCCATTGATGTGTGCATGATACCTGCATAGTACCCCATTGATGTGTGCATGATACCTGTTGCATGGGTTAGTACCCCATTGATGCTTGCATAATAGAATCATAGATGTGGTGACACTCATAATAGTATTTATGCCAATAAAGCTACTTATATCCAACTATGACTTCTGTGCTGAAATTGCCTAGACCAGTACTGTTGCTAGCTGCCACAGACACTACGTAAGGAAATCTTGGATCTAGCCCTGTGATGAGGTGACTGGTTTTGTTGGTTTGTATGACAGTGGGGGAATAGTCTGTATTCTGCCTCTGGACTCTCACGAGGGGACGATATCTCAAGTGGTACATTATGAAATCATTTTCCTCAAGTCCTCTAGAAGGTTCATTCCAATTCACTAGGATTTCAGTGGCACTGACACGAGTGATTTGTCCCAGTTTAGGAGCAGTTGGTAGAACTGCAATAATCATGACTTAAAATCTAGATTCTTTGGTCTATTAATGTCATACATACCATCACAGTTTGAACCATCAGCATTCAATGTGTATCCAGAAGAAAAGATACAAGTGTTAGATCCAACAGTATTACTACAGTTCTGAGCACACTGGTGTGTACCTAATCCACACTCATCAATATCTGAAAATGAGATACAAAATAATATTACATAGTGATATTGTGTGATTGAAGCCTGTTTTGCAGCTGCATATGTTAGAGCCGACATTATTATGACAATTCTGAGCACACTGGTCAGTTCCAAGACTACACTCGTCAGTATTTGTGACCATGAATGTATCATTAACTATCATAGTTACAAGTCAATGGCACAGCATAACTACGTATACCATAGCATCTTTTGCCATCAGCACTCAAGGAATAGCCATCACAACAAGTGCATATATATGACCCAACAGTGTTGGTACAGTTATATTCACACTGGTGTGTTCCTGCCACACACTCATCAATATCTGAATGGAGATATACAGAAAGACAGTACACAGACTACAGAGATGGAGACAGCTCATTAGTAGTGGTACGGCCATAGCTACCATCTGGGGAGCTTGGGGAAAGCCCTCCAGTTATTATTGATTCAATTTCAATCTGGTATGATCTAGGCAATGCCATGTACTAACTTATAAGTCATTGTTATTATTTTAATTGCATACACACACACAAAATAAAACAAAACAAAAACTCTGAATGGTGGTACTGCCATGGCCGTACCAGCTGTAGCAGTGCCTCCAATAAATCCCCTGGCCTACCATCACAATGTCTTCCATCACTGTTGAGGTCATAACCAGGTCTGCAGCTGCATGAATAAGATCCAGGAGTATCATGGCAAACTTGAGAACACTGATGAGTCCTTTCGGCACACTTGTCAATGTCTGATTGAAAAAGATAAATCATAGCAATGAATCCAGGTTTCTAAACTCACTTGTGCAATTTTGCCTGTTATTGATGGATCTGTATCCAGTCCGACAGCTACAAGTGTAAGATCCAACAGTATTACTGCATCTGTGAGCACACTGGTGTGTACCAAGGGCACACTCATCAATATCTATGGAAGAAGAAGACATTCACCAGCATCTTAATGTCTTTATCTTACCACTGCAATGGCGTCCATTTAGATAAAGGTTGTAGCCTGCATTGCAGCTGCATGTATAAGAGCCAACATTGTTATGACAATCCTGAGCACACTGGTCAGTTCCAAGTCTACACTCATCAATATCTACATGAAAAATACACAATCAATCCCCTGTGACATGCACATGATGCATGCATGTGATGCATGCATGTGACATGCATGTGGTGCATGCCTGTGAACTGGAACATTATAGCTACTTATCTTACCATTGCATCTTCTGCCATCAGCACTCAAGGAATATCCATCACGACAACTGCAAGTATAGGACCCAACAGTGTTGGTACAGTTATGTTCACACTGGTGTGTTCCTGCCACACACTCATCAATATCTGGACCAGATTTATATCACTAAAAATGAGTTGCAATCGAAAGCATTTCTTATACCATCACAATATCTTCCATTACTGCTGAGGTCATAACCAGGTCTGCAGCTGCATGAGTAAGATCCAGGAGTATCATGACAAATTTGAGAACACTGATGAGTCTGCTCAACACACTCGTCAATATCTTGAAGAAAAAAATTTGTAATGTTGAAATACTACCATGATTATTTCCAACTTACTAACACAAGTTTGACCATCATTGTATGATCTGTATCCAGTCCGACAGCTACAGGAGTAAGATCCAACAGTATTACTGCAGATCTGATCACACTGGTGTGTACCAGGGGCACAATCCTCAATATCTATGCAGTAGAAAAGAATATCAATGCAGCAAATATCATATTATGTATGTACCATCACAGTGTTGACCATCAGCATTCAGTGTGTATCCAGTCTGACAGCTACAAGTGTAAGATCCAACAGTATTACTGCAGTTCTGAGCACACTGGTGTGTGCCTAATCCACACTCATCAATATCTGTACAACAAGGGAAAACGGTCAAAGATTTATACATACATAACTAATGTAGTTAGCCAGTTATTCCTACCATCACAACGACGGCCATCTGAATTGAGGGTGTAGCCTGCATTACAACTGCATGAGTAGGAGCCAACATTGTTGTGACAATTCTGAGTACACTGATCAGTTTCAAGGGCACACTCATCAATATCTATAGCCAAAATAAAATTCACTGACTGGTATGTGTATGCTAGCATTAATTCCATATCATCACAGTTCCGACCATCAGCATTCAATGTGTATCCAGTTGAACAGTTACAAGTGTAAGATCCAACAGTATGGTGTGTGCCTAATCTACACTCATCAATATCTGTTCAGAAAAAAAAGTGATAATAGTGTAGTTTGAAAATAGTTATCTAATTATACCATCACAGCTGCGTCTATCTGAACTGAGGTAGTAGCCTGCATTGCAGCTGCATGTGTAATAGCCTAGGTAGTTATGACAATTCTGAGCACACTGGTCAGTTCCAAGTCTACACTCATCAATATCTATAATATATGTATGTGAAAGCAGAAGAGATTTGTAAACATGTGCAACCAAGTTTGATTATGTTTCTACCATTGCATCTCCTGCCATCAGCACTCCGTCACGGCAACTGCAAATATAGGACCCAACAGTGTTCCGGCAATTTTGAGCACATGTGTGACCCTGTTGCACACTCATCAATATCTGAAAGATATTCATAATAGATGTGATGTGTGGTAAGGTGAGAAATAACCAGCTCCAACACAAAGGAAGAGATAGATGGAGAACATGTTAATAGCTATAACTCTCTCAAACATGACTATTATAATCTTCCCTACCATCACAATGTCTTCCACCTCTGTTGAGGACATAGCCAGGTCTGCAGCTGCATGAGTAAGATCTAGGAGTGGCACAACCAGGTCTGCAGCTGCATGAGTAAGATCTAGGAGTGGCACAACAGAGTTGAGCACATTGGTGAGAACCAAGGGAGCAGAAATCACTTACTATACATGTGATCGGGATAAATATTGTGTCATTTTGTTATTAAAATAACATACTATCACAGCGTTGACCATCGGCATTCATATCCAGTCCGACAGCCACAAGTATAAGACCCATCAGTGTTACTACATTTGTGAGCACATCGGTGGGTCCCAAGGGCACACTCATCAATATCTACATTAGATCAATACTGCAATGGAGTTACAGCCGATGGAGATTATTCATATGTACCATCGCAACTCCGACCATCAGCATTCAATGTGTATCCAGTCCAACAGCCACAAGTGTATGATCCAACAGTATTACTGCAGTCCTGAGCACACTGGTGGGTACCTAATCCACATTCATCAATATCTACAGAACAAAACAAAGGAAATCATGTAAAATAATTCATGCATTGCACTATTGACATCACACTTGTATCTAGCAGGCTCTGTTTGAGGATATGCAATGATCCAAACAAGGCACACAAGGCAGCAATTTAGCCATTCAGAGCCAAGTCTCATGCACATTAAACTTTGGACCATACATCATGCATGAAACAGCAATATAGCTACTCTCGTCACCTTCAGAGTTGTCTATATCATATGCACACACATCGTTGTTTGTTGTTTTGCCTCGGCACCAAAGTGCCGAGCCACAGTGCTGGAATCGACTATGATGGGCGATGGTGGTACGTGATAGTAGCCACCATGCGCATTCATGTACACCCACACAATACATTATACCAGCATTCAAATGGAGTAGGCTTAGCCACCAGCTGTTACTTTAGTAGATTCAAGCAGAATACATAGAAATCTCAGAGAATGGACCAAGAGACAGCAAAAGTAACAGACAGAAATAGCAGCCTAGGCGAATTCGTGATATGATAACATTTCAATAAGCAGGCCACGATTAATAGCCAGGGAAAGGAAAGCCAAGAAGGCCAACAGCACGAGAGAACATCGACTACATGCCAGAAAGTAACACAGTCTAGTGAATAAGAAAGCCAGGATTATTAGCGTGAACAGGCCATGATTAGCCAGACAGCACTAGCACTGAGAGAACCATGACTATAAGCCAGAAAGTATAAAAGCAGAGCAACCACATGTCATGTCAGATGATCAGCTAGACATCAGGAAAGGTGAAAACAATGAGATCAAAGACTACAGGCCTTGCATAGATGTAGTTTGGTGATTGGGGGGAGGGGGGGGGGGGCACAAGGGAGAGAATGCAGGACTCTTAGGAGGGATGCTTTACATTTCTATACCCAATATCTTTTCCTGATCAATACGTAGCGACTCCATAAAGGCCTGGTCCTGTTCCTCCCTTATCTTCTTCCACTAATGACAACATACTATTGATATTATAATTGTATCAAAAGCTACCTCTTCATAATCATCTTGCGTCAAAGATACTTGGGGGATCATCAAATCCCATTCAGATCAATAATGTTGACAGCAGGTGATCTTTCTTCAGCAGTTATGTCAGGTGGTATCACTTTGACTACTTCAGCAGGTGGTGCAACTTCAAATGATAGACTTGATTGTACACGAGAACTTTCACCACTGTTCCTATAAAGAGTTAAAATAATGACTCTAACCATAAGAATAAGCTACATAATACACCTAGTCACACTGACTGTAGGCAGAATGCACTCCTCATTATCAGATGAAGTTGAACTATGTGTTGTACCACAAAGACTAGATACTTCAATGTCCATTACTTCAGAAAACGTAGGTGAGACTACACGTGTTGATCGAAGATACTCTGTTAGTCCTTTGCATTCATGGACATCCCAGCAACCTTCTGTTTACAAAAAATGCATGCTACTTGTCCATCTTTCACCTGCCATGTGTGAAATAAGACATGTAATAATTTTTGGCTAGCTACAGTACAATTTTAATTAAGGAGAGCCCCCCCCCCCCCCCCCCCCCCCCCCCCCCCCTCCATACATTATAGCTGCTATAGGGCAAAACATGGACAGCTCGACTGTACATTCAATTCTTAATCACCTTTGATTATCCTTAATTCTTTAGCCTTCTCCAATAATAATGTTCTCTTGGGGTCGAATGAATAACTGAGCCTTTCCAATTAAGGGTCGTAGAGATTCTGAATCAGGACCATCACGTGACTCAATAACTTTCTAGTCTACACAATTCATATGGTATAGAGAATAATGCTGGAAACATAGATATCAGTAGAGCATGAAATTCTTTAGCTGTTAGATCACCAGGAATACATGCTTCAATTCACCCCTTCCATGCTTTTCCTAGCCCTATATCATAAAGGCTGTCCCAATCTTGCCAGGATGGATTAAAGTAGCGTCAGGTCCTGAAAAACAGCCAATCATGTTTAAAATACTTCCTTCTTTTCTTCCTTCCTTGAATCTTCCTTCCTTGAATGCTACTGATAATGGTATCAACCAGACTGGTCCTCTGTTTTTCAGCTTTTGGTTTTTTGACTGGAAAATATTGCAAACTTACTCCATAGCATTTCTATTTCCAGAAACAAAATTTTGGCGAAGTTCAGGGATCTTCCTTATAAGGGTAGTAGCATTAGTACCAGCATCTCTGCCATCACCAGGATTGCTCATGGCCACGGCTGCAACTAGATAAACTTTTTTAGCATGAGACTAAATTCTGCTCTAAGATATTTTTACACCCACGTGCAAAATGCATAAGGAATTAACGTTTAGGATAACGTATCCAGCGGATAACGTCTTACGAGAAAGATGAGAAGTTGGATAACGAGTAAAGTCTAGCGTATAATATTGGCAGTGATACTGCCCCATATATGCACTTAACAAGATGGCACACATGACATTCTGAGCATGCACGTACTCCTAGCTATGCACTGTACCTCTCCACACTCTTTCTCTTCTTGGCTTGAGGAACCCAAGAGGTCAGTGAAGTCTGCTTTGCCATTTTAGTGTGAGCCTACCTCTAACCACTAACTAGCTTGTCAGAGGAGTGCCCCCCTGTGCCCCCAATTCTAGAAAACTAGAAATCAATCAGCATACAGCTTTCTTTCTGACAGTTATATCGCAAATCATAATTCTCAGATAAGTGCTTCCAATCCTCCTGATCAAGGATACATCCCTTTAGACTAATTCCATCAGCTACAAGGAACTGAGTCCTCTAGATAAGCCCAGTGCCTATCAGGCTCTTATTCTATGCTAAATTGTATGTCATTTTCTCACTTGATGACCTTTTACCAGAGTTTCTATTCGTTTTGCACTTTGAGCCAATGTGCATACGTACATTGATGTGTGCATGATACCCCATTCTAGTGATTGGATAAAGGGGGAGAGGAGGATACACTTCCATTCAAGGGATATTATGCACACATACAGAGGTATTGGAAGCAAGATTCAATTGGTCAGGCCCGAATTTGAAATGTAATCCCACAGACAACTGAAGCTCTATATATATTCGAGCATCTTTCTTTTGATAGCTACTAAACCTTGTTTCTACCAAAGTGTTGGTCAGGCCTAGGCCTGACTGGCCTGACCTGTTCCACCACCTATGCATTAATGTATCATGCACACATCAATGGGATTTTTGCGCCCCTGGGAACAAGGCTAGCATGCAAATTGACAAAATTCAGATTATAATGATATGAAAAGATTCAGGGAAATGAAAATTGAACACACACAGTAGCTAGTGGCTATTATTATAAAGTGACAGTTCTTTGTAGCTTATTAATTAGCTATTACTTTTGGCTTGATCTACATAATATAGCTACATGATTAGGATATTTCAATGTACTCCTCTTCCTCTTCCTCTTCCTCTTCCTCTTCCTCTGCTTGAGTGGTGATAAACTGCACAGCTTGAATTATGTTCTTGTACTCACTCTCAGTCTGGGGAGATGGGTTTGAAGACTCTCCACTGTTTGCTGTCGTCGTAATAATAGGAGGGACAGTCGGAGTATGGAAATGTTTGATAAGATCCTCTGGGTCCTCATAAATGTGTTCATTAGTATTGATAGTACCAGTCACCACATCTCCACATGAGTCTTGAATTACGTTCTTATATTCACTCTCAGTCTGGGGAGATGGGTTTGAAGACTCTCCATTGCTTGCTGTTGTCGTAATAATAGGAGGGACATCCTCCTCCAGTTTCTGCATTTCCACCATTTCAGAAGCAGGAGGCAGTGAAGGCTTGGGAGCAGACATCTCAAAGGAATATGGATTCGATTTGGAAGTCAAAATTGCAGGGGTGCACCTCGTCTGTTGACTTTTGCTCGTGGATACATCAGACTTTGTCTGTGGTTGCACATTTGAGCTTGCAGCTGCTTCATTGCCACCAAACATGTCATGAGGATTTGAGATGTTGGATGCAGTCTGAATATGGAAATGCTTAATATGATCCTCTGAGTCCTCGTAAATGTGTTCATTAGCATGTCCCACATCTCCACATGAGTCTTGAATTATGTTATTATATTCACTCTCAGTCTGGGGAGATGACTCTCCATTGCTTGCTGTTGTCGTAATAATAGGAGGGACATCCTCCTCCAGTTTCTGCAATTCCACCATTTCAGCTGAAGTTTCAGAAGCAGGAGGCTCAAAGGAAGCAGCTTGTTTGAAATCTGGATTTGATTTGGAAGTCAAAATTGCAGGGGTGCACCTCATCTGTTGACTTTTGCGCGTGGATAAATCAGACTTTGTCTGTGGATTTGAGCTTACAGCTGCTCCTTCATTGCCACCAAACGTGTCATGAGGATTTGAGATGTTGGATGCAGTCGGAATATGGAAATGCTTAATAAGATCCTCTGAGTCCTCTTAAATGTGTTCATTAGCATTGATGGTACCAGTCACCACATCTCCACATGAGTCTTGAATTATGTTCTTATATTCACTCTCAGTCTGGGGAGATGACTCTCCATTGCTTGCTGTTGTCGTAATAATAGGAGGGACTTCCAATTTCTGCATTTCTACCATATCTCTCATTTCAGCTGAAATTTTAGAAGCAGGAGGCTCAAAGGAAGCAGCTTGTTTGAAATCTGGATTTGATTTGGAAGTCAAAATTGCAGGGGTGCACCTCATCTGTTGACTTTTGCGCGTGGATAAATCAGACTTTGTCTGTGGATTCGAGCTTACAGCTGCTCCTTCATTGCCGCCAAACATATCATGAGGACTTGGGATCTTGGATGCAGTCGGAATATGGAAATGCTTAATAAGATCTTCTGGGTCCTCGTAAATGTGTTCATTGGCATTGATGGTACCAGTCACCACATCTCCACATGAGTCTTGAATTATGTTCTTATATTCACTCTCTGATTCTCCATTGCTCTGTGGATGCACATTTGAGCTTACAGCTGCTCCTTCATTGCCACCAAATTTGTTGTGAGGACTTGGGATCTTGGATGGAGTCGGAATATGGGAATGTTGAATACGATCCTCTGAGTCCTTGTAAATGTGTTTGGTACCAGCAACTACATCTCCACATGAGACCCTAACCTCTCTGTGGGAACAAGAAATATTGGAATGAACACTAGTTGTACATATAGCTAATGCCACATGATGCAGCTGCTAACTGGATCGCTATCAGATTCTGATTCTCAACAACAGTTTAGCTATAAGAAACCCAGCTACCTTTTCATTTTCCTGCGAATTACAGCCACCACTACAACTATGATGATGATGATGATGACGACACCTCCCACTGCACCTACATAAAGTGGTACTCCTCCCACTCGTGTCTTACATGGTGCTTCACTTTTGAGATATGTCGAGCAAGGCAAGATATCCAGAAAAACTCCAGTGACTTCTATTCTTGGGCTACTATCCACCCATTGCTGTAAATGGGAGTGAAGTAGAGCTGCACTGGTATTATCAAGTCCGATCAGATTGCCCCGGATAATGATGCTGTTTGTCCTTCTGTCCCCACAGGCCACACTCATCAATATCTGAAAATGAGCAAATTCAGTTTTTTAATTTAGAAATTTAGGCCAGTTCACCATTTGCTATGAATTTCGACGAGAACGAACAGGAACATCTTAGTGTCAACTGAGAGGAAATGTGTTCTAGGACTGCATTGAGCTTCTCTGCACCATCATGGGTCTGCAATAATAATAACATGGTATGCACCCATGCGACATCAACTAGCCTTGCTATTACTCACCAGCCAAAATGTGCAATTAATACTTTCTCTGACAGACATATGAACCAGAAAGGAGCTGTTATTTACTGCACATAAGTTAACACTAATAAAGTGCTAGAATTATCAATGGATGATGGAGTACTGATGTAGATATGGAAACAATGCACTACTTTGACAAAACCATCACTTGCAGTGATGATAGAAGTTATTCTAGCTTGCATGAGACATGGTCCCATGTAGTATTCTTGAGTTCTATTGTATTTAACATTAAAAAGTTTACTAACTATATTTTCTTGTGTAGCTATAAAGGTCACGTATACATGGAATATATTTTCGGCTACGTTACAGCTATTGCTACAAATGCAGCTGCTCCGGAATTTGCTGATTTGGTTATATCACTATATCACCATTAACCTTTGAACTCAAGGGGGTTCTGTATTATAAACCATTAGCAATATATATAGCTATAACAAGTGAGCACATCTTCTAGGGATGGCCCTAAAATCTACTGCAGGCTCATATGAAAACAATCCAATCCTCACTGGCTAGTGGCAGTTGAATTGTTTTCATATGAGGCTACAGTATATTACTTTAGGGCCATCCCTTTTCATTTAGAAGAAATTTTTTGTACTCTCTTAATTTATCATATACATTGGCTACAAGATGGCGGACAGAGACTAGCTAGTGCTGTGTGATAAGGTAAGACTATGTATAGTACAAAATGAACAGCAAAAGATCAGCCACTAGATAGCGCTCTAACAGATAGCAACAATATCTGAATTCAATGTGATAAGTAGGTCACTGCACTGATATAACAAACATTAAATGCTTTCGTCACATCTGTTCGTGGTTAACTACATCCTTAGTGTATAGTAAACATTAGTATGCATGCAGGCACCTTTCTAAATATTATAGTCAAGGGGGTTTTCTTTATATGCACAGCTACACACCCACATGGACGGCATCTTACTCCAGCGTCGTCATCATGCCCACAAGTGACCCCAACCTGACCTACTCCCGAGTGTGAATAATTCACCAGTCTGGCCTCACTCCCTGTACATCTCAAGTTCTGGAGTAAGATCGGACTGGAACTGGGCCCCTGTCCAAAATAGGCATTGAGAAATGGAGTAGCAGCTGAAAAAAAAAGAAAATGTTTCATTAGGTCGAAAGTTCAGGTTTGCATTCACAAGGTCAAGTAAACAGTAGGAATATTATATAGCTAACATAGAGATTGGCTAGGGTAAATGACATTTTAACAGAAGATAAGCATCATGTCACATGTAAACATTAAACTTGTAAACATTACATGATGTTTATTAATTAGGTAGCAAGTAGCCAGCATGGAAAGTGCTTTAGGATTGGGGTACCCATTCCTCTTAGATCTAGTGGTGTCCTACCATATCTGGTGGGTGGGTAGAGTGATTGTGTATGATGGTGGTGTCCCTATATACCCTCTTAGTGAATGGTATGATAGTGTATGGTGGTGGGGTGTCCCGATATATGTGTATGATGGTGGTATCCCCATATACTTGGTGGTAGAGTAGTGTATGGTTGTGGTGACCCTATAATTACAACCTCTTAGTGGGTGATGGTGTATGCATGACCCTCTTATTGGGTGCTCAAATAATATAATTAGCTATAATTATTCTGGTGCATCAAACAACATACCTAGTCCCGAGAATCCCAACTGACGGCAGGCCACTTGTGCATCAAACAAGCTCCAAAAATTGTCACAGACAGTTCCCCATGTCTCGTTCCAACATACCTCCACCCTCCCCTCGAAGGTTGCACGATTAGATCGGCCATTCAGTCTGATATCTCCATTCGTACACACTTCTAAAGAATGAGAAAACCAGCCAAGACATCTTTTTCATGAGGACATTAGCTAGATACTCCACATAATCATGATGAACATTATTTTCCTAAGACCAGTCCAACTTAATTTCCTGTTGCAGGTAGTAGGTCAATTTGAGAGTAAGAAACCATGCTATGGGACCATTCATACTGTGCTGATAAGAAAAGTCAGGTATTTTCTTCTGGTTGAAAAAGGGGAAATCCCCATTGCTAGAAAATTTCCACTCACTTGTTGTATTACATCTGACTCCAGCATCTTCAAAGTGGCTGCAGTCGTCAAGAGTGGTGTGTGGACAGTCCAACAGTCTGTGCTCTGTTCCCAAACACCTAACCTCGTCCAAATGGATGGATCCACTCCCTTGACCAAATGCTGCACTTCCAAATGCAAGTGCATCTATAATTATAATAATGTGCATTCTGTGAGATTTAATTAATGCTACCATTACCAACTGTGAATTATTTGGGCACAAGATCAGTAAATCATGAATAAAATAAAGAAAGAGAAAGTGAATTAAGGAACCTGCATAGCTAATTACTTCTCTACATCAGCAGCCCTACACAATTATCCTGATAGATAGAGGGCAACCAGTCACTCTGGGACCCTGTCAATTTGCTTAAACAGAGTTGGTATGATATTATTCAGAAGTCCCTATTAATTAGAGAGACCTTGAGAGTTCACAGGGCAGGTGATTTTTTAAGTACACAGATACTTGGCTATTTACTGAAACGTGAAAATCCAAGCTGACGACAGACAACTCTAGCATCAGTGTTGTCCCAGCGATCATCACACACTGTTCCCCATCTCCTCCCAAAACACACTTCTACTCTGCCTGCAGAAGAGTTGTTTCCATTCACCAACCTCACATCTCCATCGATACACTGAAAACCTACAAAAAAACAAAAACAAAAAACAAAACAAAAAAAAAACATAAAATAAAGTTATTTCAGTGGGAGGACTGGTGTGATTACTGGCGATAATTAGCACTGTTTCGTGATAGCTTAAGCTACTGATCAATTTGTTGTGGGTCTAATTGCTATGAAGTAAAATGGCTCTGCATGCACGTCAACAACTTCTAGTTGTACACATGATCAAACAGAAATAAAAGGAAAATGGTTGTTTTTAAGCTTCATGGAGACATAATTCTAATATCAACTGGCGCAATGATATTTGTTTTGATTGCATCACTCACTTACGTATCAGTGATGGACCGTGTTTATACTTCTAGCTAAAGTACTTACTCTGGCAACGCACACCAGCATCCTCAATGTGGGAGCAATCACCAGTGTTCTTATCATAGGGACAGTTCACCAGAGAAGTCTCGGTTCCACGACAACCAACGTCATCCAGATGAATAGGTCCAGTACCAAATCCAAACTGACCAGTAGTAGCACCTGTTGTGTTGTGTTATGAGTTGAAGATAGAGTTAAATATACTATTACATATGCCGTCAATTATGGAAAGAATCACATGATAATCCACAAAAATTAATGATAACCATCTGCTGTTAATTAACCCTCAGCACATGTGCGAGGGTTATACAGTGGTTGGTTTGTCTGTCTGTCTGTCTGTCTGTCTATCTGTCTGTCTATTAATGTCTCACGACTATGATTCTATTAACACCATGTTAAGACAACAATTGATAGCCAGCCTAATGATTATAATAATACAGACCTAGCTGGGGGAATCCTAATTGACGACATACAACTCCTGCATCAACAGAGGACCATAAATCATCACACACTGTCCCCCAAGTCTCATTCAGACAAACTTCAACTCTTCCTTCATAACGAGAACCACCATTCACAAGTCTAACTGCCCTCTCCTGGCATAGTTTTGCTGCATGAATAAAACGACACGGTGTCCATAAATCAGCACATCAAAAATTAATAACAATTGGCTAGTGGTGTGGGCAGCATTCAATTGGTAAATACAGAGGTTAATTGGATTTTCAGCTCCTATAAATGAACAGTATAATCTTACTTCTGACACATCTGACAGAAGCATCTTCTAAATGACTGCAGTCATGTCGGGTAACGTGAGAGCAGTCAATCAGTCTTGCCTCCGATCCAGTACAGCGAACGTTATCCATCACTATTGCTCCAGTACCTCGACCATATTGGGCAAATAATACTGCTGTAGCATCTGGAATCAATCATGATTAAAATCATCAGGACCTCCCTTGATCAGTGGCCATAGCTACTTACTATATCTGGAGAAACCAAGTTGTTTACACACCACAGAAGCGTCATTAGCATCCCATAAATCATCACACACGGTCCCCCAACTATTATTCTTGCAGACCTCCACCCTTCCAGTTCCCACTACGCTGCTTCCTTGCAAACGTAGACCACCTTCAACACAAATTCCTGTAAACGAGAACAAGTAATAATCATCTCCAGCTAGGGAGCTGCTAAAAGTCTGTCTGTAGAGGCCCAACACTGTAAAAACAGAAACGTTATATGCACACACACACACTGAGGTGTGCAATGTATACTTTCAGTGAAGAATTTACAAGCAGCTCTTTTCTGCTTGTATGCTTATCTTTAGAGCACCTTTAGAAGCAGTCAGACTTGGAACACTAACATTTTTATGGCATAATCATACAGTACTGGGAGGTTGGCAACGAACACCAGCATCTTCATTGTGTCCACAGTTGTGAAGAGAAGTGAAGGTACAGGTTGTCAAGCGAGGTTCAGTTCCTCTGCAATTGACATCATCCATCAATATGGCTCCTGTTCCTCTCCCATAAAATGCAAAACCTCTTGCTACAGCTCCTATAATTGTGTTGAACTCAGTGAACTGTAATTGTGTCTCAGTGATTATATACAGCCCTTACAGCCACTCAACTAGCCAAATCTATATGTAGATAGCTAATAGCATTACCCTGCAAATTATTGGAATCTGCCAGGAGGTGGTATGAGCACTTTTTTTCAGCAGTGACAAGCCCTTTAGCTACCATTACATATACAACTTTTTTACCTGCAGAGGAGTAGCCCAGCTGCCTACATACGACAGCAGCATCTCTATTATCCCAGAGGTCATCACAGACTGTTCCCCATTGGAAATTTCTGCACACTTCCACTCTACCTTCATACTGAGTGGGCCCATTCACTAGACGCAATGAGCCTGAAAGACAACTGGAAGAGGAAATGGTGCATCAGTTCTCATGACAATAATCTCTTACATTGTAGCTACTCACAGGATCCTATTAGTAGCTGCAGTAATGTGTGCAGAGGGTGCAAAGACTAGCTAGCTATGAGCTAGCTAGCTATACAGGTGAGGACTTATAGCTAGCTAAAGGTTTAGCTTGCAACAACTTACAAGTTTAGCTGGGAATCGCACCCGTGGTAAAGGATCACAGTAATCAGAAGAATATAGAGCATCTTCATGTTTGAATATCTAAATCACCTCCGTAGCAGCGCTTGACATTATATAGTTCCCCGTAGCTGTGCGCATGCTCAAGGTGTGGCTGGTAGTAGCGATTCCGGAAGCCATACATTTCCTGAAACTTTGGCCGGCCAGCGCAGCCTGACGGTTATAGAAGCGCTTGATGTTTAGATATCACTAGCTAGCTTATAACAAGGCCTACCTGCTGGTGTGGGTTAACCAAGGAACAGGTGAAGCACATAGATGTTATACAGATTTACCGTTTTCCCCATATAAATCTCCATAGAACTAAAAATCAACGGCGCTAACTGTGAACATAACACACTGGTTCATTTGGTGTTTGAGTAGTTAGTACATTTATTAAGCTGCTGCTGGATATGAGTTAAGCGTTCATGTGTTGATTGATCTTTGAGATAGAGCTAGTTATATGTGGGCAGGTCTAGCTTCCGGAATCACTACTGGTAGGGTACAGAGTTCGAGGGGGTGTAGCTAAAGATACTCTTTTGGTATTTGCGTGCGAGTTTTAAAGAAGAAAACAGACTAGCTAGCTGAAGTAAAAGTTAAGTCTCTCTCTTTCATTCCACAGAAGTGGCCAATGTTTACACTATAAACTGTGGTTCATTCTTCTTTATGAAATGCAGACAGTTGAGTATAAGTGGCTAAGCAGCATCTGCAGTGCTAGCTAACTGTAACTATCTACATGATATGTGAGCCAATACAGATAGATCGTCTGATGTCTTGAGGCATATTCGCCCATAAGTAATGAACTCCTCTCCACTATCCAACCACTAAAGTGGGGTTATAATGAGGCTAGCAAATTGGCAAATTCATGGAAAATGATATAAAGTAAAAACTGAAAAGGTTCAGTGAGGACACATGCTATTAGCTAGCTATTGTTAATAAAGTGACAGTTCTCTAATTATGACTTGGCAAATTCATATAAAAACTGAAGAGGTTGAGGAAGAACACACAGTATTAGCTATTATTAATAAAGTGACAGTTCTCTTGACTTCAGAATTGGTAAATTCAAAACTGAAAAGGCTCAGAGAGATGAAAATTGAACACACAGTATTAGCTATTGTTATAAAGTGACAGTTCTTTGTAATTAGCCATGACTTAGAATTAGCAAATTCATGGAAAATGATAAGCTTATAAAGTAAAACTGAAAAGATTCAGGGAGATGAAAATTGAACACGCAGTAGCTATCGGCTATTGTTATGAAGTGACAGTTCTAATTATGAATCCAGAAAATTGAAAAGATTCGGAGAGTCTGAAAATTGAACACACTCAGTCTATTATTATAAAGTGGCAGTTCTTTGTAGCTTATTACGACTTTTGGCTTGTGTATGCATGAGTGTTTGCATGAGTAGGAATCGGAGACATTTCAATGTACTCCTCTTCCTCTGTTCCTTTTGCTTTGGTGGAAAGAAACTGCATAGCTTGAGTGACGTTCTGGTATCGACTCTCAGTCTGGGGAGATGGATTTGAAGACAAAATTTTTTCTCCATTGCTTGCTGTCATAATAACAGGAGGGACATCCTCCTGTTTCTGCATTTCTGCCATTTCTCTCATTTCAGCTGAAGTTTCAGTAACAGGAGGCAGTGAAGGCTTGGGAGCAGACATCTCAAAGGAAACAGCTTGTTTTAAATCTGGAAAAGGAGAGATGTACCTCATCCCCGCTTTGTCAGAATTTAACTGTTGACTTTTGCTCATGGATGAACCAGACTTTGTAGATTTCATCTGTGGATGCACATTCGAGCTTGCAGTTACTCCTTCATTGCCACCAATGTCATGAGGACTTGGGATGTTGGATGCAGTCAGAATATCGAAATGTTTAATATCCTCTGGGTCCTCGTAAATGTGTTCATCGGCATCAATGGTACCAGCAACACATGAGTCCCTAGCCTCTCTGTGGGAACAAGAAATATTGGAATGAACACTAGTTGTACATATAGCTAATGCCACATGATGTAGTTTGCTAACTCTATCAGATTCTGATTCTCAACAACAGTATAAGAAAGCCAGCTACCTTTTCATTTTCCTGCAAACTACAGCCACCACTACAACTATGATGATGATGATGATGATGATGACGATACCGCCCACTGCACCTACATAAAGTGGTACTCCTCCCACTCGTGTCTCACATGGTGCTTCACTTTTGAGATATGTCGAGCAAGGCAAGATATCCAGAAAAACTCCAGTGACTTCTATTCTTGGGCTACTATCCACCCATTGCTGTAAATAGGAGTGAAGTAGAGCTGCACTGGTGTTATCAAGTCCAATCAGATTGCCCCGGATAATGATGCTGTTTGTCCTTCTGTCCCCACAGGCCAGTTCTCCATTTGCTATGAATTTCGGCGAGAACGAACAGGAACATCTTAGTTTCAACTGAGAGGAAATGCGTTCTAGGACTGTATTGAGCTTCTTTGTACCATCATGGGTCTGCAATAATAATAACATGGTATGCATGCATGCTAGCTTCACTATTAACTCACCAGCCAAAATGTGCACTTAATACTTTTTCCGACAGACATATGAACCAGAAAGGAGCTGTTATTTACTGCAGCACGTAAGTTAGTATTATATGCCTTAATAATAACATTATGCCCTAAAAAATTTTCAAAAGTACTGATTAGCTATATGGAACGATCACTTGCAGTGATGAAAGAGATAGCTTGCACAAGACATGGTCCCATGTAGCTAGTATTATGCAACATCAGTATGTGACTACAGTATCTACCCTCATGCATGACTGTTCATGCATGCATGAAAGGGCTGAATCAGCTAGCTAGCTTACTCACATGTTATTGAGTGGCATATTACTCCAGCATGCTGTCGATGTGCACAGAGGTCAGGTCCTGGGTGAGGACAGTCGATGAGTCTCTCTTCATTTCCTCTGCACTGCAAGTTTTGAAGTAAGATGGGACTGGAGCTGGGTACCCGACCGAAATCTGTGAATGGTGTGACTATAAAGAAAGGAGAAACCATTCAGTTACCCTTGTAATGCAGATAATAATTGCAGGGGCAATCAGATTCCATGCCCAGCTATGATGATCACATGAGCATTGGAATCAAATAATACAATGAGTCGATAAGTTAGATTGGATAGCTGTACGTTTTTGGTTTGTCTTGCTCCAGGTCAACTGACAATACTGAACCAGATAGCTAGCTTTATGCACCTCTTAACTCAAGATCACACAAAAAGTGGAAATATCAACTGAAATCTCCTCTAGCTATAGCTACATGGCATCAGTTACAGCCATAGCTTATGCTGAACTTTTGTGAGCATAGCTAATTATGCAGTTTGAAAGCTAGCTAGCTACATAAGCTTGCCAAGGCCAAAGAAGTGGAATATTAATTTCATGGGAAGGCTGATTATGTTTGATACCACGTAGCCAACCCATATGGGAGGAAAGGGTCTGGACTTATTAAATCTAAGGTGCAAATTTATTGTTCACTCCAAACTGTGACTTCATTTATTGGTGTTAGCTATAAAGGTCACGTATACATGGAATATATGGTAAAGGGTCAGCTATGCCAAGCTACTTTGTTTGGTGAAGTGTAAGTAGTGAAAACACAGTGTCTGGGTAGACCATGGCCTCGCCACTTTCTGCTTACAAATTTTAATTAGCAGCCCTGTCAGTGTAGTCAGGCTGATACTGTTAAAATTATAATTATTTCTGCCATTTTCCAGCATTTCTTGTTCTATCCATTCAAATTCTCATGCATTTTCATTCACTGGTAACTAATGGCTGATGAAATATAGGGCTTGTTTTGACTTTTGACATAAGTGCCTCCAACCTGTGAACTTTTATGAAGTGCTCCCATTTTCACCGTGAATTTCATCAGCCATTTAAAAAGTATTAGCTAATGAGTCTGCCTAAGTTTCAGTATGAAAAGTATATTTTAGGTTAAAAATACTGATGAATCAGTATGGTTAGAGGCTCTGTAAATTAGCAATTATCAAACTGCTCCTATGGATTTCATGTTGTGCCTCACAATGCTCATGCATGTATAAAAGGCTTGTAGTTGGCTTGTAAATCTGCCCAACCATGCTAATGAAACAGCTCACCATTTTTTTGTCTTCTTGAAAATATGTACCTGCTAGGGAATTACAGAACCTTTCAACTATATCTGATGCATAATAATATACTGAATCTAATACTTAAGCTATATAGCTAGCTAGCTTTGACTAAAGACACATTCAAGTGCAGCTTGATAGGCAGTCAATGATTTAGAACTTCATTATCCTTTTGATAAATCCAGCAAAGGTTCACCACTCTTACCAGATGTGTAGTTAAAAGGTAACTACCCAGCATGAGGCAAGTGAGGTGATTGCCTCCTCTGATTATAACTATAGTATTGGGGTTGCAGGACTAGGGGCACACACACTGGGCCATGGGGAAGGGTGCAAGAGGGAGCCTCCAACCATACCAATTCATCAGTTATTTGGAGGATCCGTGTTGGCAGGTTGAACATTAGCTATTTTGCTTAAATTAACAAATAGCTAGCTAGCTAATCTTTTGCACAAAATTGAATCAAAAATCCGAAATTTTTCCCAAATCCCCATAAATGGCACACTTTATGTGCATCATAATGTGACAGCATGAGTGTGTGAAGACCCCAAAAACTGTGTTGTAGGTATTAGCTACACTCAAACTCTGAAGTGACACATGCAAGGTCACAGGTGTGATCATTAGCAGTAGTAGTATGCACTGAGTTGTCTAATGTGTGACCTTGAAAATGCAAGTCCAAAAGATATCTTTGAGGAAGGACACAGGTGTAATCATTAACAGTTAGACTAGTATGCACTGAGTTATCTAATATGTGACCTTGAAAAATATCTTTGAAGAAGGACGCAGGTGTTATCATTAAGGAATCACAGTTAGTATACACAATGAGTTGTCTAATGTGTGACCTTGAAAATGCAAACTAAAGTGCTCCTTTGAAGAAGGACACAGGTGTGCACATTAAGGAATCACAGTTAGTATGACATTGAAAGTGCAACTCAAAATGGTTTCTTTCTTCTTTTTTCTTTTAACCATAGATGATTGCTAGGGATGTACATAGTAACCACATTACCCATACGTGTTCCACTACAGAAACACAAGTTGTCAAAGCACGGTTAAGCCAGTAGGCATGGTCAAATTGCATTACAGTCCACCATTTATCTACAGACTTATTTGCAATCTATGTAGAACCTTAGTCAAAACTAAACAACACAGCCATCTTGCAGTGTTCTTGTACTTGCAGATCAGTGAGATCAGATCAGATCAGATGAGTGTCAGGTGCAGGTGGTAGTTAGTGTAGTGTATAGCTAAGAACATAGTGATAGTGCTAGCTATCTGAAAGGTTTACTGTCTATATAGTTGTCAAAAAAGAGTAACTCTACTTCTAAACTCCTTCCACCTAGATTCTTAAATGTCATCTCTATTGAGATGAATGCAAAAAATTTCTTCGAAATAAAAATGTGAAGTAGGGATGCTATTATAACTGCAGCTTCATTATGAAAACCAAGTACTGCAGCATCGAAGCAGTATGGCCCAAAAATCTAGCTGGAATATGTATTATAACTGCATGCAAGAGAGTGAACTTAGTGAAGTGACCCTTACCCATCATCAAGTACGAGATACTATTCCTACTTCACTCCCTTGGCCCTTGATCATGGGAGTGAAGTAGGAATAGTATCTTGTACTTGATGATGGGTAAGGGTCACTTCACTAAGTTCACTCTCTTGCATGCAGTTATAATACATATTCCAGCTAGATTTTTGGGCCATACTGCTTCGATGCTGCAGTACTTGGTTTTCATAATGAAGCTGCAGTTATAATAGCATCCCTACTTCACATTTTTATTTCGAAGAAATTTTTTGCATTCACTTGTTTGCATTCTTTTTCTTTGTGATTATGAAAATTGATAGACACTAAAGGCTTCCTTGATTGAACTAAATTTATTTAATGATAAGTATTTCATTCTGTTCAGGGAGGAGAGTTTGAAGGATGATCATCTGCAGTGTAATGGAGTACTGAAAGGAGTGAACATTTTAAAAAGTGAACAGCATTAGCTAATTGTTACATATGTGATCACTGAAATAATTATTGAGATGGTACGTATGTCTTGCTTGAGGGAGGAGTATGGGGAGTTTATGCATTTGGTGTGGTGATCATAATAGTGGATGCCATCAAATGGCCACATCCTGTGCAGGTGTTATATGAGGAGAACTGCTATTAATTGCCCCACCCCTTTTATGAGGTAATATCACGAAGATTTTTTTCATACGAGGCTGCAGCACATTATAGATAGCCCAGCTAGATTTTAGGCTATCCCTACTTAACCTTTTTATTTTTTACGCTCACTTGTTTCTATCCTTTTTCTTAGTGCTTGAAGTTGAATGAGGGAGGCTACAGTACAGTACTATACAAAGCCAGCTCTACATAAACCTCTTTTGTAGGTACATACAGTGTCTCTGGTTGAAGAATTTGTTTAGCTATTTAAGTTTTGTTGATATAAAACTTTACAGCAAAAGCAATGTAAATGACATGTACACGGCATGGTGAAGTGAGCTGACTACACTACAGCAAAGTACTGGCTATAATGCTACTATAGGATGAGCATCTGTACTGTAATTCAGCAAGGAGTGACTGGAACATCATCAGATAATGAATGAAGACCTTGGCTATAGCTAAACTTAAGCTTACGTGGCTCCGCCCATAATCCCCGCCCCCTTCAAAATGGCGTAGAAAGATTAGCAGCTGTGTTCCGAGTGCTATCGAATAGTGAAGTAGAGCCTTAGTCAAAACTAATAGCAAAAGATCAGCCTCTAGGTGCCGCTGTAACAGATGGCCAAAGCAGAATTTTGATGACTATAGCCAGTAAGTCGGTACGTCGATCTTATTATTATTATTATCCTTATCAGAGAGTGCGGTAGCACTCTCTAAGCATAGATACTGTACATCACGTGAGCATAACGCGGATGATCAAAAATAGAATCAATTAATTGCGCGCGTTTCCTATCCCTACTCATGTATGTACAGTATCTATGCTCTAAGTAGGGATGGCAGGTCAAAGTCCATAGGACAGTATAAACTAAAAACTCTTCTTTCTCTTCTACCCTTACTCTACAGGTTCTCAGAAGGCTACAGTGAATTATTATATCTACAAAGAAGAGAGGAGAATGTTCAAAAGCCAAAAATTCATTCGCCAACATAAGAAAAAAACGAGTTCTAAAATTGACTTTTCGTTCTTTTTCTTTATAATAATAATAATAATAAGGATAATAATAATAATAATAAGATCGACGTACCGACTTACTGGCTATAGTCATCAAAATTCTGCTTTGGCCATCTGTTAGAGCGGCACCTAGAGGCTGATCTTTTGCTATTAGTTTTGACTAAGGCTCTACTTCACTATTCGATAGCACTCGGAACACAGCTGCTAATCTTTCTACGCCATTTTGAAGGGGGCGGGGCTTATGGGCGGAGCGTAAGCTTAAGTTTAGCTATAGCCAAGGTCTTCATTCATTATCTGATGATGTTCCAGTCACTCCTTGCTGAATTACAGTACAGATGCTCATCCTATAGTAGCATTATAGCCAGTACTTTGCTGTAGTGTAGTCAGCTCACTTCACCATGCCATGTACATGTCATTTACATTGCTGTTGCTGTAAAGTTTTATATCAACAAAACTTAAATAGCTAAACAAATTCTTCAACCAGAGACACTGTATGTACCTACAAAAGAGGTTTATGTAGAGCTGGCTTTGTATAGTACTGTACTGTAGCCTCCCTCATTCAACTTCAAGCACTAAGAAAAAGGATAGAAACAAGTGAGCGTAAAAAATTTCTTCAAATAAAAAGGTTAGGTAGGGATAGCCTAAAATCTAGCTGGGCTATCTATAATGTGCTGCAGCCTCGTATGAAAAAAATCTTCGCGATATTACCTCATAAAAGGGGTGGGGCAATTAATAGCAGTTCTCCTCATATAACACCTGCACAGGATGTGGCCATTTGATGGCATCCACTATTATGATCACTACACCAAATGCATAAACTCCCCATACTCCTCCCTCAAGCAAGACATACGTACCATCTCAATAATTATTTCAGTGATCACATATGTAACAATTAGCTAATGCTGTTCACTTTTTAAAATGTTCACTCCTTTCAGTACTCCATTACACTGCAGATGATCATCCTTCAAACTCTCCTCCCTGAACAGAATGAAATACTGATCATTAAATAAATTTAGTTCAATCAAGGAAGCCTTTAGTGTCTATCAATTTTCATAATCACAAAGAAAAAGAATGCAAACAAGTGAATGCAAAAAATTTCTTCGAAATAAAAATGTGAAGTAGGGATGCTATTATAACTGCAGCTTCATTATGAAAAACAAGCACTGCAGCATCGAAGCAGTATGGCCCAAAAATCTAGCTGGAATATGTATTATAACTGCATGCAAGAGAGTGAACTTAGTGAAGTGACCCTTACCCATCATCAAGTACAAGATACTATTCCTACTTCACTCCCATGATCAAGGGCCAAGGGAGTGAAGTAGGAATAGTATCTCGTACTTGATGATGGGTAAGGGTCACTTCACTAAGTTCACTCTCTTGCATGCAGTTATAATACATATTCCAGCTAGATTTTTGGGCCATACTGCTTCGATGCTGCAGTGCTTGTTTTTCATAATGAAGCTGCAGTTATAATAGCATCCCTACTTCACATTTTTATTTCGAAGAAATTTTTTGCATTCACTTGTTATTATTACAAGTAAGCACAAAAAATTTCTTCTAAATAAAAAGGTTAAGTAGGGATAGCCTAAAATCTAGCTGGGCTATATAATGTACTGCAGCCTAGCTCGTATGAAAACAATCCCTACATTTACATCCACTACCTATAGCTAGCTACGGCAGTTGTAAAAGTAGGGATTGTTTTCATACGAGCTAGGCTGCAGTACATTATATAGCCCAGCTAGATTTTAGGCTATCCCTACTTAACCTTTTTATTTAGAAGAAATTTTTTGTGCTTACTTGTTTCCATCCTTTTTCTTAGTGCTTGCATCGACCGTCACTTCAACTGAGAGTATGCAGTGATGAAGCTACAGTACAGTACAAAGCCAACTCTACATAAACCTTATCTTTTTCTTCACTGGTTAAAGAATTTGTTTAGCTATTCAGTTTTGTCTATTAACTATTTAATATCAGCAATAGCAATGTAACTGAGCATGGTGACTACACTACAGCCAAGTACTGGCCTACTACTATAGGATGAGCATCTGTACTGTAATTCACTAAGGAGTGACTGGAACATCATCAGATAAGAATAAATAGCTAGCTAAACGATTAAACTGAAGACTTAAGCCTAGCTAGCAGAGCTACTGAAGTTTTCGTGGCTCCGACCATAGGCCCCGCCCCCTACCGACGTGCGCTTCAAAATGGCGTAGAAAGATTAGCTAGTGCCGAGTGCTATCGAATAGTGAAGTAGAGCCTTAGTCAAAACTAATAGCAAAAGATCAGCCTCTAGGTGCCGCTCTAATAGATGGCCAAAGCAGAATTTTGATGACTATAGCCAGTAAGTCGGGGCGTTGATCTTATATTTATTATCCTTATTATTATTATTACAAGTAAGCGCAAAAAATTTCTTCTAAATAAAAAGGTTAAGTAGGGATAGCTTAAAATCTAGCTGGGCTATAATAATATAATGTACTGCAGCCTTGTATGAAAATAATCCCTACATTTATATCCACTACCTATAGCTAGCTATGGCAGTTGTAAAAGTAGGGATTATTTTCATACAAGGCTGCAGTACATTATATTATTATAGCCCAGCTAGATTTTAAGCTATCCCTACTTAACCTTTTTATTTAGAAGAAATTTTTTGCGCTTACTTGTTTCTATCCTTTTTTCATAGTGCTTGAAGTTGAATATAAGTTTGTGTATGTAAAGAATTGAGTGGCAGTATTGACTGTCACTTCAACTGAGAGTATGCAGTGATTATTAATTTGACATGAGTATCTCTTTCTTTTGTAGGTACATATATATACACAGTCTCTGCATGGTTGAAGAATTTGTTTAGCTATTAAGTTTTGTCTATTATTTACTTTACAGCAACAGCAATGTAAGTATTTGTACTGTAATTCAGCAAGGAGTGACTATAACATCATCAGATAAGAATAAATAGCGATTAAACTGAAGACCTAGCCGAGCTTAGCTAGCTTAAGAAGCTTACGTGGCTCCGCCCATAATCCCCGCCCCCTAACGACGTGCGCTTCAAAATGGCGTAGAAAGATTAGCTAGTGCCGAGTGCTATCGAATAGTGAAGTAGAGCCTTAGTCAAAACTAAGGGCAAAAGATCAGCCTCTAGGTGCCGCTCTAACAGATGGCCAAAGCAGAATTTTGATGACTATAGCCAGTAAGTCGGGGCGTCGATCTTATATTTATTATCCTTATTATTATTATAAAGAAAATGAACAAAAGTCAATTTTAGAACTCGTTTTTTTTTTATGTTAGCGAATGAATTTTTGGTTTTTGAACACTCTCCTCTCTTCTTTGTAGAAGTAGTATCTCACTGTAGCCTTCTGAGAACCTGTAGAGCAAGGGTAGAAGAGAAAGAAGAGTTTTTAGTTTATACAGTCTTATGACCTTTGACCCGCCATCCCTACTTAGAGAGTGCTAGCGCACTCTCTGATAAAGAAAATGAACAAAAGTCAATTTTAGAACTCGTTTTTTTTTTTATGTTAGCGAATGAATTTTTGATTTTTGAACACTCTCCTCTCTTCTTCGTAGAAGTAGTATCTCACTGTAGCCTTCTGAGAACCTGTAGAGCAAGGGTAGAAGAGAAAGAAGAGTTTTAGTTTATACAGTCCTATGACCTTTGACCTGCCATCCCTACTTAGAGAGTGCTAGCGCACTCTCTGATAAAGAAAAAGAACGAAAAGTCAATTTTAGAACTCGTTTTTTTTCTTATGTTGGCGAATGAATTTTTGGCTTTTGAACATTGTCCTCTCTTCTTTGTAGATATAATAATTCACTGTAGCCTTCTGAGAACCTGTAGAGTAAGGGTAGAAGAGAAAGAAGAGTTTTTAGTTTATACTGTCCTATGGACTTTGACCTGCCATCCCTACTTAGAGAGTGCTACCGCACTCTCTGATGGATATAGCCCTGTGCTTTCTGTATTGTGTATGTATGTATGTATGTATGTATGTATGTATGTATGTATGTATGTATGGATGTATGTATGTATGTATGTATGTATGTATGTATGTATGTATGTATGTATGTATGTATGTATGTATGTATGTGTGTGTGTGTGTATGTATGTATGTATGTGTGTGGATGGATGGATGGATGGATGGATGTGTGTGTGTGTGTGTGTGTGTGTGGGGAGGGGGGGGGGGGGGGGGCAGTCACAAATTATACTCTTAAATGCATTCTATATAACTACCAACCTAGTCCTGTGCCTCCTAGTTGATGGCAGGCCACTTGTGCATCAAATAAGTTCCATTGAGAGTCACCACAGACAGTTCCCCACACTTCATTCTGGCATACTTCCACCCTCCCTTCAAATGTCACATGACTGGATGGGCCATTCAGTTGGATATCTCCATCCATACACACTTCTAGAGAAAGGTAAAGTGAACCCTTATGCACACTTCAGTCTTTTAGCTGTCTAATCCAGCTCCTTTTAAGTATAATCAGAGAGTGCGGTAGCACTCTCTATGTAGGGATGACTCGGACAGCCGCGTGCGCCGCCTATAGACTAATACAAAAGTGAAATTCTAGTTCCCCCACTTAGACCTAACAAAAGCTACTGTGAATGATTATCCAGCCTACTAGAGCCTACTACAATGTGCAGACTAAGTTTCAGGACCAGGGAGCTTACCGTTTCAGAAATGTGGCAAGCAGGTAAATCGTTGGATTCTTCTTCTTCTCTATTACTATTATTATTATTATTATTATTATTATTATTATTATTATTATTATTATTATTATTATTATTATTATTCTTAGACAACCATATCTCTCGAACTACTCAAGCTACAGCTATGATTTCTGGATAAATGCACTCCAAATTCTACCAACTACTACTTGTTGATCCTCGAAAGAGTCGATGAAAAAGGAGACACTGTGGAGCACAGCATTCGACTAATTCAATTAGTGGAAGCCATCTTTTCTATAATATGCATGCGCATGTATTTGATATCCAATTATTAGCTAGCTAGCTAGCTAGCTCTAGATAATGATGATAGACTACTGTATCAACTCGGGGATTTAGATTCACCAATCCATCTACCGGTAGATGGATTGGTATTGGATTGGATTTCAGCATCTTTGACCTCCAAGTATAGCTCAATAACACCTTGACTCGATAATGATTGGGCTGGTATGCTATTGGAACTATTCTTCTTTCATCTGTACATAGAAGAATGAACTCTATACATAGCTAAAACCATAAAAGAGAGGAAAAAAGACCAGGAACAAGTAAGGGAAAAAGCATTTCGTGAAATGAAAAAAGATGTAGGGATGACCACTGCTCAAAAAAGTAAGGAAACAAGAAGGATGGAAATGGGATCAATCTTTGTTCTGTATATCCAGCCAACAATCCCTACATATACGTCAGGTAGCTTCAGATAATAGTGCGTATATGTAGGGATTGTTGGCTGGATATACAGAACAAGATTGATCCCATTTCCATCCTTCTTGTTTCCTTACTTTTTTGAGCAGTGGTCATCCCTACATCTTTTTTCATTTCACGAAATGCTTTTTCCCTTACTTGTATAATGTGCTTTGATATTTTCCAATGATAATTTAGCAAATTAATTCTTACTTCTGGCACATCTGACAGAAGAATCAAAACATCTGCGGTTATGTCGGGTAACGTGAGGGCAGTCAATCAGTCTTGCCTCCGATCCAGTACAATGAACATAATCCATCACTATCATTCCAGAACCCTGACCATATTGGGCATGTGGTACTGCCGTAGCATCTGGAAAATAAATCATGATTAAAACATTCTTATCTGATAATTAAGACCGTGACCACACTTACTATATCTGGAGAAGCCAAGCTGTTTACACACCACAGAAGCATCAGTAGCATCCCAAAAAGCATCACACACTCTCCCCCAAATCTCATTCAGACAAACTTCAACTCTTCCTTCATAAGGAGAACCACCATTCACAAGTCTAACTGCCCTCTCTTGGCATGATGTTGCTACATGGATAATATAAAGACATGGTGCCCAAATCACCATCTCAATAACAACAATTGACAAATTTTCTTTGACACATGGACAGCATTCCATTATTTAAAAATGACTTTTGGTAAGTACAGAGGCTAATTTGAATTTTCAGCTCCTATACTTGAAAATGAATTTGATAACAGTATAATTTTACTTCTAGCACATCTGACGGAAGCATCTTCTGAATGACTGCAGTTATGTTGAGTAACATGAGGGCAGTCGATCAGTCTTGCCTCCGATCCAGTACAGCGAACATCATCCATCACTATCACTCCAGAACCCTGACCATGTCGGGCTAATGGTACTGCCATAGCACCTGGAAAATAAATCATGATTAAAACATTCCTATCTGTTAATTAAGACCTCCCTTGATCAGTGACCACACTTACTATATCTGGGGAAGCCAAGCTGTTTACACACCACAGAAGCATCGGTAGCATCCCATAAATCATCACACACTGTCCCCCAACTGTCATTCCTGCAGACCTCCACCCTTCCAGTTCCCACTACACTGCTTCCTTGCAAACGTAGAACACCTTCTACACAAATCCCTGCAAAGGAGAACATGACTAATCACCTCTGGCTTGGCTACTGCTAAAACTCTATCCTCTGTAAGGGCGAAAAATTCACAAAGAACTCATTTCTGGTTGTACACTTATCTTGAGAGCACTATTAGCTAGAAACATGCATAGGAATACAATATCTTATGGTCTAGTACGTTGGCAACGAACACCAGCATCTTCAACGTGTATACAGTTGTGAAGAGAAGTGAAGGTACAGTCTGTCAAACGAAGTTCAGTTCCTCTGCAATGGACATCGTCCATGTATATGGCTCCTGTTCCTCTCCCATAAAACGCAGAACCTCTTGCTACAGCTCCTATGACACAATCACAAAAATAAATTGTAGCACAGTGTATTGAACTTGTGGTAACTAAATTTAAGTGTTGAATTAGTATACTTTGTGGTTATTTTATGTAATTATAATGAGTGTGACTATAATTTTTATGATTGCCATTTGTTCAGATATTACAGAATTAGTGAACTTAGTGAACTTAGGTGGATGTGGTTTATTCAATTATTGTAGTTTGTTCTGTACATCATAATTAATTGTCAGGGTTGGATCCAGGATTTTAGATACGTAGGTGGGTGGGGTTGCAGGACTGGGAGCATACACAACACACACACACTTGATGGGGAAGGTGCTGGGAGGGGGGAGTGTGACCACTGATCAAGGGAGTGGAGATCTTTTCTATTGTTGTTATTGTTATCAGTTATGAACGTGAAACAAATTCTTCTAGGTTAAGTAGGGATGGCCTAAAATCTAGTTGGGCTGTATAAATGTACTGCAGAAACAATCCCTACATTTACATTCACTGCCTAAAGCTAGCTAATGTACGGTGGCCCATAAGGGCCATGTCAAAGTAAGATTTTTCAATTTCCAAACTGAATATTTCTATTTTCTGAAATGAGTATTTCTAAAATGCACATTTCCAAAATGCGTATTTCCAAAATGCAAAATGTCTAGCTACAATTCCACTACACGGTGGAACCATACTTTGCCACTTACCTAGGCTAGTTATACATGAATAATTTTAGCCAGATAAATGGCTACTAAGCTAAAGCTACCAGTGCATATTAGTTGGAGGGTGTGGTCTCATTCAGTGTAGTTTTTTTAGAGTGATCCTGAAGAGTATGAAGGCTAGGCTTGCTGGAAAAGTGTTACACGATTCTATGTAGCTATATAGGTTGGAATTTGAAAAAGCTTGTATGCATGCTGCCTAGCTAGCTGCATGTAAGTTCATGTTTGGATCACTCTGTTTCTAATTATGTTGCTCACTCTTCTGCATTAAATATAATTTTATAAGGATACAGTTTAAGTGTGCCATCTACCCACTCCTCTGCATAGACAGCAAGCTATATAGCTAGCTATAGTCTTTGCTATTTCCAATCTTGCCATTTCCAATCTTACCATGAAGAGCAAAATAGCAAGATTGAAAATGAAATGGTAGCTAGCTAGCTAAGATTGAAAATAACAAGATTGGAAATGGTAAGATTGGAAATGGCGAGATTAGAGATAGCAAGAATGGAAAAGTTCACTTTGCAAACTAGCATAATAGCTAATATTTACGGTGGCCCATAAGGGCCATGTCAAAGTAAGATTTTTCAATTTCCAAACTGAATATTTCTATTTCTGAAATGAGTATTTCTAAAATGCACATTTCCAAAATGTGCATTTCCAAAATGCAAAATGTCTAGCTACAATTCCACTACACGGTGGAACCATACTTTGCCACTTACCTAGGCTAGCTATACATGAATAGTTTTAGCCAGATAAATGGCTACTAAGCTAAAGCTACCAGTGCATATTAGTTGGAGGGTGTGGTCTCATTCAGTGTAGTTTTTTTAGAGTGATCCTGAAGAGTATGAAGGCTAGGCTTGCTGGAAAAGTGTTACACGATTCTATGTAGCTATATAGGTTGGAATTTGAAAAAAGCTTGTATGCATGCTGCCTAGCTAGCTGCATGTAAGTTCATGTTTGGATCACTCTGTTTCTAATTATGTTGCTCACTCCTCTGTATTAAATATAATTTTATAAGGATACAGTTTAAGTGTGCCATCTACCCACTCCTCTGCATAGACAGCAAGCTATATAGCTAGCTATAGTCTTTGCTACGTATTTCCAACCTTGCCATTTCCAATCTTACCATGAAGAGCAAAATAGCAAGATTGAAAATGAAATGGTAGCTAGCTAGCTAAGATTGAAAATAACAAGATTGGAAATGGTAAGATTGGAAATAGCAAGATTAGAGATAGCAAGAATGGAAAAGTTCACTTTGCAAACTAGCATAATAGCTAATATTATGTGGAGGAGTAAGCAACATTTAGAAAGAGAGTGATTGAACTTAGGCACACAAGCTTTTCAAAACACTCCAACCTACATAAAATCATCAACTGAATGTGACCACACCCTCCAACTAGCCTATTAATTTGAGCCTGAGTTGGGTAGATTGCCATTGATGTATAGCCATGTAGCCTAGGTAGATTTAGCTATCTATATAGCTATTTATGATCTCAAAGGAACAACAGAAACAAAGCTTAGGTTGATCACACTTTACCTATCTGAAATCTTTCAGTTGATGCATTATAGATAAACATTTTTAGTCATGTTAATTAGTAGTTATATGCATAAACCTAGTATCCAGGGGAGGCTGCATTGCCTATAGTCTCTATAAATTGGTATACCCAACAAGACTACCTATCAATTACTATCTAGCTATGTGCATGCATGTTTTCAGAATCTTATCGATTTTGGAAATGTACATTTTAGAAATACTCATTTCAGAAAATAGAAATGTTCAGTTTGGAAATTGAAAATTCTTACTTTGACATGGCCCTTATGGGCCACCGTAAATATTTACGGTGGCCCATAAGGGCCATGTCAAAGTAAGATTTTTCAATTTCCAAACTGAATCTATTTTCTGAAATGAGTATTTCTAAAATGCATATTTCCAAAATGCGCATTTCCAAAATTGCAAAATGTACAATTCCACTACACGGTGGAACCCCACATACTTTACCACTTACCTAGGCTAGCTACATGAATAATTTCAGCCAGATTGTGGTCTCATTCAGTGTAGTTTTTGAATAGTGGCGGATCCAGGATTTAGACAAAGGGGGGGGGGGGGGGGGGGGCAAAGGTTACTAGTGGTTATCGTCTCATGAACCAGACCCTACGCATGCGGGTTCACGAGACTAATCACCACCCATTTGCTGAATAAACTACTGATGCAGTTTCATAAAAGAAATCTAACTTAAAACCAAACAGCTGAAATATCAATCTACATAGCTAATCACACACCGAAGTCATAGGCGGTGGAACAGGTCAGGCCAGTCAGGCCCAGGCCTGACCAATATTTTTTGGGGAAAAAGTTAACGTATTATGTTAAAATCAATGGCTATCAATCAATAACAAAAGAAAGTATCCTATGATGCTCAAATATAGCAAATTGTTGAACTGGGGGATTACAGGCCTGACCAATCAAATCTTGCTTCCAACGCCTCTGGAAGTAGGTCAGTGCCACACCTTTTTTCATGGCAAAAGGGGGGGGGCAATCGCCTCCATTGCCCCCCTCTGGATCCGCCTTTGCTGAAGAGTTCGAAGGCTAGGCTAGCTGATATAGTTACACGATTCTATATAGCTAGGTTGGAATTTTGAAAAAGCTTGTAGCTATGCTGCCTAGCTAGCTGCATGTAAGTTCATGTTTGATCACTCTGTTTCTAAATGTTGCTCACTCCTCTGCATAGACAGCAAGCAATATAGCTATTTCCAATCTTGCCATTTCCAACCTTACCATGAAGAGCAAAATAGCAAGATTGAAAATAATAAGATTGGAAATAGTAATTGGAAATGGCAAGATTAGAGATAGCAAGAATGGAAAAGTTCACTTTGCAAACTAGCATTATTATTATTATGTGGAGGAGTAAGCAACATTTAGAAACAGAGTGATTGAACTTAGGCACACAAACTTTTTTCAAAACACTCCAACCTACATCACACTGAATGAGACCACACCCTATTAATTTGAGCCTTTGCCATTGATCTATAGCCACATAGCCTAGGTAGATTTAGCTATCTATATAGCTATTTATGATCTCAAAAGAACAACAGAAACAAAGTTTAGGTTGATAACACTTTGCCTACCTGAAATCCTTCAATTGATGCACTATAAACATCCAGTTGGTATACCCAACAAGTCTACCTCTATCAACTACTAAAGTGGGGGGGGGGGGGGGGGGGGGGGGGGGCCAATGTAGTCTAGCTATATATTGTACTTTAACATAATTATCATTATAACTATTATGGAAAAAAATAAAGTGCATATACAGCTATTACAGCTAAAAGTCACCAAAAAAATTCTTCCTCCTAACATTAACTTTGATAAATTCTTTAGTAATAGAGTTTATACATATGTGTAATGTATATGTAATGCTGACTAATGGCCAGCAAAAAAGTGGGGGGGGGGGGGGGGGGGGGGGGGGGGGCATTATATATTAGAGTAAATGACTATCTATGTGCATGCATGTTTTCAGAATCTTATCAATTTTGGAAATGTGCATTTTAAAAAATACCCATTTCAGAAAATAGATTCAGTTTGGAAATTGAAAAATCTTACTTTGACATGGCCCTTCTGGGCCACCGTAAATTACGGTGGCCCATAAGGGCCATGTCAAAGTAAGATTTTTCAATTTCCAAACTGAATATTTCTATTTTCTGAAATGAGTATTTCTAAAATGCACATTTCCAAAATGCGTATTTCCAAAATGCAAAATGTCTAGCTACAATTCCACTACACGGTGGAACCATACTTTGCCACTTACCTAGGCTAGCTATACATGAATAATTTAGCCAGATAAATGGCTACTAAGCTAAAGCTACCAGTGCATATTAGTTGGAGGGTGTGGTCTCATTCAGTGTAGTTTTTTTAGAGTGATCCTGAAGAGTATGAAGGCTAGGCTTGCTGGAAAAGTGTTACACAATTCTATGTAGTTATATAGGTTGGAATTTGAAAAAGCTTGTATGCATGCTGCCTAGCTAGCTGCATGTAAGTTCATGTTTGGATCACTCTGTTTCTAATCATGTTGCTCACTCCTCTGCATTAAATATAAGGATACAGTTTAAGTGTGCCATCTACCCACTCCTCTGCATAGACAGCAAGCTATATAGCTAGCTATAGTCTTTGCTATTTCCAACCTTGCCATTTCCAATCTTACCATGAAGAGCAAAATAGCAAGATTGAAAATGAAATGGTAGCTAGCTAGCTAAGATTGAAAATAACAAGATTGGAAATGGTAAGATTGGAAATGGCAAGATTAGAGATAGCAAGAATGGAAAAGTTCACTTTGCAAACTAGCATAATGGCTAATATTATGTGGAGGAGTAAGCAACATTTAGAAAGAGAGTGATTGAACTTAGGCACACAAGCTTTTCAAAACACTCCAACCTACATAAAATCATCAACTGAATGTGACCACACCCTCCAACTAGCCTATTAATTTGAGCCTGAGTTGGGTAGATTGCCATTGATGTATAGCCATGTAGCCTAGGTAGATTTAGCTATCTATATAGCTATTTATGATCTCAAAGGAACAACAGAAACAAAGCTTAGGTTGATAACACTTTGCCTATCTGAAATCTTTCAGTTGATGCATTTATAGATAAACATTTTAGTCATGTTAATTAGTAGTTATATGCATAACCTAGTATCCAGGGGAGGCTGCATTGCCTATAGTCTCTATAAATTGGTATACCCAACAAGACTACCTATCAACTACTATCTATGTGCATGCATGTTTTCAGAATCTTATCGATTTTGGAAATGTACATTTTAGAAATACTCATTTCAGAAAATAGAAATGTTCAGTTTGGAAATTGAAAATTTTTACTTTGACATGGCCCTTATGGGCCACCGTACTAATGGCAGTTATATAAATGTAGCTTTCATTACTGGCAGCTACCCCTGCAAAAGATGATTATCGGAATATGCATGAGCACTTTTTCAGCAGTGACAAGCCCTTTAGCTACCATTACATATACAACTTGTTTACCTGCAAAGGGGTAGCCCAGCTGCCTACATACGACGGCAGCATCTCTATTATCCCAGAAGTCATCACAAACAGTTCCCCATTGGAAACCTCTGCACACTTCCACTCTACCTTCATACTGGGTGGGCCCATTCACCAGACGCACTGAGCCTGCTGAAAGACAACTGGAAGAGGAAATGGTGCATCAGTTGTACATTGTAGCTACCCATTTTTTTCCAGGACGCTGCAGTATTGTATGCAGAGGGTGCAAAGGACTAGCTAGCTATGAGCTAACTAGCTATACAGTGCTAGCTAGTTAGGACTTAGCTAGCTAAGGGTTTAGCTTACAACTTACAAGTTTAGCTGGGAATCGCACCCGTGGTAAAGGATCACAGTAATCAGAAGAATATAGAGCAGCTTCATGTTTGAATTTCAGCAGTGATCTGTTGTCGAGAGAGCTAGCTATTATAGCTGTGCGCATGCTCAGTCGCTCTCAAGGCGTGGCTGGTAGTTCGAGGGGGCGTATCTGGAAAATATGATACCACTTTACCTCTTTTGGTATCTGAGTTCTTCAAGTCATTGTACATGAATCTATCCTCTAATATCATTTAATATGGAAGTGGGCAAGTTGACTGCATTTTCTTTATATGTGCCTCTTCTCTAAAGACTTTCACTTGGACACTCGCATATTCAGCGTCTTGCATAATCCTTAAATTTTGTGATGTAAGCCTTTAGCTGAACCTTGAGGGGATGCTCATCTTCAAAAAGACATCCTATGAGTACTGAGTGTGAATCTAACAGTGGAACAACTTGCTGGGTAAGTAGTAGAGAAGAAAACAGACTAGCTAGAAGTCAAGTCTCTCTTTTCATTCCACAGAAGTGGCCAATGTAACAAAACACGGGCTATTGTGGTCTCACACACATTTTACACAACTATTTCTCAAACCTACACTGTAAACTGTGGTTCACTCTTCTTTATGATGAGATGCAGGCAGTTGAGTATAAGTGGCTAAGTAGCTGCTGTAGTGCTAACTTACTATCATGACTAAATTATCACAGGACACGATATGTGAGGCAATCATTTCTAGCATACAGAACCGAATATAGATCATCAATTGTATGCTGTGATGGATATGCCTTGAATGGAGGTGTATGCACCCGTAAGTAATGAACTCCTCTTCTTCCCCTTTACCTAGAGTGGAATTTTATGTTAATAGCTATTTGCAGTACTGGCTGTGTGTCTCCCCACTATTGCAGAGCACCTAATGACTGCCCATGCATTGATTCACGCTATTCAGGACCCAACTGTGACACTCGTAAGTTAATCATAAGCTGTATGCACTGCTGGAAATTATGGGAGACTACTCAGCTAGCTATGCAGTCCGGGAATGTTATCGTGCACCAGTTTGTGTAGTTTTTTTGTGGGCCTATAGCCATTCTTAATGTATCTACACATGCAGCTGTCTGCTCTAATTGCCCAAGTCCTCGAGTTTATCTTGCTCCTGAGACTTGTCAGTGTCTTCCTGGCTTCACTGGAGAATTTTGTAATGAAGGTATAATTAGCTATAAAAGTGAGTGTTTGCCAATGCAATAAGAAGTTCAGTTTTTTTGTAGATATAGATGAGTGTTCAGATGTGGGAAATGAATGTGCTCAAATCTGCAATAACGTGAGAGGATCTTTCTTCTGTTCATGTATCTCAGGGTATGCCTTGACTGATGACAGACTTGGCTGCAGAGGTAGCTATCTATTATATAACTGTGGACCCTCAACCCTTTTAATACGAACTTTCATAAATCCGGTTATTTTAATGATATTCATGGCTATTTTTTGAGGTGCATTACACTGTAAAAACTAATGGAACTAGACTGAAGTGCTCTATTTGAACTGTATGCATTCATTAATCTGAATCTTTCACTAATCTGAATGGGCTCTGACTTGTCCCAAGCTATTTGGATTAGTAAGGCTCCACTGTATTATTCAAGTGAAAGATTAGCTATAGCTACTTACAACACATTTATAAGCTCTGTGCATATCATGCGTATTATTTCAACTTCAGTTTCTAGTTATATACTTGAGTATCAACTCTTAACTTCATTGCTGCTAGAATCTATAATGTAATGCAGTTACCACTCCCACTGCTGCTCCACTAATCTCTTCTGTCCATCGCATCAGTGCCACACAAGCCATAATGGAATGGAATGAGATACCTACATCCTCCAGAAATGGCATCATCACTGAGTATAGACTGTCGTACAGGAGTGCAGTCAATGGCAGCTGTGTGGTCAACCAATCAGGTTCAATCAGAATAGCACCAATCAACAACTCGGAGTCAAGAATGGCTCTGATAGACAGATTGGATCCCAGGATGGAGTACTGCATTCAAATAGCTGGTGCAACTCTTGATGGCATTGCTAGTTCCATGTAAGTAGTAGAATCACCTTGGCCCTAGAGAGCCTGCTAAGAGCTAGAACTAGACTATGGCATCCATAATATGCTTTGAAGTTTTGACCATAATGAGAACAGTGGAATGACCGGTTCTAAACTCATTTAGTGACAACACTAGCCCAAGATACAACATAGGGCTGTTTTTATAGTGTCAAACTCCAATGGGTGGTGGCAAGCAACACACGTGCTAATAATAACTCCAAAATTACTATAGCTATCAGGTAGTATATCACTAATACACACACTAAAAATAAAGAAAAAAGGTTAATTCTTACAGGTGATATGAGTCTTTTTACTCTTTAGAGATAAAAAGCATTGTAACTAGCTTGTCAGAGGAGTGCCCCCCTGTGCCCCCAATTCTAGAAAACTAGAAATCAATCAGCATACAGCTTTCTTTCTGACAGTTATATCGCAAATCATAATTCTCAGATAAGTGCTTCCAATCCTCCTGATCAAGGATACATCCCTTTAGACGATGTGTCTAATTCCATCAGGTACAAGGAACTGAGTCCTCTAGATAAGCCCAGTGCCTATCAGGCTCTTATTCTATGCTAAATTGTATGTCATTTTCTCACTTGATGACCTTTTACCAGAGTTTCTATTCGTTTTGCACTTTGAGCCAATGTGCATACGTACATTGATGTGTGCATGATACCCCATTCTAGTGATTGGATAAAGGGGGAGAGGAGGATACACTTCCATTCAAGGGATATTATGCACACATTACAGAGGTATTGGAAGCAAGATTCAATTGGTCAGGCCTGAATTTGAAATGTAATCCCACAGACCACTGAAGCTCTATATATATTCGAGCATCTTTCTTTTGATAGCTACTAAACCTTATTCAGTGGCGTAGGAAGATGGTTTTGAATAGGGGGGTCACCTAAGTAATAATTAAAACCACGCCTATTTTACTGGGGGGGGGGGGCACTAATGACTGTAGTTTTTAGGGGGGAAAAATAAACTCCAAAATTTATTCTTCGTTGGTTTACAATATGGCTTGTGTATATAGTTGTTCAATTGACATTCAGTCATAGTGCTTCTTAAATGGCTAAGTTTTCATTTGATGAAGGGAAGAGTTTTGCTGTGGCTGAAGTGACAGAAAATGTCTAGCAGTTTGTCTACTTCCTGAAACATGACTTTGTAGACTTCACTTTTATTACAGCTGTGATCATGCAGAGTAGCTATAGCAATTATGCAATCAATAATAAGGGGGGCCCTGCCCCCCGTCTGAAAATAATAGGGGGGGGGGCCCTGGCCCCTGTGGCCCCCCTGTTCCTACGCCAGTGTTGTTTCTCCCAAAGTGTTGGTCAGGCCTAGGCCTGACTGGCCTGACCTGTTCCACCGCCTATGCATTAATGTATCGTGCACACATCAATGGGATTTTTGCACCCCTGGGAATGAGGCTAGCATGCAAATTGACAAAATTCATGGAAAAGATTAGAAAAGATTCAGGGAAATGAAAATTGAACACACACAGTAGTGGCTATTGTTATAAAGTGACAGTTCTTTGTAGCTTATTAATTATTACTTTTGGCTTGATCTACATATACATGATTAGGATATTTCAATGTACTCCTCTTCCTCATCCTCTTCCTCTACTTGAGTAGTAATAAACTGCACAGCTTGAATTATGTTCTTGTATTCACTCTCAGTCTGGGGAGATGGGTTTGAAGACTCTCCACTGCTTGCTGTCGTCGTAATAATAGGAGGGACAGTCGGAGTATGGAAATGCTTGATAAGATCCTCTGGGTCCTCGTAAATGTGTTCATTAGTATTGATAGTACCAGTCACCACATCTCCACATGAGTCTTGAATTATGTTATATTCACTCTCAGTCTGGGGAAATGGGTTTGAAGACTCTCCGTTGCTTGCTGTTGTCGTAATAATAGGAGGGACATCCTCCTCCAGTTTCTGCATTTCCACCATTTCAGAAGCAGGAGGCAGTGAAGGCTTGGGAGCAGACATCTCAAAGGAATATGGATTCGATTTGGAAGTCAAAATTGCAGGGGTGCACCTCGTCTGTTGACTTTTACTCGTGGATACATCAGACTTTATCTCTGGTTGCACGTTTGAGCTTGCAGCTGCTTCATTGCCACCAAACATGTCATGAGGATTTGAGATGTTGGATGCAGTCGGAATATGGAAATGCTTGATATGATCCTCTGAGTCCTCATAAATGTGTTCATTGGCATTGATGGTACCAGTCACCACATCTCCACATGAGTCTTGAATTATGTTATTATATTCACTCTCAGTCTGGGGAGATGACTCTCCATTGCTTGCTGTTGTCGTAATAATAGGAGGGACATCCTCCTCCAGTTTCTGCAATTCCACCATTTCAGCTGAAGTTTCAGAAGCAGGAGGCTCAAAGGAAACAGCTTGTTTGAAATCTGGATTTGATTTGGAAGTCAAAATTGCAGGGGTGCACCTCATCTGTCGACTTTTGCGCGTGGATAAATCAGACTTTGTCTGTGGATTCGAGCTTACAGCTGCTCCTTCATTGCCACCAAACGTGTCATGAGGACTTGGGATCTTGGATGCAGTCGGAATATGGAAATGCTTAATAAGGTCCTCTGGGTCCTCGTAAATGTGTTCATTGGCATTGATGGCACCAGTCATCACATCTCCACATGAGTCTTGAATTATGTTCTTATATTCACTCTCTGATTCTCCATTGCTTGCTGTTGTCGTAATAATAGGAGGGACCTCCAGTTTCTGCATTTCTACCATATCTCTCATTTCAGCTGAAGTTTCAGAAGCAGGAGGTTCAAAGGAAGCAGCTTGTTTGAAATCTGGATTTGATTTGGAAGTTAAAATTGCAGGGGTGCACCTCATCTGTTGACTTTTGCTCGTGGATACATCAGACTTTGTCTGTGGTTGCACATTTGAGCTTGCAGCTGCTTCATTGCCACCAAACATGTCATGAGGATTTGAGATGTTGGATGCAGTCGGAATATGGAAATGCTTAATAAGATCCTCTGAGTCCTCGTAAATGTGTTCATTGGCATTGATGGTACCAGTCACCACATCTCCACATGAGTCTTGAATTATGTTATTATATTCACTCTCAGTCTGGGGAGATGACTCTCCATTGTTTGCTGTTGTCGTAATAATAGGAGGGACTTCCAGTTTCTGCATTTCCACCATTTCTCTCATTTCAGCTGAAGTTTCAGAAGCAGGAGGCTCAAAGGAAGCAGCTTGTTTGAAATCTGGATTTGATTTGGAAGTCAAAATTGCAGGGGTGCACCTCATCTGTTGACTTTTGCGCGTGGATAAATCAGATTTTGTCTGTGGATTCGAGCTTACAGCTGCTCCTTCATTGCCACCAAACGTGTCATGAGGACTTGGGATCTTGGATGCAGTCGGAATATGGAAATGCTTAATAAGATCTTCTGGGTCCTTGTAAATGTGTTCATTGGCATTGATGGCACCAGTCATCACATCTCCACATGAGTCTTGAATTACGTTCTTATATTCACTCTCTGACTCTCCATTGCTTGCTGTTGTCGTAATAATAGGAGGGACCTCCAGTTTCTGCATTTCTACCATATCTCCCATTTGAGCTGAAGTTTCAGAAGCAGGAGGCTCAAAGGAAGCAGCTTGTTTGAAATCTGGATTTGATTTGGAAGTTAAAATTGCAGGGGTGCACCTCATCTGTTGACTTTTGCGCATGGATAAATCAGGCTTTGTCTGTGGATTCGAGCTTACAGCTGCTCCTTCATTGCCGCCAAACGTGTCATGAGGACTTGGGATCTTGGATGCAGTCGGAATATGGAAATGCTTAATAAGATCCTCCGGGTCCTCGTAAATGTGTTCATTGGTATTGATGGTACCAGTCACCACATCTCCACATGAGTCTTGAATTATGTTCTTATATTCACTCTCTGATTCTCCATTGCTCTGTGGATGCACATTCGAGCTTACAGCTGCTCCTTCATTGCTACCAAATTTGTTGTGAGGACTTGGGATCTTGGATGTAGTCGGAATATGGGAATGTTGAATACGATCCTCTGAGTCCTTGAAAATGTGTTTGGTACCAGCAACCATATCTCCACATGAGACCCTAACCTCTCTGTGGGAACAAGAAATATTGGAATGAACACTAGTTGTACATATAGCTAATGCCACATGATGTAGCTGCTAACTCTAATTATGTATCACTATCAGATTTTGATTCTAAACAACAGTTTATAAGAAAGCCAGCTACCTTTTCATTTTCCTGCAAACTACAGCCACTACGACAACTATGATGATGATGATGATGATGACGACACCTCCCACTGCACCTACATAAAGTGGTACTCCTCCCACTCGTGTCTCACATGGTGCTTCACTTTTGAGATATGTTGAACAAGGCAAGATATCCAGAAAAACTCCAGTGACATTTATTTTTGGGCTACTATCCACCCATTGCTGTAAACGGGAGTGAAGTAGAGCTGCACTGGTGTTATCAAGTCCGATCAGATTGCCCCGGATTATGATGCTGTTTGTCCTTCTGTCCCCACAGGCCAGTTCACCATTTGCTATTAATTTCGACGAGAACAAACAGGAACATCTTAGTGTCAACTGAGAGGAAATGCGTTCTAGGACTGCATTGAGCTTCTCTGCACCATCATGGGTCTGCAATAATAATAACATGGTATGCATGCATGCAACAACATCAACTAGCCTTGCTATTACTCACCAGCCAAACTGTACAATTAATACTTTCTCCGACAGACATATGAACCAGAAAGGAGCTGTTATTTACTGCACATAAGTTAACACTAATAAAAGTGCTAGAATTATCAATGGATGATGGAGTACTGATGTAGATATGGAAACAATGCACTACTTTGACAAAATCATCACTTGCAGTGATGACAGAAGTTATTCGTCCCATGTAGTATTATCAACATCAGTATGTGGCTACATATCTACCCTCATCACAGAGTCATGCATGCATGAAAGGGCTGAATTAGCCTAGCTAACTTACATGTCATTGGGTGGCATATTACTCCAGCATACTGTCCATGTGCACAGGAGTCAGATCCTAGGCGAGGACAGTCTATGAGTCTCTCTTCATTTCCTGTGCATTGCAAGTTTTGGAGTGAGATAGGACTGGAGCTGGGAACTTGTCCAAAATAGATGAATGGTGTGACTATAAAGAAAGGTGATATCATTCAGTTACCTTTGTAATGCAGATAATAATTGCAGGGGCAATCAGATTCCATGCCCATGCATGTATAGCTATGATGATCACATGAGCATTGGAATCAAATAATACAATGAGTCGATACGTTAGATTGGACAGCTGTAGCCAGGGACGGAGCCAGCTCACTAGTGGTACGGCCATAGCTACCATCTGGGGAGTCTGAGGAAATCCCTCCAGTTATTATTGATTCAATTTCAATCTGGTATGATCTAGGCAATGCCATGTACTAACTTATAAGTCATTGCTATTATTCAAATTCCATACATACACACACAAAACAAAACAAAAAAAATGACTCTGAATGGTGGTACGGCCATGGCCATATCAGCCGTAGCAGTGCCTCCAGCCATGTGTACGTTTTTGGTTTGTCTTGCTAGATAGCTACGTATATACAGATGCTCTTTTATTGACGAATGATACTTTTTCAGCATGTTACATTCATGCAAGATCACACAAAAAGTGGAAATATCAAAAGGCTTGACAGTGTAGTGCAAGAGGCTATCAATGTAAATGACAGGCAAATTAAATATTTTGGACAGTAACATTAAAGTGCATAATAAGTGCTCTTTATAATACGTTGGGTGCATGATTCCATGCTGCCCCCGACCAACATTTGCTTCCTACACCTATGTAGCTAATGTATGGTATCAAACATAGTTTCACAAGAAGAACTGAAACATCAAACAATGGCTGATGAAATGTAATCTTGAGGGAGGAGAGCGTGGAGGGTGAGTATCTAGGCTCTAAAGAGTGACTGGAGTGTTTGGAGAACATCATCTGATCAGAATAGATAGCTAGCTAAACTACGTATTAAACTGAAGCTTAGCTCTGGCTCTCTAGCTCTAGTTACATGTGCTGTTCTTTGGTTTGTATCAAGATCACACTTTATGTAACAGTGCGAATATTAAATTTGATTTCCTTTAAGGATCACACCTGTGATAATGCATGTGTCATTTTAAAGATGTCAAAATAGACTGTTAAGCTAGCTGTGAGTGTCAGGTATAGGCAACTAGGTGTCATGCAGGCTGTAGTGCACATACATAGTGATAGTGCTATCTGACAGGTTTACTGTTTAAAAAGGAGTATGTATGAATATGGACCACTCTACTTCTAAACTCCTTCCACCACCAATGCACTAGCTTCTTCGGCATCTCTATTGCTGTTACAAAGATGGATATGTGCTTTCTGTATTGTATGTGTGTATGTGTATGAGTTACTCTTATTGTATTCAATATACATGTACCTAGTCCTGTCGCTGAGATGCCCAGCTGACGGCAGGCCACTTGTGCATCAGACAAATTCCATAGAGAGTCGCCACAGACAGTTCCCCACACCTCATTCTGGCATACTTCCACCCTCCCTTCAAATGTCACACGATTGGATGGGCTATTCAGTTGGATATCTCCATCCATACACAACACTTCTAGAGAATATAATTATAAGGATCAACAAATCTTAAAGTGAAGTCTTATGCACACTTCTGTTCAAAATAGTTCTAACCCAGCTCCTTTAAGTAGAATGTCAATGTACTTTGATGTTTTCCCATAATAATATGTATTACATCTGACTCCAGCATCTTCAGAGTGGCTGCAGTCTGTAGATGATGATGCAATACATACTGGTGAGCTATGGGTAGAATCCCTGATCACCCTCCCCAATCAAATTTTCCAGACCCCCTCCTTAATTCATACAACAATTCAAAATTTAGGTGTTTCTTTATTCGATTTCTGGGATAGACACTGGAGAAAATTAAAATTTCCAGGAATATTATCCCAGCCAATCCAGGAGAGTTGGCAATTATGAGCTATACTATTCTTATAAAAGTGGTAAATCCTTCCTGCTTTGACAGTAAGCGACAGGAACATCTATTAGGTGCCATGCATGAACCTCCATTTCTGCACGATGGATTGCAGACATGAGTGGAGAGGTTAAGCTTTAGATTTGGCAGTGAGTCGGACACTATTTACAGAGCAGTATAATATGTGATACAGGAGAAATAACACTCCAAATTCACTTCTACACGAAATCTATGTATAAATAATATGGGACTCACTGCTGGACCATGTTGTATCCACTCTCCTATAGCTAGTTAATGTAATAATCAGCAGATACACACACACACACACACACACACACACACACACACACACACACACATGAACACTCATCAATATCTTTTAAATTTTTTTAAAAAATCAATAGCTTAAAACTGCGACTTTGTTTTAGCTAAAACTTACTTGTGCAATTTCGTCCACCATTGCTTGATCTGTATCCAGTCTGACAGCTGCAAGTGTAAGATCCATTAGTATTAGTGCAGATCTGAGCACACTGGTGAGTCCCTAAGCACTCATTGACATCTATGCAAAATATAGAAAGACAATCTGAAGTAATTGACATGTTAAAGAAGGCGGGTGTAGCTGACCTAGAAGTCCCTCTTACCATCACAATGTCTTCCACCTCTATAGCCAGGTCTGCAGCTGCACGAGTAAGATCCAAGAGTGTCATGACAAACTTGAGCACATTGGTGAATCCCTTCAGAACACTCATCGATATCTTTTTAAAAATCAATAGCTTAAAACTGCGACTTTGTTTCAGCTAAAACTTACTTGTGCAATTTCGTCCACCATTGCTTGATCTGTATCCAGTCCGACAGCTGCAAATGTAAGATCCATTAGTATTAGTGCAGATCTGAGCACACTGGTGAGTCCCTAAGCACTCATTGACATCTATACAAAATATAGAAAGACAATCTGAAGTAATTGACATGTTAAAGAAGGCGGGTGTAGCTGACCTAGAAGTCCCTCTTACCATCACAATGTCTTCCACCTCTATAGCCAGGTCTGCAGCTGCACGAATAAGATCCAAGAGTGTCATGACAAACTTGAGCACATTGGTGAATCCCTTCAGAACACTCATCGATATCTTTTTAAAAATCAATAGCTTAAAACTGCGACTTTGTTTCAGCTAAAACTTACTTGTGCAATTTCGTCCACCATTGCTTGATCTGTATCCAGTCCAACAGCTGCAAGTGTAAGATCCATTAGTATTAGTGCAGATCTGAGCACACTGGTGAGTCCCTAAGCACTCATTGACATCTATGCAAAATATAGAAAGACAATCTGAAGTAATTGACATGTTAAAGAAGGCGGGTGTAGCTGACCTAGAAGTCCCTCTTACCATCACAATGTCTTCCACCTCTATAGCCAGGTCTGCAGCTGCACGAATAAGATCCAAGAGTGTCATGACAAACTTGAGCACATTGGTGAATCCCTTCAGAACACTCATCGATATCTTTTTAAAAATCAATAGCTTAAAACTGCGACTTTGTTTCAGCTAAAACTTACTTGTGCAATTTCGTCCACCATTGCTTGATCTGTATCCAGTCCAACAGCTGCAAGTGTAAGATCCATTAGTATTAGTGCAGTTCTGAGCACACTGGTGAGTCCCTAAGCACTCATCAACATCTATGCAAAATACAGAGAGACATCTAATACAATTTGAAGTCATTTAGCTACAAGTTAAAGAAAGCAGGTGTAGCCAACCTAAAAGTCCCTCTTACCATCACAATCTCCATTGTCTCTATTGAGATCATAGCCATATCTGCAGCTGCACGAGTAAGATCCAGGAGTGTCATGACAATTTTGAGGACATTGGTGAGTCCTTTCAGAACACTCATTGATGTCTTTAAAACAATTTTTTTAATCAATATGCAACTTTGTTTTAGAACTTACTTGTGCAATTTCGTCCATCATTGCTTGATCTGTATCCAGTCTGACAGCTGCAAGTGTATGATCCAACAGTATTAGTGCAGTTCTGAGCACACTGGTGTGTACTCTCCGAGCATTCATCAATATCTAAGTTGAAAGCAATATGATGATGCTGATGTAAGCTTGAAGGTCTACTAAGTTGACCACAAACAATATAAGTTAAGAAAGGGAGGGGGTGGGGGTAGTGGACCCATATATGAACCCACCTACACATCTGGTTCCCACAAGTCGATATCCTGCATTACATGTACAGGTGAAGCTGCCTTGTGTGTCTCTACACCTGCTATTAGTAGTATCACAGTTATGACCGCCAGTCACACACTCATCTATATCTATGGAATGAACATAAGCTATATGCTATGTTTTTGTAAATGGCCAATCCTTACTGGTTTCGCAGTGACTTCCAGTCCATCCTGGGTGACATGAACATGCATTAGGTGCTCTGCACGAACCTCCATTTCTGCACAATGGACTGCAGACAGCTGTAAAATCAGAACTTGATAATGCAATTACAATTATGTAATGTGTGAGTGGAGAGGTTAAATTTAATTACTATGGCTATAACAGCTGCATACAGTCGAACCGCACATGTACATTTTGAGGCGAATTTATTTGCAACTGGAAGTAGATTAAAGTGGGTGTGGTTACAAAAATGGCTCGACTAGGTACCAGCTCTGCAGTCTCAAGACATTCCCTTTAACTGAGGTAGGGCTCATGAAACATGATGGTTTGGCCTAACTATAATAGCTATTCCCTCCTTGCTATTATTTCTCTCTTTCTGATCAGTGGTGTATTCAAGATGAACAGGAGAGGTGCATTATCAAGATCTCATGTTGTGAAATAAGTATAATACACAGTGACATAGCTACTTACAGCTAGTGATGCTAGCACAGTAAGATTTCATATTGTATTAACAAGGGGGTATAGAGTTTGGAGAATGATAAGTTAGTAGTCAACATTTTAATTTATAGCTTTTATGGTTTATATCACCTATAGCTATAGTTACAACAATAATACATAGCTAGTTATGATCTCTTAAGAAAGCTAGTCTCCACTTCAGTACGTTGCATTTCTTTTGGAGACCAGTTGCTCTTGAGTGTCTTGGTTCTATAATTCCTTTTTAATGTGTCTGGACTAGATGCAGCTGAGATGACTAGGCCAATTGCTATTGTTCACAATGGCAGGACCAAGCATTAAACATGACTGTGGTAGTGTACAGTAATATGCAAACCTGCAAACCTAACTAGCTATGTTGATGGCCAAGTAACAGTAATGCATGCTCTAGCTACATACCTGTCAGAGAGAAAACTATAACTAATGTGCAGCGCCGCCGCAAGGAAACATCCTGGTTCCAGCCCTGGAAATTTGTGATGACCTTTGACCCCCCATTGGGAAACATTCCTCCCTAGGGTTAGGAAACACGCAACCCAGGGAAACAGAAATCACTGCCAACACTGGTTACACTGTAAAAATAAATGTGTAAAAACAACCCATTTTTAGGTTATCTGAGTTGCAATTTGCAACTCAGATAACCTAAAAATGGGTTGTTTTTACACATTAGTTTTTACAGTGTTAGTTGTGCACCAATTCATGGGTTGTTAATGCACCAGGGTCTCATGACTTTATTGAAGGGTCTCATGACTTTATTGAAGGGTTCTCTCTCTCTCTCTCTCTCTCTCTCTCTCTCTCTCTCTCTCTCTCTCTCTCTCTCTCTCTCTCTCTCTCTCTCTCCATGGATGATCAATATAAGCCTAAGGGCTCATAGCTAGCTACATATAATTATAAAACAAGAACTATATATATTGTTGCTTTATTAGAGTTTACAACTATTATGCCCCAGTTAGCCCACTAGTACCAGGGGTGGCTGAGGACCCCAAAAAGTGGGGGAGCTCAAAATTGCGCATCGATGACTACTCCCGATGAGCTGTAATGATATTCATGATGGTTTTGATTCTATACATGTTGTGGCCAAATAACAATGCAGTCACTAATGTGCAACATCATTAGTGACTAGACAGTAGACTTTACTGCTGCAGTTAGTCAATTATATAATGGGTCAAAAAGTGGGGGGGGGGGGGGGGGGGGGGGTGCTAAAAAGTGGGGGCTCTAGCCTCTCTTGCCCCCACCCTCAGCTGCCACTGAGTACAGATCAGCCTCCTTCAGCATGAAAAATTTGCACCTTTTTCTTAGGGCTATATAGTTTGTCACCCTTTTCAAAGTGCTGGCATATGCATGCGTGAATGGGCTAGCATGCATGGGGTCACTAATTTTACAGGGAGGAACCCTGATTTTACGATAATTTTGGGGTCAGGGGTCCCCAAATTTATGGGGTCCCTAAATTTACGTGACACCGGGTACAGGAAAATCGGGAATAACGCGGCACTAAATTTTTTTTTGATTTGTTGATATCCGTTATCTGGCTCTCCATCGTGCAAATTTCAAAGCTTCAGGTCCTTTGATGCCCGAGGAACAGCTCTTAATAAACTCCAGGTAGCGTCCAAGCAACGTGAACATCATTTCCGGCCACGCCCGTGCACCATCAAATTGAAGTGGGCAGAACCTCGAACTAGAGTTAGAGAGAAGCTAGTTTCTCGCCTCCTGACACTAGTAAGTACTAACTAAAGCCTAGAAAAGAGTAACAAGGTGGGCTATTTCAAACGGCGGGGCTATTCCGTTGGTTCAAATATTTCTGAAACTACTGAGATTTCTGAGCTCAATGTTGGAGGATATAATCTACCATAGTAGAATATATCTTTCAAAATAGTGCTCGTAAGCTCGTAGAGTTTTGAAAATATTTGACCCTACGGAATAGCCCCGCTGTTCGAAATAGCCCCGCTTTACCTTATCGAAGGTAGCTTAGTTACTTCCAAGCATATAAGCTGGAAAGCCTATACTTAGTTCTGGTGATTTTCAGCTGCTGAATTTTCCGTGCATGAACGTTTCATGCCTGACTAGCTAAATTTAGTGCTTCATTCGAAGCTTTTCTACTTTAGTCTAAGGTCCAAAACTTGGTCAGAAGTTTGTTCAGGGATCATCGTTTTGATCTACAGTAGAACCTCGATTATCCGAACACCTTTGTCCTCAAGAATTTATTTTGTGTACGGTTAAGTGAAATAGTCCAGATAAGTGAAATGCAATTATAATGGGTGGGATATAAAATTTGTGGGTGTGGCAATCACACGTGGCATTTCTACAGCTGCTGCTGACTACGATGGCAAGCTCAGATCCAAAAGAAGTCTTCGCTATAGAAAGTGTAATTCGGGGGCACCATGTTTACAAATATGTTTGGACGCCATTTGAAGGTGAAAAGCTGGTCCTACGTAGAGCGAGAACATCATAACAGCTATGATTGATGATATGATTGTAGGCCGTGTTCCCAGAGTTTCAAAATTTCCACTTTCTCCTTGATAGACAAGACAAATCCCTTCCGCTTTGGTTTAGCAGCTGATGCCATGCCTTTAAATCTAACTATTAAACACTCCAGCTGTGCTCCTACACGCATTGGCAGTGCCTGCGCATACGTGCAGCTGCACGCATACTAGTACTGCGCGCGTGCGCGTATGGCAGCATGCTCTAATTAAGCGAATTATATCTGACCACGTGGGTCATTTTCAAATCCGGATAATCGAGGTTCCGGTTAATCGAGGTTCGGATAATCGAGGTTCTACTGTACCTATACAGAAAAAAATTTTTGTTGAATAAATGGCATGACTCACTAAAACTGCTCCTACGTAGAAAATTGTTCTGCAGCGTTATGCCCGATTTTCCTGTACCGGGTTAGTCTCGCGAGCCAGCCTGAATATTCCATTTTTCTTCCTTTCCCCCTCCCCCTTTTCGCGCATGAAAAATACGGCTGGCTCGCGAGACTAGTACCGGGTCACATATGATGATGCTGATGTAAGCTTGAAGGTCTACTAAGTTGACTATAAACAATATAAGTTAGAAAGGGAGGGCCATATATGAACCCACCTACACATCTGGTTCCCATAAGTTGATATCCTGCATTACATGTGCAGGTAAAGCTGCCTTGTGTATCTCTACACCTGCCATTAGTAGTATCACAGTTATGACTGCCATTCATACACTCGTCTATATCTATGGAATGAACATAAGTTATATGCTATGTTTTTGTAAATGGCCAATCCTTACTGGTTTCGCAGTGACTTCCAGTCCATCCTGGGCGACATGAACATGCATTAGGTGCTCTGCACGAACCTCCATTTCTGCATGATGGACTACAGACAGCTGTAAAATCAGAACTTGATAATGCAATTACAATTATGTAATGTGTGAGTGGAGAGGTTAAATTTACTATGGCTATAACAGCAGGGATTGATATAGGATTTTTTTGCTTGGAAGGGGAAATTGCAATTGTATGGACGATGTGTATTCTGAGAGTCAAATGTGTGTTGGAGCATAGTATGCAGTGTGCATGCCGTAGTATGATACATATTGAAGGCCCTGAACTTACTAAGTGAAATTTTAGACATTTTAATGAAAATAGACACATTGCATAAATTTGGTAGTGGTGGGGGTTTTCTTTTTTTCTTTTTTTTGGGGGGGGGGGGGGGGGGGGGGGGGGGGAGACACTCTTAGCCTCGTCCCCAGGCTCTAATTTTGCGGAGGTGGACAAAAGAGCCTGGTACCCACTGTTTGCGCATGCGCCAATTTTTCCCCCAAATTGGGGGAAATCGTAATCTCTCAGTAATCTTTCGTGATACATGATGCAATACTGCTGAATCAGCACTGCAGCAGACTACCTCTAGTTCTTCGCGGACAGTGTGTTTGTTTTACGCCCTATCTCGGCTGGGACAATCCCACCTAGTACTGAACAAGGAGCAGCAGCAAGCAATTCTCTCCGTTCGTTTATTCGTTGGGGAATATTGCAGAGCTGAGGCTGTGATCATCTCCTCCGGATTTAAGGGAGAGCGGCTTATGGATAAAGAAATTCTTGCCACTATAAATAGTTTTAGAAGTGCCAGTCTTGTCTTCTCTTCTCCAGAGAATTTAGCTTTCTTGGTACCTCATAGCGCATGCTCATACACATAGTTACATGTTGTGACATCACACACCGTCATAAAGTGTAATAGGCGGTAATTTCACGTGAAATTTTTTGCACATGCGCAAACAGTGGGTACCAGGCTCTATTTTCCGCCTCCGCACAATTTTAGAGCCTGGGTACGAGGCTAGGGACACTCTAGGTTTGAGAGGGGAAATCCCAGTTTTCACGACCTCTGTATCAATCCCTGAACAGCTGTATAGGTCAATTGGCAGTGAGTCGGACACTATCTTACAGTGCTCCATGGCACTTAATAGATATAGAGGGGAAATAACACCCCAATGCACAAAATCTGTATGTGTATAAATAATATGGGACTCACTGCTGTATCTGGACCAATGAGTATAGCTAGTGCTCTACTCCATCTTGGAAACAGCTATAGTTTAATACTTACGTTGGCATGACCTGCCAGAGTACCCAGGGCAACACTTGTAAGATGTTCTGTAAGATGTCCTAGTTCTTGATTGAGACACAGTTCTTTATAACCACAAAATAAATATAAAAAGACTAGCATGACTGCAATATGTTTTACCTGCTGCATCTACCCCACCCCCAGAGGCCACAACCATGATACTGGGTGTGATAAGACCGATAGTAGATGAGGTAGCTCATCCGATGACTGCAATTTCTACATGTACGGGAAAAAAGTTTACTCCAAAAAAGCAAACTGGCTGTAGCTATCCAAATACTTACTGCGCGCTGCTATAATTGACCCAGGTTAAGACCACAACAACTGCAAAAAGCGTCAGAAACACAGCGTTCTTAGTCTCCATTTTTTTTTAACCGTTAGCTCTGGAAAAAGCATAGATATTAGACACGGAACAGGATTGGAAACTTAATACTACCATGCGCGTGCTATCCGTGTTTGCCGGGAAATTTTGGCGCGAGATATGAATGCATAGTTACCACATAATAGTTAAGAATGAGTTCTGCAAAAGATATCAGAGCGAATATTAGTTTAGTAGCTTAATATTAGCTGGACTAGAGTGTTTCCATGTTGTGCTTTTATAAAAATAATAAAATTTAATATGAGACTGGATCTAGCTAGATAGTATAAATCTATGAGAGATTCAGTATCTCAAGTTTTGAAAGATGAAGAGTTTAGTCTTCCTCTCCAGCCATCTATAGATGCCCGTTCTTGTGCAGAGAGCTTTATGGAGTGGATAATAAAACATGATAATGCAAATAAATAATAGAAATGTAATAATAATAACTATTTAACCCATAGTTTAACACTGCAATCAAAAAAAACTAACAGCTATGAATCAATATAACATATATCATCCGATAGACAAACTATTATACTACTAAAAGATACCAAACGCTTGACTTCTAAATTTATATGAGTCCTGTTCTAGTCCCACAAATTGGTAGGCCTATAAAATCTTTAGCAACATATCCTACACCAAAAACAGTTATTACACTCTTTATTTCAGTCTATTCCAGTAAGAAACTTTACCTTCCAAACTTCTATAGGATAAAATTGCAAGAAAAACACTTGTACTCGTAGCTCTAGTCGCACAAAGTCTGTACCTCTCTTCCTCAGAAAATGTATTGCGACAATAGGGCTAAATTTTCTATGGTTACAATGCGGATAGCATGCGCGAAATGTATTAGCTTAATGGGAGTGACGTCACATGACGTAGGCAGTTTCCAATCCTGTTCCGTGTCTAATATCTATGGGAAAAAGTAACGCAGTGGCTATTGTTCCGGCAACCGGACGGTGCAATCCCATACTATACTAGGCTATAGGGTAGAGTAACCACGTCCTGGACAGACTAATTAGTGGCCAGTCAGCGGCACTTTATTATCACGTGGCAATCTTGAGGCGCCATGTACACCTGTTCATTTTGGCGCCAATTTGCCCAGGTACGTATATAGCTAGCTAGCTGCTCTAAAGATCACGGTACTGTTGACTGTTAGCACCCGTTAGCTGCCCGGACAGCGCTACTTTCTTGAAGGTAGGTCTGGTAAACTTTTAAGTACCTAGGCCTGTGATTAGGGTCTCGGTATATTTTAACCACCTGTTAAACGAAGAACACAAAGTTGAACTTGGACATATTTAGTACCAACTTGGAGCCAATTTTATCCTCTATCAGAACAGTCATAAATTTCTAGGTAACTATGATTTTAATTGGTGTTATAGCAACTTTTTCTGGCATAGTATTGTTCCCAAATACTGGACAAAATATTTTCATGTTATGTACGTAGGTAACTTGCTGTTTCTTGTGATGGCTGCCAAGCCTAGGCATAAATGGTCACAAGAGGACCTGGAAGCTGCTCTTGATGCGGTAAATGAAAATTTGTAACTGAGGGAAGCTGCCGGCAGATATGGTATTCCGAAGAGTACCATCTCAACTTATCTTACGGGGAAATCTGTTATTGGTAAAAAGCCTGGTCCTGCAACAATTCTGACACCAGGAGAGGAGAAAAAGCTACTTGACTATGCCCTTCACATGAGCGAAATAGGATATGGCCGGACAAAAGACCAATTGCTTGAAATGGTGTAAAAACTTATGAAGGCTGGTAATCGCCCTAATAATGACAAGCCAGGAAAGTGGTGGCGGCTCTTTAAAAATCGACATCCCGAGATTTCCTTAAGAAAACCGGAGCATTTGCAGTTATCCAGAGCTAAGTGCTGTACACCACATATCATTTCTGTTTGGTTTAAAGATTTTGAACAATTTTTGTTGTCCCATAATTTGATGAACAAAAGTGATAGAATATGGAATGCTGATGAGTCGGGGTTCCCTCTGTGTCCGAACACTGGCCGTAGCCATGAAAAATTCCACCACTGTCTATGGTGTGACTGGAAATACTAGAGAGCAAGTAACCTGCCTATGTGCTGTGAGTGCCTCAGGTCGGGCTATACCACCAATGGAAATATTTGCCGGTGAATAATTGTGTTGAAGGAGCATTTTTTGGATGTTCATCCAATGGGTGGATAAGCACTGAATTATTTTATGGTTGGGTAGCAAGTAAAAGAGTTCCAGCTCGACCAGTTGTTCTGTTGTTAGATGGAAATTCATCGCATATTAACCTGGAATTGTCTAAATTTTGCCGAGACAACTCCATTCTTCTCTATTGTTTTCCAGCTCATGCTTCCCATATCCTCCAACCCCTGGATATAAGTTTCTTTAAACCTTTAAAGGCATCATGGGGTAAGGCATGTGACAATTACTGTGTTCGATATCCTGGTACACATGTTACCAAACACTTTTTCGAGAGGCGTGGATGTCTACTGTTAGGATGTCAGTCATTGTTAACGGATTCAGTGAAACTGGTATTTGTCCATTTAACCCTCAAGCTGTTCCAACATTAAACTAGCCCCTTCATTACTTTATAGAAAAGCAACTCCACTACCTAAAGTGTTGTCATCTGAGCTGAGATTCAGTTGTAATTTTGTGGTTTTGTGGGGGGTTGTGGTTTTGAGGTTAACTCTTTTCTTGTGTCTTGAGACTGACATTATTGCAATTGTGACATTATCTTGTCTTTTTTGACCATTAAAGTTAATGTACGAAAATTTGTCCATTAATTGGAAATGGGGGTGGCTATATAAAAATTGGTGTCACTGTCCACCAATTGGTTCAAAACTAGTTTTTCCCCAAAAAATTATTACTTATATAGTTAGTTGATTTCATCATTCGTAAATAGTGGAGTAGGCTTAAACTACTTCATATCTATACAGGTTTGTTTCTTAAGTGTCCAGGATAATACTCTACCCTATAGATCCGGCAATCCAAATGCGCATGCGCAAGCACATGAGAACTGTCAGCAACACTCCTGAAGCTTCCACAATGGTATTCAAACACCCCAGCGTGCATAGCAGCTGGACAGAGATCTGCCAGAGCACTGTGCCTCACAAGGAAATTGAACTTCCTTCAGAAAATCTCAGCAAAAGACACCAATGAGGCTGTGAGTGCCCAGACTTTAGCATCACTCTCAGACGACATCAACTCTACCTGCCTAGTTCGGGAATGTAGGGACCTGGAGCACTACTTTGGAACAGATTTCACATCAGCTATCCTTCAAGAAGGAACTGATCCCTGTCCCCACCCACGCAAAATTAAGGAGGACATAAGCTCAAAGGATCGTGACCTGCTGTTAGCCAAGCATAAAGGAAGGGCTGACATGTCCATCGTGGTGGAGGTGGAGAGTGAAATTGGATGGCCACGATTATGGGACCTCGCACTAGACAATGGTGCCAGGTGCATCAAAGGGCTGAGGAATCTCTTACGGGTGATTACATTCCCACCCCATGCCATGCATGCTTGCCCCGTATGTGAGAGAGATGACATCTGCAGAGACTCCCTGCTCAGCCACGTCCTCAACACTCGCACCAACTGCCACCTTAGCAGCAAAGAACTCCTCCAAGAGCTCTCATCCGTCACAGATGCTGACTCGGTCTTCTTCGGCCAGTTGTGTCACTTGGCTAAACTGTTTCAAACTTGAACCCTGTATCTCCTGTATTTCTTATTTTGTTATGCCCACTTGGGTCTTTGTAATGAACTTTGACTTTGACTTTGAGAACTTTGAACCTTGAGCTAGAGGGAAACTTCGTTATGGAAGTTTGTAGTTTTTCTGTTGGTGAGAAGTTTGCGAGATTCGACGCATTAAAAGAGAATTTGCTACATATGAGAAGGACCGTAGTGTTCAGCTATATCGTAGTGACTCCAGGACTCTCGAAGCTGCCGGTAAAAGAGTTCTCCTCAGGGTAGAGAAAGCTAAAAAAGATCTCGTCTACTATTCTGTTACCTTTTCTTGTGTGTTTGGTGGAAAAAAATACATCGACAAAAGAACTGGTAAAAGACCCGTTCAGAGGTATGAATATTTAGATGATGGTATAGCCATTTTGCTTTGAAAGGAAGGCTCTTTTGTATAGATCATTAAAACAAGACTGCAAAGCTGCTATCAAGTTTTCATTGAGTGAGGATGGTCAGCATTTAGTAGTGTCTGGATTGAATGAGGAACACAATCATAATATTACCACTGTAAGTTTTTGTAGTTCTGTAAAACTACGCTCTGACTGTAATGTGTTCATAAAGGCTATTTATCAACATCTTCCCCGTCAGCGAAAGTTGAATGCAGAAGATATAAGTAAGGCTGAAGTATTTATGAAAATGAAAGTGAATAAGAAGTTGTTGCAACATCTTAGCAAATGTACTGGGAAAATTATTACTCTAAAAGATTTAAGCAATATTCAAACTGGGTTGAACAAATCCGATGACAACAGTTTGGAGAATGTTATTTCTATATTACAAAGAATTGAAGGTGATTTATTAGAGAAAATTTTAAAATTTTTATGATACTATTGTGATATAATAGGTTCAACAGTGGAAGTTTTTACCGATTCAGACAACACCCTCATGGGTATCATGTTTCAGGATGGTATTATGAAAACAGTCTTTTCAGCTTACCCAGAACTGCTACTTGTAGATGCTACATATAAACTTAATGACCTACGGATGCCAGTTTATCTTCTGATGTCAATTGATGGAAATGGACAAGGAGAGATCATTTTAGTTTTCCTTACACAGCTTGAGACAGAGGCAGCGCTATCGAAAATGGTACAGGCATTTAAACTACATAATCCTAAATGGAAGGAGACAAGGGTGATTATGAGTGATAAAGATTTTAATGAAAGAAGTGTATTCCGAAAAGAATTTCCAGATGCTGTTTTACACTTGTGCTTGTTTCATACTCTTCGATCTTTTCGCCGAGAGGTGACATGTGATAAACTTGGAATCAGGCCCGGTGAAAGGGATCATGCTTTGGAACTATTCACTAAATTGGTTTATTCAAAATCTGAGAATGAGTATGATGAAAATTATCAAGAACTTTTACAATCAGGTCTTTCAACTGTTATTTCCTACTATAATATCAACTGGCATCCAATTCGTCTTGAATGGGTTGAGTGTTTTAAAGGTGTAAACTTTTCACTTGGTGAAACTACAAATAATAGGCTGGAGAATATTAATGGAAAAATCAAAAGTGTTTGTAACAGGTACATAATGTATGATATTTAATAAACTATATAATTACATGTATTTATCATCCTATTAGGTATAATAGTCTTCTTAAATTTTTTGAGCAATTTTGTGCTGTGCTTTCTTCTCTTCGTAATGAGCGTGATCACAATACTCTCATGGCTATGATAAAAAAGAGAGTAGACTTGCAGGATCCAATTGTGATCGACTATTCATCAATTCTTACGCCTTATGCTTTGGGATTCGTATCACAACAATTAGTCCTCAGAAAGAAGATAAATGTTATTCAGGACTTTAGTGAAAAGAGTGTTTTGTTACCTTGTCCCAAGGCTTACTAAAAGTTAAAACTGAGAGTTGTCAATGCTCCTTTTGGAACACTATGCATTTACCTTGCCGACATGTGTTTGCTGTCAGGGAAAGAAAAGGTCTCCCTTTGTTTATTGACAACATTATTGCTGATAGGTGGACTTTGGATCATATGAAATCTACCTACGATCAGAAAATACATGATTTGCATCCAGATTCCTTTCAGGTTTGTTGTTATAGTGCAGTCCCATAGTATAATTCCTAACCTAATTTCAGGTTGTCAGCATTGGTTCTGATCGTGCTAGAAGTGTGTTGTCTCAACATCAGAAATTTCATAAGGCTACTAAAGTTACCCAAAAACTTGCTTCCCTAGCTTCAGAGGGTGGCATGGACCAATTTAATGAGAGATTTGGACTTCTGAAGCGACTAAGGGATGAGTGGGCCAGTGGTGGAAGGGTCGTTCTTAGTTCCATTACCATATCAGGTGATAATGCATTGCCAAGTGTTCAATGGTATCTTTGATACATATATACTGTTGTTTCTGATACACATTGGTCATTAATATTTATGAGATTTTCAGGCAACTATATAGTTATAACTTCTGATTTTGGTGCTAAAGAAAGTTCTAGGCCCCCTCATTGCCTTCCTTATATGAACTTAAGAAACCCAATATTCTGTTATTGTGTGTATACTGTTACTGAATACTGACTCAATCTCGTAATGAGACACTCAGAGGGAAAGAGAGAGCCTGGTTGTCACTGTCTGTGCATGTGCTACTAAACTTCCTGTGTCATGGGTCAAAGTACGTGTAGCTCAAAAAATGTTTATGATTGAAAATTCAGTACATGTAGACAGTGGCAACCAGGCCTTCCCCTCCCCCTTCCAGAGAGCCTGAACTTATAAAGTATGATATATGAAATAAAATTCTGTGAGGGGTTTAAAGCTTATCTCATAAACTTTATTTTGGCACCAAAAACTAGGGTCAAGGTAAAGCTTAGAGAAGTTATCTGAAAATTATCTAATGAGCAACTCCTATTATCTGACTTATTAATTAAATTGGTGCAGCATCTTCTGATACTGATCACCTTCCAGTTCCAAGTCTATCTCCCACCAGTAATTCTGCTGGAGGTCATTCTACCAGAAACCAATTTTCTAAGAACCAACTTTCATGTAAATTGTGGTGTTGAGGTTGACTAATAACCAGCAGTTATATGTAAACTGCACTACTGCAAGCACAAGCATGTCAGTACTATCTATTAATAATGTGCAGCATCTTCTAATGACCAGCTTCTAGATGGGTGTCCTTCTGTTCCAGATCCTACCAGTGACTCTGCTGGGGGTCAGTCTATTAGCAAGAACCAAGCTTGTCACATAATCAAATTCCTGGTATGGGCTTATGTAAACTCTTTTGGGAGTAATTATATACATGTGTGTTGTAAACACATGTATGTACAGCAGATTGCAGTGATCTTGCAACATGAAATCCAGAACAGCAAAACCAAAATTTACATAGTCTCCTTTCAAATGGCTTTGGAGTTGGGCTACTTGAAAGGAGGCTATGTAAATTTTTGGTTTTGGCTGTTCTGGATTTGTATTGCAAGATCACTGCAATCTGCTGTACTATCTATTAATAATGTGCAGCATCTTCTAATGACCAGCTTCTAGATGGGTGTCCTTCTGTTCCAGATCCTACCAGTGACTCTGCTGGGGGTCAGTCTACTAGCAAGAACCAGGCTTCACATAATCAGATTCCTGGTATGGGCTTATGTAAACTCTTTTGGGAGTATGTAATTACATGTGTATTGTAAACACATGTATGTACTATCTATTAATAATATGCAGCATCTTCTAATGACCAGCTTCTAGATGGGTGTCCTTCTGTTCCAGATCCTACCAGTGACTCTGCTGGGGGTCAGTCTACTAGCAACACTCTTTGGGGAGTAATTAAACTGATGCTCTTCAATATTAGGCAGAATCATAATGCCTCCCAAAATGAAGAAGAGGGGAAGGCCAAAAGGAGCTGATAAAACTGTAATTGGTCTACCTCGTAAAAAGATGAGAACTAGTGGAAAAAAGTGCCATTTTTTAAAAAAATCACCTAAAGAAAGAGAAAATTGTTAATAAGCAGAATCAGTATCCTTCTCACCATCAGCATGGCTAGTACTTTTCTTGCCCTATATGCAATGGCAGCAACCACACAACATGTGTAAGTCATGTGATCTGCCAAGTGGTCTATTTGTGTGTATAGGTATGGAGTGAGGAATTTTTTTCTCAGTTTACAAAAATTATCATGCACACTATCTTTGTTTTACAGTGATACTTTCCTGGTTTGTCGATTCAAGTGTAGCTGCAGGTGCCATTGATGGAAAGATTATTGAGGAGGATGAAGTAGAAGTTAGGCCAGAGAAAATCACTGCATCATGTTTAGATGAAAACATATGCTTGGATAGCACCAGAATGTATTACAGTCAAGATGCCTGGTTGGCTGTTGAAGATGTTGTAGAGGCTCTCAGGGGTAATCCTGTGTACTACTGTGGAAGGTGCACATGCCCAATCAAAGATGAAACACAATCTTCTATTGTTTGTGATGGCTGTTTATGTTGGTTTCATTTTCAGTGTTTGAATCTCAAACAACCCCCCAAGTCTAAAGTGTGGTTTTGTCGTAATTGTTATGCTGATTGTCATGATGATGATACAGTATTTTAAAATTATGATCACTTTGTTAGAGAGGTGAAAACTTAATCATAATGATCAGTGCTGAAAGCTGCTATGCCCAAGCATCTGAAATGACAACATACACGCACCGATACAAGGGGCATTATACTGAGTAAATTTGTATGGTTAGAAATAGGACTGTAAAAGTTGAATCTGGTCTTGCCAATTCCCGACTGCATAGCACATAGATACATATAAAACACCTTTGTCTTCTACACCTCTAATAATAATTCATGTTTGAATACGCCACAGGGGGCACAAACAGGTAGGAGTGAAATAAAAATGAGAAAGCTGTCCCCATCAGGTGGGCATAGTGGAAAACAGTGTAATGATAGGTGCAAGGTCCAGGGAAGGTGATGTAAAGGTCTTTTCGATATCTTCCTTGGTCATCTCTTGTCCTTGGATGTGTTGTAGATTCTGGAATTGACTGATCACATAGGCTGCATGGGATGCTACCAAACACAGGTCTGGTCATTTCTTTGAATAGTGATGGTACCTCTTTGAGTCAGATGATCCCCTCTTTGGCCAAAGTCAATGGTTGTGTCCCAGATCTTGAGCCAGTTGGTAGAGGTATCAATCTTGGAGCTAACATGGGTGTTGCAGTCGTCAAGAAGGGTAGTCTGGTCGGAAAGAGCTCACCCTTGATCCCCCTGGGCGAAAAAGAGCCATCCTTTACTCTCGCAACAATTCCCTCCAGACTTCGAAGGAGCATCCTTCGAGCCGTGTTTGCGCATGCGCATTTGGATTGCCGGATCTATAGCATAGGATTGCACCGTCCGGTTGCCGGAACAATAGCCACTGCGAAAAAGTAATAGAACAGTCAAACCGCACGTATAAGTTTCGGTGTTGCAAGAAATTCCCCGTTCCTGTGCGCATGCTCAGTCACTCAAGGTGGTGCGGTGGTGTCTACCATTTCTCAAACCTACACTGTGGTTCATTCTTCTTTATGAGATACAGGCAGTTGAATATAAGTGGCTAAGCTAACTGTAACTACATCACAACTGTATCTAGAGGACACCGATACCATATTATGAGCCAATCATTTCTTGCAGAACCAAATAGCTATAGATCATTGTATATGGCATTGCTGTGATGGTTATGCCTTGAATGGAGGTGTGGGCACCTGTAGGTAATGAACTCCTCCCCTCCCCTTATCTATCCAACCACTAGTATTCGTCTCCCGCTATTGCAAAGTACCTAATGACAAGTTCATGCTCCATGCACTTGCACATCTGGTTCCATAAGTCTATAGCTATCCTGCTTGCATGTGCAGGAGATTCATGGATAGCACATGTCGCTCAGGGTGGACTGCCAAAGCAGTGAGTGCACAACTGGCCGTCATAACTGTGATACTACAAATGGCAGGTATAGAGATACTTTACTATTTCTGTACAATGGACTGTAGATAGCTGTTAAACAGTTATGTCATTGCAGAGCAGTAGCTATATGTCTTACAGTGCTCCATGGCACCTAATAGAGGGGAATAGCACTCCAAATTCACTTCTGTGCAAAATCTATGTATAAATATGGGGCTCATTGCTGAACTGGCTAGCTCAACACTGGAGGGGCGGGGCTTATCTAAGCATGCACATATGATTTAAAACCCCAGAGGCATGCACATACATACATACATACATACATACATACATACATAGCTATAGACATACATACACACATAAAAGTTAGGTTGTGGAAGAATTGATTGATAAGTTTATGTTTGATGATAGATAAACCCAACAAACACAGCACATGCGCACCACTTCTTTTCAGCAATGATAATTAGCTACACAGCTATGAATTCTTTCCTGTTCATGTATTAGTTAGTGAGTGTGATTTCAATCTTCTTGCTGCTTGCCAAAGACTGGGCAGCTTAATTTATGTCACCAGTAGACTCTTCGGATGAAGATGATGTGGGTGTTATAGATGAGGTACTGGATTCAGGATTTGACTGTTGATTGGATGAATGAATCTTCATAGTCTGTGCATTTGTGCTGGTGGTTTCACCTTCATTTTCACTAAACTTTACAGTATCATAATTAGGATTAGGCATGTTGAATACAGTTGGCACATCAACATAACGTGGCTCCTTGAAGTCAGTCCCATCAATTTCAGTCTCTGCCAAGCTTGCCGGATTAGAAATCACATCATCATGGAATTTTAACCTCTCACTGGAAAACAAGAAATATTATATACATACTTAATAATCACTCCAAAAATAATACTATTTGTTAGCTATCTACCTGTATTTTTTGCTCTTCACTCTCTTCCTGCAGACTATTGCCAACACTATGATTATACTATGACAATGGCTATCAGAATCAAGACCCCCACCACTCCCAATCCAGCCTCGTATGATGAAGACACTCTTCCCCGATTGGCCAGATTCTGAGGTTCACTCATTTCACCAACTGATACAGTGGAAGTCTGAGGTTCAGTCACTTCACCAGTGGAAGAAGAAGGCTCACAGATTGTTTTGGTTTATGGGATATGTCGAGCAAGGCAAGATATCCAGAGGAATTCCAGTGACTTCTATACTTGGGCTACCATCTACCCATCGCTGCAAATGGAAATGAAGTAGGGCTGCACTGGTGTTGTCATCAAGTCCAATCAAACTGCCTCGGAGTATGACCCTGTCTGTCCTTCTGTCCTCACAGGTCAGTTCTCCATTTGCAATGATAAGAATGAACAGGAACATCTTTGTGCCAACTGAGAGGCTATGATTTCTAAGACTGTCCTGAGCTTCACTTCATCGCTATGGGTCTGCAAAAATAGTGGCATGGACGAAATATCTCCAGTTAAGTAGATGGATATTCATAGTCATAATTAAGATACTCACCAGCCAAGGTGTGCAGATAATTTTTCCTGTCATATGAACCAGAAAGGCACTGTTATCAAACACTGCATGCATAATAATTGTATCGATATAGTACATTTGAGTACAGTACATGCCATGCATATTACTCCATTGATGTGCGCATGATACCTACATAGTACCCCATTGATGTGTGCATGATACATGCATAGTACCCCATTGATGTGTGCATGATACCTGCATAGTACCCCATTGATGTGTGCATGATACCTGTTGCATGGGTTAAGAAGCAGCCCATACCTGCATAGTACCCCATTGATGCTTGCATAATAGAATCATAGATGTGGTGACACTCATAATAGTATTTATGCCAATAAAGCTACTTACATCCAACTATGACTTCTGTGCTGAAATTGCCTAGACCAGCACTGTTGTTAGCTGCCACAGACACTACGTAAGGAAATCTTGGATCTAGCCCTGTGATGAGGTGACTGGTTTTGTTGGTTTGTATGACAGTGGGGGAATAGTCTGTATTCTGCCTCTGGACTCTCACGAGGGGACGATATCTCAAGTGGTACATTATGAAATCATTTTCCTCAAGTCCTCTAGAAGGTTCATTCCAATTCACTAGGATTTCAGTGGCACTGACACGAGTGATTTGTCCCAGTTTAGGAGCAGTTGGTAGAACTGCAATAGATTCTTTGGTCTATTAATGTCATACATACCATCACAGTTTGAACCATCAGCATTCAATGTGTATCCAGTCCGACAGCTATAAGTGTAAGATCCAACAGCATTACTGCAGTCCTGAGCACACTGGTGTGTACTAAGGGCACACTAACCAGCAAAAATTATTATGCATGAGTTCATACCATCACAGCATTGACCATCAGCATTCAATGTGTATCCAGAAGAAAAGATACAAGTGTTAGATCCAACAGTATTACTGCAGTTCTGAGCACACTGGTGTGTACCTAATCCACACTCATCAATATCTGAAAATGAGATACAAAATAATATTACATAGTGATATTGTGCGATTGAAGCCTGTTTTGCAGCTGCATATGTAAGAGCCGACATTATTATGACAATTCTGAGCACACTGGTCAGTTCTAAGACTACACTCGTCAGTATCTGTGACCATGAATGTATCGTTAACTATCATAGTTACAAGTCAATGGCACAGCATAACTACGTATACCATAGCATCTTTTGCCATCAGCACTCAAGGAATAGCCATCACAACAAGTGCAAGTATATGACCCAACAGTGTTGGTACAGTTATATTCACACTGGTGTGTTCCTGCCACACACTCATCAATATCTGAATGGAGATATACAGAAAGACAGTACACAGACTACAGAGATGGAGTCAGCTCATTAGTAGTGGTACGGCCATAGCTACCATCTGGGGAGCTTGGGGAAAGCCCTCCAGTTATTATTGATTCAATTTCAATCTGGTATGATCTAGGCAATGCCATGTACTAACGTATAAGTCATTGCTATTATTTTAATTGCATACACACACACAAAATAAAACAAAAACAAAAACTCTGAATGGTGGTACTGCCATGGCCGTACCAGCTGTAGCAGTGCCTCCAATAAATCCCCTGGCCTACCATCACAATGTCTTCTATCACTGTTGAGGTCATAACCAGGTCTGCAGCTGCATGAATAAGATCCAGGAGTATCATGGCAAACTTGAGAACACTGATGAGTCCTTTCGGCACACTTGTCAATGTCTGATTGAAAAAGATAAATCATAGCAATGAATCCAGGTTTCTAAACTCACTTGTGCAGTTTTGTCTGTTATTGATGGATCTGTATCCAGTCCGACAGCTACAAGTGTAAGATCCAACAGTATTACTGCATCTGTGAGCACACTGGTGTGTACCAAGGGCACACTCATCAATATCTATGGAAGAAGAAGACATTCACCAGCATCTTAATGTCTTTATCTTACCACTGCAATGGCGTCCATTTAGATAAAGGTTGTAGCCTGCATTGCAGCTGCATGTATAAGAGCCAACATTGTTATGACAATCCTGAGCACACTGGTCAGTTCCAAGTCTACACTCATCAATATCTACATGAAAAATACACAATCAATCCCCTGTGACATGCACATGATGCATGCATGTGGCATGCATGTGATGCATGCATGTGACATGCACGTGATGCATGCATGTGAACTGGAACATTATAGCTACTTATCTTACCATTGCATCTTCTGCCATCAGCACTCAAGGAATAGCCACCATGACAACTGCAAGTATAGGACCCAACAGTGTTGGTACAGTTATGTTCACACTGGTGTGTTCCTGCCACACACTCATCAATATCTGGGGAGGACAATTATGAAAGCAATTAATTGCAAGTAAAAATCACATGCTGCTCCTAATAATATTGTCAATCTGCAAATTACTAACACAAGTTTGACCATCATTGTATCATCTGTATCCAGTCCGACAGCTACATTTGCTATGAATTTCAGCGAGAACAAACAGGAACATCTTAGTGTCAACTGAGACTAAGACTATATATTGAGCTTCTCTGCACCATCATGGGTCTGCAATAATAATAACATGGTATGCATGCATGCTAGCTTCACTATTAACTCACCAGCCAAAATATGCAATCAATACTTTCTCCGACGGACATATGAACCAGAAAGGAGCTGTTATTTACAGCACGTAAGTTAACATTATATGCCTTAATAATAACATTAGCTATGCCCTAGAATTTTTTTTCAAAAGTACTGATGATATGGAACCATGACTTGTAGTAGCTAATGACTTGCATGAGACATGGTCCCATGTCTGTAGCTAGTATTATGCAATATCAGTATGTGACTACATATCTACCCTCATCACAGAGTCGTGCATGCATGAAAGGGCTGAATTAGTTAGCTAGCTTACTCACATGTGGGTGGCATATCACTCCAGCATGCTGTCCATGTGCACAGGAGCCAGGTCTTGGATGAGGACAGTCGATGAGTCTCTCTTCTGCACTGCAAGTTTTAAGTAAGATGGGGCTGGAGCTGGGCACCCATCCGAAATCTGTGAATTGTGTACGTGACTATAAAGAAAGGAGAAACTATTCAGTTTCCTTTGTAATGCAGATAATAATTGCAGGGGCAATCAGGTTCCATACCCATGTATGTATACCTATGATGATCACATGAGCATTGGAATCAATGAGTGGATAAGCTGGATCGATTGGACATGCTGTACACCTCTCATTGATGATTGACTTTAAGTTATTGGCATTCAAGATCAGGAAATATCAACTGAAATCTCCTCCAATTCATGGCATCAGTCACAGCCATAGCTTACATATGCTGAACTTTTAATTACGTACATGCCATGACTTAGCACACATCAGTTTGTGTGATGCAAGATCCACAAAAAGAACTGCTATAAGTAATCCTACTATTAAGTATAAAGTGAGTTTGCTGTATTGTACAATTGGAAGCTCTGTAAATTATATCAAACTGTTCCTATGGATTTCATGTACGTGGTGCATCACAATGCTCTTGTATGTATAAAAGGCTTGTATTGTAGTTGGCTTATAAATCTGCCCAATCATGCTAATGAAACAGCTCACCTTTTTTGTCTTCTTGAATTTATGTACCTGCTAGCAAATTGATTTCTTCTAGGGAATTACAGAACCTTTCAATTATAAAGAACCCAGAGCAAAGGTTCACCACTTTTACCACATGTTGGAAGAAATGAAATGTATATTAGCTTGATAAGTTTATGTTTGATGATACATGAACCCAACAAACGCAGCACATGCACACCACCTTTTTTCAGCAATGATAAATAATATTAGCTACACAGCTATGAATTCTTTCCTGTCCATGTATTAGTTAGTGAGTTTGAATGCATGAGTGTGATTTCAATCTTCTTGCTTGCCGTAGACTGGGCAGCTCAATTTATGTCGCCAGTAGACTCTTCAGAGTAAATGGCTTGTTTGAGACTGGATGAAGATGATGTGGATGAGGTACTCGATTCAGGATTTGACTGTTGACTGGATGAATGAAACTTTATAGCATTTTGCTGTGCATTCGTGCTGGTGGTTTCACCTTCACTTTCACTAAACTTTACAGTATCATAATTAGGATTAGGCATGTTGAATACAGTTGGCACATCAACATAACGTGGCTCCTTGAAGTCAGTCCCAAATTTTTCATCATCAATTTCAGTCTCTGCCAAGCTTGCTGGATTAGAAATCACATCATCATGGAATTTTAACGTCTCACTGGAAAACAAGAAACATTACATATATACTTAATGATCACTCCAAAAATAATACTATTTGTTAGCTATCTACCTGTATTTTTTGCTCTTCACTCTCTTCCTGCAGACTATTGCCAACACTATGATTACTATGACGATGGCTATCAGAATCAAGACCCCCACCACCCCCAATCCTGCTTCATATGATGAAGACACTCTTCCCCGATTGGCCAGATTCTGAGGTTCGCTCACTTCACCAACTGATACAGTGGAAGTCTGAGGTTCAGTCACTTCACCAGTGGAAGAAGAAGGCTCACAGATTGTTTGGTTTATGGGATATGTCGAGCAGGGCAAAATATCCAGAGGAACTCCAGTGACTTCTATACTTGGGCTACCATCTACCCATCGCTGCAAATGGAAATGAAGTAGGGCTGCACTGGTGTTGTCATCAAGTCCAATCAAACTGCCTCGGAGTATGACCCTGTCTGTCCTTCTGTCCTCACAGGTCAGTTCTCCATTTGCAATGAAATTTGATAAGAATGAACAGGAACATTTTTGTGCCAACTGAGAGGCTACGATTTCTATGAATGTACTGAGCTTCACTTCACCGCTATGGGTCTGCAAAAATAGTGGCATGGACAAAATATCTCCAGTTAACTAGATGGATATTCATAGTCATAATAAACTAACTATACTCACCAGCCAAGGTGTGCAGATAATTTCTCCTGTCATATGAACCAGAAAGGTGCTGTTATCAAACACTGCATGCATAATAATTGTATCGATATAGTACATTTGAGTACATGTACATGCCATGCATATTACCCCATTGATATGTGCATGATACCTGCATAGTGCCCCATTGATGTGTGCATGATACCTGCATAGTACCCCATTGATGTGTGCATGATACCTGCATAGTACCCCACTGATGTGTTGAGCATGATACCCGCATAGTACCCCATTGATGTGTGCATGATACCTGCATAGTACCCCATTGATGTATGCATGATACCTGCATAGTGCCCCATTGATGTGTGCATGATACCTACATAGTACCCCATTGATGTGTGCATGATACCTGCATAGTACCCCATTGATGTGTGCATGATACCTGCATAGTACCCCATTGATGTGTGCATGATACCTGCATAGTACCCCATTGATGCTTGCATAATAGAATAATAGAGGTGGTGCCAATAGTATTCTGCCAATAAAGCTACTTACATCCAACTATGACTTCTGTGCTGAAATTGCCTAGACCAGCACTGTTGCTAGCTGCCACTGACACTGCGTAAGGAAATCTTGGATCTAGCCCTGTGATGAGGTGACTGGTTTTGTTGGTTTGTATGACAGTGGGGGAATCGTCTGTATTGCGTCTCTGGACTCTCACAAGGGGACGATATCTCAAGTGGTACATTATGAAATCATTTTCCTCAAGTCCTCTAGAAGGTTCATTCCAATTCACTAGGATTTCAGTGGCACTGACACGAGTGATTTGTCCCAGTTCAGGAGCAGTTGGTAGAACTGCAATAATCATGACTTAAAATCTAGACAACCATAGATTCATCGGTCTAGTCATACGTACCATCACAGTTTGAACCATCAGCATTCAATGTGTATCCAGTCCGACAGCTACAAGTGTAAGATCCAACAGCATTACTGCAGTCCTGAGCACACTGGTGGGTCCCAAGGGCACACTCATCAATATCTACCATCAGGGAAATGTTCAATTCAACCTGCAAAAATTATTATGCATGAATTCATACCATCACAGCGTCGACCATCAGCATTCAACGTGTATCCAGAAGAACAGATACAAGTATAAGATCCAACAGTATTACTGCAGTTCTGAGCACACTGGTGTGTACCTAATCCACACTCATCAATATCTGAAAATGAGATACGAAATAATATTACCTAGTGATATTGCAATTATATAGTTACCATCACAATGGCGTCCATCTGAGTAAAGATTGAAGCCTGTTTTGCAGCTGCATGTGTAAGAGCCAACGTTATTGTGACAATTCTGAGCACACTGGTCAGTTCCAAGACTACACTCGTCAGTATCTGTGACCATGAATGCATCAGTAACTATCATAGTTATAAGTCAATGGCACAGCATAACTATACCATTGCATCTTCTGCCATCAGCACTCAAGGAATAACCATCGTGACAACTGCAAGTATAGGATCCAACAGTGTTGGTACAGTTGTGTTCACACTGGTGTGTTCCTGCCATGCACTCATCAATATCTGAACAGAGATATACAGAAAGACAGTACACAGACTCACTATGATAATAACAAAATAAACCCCCTGGCCTACCATCACAATGTCTTCCATCACTGTTGAGGTCATAACCAGGTCTGCAGCTGCATGAATAAGATCCAGGAGTATCATGGCAAACTTGAGAACACTGATGAGTCCTTTCAGCACACTCGTCAATGTCTGATTGAAAAAGAAGCTTCAACATAACATTGTAGCAATGAATCCAGGTTTATAAACTCACTTGTGCAATTTTGTCTGTTGTCAGTGGATCTGTATCCTGTCCGACAGCTACAAGTGTAAGATCCAACAGTATTACTACATCTGTGAGCACACTGGTGTGTACCAAGGGCACACTCATCTATATCTATGGAAAAAAGAAGGCAACATAATTATATTCGTGGTCATCTTAATGTCTTTATCTTACCACTGCAATGGCGTCCATCTAGATAAAGGTTGTAGCCTGCATTGCAGCTGCATGTATAAGAGCCGACATTGTTATGACAATCCTGAGCACACTGGTCAGTTCCAAGTCTACATTCATCAATATCTACATGAAAAATACATAATCAATCCCCTGTGACATGCACATGATGCATGTATGTGGCATGCATGTGATGCATGCATGTGACATGCACGTGATGCATGCATGTGAACTGGAACATAAAAGCTACTTATCTTACCATTGCATCTTCTGCCATCAGCACTCAAGGAATAGCCACCATGACAACTGCAAGTATAGGACCCAACAGTGTTGGTACAGTTATGTTCACACTGGTGTGTTCCTGCCACACACTCATCAATATCTGGAGAGGATAATTATGAAAGCAATTAATTGCAAGTAAAACTTGCTGCTCCTAATAATCTCTACTACCATCGCAATGTCTTCCATCACTGCTGAGGTCATAACCAGGTCTGCAGCTGCACGAGTAAGATCCAGGAGTATCATGACAAATTTGAGAACACTGATGAGTCTGCTCAACACACTCGTCAATATCTTGAAGAAAAAAATTTGTAATGTTGAAATACTACCATGATTATTTCCAACTTACTAACACAAGTTTGACCATCATTGTATGATCTGTATCCAGTCCGACAGCTACAGGAGTAAGATCCAACAGTATTACTGCAGATCTGATCACACTGGTGTGTACCAGGGGCACAATCCTCAATATCTATGCAGTAGAAAAGAATATCAATGCAGCAAATATCATATTATGTATGTACCATCACAGTGTCGACCATCAGCATTCAGTGTGTATCCAGTCTGACAGCTACAAGTGTAAGATCCAACAGTATTACTGCAGTTCTGAGCACACTGGTGTGTACCTAATCCACACTCATCAATATCTGTACAACAAGGGAAAACGGTCAAAGATTTATACATACATAGCTAATGTAGTTAGCCAGTTATTCCTACCATCACAACGACGGCCATCTGAATTAAGGGTGTAGCCTGCATTACAGCTGCATGTGTAAGAGCCAACATTGTTATGACAATTCTGAGTACACTGGTCAGTTCCAAGGGCACACTCATCAATATCTATAGCCAAAATAAAATTCACTGACTGGTATATGTATGCTAGCATTAATTCCATACCATCACAGTTTCGACCATCAGTATTCAATGTGTATCCAGTTGAACAGTTACAAGTGTAAGATCCAACAGTATTTCTACAAAGCTTAGCACACTGGTGTGTGCCTAATCTACACTCATCAATATCTGTTTAGGATAAAAAGGATAATTGTATTTTGAAAATAGATATCTAATTATACCATCACAATGGCGTCCATCTGAACTAAGGTAGTAGCCTGCATTGCAGCTGCATGTGTAATAGCCTAGGTAGTTATGACAATTCTGAGCACACTGGTCAGTTCCAAGTCTACACTCATCAATATCTATAATATGCGTATATGAAAGCAGAAGAGATTTGTAAACATGTACAACCAATTTTGATTGTGTTTCTACCATTGCATCTCCTGCCATCAGCACTCAAGGTGAAACCATCACGACAACTGCAAGTATAGGACCCAACAGTGTTCCGGCAATTTTGAGCACACATGTGTGACCCCGTTGCACACTCATCAATATCTGTAAGATATTCATAATAGATGTGATGTGTTGTGAGGTGAGAAATAACCAAAGGAAGAGATAGATGGAGAACAGTTAATAGCTAAAACTCTCTCAAACCTGACTATTATAATCTTCCCTACCGTCACAATGTCTTCCATCTCTGTTGAGGACATAGCCAGGTCTGCAGCTGCATGAGTAAGATCCAGGAGCGGCACGACAAAGTTGAGCACATTGGTGAGAACCAAGGGAGCAGAAATCACTTACTATACATGTGATCGGATGAATAGGCCTATGTCATTAATTTTTGTTATTAAAATTAACGTACTATCACAGCGTTGACCATCAGCATCCAACTCATATCCAGTCCGACAGCTACAAGTATAAGATCCATCAGTGTTACTACATCTGTGAGCACACTGGTGGGTCCCAAGGGTACACTCATCGATATCTACATTAGATTAATATTGCAATGGAGTTACAGATGATGGAGATTATTCATACTATAATAATGTACCATCGCAACTCCGACCATCAGCATTCAATGTGTAACCAGTCCGACAGCTACAAGTGTAAGATCCAACAGTATTACTGCAGTCCTGAGCACACTGGTGTGTACCTAATCCACATTCATCAATATCTATAGAACAAAACAAAGGAAATCACGTAAAATATAATTCATGCATTCCACTATTACCATCACAACGATATCTATCTGAATTGAGATTGTAGCCTGGATTGCAGCTGCATGTGTAAGAACCAACACTGTTGTGACAGTTCTGAACACACTGGTCAGTTTCAAGTCTACACTCATCAATATCTGTGAATTCAATAGAAGAATCATGTCAAAAACAAACAAACGAACTAGAGTTATATACCATGACAGTGCCGACTATCAGCATTCATTGCATATCCTGCTGAACAATTGCAAGTATAAGATCCAACAGTGTTACTACAGCCTTGAGCACACTGGTGTGTATGTGATCTGCACTCATCAATATCTACAGAATACATTGCAATATCATTGCTTTAGAAAAGTTTTTGTTTTTTGTTGTTGTTTTTTTTCAAGCTACCATCACAATGGTGTCCATCTGCATTGAGGGTGTAGCCTGCATTGCAGCTGCATCTGTAAGAGCCGATGTAGTTATGACAATTCTGAGCACACTGGTCAGTTCCAAGTCTACACTCATCAATATCTATGCACATAAAGTTATGGGATAAGTTAGTTATGATGGTCATTTATAGTTCTTACATAACACTTACCATTGCATCTCCTGCCATTAGCACTCAAGGTAAAGCCACTGCGACAACTGCAAGTATAGGACCCGGCAGTGTTCTGACAGCTTTGAGCACACTGGTGTTTACCTAATCTACATTCATCAATATCTACAAACATAACAGAAAGAGATGAAAGTAAGCCATTGTCACAGTATTGATAATTATGTACCATCACAGTGACGTCCATCTGAACTGAGGTAGTAGCCTACATTGCAGCTGCATGTGTAATAGCCTAGGTAGTTATTACAATTCTGAGTGCACCGGTGAGTACCAAGTCTACACTCATCGATATCTGTGGTCAGAAGAGTGTTATGAAACTATCATGTAATCATAGAACGAGTTAATCTTTGCATACCATCACAGTGCCATCCATCAGCACTCAGTGTGTACCCAGAAGAACAGCCACAGGTATAAGATCCAATAGTATTACTGCAGTTCCGAAAACAGTGATGTGTACCTAATCTGCACTCATCAATATCTATAGCATGAAATCACTTATTGTTATCACATGCAGTGACACATGACACTACTAGTCACTGTTACCATCACAACGTCGTCCATCTGAGTTGAGGGTGTAGCCTGCATTGCAGCTGCACTTATAAGATCCTGCTTTGTTGTGACATCTCTGAGCACACTGGCTATTTCCAAGTCTACACTCATTGATGTCTGTGTATTAAAGGTGATAATTTTAGAGCTTCTTAAGCTATTTCATGTCCGTACCATTACAACGTCGACCATCAGCATTCAATGTGTATCCAGTTCGACAGCTACAAGTGTAAGATCCAACAGTATTACTGCAGTTCTGAGCACACTGGTGGGTACCTAATCTGCATTCATCAATATCTACAGGACAACAAAGGCTCTTTATCAAAGCTATGTACTACTAAGTCTTATTCATCATACCGTCACAAATGAATCCATCTGAATTGAGGATATAGCCTGCATTGCAGCTGCATGTGTAAGATCCGACATTGTTATGACAATTCTGAGCACACTGGTGAGTACCACGTCTACACTCATTAATATCTATTGATGCAAAGAGAGATTAAAGTCTTTTCCTCCAGTAATACCTCATGATCATTACCATCACAGTGACGTCCATCTGAGTTGAGGGTGTAGCCTGCATTGCAGCTGCATGTGTAAGAGCCAATACTTTCACGACAGCTCTGAGCACAATAGTATGAACCAAGGGTACATTCGGAAATATCTATATTTAAAAAAACGCAGCATAGCAAGTTTATCAGCTAGAGGAATAGCCACACTAAAAATTAATAAATAATTATATTCCTACCATCACAATGTCTTCCATCTCTATTGAGATCATAACCATGTCTGCAGCTGCACCAGTAAGACCCATGAGTATCATGACACACTTGAGAACACTGATGAGTTCCTTCAGTACATTCATTGATGTCTTGAATGAATAAGAAATAAAAAATTCATCAGCAAGCAAATGCTACAATACCTATGTAGAACTACATTCATTTATTTTGAACTCACTCAGGCAAGTTCGTCCGTCCCTGCCTAATCTGTATCCAGCTCTACAGCTGCAAGTGTATGATCCATTAGTATTTCTACAGTTCTGATCACACCGATGTGTTCCTTCAGCACACTCGTCTCTATCTGAATATTGAACATCAATGCTAAAGAATACAGCCAAGAATTGATTGGTTAATTAAAGAGCACTTTACCAAATTACCACAGCTAGCAAGTGAAAGGTTTTGTACACACATGCAGTTTTTTCCTACCTTCACAATCCCTCCTATTGCGACTGAGAGCATAACCAGCTCTGCAAGTGCAGAAGTAGTTCAATGATCCATAATAGTAACCATGAGATACTCTACAATTATGAGCACACTGGAGCTGGGCACAGCCATTTCTTTCTGCAAAAAGAAAGCTGAACCATTGGATCTACAAGCTAAGTTGATAAACACACCTACACATCTGTTCCCCATAAGTCGATATCCCGAATTGCATTTGCACTTGTAACTGCCCAGTGTATCAATACACCTGCCATTGGTGGTATTGCAGTCATGTTGCCCAGTTCTACACTCATTGATATCTATCAGGACAATAAAAATGCATCATGGCTATAGCTACCATGATTTATTGTTTCTACCATGGAGACATTAATGCAGATATGCATGGACACTGCATTGTCATAAAGATTATTGTCAGCTATAGCTATTTGACAGTGAATTAGCCAAGGGCCAGAGCCCAATGCTTTAAGGGTTTCACGACAATAGCATGCAGTTTAAATGCAACATTATTTCAGCTTTCAACAGTGTATATACTATTGAACAACAGGCTTCTTGGAATCGAATCAGACAGCTATGTCTGCATGTTTGTGCCTTTGAGACACTTTGAAAGAACACGGCTTCATAGCGGATGTTTTCCAGGTAAATCAAGAGAGAGAAATGACTATTGAAATATGTATGACGAGTGTAACTATAGCTAATGACAAACGGAAGCAGCTTTAAGGCTGCATGTCATGTTATCATATACCATCTGTAATAATAATTATTATGTAGATACATACCTCCAACATGCAGGGGCGAATTGTGGAAGCCCTTGCTTATGGTATTTACATGGTATGTGCATGTGAAATGGATCAAGTAACCAATTACATAGTGAAATATCTGCTAGCAAGTTGCAATATCTAAGGGATTCTGTTTGTGTGCAACGAGTAATCGAAAATTTTTAGCTGGGATTTGAGTTGCTATACAAATATAGAACATAGCCATTTAGAGAGCTACCTAGCTAGTCATAGCTATAACAAAATCACGATACTTTGCATATGAATGCATTCGTCACCCTTTTGTTCTTGCTTGGCAAAATCTTTATGGGCCATCGCAATGACCCCTAAAGCCTCCAATCCCATTCAAGCAATATTATACCTAGCCATCTTTCAAAACTCAGTGATGTACAATGTTCTCCCCTTAATAATAATAGCCATTTTGAGGTCAATGCAACTCAGTCAGGTCTATTGAATTATTGGGCTGCTGATAATGTATAATATTCCCTACTACACCTCTATTTGGGAGCAGGAGTCTAGTTTGATGATAAACAGCATAGCTGTAGCTAATTGTGTGTGCACACCATGCTAAGGGTCAGTACTTCAGAGCCTTTTCATTATACCAGCTAATAGCTAGCTAAACTAGTAATATGTGAAAGGAAAGTAGTGGGTGCCACGTAATACATGTGCATTGCCTGAAGGAATCTATAACTATGGGCATCAGCCTACTATGCTTTTTTGCCTTGAGCAATTCCCCCCAAAAGTCATTGATATCATAAGGTCCACTATATAGCTGGTACTAGAATATATCAGATGGACATACAAACAGCTGTACAGGCAGGCAGAAAGATAGACAGACAGACAGACAGACGGCAGGCAGGCAGGCAGGCAGAAAGACAGACAGACTGACAGACTGACTGACTGACTGCATGACTCACTCTTGTACTACTTACTAGTTTGACAGTAATCTCCAGTCCACCCTGAGCGACATGTACATTTGTTAGGTCCTGTACACTGACCTCTATAACTGCAAGAATATCTGCAGAAAGCTATACAATTGAAAATGACAAAGAATGAGAGCTATTACTTAATTAAGGAAGCAAGCTGAATGATTTACGTCTGCATGGGTTTCCAGTGTACCCAGGACAACACACTGTACGATATGCAATTCTGTATTGTACTGTAGCAACTGTTCGATTTACTAACCTATATGTATGCAGCAAACAGATAAATGAGATATCATGTGATAATGGCTAGTAATTACATAGTTGCTACGTAACTCACTTCTTGCATGAAGGAAAGAAGTACCTCCCACAGCTGACATTGTACACCCTCTGGGAATAGGCAATGTACCTCATACGGTAGCTTCTGGTAGTCTGAAAACTGGAGTTACTGCAATGCCTACAGTACAGGGATAATCATTAAGCTGTATTAATTTGGAGCAACATACTGAGCATTGCTGTAGTTGATGCAGCTCAGGATCACAACAGCTGCAAAAAATGTCAGTTCTACAATGTTCTTGATCTTGTTCATTTCTAGGTTGCTCGCCAGAATCATAGATACTAATCTTGAACAACAGTGCAGCTTTAATATAATTAGCACATGCTATGCGCATGCGCGCACATGACCCGGGCCCCGCCCATTTTAAACCCTCAACGCATGCGCAAGCTAGCATGCCATCCGTTCCTGGGAACCGTACTGATGTCTGTTCTACAACGTGGAGGTAGAATGTAGTGGCATGCAATGTCCACCTTATGACCCGCAGAAAGAACTTTCTTCTTCTTATTTTTTGTTTTTGTTTTTGTTTTTTTGTGTGTGTAGCTATAAGCAAACGAATGAATAAAAGAATATTTCCCCCAAAAGAAGTCATACTGTACCTACCCACGATTTCTGTCCCACAAACACTGAATGTGTGGTGTTTGTGGGCTGCACTGCTAACCAAAGAGAATTTGAAGAAAGAAAAAAAACTAGTCCTTGAACAACAGCTGCAGGTAGTACATAAATAATGACCGTAAAGGTATTGCATACTTATTTAGCAGACTAACAATAGCTCCTTGTAGCTAAAGTAGTACTGTACTCACTAACAATAGTGACTTAGACTCCATAAGCATACTAACAATAGTGACTAAATCAACAGAGTAGCTATGTTTAATTTTGAGGCTTTGAAAAAAAATCAATACATGAATTTATATGAAGTTTTATAAAACCATGAAAATTGCAGGAAGTTTTATAGGGGAAATAAGGCCCCCCCCAAAAAAAAAAAAAAGTCCTGGAATGAGGATAATTATGGACTTTATAGTATGGAGCTGAATAATATGGGATATACATGGATGAAATACTCCTGCTTATCAGTAATCTGCTCAAAACTAAGCACCTTAGTGTGCACTGAGGGTTAGTACTTCATTCAATGTGTATTAAAGAAAGGTGTGGGAATGAATATAAAAATTGATGTGATTGGATAAATAATTACAATCATGTGTTATGCCTTAATCAGTAATGAATGCGAAGAATGGCTTTGATCTTTTGCCTCCATGTTTGTAGTTTGGGTTGGTGTTGCTTGGGAACAGATATCTTGGTGGTGGACTCCTCACAGAGAACAACTTCTTTGAGAGTTGAGGACCATTTGGGGTCACCTGTTTCATTGTTAGGATTCAACTGCTGACTAGCTAAATCGATCTTTGCAGTGTTCATGATTTGTGTACTTGAGTCTATAGTTCCATCTCCACCACTAAACTTTAGATCATCATAAAGATTGGGGATATCAGATGCAGTCAGAGCATCCAGATGGTCCACACCCACTGGATATCCTGACTCCAAATGTTTATCTTTGTCAGATCCAATTTTTTTGTCATCAATCTCAGTTTCTGCCAAGCTTGCCGGATTGGAAATCACATCATCATAGAATGTCTCTCTGGAAATAAGAAACAGTATTGTTATAGAGTTATGTAGCTACCTTCATCTACCCTTCTCCTATACCTGTATTTGTTGCTCTTCACTCTCTTCCTGCAGACTATTGCCAAAACTATGATGATTATGATGGTGGCTATCAGAATCAAGACCCCCACCACTCCCAATCCAACCTCATGAGACAAAGACACTCTTCCCTGATTGGCCAAATTCTGAGGTGTACTCACATCACCAAATGATACAGTAGAAGTCCGAGGTTCAGTGGAAGAAGAAGGCTCACAGATTGTTTGGTTTATGGGATATGTCGAGCAAGGCAAGATATCCAGAGGAACTCCAGTGACTTCTATACTTGGGCTACCATCTACCCATCGCTGCAAATGGAAATGAAGTAGGGCTGCACTGATGTTGTCATCAAGTCCAATCAAACTGCCTTGGAGTATGACCCTGTCTGTCCTTCTGTCCTCACAGATCAGTTCTCCATTTGCAATGAAATTTGATAAGAATGAACAGGAACATCTTTGTGCCAACTGAGAGGCTATGATTTCTAAGATTGTGCTGAGCTTCACTTCACCATTATGGGTCTGCAATAATAGTGGCATGCACAAGGCTTCATAAAATATCTCCAGTTAACTAGATGGACATTCATACTCACCAGCCAAGGTGTGCAGATTATTTCTCCTGTCATATGAACCAGAAAGGTGCTGTTATCAAACACTGCATAGTATAGAAATATTGACAAGTTGTAGGTAAACTGTCTGGTCTAATGCACAAGCCTATAGCCTATTTACCACAGAGAGTAGCTATACAAAATAATATACTTACATCCAACTATGACTTCTGTGCTGAAATTGCCTAGACCAGCACTGTTGCTAGCTGCCACAGATACTCCATAAGGAAATCTTGGATCTAGCCCTGTGATGAGGTGACTGGTTTTGTTAGTTTGTATGACAGTGGGGGAATCGTCTGTATTGCGTCTCTGGACTCTCACAAGGGGACGATATCTCAAGTGGTACATTACGAAATCATTTTCCTTAAGTCCTCTAGAAGGTTTATTCCAGTTCGCAAGAATTTCAGTGGCACTGACACGAGTGATTTGTCCCAGTTCAGGAGCAGTTGGTGGAGCTGGATTCCAAGACAATATTGTTCTTAATTCATGATTCTCTGCTATTATTTACACGTACCATCACAGCGACGACCATCAGCATTCAATGTGTATCCAGTCAGACAGCTACAAGTATAAGATCCAACAGTATTACTGCAGTTCTGAGCACACTGGTGGGTCCCGAGGGCACACTCATTGATATCTACAGGAAATTGTAATACAGTGTTTTAAAATCATTATCTCTTACCATCACAATGGTATCCATCTGAATTGAGGGTGTAGCCTGCATTGCAGCTGCATGTATAAGAGCCAACATTGTTATGACAATTCTGAGCACACTGGTCAGTTCCAAGTCCACACTCATCAATATCTATGGAACATGTGGAAGTATCACAATAATAAGACCACTTAATCAATCATACCATTGCATCTCCTGCCATCAGCACTCAAGGAATATCCATCACGACAACTGCAAGTATAGGACCCAACAGTGTTGGTACAGTTGTGTTCACACTGGTGTGTTCCTGCCACACACTCATCTATATCTGAACAGGGACATAGACAGTTAATTCTATACACAGACTTATGATAATTCCCCCGGCCTACCATCACAATGTCTTCTATCACTGTTGAGGACATAACCAGGTCTGCAGCTGCATGAGTAAGATCCAGGAGTATCATGGCAAACTTGAGAACACTGATGAGTCCTTTCAGCACACTCATCAATATCTTTGGAATGATAATATATAGCTATCATTGCTTACTTATAACTTTAATTCAACTCACTTGTGCAATTTTGTCCATTATTACTTGATCTGTATCCAGTCCGACAGCTACAAGTGTAAGATCCAACAGTATTACTGCATCTGTGAACACACTGGTGTGTACCTAATCCACACTCATCAATATCTACAGGAAATGGTAATACTCTTATATAATTACTATGATTATAATATGCAAGTTATTCTTACCATCACAATGACGTCCATCTGAATTGAGGGTGTAGCCTGCATTGCAGCTGCATGTGTAAGAGCCAACATTGTTATGACAATTCTGAGCACACTGGTCAGTTTCAAGTCTACACTCATCAATATCTATAGAACATGCATGTGGAAGTAATAACACAAATAATTATAATCTCTTAAATGAATCATACCATTGCATCTCCTGCCATCAGCACTCAAGGAATATCCATCACGACAACTGCAAGTATAGGACCCAACAGTGTTGGTACAGTTATGTTCACACTGGTGTGTTCCTGCCACACACTCATCAATATCTGAACAGAAACACAGTAACTAGCTAATCATAATCATGCTGAACTGACTATGAGTTTGTTCCCTACCATCACAATGTCTTCCATCACTGTTGAGGTCATAACCAGGTCTGCAGCTGCACGAGTAAGACCCAGGAGTATCATGACAAACTTGAGAACATTGATGAGTCTCTTCAGCACACTCGTCAATAGCTTTGGAATGGATATCAGTAATAGCTATAATATTTGCAACTTTAATTCAACTCACTTGTGCAATTCTGTCCGTTATTGCTTGATCTGTATCCAGTCCGACAGCTACAAGTGTAAGATCCAACAGTATTACTGCAGTTCTGAGCACACTGGTGTGTCCCTAATCCACACTCATCAATATCTACAATAGAAAACATAAAAAACATATACTAGTATGCTGTTGTATTGTTTTACCATCACAATGGTGTCCATCTGAATCGAGGGTGTAGTCTGCATTGCAGCTGCATGTGTATGAACCGACATTGTTGTGACAATTCTGAGCACACTGGTTAGTTCCAAGTCTACACTCATCAATGTCTAAAGAAGGCAGGAGGAATAAAAAGGCGCCTTCGTACTGTTTGTAGAGACATATCAACATACCATCACATCTTCTGCCATCAGCACTCAAGGAATATCCATCACGACAACTGCAAATATAGGACCCAACAGTGTTGGTACAGTTGTGTTCACACTGGTGTGTTCCTGCCACACACTCATCAATATCTGGACCAGATTTATATCACTAAAAATGAGTTGCAATCGAAAGCATTTCTTATACCATCACAATATCTTCCATTACTGCTGAGGTCATAACCAGGTCTGCAGCTGCATGAGTAAGATCCAGGAGTATCATGACAAATTTGAGAACACTGATGAGTCTGTTCAACACACTCGTCAATATCTTGAAGAAAAGATTCGTAATGCTGAAATACTGCAATAACTTACTATGATTATTTCCAACTTACTAACACAACTTTGACCATCATTGTATGATCTGTATCCAGTCCGACAGCTACAGGAGTAAGATCCAACAGTATTACTGCAGATCTGATCACACTGGTGTGTACCAGGGGCACAATCCTCAATATCTATGCAGTAGAAAAGAATATCAATGCAGCAAGTATCATATATGTATGTACCATCACAGTGTCGACCATCAGCATTCAGCGTGTATCCACTTTGACAGCTACAAGTGTAAGATCCAACAGTATTACTGCATCTGTGAGCACACTGGTGTGTCCCTAATCCACACTCATCAATATCTACAGAAAAAAGATGGAAATAAAGAGAGTATTAATGTCATAGAGAGTTCTTACCATCACAATGGTGTCCATCTGAACTGAGGGTGTAGCCTGCATTGCAGCTGCATGCATAAGAGCCAACATTGTTATGGCAATTCTGAGTGCACTGGTATGTTCCAAGTCTACACTCATCAATATCTGTATATATAGCTAAAAGATAATGGCAATACTAAGTACTATCTCTAGCTCCTACCATTACAGTGTCGACCATCAGCACTCAGTGTGTATCCAGTCAGACAGCTACAAGTGTAAGATCCAACAGTATTACTGCAGTTCTGAGCACACTGGTGTGTCCCTAATCTACACTCATCAATATCTACAATACAAGAGATAAATACAGACAAGTTATTCTATTATTCGTAGGCATTACCATCACAGTGGTATCCATCTGAATTGAGGGTGTAGCCTGCATTGCAGCTGCATATATAGGAGCCTATGTCATTACGACAACCCTGAGCACATCGGTGAGTACCAAGAACACACTCGTCCATATCTGCAGTGTATGGATGTATTTATCCAATAGTGAACCATCATGTTATCCCTACATACCATCACAGTGTTGACCATCAGCATTCAATGTGTATCCAGTCCGACAGTTGCAAGTGTAAGATCCAACAGTATTACTGCAGTTCTGAGCACACTGGTGGGTACCCAATCCACACTCATCAATATCTACAGAAGAAAGAGTTAAAAATACAATCATAGTTGCAATGGTTTCCCTACCATCACAATGGCGTCCATCTGAATTGAGGATGTAGCCTGCATTGCAGCTGCATGTGTAAGAGCCGATGTAGTTATGACAATTCTGAGCACACTGGTCAGTTCCAAGTCCACACTCATCAATATCTACATGAAGATAAGTATTAACTAAAGCATACACAGCCAGTTTGCACTATACCATTGCATCTCCTGCCATCAGCACTCAAGGTAAAGCCATCACGACAACTACAAGTATAGGACCCAACAGTGTTCTGGCAATTTTGAGCACACATGTGTGACCCTGTTGCACACTCATCAATATCTGCAATCATTATGGATGTTCACATCAAAAAGGAAGGAAATAAGGGACATGGACATGCTCTAGCACTTCCCTACCATTACAACGTCGTCCATCTTCATCAAGGATATAACCAGATCTGCAGCTGCATAAGTATGATCCAGAAGTGACACGGCAGAGCTGGGCACATTGGTGAGAACCAAGGGAGCAGAAATCACTTACTACATGTGATCAGAAATGAATGATTTCATTGATAATGCTACTAGTTATTAACTCACTATCACAATGTCGACCATCAGCATTCAATGCATATCCTGTCCGACAGCTACAAGTATAAGATCCAACAGTATTACTGCATCTGTGAGCACACTGGTGGGTCCCAATGGCACACTCATCAATATCTATCATTGAAGTAAGTAACGTGCTGCATCAAAAAGCCAACTAACATGACTGATTAATCTTACATACGTACCATCACAGTCTTGATCATCAGCATTCAATGCATATCCAGTCTGACAGCTACAAGTGTAAGATCCAACAGTATTACTGCAGTTCTGAGCACACTGGTGGGTACCTAATCCACACTCGTCAATATCTGCAGTATGAAGATGGAAGTGCTAAAGAATTCTGCATTAACAATTTGTATCATGATTTATTACCATCACAATGGTGTCCATCTGCATTGAGGGTGTAGCCTGCATTGCAGCTGCATGTATGAGAACCTATACTGTTGCGACAATTTTGAAAACACCGGTCAGTTCCAAGTCCACACTCATCATTATCTGCATACATGTGGATTGATAAAACAATAATAATTTTACATTAATGTTATACTTGCCATTACAATGTTGACCATCGGCATTCAATGTGTATCCACTTTGACAGCTGCAAGTGTAAGATCCAACAGTATTACTGCAGTTCTGAGCACACTGGTGTGTCCCTAATCCACACTCATCAATATCTATAGAATAGAAAGATAATCATTAACATACAGTCATGTAGGTGGTATGCAATTACCATCACAATGGTGTCCATCTGAATTGAGGATGTAGCCTGCATTGCAGCTGCATGTGTAATAGCCTAGGTAGTTATGACAATTCTGAGCACACTGGTCAGTTCCAAGTCTACAATCATCAATATCTACAACCAAAAGAACATTATGATATCACTTCAAGATTTCACCTCAACACATAGCTAACGTGGATCATGTGAATCCATCTCATTCATGATACACTGCTAGATAAGACATACCAAGACAATGGTGACCATCAGGACTCAATGAATATCCAGTCCGACAGCTACAAGTGTACGATCCAAAGGTATTACTGCAGTTCTGAGCACACTGGTGTGTACCTAATCTACACTCATCAATATCTATAGAACACATAGAAATGCAATGCTTAAAAGAATATCCAGTGTATAATTATAGCTAATACCATCACAATGATGTCCATCTGAATTGAGGGTGTACCCTGCATTGCAGCTGCATGTGTAAGAACCGACATTGTTGTGACAATCCTGAATACACAGGTGATCACCAAGTCTACACTCATCAATATCTGCATAACAAAAGAGGAAATATTGCAGTATAAGGTCATTGTAGTTCTAACAGTTAGTAGCTACCATTGCATCTCCTGCCATCAGCACTCAAGGAATAGCCATCACGACAACTGCAAGTATAGGACCCAACAGTGTTGGTACAGTTATGTTCACACTGGTGTGTTCCTGCCACACACTCATCAATATCTACAGAATAGAGTTAAATATTGATTGATCTTTAACGTATATTAGAGTTATCATTACCATCACAATGGCGACCATCTGCATTGAGGGTGTAGCCTGCATTGCAGCTGCATCTATAAGAGCCAATGTAGTTCTGACAATTCTGAGCACACTGGTCAGTACATTCATCGATATCTGTTACCAAAAGATTATTACAATGATAAGAGAATGATTCTACTTGCATGGTAGCCATACCATCACAGTGTCGACCATCAGCATTCAACGTGTATCCAGTCTGACAGCTGCAAGTGTAAGATCCAACAGTATTACTGCAGTTCTGAGCACACTGGTGTGTACCTAATCCACACTCATCAATATCTACAAAACAAGAGATAAATACAGACAAGTTATTCTATTATTTGTAGACATACCATCACAGTGGTATCCATCTGAATTGAGGGTGTAGCCTGCATTGCAGCTGCATATATAGGAGCCTATGTTGTTACGACAATCCTGAGCACATCGGTGAGCACCAAGAACACATTCATCAATATCTGCAGTGTATGGATGTATTTATCAGTTGTAAGAATCTTAGTAAACAATCATGTTAGTGCCCTACATACCATCACAGTGTCGACCATCAGCATTCAATGTGTATCCAGTCCGACAGCTGCAAGTGTAAGATCCAACAGTATTACTGCAGTTCTGAGCACACTGGTGGGTCCCTAATCCACACTCATCAATATCTAAAGAAGAAAGAGATTACTATCATCTAGAACATCATATTCGCTGCCATGTTTATCCTACCATCACAATGATCTCCATCTTGATAAAGGTTGTAGCCTGCATTACAGCTGCATGTGTAAGAGCCAACATTGTTATGACAATTCTGAGCACACCCATCAGTTCCAAGGGCACACTCATTAATATCTAAAGAAAAAAGAAAAACTGTATCTTCACTGTTGAAAGAGCAGCCTTAAGGAATACATACCATCACATCTCCTGTCATCAGCACTCAAGGAATATCCATCACGACAACTGCAAGTGTAGGACCCAACAGTGTTGGTACAGTTATGTTCACACTGGTGTGCTCCTGCCACACACTCATCAATATCTGGACAGAGGAATAAAAGTGACATCTTGGTCACCTAGCTGAGGTGACTACGCATTACTTCCTACCATCACAATATCTTCCATCACTGTTGAGGTCATAACCAGGTCTGCAGCTGCACGAGTAAGACCCAGGAGTATCATGGCAAACTTGAGAACACTGATGAATCTCTTCAACACACTCATCAATATCTTGAAAGTGGATAAAGAGCCACATAAATATCATTCTGATGGAATGTTAATGTCGAACTCACTAATGCAAGTTTGTCTATCACTGCTTAATCTGTATCCAGTCCGACAGTTGCAAGTGTAAGATCCAACAGCATTACTGCAGTTCTGGGCACACTGGTGGGTCCCAAGGGCACACTCATCAATGTCTATCAATAGAATGATAACAGCTTTCAATACTAAAGTTATAGAAAACTCTACCATCATACCATCACAGTCTTGACTATCTGGACTCAATAAATACTCAGCAGAACAGCCACAAGTGTAAGATCCAACAGTATTACTGCAGTCCTGAGCACACTGGTGGGTACCTAATCCACACTCATCAATATCTACAGAACAAAGAAATCATGGGAGAAATAATAATGCAGGCTAAAGTGACAAGGGTTATCTTAGCTAGCTACTTACCATCACAACGGTGTCCATCTGGGTTGGGGCTATAACCCACATTGCAGCTGCATGTGTAAGAACCGACACTATTATGACAATTCTGAGCACACCGGTCTGTATTCAGACTACACTCATCAATATCTATATCCAGAAAGTATCAATCAGTATAATATGCAGAGATAATATACAGAGATAATATACAGAGATAATATAGCTATCATACCATCACAGTGTCGACCATCAGCATTCAATGTGTATCCAGTCCGACAGCCACAAGTGTAAGATCCAACAGTATTACTGCAGTCTTGAGCACACTGGTGTGTCCCTAATCCACACTCATCAATATCTATCATAGTGATTACAGTACTAAATTATCATATAGTCGCTTATAAATTTTTCATTATTAACCATCACAATGATGTCCATCTGAGTTGAGGTTGTAGCTTGAATTGCAGCTGCATGTGTAAGAGCCAACATTATTTAGACAGTTCTGAGTGCACTGGTCAGTTCCAAGTCTGCACTCATCAATATCTATGAGGAGAAAATGTATATAGCTGTGTGAATCTAGCTGTTTGATCAAACTGTACCATCACATCTCCTGCCATCAGCATTCAAGGTAAACCCATCACGACAACTGCAAGTGTATGATCCATTAGTATTCAGACATATCTGAGTACACATGTGTGTTCCTGTCACACACTCATCAACATCTGAATGAAATACAACATAGAAATATTATTATAGGATGATATTGCTATATATGTTGCTGTAAGACTGTTTTCTGTAACTTAATTGGAGAGATATATACTCTCTTACCATCACAATGTCTTCCATCTCTGTTGAGGACATAGCCAGGTCTGCAGCTGCATGAGTAAGATCCAGGAGTGACACGACAAAGTTGAGCACATTGGTGAGAACCAAGGAAGCAGAAATCACTTACTATACATGTGATCAGAAGTAATTCTAGTGATGATTCCTTTGACAATGCTATTGTAACTCACTATCACAATGTTGACCATCAGCATTCAATGCATATCCAGTCTGACAGCTACAAGTATAAGATCCAATATTATTATTGCATCTGTGAGCACACTGGTGGGTCCCAAGGGCACATTCATCAATATCTATTGTAATGTTATGTGAAAAGTCTACTAACATGATCCATCACATTAGCCTTACATACCATCACAGCGTCGACCATCAGCATTCAGTGTGTATCCAGTCTGACAGCTACAAGTGTAAGATCCAACAGTATTACTGCAGTCCTGAGCACACTGGTGCGTACCTAATCCACACTCATCAATATCTACAGAATATACAACATTAAAAACAATGATATATGGACCTGGAGTTCTTACCATCACAATGGTGTCCATCTGAATTGAGGGTGTATCCTGCATTGCAGCTGCATGTGTAAGAACTGACATTGTTAAGACAATTCTGAGCACACTGGTCAATTCCAAGTCCACACTCATCAATATCTGTAATCAGAAAAGCCTTATGATCATTCTAAAAGAGATAATACATATCAACTATTCCATCTTACCATCACAATGCTGACCATCTGCATTCAATGAATATCCAGCCGAACAATTGCAAAAATAGGATCCCTTGGTATTGGTACAGCCTTGAGCACACTGATGTGTGTGAGAGTCACACTCATCAATATCTATGGAATAGAAAACTCCTTTAAAAATTCATCACAAAAAATTTAGGTATTATCTACCATCACAAATGAGTCCATCTGAGTTGAGGGTGTAGCCTACATTGCAGCCACAGGAATAAGACCCGACAATGTTATGGCAATTCTGAGCACACTGGTCAGTTTCAAGTCTACACTCATCAATATCTGTGGTTAGAAAAAACCTTATTATCATTCTGAATGAGATATGATTCCATCTTACCATCACAATGTTGACCATTCAATGCATATCCAGGCCAACAGCTACAATTATAAGATCCAACGGTATTACTGCAGTTCTGAGCACACTGGTGTGTACCTAATCCGCACTCATCAATATCTACAGAAGAAAGAGTTTAAAACATCATGATACTAGTATGCTGTTGTATTGTGTTACCATCACAACGGTGTCCATCTGAATTGAGGTTGTAGCTTCCATTGCAACTGCATGTGTAAGAGCCAACATTGTTGTGACAATTCTGAGCACACCCATCAGTTCCAAGGACACACTCATCAATATCTACAGTCGGAAAAGCTTTATGATTATTCTGCAAGAGATAATTGTTATTTCCATTTTACCATCACAATGCAGACCATCTGCATTCAGTGCATATCCAACTGAACAATTGCAGAAATAAGATCCCTCAGTATTGATACAACCTTGAGCACATTGGTGCATGTGTGAGTCACACTCATCAACATCTACAGAACAGAAATCCCTTCACATCATCACAACTATATGTAGTTTCAGGGCTGGATCTAGGAATTTTAAAATGGGGGGTTGTTGACCACACCTACAACCACGCCTATAGAAATGGGTGTGGTTATTCAGTACTTATATACTCAAATAACATAGCAGCTGCTGTGTATGTTTTATCAACGTACTGATTTTAGTGCAAACCACCAATTATGCTTTATTAATTATCTTAAACATGATGTAATATAAGACCAGTCACCAGTAAGTGTAGTAAGTGATTAAAGCATGTTCATGGAATAAAGGGGTTGCAACCCCCTCTAGATCCGGCCCTGAGTTTAAGTATTACCATCACAACTGAATCCATCTGAATTGAGGGTGTAGCCTGCAATGCAGCTGCATGTGTAAGAGCCAACATTGTTATGACAATTCTGATAACACTGGTCAGTTTCAAGGGCACACTCATCAATATCTACAATCATTTGTAAATGGGAAAAGGATGAACATACAAAGTAGCCATAATAAGGCTGAGCATTAGTACCATTGCATCTCCTGCCATCAGCACTCAAGGAATAGCCATCACGACAACTGCAAGTATAGGACCCAACAGTGTTGGTACAGTTGTGTTCACACTGGTGTGTTCCTGCCACACACTCATCAATATCTATTCTCAGTAAAGAGATAAAGATGAAGGGAGTGATAATATTTATAGCCAATCTTACCATCACAATGGTGTCCATCTGCATCAAGGCTGTAGCCTGCATTGCAGCTGCATGTATAATAGCCTAGGTAGTTATGGCAATTCTGAGCACACTCGTCAGTTCCAAGTCCACACTCATCAATATCTATGGTCAGAAAAATATCACATGAAGAGAACAGATACTATATTTGTCATAATCACATGCTGTTATACCATCACAGTGTCGACCATCAGCATTCAACGTGTATCCAGTCCAACAGCTGCAAGTGTAAGATCCAACAGTATTATTGCAGTTTTGAAAGCAGTGGTCGGTACCAATTGCACACTCATCAGTGTCTGTAAAACAGGTTAAAACATTGCTAACACCACTACATTTTAAAAAATGATTATTACCATCACAATGATATCCATCTGAATTGAGGGTGTAGCCTGCATTGCAGCTGCATGTGTAATAGCCAACATTGTTATGACAATTCTGAGCACACTGGTCAGTTTCAAGGGCACACTCATCAATATCTATTAGCAAATATTTGCATTAAATCAAGACAACTATCATGTTATAGTTACAAACCATCACAACGATAACCATCAGCATTCAGTGTGTATCCAGTCCGACAGCTACAAGTGTAAGATCCAACAGTATTACTGCAGTTCTGGAAGCAGTGGTCAGTACCAATTCCACACTCATCAATATCTGAGAAAAAAATCAATGTCAATCTTCAGTTAAATGTATATTCCTTGTCCTACCATCACAATGGCGTCCATCTGAACTGAGGTAGTAGCCTGCATTGCAGCTGCATGTGTAATAGCCTAGGTAGTTATGACAATTCTGAGTGCACCGGTGAGTACCAAGTCCACACTCATCAATATCTATGATAGTGAAGCAGGCAAGCATGAGCACTGAATATGAACCAACTTCCATACCATTGCATCTCCTGCCATCAGCACTCAAGGAATATCCATCACGACAACTGCAAGTGTAGGACCCAACAGTGTTGGTACAGTTGTGTTCACACTGGTGTGTTCCTGCCACACACTCATCAATATCTGAACAAATATTGAAGGGATGAACAGCTATTACAATTAAGACCATCACTTGGACAGATTACCATTGCATTGTCTTCCATCACTGTTGAGGTCATAACCAGGTCTGCAGCTGCATGAGTAAGACCCAGGAGTATCATGACAAACTTGATGACATTGACTGATCCTCTCAGCACACTCATCAATGTCTAGTAAAGGGGGATGGATATATAACATAACAGCTATACACCAATGAAAATGTTTAAACTCACTTATGCAGGTTTGTCCATCATTGCTTAATCTGTATCCTGTCCGACAGCTACAAGTGTAAGATCCAACAGTATTACTGCAGTTCTGAGCACACTGGTGTGTGCCTAATCTACACTCATCAATATCTGTGCATAGATGTGATAATGGACTAGCTAGTATTGATATAAATGCTCCTATACCATCACAATGTTGACCAACTGGACCCAATGAATATCCAGTCTGACAGCTACAAGTGTAAGATCCAACAGTATTACTGCAGTTCTGAGCACACTGATGGGTACGGAGGGCACACTCATCAATATCTGTACAATAAGGAGAAATATTCACAGAGTTTTATCATAATTCTCTAGTTAATCTTACCATCACAATGGTGTCCATCTGAATTAAGGGTGTATCCTGCATTGCAGCTGCATGTGTAAGAGCCAACACTGTTATGACAATTCTGAGCACACTGGTCAGTTTCAAGTCTACACTCATCGATATCTACAGTGTGAGAAGATGAACGTAATTAGAATATGTATAGCTGAATTCAGTTAACCGCTATATTTATTAGTACCATCACATCTCCTGCCATCAGCATTCAAAGTAAACCCATCACGACAACTGCAAGTGTACGATCCATTAGTATTCAGACATATCTGAGCACACATGTGTGTCCTTGTCACACACTCATCAACATCTGAACAAAGAATATTCATATTATAGTATTCCTAACACATATCCCACATGCACAAGAAATATCAACTGAACTGGTTACCTACCATCACAATGTCTTCCATCTCTGTTGAGGATGTAACCAGTATTGCAGCTGCACAGGTAAGATCCAGTAGTGACGAGACAGAGTTGGGCACACTGGTGAGAACCAAGGGAGCAGAAATCACTTACTGGAAGCAATATGAATAAAATTCATCAGCAATTTGATGTGTAATTGTTTCACTACTAAAAAATATTATAACTATACTATAAGCTTACTATCACAATGTTGACCATCAGCATTCAATGCATATCCAGTCCAACAGCTACAAGTGTAAGATCCAGCAGTATTACTGCAGTTCTGAGCACACTGGTGGGTACCTAATCTACATTCATCAATATCTGTAGTTGGAGAAAATGTTATTAAGTAGAGAGCTAAAGTGAATAATTAAAGCAATGACATGTACCATCACAATCTAGATCATTAGCATTCAATGTGTATCCAGTCCGACAGCTACAAGTGTAAGATCCAGCAGTATTCCTGCAGTTCTGAGCACACTGGTGTGTACCAAGGGCACACTCATCAATATCTGTACAAGGGAATATTCACAGAGGTTTATCATAATTCTCTAGTTGTCCCTACCATCACAATGATGTCCATCTGAATTGATGGTATAGCCTGCATTGCAGCTGCATGAGTAAGAGCCAACATTGTTATGACAATTCTGAGCACACCCATCAGTTCTAAGTCCACACTCATCAATATCTATAACAAGAAAATCCCTCAAGGACAGAAAAAAATTTTCCCTATGATCCTACCATCACAGCGTTGACCATCAGTATTCAATGTATATCCAGTCCGACAGCTACAAGTGTAAGATCCAACAGTATTACTGCAGTTCTGAGCACACTGGTGCGTACCTAATCCACACTCATCAATATCTATAACAGTACAAAAATTTTATTCAGTGTATTATTAATGTGGTTATTCTTACATACCATCACAATGGTGGCCATCTGAATTGAGGGTGTAGCCTGCATTGCAGCTACATGTGTAATAGCCAACATTATTATGACAATTCTGAGCACACTGGTTAGTTCCAAGTCCACAATCATCAATATCTGTGATCAGAAGAGTGTTAGTTTACAATGGCAAGAGATATTCGTACAATGATCATACCATCACAATGTCGACCACCAGTATTCAATGTATATCCAGTCCGACAGTTACAAGTGTAAGATCCAACAGTATTACTGCAGTTCTGAGCACACTGGTGTGTGCCTAATCCACACTCATCAATATCTACAGAATAAAGATAGAATAAAATACTTCATGATGATGCATGCATGCTTTTATAGATCATTACCGTCACAACGGTGTCCATCTGAATTGAGGGTGTAGCCTGCATTGCAGCTGCATGTGTAAGAGCCTATATCATTGTGACAATTCTGAGCGCATCGGTGAGTACCAAGGACACACTCATCAATATCTGTTTATGGATGATAATTATAATGATGAGAGAGACAATCATGTCATTCAATATACCATCACAGTGTTGACCATCAGCATTCAATGTGTATCCAGTCTGACAGCTGCAAGTGTAAGATCCAACAGTATTACTGCAGTTCTGAGCACACTGGTGTGTCCCTAATCCACACTCATCAATATCTATAGAATAGAAAGATAATCATTAACATACAGACAGTAACAGTCATGTAGGTATGCAATTACCATCACAATGGCGTCCATCTGAATTGAGGATGTAGCCTGCATTGCAGCTGCATGTGTAATAGCCTAGGTAGTTATGACAATTCTGAGCACACTGGTCAGTTCCAAGTCTACACTCATCAATATCTACAAAATACAAATGGTAAGGGAGTTGCCATGATAGTGATTTTAGCCATCAAGCTACCATCACAATGGCGTCCATCTGAGTTGAGGGTGTAACCTGCATTGCAGCCACATTGATAAGAGCCTACTGTTTCATTGCAATTCTGAGCACACATGTATGTGCCTAGGGCACATTCAGGAACATCTACAGGAGACCATGGATGAAATCACTAGGAAAAGATACATAGCTAGTTAGCTACCATCGCAACGTCTTCCATCTCTGTTGAGGACATAGCCAGGTCTGCATCGGCACGAGTAAGATCCACGAGTATTACGACAAATTTGATCACATTCATGAGTCCCTCTGGTACACTCATTAATGTCTTATCAAAAAAATAACATGACTAGTTATTGTTTATGTAGCTACAGAAACTCACTCTTGCATGTTCGTCCATTTTTTCGCAGTTCGTATCCAGGATTGCAGCTGCAAGTGTATGATCCATTAGTGTTTATACAGTTCTGCTCACACCGGTGCATTCCTTCGGCACATTCATCAATTTCTGATCATAAAAATGAACATTTTGGTAAAGTATACAGAAAGTATACTGAGGGAGTATACAGAAAGTATACTGAGTAAGGGAAAAGTGATTTGCCTACCTTCACAATCTCTCCTATTGTGACTGAGAGCATAACCAGCTCTGCAAGTGCAGAAGTAGTTTGATGATCCATAATAGTAACCATGAGATACTCTACAATTATGAGCACACTGGAGCTGGGCACAGCCATTTCTTTCTGCAGCACATAGAGTTCAAAAGAAATCTGAAACCACCATCAGCTAGCTACAGGTCGAGTCAATGAACACACCTACACATCTATTTCCCGCCACAAGTCGATATCCCTTGTTGCATTTGCACCTGTAAGAGCCTGGCTTATCAATACATCTGCCATTGGTAGTATCGCAGTCATGTTGCCCAGTTCTACACTCGTTGATGTCTATTTTAAAAATACTCACATAACTATAATAATTGTTGTTGTTGTCATTATAGTGACAAAGTTAATGATTTAGCCATGTGTACTGTATATTAGCTATATCTCAAATAAGCTAACTAGCTATAATTAGTGGGGCAAGTGAAGCAAATCCCACACTAGGGGGATTTCTACTATAATATTCATCTTGTGCACATGTATGTACATTCTAATACTGCAGCTTCTTTCTGTGATGACCTTGGGTTAAATTGAGCATAGCTATGCACTTGCCCCACAATGCTTGTATTTTTAGTATAGTGCAGTGCATTGAAGGCTTTCATGCATATTTTGAGCAGTAGAGTTCTTAGCTAGCTATAAGGCCCAAAAAGTGTCTGTAATAGTCCATGGACCCCCAATGACAGGCTTCTTGGAATTGGAATAATTTGCAGTGTTGTAGAGGAATTCAAATAAACAGGCTTCATGTAATGATACAGGATATGCTTGCACAGAGAGATAGCTAACCTATTGATTGTAAGGGCTCTCAATTATGAGCAATTTAGTGCTGTTGATTGGATACCATCTCTTCCAAGGAAAGAGTCTATACATATATCCATAATTGCTCCATTTACTATCCTTTCGTGGGAAGGGCCTGGATATGATTTCTTCCACTGAGGAAAAGTATCCATTTACCCCCCCCCCCCCCTGTGGGAAGGGCCTGGAAACAATCTAGCCATGGTCTCGCTCTTTGGATGCTTGCCAGTGATGACATACCATGCAATATGGTAAGCCTGCATGGGTCCAAGAACTGCCTATTCTTGAACATAATAGAATGATGCCCGCTTGCTACACATGCACATGTATACATAATTATGGGATAGATGCTGCATGCTGAATTTGATGGACAGGAACCATTTAGGAACAGGCTATAAAACGGAAGCACGTGCTGTTCATGTCAGATTGATGACGCTGAACTTACCTTCAGATAGCTACAAGGGCTGTCTTGTCTAGCTATCAAATTAGCCATGGTATGAGCACCAATTTATGAATTGTAAGATGCTACCGAATGTAAAATTCACAGGATTCTGTTTGTGTGTGATTCATTAATTTCTGAGTTGCCATGCAAATTTTAACTGATTCACGATCACTCCCGATGAAGAATCATAACTCACAGGTGCCTGACTAGCTAATTGCCTCCCCCAGCAGCGTCTTCCTGGCGGCTGACCAATCAAGCTTCCTCCAGCCACATAACTTCCAGGCAGGAAAGGCTAGAGCTATTACGTATTATGGCTCTAAGTGAAAGTGAAGATATATGATTTGGATACCAACAACTTGGCTACAAGTAGGGGGAAGATCAGGAGCCAATGTTGATGTATAGGGGTCTTTGAGCCTCTTTCACCATGTGATCCCTTGCTGAAAAGTACAGACTTATTTAGAGCACACGGAAGGTCCTGGTGTACAAGCAAATAGGCAGTTATAGGCTATACCTGCAGCAGACTTCAGTATGTTCCAGCTACATAGTTGTACGAGAAGCCACTCCCTGTGTGACAAGAGGTAGAGCAATTTGTTTACTACCGCTTGGCGCTACACATGACATCCCTATAGCATACCTACCAACGATCCAGCTTTTTTAACCTAAAATTTCCCTCAAAAATATGTCCATTCAAGCAAAATGGACTTCTCTGTACTCTTAAGATTGTATGGGGAACAATAGAATGGCCTGTCCAACAAATTCAAGCAAAATGATGTCAATTCAAGCAAAATATATCAAGCAAAAATTTTTCTTGGCAGTTGCAGGTATAGCTAACATATAATTAGACCCATTATGTGTAGCTACAGTGGAGCCTTTGGACTGAGAAAAGAGACAACCTCCGTAATAATTATGAAAAAAAACAACAAAAAAACCTTCCTACAAGGACCCCAATGTGTTCTTTATTAGTGGAACCTCCCTAATCAGGACCTCCATATTCAGGATCTCCCTAATCAGGACCTCCATAATCAGGAAACCTCCATAATCAGGAAACCTCCATAATCAGGAAACCTCCATAATCAGGAAATCTCCAGAAACTTTTCCCGGCCTGCGCTGCCTGACAGTTAATAAAGAAGTGCTTGATGTTTAGGTATGATTATTCTCATTATGCATGAGTAAAAACGGTTTCGATACTACAAAACTATTATATTGAAGCATAAAGATAGACAAATAAGACAATCATCTTATTTGCTATGTCTGCATGAGATAGCTATCTCTCCAATATAAATTCCTGGACCAGTAATTTTTAAAACAACAACACTGCCATGCAGGCCTCTCTTACTTTATGATGAGATAGCTAATTCCCCCAGCATCATTATATAGCTATAATATTATTTGTCTGCTCAGTGACCATGCACACATGAACTCTTACTGATTTGACAGTAATCTCCAGTCCACCCTGGATCATCACAGGTACATCTATTACGTGCTGTACATTGACCTCCATTTCTGCATGATGGCCTGCAATCCCAACTCCTATAACTAAAAAAAACACAAAAAATATTAAATTGAAAATTTCAACTGTAGCTAGCTAGCTAGCCGCAGGGCCTAAGACCACATTCTTACTAAGCGTTGCTGTAATTGATGCAGCCCAAGAATACAATAGCTGCAAAAAGGAGCAGTACTTCGGTAGCCTTAGCCTCCATATCTGACGAGAAGTTATCGCCGTCTGCACGTCTTTTTAACGTGCACACGCATCGTGGGACGCATGCGCAAAACTTGAGCCCGCCCGAGGCTACTGCTCTCTGATAAAAAAAATTGACAGGATGGAGGAGTATAAATTTTAAGAGAAACAGACAAAAAATTAGACAAAAGAGCATCGTGGATTGTCAGTTTCGAGGCATTTGTCGGCCTCTGTTACTCTTTCCAATCCCACCGCCTTGCCAGTTCCCTTGATTCTGTCTGTAGCCTCCACTCCGTCCACTTCCTTGACCACCTCCCACCATTCCACCAATGGAAACATCTATACGTACACAATAAAAAGGACATCAATGCATTCTTCAATAGCAGGAAGATATCCCCTTACTCCAAGGTCCAGCATGTTTCAGCTTCATCAGCTCTTCATTGTGGTCTGAGAGTGTACCAATCTGTGCATGGAAATTGTATATCAGATCCTGACAAATAGGCTGGAAGTCAACTGCATGCATGACAGAAGATTTATAACATGCAACTGGGTAATCTAGATTTGTTTCACCGATTGTTTGCTACTTCAAGGGATTTTATAGTGATGTCTGACCAATGGCTTCTAGCTCACCTTCTCAGCAAGCAGGAGAGCATGACACTGCAACTTATTTGGCTTTGCATGATGCAGCACAACCATCTGTGTAGGTTCATCTAGAGAAGCCTATGTTATCACATGACAGTCATGTGATTAGTCGTGCACGACATTGATATTACCAAGAATTCCTCCTTGAAGATCATTTTGCTGACTATACTGTGGACAGATTGCAATGAGAGCTCAAACATTTCAGCCAATCTCTCCAGGCTCAACGAGTCGTATGTCTCAGAATAAGTGAAAATATAGGTCCTAAGGCTTTCTTCCTGAATTTTCCTTCAATTAGATAGTAATTTTTTCTTAAAATAAGAGTTTGAAATTAATTGCTATACCTTGTGAATAATGATTTCAGCTGCTCCACATTGATAAATAAATCCCAAGCCTAATAAGTATAGTTCAGAATGATAATCTCAAGATAGTCACAGAATAGCTCTTATATCACCTTTATGGAGAGGATGTAGTCCTTGCAGGTTTTCCAGTCTCCTTTCCTCATGGCATGGGCAGCTGCAACCACATGTTCCCGCATGCTCTCTGGAGGGCCTGGAAAGATAGTCATCACATGATTGTCATGTGTTACATTACAACTCCAATCCAATTACCTACTAATGGTTGTTTGCTATGGTATTTCAATTGATGATGAAAACTTTTTGATATCAGACGACGGCGACCCTCAGTTTCAGCAGCTGCATGTCAGTTAGTATGCAAAACAATTATCAATACCATATAAGTGTGCATTAATTAGAGATAGTGAAAGATAGGTTACCCTGGCAAAATACTTTGAATTCAGACAACTACCAGTTAGCCAGTTTGTTAGGCTCATGAATGCCTGACCTGCAAAACCAGTGGGTTCTGCCATTGCTGGCACTGGCCACAGGACAGCTCACACACTGGACACAGAGTCATCACTATACACCAAAAAGATCCAACCACACCTCCTTTTACCTGCCATATATGGTATCTCTAGGAGCATTGCAGACGTGAGGTAGACGCACTCCATGAGCTCCAAGTTGATGTGGAGATGAAAGGGAATCTGCCGACGCCTCTCCAGCTTCTCTTGCTCAGTGGTGCGATCATGGCGGACGATAAGACCCTGCAAGTCAACATGGGGTCATCAACAACCGAGGTATAGAGATGGAAGAGTGGAGCTAGCCAACCCAAAAATCCTTTGCCTATTCCAAACTCAGGAACAGTGAGACAAAAGCCCCATTATTAGGCCTCTTTCCTTCCATAGGGTTGGTAAAGGATCAGCTAACTCTAAAATCATGAGTATGAGTGAAAGCTCTAAATAATAATGTTGTTTGTAGACGTTTATGAGGAAGTCAAGTTTTTTGCATTATAATATGCTAAAAGGAAATGTCTGAGCTAGAAATGTAAAATTAACCTGAGCTAGCAGCTCCTTTGAGCGACCACTGGACTGGATGTCGACCAAAGCATCATGCGCATCTTTGATCATCCCATGCCTGAAGGCACACATACCCAGCTGTACCAGTGCTCTGTTATACAGGATCTGGAGAAAGAAAGAAAGAAAGAAAGAAGAAATAGAGAGATAATAGTAATATTACACAAAACCAAACGTATTAATTTTTTTCCTTTCAGACAAATGCCTCGAGTATTCCACACACCATAAATCTTATGGTTCGGTCTCGTCATCTTAGTCATCATCAAAGAACTGATCATGTGATCTTTTGGCGACACACCTACCTGAGTGGGGACATCAGCTAGCTGAATGCTTTCTTGGAGATGACTCATCATCATCAGGTCACGGGCTTGCACCCAGCGGTCGTGAAGGGCATGGTGATAGATGTGGCAGAGAATAGCTCGTGTGCGAATCCTAGAATACCACAAGAGTCATTAAAAATACGGGAAACAAGTATATCATCATATGAGAAAGAGAGAGCACAATAGAAAAAAGGCAAAATTGTAGAGGCATCAGTGGATTGGCTCTGGTTTCTCTGCAAGTGCTTAGTAATGCTAGCATTAGAGTTGGATTTACAATTCGTCATTTGCCTCATCTGTATTACTCTTTGTACAGCAATGATAGAAGTACATACGCCTGTATCACTGTCATGTGACTGTCATGTGATACAATCAAGTGAGTCAATACTCCACACACACATGCTTACTTGGTCACTCGCTCACTCACTGACTGACCTGTCTAACTCGTCTCCTTGGTAGTTGTAGATGAATTTGGTGAGCCTGGCCATCAACTGGGTGGAGTCTTCATCCGTATCCTCACTGGAGCCCTCCTCCTTACTGGCATCCTCCTGCCCTCCCTCTCCACCATCCTCCCCAACTGACTCCTTCTCCTGCATCTTCTTGGACAACTTTCTGTCCAACTGTCACAAAAGAAAAAGAATAAAATCAAACGGCACTGATAAGAATACTTTTAATGTCAATTACAAGAAGAGGCATCAGTGGATTGGCTCTAGTTTATTCTACAAATGCTCAGTTGATCCCCAAGCATCAGAGTTGGATTTATGATTCATCATGTGCCTCACTTGTATGCTCCCGCCTAATCATCCCCACCGTATCGTGTGATTTACATCCATACTGCTCCCCACCCTATAGCTATTGCTGTCACATGCAGATCATGTGATTTACATCCATACTGCTCCCCACCCTATAATTATTGCTACTGCTTTATCGTATGCAGATCATGTGACAGGATGTGTCATTGCTATGTGTTATGCAATACACTACTGCCACATGTAACATGCATATCATCACACCTACCTTATAGTACAGGTGTTCTATTGTTTTCTGATATATTCTGCACAAGATGTCCGGTCGTGAATCTTTGAACTTCTTCTCCAAGTAAGCCTGAACTCGTCGAATCAAACTAGTGACTTTGGATTCACCTTGAAGTCTGAAATAATGAATATTGTATTTTGTAAACCAAGACCTACATAGTTAATAAAACTTACTTTGTAACAAAGTCAGTAGAATGAGCATCAGTGGCTTGCAGGAGTTTTGTAAACTCTTCATCCATACGCTCTATGATCATCAAAACACTTCCATATATTCTATACGGCTTATCTGTGGACTGAGGTCAACAATATGGGAGGGTTGAGTATGAAATCTGTGAATGTGTAAACCCTTTACCAGATTGTACTTACTGAGTAGTTTATCTCTTCGTCAGATATCGATCTACTAAAGATCACACTTGGGTTATCCTCGAGCAATGTTACTACACGGTCAACGTTCTCCACACAGCTGGGAAAAAGAGGAGAAACCTTAAAGCACTAACATCATGGAGACAAAAGCCCATCTTGTTAAAAGGGTCAGTTCCTGCACTGATTAGATTACTGCTACTGTTATTTATTCTTGTGGCTAAGGAGGTAAGGTAAACGTTCTTTCTCTCTCAATGGCACATTCAGACAACTGCCAGTTAGCCAGTTTGTTAGGCTCATGAATGCCTGACCTGCCAAAACCAGTGGGTTCTGCCATTGCTGGCACTGGCCACAGGACAGCTCACACACTGGACACGGAGTCATCACTATACACCTAAACTGCACATAGATATTTCCTGTCTGACCTACTTGTCTCGGAACCAGGTTAACTCAACTCACACATCGCAATCACCCAACCCTCGTCACACCTCTCACATGCAATCTTGACTCACCTGTCCCATACATCATCTTTCATACAAGAAGAAGCACTTGGAATGTCGTAAATAGTGGCAATGAGATCGACCAGAAGTAGGAGCTCCATTCCAACTCCCAATTTGGCCTCATTTGAAAACTGAAGGAGAAGCTTGAGATTCTCAATGCTGCTGTTCCTGTCCACTGTTTTCTTTCCCCTGGCAGCAACTATCTCATCACGCTTATTCTTGATGACAGCATGGTCAATTTCATCCACTTCTTTGCCAAAAAGCATCTTTTTCATCTCCTGCTTGTTCAGTACTCTGGTAGACTTCCGTTGGATTGTCTCCCATTCTCCATCATCCTTGTCTTTTTCCACCTCCTTCGGTTTCCTTTCCTTCGGTTTGCGAGTCTTTCCCTCTTCTTTGTCATCCTTCTTCCTACATGAGCAGCAATCACAGAAAGTGGTTAATAATTTGTGATTCCTCCAGTTGCATGCAACCCCCTCTATAATCCAGGCGTGCTCCCCACAACCCCATCTATAATCCAGGCGTACTCCCCACAACCCCTCAAATCCAGATATTACACAGGGCCAAACAAAGCATAGTTGACCAAACTCTTGATGGCATGAATTTGCATGATTTCAAACACCTGCTATTGTAATGTCAGACCAACATGAAAATGGCTGCAGGTTTTGCTTGGAGATTAGTTCTGCCCTTGAAATGTAGGCATGTCCCACGGGCACATGGCACGCGTGCACACACTCTTATAACACTAACTTTTTCAGGAAATACTCAGCAGTGTACTGAAACATCCCTCTCTCTCCTTCTTCATCGCTGGAACTGGAAGTGGTCTCAGACATTGAACTCCATTCGTCATCGGAGTCTGACTCCCCTGACTGCATGCATAAAAGAGGATCAATCAATTATAACTAGTTTCAGATCTCTCTCTCTCTCTCTTCCCCCACCCCCTCTCTCTCTCTCCCTCCTATCAGTGCACCTCATCAACTTCCATCGCAGCTTCTGTTGGAATAGATGGGCGAGCCTCATCCAGGTCATCTTCCTTGTCACTCTTCTCTGATTCTAAGCAATATCATAGCATAAATGATGATCCTTTACCCCAAAATACAAAATCTATGGAGGGAGTGAATTAAATCACATGCCCTACTTTAGGAAGATAATTAAAGCTTCATCCAGAGGTAATTGGTACATGACAGTTTTGTTTGTTACCAAACAAAGCAGCTGCACTAGTTTTAAAAGTACCTAGAATGTGCAATCACAATTATACATACTCACCAGCCTCTTCAGCTGCTTCCTCATCCACAGGATTCTGACGGTATGCTCCAATTTCAGACTCAAAGTCCTTGTTGTATTTGCGGATCTTCTGCTTGAGACCAGCAAGGGCCTATGACAAGATAAGGGATTGGGGCCAGGAGAGAGAAAGAGAGAGAGAGATCCAGTGGTGGCAAAATGACTGTGTACACTGAACTAACTCACTCGAGCATTAATTTTAGTGAGTTTAGCTTTTGCTTCTTTATCTTCCCAAAGCTAGAAAGGAGTTTGAACATACAATTGTTTGGTGTATAACAAATCACTTGACACACCTGTGTGATAAAGTCCTCCATTTCCACTAATGCCCTAGTGTAGAAAACAGGTGTCTTTCCTTCCTTCTCTATCACAGCCTTTGCCTTGACAAAGGCCTTCTGTAGCGTCTCAAAGCCTACAAGGGGGGAAAGGTATTTCAAATGGCAGTTTCCCTAACAACAGTGCATGACTTTGGGGTGGCAAATTTAAACAACAAGATACAACACATGGATACCACCCCAAGTGGCATACTTCAACCAGGCCTCATTACTTACCACTCTGAACTTTTGCCACATCTTTGATTTTCTGACTGTTCTTGACTGCACGAATCAAGTCCTTTAACTCGTCATATCTAATTTAAAAGATTCAATAAAACAAGTAAGAATAGAAAAATGACTGACCTCTTATCTTTCAAAGAGCGGACTACCCTCTTCTCATCATCCTCTTCATCACTGAAGTAGCTGTACTGGGGTCGTCTTAAAGTCAACAAATAAAAAATTTAATGATTTCAAACAGATTTTTTTTAAAAATTCCTTTACCTTGTTGCAACTACTGGCTTTTGTTGCTCTTCTTCAGAACTCTCTGCAGCACTCTCAGAGTCTGTATCTCCTGTAGCAAAGAACCTAGACATCCCAAAGTCTTCTTCCAATTATTTGAACACGTGGTGGATCACGTGGTTAAGCATGACCTTATATCGCGCGTGCGCAGGTGCAAATTGTGCCCGGCCCTAGCTTGTTGCAACATCAGCTGGTAGTTCGCAAAGCTAAGGAGAAAGTTGCTTGGATCGATGCAGAAAAGGATGCACACGACTGTACTGTCTTATGCCATTTTCTGCCTACAATTAATCCTAATCCTAGCACAAGCCCAAGAAAGTAAGTTATAACTGCATAATCATCATTGGGGTAGCTTAAAGCTTAGCTAGCTGTTAATACTATAAATGCAGGAGGTTAGATACAAATCTACTACTGCATGGTCCAAGAGTTGTTTATATAATCCTACTATCCTTTACTACTCTCTATAGCACTAGCTAATAGTTGACAAAGAAGACATGGTAACCAGCTAGCACGACCAGATTACAACCTTTTTCCTCATTCAGTGTAGTGTTCACACCAAAAGGGGGGCTAATTTAGACACCTAATTTGGTTTTCTGACCAGGAAATGCGAGCATTACAACCAAAAGAACCCTAATCCCTCTTCAATTCCAGATTATCACTGTAAAATTCCTCTCTTTAAAAAAAAAATTGTAGAGTCATTCCATATCTTTAATCACTTGGAACTCCCAAATCCCAATTCTGTTGACTAACTTATTGTTGAGCAGTTAGAACACACCCTGTAAATCTCTCCATGAAGCTTGTGTGAAACCTGTTTAATCAGACCACCATGTCGATGATATCACCTCCTGCTTGCACCTATAGCTATTTCCAACTCCCCAATGTGGTCACTTCCCTGTCTCATTTCTGGCTGTCAGGTTTCAGAGATGAACATAAGTGAGAAATCTTGCCAAAGATCAGAACAGCACTAGCCTGCATGACTGTGTAGAATTTGACTAGGTAATAGTGTAGAACTGACTTGCTCAATTAGCAAGCAGAGGCCCTTTATCTTTGACAAATAAACTCAAGTTAGGGTTGCCAAATTCCTGCTGCTCCATTCAGTGTTGTGAGGTATTGATCTCTATTTACACACAGGGCAGAATGTATACCCAACATCACTGAAGTCTTGAATCCTGTTGTCTGCTTTAACAAATTGAAAACAACTTTTGAATTCTTAGTTCATGCATGTGGTTTCATCATAATCCAGTTTATGGGGGCAAGGTGTTGGAGTTATCAGAATCGGTGATCGTTCTTTTACAAACATTCATGATGGAATGTAGATTTAGTTGTCTATTAGTATTTCATTATTATTATTCTCTCTTTCCTATGATACACAGGATGTGAAAATCCTAGGATTAGATATGAAGAACTTGAACTTCCCTTTGACTCTACTAATGCACACATAGTGTGTCAAGGCACATCACAGCCACGGTGGTTTTCGAGTAGCAAACCCTGTGGACCCTTTACCAACTCTTCTCTGTGCAGAGATGGACAGACTGCTTGTGAGTTCAGCGTCTCCGATTCAAGAAATCAGTTCTATCATTGCTGTACATCAGGAGAATTAGTCAACAGTGAGAGTGTCGTCCATTGCACCCACATAAGAAGTAAGTGCTCTAAAGTACCAGCAAGTCTATTTGCTGGATAACTCCTCCCACTTTTCAAACCTTTTTTCCTTGTCAATAGTCATTGTGTGTAATAATGACCACTGGTAATGCCTAAACAGAAGCCTAAAATGAGCAACCTTTTTTTTTTTTTTGTGGGTAATCATAGAAAACTCACAAAGCACTTGTGTCCAGCTCCTCACCAACCATATTATATTACAAGTTAATTGAATTATGTGTATAACGGTGCTACTCGCTGCCATGTACAGATATAGGGATGTTATGTCTTAGGTCATAGTACACAGGGTGAAGTAACTACAGCCTTTGAATGCACCCATTTTAACTTTCAAGAAAGATAGGTAATAATGTCATTCTAATCTCTCCACTCTATGCATGTGTGGAGGGGGGACAATTGAGAAGATACTTTGTACTATTATGTAAGCCAATGCTACATTCTTGGCTTTATTAATAACCGAGCTGAGATACATATCTCTCTTTGTGGCATTTGACAAGTTTTCTACTAATCTCTCTCTCTCTCTCTCTCTCTCTCTCTCTCTCTCTCTCTCTCTCTCTCTCTCTCTCTCTCTCTCTCTCTCTCTCTCTCCAGTCTGCACAGCTATAAATGAAGCAATATCTGCAGTACCACCTTTGGCATTCTACAATGAGGACATGGTGCTCTATATAGCCGTGTATGCCCAATCACAGCCCAACCACACTGCACAAGCACTCTTCGATAACATGCTGATTGAAAACATAACATCCATGGTGTTCCAACTCTCTGATCAAAGTCCACTCTTGGCATTTGAGTTCGGACTACATGTGCCAATTCCAGTTATGAATGAAGTTAGCCAAGATCTTCGCTTTTTTATTGATTTTGCAGCATTCAACTCCTGTAGTACTCTACATTCTAAAATGTATTCAATTCCAGTCAGGAGCAGAGGTCAGTATTATTGGTATCCCAGATATTAGAGTGATTTTCTGATGAGGGTAATTCATTTTGCCCCATTGAAGTACATTCATATTTGGGGGGGGGGGGGGGGGGGGGGGATCTAAATAGATCATTTTTTTTGTTTGTTTTTTTAGTGATACATTTTACTTTTTTATAGGAACTAATGTCACAACTACCCCTACTTTTAGCAGCCCTCCTACTGAAGGTAACCCTTACATCATAGGCAGCTGCTGTTGTACAAATAGAATCACACCCACAACACACACATTATCTCTGAATTATGTGCTTGCTGACTCTTAGTTTCTGAAGTGTGTTTGATTAGAGACCAATTTGATAGGTTACAAGCAAAGATTAGGCAGCTGCTTCATCTTCCAACCTCACACATCAATTAAAAGTCGTGTTCTTAGAATGCTTTGGTCCTTGAAATGAGTGTTGTTTTCTTGGCTGTAAGAGGGGTGCTTGCCAAATGGGTGTGGTTAATATCGAAGGTAGCAAAGAAAATGGTATCATCCTTTCTTTTCTGTGCAGGTGTAAAGCAGATGTGTGATCAAGGTATGTGCCTATTACACATTGTTCAACAGTAACTCCACCTAACCTGTAATGGTCTACCTACACCAGGTCTGGTGGCAGTTGTAGGGATACTGGCTGGTGTATGCGTGTTGTTCATTGTGGTAACTGTGGTGCTGGTGGTGTTGTTGTGCAGAAGGAAGAAAAGAGGTTAGTGGTGCTATTAGTATCCACTACAGTTGATTTAGATATAGCATAACTCATAACTTATACACAATAAATGTATCCCTATTGTACTTGCCAGCTGTGGGAATGAAATATCATGTGCATGATCCACAAAAAGGTTCTCTATTTTCAGAGACTTCTCATAAGGTATACCATCAATAATCTCTGCGATGATGAGGTCCAACTGTACGACCACCACATGCACAGCATGTTTCTGTTATTATGTAGGATCAACCACTACCCCTGACTCCACGGTAACAGCACAACATTACAACAGGCTACAACAACAACAACCAGTGAGTAAAAGTGCAGATTGTTGATAGTAGGAGATTTATGATTTGTTTTTTTGTTTTGTTTTATTTTGTTTATTTGTCTGTTTGTTTGTTTGTCTGTTTGTTTGTTTGGTTGGTTGGTTTTTGTTGTTTATTTGTTGTAGTCTCACGACAGTACTCCAATGGACCCATCTTCTAGTGTACTTCCTCCTCCTCCTCTCCCTCATTCGAATTCAACAGGGAATGGTTCACATTCGCAACCACCTAACGGCACTGCGACCCAAAGTGATCCAGAATATGCCCGTCCTCACCAACCACCATCCAATCTACTTATGGGGATTGGACGGCCACCACAGCCTTCCCCTCACACTGGACACACACCTCTAATCACCTTCACACCAGGAGATACAGTTCGATCCTTCCCCAACCCAAGAAGTTCTTCAGCTGTGGAGGAGCCAATCATGGAAAATCCCTCTTCTGCTAGCTATGTTATAACTGACTCGGGTTCACCTCCACCTTACAACACTGTGAGTGCGGGCCAAAGCAATGGGCATGGATCACCAAGTGATGCAGCTGCAAGTAGCCACGAATATGAGACTATCTATAGTAAAAAGAAGATAAACATTTTGGCAAACGAAGTTGAGCTTGAAGAACAATCAACAGCCAATGTATAGCTCCAACAGTTCTACCACACACCTAAACACATGGCTCCAGTCATTTTTATTATTATTTTTTTGTCCATAATTATATAATCAGTACAAAAAGCTAGTATCTGACGGAAGAATATGAGATAAACAAACCCTATGTATCATATCATGGTCAGTATTTATGATCCTTTCCAGGAAGCACAGTTTGTGTGTGCAGGCCAATCTTTTTTCTTTCTTTTTTTTTTGTATTTGTAATTGACTCTTCAAAGAACCCTAGTCCGCATGTAGGCGTTATAGCTAATAATATAGGCATAATATATATAAACAGACCAGGTTAGAAAACATAATATGTTAGAAGTTAGTTTAGCTATACGTGCTGAGGAAAAACCATTTCACTAGACAGGTCAAGTTCTTCATATTTATCCTCCTCTTCCATAACCTGTTGCAAACTGCTCTGTAGGTATTGGAAAGTAGGACGGTCCTCTACATTCTGTAGATGGTAGAAAGGAACAACTAGCTTTTTAAAAAAAAATGCTGATCCCACTTACTATCTGCCAGCAGTTCTTCATGAGGTCATAAACATCTGATGGACAGAACTGGGGTTTCTCCAACCTGTAGCCCATGAGGACTTCTTCCAAGAAGTCTGAGTTAGTGAGGGTTGGGTATGGAGTGTTCCCACCTGTCCAGAGCTCCCACAGTAAAACACCTTGCATAGAGAATTAATATCTGCCTCACAGCTAGCAACCAAACTAATGTACAATTCACAAACTAGTTGATATAATTCTGTGTCCATCAAGTGTGGCTATTGTATGTTCTCCAATCACATTTACCAATGATTGACTGTGCATGATCTTGCTTTAGCCCATTAATTTAGCTACATCAAGAACATTTCACTTCCTCACCAAATGACCAAACATCTGACTTCATACTGAATCTCGACAGTGTGAGCGATTCAGGTGCTTGCCACTTGAAGGAAAACATGGAGCTCTCTGAAGCAGAACAATCATCGTTCAAATGGAATCTGGCAAGACCGTAGTCCCCAACTTTAACTGTATTCTGTTGCTTGATGATGAAACAATTTCTAGCAGCCTGCATGTGTAGATATAAGAAAATAGCAGCTGCATAATTAGCTTACTAACTTATAGGAATGCTAGGCACATAAGCTATACCAAATTTCGATGGATAAATCTTTTCTCTTCCAAGTAAAACATGGCAGAACATATCTGGAGAGCAATGTCCAAAATAGAATCTGTCTTCTCAATCAGTTCACCATTTTGCCTCAAATACTGCAGCAAAGAACCTGCCAGTATTAGAATAAAAGTAAATTGCTAAATATATAGATGTATTAAGAAGATTCACCGTCCATCATCAGTTCCTGCACAATAAAGATACATCCATCATGTCTACACACTCCATGCAACTTCACAAGGTTATCATGCTGCAAATTCCTATTGTCATAGAGACATACGGGAAGTCAGTAATACATGTTGGATGCACTGTTTAATTCACACACATCATGATCCCAGCTCCTTCAATGAAGTCCTTCTCATTTATCTCCTCCTCTCTTACTGTTCTAATGGCCACATCTGTTGTTTCTCTCCATTTCCCCCCCATCACTTGCTGCATGAGAAATAACAATTATGACATGTGGGTTTATTTCATGATCAACCTACCCCAAATTGTCCACGACCTAAACTTCTTCCTATTGTCAGTTGTGACCAGTTAATCTCCCATGCTGTTATGAGATAAATTAATTGCATGGAGGCTAGAGATAGGCTAATAGGCTATGAATTCCATTCATTAGCTATGCAAACACAGTCCAGTGTGAGGCAGCTGCAATAACTTGCTCAGCTAAGATACACAAAATAAAATACTTCAGCAAACACAACTACTTAAAAGGTCAATGCCATAAGGTCAATATACTTCACTTTTCACCTTCTTGATAGTAGTAGTATTAGCAAGGTCAGCTATGTAGCTACTTGTAGTGAAAAGTGAATAACAGATGGATAGATAAAGTAAGTATAATAGCAGTCTCACCGACATGAGTTGGACTTAGTGATGGAGTGTGTGATGTACAGTGCACCAGAGGTACCTCACCACGGGGCACACTAATAGTAGTGGTAGTAACAGGGGTAGTGGCCATTGTGGGAGAGATGTCTTCTTCCTGTTGGTTTCCACAGAAACATAAAGTGCAGCCTAGGGAATACTTGCTGCGGTGGTGACAGCAGGACCATCTACCATGGGTGAACAAGCCAGGATGGTAGACCGACTGCAGAAGAGTGTTATTACTGCAATCTACAAACAGATGACTTTTAAATATACACTTCCCTATGAGAATAAACAACACCCAATGTGTAGCTTAATTAACGATTCATTCTTTCAACTGTATACTTTCTATAATGCATGTTTTGCTTTCTATATTGTTCCAGTGGTACAGCTATTAGCTATGGCTGTTGAACTGACATGTTTGTAAGAGGTCTACCCATTCCTGCTGCTCTGTCTCACTGTTGGCAATCACGTAGAGAGTTAAGTCTCCGTGGGTAACCTGCATGAATGATTTAACAAGATGAACTTCCTCCTTTTTTATCATAATAATGGAGTGTACAAAATATACAATTGCTGAATGCCATATTTGTCAACACTTCCAATTCATGAAGAATTAATTCAATTCCCACAATGACTCATGTTTTAGGAGGGGATGGGGATGTTCCTATAATTATGACATGATTTCGTAACATGCATGCACTAGCTTTGCAAACCTGGAAGGAAGGTTTGTTAAATGTTCCTCTCAGGACTTTCTCCACCACCTTAATTTTCGACAGGTCAATATATCCCTTTTGACTGCCTCGTCTCTATAAGAAAAGAAGAAGGACAACTATGAAGCTTGACATGTTCTCCTATAAGAAATGGTAGCTAGCTGGCTAATTACTCAAAGAAGGAATCTGTATGGCTACATCATTTGTTTATCATACTTATTCACCCAAAAGTCTTTTGGTTATCACATGACATAGCTAGTTCGCTATCCAGTTCATACATCGATGGATAGCTAGCTCATCATGTGGCTATGAACACACAAAAGCCTCATTCTCAAAAGCCTCATTCTATTATACATGTGCAGCTCGATGTTCTAGTGAAGCCAAGGGCTGATCTCATGGCATTCATTTACCTATTATAGCTCAAGCCTAACTTATTCAGCATGGACACTCAACTGAGTGGCTAGTTATGACAAATTAGCTAGCTATAGCAAGTAGCCTGCATGCAGGGCTAACATTCCTAGAAACCATAACTGTATAATCTACACCTACCTGTAGACTCCCATCATAGTATGTGAGTCTACTGGGAGTGAGCACAAACACTCTGGTCTTGAAATTGGTGAGACCCAGTGTTGACTTGCCCTGGGACCTCTTCACCATACAGCTGACTTTTAGCTCCACATCATCATCTCTATCACTCTCTGAAGTGGCCTCTGAAGTGGCCTCATTTACAGACAAATTCATGATACAGTACTAGCTATCTGGTACAGTTAGCTATTAGCCAATAGCTAATCAGCCTCTGATTGACCTCTAGTGCATGCACAGCCTGAAAGTTTACAAACTTTAATACTTTATAAAAAGTGATGATTTTTGGGGGAAAAGTCAATACAACATTAGAAATGTAAATAAGACTACTCTATGATACGACTCAATAACAGATTACCGTGTCTTACAAGTACAATAGCTAGCAAGCAGGCTACGGTGTCCAATTAGTTAGGCAGAAACACATTCTTATTGTGAAGCAGGAAAATACTAGAATGTCTTCAATGATGTCATGTGGCTTTCCATAATTAAAAGAAGCAAACTTGAACTGCTTTGATGCTGACAACCATGTGGCATTCTCTAGTCAATCAGTTGTGCAATGACATGGTGTTTTAAATGGTTGAATACCTATGGTTACTGCTGCTGCATGCATTCCACATACACATGCATGTGATGAAAGCGCATGCGCGCATAGCTATGCGCGTGTACGCATGCGCTTTCCTCAGGGGGCGGAGCCGGAGTTTGATCGCATGCAAAAGCTAGCTTGTTGGTATGTGATCCTCACTTTGCGAAAGTCAGCGGACTGAGGGAGATGGACTTTCGTTTGGCCGTGACCGTGATCGCGGTAGTGTGTTGTCCCTTCTGTCACAGTCAACCAGGTGAGTCTCTTGTACCTTTCTGCCAAAAAGAACTACCAGATCATGTCATGTTGCAACTTGCCAGTGAGCGCCAGTGAGCGCCACCATGTACCCAGGAGCCTAAATCATTAATTCCAGACTCAATCTAAATATTTACCTATGTATGATTCTTACCTGCAAAGTCATTGTCATTGTTAAAGTACATAGCTACATTTAAAGTTTGTGGGAGGGCAGAAGATGATAGCTGAGAAGATGATTGTAGCCTAGCTCATGGGGTGCTAGCTGCAGTAGCTACCAACTATTAAAGTGATACAAGATATTCTTACCACAGAACACTCTACTGTGCTGTCTGTAGACACCACATCAAATAAATGAATATACTAAACTATTATTAGTGGAATGGAGTGGTGCCACTCCACCCCCAAAGGACTCAAAAATGATGCAAGGCTGACCTCTGAATTTTTTTTTGTTTTTTTTTTTCCATCAAGCCTAACACCTCCAGTTAAAACACTGATAGTGCGATTTGATAAAATACCAATTCAGGCTTAGCTAGTAGAAATAGAACATGGTCATTGCTTGAGATTCTTTAGTGGTATATCAATTAAGCTCAGGCTGAGTAGAATTATTTTGTGTGTGGTGAATTGCTGCAGATTGTGGTGTGTCATCTGGAGACCTTTGGATCAGCAATGGAAATCCAGCCAGCATCTCGTGTGGAATCAGCAACCCCAAGTGGTGGATAGCCACAGACCCCTGTGACTTTGAAGGTGTGGATGAGTTCCATGATTGTCGGGGTAGGAGTTCTTGTTCAGTGACGAGTGAGGCATACAGCAGGATGTCGTCTTGTGTGGTATGTTGCACTGAAGCTTCTGTATCCAGCTTCAATCCCATCCCAATGACAGATTCTTGTGAAAAAATCAGAGGTGAGGGAAGTAAGGCCCCATTGCTCACAGTGCTGTAGAACCTCTTAATCTTAATATGTAGTGACCTTGGTTAAAGAGGTGTCTTTATTCAGGGGTGAATTATTATTGCAATAAGCAAAAAAAAAATGGTTTCCATTCGGGAAATCCACTGTACTACTCCAATTCCTTCAAAATAAGTCATGCTGCACACAACATTATGGGACTAGCTACTTGAAAAGCAGATGTTAAATTCTTGCATAATTGTTTTGGTACAAGCCAAGATAGAGAAACAGTTCCACGGACAGTGGAATATATATGTGGTGTACTCTAGGACATACTTGGATCACTTCGATTGTTATGGCTTTCTTCAAAAATCACTGGTGGGCTTTACCTGCCATAATCAAAAGTTGCTCATAAACAAGTAAAAATGCTTTCATATTGTAGAAGTCCTGCGAAAAAAAAAAGAGAAAAGAATTGTCTTTCTTGTTCCTCAATTATGAAGCCTCGCTGAACATTGAGGAAATGAGAACAAGTGTTGAGTTACAAGACTGTCTCCTCTATCTGTGGTTCGACTGTAGTGTTAGAGACAAGTCTTGTAATGGAGTGGGTTGTCAGCAGGAAACAGTGTCCTTAAACAGTGATTTTGGCAAGCTATTAAAACAAATAAATGCTCTGTTTACCATGGAGCAAAGAAGTATATTTGTAGTGCTTTTATTTTCATAGGAGTTTCATATCTTTCATGTTTCCATCGTGATTCAGAATTTGATTGACTTTCATTGGATTATGCATAGCTCCAGTCCATGATCATGTCTTGCTGGTTAGTTGGAACGTTTGTCTTTCTCCCACACACTAGAGATGTTGGTATAATGAGCATTGCTAACATACTTGTGGTGTCAGTCTCGCTAGGCTGCTCTCCATTTTTGTGTGTTAATTAAACTTTGATCGATCAAGGCTGCTCTCCATTTTTGTGTGTTAATTAAACTTTGATCGATCAAAGGTGGGTGATAAATTAAGATGTCATCTGAGTATGTAGTTCTATTTTTGGGTCACATGTTTGGTGTGGCTACACAGTATTCTATACTAGTATACTATTGGTGTGGCTACACAGTATTCTATACTAGTATGCTATTGGTGTGGCTACATAGTATTCTATACTAGTATACTATTTTCAAGTTTGGAAACTATTTGCTCCCAGATTATAGGGGCACAATTCAGTAGCTCAAATGCATGAGGTAAGGTATAATGATTCTACATAATGATGTGACTTTAAAAAAAGACATGAAACGTTATGAAATGTTAACATTTCATGGGGTACAGCACATGATAAGTTCCAAACCAGAATAGTATAGTGTATGATTTGTTGTTACCTCATCCATCTTTGAATGAGCATGTACACATGTGCCAGCCATTAGCTGCTGCTGGGAAAGTTTTTGTTTGTGTGCTGGAGAAAGCAATAGTGAATGTCATAGCATTGCAATTGACGTTTTCACATTCCGTACTGTTGTGTTATTCAGTATGCTTCTTTGTATCATCTAGCCATTGACCAACACATGATGTGTCCTGTTTAATATGTGTCCTGGTACATAATATGTGTCCTGTTATTTCTAACTCATGGTGCTGCACGATGTCAGAGAGTGGAACCCATTCGATGTGGATTCAAAAAAATGAACTCTAATCAACTATTATTTAAGGACACCTCTTTAATCTGGTCCCAAAGTGACATATAAATGAGGGGGGATCGGGTCAAATACTAGTACTGCTCTTTCCCTATGATCTTTCCTTAATTCTCCATGTCTATTCCTCATAGTGTGTCCAGAAGTGACCGTCTCTACCCCCTCCTCGGGCTTGACCGGAAGAACTGTGCCCGTCCTGACATTTGTCGCAACAAAACCACCGCCAGATCCCAACAGTGTCTCCGTGACAGCAAATGACCTAGGATTAGGCCTGGAAGTACGCATCACAACAGATAATAGAATCCATCCTATCATGGGTACCAATGGGAACTTCACCTTCTTTCATACTGTTCATCTTCCACTGAATACATCCGGTCAAGTGTTAATCACAGTGAACTTAACTAACCTGCCACATGGCAACACATGCAACTTAGGTGGCAGTATAATCAAGTCACTTCAAGTGGTACAAGGTACATACTCTATGCATGTGGTCATGGTTTATGATAAGAAGTAGCCTCTATATAGAGGAGGAATAGCAATGGATTACTAACACATGAAGTATCCAAGTCCATAAGTAATATCTCAAACACTGATAATTCAGCGGAGGAATACTAGCTTGCTCGCTGTGACTCAAATGTTGCACGTTGCCCTAGTTCACACAAAAAGTATCCAAGTATATAAGTAATTCTGTATTGTGTCTAACTCAAGCACTGATAGCACATAGTCTATAACTAATGTAATCACACAGGTATCAGTGCTTGAGTTGTATAAGATTGCTGGTTCATGATAGACACAATAGACTGACTGACCTTAGGAAGTTCAACTACACTGCAAGGAACTCTATCCAAATAAAGATCTTTTGACTTTTTTAACACGTCATCGTGATTTGCAGTTTTAAGTAAACATGTCTCTCGAGAGATCAGTAGCTGGTTAGGTCAGGTTGGGCCCAAATGCACTTGGCAAGCCCCAATCAAATCGGGCTAGTATGTATCCAGCTGGTTGCACATGCAAGTGTTGAGACTTGTACCGGTATGCACTGTGGTTAGGGAGGAATCTAACTTCATACCACAACTTAATTATGAGCTGCCATACCTAAAGTGCATGTACTTAGCAGCTCCTACGACCACTTCTACTGTCTAGAGCACTTCAAACCTTATAGTTGCACGACACTCTGAATATGTATAGCTTTCGATTGCTATTTCAAACATTCATGATCCATCATGATGGCTATTTTAACTGTATAACTAAACTGTTATAAAGTTATAAAAGCCTTCCAAATGTTTATTGAGTTATGAAAGTCCATAGTATACTTTATTGAGTTTTACAGTTTCCCCATATTTGGAAGGTCTGATGTCTTTTTTTGATTGCTAAGTCGATTCCTGGAATTCTCTATTGTGTAAAGTGGAGACTTTTTGGACCCATAACAGTCTTTTTTCTCAAAGAAGTACTCACTATTTTAATCATTGCCATCAATCCTGCTCCAGCTATTTATGGTAGTGGTGATAGCAGGCGGCCTGTCTTCTTACCAGCTGTCTTTGAAGAATCACCCCATCTTCTTCTTCTTTTCTCCCTTGCCTCTTTTAGGATAATGGAGTCTCTCTCTCTCTCTCTCTCTCTCTCTCTCTCTCTCTCTCTCTCTCTCTCTCTCTCTCTCTCTCTCTCTCTCTCTCTCTCTCTCTCTCTCTCTCTCTCTCTCTCTCTCTCTCTCTCTCTCTCTCTCTCTCTCTCTCTCTCTCTCTCTCTCTCTCTCTCTCTCTCTCTCTCTCTCTCTCTCTCTCTCTCTCTCTCTCTCTCTCTCTCTCTCTCTCTCATCCCATAGTTTCCCCTTCAATAGTACATGAACTGGAAAAACTGAAATTGAATTAAGCAGAGAAGGGGTCCATGGTGATAACAGTTGCAATGATAACCACTCCAGGCTCAACAAAAAAAAAACAAACCACTTCAAACTGCAATGAAGTCATTACCAGATCCTCACCACTTCAAATACAAGCTTAATTAGATCACCATGACTAACTGGCATAGGCTAAACCCACTTAATTAGTGTTCTGACTGAAGTCAATACTCGAAAGAAAATAAATTTTAGTGTGTAGCAGCTTGATTTGGAGGAAGGTTAGGAGAGGGAGGGAGGGAGGGAGGGAGAGGGAAGTAGAGGGAGAAGGTTTAGGGGGAGAGGGAGGGAGAGGGAAGTAGAGGGAGAAGGTTTAGGGGGAGAGGGAACGTTAGAGTCCTTATTCATGATACCTTAAAGTGCATTCCTTTAGGTGGGGGAGTGGGAGGATCAATGACAAGTGAAGAGGATTCACAGCACATCACTAGTTACTTGGAATGCCTTCTTTCTTTCTTTTTTCCTTTTTGCATTTTGTAATGTAGGAGATTAGCTTATATCACTGTCAGTTGGAGGAACTGCTTTGGTATGATCTTATCCCTTGACTTCTGCATATAAAGGTTTCTTGTCCATATAAATATTCTTTTGCAGCCAAACATTGCATCTTCAAAGGATATTGTGTAATACATTTAGTACCATATTTATTCCAATTGAAGAGCCAAGAAAAAAATACTTCCTTCCAAATCAAATGGTACAAAAACAGACTTGCTCTTCAATTAGGGTTGTTAAGAATACGTTCCCTCTGCTGATAATAGCAAGGTGAATGTTCTAGTTTTCTACTCTCTCACTATAATGTACCTCTCTACTCTCAAGGCACCTGTTTAGCAGTCACTAGGAAGGAACAGAAAATAAAAACTGTTATGCACCACTCAGGCCAAGAGTTTCAAAACAATTATTGTATCCCTGTACTCTGCAGGAGTTCAGAGGTTAGAAATTAAGTGTGTGTGCAAGTGGAGTCGTCCTTAGTGTCATGTTATCTACACTATAATTATTATCAACATTAATTATGGTTATGGCAAAACTTATAAACACGTTCTCTAATCACGGAGAACCGATAAATGCGCAAATGAGGTAGATGAAAGCGTAGAACCGATTGATTAAAAGTTGTCAATAACCTGACACTGTAACAATAACTTATTGTAGTAATCGTAATCACCAGTGATCATGTATGTAGTGATCATAAACCTGGTCAATCAGTATCCTGAGGTGTGTATAATGTTGAGTCACAATCAGCCAGTGTTTGTATTAACTTGGCCATGTCTAATGAATGTGTGTGATGAATGAGTCACAGAGTTAGAAGCAACCACTGGTCACTGGTTATTTTTTTGAGGAAATTACCAACCAAAATTTACTGGATATCTGAACATTGACTAATCTCTCTCTCTCTCTCTCTCTCTCTCTCTCTCTCTCTCTCTCTCTCTCTCTCTCTCTCTCTCTGATATATAGCTAGTGGGCTTGAAATAATGACTGGTTAGCCTAAAGTCTGCCAGGCAGCCCTGGCCCCTAGCTGTGGCAGCATCTGTGGTTGTATCATAGGGCTGCTATGAATAGTGATAAAGTGTTTAATTGCTATGAGATCATGTCCCGTGTTTCTCTATGTAGTGGATGCTCCTCCTACAACAACTGAACCACAATCAACATCCTCATGTGAGTCCACATGCATGCACATGCAGCTAGCGGTACACTAATACATCTATATCCAAAATACAGGTCAAAAGGTGACCTTCTGGAATGTAGCTTTTATGACTTCAGATAGCCTGTACATGTGACTGACATGTGAATTAAGTAACATCACAATTAGGGTCATAATTAATCAGCTCTAAGGCTTATAGCTGTCCTTGTGCTATAAACAAACAGTGAAGCCCCAGCAACATTCCAACTATTTCGACTTTCTGGCCCTTGGGTGAGGTTTCCATTTAGTCATGCACTGTTCATGTTTATAGCTACATGTGTGATAGTGGCTTGGCTAGCAGGCTCTGTTTCCAAGCTTGGTTCTGTGTGATGGCAAGGAGCCAACCGAAATCCAGTAGTATAGATAGATAACTTCAAGATGACATGCTAATGCTACAAGTATTAGGTAATATACATGCAGAATAATGTGTACAGTGCATGTGAATGCTACAGTACATGCATGTGAATGCTACAGTACATGCATGTGAATGCTACAGTACATGCATGTGAATGCTACAGTACATGCATGTGAATGCTACAGTACATGCATGTGAATGCTGCTGCAGTGCAAGTGATTCAATGCTACAGTACATGCATGTGAATGCTACAGTACATGCATGTGAATGCTGCTGCAGTGCAAGTGATTCAATGCTACAGTGCACATGTAGCTAGCTCTCTTTGAAGCTATCTGTAGAGAAGTTTGTTTGTTTGTTTTTTCTTTGTAACTTGCATTCAAATTTGATGGCCACTTCTTCTTTATTTTGTAGATGTTTCTACTCTAGGTCCTGAAGGACTTGGCTCCTCCTCCGGTAAGATACTATTGCTCATATCATAGTCCTCATCCTATAATAGTGCCCTTCTCTCCCTCTTTTGCTACCCTCCCCTCACCTACTGCTCCTCTCCCTCCTTCAGAAATGAAGCTGGATAGTTTATCTTTGGGTGTGGGTGTTGGGATAGGTGTGGTTGGCATGGTTCTGGTGACAATTGTCATAGTCTCACTCCTGGTCTGTTTGAAGTGCAAACCTGGAGCAGATTCACAACGAAAACCAAGTGGAGGTAACTTGTTGTGTAATTGGGTAAAGGGTAAAAGTTTAATTGGTAAAGGGTAGTCAAACTAAAAGATTCTACTAGTATTTTGTGTAATTGGGTAAAGGGTGAGGCAACTGAGTTCAATTGGTAAAGGGTAGCCAAGCTAAAAAAATTTATTTTTAGTGGATGTATGCTCTTCAGTAACATGTCAATTGTCTTTATCTAGGGGTTAATCGTTTCTTGCTCACGGAGAATAATACGCCTGCAGTGACCCCCTCATCTGAGAATGGGCGAAGTCTCGGACAGAGTTCTATGCAGAACACACCAGCCACCACACCCACTGAATCGCACAACCTCCTCACTCATCCTCCTCCTTCAGACCCTAATTACCAGGAAATCACCCCTACCCGCCACCTTCAATCTGCTACTATAATCAATTCCAATCTCGTCACTGCCACAACGAGTCTCACAGTGGGGGCAGGACCAGGAACAGCTCCTCCCCTTCCTCCTTTCCCATCACAGAATCACTCTTCTGGGGTAAGAATCACTAACAGCTCCTTCAATGCACCTCTGAAAGGACACCTCCAGTAGCAATGAGAGCTCCTGCATCACCATGGGGGTGGGAGAGAGAGAGAGAGAGAGAGAGAGAGAGAGAGAGAGAGAGAGAGCTGGTACACCCCTTGCTCCTTTGATGCTTTGCCCTGATAATGATTCTCCACTATAGGTTGGCTCTCGTTCTGAAACAAGACCATCCACATTGCAACCTTCTGCAGCAATGTATGCTCCAGAAGGTTACCACACACATGGGGAAGCGGTGAGTTTACTACTTTAACCCATATATTTTCAGACTACTGTTGTTTTGATTGAACAACTTTACTTTTAGATGCATTTGCGTTCTGAATTGAACCAAAATGGCCACCTGGTGTAGGGCATGGTTAGTCATGGATTAATTAATCAAGCCACAACTCATGTAGCATATTCTTCTGTTATACTTTATGACGTAATTTTTCTCTCACCAGCTCATTTCAAAAATGATTCAAATTTCAATGCATTTTTCACTGCCCGTTTTTGCTGTTCATTTTATTTTCAAAATGCATCGTTATTTTTTTAGAAACTGCTTTTCATGCTGTTCTTAAATTTATTATTGGGTGTGCATCAGATATCATGTCTATTTTCATGGAATGTGTTAAGTTTTTTATGTATACCACGCGCGTGCGAATGAGCAGACGCGCATGCGTACAGCGTGTAAAGCTAAAAGTTGAACTGAAGCACTTGCAGACCGTTCGTTGCAGACCAATTCGAAGGTTATGAGCTTACTGGTATATGTAACGTACGAACCAGATGGGAGTCCTTCCATTTCTGGAAAGGCAGAGAGAAGATTGAACTTGATGGTGAGCTAGCTAGCTAGCAAGTAACTGATTTTAGGGGCGTATCTCGAATGGCCAGTAACGTTTAACTGGCGTATGCTACTGTTAGTATACTGCAATGTGATAACAACAACCAACTTGACCAAGATAGCTTGCTAATTATTATGCATGCTATAAAGCTAGCTACTTGCATGATTGATGGCTGATTACATTGCACAGTCTGGTTCTAACGCATTTAGTCTATAGAGACATTACTTTGAAGCTTTGAAGTGTATGCACCTGTGAAGTGGCAGAAGCAAGGCTCCCAGCTCCGTGTGACTACATTAAATGCAGTTATACAGCTGCCCCATAGCAGTGCTAGCTATGTATACCAACACCTCTTGTTTGATGTAAGCATGCAGTGCAGGTGTGAGTCTGTCTACTCCAGCATATTCAGGTAGTACAGGCCTTGTTCTCACACACATACATCTGCAATGTCACCTCTAATTATTCATGTTTGGTATTGCTTCAGATCCTGAGAACTTGTGGTCTTGTGATATTTCACTGCACTGATGTTGAATAACAATTTGTCCATGAATACTGTAGCTGAATATAGCATTAGTGTTAAAGGAAGTGGATGGACCACCACCCATTTCATCCATCATTGGTTATCAGAAAACTTATTCCAATACAGGGTGTATATCTTATATAGTGATGCTTCTACCCTCCAGAGGCTATAGGGATAGTTATGGCCAGCCTCACTTGCTATAATAGCTACTGACTTATTATGACCATGCAAGTCCAAACCTGCAACTGTTATAACAGCTACAGTGGAGCAGCTCCTCTTTTAATTGAATCAATTTCACTTTAGCTTAGCTATTATGCACTCCAACATTTTTCCAGTTTTTACTCATTTTGTACTATAGGTATCTAGACTCCAAACTGGAGCAGATCTTAGTCAGGAGGTGTATGAAAAAGCCAAAGGAGACTTAAAGTATTTCCCCAAGGATTACACACTTTTCTGGCCTGAGAGAAGAGTGAGTAAATAATGCCATACTCATAACGCTTGTAATGGTATACCTTTTCAGTATTGTATAGCTAACTAGTCGTAGGATGTACTATACGCCCATGCATTATGACTAATCTGCTCATGATTTAGTATTATAATCTATAGCATATTTATTATATAGTCATATGCTGTTCTTGTGCACCATACAGCTATGGATCCTTCCAGAAAAGCCCCTTGGCTTGCTTCATTTGGACCCTGGGGCAAAACTAGAATACAGACCAAGAAGAAGACATATCAGATTACGGCAAGTATAGCACAAGTTCTTAACATTGTGATGGCATTCTATTTGCTAAGAGTTTAGTCAAGTTATTCACCTTTATTGCATCCCTAGCCAGTCATAACTTCTGCAATGAATTTCATTACCCCTTGAATCTGCATGGGTGTAACTTTCCCACCTGCTTTAACAATATGTGATTATCTTATGACTTCCTTCGTGCACAATGATGAGATTCATGCTATTTGCATGCCTACAACTGTTTTTGTTATTGTGTCACTTGCATATGCTGGAATAGGTTTCTTGATGCTTCATCAAAACTTCTCATATCAGATGAAACAAAACCAGTAAGAGGATAGTCAAAGCAATTGTACAAAGCAACTGCAATTATAATGTATTAATATATGCTTTGAAAAGGTGAAGCAATTGGTGATGGACCTCTGTGAACAGTTGCGGATAGAGCATCCAGTGAGTTTGCTCTAGTTTCAATGATTGCTAGTTCACATTGGATGTCCGTTAGTAATTAGAAAAAGTGTCTTCAGATAAAGACCTTTTTTCCCTGTATGATTATAGGAGGAGTTATCTCTTGTTGTTGCTGGAGATTATGCCATACAGAAACAGTGAGTGTAGCTATTAAGACATGCAGTTATGTATGCACCAGGTTGACCTTTCTTTTGTCCATGTGTCACTTTTTGTGTGTGTAGCCATCCTGCGAAAAGCAAGAGTTTGACAAGAGTGGGGCCCTCTGGTTGTAAGTGTGTATAAGCAGCAATAGCATTGAGTAAAAAATAAAAGGGCATTAATGATTGAGAGACTGCACAAATTGCTGAATTCTACATTCTCTGCTCTATAATAATATTCTAGCACCACTTGACAGCAGAAAGCTGACTCTGGGAAGGAAGGAAAAGAGCATCACAGGGTTGTCACCGAAATCAGTAGGAGATAACCCACCTCGTCCAGTCTCCCCAAGCATCAGGAGGAAGGTAAGAAATCAGAGTTTAGCTGAAAATTTCAACTGATGCCATCTATACTTAATGCAGAGACCAGGAAGTGCCAAAAAGTACCCAAATTGGAGCTCTAGTAAAGTCAAAAAGTAAGTTATGAACAAGTTATGGTCATCCAGCAGTTGCAGCTATCATAAGGTCCAAAAAATTAACAGGCAAATTTCCAAGAAACATCAGATTCGTTTGGACACACCTTGGTTGGATCCTAACAAGACTCTAGCAGAGCAGGAAGTCACAGAGAATGATGAGCTGATACTCATGTACAGGTTCTACTATCACATGGAACTACAGAGGTTTGTGCTGGAGTAAGAGGGAGGAGGAAAGCCTCAAATCCCTTGGCACTGCATGGCCTTGTACCATAATTATGCATCATAATTTATTCCAGGAATTCAGTGAATGTAGAAATGCTATACAAACAAGCAAGGTAGGTTTTATTAGTTAGTTGTTTTTGTTTTGTTTGTCTTTGTTGTTGTTGTTGTTGTTATTTTCCCCCACCATTGTGACAATGGCCTATTAACTGACTGATTATTATAATGTAGGGCTACGTACTTGGCCGGAGAGTTGATATGCTCGCTGGACGACATGGTCAACTTGTCAGCTATTCTCTGCCAAATCATGAAAGGAGACTACTCAAAAAACAAGTGTGTATAACATTACTTTATGTTCCTCCCCTCCCTCCCTCCCTCTCTCGTTCTGAATAGCTAATTAGGGTGACTGTGTGCATGTGTGTAGACTCAATAAAGTGTGGTTTTTCTTTTGTCTCTGGGGACCGCAGAAGAAAGTGTTTCGATACACAGTATTATTACAATGGGATACAAAAAGTGTCCTGGTTATAGAGAATTTCAGGATTGAAGGGTTGCAGTATACCAGCATTGCTACTCTTCTTATAATATCACAGTAACACCCATGTAGTACGAGTTTCTTACACACAATGACCTGACATTTTCTTAATTACAGGTACAACCCTGATTCTCTCAGTACCATCAAGACACTCATAGCCCCACCAAAGTGTAAAATCAAGGCCATTGCTAAACAGATCATGTCTCAGCATTCATTGTTGGAGGGGATGGCGGTGGCCGACGCAAAATGCTGCTTCATAAAGTTCTGGTCACTCCTAGAGCTCTTCGGGATGGAGTTCTTGTCCTGCACTAACACGGACACCAAAGACAAGGGGTTGATAGGAATATCCAAAGATAAAGTGAGGCTAGTGGGAGCCTCCTAATAATGGACACACTTGGGATCCCTTCGTAGAGAGGTCGTCCTCTTTTGGAGTAGAGTGTATATACAAAAGATCATCCTTTATTGAGAGATTTGTCTAGATTGTCGTTGACTCCTCATTAAAAGATGTGAAGTTGTAGCTTAAGCACTATACTGAATCATCTTCTCTTGTCATTAGATCATGTTCCTCCATCACAAGAACAAGAAGAATATATTCTGGGACATTGACAAATTGGTGCAATGGTCACACGTAAGTGTTCAGAGTGAGTTGTATAGAGCCTGTCCTTCATCAAGATTATTAATACAGGGAAACCATAAAAGATGGGAAAGAATTTAACCATTATACTCACTGCAATTTTTTTCTTGTTTTGTCCAGGATGCTGGCAAAGATAGTGTGTCTTTGACTTTCAGCCAGGAAGCTGTGACAGACGTCCTCAATCTCAATCTTCCCGAGTACTCAGGAGTTCTCATGGATTGCTTACAAGGTCAGAACTCTAAATGTTGTTAGTGATATGCTTCATAGTGACCCAAAAACTGTCTGAGTGGTGTATTATAGCTATTAAGCTTAAGGATAACTTTGTCTCCACAGGACACAGAGAAATCAGTGATACAGTTCCCGATATTCAGAGAGCGTGTAACGAGTACCAGTTTGATGACGAGATGGAGTCTACCGATGGTGTCTTTGCCACACTCACCAAGAAACGCAGCAAAGCGCGACGTGCAATCAACACCCTCACTTATGACGACGTCTTCTGGGCCAGCAAAATTGAGAATCCTTTGGTAAGAAAAACTCTGCTAGCAGCTGCATACTACTCACTCACTTCATGATTTTATAGCTGTCTGAAGAAGAACTGTCTCAGCTTAAACAGGATTCTTGGGAGAATCCGGCTTTTGCTAACATGGATCAACTCATGGATGAAAGGTCAGTGTCCAACTTCACAATGTTTACTTGTTTGTTATTTACTTGTTTGTTTACTTGTTTATTAATGTTTCGTTTGTTTACTTGTTTATCGATGTTTTATTGTTTGTTTACTTGTTTTTAGATTTAATTTTCTGGACTTTAAAGAGTATTCCAATGAATCCAAGACTCTTGATATCACCAGCACGAGTAGCACTAGCCCACAAAGCTCGCCCTCACACTCCCCTTATCTGCACACCCGGCCTCACCACCACACCCCAAGCTCTAGCCCCCTGACCATTCACCAGAAAATGGACACCTCTCCACAGCAGAGAACCAGAGCCCCTCCTCCTAGAGACAAAGGAACCACAGAGGGCAAGTCAAGACTCTCTCCGCGAGCAATGCTTCACAACGAGATCATGGATACACTGTTCAAGGACTCGGGACACTCTCGGAACAAGAGTAGTGAGAGTGGGAGTGGGAGTGGGAGTAGCATTGAGGGTCAGAGTGACAGCTCTGTCAATGGGCAAGAAATAATAGGTGTTGGAGGAGAGAGTGAGAGGAAAAACTCAAATCCTGGTCTGTCTGAGTTGACTGTTAGATGAAAAGTGACAGTATGCTATTAAATAATAGCACAATGTCATGAACATAATATAGCCATTTAAAGAACTGCTACAATTTTTAAATTCTATTTGCCAAAAAATACATTTCATTATTAATCTACATATATAGTAACATTATTGAAGAGTAAGGATAATTTTCCCTATGTTTTTGTTCTCCCTCATTCTGGTGTGGGCACTCATGGCATCTTGGAGAGGAAAAGTGCTATCCACTGGAACTTTCATAGCTCCACTTTCGAAACTTGCTTGTGCACGACTATAAAACTACGTATAGGATTGTAAATGTAATTATTAACTTGTGACTCAGGGTTCTCCCCATAAGGCTAAACACTATATATACTACTAACTTTGTACCTGAGAGATCAAATCTTGCTTGTACTCAAGAGACCTGCTCCTTAGAGTGGAAAAGTTGTGAGTAACTCTCTTTCTGAGTTCGAGTCTCAAATCCACAGACTTCAAAACAGCTCCTCCCATCTACAGATATCAAGTATCGTGTAACCATAGAGCGCTTGGGCATGCTCACCAATCCTATGTGTAGCACACGCCCATCCATAGCAATGCATTTTGTATGGTTTTCCCAATAGGCAGCACCCACAGGGTCTATGATCACATCAACACCTGGAATACAGAAACACAGCTGTAACTTGTCATGATTTATAACGAGGGGATGAGTCATACAGGCCTTGGTACAAGGGTACAAGGGCCATCTGAGCCTTGGTACAGGGGACCACCCGAGCCTCGGTACAGGGGACCACCCAGGCCTTAAAGCATGACCAACCTTTATTGCCAGTTGCTGACAGAACTTCAGGGACGAAGTCTGTGGTCTTGTAGTTCACTGCAACATCTGCTCCATACCGCTTACATACTGCCAATTTCTCCTCAGAACCTTTTTTTTTTTTTTTTTTTTTTTTGCCAAACAAGAGATTCTGAAGTTCAGGAATATTGACTAAGTAGCAATTACCAGCAGTGGCAATGATCTTGATATCATGGTAGAGTAACTTGGCAATCTGAATAGCGGCAAGCCCCACTCCACTAGCACCCTGGGGTATGGGAAAAGCGATAGGGTAACTATGTAACTCATCTCTACAAGGTCAGCTGGAGGCTTGCTGATAACTTTGGTGTACAATGTTTTACGCTAAAATAATTTAAATCAGTCAGAATAACCACTGTGAAGCAACTTACTGCATGGATGAGTATAGCCTCTTTATTCTGCAGTCTCCCATTTAAGGCTATGGCTTGGTACGCAGTCAGAAATATCTCCGCTACAAAAAGGGGGAGGGGATATTTAAGTAACATTAATTGTTCAAAATGAAACTTACGCAAACCTCCAGCATCAGTGATATTCATACCCTGAGGAACTTTCATCACCACTTGGTAAGGGGCAGCACAAAACTCTACAGAACAATAATACATGCAGTAGGATTTGCAATGGGTGGGGCATTATGCTCTCTGGAGATTGTGCAACAAACAATGTGGCAACCATTAGCGAATGGTCTATGTACCATATACCTGCATATCCACCTCCACCAACAAGGGCCATGACTCTATCCCCTTCTTTCAGGTCACTTTCTTCCTTGGCCAGAGCACTTATCTTACTGATAACACCTGATACTAAATAAACAAGCAAATAAATCAAATGATAAACTAATGAATTTGAAAAGGCACCTTCAACTCCAAGGACTTCAGAGTCTCCTGGAGGAGGCGGATATTTGCCAGCCACTTGGATGAGGTCCAGTCGATTGACACCAGCTGCACTCACCTACAGATAACAAAGATTGGACATTGTGTTGATGTTGTGAATCAGCCTCTTCTTGTAGGCGAGAACTTTGTGCACATCCAGCAATTTTAAGGATGGTGGGGTTGACTTATTAAGCCATGCAGCTTGACAGAATCTGGACATATAGCTCGTTCTGCATGTCCAAGAAAATCTTGCACAGAATGCACTGAGCTCCACCCCCCCCCCCCCCCCCCCCCAAGAAAAAGTCAGAGACTGTTCTGCAAGAACACTTTAATGTGAACTCTTGATTGTTATTATGAGATTGGAAAAGGGGGCCTGTGGGCCTGCATCCATGATTTTCTACCTTAATGAGTATTTCTCCCTCCCTCAGTTGAGGTACTGGAGAAGTAGTCATGTACATGGAGTCAGAGCCATCATAACCTATGTTGTTCATCTGAGAAGCCATGATGACCTGCCAAAAACTCAGCACTGCACACACTCCAGTAACAGCAACAGGCATTCACCTGCTACTGCAGAAGTTGAACTTTGACCTCTATTCTAATAATCCGACAAATACGATTCGCGAAGAAACTTTTTCTTGGTGTTACTGTTGAGTTCTGTGTCTATTTCATTAGCTAGCGCTGATACTCAAGGGAAGAAAGACTGAAAAGCAAAGTAGTAAGTGCAAAAGATGATTTAGACTGTTTCCAATGATAAATCGACTCGTCTTTTAATTAATGCACACCACATAGCTGTCCACCACCAAGTATGTACAATGGTATTGGCCTTACCACCCCTCGGGGTTCGGGTACTAATGGCTACGTGCAAAGGAATATGGCTGTCATCAGGAACAGGAAGGAGAAGGTTGAATACAAGACTGATTCGGACTTAGCACGTCTGGAAAAGACCCTGAACAAACAGCCCAATAAAGACATCCTGGAGCATCAATGGAAGAGAGCCATTGAGTTAAAGTGTCTTCTATTACAGGAGGAATTGGAGGAACAAGGGTGAGCTTATCTTAGTTAATGTGAGGAGGAACAAGCAGAAAATTGCCGCCCCCATGACCCTGACATGGGTTTCTAGGTCCTAGATATAGGTATGGTTATTAAATTACTAGGGAAATGCAGCAAGCAAGGCTTTAGCTGGTGACGTCACCTTATTGCAAAGGACAGAACCAGAAGAATAGTGCTCTCTCATTCGACCCCCTAGTGGCAATTGATAGCAGAAGGATAGGATAATAAAGAATCAGGGTATTGTGGCTTTTGTTAAGAGAACCAAGATAAAAAGAGCTTATATTCCTGTGGTTCTGTGGTCTCAGTCACAAGCCTGCCTTCTTCCCTTAGTATTGTGTGTGTGGGTCCATTGCATCATTTGGTGCTTGTCCAATATTCATATCCTGTTTTTCACCATTTCACCTCGGTACAAAGTACAAAAGTGCAGGTCATGTGAAATCATTAGAGCCTGAATGTTTGGTAAAGGGTTTTCAGAGCATAAACTTTATTCTCATTGGCTAACTCTCTGTATAGATGAGGCAATTACTGGATGTGTACTTTATCTAGTCCTCCATACAGGATAGGTCACTCGGAAACATGGGTCAAGTATTCAATTAGGTATAATGACAAGGTCAAGGGTTGCATAGCAGTGAATTAATGGAGGAGTAGGTATACTTCTATAATTGATGCTTGGGCTCTGAAGCTAATACCCCCCAAAGAGTAGTAGGTAAGGGAAAAGGGACACTATTAGCATGCTTACTACCATATGCATAGGTATACTGAGAGTGAGATTGAACAGAGGGTTTCAGAACTGAGGGAGGAATTGAGGAAGAAAGGATACCAGTTTGACCCACAAGGAGGTGAAACAGGAAACTCTCACCAGATGGCTGAGGCTTCACAGAGGAAGGACCAGGAATTGCGAGCTGCTTTCGGTATCAGGGACGATTATGTTGAAGGAAGTGCCTTCAATATCGGCCAGCAGGCAGTCAAGGCTGCATTGGAATTAGAGTGAGTACACAGTACTGGTGAGCGAGTAGCAAATAGTCTCTGCATACAAAAGGTCAAAGTCTATGGGATGAGACTAATTGACCAAATATTCAGCACATCTTGGCTTGTATGTGTGCTGTAACTTGCATACACAGTGTGTTTCCAACATGTACTGTACCATGAATGCTTTACTTCCAGCGTGCATCTTGAAGCACCTGCATGTTGTGCAATCAGCTATTATGGCTTTAAAACAAAGGACTGAGGGTGTTACGGATTGACAGTAATTTGGACTGTGGACTCTGGATCTATTGGTTGTGTCAATTGTTTTATTTGCAGGAAAGAGAAGGAACGACAAAGGCTGATCATCAGCAGCTCTGAAGAAGAGGAGGAGGAGAAAGAAGATTCAGATTCATCCAGTGAAGAGGAACAAAGGAAGAAGAAAAGAAAGAAAAAGAAGTGAGATAATCATTATCATTTGATAGTAGGTATGAAACTCTAATTGTTAAGATATGAATAATTAAACAAGGTCACTGATCTTTATGAGCTGACTTGATGGTTATGGCTTATGGTTATTAATTACCACCTGGTTGCTCAGTGTTATGTTAATTGGTGATATCAGTGCCGCATGGTTGCTAATGCAAGCTTGCCAAGTGTACAATTGAATCACGTCACATTTCAGAATGGGTAGCTCACTTTTAAGACGAGAATTGTGTGTACAAAAACTTTCATGTTTTTTTATGATTAGCCAAAAGATGATTATGATAAATAGACCTGGTTATTAGTGCCTTATGCACTCACTAATGTTTATACTGCTGATGTTTGTGCCAAGGTTGAAGTGGTACACTACATATTAGGGATAAAATGATCTTAATCAGTATTGTATATAACAGACTGCCATGAACATGGTTCAGCTGAAAGATATGCATAAAACTAAGTTATTTCACATTGGGCATAGCCATACAGTTTATTTAGCCTGTACTGTGGTATGGATACTCTGAAATTATGTAAATATCTTGTTTAAAATTAGTATGATGTAGTGGGATATGCATGAACTTGCAAGATGAAAGTGCATGAAGAATGGTTCATTTTCAGAATCCTAGGTATCCCCCTTCTCCACTCCCATTAACCTAGCTACACAAAGTGAAATGAATCCCAGCCATTATGTTATCGTTGCTATGTTGATTTCCTTTATGATAATGGTTGCAGAGCTCACAAGGATAGCCACAAGCACAAGTCAAGGAAAACACAGAGGTGTGTTAGATAACTCTGTTTGTAAATAACTTCTTTCCCTGCCCATTTTAGATGTAACCTGAACATAAGATAAACAGTGTTGAGGTGTACTGGGACTTTGAGCTATAGATATAACTTTGCAGTTGGTTGGGGTAGACTCTGTAGACTCTTCCAACCAATGTAGAATCCTCTCCTCTGACAGTGAGGCAGTGATAATCAATCATTCATAGAGTCAGAATTTGATCAGACAAAGCAAAAAAATTGGGTGGGAAATTGGCTGGAAAAGGTCCTATTGTTTTTTAACACTGCTACTGTATTCATAGATGACATGTATGGTCCTGTAATCAATTAATTTGACTGAAACTTTTTCCATGTCATTAAGCACTGCTCTAAATGGTGTCTACACCTACCTACTGTGTACCTTACTGTACCCAGAGACACTAGACTCATATAGCCAGCCCTGGATAGGTACATTAGTTGACTGTATACGCAAGCGTGGTTACAATCTCCTTATAAGGAGATAAAGGTATGATCTCAGCATCTCATTCTCTAAAATGATGACTGAGTACTGCTACAGAGGTAGTTGTGACTTACTTCACCTCTTTACTGGTCATAATATCATTTGAGACCCCCCAAATAAGAATTGAGGAAAGTAAATTCAAATGTGTAAATATTTTGTTGCTCTAGTTCACACAAGAGCAGAAAAGAAGGAAAATCTGGACGGTTGCATGACCGTAAAAGGAAGCGGCACTCACTGTCATCAGATTCAGAATCTCCTAGTCCTGAGAGAAAGGAGAGTCGTAAGAAAAGGAAGCAAAAACCTTCTCCTCCCCCTAATGAATCTCCACACAGGAGGGGTCAGGACCACGAATCTCCACCTAGGAAGAGGGGTCAGGACCGAGAGTCTCCGCCTGGGAGGGGGGATCCGGATCAAGAATCTCCACCTAGGAGAGGGGATCGTGACCAAAACTCCTCACCAAGAAGGAGGGGTCGTGACCAAGAGTCTCCACCCAAAAGGAAGGGTCGTGACCATGACTCCCCACCAAGAAGGAAGGATCGTGACCGAGAATCTCCACCCAGAAGGAGGGATCGTGACCAAGAGTCTCCACCCAGAAGGAGGGATCGTGTCCAAGAGTCTCCACCCAGAAGGAGGGGTCGTGACCAAGAGTCCCCATCCAGAAGGAGGGGTCGTGACCAAGAGTCCCCACCCAGAAGGAGGGGTCATGACCAAGAGTCTCCACCCAGGAGGGGTCGGTTTCAGGAACAAAACTCACAGGAGTTTGTACCTAGAAGGATGGAAGAATCGAGGAGAGAATCCCCTCCTAGGAGAAGAAGTGATGAACTTGAGTTGAAGTCACATGGTAGGAAAAGGTCCCAGGGTGATTTAGATTCCGATTCTAAGAAAAAGCAAAAGAGAAGGTCTGTTGAGGGGTCTGATGGTGATGCCAGCCCCATTCCTAAATCCAAACAAGCCAGGGCCAGAGACGGGAGGCCTAAGGACCGAGGACGTGACAAGGAGCCATTTTCATCACGGTCGTCATCATCATCATCGTCGTCGTCAGCTGCACGATCTGCAAGTCCTGTTCATCGTGAATCACAGCAGAAGAGACAGTATTCTTCCAGTCGAGCACAGAGAGAGCAGTATTATACCTCTCCTAGAGAGAGTAAAAGAGCTCCTTCACCTTCACCGAGCCCCCCTAGTAGGGAAAGAGAGCATCATTACCCATCTCTTGAATCAACTTCACACAGGCACAATAAATCTCCAAGTCCCACTAGAAGGAGAGGGCATGACCATACTCGATCTCGTAGTCCTCCTAGAAGGGAGGGGCGTTGTTACTCTCGTTCTCCTGATTATCCAAGAAGGAGACAGCTTCGGTCAGTTTCCATCAGTCCTCGCAGGGGGAGAAGAAATTATAGATCGCCTTCCCAAACCCCTCCTCCTAGATATGGTAGCAGGGGCCATCATCGATCTCCTCCACAGAGAGGTAGGGGTTATAACCCACCCTCCCCAAGATCCCATAAGAGAATGGACAATCGCTATGACTCTTCTAATAAAAGACGTGACTTCTCCAACTCACCTCAGAGGCACAGCCCACAGAGAAGACAAGCTCGATCCTCCTCATCAAGTTCCCTTCCAAGAATATCACCAAGTGGTGACCGAAATGCTGGAAGACGCAGGGGAAGGAATTCACCATCACCTGATCACCGTGATCGCCATCAAAAACGAAACCGGAGCAGGAGTTATGAGCGTAATAGGGGGCACCATCATCATGACGGAAGTAGGAGTTCAGGTCGTTCCAGGAGACACAGAAGCAGTTCCTCAAGCAGGTATGGATGATGTCAGGGATACCTTGTTTTGTTAAGAGCATTGAAATTGGATGCAGCTGTTCTGTACAGTTTGGTTATTATAACACCTATGAACACTGTTTAGATAGCTGGAATTAAGTAAATAATGAGTGATCGCTATGACATCAAATTTTGCATCCCTGATGTTTAGAAAAGTATTCTTACAGTGACTTCAGCATATGGCAGTGTTACTTCACACCACTTGTGTATTGCCCTCTAAATTAACCTCAGACCCATCAAAGGATTGTGCTTTCCAAAGTGTTAATCCATAAGCATGTGCTAGCTGCTTGATTACAGCGACACCATTTCCTTTATAAAAGATTGACAGTTTTCTGAAACTTTAGACTTTTCTAAATTATGTTTTGCCTACCACAAGATAAGCTGCTATACAAGAGTTATATTAATTCTCAATGCTTATAACAATTCTTGTATGCATTGTCCGTATATGCAACCTCTGGCTTCTAGACCCTGTATATGGAAATACTCTGGCTTGTAATTCCAATTAATGCCTACTATGTGATAATTGTTGTTTATCAGCTGTAGTAGCTTGAATGTCTGGCTTTAATGAGATTCACAAGGTGATCTGCATTGTAGGGAGACCCACCCACTTTCTGTTCTTCTCACATACCCTCCCCCTATTTTATGCCTTTCTGCAGCTCTTACTCCAGTGGCAGTCAAAGTGACAGCAGTACCGACTGAACAAAGAATTTACATATACTCTTTTACAGAAACACACACACACACACACACCAAATTTCCCCTTTTACCCTGTACTTATTTTTCTTCTTTGGTGCACTTTTTATTTTATTTTGCACTGCTGTTTATGAGCAATAGTTAATTATAAAGTATGATTATGACCAATAAAGATGTTCTCACAGCAATTGTTTCAGCTAATACAGGATGCAGTCAGTGGAACAAGCAATACAAAAAAAAGCATATGTAACAGGTAATTACACTTAAACTCTACACAGTACCTTTAATATAGCACCCTTAAAAATGGAAAGGAAAAAAAAAAAAAAAAAAAAGAAACTATTGTTTGGCAGGCTCTTGGTGAACTTGCTCCATGGTCTTGTCCACTTGCCCCAGGCCTTCATGTTTTAGCTTGGGGGCATTAATAGCTGACTCTACTCCTACTGCCCCTGCCCCATACTGTGAAGTTCCAGCTCCTTCTCCCTTGCCTACTCCCAAATTCTCCTTCGACTTCGGGACGTTGGTTTGAGCTTGGATGTTCAGTGCGCCAGCTCCGTAGCTGTGCTGTACGTCCGTTTTTGTGTAACCACTCACTGTCTTACTTCCACCTTTAATAAATAAATAAAGTAACTAGATATGCTACTCTGCTGCTAACACATGCAGGCCTAAAAGCGAGCACGAGGATATTTTGAACTAGCTAGCAAGCATAAACTCACTCTGCTGTGTTGTATGCTCGACATTAACGTTGCCAGAAGAGTAATCGCCTCCTTTACCGGCGTATCCTCCGATCTTTCCAATAGGCATTTTAGTTAGTGATGCGTGAGCTGCAGAGGAGAAAATGAACTGACTTCCCTAAATGTGTTCGGCTTCAGATGACCTGGAAAATGGTGGGCCAACTATGAAAAAAGAGGGAGTGGCACATGTGGTGGACCTCCGTAATTTTCTCCGCGTTACCAATATAGTGATTGGTTAATTGGCCTTTCATTCCTTATAAGGCTAAGCTATAAGCTGTATGCGCGATGCGCGGTTACTTCGCTCCCCGTTCGGGGCCCGGGGATAGTATCACATCACGTGATCAAAAATAATATGGACAGTCAGCGCGGGCCCGAGGAGCAGCCAAAAAGTACACCAGCAAGAAATTTTTATATGATAAAGTTGGAGCAGAGTCCAGTTTTGACAAAGGCAATTACCAGGTGACTAGATCTGATGTGCAAGACAAAGTACTTAACAGAGTATTGTGGATTGATGATCCTTTCCTTTCCTATTAAAATTAGTGCACTGATTGCAGGGCTTGGGGATGTGACATCTCAGGTCATCATACAGGTGGGGAAACCTGCAGGTCAAAAACACTTCTCTTGGAGGAGTACTGCAGCTTTTGCAACTTTTAGGTAATAGACCTTATAGTCTGTGCAGTTTGAATGCTGTACGAATGATTACTCTTGTACTCCTCGATTAAATAGCTATTGTGAAGGAGATCAAAGTGGAGCAAACCCTTTTTTTTAAGCTGCAGATTTAACAAAGTAGTTTATCTTAGCAGTAATGGTGAGGAATTCTTATGCCTCATTGAGTTAACCCTTACGTGAGAACACCCTTTTAATCAGGATACTTATCTTGTACCACTTTTAGAATAATGAGATTCTATTATCTTCTGATTTGCAGCATGGTAGTGACTGGTCCAATCACACACTATTTGTACCAGTTCTTAGAAAGTACCTTTCCAGAGAAGTCTCATCGGTCTTCATTGAAGAAAGTTTTCTTTGATCGGTTGCTTTTTGCTCCTCCATATTTACTTGCTCTCTTTTACTTTGTTGCTATCATGGAGGTTAGTGCATAATAGAGTCAGAGTTACTGCAAAGTCTGGAGGTAGCCCAAGCTTTTAAATGTATGTCACAGTACAATGATCTGTTGTATGCTCAGGGTAAGTCACACAGTGAAGCGTGGAGAAAAGTGAAGACTATTTTCTGGCCTGCATTACTCAAGAACATCTTAGTGTGGGGAATGGCTCAGTACATCAATATGAGTTATATTCCCGTAAAGGTAACCTACGCATAGTAGCTGCAATATTATGTGGCAATGCATTTATGAGATTATCTTGTCATTTTTTACTTGATGCAGTATCGTGTTTTATTCGCCAATCTAGTGTCTCTCATCTGGAACATTTATCTTGCAATGATCAAGAGATAATTTTTTTTTGTCTGTACATGTAACTAATTTTTAGTAAGCACCTGTAATGGGAAAGGGTCGCTAATAATACCGACTAGTATATAGTAGCACGCGCACACAATGCGTGTAATCACGTGATTAATGCCACTCCCACTTTACAATTTCTACAATGAATATCGTATTATTAGACCATAATAATGAGCTACCAACTGTTAATGCTCTCCTAATTTGGCAGCTTCCATGGCTTGGTGAATAGCAAGAAGCTACGAGCTTTGCACAGGCGAAGAAAGTTGAAGGGAGGGTCAGAAAATCGAGCAAGCAATCGAACGTCTAAAGGTGATTCGCACCAGATCTCATTATAAGGCGAGTAGCTATAATTCTTGCTTGCCAGCTAGCTAGGTAGGTAGATAGTTATCATGCCAATTATTTTACATGGATATGCATGAGCAAGTTGTAAAGTCGAGCAGGGGTGATAGAATTGCATCACTTTTTCACTTGAAAAATTGTAGCAGCAAGGGGCAGCTAGCTAGCTAGGCTATCCATTTATCACCTGCCATAGCATGAAGCTATTTCTAGTGCTGCATTAAAGACACCACCACTTGCTGATGCTATCATGAAAGTAAAGCTTCCTATTCCCCCCACTGTGGTTCATTATATCAACATCGACTTTTATCTCAAAGGAGTGAGAGAATGCACTCTGTTAAGAGCACTTCCTTGACACCAACTAATTTGCACATATTACCATGTTATTTAGGTCGTTCAGCATCAACAGTGCTAATCAGAAACTGATCAGAGGGTTCTACTCTCTCCCATGGAGAGCACATCAGAATGGGTGGATTCTGTCACAAAAAGACTGAGTTCTGCCGTAAGTTGTCAGCTTTTCTTTCTCTCTTCCTCTTCCCTTATCCTATCCTGTGTAGACACAATAGGATATATAGCACAGTGCCGAGCTCCAGATCTCAATGGCAGAGTTAGAAACAACTGCTGGACATTGGCCATTTCTAAGGGATTGGCCAATCAAATAGCAGTATTTTGAAGTAGATGATATATTGGACAGCTGGTCAAATGTTACTTGCTTATGCAATCTGTACTGCATGTGAGGAAAAACCATGCAAGGTGTTTGCTTTTAGACTTGGTTGTTGTCGTGGTCCTGGGTGCTATGGAGATGGCATTCTACAGTGACACTCCTTGACCTCTGGCTGAATGATACTGATGGCAATTATACTGTACTGGCCACTTCAACTCATAAAAGAGGCCGGGTTTTAAGTGATTGAGACAAAAGAAGTACTTGATAGCATGGGTCTAGAACCTCATCACAGTGTCTGCATCCTAGACTGAAGGTACTAAGACTGGAGGAGTGCTGCAGCTGGTCCTCAATGATATTCAAAGGAATCAGCTGTTATGACTCTACATTTAATTATGCTCTCATGTATATAAATGCAAACATGCATTGGGAGCTCCTTTTTATTTTTTATTTTTTGCCAAAATTCTTGGGTTTTGATCCGATGCCATACGTAACTAACACTTTAATGGATGGCAACCATTTTAGATGAAATCTGGTTATAGTACTCTGTTGCCATTTTGGCCTGGTGGAAGTTCTCCATATTCTGTCTATCACATTGTTATAAAGTCTGCCATACTTCAGCATGTCAGAGCATGTAGTGGAATATATGAATGTGCTTAATAGAATCTGTCCATATTTTGTCTAACGTTGTTACGCGTTGGACTTCAGTTTCATTCGGGTTGGTTACTCGTTTACCAGGGTGGCCCCCCCTCCTGTTGTAACGAACCTTGGAATGAGCGTGCAATTTGTAACAATGGTAACCTTTTCGAAATGGAATCCCAACTTTTTTTTCTTGTAATAAGAATGTAATATTATTTAGATGCGATGATGTTGGGGCAGTGATGTAATCAAGACACTTTCTATTTAGGTTCCTTTGACTCCATGGGATGTCCAACGGCGAAACTAACATTTGAGATTCAAAAAGAATACCCCTTAATCCGTCCTTCATGCACATATTCTATTTACTAATTTTTGGATGTCCGTGAATATATTTTGATCCATTAACTTATGCCCTTCTCCTAGAAAGCCCTATTATCAATGAGGAATGGGTGCCCTTCTCCTAGATGACCCCTTATCAGTAAGGAATGGGATGAATGCTGTTTGAGAGCAGCTGGCTTATTTGTGCCCACCAGGAAGCAGTCTTTGCGTCATTAAAACATTTTCTGGTCAACCTCTTCATGCCCCACATCTATGTATTGTCATCGAAATAGTTACTTGCGTTCACTTGATCCCTTGATAAGGGGTTCCACTGTACACTTGGGTCCATATTAAGGGGTTCCACTGGGTCCACATTAAGGGGCACTTGGGTCCATATTAAGGGGTTCCACTGGGTCCATATTAAGGGGTTCCACTGGGTCCACATTAAGGGGCACTTTGGTCCATATTAAGGGGTTCCACTTGGTCCACATTAAGGGGCACATTGTTTAGAACTGGTAGCAATATTGCTGTGAATTGCACTCAATAAGCAAGTGTGAGCTCGAGGAAATAACTTCCTTCAAAAAAAGGAGAAAAAAAAACAAGTGACCATTCAATCCATCAAGGATTATGTATAACTTACAAAGTGCATAACATTGTGACAAGAAAATATGTATTGTGATGATGTTGCCAATGCATGTAGCTAGTGAGGAAGTCAGAACGGACTCAAAAGTGAATCAACAATGTATGTATGTATGTATGTATGTATGTATGTATGTATGTATGTATGTATGTATGTATGTTAGTCTGGCCACTACATGTACTGTGAGAAGGTTCTGTTAGTGCACTATGCGGTTAATAACATACATCATGGCAACCTCATCCTTGATTTGCACTTAGTGAAGTTTACTTTGAGTCTGTTGGAAGAGTGATGTGATATTCTCCATCATAGGGATATATGCTGTTTGTTTGCATTGTGTAGTGTCTCTAAATGGACTTACCTAATTACATGTTTATATCCATGCCATGCCATGCCATGCCATGCCTTTATAACATAGTGCATAGACTACTTGGGGAGGGAGGAGGAGGAGCCACCAGCCTGGTATCCCCATGCAGTCAAAAGTTGGGGGCTAGCCACTAGGGGGAGAGGTGAAAGCAAGGAGCAAAAAACAAGATAAAAAAAGAGAATAACTTGTCAACATGTAGCACCACCTGTGGACTTGAGTTAATGACTTGACATAGCTCTGCATGGCTTCTTGAATTGAGAGAGTTACAAACAATCCCATTGTTGTATATAGACATACAAGTTTTATGGTGGATGTAATTAAGAATCCAGGCCATTATCTGACCAACGAGGTGTGATTCCTCATGGAAGAAGAACATGTCCTTTTAAAGTTAAAGATGACTCTCTTCCCTAACAATCTTTCCTTTTCCCCTCCTCTCCCCTTCTCCTTCCCTCCCCTCCTCTCCCCTTCTCCTCCCCCCTTCTCCTTCCCTCCCCTCCTCTCCCCTTCTCCTCCCCTCCTCTCCCTTTCTCCTCCCCTCCTCTCCCCTCCCCTCCCCTCCTCTCCCCTCCTCCTCTCCTCCCCTCCCCTCTCCACAACAGTGGAAAGGAGATAGTGGAAAACACTAAAATCATTTCTACAGTATAAAACCTTAGAGACGTGCCTCATGTGTATAATTGTGCAGCATTTGAAAAGCTTGTGTGTAAGCTTACTCCATGACAACACCCTAGGGAGTACCAGTATACACACACTCTCTGTGTCTTATATACACTGGCTGTTGTCCTGTGGATGCTTATGGCTATCACCAAAATCTCATTGTTTTCATTTGTTTGACCATTGCAAGCAGTATTTTTCAAGGATGTCACCCCGTGTTGACCCCCTGTATCTTGTCCCATGCCCTGTGTTTCTTTCATGGCCGTGCAATTAACCCACATCCTGTGAGGATGTCCTCTTTCAATACTGCCCTAATTAGAAGTATCCTCATTTATTAGGCACCCTTTGATTAAGGGTGTCCTCATTAAGTGCCATCTTTAGAAGGGACCTACTTCCATTGTGTGCCTGTGCTTGTCTGTAATGTCACTAACTCACTCACTACCTGCACACTAACACACACACACACACAGCTTCCTCATAGGATACAGAATCAGTTATGGACGTCAAGCAATGACCACATTCTAGACCAAACAGTGAAGTCAATTGTGGAGCTGAGTCAGGAAGAATTCCCTTCTGTCATCAGTAGTCTTAGCGCTCTACTCCAGGAACTGAATAAGGTTTAATGGCGTACATAACTTATGAGTGTGATATTTGCCTTCCTCCCTCCCTTGCTCTCTCCCCCTTCCTCTATTTTCCCTCTTTTCCTCCCCTCCCTCCCCTCCCCTCTCTCCTCTCCCCTCCCCTCCCTCCTCTCCCTCCTCTCCCCTCCCTCCTCTCCCTCCTCTCCCCTCTCCCCTCCCCTTCCTCCCTCCCTTGCTCTCTCCCCCCTTCCTCTATTTCCCCTCCCTCCCTCCCCTCCCCTCCCTCCTCTCCCTCTCCCCTCCCCTTCCTCCCTCCCTTGCTCTCTCCCCCCTTCCCCTCCTCTCCCCTCCCCTCCCTCCCTCCTCTCCCCTCTCCTCTCCCCTCCCTCCTCTCCCCTCCTCTCCCTCCTCTCCCCTCCTCTCCCTCCCCTCCTCTCCCCTCCTCTCCCTCCCCTCCTCTCCCCTCCTCTCCCTCCCCTCCCCTCCCTCCTCTCCCCTCATCTCCCCTCCCTCCTCTCCCCTCCCCTCCCTCCCCTCCTCTCCCCTCCTCTCCCCTCCTCTCCCTCCTTCAATCTCTGACTTCTTCTATATGTTTCCTCTACAGAACTACCCTCCGGGCACTGCCCAGGAAATTGAGCTGAACTCCTACTGCACTGTCCTCGACTGCCTCGCACAGTGTCTGGCAAGGGTATGTACATACAATCACATGCACAAGTCCACCCAATCAAGGCCTGGCTATCTGGCCGGCTGACTGACTGTACAGGAAAGTTCAACTGCTGTGAAAAAAAAATGTTTGGTGGAAAGATTCAAAATAAATCTTTCCTCACAGAAATATTCCCAGCACTGTCTGCCGTTAAGTTTGTGCAAATGTAATATTGTTCTGTTATTTTGTGAATCGTTGTCTTACAATGATTCTGAACTGTCAGAAAGGGTCCACCAGGAGCCAGAGCTGTTCAAAGAGTTGGAGCCGTGGTGATATACCATGCATACTATTATTCCATTACTGCTTGATGTAATACCAGTTTCTGATATCCTGTAAGTGTTTGGCTAATTGACTTTAAGCTTTATGTTCCTCTTCATGATCTGTTATGCACATGATTGTGCGGTAGTTACAAGAAGTGTGTGTGTAGTGTTGCTATTGTGACTGGCATCAAGAAGGCGGTTTGGTAGGCTTCCTGATCATCCCTGGCTTCGTGACTCTAACTAACATGGCACTTTATGTTCATGCAGCTCTATCTTGCTTGTGTTTTTGTTAGGTGGAAGTTCAGTTAATCTCCTTACTTGATAATGTTTAGCAAAGTCTTTGTGTGGGATTTATCAAGTGCAGTCACTTATAAGGAAGTGTTGTTGGTGGCCATTGAGTGTCAAAGTTTGTCAACTGAGCTGTGTCCCTCCCCCGGCCAAATATCCCTCACCCTCCCCCCCCATAACTGAAATACCCCTCACCTCCCCCCATAGCCAAAAGCCCCCCCCCCCCCCCCCCCCTCCCTGTATGAAAATCACTATTACATACTTTTGCACACACACACACACGCATGCACACACACGCACACGCACGTGCACGCACGCACACACACACACACACACACACACACACACACACACACAGAAAGGAGATGAAGGGCTGGATAGTGAGGACATTCATGCCTTACAGCAGCTGTACCAGCGCATCACTCATCTCTGCCTCCTCCATGAGGGGAACACATCCTTCCTCTCCCAGGCGGCCAACAAGGTCCTCTACCAACTCAGTGGTCTGCATTTCCATGGCATCTTCAACAAAATCATTCTCAGGTTGCCATAGTAATCATTACCCAAGCAAGCTACGTAACTATAATAATGTAATTAACCTAAATGGGCCAGAAGCAATAATGGAGATGATGTGAAAGGTATTTGAGTCTGCCTTTTATGTAAAGTCAGTTACATATATCTGGATCATCAGTCCACATTCTCTGACACTATTTTTCCAGGGGATGTAAATGTAACGGTCAATTGGTTTACAGCGTTCAGTACATTAGGAAACACTGAACGTCTTAAAACAAAAACTGAGTCACCTCATTTAATTTCACTAATTTTTGTCTCTGTATTCCTTTAACTGCATCAAAGAATGCTTGACTGGCAGAATCATAGGAAATGTATGATTAGGAGAGACCCCTGCCCTCTATGTCTTCCTAGCTAGCAGCTGCTCAGACTCTTAGTACAAATGTCACTGGAAAAATATGATTAGGAGAATTTTCTCCTCCCCCCATGATATATATTTTAGCTACTCAGTCTCTCAGTACTAAGGGTTGACTGGGATTGATTAGGAGAAACATCCCACGCATACGACACACTACATACATACCAAATGCCTTTCTCATGAACCTGATTACCTTCAGCAAACATGCCACTTATGATAACACTTTCCCCCCATCCCTCTTGGCTATTTCTCATGGTTTTCAATAATTACACACCCAACCACGGTAACCACGGTTGGGCTAAATTATTAATATTGAAAGTATTTTGTAAGTTTATGTTTACTGGTTGCTCGAAAACAAAACTGCCAAGATTGTGAAGTTATACGCAGTACTTGTACGTACTTCCATATATGGTCAACATTCAGAGTGGGGGCGGTTGTATATATATCATAATTCCCAGCTATTGTCAATCAATGTGCATGATGATTTGACCTCTGACCTGTTGCCCCCCCCCAATGGGGAAAGTTTTTTTATTGTTATCATTCAATAATCCACCCCAATTACCAGCCTAGGCAGACTTGCTAAGTTTGTTTAGCATTAGAATCAGGTTGCCATTAGTGTCAATTGTGAGATTACTGAAACTTGTATCCTAAGTGCACTGTAGAGATTACTGAATCTTGTATACTAAGTGCACTGTAGAGATTACTGAATCTTGTTACACTAAGTGCACTGTAGAGATTACTGAATCTTGTATACATGTACACTGTAGAGATTACTGAATCTTGTATAACTATGTGCATAGTAGTTTTGTTTCATATTGTGGATCATATTGTGCAATCACTGAATCTGTATATCCCTCAGAATGACATCGGTGAATCGTGTGGCTCCCTTTCCCTCACTGTCCAGCAGCTCGATTCCCGAGCTTCCCACAATCTCCTCCAACACCACATCCGACCACCTCTGTGTCATTGGCCTCATCCCTCATCTCAACCTCAACGCTAGCAGACTCCAACAAATACTCCAGGGTGGGTCAGAGATAACCATGCAAGGATTTACTGTCCATAACCAAGGATTTACTGTCCAATACTGCCACCATCAGAGATATTACAATGTCATTGTGTTGATCTTTTGATCCAGCAATCGTGACCAGTTTCAAGGACCTTTACAAGCGGAACAAGCAGCTGTTTCTGAGCATCCCACCTATGCTACATAAGAGCATCTGGAACTTCATTCAAGAGTACCCTTTCCAGTTCAATGAGGTCCTCAACAAGAGCTACCCTTCACTGGAACGTAAGTAAAGAAAACACAGCATTCCCATTCCGTTTCCATAGTATTCATACATCGTTTCCCATTCCACAAGATTCATTCCTATCCTGCGTTTCAATCCCCATTCTATATTCAGTGTTAGAGCTCACACCCCCCACCCACAACCAAACACACACGCACCTACTTTATTCTCTTTTGTGTGTTTCAGGGTCTGCAGAGAAGCTTTTCAACCTCTGTGATGAGTATGCAGACAGTACGAAGAAGAAGGTTCATATTTGGCCCTTGCAGAATGCTGCACTGATCCTGTGTCCAGTAAGGATACCATTGGGGGGGGGGGGGGGGGGGGGGGGGGTATTACATTTACAAACTTAGAATTCTTATACACATGAGCTTGAACTCACTGTACCTGAAATTCAAAGCTAAGATGATCAATATTTTTTTTCCAGAACATCCTGAAAGACATTACTGAGCAGGTGGATAAATCCAGCCCCACCCACCGTACCCAACGAGCCTTCATCTCATCCCTCCAGAAAGCTCTGTCCTCTGGCAAGAGAGAGAAGGAGATGACGGAGGCGGCCCTGATCTGTGCCATTGACCTCTTTAAAGCAGGCTCTTTTGTGGGGGATCGCAGCATTGCCTTCTTCAGATACTTTATCACTCTCATGCAAGGACAGCTCCATGTGAGGGGGCAGATTTTCACAAGGGGCTTGAATGTGTAGAATGTGTAATGGAGAGAGAGAGAGAGAGAGAGAGAGAGAGAGAGAGAGAGCTCCATGTGAAGGGGGCAGATTTTAACAGGGGGCTTGAATGTTTTGCTGGTGATGGTGCTTATCTTCTTCTCATCACACTCTCACTCTGCAGAGTCTTCTCTTCTCCGCCTCGTCTCCCTTCCTGCACAGCTCCTCCTCCTTGATTGCCAGCATCCCCACCTTCACCGATAGGGATCTCATGATGAACTGCCTCGTGGCTCAGTTCCGATGCAACCATCGAAACAGTCACATCTTCACCATCTGTCTGGACTCCAACTCCCCCACTGTCTTCAGGGTGGCCTTCGTAGATGCTATGCACACAGTGATAAGAGAAGTGAGTCATTTAGAACTCAGTAGAGGATCATGCATCCCTACAGTGAAACCTGGCCACCTCTGTATTAAGGTCATTCCACCTGTCCCAACAGCCCATTACAGCTATTTCGACCTTCCTAAAGAGACCACTTCCTTAAGTGGGCGTGTTGCATTGAAACAGAGAACTTTTTTCTATCTTTCTTTCTTTCTTTCTTAGAGTTGAGCAAGGGCCTGTATTTTCCAGTTAATGTTGTTTTTTATCTCACTCTACCCACTTTTCATAACAGACTTCTATGCAATGGTGGCCGAACAATGAGGCAGTGTGCATGTATGCTCCTCAGCTGCGCCAGATCTTCCTGAAGACCCTCCCCCTCCTCCGTGGGTACAACACGTCCAGCCCTGGTCTTGTGAGTGACGTCAAGGCCTACCTCACCAGTCCCTCCTTTGCCTCCAGCATGCTCCAGGCTAAGAGCAAGACCGAGCGCAAGAACCTTGTGGAGATGGTTACCAACTACCAGCTTATACAAGGTCTTGTCAAGCTCTTCAGCCTCCACCCCATGCTTGCCTTTCACTCCCTAAATGAGGTAAGTAAGGTTCTTTCCTTCCATTCTCTCAATGAAGTTTCTTACCTTCCATTCTCTAAATGAAGTAAGTAAGATTCATTCCTTCTATTTTCTCAATGAAGTCATTCTCTCAATAAGTTAAGGTTCCTTCCTTCCATTCTCTCAATTAGTAAGTAATCATTCTCTTTTAGTAAAATTCTTTCTCTCCTAGTGGACTCTCTCACTGACAATTTTGTTACCGTATGGGTAGATATTTTCGAGGGATTAAAATTTCGTGAATACCAGTACCAAGCTAGATTTTAAAAATTTCGAGGATTTTAATTTCGCTTCGCGTGCGTTGCAATATATCGCGTGCACGCAGTACAGTGCACACGTGGCGATCGTGAGCAGCTGGAACGATGACCAGTTTTAGTTACCCTTCAATGGTTAGTGGATTTCACATTTATAGAGAAATTTGGGAAGTTTCAGAACTTCTTTGACCGTTTCAGCTGGTACAGAAGACGATAGTGGCAACTTGAAATACTTGTAGAGAGCCATCTGAGGTCGAGTACTCCGTAATGACTAATGCGCATGCGCTAAATATCTAGGCTATTTATATTATATATCGAGTAAAAATTCCGTGAAATCATAAGTGACCGCGAAAACCACGAAATTAAAATCCCTCGAAAATATCTACCCATACGGTATTAGAGTGTCCCCTTTAGAGGTACGTGTGTGGGTACTAATCTCTCCCTCCCATCTTTGGTAGAATGATCGGGTGAGTGAATGTCAAGGCTTCATGATGGGGCTAGTAGGACTCGTCCAGCATCACTCTGTCCCTCACATCCCCCTCCGTGTCAGCGAAGTCCTTCTCCTCCTCCATCGACCGGATAACATTGAACTCTGGGATACAAAGGACCCCATGAATGCTTTCTGGGACATTAGTGGACAGGTGGGTTCAGCAAGGTCAAAGGTCAATTGTGGTAGTGGGTTCATTCAACTGCGTGATTGAACTGAAAAGTATTTGACTGAGAGGTATTTCAACCTGCAGGACAGGGTATCTAGCTAGGACCTGTGGGATTAAGGTGTACAACTAGGTATAGTAACTTCCTTGGATGAGCCAGGCTTCTTATCTGTACCTCGCATCAGGAAGTGTAGTAAAACACACTGTTCTCCCTATAAGTAGTGAAACGTGTGGCTTTTTTCAAGTGCTTGGATGACCCTCACTGGTGTGGGGTGCAGGCTTCAGACCTGTAGGTGATGAGAGTCACAGTGGTTCGATTCCACCTTCTGAGCGGATTTTTTTTTCCCCTTCCCATTCTCAAGTAAAGTTGTGACCCACTTCATATCTTCTTCACTCTTTATGAAATTCCTTTTAGGAATTGGATTTTTTTTTGGATAGTATGTACGGAATCTGCTGACCCTGTACCCACTTCTTACTTTAGGAATCAAAAAACATTTAGTGCATAAGTAGCTGTATGAGATTTTTTGACATTCTCCTCGTTCTTTCCTTTCCCAGGTAACGTACTCCATAGCCATGAAGCTTTTCAGTCGCAAGACAAGCAACCCCATTCAGCTGCTGGAGTGGCTGAAGAAGATCCTCCACTACCGCACTCAGTTCCTCAAACAGCATGCCGCAGAGGCCAGTCAAGGCACCAGCTGCAAGATCCTCCAGCGAATGTACACCATGCTCGAAACCGTTCTGCTCCTCTTCCTCAGAAATACAAACATTGACGCCGTGCGAATTGCCATGTCCTGCTTCAAGTATCTTGTGCTCGAGTCTGAGCTCGTTGAGCCCTCTGTGATACCATTTACGTCCAACATCTGGCACTATCGGCAGCTGGAATCACTGAGCACGATGCCTCAAATTGGACGAGCAGCTCAACAAAAGAAGATCCGAGCCATTCTGAAGGGTCTCGTGCATACCCCCGGTAGTGCTTTGGCGTGGGAAGACACTTATTGTTTGTGGAGGGTCACAAAGGCCAACTTAATCTCCTACCAGCGCAGCAACCGTGAGGATCACCAATCAACACTACCGATGGACTTCTCCCGATTCACCACCGAATCCTTCCCACGGCATTTCATACGAAGCAAAACTACACAAAGCACCAGTAGTACCAACTTGAACAAAGAACAGCAACTGAACGAAGAAAACTTGCAAGCTGAGATGTTGAACTGGACAAACATGACGGGATTCTTATGTTCCCTCGCTGGAGTGTCAACAAAAGCTTCCCCGAGCAGCTACTCTCTGTGGTTGATGAATGGAGGAGCAAACGGGGACATAGGGAACTTTATTGACGGCACTCCAGGGGACATGATTACCTCATCGTCTACGGGGACTCTGATTATGCCCGAGCATGGGGGCGGTCCTCCTTCTCCGATACGAGACCCGAATCAGATCAGAGTGAAAAGAAGTTCCAGTTATCATGGTGGAAGGCCCAAGAGCATGACTCACATCATCCCACAGAACAGGGCCTCAGTTGGTAAGTAGTCCCACAACAAGTGAGGATTAAGCCACAGTATGCAATATAATGTACTGTATTAGGGGTGTGGTTTCATGTTGGGTGTGGTTTTATGAGATACTGTACTGCTATAATGTAGATGAGAGAACCTCCACTTTTTGGTTTTATGTTGGGCGTGGTTTATGTATTGTGGTGTGGTTTTATGCAATACTGTACTGTATGTACTGGACTAGAAAACCTCCACTTTATATTAGAGGGTGTGGTTTTATGTATTAGAGGTGTGGTTTTATGAGACTATTTTATTTGCAGTGCATCATAACTCCGTTCAACACACTCAACATAGAGGATCCACTTCCTCAGAGAGCAATTTGGACCAGGAGGGTGCTCGCACCTCCCAGACACAGGCGTTTGTCAACGAGCTAGTGCAGCTGCTCCGCTGTGACAATGAGGCAGTGGGTGTGCAGCTGAGAGAGACTGTCAAGGAGCTGGTCAGCTATGAACTGAGCCCTCCCGTCTACTCCTACCTCTTCCAGTGCATGACTGACGAGTCCTCTAACGTGAGTATGGGACGAATTCTGTTCCTTTAGCTTCTTTTCAGGACTAAAAGCTCTCTCTGATGTGGTTAATGAAGTATAACTAATTGTGAGATCCTAGCATTCACGCCCCTTTTTTTCCAGACATTGAAGGGGGAGGTAAGAAATTCCTCTATAGAAAGCAAGTTGTGCATGTTCTAGTCCCCAACATCATAATTATAATCATGGGAAAGAGGCTAGTAAGATGTCCTGTACTCACTACAGGTGTTGGCCCCCGACAAGAATATCATTCTGAGTGAGAGCAACACAGCAATGGTGGACCAGCTGGTCTCCATCGTACAGCATGTGCTTGATGTCAATGCCGAGGGAGCACTGGAGCACCTGGTCCACGTCAAGATGGACGAGATTGTACTCAACTTCATCATGTGAGTCAGCAACAAACGTATAGTAATCCAGCCCCCAGTATACTATAGTAATCCCCCAGTATACTATAGTAATCCTCCACTGTAATATAGTAATCTCTCAGTATACTATAGTAATCCTCCACTGTAATAATAATTATAGTAACATCCAGTATACTATAGTAATCCTCCACTGTAATAATAATTATAGTAACATCCAGTATACTATAGTAATCCTCCACTGTATACTATACATACATACAGGTATGTACACAAGATGGAGACCTCTGAACGTTCGCTAACAATCAAGATCAAGATCTGTCACTTGATAGAGATTCTCATGCAGCATATTGTGAACCTCAACTTCCGAGCCGAGGTTCAATTCCGGAACCAAGTCGCCGAGTACCTTGTTATGTGGATGAGGGGCGAAGTGCTCATTTCAGAGGATGCGTCACACGAGGAGAACTTGCAGAAGTAAGAACATAATAAGAAATCCCGAATGATTATTAACCCCTTGCCCTCCTAATTACAGTGATCTTGACTTGAGTGCCCTGAGGGCTATTGGACTGGTGATGTCTGGCCTCGTCCTTCAGTCGAAATTCAAAACGTCTGACCACTTTGAAGAGAAAGGAAAACTCTTCTTGAAGTACGTAAGATGTACACTTGTAACTTGTTGGGTTCCTACTCCTTCACTCTACACTCTGCAGGTACTTCAAGTCCTTCATGAACCTGCTGCACTCGCTGAACCAGGTGCGCTGGTCCAGTGTGAGCACCATCCACAAACAAGCCCTGCAGCGTCACTGCTCCTCACTGCGGGAGTACACCATCAAGGCCATGTCCAATATGCTCACTGCCAACATCGACAGTGGACTCATCCATGCCATAGGTAAAGGAAAGGGCCATTAATGGGAGAGTGGGTGGCTTGCTAAAAAGATGGTTGGTGCCTTATTGAAAGGAGAATTTCCATTAAAGGGACCTTACTGAAGGGAGAGTGTCCATTAAAGGGACCTTATTGAAGGGAGAGTGTCCTTTAAAGGGACCTTACTGAAGGGAGAGTGTCCTTTAAAGGGACCTTACTGAAGGGAGAGAATCCATTGAAGGGAAAATAGGAACCTTATTAAAGGGAGAGCACCCATTAAAGGGGAGAATGGATGCCTTATTGAAGGGGAAGATGCAGATAAGCATATTATCTCCTATAGGACTTGGCTACCATGATGACTTGAAGACTCGCATCAGCTTCATTGAAGTACTGACGTCCATCCTGAAGCAGGGTGCAGAGTTCAACTCACTCGCTGACACAGCACTGGTTGACAGATTCAACACCATGCTTGACCTGGTAGCCATGGAAACAGACAAACAGGACTTCCCTGTGATGATGGCACTGATTAATGCAGTTCCTCCTGAGAATTTGGTGAGCTTACGCTGCCCTTCTCCTTCTCCCTCCCCTTTCTCTCTTCCCTTTTCCTCTCCCCTCCTTCCCCCTATCCCTTCCCTCTTCCCTCTCCTCTCCCTCCTCCTTCCCTCCTCCCTCTTCCCCCCTCCCTCCCCCTCCCTCTCCTCTCCCTCTCCTCTCCCTCCCCCCTATCCCTTCCCTCAGCCTCGTAGTGTTTGATGTTGTTTCATCTTGTGGCTGTTCTTGGTTATCAAAGTTTACAGTTTTCTGCCCTCTTGCCTCCAATAACAAATCCACTCGTGGATAAAATGCTTCCAAGCAAAAGAGAAAGTCGTTAGTTGCTCCCAGCTTCATTTTCAATATTTACTTTTGTGAAGTTTATGAGTGTCTTGATAATATTATGGGCCTCAGATGTGCACATGATCTAAAAAACATGGTATAGGATCTCCATGGTATTACCATAGTAATAACCTGCTCTAATAGTTTTAAGGTCATAGCCATAGAGAACATGCTACCATTATATCTGTATTCATGAGAGCCATTTGGTGATACAAGTTTGAATTCAGTCGTGTTTTCTTGCCTCATCCTGACCTCCCATACATACTTGCTCTACTCTCTGATTCACTCACAGGATGAGTTGGCAGAGGTCTTGGTGACATTATTCGACTACAAGAATAAACTGTCTCCCTTTCTAACCAGAATCCTCAATACAGAGGTTAGTATGTACTATACCACTGGTGGGGAATTAGTGTCCTAATTGGAGGGGTGGTCTCGTTTCAAGGGGGATTCAGACCCAGCTACTTAACATATCACACTCCATTAGGTGGAAGCACTTGAGAGTGGACGTGTGGACACCCTTTTCCGTGGGAACTCCATCGCTTGCAAGGTCCTCTCCATCTCCTTCAAGACATTTGGCCTCTACTACCTGCAGACCGTGGTCAGACCTCTCATCCTGCAGCTCATCAAGACCAGTGATATTGACTACGAGGTGGACCCTGCTCGTTTGTCAGACCCCAGCAAGCTGAAGGCCAATCAGGATAACTTGCTGGACCTTGTCGAGAGCTTTTATATGACTATCCAGAAGTCACTGCCTAGCCTTCCCCTTCAGCTCAGAACACTCTGTCATATCCTCTACTCCGTGAGTTGTTCTTGTTAGTTATTATTGTTTATTGTTATTTGTTGTTGTTTATTGTTGTTATTTATTGTTATTTGCTGTTGTACATATGATGTCATTTGTTTTCCAAGGTGGTGGTGACTCACTTTCCCAACTCTTCAGTGGACACAGTGAACAGCGCCATTTTCCTTCGTTTCATCAACCCAGCCATTGTCTCCCCACTCAGTTATGGCCTGATCCAAGGGGAGATCCCAAACAATGTACGACGAGGGATGACCTTCCTTTCAAAGGTCAGGCAAAAACATGTAAATGACCACTCCCTGAAGAGGGTGTGTCTTTGTACCATTGAGTAGGACCCTTTAATAATGACCACTCCCTGAAGAGGGTGTGTCATTGTCCCATTGAGTAGGACCCTTTAATAATGACCAAATTTACATTATACAGGTACTGCAGAACTTGGCCAACCATGTTCTCTTCAAGAAGGAGGCTCACATGAAGGTCTTCAACGACTTTCTCTGTGACAATTTCGAGCGATCGCGAGAGTTGGCTCTGAGCATGGCAAGCATGGGACCCTACCTGGAGGGGGAGGCTGTCGAATATATTGGGTTCCTCAAGGAGACCCACAAACATCGTCTCCACTCTCTGCTCTGGACCAACCAGGAGAAAATCTCTTCCTATGCTGCTTCTATTAGGTGGGTGTGGCACTCCCCTCCCCATTGGGTAATGATCATCATTGGAAAATGGTCATCACGATGAATTGAGGCTAAGGGTCAATTCTTGGCATCATTTTCATTTCTTTCCTTTCCCCAAAACAGGACATGTGTGACCTCACGTCACATCTTCCAAGAACTGAACATGCTGCAAGCTCAGCTGGGAGCCCCCAACTACAGACGAGCACGCTCCATCGCCACACTCACAGCAACTGCTGCCTCCACATCAGCAGCTGCACGGGGTACCCTGGTGAGCAGTCAGCTGGAAGAATTCCTGGACAGTATGGCAAATGAGTGTGATGAGAAGGTTCTGCGCTCCATCAAGGCAAAAGAAGTGTTCTATCAGGGAGGGCGTTCTCGTGCTGGCAATCCCATCTACTACTGGATAGCAAGAAAGTTCAGGTGAGTTCATCTTTCGGCCATTATTTGATTTCCAGAGCTATATATGCATGATCACTGGGAAATGGTCTGATAAAATGCCATCATACATACGTACAACTATATTTGTGTCACATGACTTAATCACATGACCCTCATGTGACCACACTGTGTTGTCTGCAGAGGTGACCAGGTGCACACCACCAACCAGCTTCTGTACCATGTGATGAACCTGCTCAGAAGCAACATGCTGGACAAAGTCTTTGAAATAGTGGTGGACCTCACTCAAGCCACTGCCGCTAATGAACCTGACGTGAGTCGATAAACCTGTCAAACCTGTTTCTAGAATGAACACCAGACCTATAGGGGCCTGGTCAAAATAGAGAAGTAGTCTTATTAGAGAGGCCAATAATGGAAACATTAAAATCTTGATGTACGTGCTTAAACTTGTCAATGTGTTTCTGATATTTCATGTACCTAGACTGTTCCCCCACTTCTTTTCCTTGCAGCTGGAATTGCTGGTGAAATTTGCAGCGTACGTGCCAGAGCTACACATGTCCCACATCGACTGCCTCTACTTCTACAACACCAACTTTGCCTTCAAACAGTCAGCAAATAAGTTTGAAAACATGAATAAGGTCTTCTCACATATCAAGGTGAGTCAAGTAGGGCCGGGCCGGTCTTTCAATGGAGCAGTATTCACTCTTCTCTCTCTCTCTCTCTCTCTCTCTCTCTCTCTCTCTCTCTCTCTCTCTCTCTTTCTGTGCCTTCCTCTCCTTCCTTTCTGTTCAGGGTGCAAAGCGTGTGGTGATTGTGGACAGTTACTCTCGCTTCTTTGAATATATTGCCCAGCAGGACTTGAGATTGCCCTCGGCAACGACTGCTTACGAAGAGGATCCCAAGGTACATAGGTACACACATCTAGATAGTCTGCTTTCTGCTAAATCTTCACATCAGGGGAAGGGGGCAGAGTTTTTTTAGGTTGGAATGACTTTAGGAGCAAGGCTAGTTATCAAGTTTGTGTGACTCTTTAGACGGAGTACGGAGACGTGCACTTTCTGATGTTCAAGCAGCTGGCCCTGCCAATTCCTGCCACCCTCAATGTGTGTGACTGTGGGCTAGTGGTGTCCCTGGCTGATAGAATCAAGGTCTTTGACACCCCCATCATGCTCAAGGAGCTGTACCACATCTCCGACATCAGAGAGGTGGGTGTGATACTAAGGATGGAGTCTAAATTGAAGGCCTTGAGAAATTTAGGAGGCAAAAAAGCCAAAAAAAATTTCAACCCCATGTTTATGCAGGTGTTTTGTGAAGACAAGAGTAGCTTGGCTGTCAGAATGGTTGACGGGGGACAGATCCTCAAGTTTACCAGCTCCCGAGCTGAGGCTATCGCTAAGGACATCAGTAACTGCATTAGCAAGTGGCAGAACCAGCAACCAGTAAGAAAGGGCCCAATCACCAAATTAAAACATTCCAATTATATAATAATAATTATTAATGCTCATCTCACTCCAATTAATGCTCACTCCACTCCAATTAATGCTGCTCGTTCTCAATATGCAGAGTCGCTACATGTCTGAACGGAAATTAGAACCCAAGGATGTTCCAGGGACGTTCCTCAACCTTGCTCTTCTCAACTTGGGCAGCACAGACTCGGGACTGAGGGCAGCTGCATACAAACTTCTCTCTGCAGCGAAAGACGCTTTCCAGCTGAGCATTGATCGGCATATCGAGTCCTCCCATGACCTCTGCATTCCGGTCAACTGTGCAGACTTTGTGGTGTCGGTGAGCACACAGTTGGCAAAGAACAAGCCCCACCTGACGCTGGAGTTTCTCTCTGAAGTGGTGGCTGGATTTCAGAGGTACTCGCCCGCCCTCAAGCAACACTGTTTGGCATATATCTCTCCATGGTTACCCAACCTTGCTCGCTTTGCCATTCGTGGAGAAGCACCATCAGAACAAGAAAGAGTATGTTTTTAATTAAAATCAATAGGGTTATCTTCTCCATTGACTTTGGGTCATGGCCTAAGATTCATAGTGCATGGTTCATGTGTACAGCAGTGCATTCTATCCCATTATGTTGTATGTGTTTCTCCATTCCAGCTGATGAAGCTGATAGACCTGTTGGTTGCCTTGACAGTTTCGGAAGAGAAAATGTACCCTCTGATCCAGGCTTATGTCTGGACCAAGATTGGAAGAGAACCACGCCTCCTCAAAAAGGTACAATATATATATATATATGGTACTGGGTACATGGGTGGAATAGTGCTTTATTTAGTGCCCACCTGCAGGTGCTGCACAGTTTCTTTAGAATGGGTGTGTCTGAGGGTCTGGGGAATCGGAAAGTGGAAGTTCTTGCTGACACAGCAGTTACTTTGGAGCAAGGGGAAGACGGTCTAGTGGCATCTGAGGTCATTCAGAAGCTCCTGAGTGTAAGTGCAGAGATTCAGCTATGTATGCATGTATGTAGATAATCTTTTTGGTGTTCCGGGAGAGAAGAATACACCTTGAACCCCCTTTCCTCATACTGTGGAGAGGAGTGGTGATGTTTGATGAGTGGGGTGTGTTTCTCTTGAACTTTGTATACTGGCATTCCTTTCCCAATGATTTACAACCATTCTTGCGATGTCCTTCTCCTCTACAGACCATAGCACACACGAGTGACAGAGTCACCATGTCTCTGGACAACCATGGCTATTGGAAGAAGCTGATAGTTCTCTCCCGGTTCTTGATGGCACTTTCATTCAACAACAAGATCAATGGTGCGTTCATATCCTCCCTCCTTCAAACTTCACTTGAAGTGAGAGACTTATGAATGACTTTCTTGCTGCAGTGGTGAAGAACTTGGCAGATATCTTCTACATCTGTGTGCTGATGATGGCTCATGGTCAAGTACTAGTGCGAGCAACAATCCACGGCATTCTTCTCAACACCATCCAGTCACTGGCCTCCCTGCCAGAGGTCATGCAAAACGGTACAATTACATGCCAAAAGCAGTGAGAGTATACAGCAGGCATGGCAGTTGACCTTACTCCTTACCAACTGTCTCGAGCTACGACTTTTGCCGCTAGCATCCAGCATACTTTGTATGTGGCCCCGAGTAGGAATCCTTTGTATCCCGTGTTCCATCCATAAGCCGTACTAACTTTCAAGGGGGTACACTCCCATATATGTCACTCTTTTTGCATGAACTACACTACACAATCATGTGACTATGGTTAGACCACACCCATCTGATGTTACCGTGGTCACCTGTATTTTGTGCATGCAGAGGAGGCCCTGAAGGAGGTTTCTCTAAAACTGGTGGAATTCTCCAATCCAAAGTTCTACATGCAGTTTGGTAAGTTTACAAGAGTATACTAAGAGATATACTGATTCCTACACAACAATTTACTGAAATAACCATTTCCCCTCCACTCGCATGCACACACACACATACACGCACACACACAGGCATCAACTCCCCTGCATCCATTTCAGGATTCCTCCAGCCTGGTAGCCAGGGTGTGTCGAGCCGACACCCATCCACCCTGGAGCATGGCACAAAGGACTCCATCAATTCCAGTCTCATCCTCACCATCACCCAACACCTTCTGGACGTGCTCAACTCCTGCAAAGACACCATCCCCGACTGCATTTGGAGACACCGCTGGCAGAGGCTGGCCAGAAGGTGCATAGAATTATATTGGCTACCAGAAGCTTCTAGTGTTGGTATCATGTACATTAGATCAACATATAAATACAGTGCTCCTGCTATTTTGCAACATACACACATGTCTAGTGGATAGACATATGTACAGTGCTCCTCAAAGAGATATTTCACAAGTGAAAACTAGTACTACAGTGTTCATGTCTGCAGTGGGTCTGGGATAGTCTCGCGTAGCCAGACCAGATTCTTTCCTTTTTCTTGGGGGCGGGGGAAAGAAAGGGTCTGGTCAAACTCACATGAACGTTTCGTTTCACCAGGTCCTGCATTTTTGACCGACCGGAAGGGGTGTGGTTACGTGAATTTAAGTCTCGCAAAAGAAAAGTATGTATGGTCACAGCTAGCTCAGTGCTCCTTTTTCATTTTGACAGCTGGTCGCTAGCGCATAGCAGTAGGATGGCTGCAAGCAATTCTTCTGTGGGTACCCGTATTAGAACAACAAGCTAAGTCTGATCATCTTGTCAATTCACCAGGCAAACTTTCCATAGCCAGTAGGTAAAGACACGAATATATCATGACTCTGCACAAAAAGAATATGCCCTCGGCTTGCTTGGCCTTCACAGGCTCTGCTAAACTAGTATTGATTTCCATTTGATGCGCATTAATAGTACTAATGCGCACGCAAAATATTACTTGATATTATTGCCTGCATTTAAAAAATAATTGCTGACTGTGCAAAACGAAACATTTATGCGAGTTTGACCAGACCCTTTCTTTCCCCCGCCCCCAAGAAAAAGGAAAGAATCAGGTCTGGCTACGCGAGACTAGGTCTGGGACCACTTTAGTGATCATAGCTCTTTCCACTCTGCAGGACTGCATTCTACTACAATCCTGCCCTCCAGACTCGCTCGTTCCTGATGCTAGGAGTGATCAGTGAGAAGTCCAAGAAGATCCCCCTGCTGGTCTCCAAGACTCTCAAGGTCCTGGAGGACACATTATACAAACACGAGGATAATATTGCTCTACTGGAGGCTATTGTCTCTTGTCTGACTCACTTAGTACCACTACTTGATCCTGTCAGTGAGGTGTGTGCAGATATAATGTTGGTGTTAGTGACGACCCTTTACCCACTTTGATATCTGTTTTGAAAATGGTGTCCCTTTACCAACTTTGAACCTTCATACTAAGCTTGTATGTATAGGATTCTGGCGTCCACCAGCACTTGTTTTGGGTGGCAGTGGGAGTACTGCAGCAAGGAGATCCCACACTGTACTCTGCTGGGTTGGAACTAATGGAGGCATGCATCAAAGTCATCAACACTTCACACAGATTCACGAAAGAGGTTATTACAAGTTGTTAAACATGCAGTCCCTCTCATTTCACTGTCCTCTTCTTTAATATCTTTTACCCATTCCTTTTTCTGCCTCCATATTCCCCCTCCCCTTCTTTCTTTCTTACCTTACATTTGTAATCTTGTCCATGGCCATACACAGGACCTGAGTGAGTTGATGCAAGGTGCAAGGGACACTATGGAGTGGCCACTGAGTCAGATGGACCGACAGGTGGGACTATCCTTTACCAGTCACTTCCACTTTGCCCTGGCTGGACTTCTTTACCGAGGGTTTTCTCACTCCTTGTCCACTGTGAGGACACGTGCACAGGATCTTCTCACCACCTTGTTGTTCCTACACAGTCCAGAACTAAACTCAACACTCAGGTGAGTCATCTTTACCACACAATGTACTTTATAAACAGTAGATGTAGATTACTAGATCATTAGTAGAGATTACATTACTGATGGATTACTAGTAGATTACTGATGGATTATCAGTAATGGGTCATAATACTTGTGCCAAATGGCAATAGTATCATGTGATGTCATAAGTTGATGCTTCTCGTGATGTGATGTGACTGCAGCTCCACCCCTATCACCGTCAACCAGGAGAACCTGGGTTACCTTGCTGCACTCTTCCCTGAGAGTGAGCTGATGAGAGAGCAGCTGGTCAACAGGAGATGGAGATCCAAACTGCCTCACACTCCAAGCATCAACGAGACATCATACAGTGAGGGGACATTGCACCCCTCCAAGGCCACCAAGAAGTTCAGCAGTTTATTGTCAACAGACACCATTTCCACTCAGAAGGATCAGGTCCTCTTCCTCTTGGTCCTGGTAAGTGTGCACTAAATGGAATTATATGAGGGGAATATTTGATATTATAGTTTTGTGTCATTTCTGTGCACTGAATGAGTGTTATTTTCACCAATGCATGTCATGTAGGCTTCATCATTGGTCCAAAGCCACAGTGACAAGAAAATAGAGTTACTCTACCGATTCTTATCAGATGCTAGTGAGATCTTCACGGATGTCTTTCCTCTGATGTAAGTTATAATAATTTATGTACTAAGATTGGATCCTGTTTCTCTTCTCTTTCCTACAAATACCCCTCGTAATAACTTCTTCCTTGACTACACCCACACAGACACAGTGTCCTGGTGGAGCACATGCAGCGCATGTTGCAACAAACCCAAAACCTCCAGATCCTGGAGAGTGTCCAGAAACTCATTACAACTGCTGTCAAACGAAGCAGCATCCCAAGGACCATCAAGTCCTCATACATCAATGGTAAAGGCAGGACAGTACATTTTGAATACTATCTGTTGTTGAACAATGTCTTCCATTTCTTCTTCTAGACATTGGTTTTGGTGGATTGTCATCTTTCTTCAAGCCATTCCCCAAGGTTAGTTGCTGCATGCAATGTTGGAAAGTTGGTAAGGGATATCAAGAGTAAAAGCCACATTCTGTTAAACAGTTGGTAATTCATCAAAGAAGCTGACACCGGCTTTGTGGTCACCCAACCCTTCACCACCAAATTGTGTTAGATAAAAGCATTGTATGAATGAACTAGTGTGGTCATGCACTCTACCCCTAAAATGATCAGCAGATTTTTAAATAAGCGTTGTGGTCACCCATCCTATTGCATTTCAGGGGATACATACATACATACATACATGACTGAGTCCTAACAAAAGCAGCTTGCCACTTGCGGTCAAAGTTGTGGTTGCCCCAAGTTCTCAACCTCCGTACACAACAATACTATGGTCACCCCATTCCCAGCGATCAATCATCTCTCTTAATTGTTTGGTATACCTCAAGATGCATGCATGACTGACTAATCCCACTGGCTGATGACAATTATGTCAACCATAAGCATGTGCATTCTACATGTTCCATGTACCCTTAGGCCTTAGGGTAGAATGCCACAGACATATGTGTACAAACAGTAACTCTCCCCCACTGGCTTGCAGTTGCCCTATTCCCAGTTCTCACAGGAATGATCTCGTAGTAAACTCCTGCTGTCACTCAAAACTCAAAGAGAATCTTAATTAATAATGGTCTGATGTGCAGATCAGATGACATTACGCATTATCGATAAACACATGCTCCCACATTCGCATTGATATAAACAAATGCAAGACTTCCAATTTCCTAATGTACATGTTCCCATCCCAACCCCCCTTTTTCTCTCCATATAAGTGACCAATTGTACAAGGGCTGACCTATGTACAGTGAGTATACGATTTCTCTGGTTAGCAGGCATCTACAAAGGGACACCATTCGGGGGGGTTGGAGTAAGTTGTCACTCCCTACCTTAATTACAGGAAACTTTTATGGCAGGGTGCAAATTTCTTAACATCTTGCCATATTGCAGTGTTTTTAATAGTACACTTCCACACATGCACACACAGCATGGTCCAGTGTATCCCACGCCTCAAGGAGCTCTCTTCCAAAAGTACGTGGCCTCACTAACAGCAGAACTCCTACCAGCCAGCGAGCAAGCGGTACAGCTGGATTCCAACCTCAAGGGTTCTCTCAGCAAGCTCTCCATGGCAAGCACAGGTTCCTCTTCCTCAGCTAAGGAGTACGCCCCTATCACCTCCCAGAGTGTGGCTGGGGGGAGAAGAATGTCCCCCTGGGCCTCCTCGGGAGTGCTCTGTACTAGCACAGGCAGTCATAGTCGCGAGACCAGCCCTGCTAGCATCGATAACTTATCAATGGACGAATTGGACGTAGAAACCACCGAAGAAGTGCCTGAAGAAACTATTTTATGATACAAAATACAGAGGGTATATATATATATATTTTTTAAATATCATTTCTTTTATTTTTCTGTTATGATACTTTTGCAATCAATTCATCTACTATTCCAATGCAAGTGTATAATATAGGAGCTGGCCACTCTTAAGTCTAGGGTTTGGCTACTTTGTTGTATCATAACAATGTGCACTTCTGTATAACTTCTATCAAAATTACCTTTTTTCCCTCTCATATTGCATTTGTGTGTATAAATAATAGCACTGTTGACTCTTCCATCCATCCATCCCCCTCCCTTATTTATTAATTTTTTTTTTGAGGTGTGAACAATGCTGTGTGTCCTATTGAACATGATACAAATAAGTATGATTTTTATTTTTTTAAAAATATTTTTAAAAAAGCCAAAGGGCATCAGCTGACTAACTTAAAGAAGTTAATACCGTCAAGCAGTCCTTTAGCGTTCGATGAGCTGAAGCACAAAGTTGTTCTGTAAGCAAAAATAAGACATGGTCTTGATTTTGATTCACCTGGCACCTTGATCATTCACTATAACTTTCTCAATTCCTAACCAAATTTCAAACACCAGCAGAGAGAGTGGATAATCAGCTCTCTGTTGATGCATTAAACTAGAAATTTAGTTAAGAATTGAGGGAGTTATAGCAGTTATACAATGTACACTTAAGAGGTTCATGGCTCTGTCTCTCCTACCTTGGTTCCCGTGTTCCTCGGAGGTATGCAATGAAGTCTTCAGCACTTCTAGTTGCTGGAAACTACCTGCAAGAACCTCCAGATCTTGAAACAGCTGGATTGAAAGCAAGAAAGTGATGATGTAAAAGAATTGACTAATTCAACACTAATCTTAATTGTATAAGCCAGTATATATGTTCCTTAAAAGCAATAAAACTTGAATGGTATGAACCTGTGATCAGTAATTACTACATTTCTTATAGCTCACCTTGTCAATCTGAGACTTGAGAAGGTCCACTCTCTTACAGAGGGGACCCAATGAGGAGAGGGGCGGGGCTTCCCTGTTGGTCCAGGGTTGGATTTCTGTCTCGTAACTGTGGCAGAAGCTGTCGGCCTGCTGAGCCAAAGTGCCAAGACTCACAGCCATCATTCTGTGACAGTTATCCAGCATATCTGCTTGCAACTCTTCATAGGTATGCTACAAAGAGGGACAGTAGCAAAAGTAATATGGATCATGCAAAATGATTACTGGGGAATGTATACTGGGGAAATACTGAATCATGTTACTAGTAATCTTGTGGTGTACAGCAGTCTAGTATACTGGGAAAATACTGGGGAGTTATTCTAACCAACCGTTTGCATGATGTTCTCCAACTCCAGTTGCTTCTCCTCCAGGAGTGACCTGGTCTGATCACACAGCTTGGACAACTCAGAAAGTGAAGGAGATGAACTCCTGCAATTACAGTGTTAATCATATTACCATAGCGATTCACAATATCACAACAAGGATTGTTTGGCATGCATGAAGGAGGAAGTAAAAGAAGAGTGGAAGAATCCAATCTTTCCTGAATGAAGAAACATGTGATACATTTTCTATCAAAGGAATGACCTAAATAGAATCTCCCTGCAAAAAGAACTTGGCACATCTAACATGTCTGCTATTCAGAAGATCTGACTTTTTCACCCACAAGTTGCAAATGACCTACCCCTTGGAGCCATCCACACCCCTGGACACACCCCTACTTCCTGATGTTAGCGCTATTCCAGGGGGTATCAGGGAAATGGAAGCTGGGAAAATCGTGCCCACATCTTCATGACGGCACAAATCATCGATGAGATGACAGCAACTCTCCATCTGCTGTGGAACGCTGAAAGTAATCACATTATTGATTCAATGCATCCCAATAATAGTGATACCTGCCATATTAGCAACCATTATTGGATAAGTGAGGTCTTAATACTTAGGTCCACTAATGGTTTGTTTATGCATAATCCAAATATTGAAACTATGAGATTTTTCCGGTAGTTGCAGTAAAATGGAAACTTTTCGTCAAAACAGAAAAATCTATACGAGCTACTGTAACTCATAGACACTTGGTATTGTACAGAGGGATAAATTGTGGGTGGGGTGGGGGAGAGAGAGGAAGTGCACACAAATAAAAAGAAATTCCATGAATCAGTAACTACGATAGATACTCCTTGCCTCCCTCTTCCTTGCCTCCCTCTTCCTTGACAGTAAAGTTTAGTCTGCTCACCAGTCCACTCAGAAAATATCTTGGAAGAAGAAAGCTGTAGGCTACAACAATACTGTTGCTAATAGGTGTATAAACCACATAGCTTGCCTCATAAAATTCAAAATTAATATTAAAGGAAATTTTAATTACTATAAAAGAGTAGTAATGATTAGATTATTAGCTAAAATAGAATTTGGAGGAGGTGGTTTGTCTTAAATATAATTATTAAGAAATGGTTAACTAATAATTTAATATCAATCCAGATAAGCTGTGGGTGGACATAATTATGGCTTCTTAGATTAAAATTGTATGGCAAGTTCTTATTGTTATTCAATTCTTCATAGGCACACCTATTTCAAACCAGGTAGAACCATAGAAAAGGGTGTGGTCACACTCAAAAGACCTTGGCCAATACAGATCTTTTCTCTCACCCCACCCCCATGTTGTACCATGGCTGACCTCAGGACCTATTCCCCAGTAATAAGCTGACCTGAAGAGGGAGAGGCCCATAAATAGTAACAGTACACCATTCCTATGGGATGGGCTGAAGAAGCCACATGCATTGTGTGCCTGGAATCTTCCCTTGGAGATAAGCTTGTTGACTGGCCATTACTATTGTTTTCATACTATTGTAATCCTATTTCCTACCTCCTATTAGATGAAGCCTCCAGTTAGCGGAGGTCCTGCATCGTTATTGTCAGCATTGTGATCTAATTGAAGCTGTAATGTGCAGCAGTTGTACAGCTTGTAAATAGTTCGTGTTCATAGCAAGCTAGGCTCAGGGTTGGAGTGTGACTTAGGCTACCAGCTGAGGAAGAAGGTGAAGCCAAGCCAGGGGGGTTAATAGGATAAAGTCATTATGCATAAATGCAGTGACTTCTACCTGTCATCACAGGTTCATGGAAATGGTTACTGTGATTTGAGGAATGTTAATTCCCTTTTTGTTATAACCCATTAAGAATTTTTATTTGCATTACAAAGTAATTGCAGCTGGCATGCCTTGGGTTTCATCTTGTTGCCATGTAGCAATATCCAGTACCCCGGGAAGTTTTCATTGAAAGAAGGGGTTTTTGTGGTTTCACAATGTATACCCCCCCCCCCCCCCCCCCCCGAAAAAAAAAAAAAAAGTATAAAAACCTTTGCATCCTTCTATCAAAGGAATGATCCGAAGTCTCCCTTATTGCCATGATTACCAGGTCTACTAACCCATCCAGAAACTGCAGCTGCTTGGAAGGGGATGTGGTTCCCTGTGACATTGTTTATTTATTACAAAGAAGAAAGAAGAAAACATTCAATTACCTTGACCATCTCATGGTCCTTCCTGGCACATAGTCCCGCATCGGAAAGCACTGAGGTGAGCCCTAGTATCGAATATGGTTATTATACAAAAGGAAGGTTATTCTGGGATATGGAAACCCCACCCACCCCAATTAGGAGCCTCTCCTTCAACATGAATGACTACTTGATTATGTTGTATAGCAACACCAATCAACACCTTACAATTGCAGACATTCCAATCCTACATGTACATTCACTATACCACCAACCAATATTTCATCATTACATACTAGTATAGCACCAGGTCCCTCTCTCTCCCTCTCTCTCCCTCTCTCTCACACACACACACGTGTTCAATGGTCAGCAATAACCAGCACTCTACAACTCTGAGAAGGAAAAATGGGCAATGCTAGCAACATGGTTAAGCCTTTTGTCTATTCTTCTTCTTCATCATCATCATCATCATCTTCTTCTTCTTCTTCTTCTTCTTCCTGAAAGCCTACAATCTTCCAACAGCTAATGACGACATGTAGGTAGAGAAGTCATAAAAAAACATAATTCCAGCATCATGTACATACGATCCAGCTACATGCAATAACATTTACACAGCTGTGTGATTTTGCTATAATGCAAAGCATGCCTCTGTTGAGCAGATTAGTGTCAAGTTCCTATGCAATGTGCTAATGCACTGCTGCTAAAGTGAGAGATATCTTTCAACCCCACATGAAAAAGAAATCACCTAGTGTAACTAATGGAGCAGTTAATACATTGGCATGAACCTGAGGGGGGAGAGGTGGCTGATGAAATGAGTTAACCTCAAGGAAAGCAGAGGAGATATGTATCAGATAATTTTTCAATAGAGAAGATAGTAGCCTTTGACAAAGGAAAGATAGAGGACAAAGAAATTGATATTATCACAGGGCTCAAAGTAACAGTCAGTCACATGGTCATTTTCTACCTTTGTCTGACCAAACTTCCATTACAGCTATTAAAACTGCTATTAGATAATCATGTCCAGACAATATTAGAGTGTTACTTTGAGCCATGCTATTATGACTTATGATGGAAGGATAAAGAGTTGATATAATTGACACGAAAGATAGAGGAATCAGTATGAGGTGACCTTTACAAAAAAAGAAAAAAAAGAAAAAAAGAGAGAGAGCAAAGTAACAGAAATCAATCATGAAGTGACTGGAAAGAGCAGAGAAACCCCAACATTGACCTTTAACCTTAGTGAAGTCGGGTGTCCAAAAGAGAGTATAACAACAAGATCAAAGCCACTGCCGATCATAGCTGTGAATTATAGTAGTATGCATGATATTCCTGACTTGGTCGTCTTCGTAATTACCAGCAGCTACATAGCACGGAGGAGCCCCATCACTGCACTGGTCATCCCATATATAGACATGAACAAACCATGTGAAATTAATTAAAGATGATGGACTGGTCATAATAGCTGATTTGTTGCTTTGTTGCTGCTGGTTTGTTGTTATTGTTGTTGTTGTTGTTGTTGCTGTTGTTGTTAAGAATGCACGATTATTTAATCTGTACACATCAGCACTAAAACATAATTACTGTTTAGCTGCATCGTTTAAGCCTATATACCACATCTACCCCTTGTTAGCAAACTACTCAATCGTATACAATTACCAGCCGATTCTTGTGGTGAAAATTAATCCTGTGAAAGTAGTGATTATGAATTATTCTCTACCATAAGAAAACTTACAGGCGCCACACAATAAGGATATGATGATATGACACCAAAAAGTCTTTTTTGGAAGAAGTGCTTTATTGTCAGTGTCCGCAAGAATTCCATTAATACTTCCTACCACAAAAGGTATGCCCCCTCTGCACACATTTGTACAAAACTATACAAACTAAGGGCCCCGTGGGGACTAACTGCACTCCTAACACATGATGGAGTGGATTACATACAAACATACTGGGAATAGTTGAGATGGCAGTGGAAGAGTCTGCAACAAGGGTGTTCCACATGCTGGGATGGAGTCTGCATTGGATAGACATGAAATGGCGTCAGCTCCAATTGATGGCCCAATTGTAATAGTTATTTCACCATAGAGCCGACAATGTAATTACTATGCCACCACCAGAGTCCATGCTAAAACTCTATAGGAAGAGGGTAGGCTAGAGAAGTTTATACCTCTTTCCTACCTAGGTTAGCTGCTTACCAACCTTGCTGTCAACCATGTTAGTATCCTAGTCCTTGCTTCTCCAGGTGTGAAAATCACTTCGCCAATAACTGACTCATCCAGTTCATCCAAATAGGGACATCCCACTCCCTGAAGAGCAAGACAAAGCAATTAACACAGACCTCATGTGGTGATTCACGAGGTCAAAAGGTCAACTATCAATTTTATCACCTGCAGTTTATGGATAAAGTCTCTAGTTCTTGTAGACTGGTTTGTCCATTCCGTCCTCTCAGTCACATCTCTACTCGCGTTAAGAAATTGGTAAGAGCTCACCGTCTGGGACCTAGAGTGAGAACCTGCCACTTCACTCCTCAGGGAAACACTTTGGTTCATGTTTTTTGATTTTGGCGCCAGTCCAAATGACGTCATAGGCCTCGAATTCAACTGCGCGCGCATGTACATGAGCTATTTAGTCAGCTTTTGCCATGCAGTTTCTTCATCTGACGCTTTAAAGATAGGCTTCTCATCAGATATGCAGGCTATCAGCACCAGAATCATGTCCATCTTTCTCGCTGCGATTTATTCAGTGGTGTTCATACAAATTGCAGAAAGTGATGCTTCATACGACGAGCCCCATTTTCTCTACATGCAGGGACTCCGTCAATATTTATCTGACTTAGATATTGCCGTTCCCGACCCTCCAGACACTACTGATGACTCTGTCCAAGGAAAATTGATTGCAACCAGCATTGAAAGTCAAAATTCTAGGGGAAGAGGTGAGACCATGCTGTAGTTAATTTCCATCAATAAAATAGTGCTTTCAAAATACTTACTACTCTAGATTCGAGTATCAAATTTTGTTGAGTATCTCTTGCAATTAGGTGCAATCTAGATTTAGCTTTGTGCAGCATTAACAGATGTTGATATTTTGCACAATATACACCTTAACACTTAGTTGCTGGCTTCTTATTTACTGGCCTGCATAAAGTAATATTTCTCTCTCTTTCATCTTCTCTTGCAGGGTTTAGTGATAATGGATTCTTCTTTGCTGTTACCAATGAAATTGACCTTACATTTACTATCCCCAAACAGAGCACTAGAAGAGATATTCCTGATGTAGAGCTGTGGATTTTTGCAGACCAATTACATGTGAGCAGGAATAAAACCATGGAGATGTCATTCCTAGCCAAAGCATTCATTCCTCAAGCTAATAATGAAAGAGAGTCTCAAGTAGTTCAACTCTGGAATACAAATGAAAACTGCATTGCTCTGAACTTGACCATACTGGCTAGAAAGATTTCTAGAGTTTTATACAACAAAAATTTGAGCGAGTCTACTGTCAGAGTGACGGTTGAAGTGTCCAGAATGAGAGAAACCAGTCGTGTGATTCCAAACAACACGATTACTGCCCAAAGGCATGACATGTGTGCTTATCTCTCTCAAAGAGGAACAAACGACTCTTTTCTCGTTATCAAAAACTACGGCGAAAACAATATTGCTCCATTTAGCATCATTTCACATCCAAGTCTACAAAGACGAGAAGTTGGTGAGACAAATATGGATAATTTCACTGCTCCATCTGAAGTCAAAGATGATCACTGCGGCATTGTTCCGCTCATAGTAAACTTAACTGAAGTATATGGGCCCTTCATAAAGGATCCCGTAACATTAGATATCAAAGACTGCAGTGGAATGTGCAGCCTGCCACTCGATAGAGAACTCTTTTCTCAGCATTCTCAGGTCAAAGACAGACTGAAGCTTCTTCGTGGAGGTGATGAATCTTTATCCCGTTATACTGCCAGCTGTACACCAGTCAGTTTCAAACCTGTTCCCATTTTCATCAGCATAAGAGGAAGTCCTGACGTCATCATCCAGATTCAGGATTTGGTGGTGGACAAGTGTAAATGCCAATAGTTGCTCTTACTGCCTGTACTCTTATCACTCATAATATTATAGTACTGAATTTGGAAGACACACTTGAATTGTAATCATCCACACTTTTTTTTTGTAAGGGTCTTTTTCTGATTATTAATTAAGCATACTATAATGCATTATTTATAATTAATTGTATTCTCACTGTGTTCTATTTATAGCCCATATCACTTGAGTAGAATACTTTTTTTTCGTTCCAGATAAGCAGTGGAACCCCTCAATGTTGATCCCCCCCCCCCCCAAAAAAAAAACCAAACAACTTAGCTATATAAATAAGAACGAACTCTTTAAAGGTGTTATCATGTAATGAGATGGTGAAGGAGGATTGAAGAAAAAAAATGATGATGAGAGATAACCATCATTTGTGAAGAACGAACTCTCTGAATTTTCCAAAAGTATAACATATGAGGTTCTTCTGTACACCCCACAATTGCTCCATGTGTGGAATGTAGTTCCATATCAGGAATTTAAGGAAGTAATTAGAGAAGCACTTCACAAATGGCTTTCTATTTAAATAGTGTTCCGATTAGATGGATTCTGGATGACTGCACCTACACAATTTTAGATTTTTGCTATGCGTGAGTATCTATATGTCACTTATGGATATCTCCAACAGCTGTAGAGATGTTGACCAATTTCATACCTGCTAAATGAGTGGCTAATTAAGTGTTGATGTCATAATATCTTCTTTTTAAGAAGTTGTTTAATTATCAGTTTTGGTAGAAACCTGGGGTCATTTCCTCATTCTAGAGCAGGAAGAGACTTGGTATGTTGAAACTAACGATCAGGCAGGGGTTGCCCCATTGCACATTATATAAAGTTACAGATATTAGTAGAATGCATGCATATAATAGTACTAAGAAGAATAAGCTTGGTATAAAAACAATATCACAGGCATACAATTTGTATTTTATGACTGTGAGAGATGAAGTGCAGCTAGCTAACAATAAAAGAGGACTCTTAGTGTTCAGAAAGATGACCTAACAACAGACGTGAGCGTTGAGGCCATCAGAAATGTTCATGGCAAATATAGCCAGAGCTGGCAAGTAAAGGGAGCAAGCGGTGACCACCATAGCAAGGAAGAGAGACCAATCAAGAGAGCACTGCCCACGATTGTAATAATCGGCTCCTTGCCCACAGAATTGCTCTGCAAAATTGGACCCAAAGAACACTGGGAGGAGAGCTAGAGCCACTATTAGAGCAATTCCTGTATTAATCGAGTGCAAAAAATCATGTTATAATAAACCATTCCACAAAATTCTTTCTCATAATAGCTAGCCAATATATAGTAATTACAATATTTAATAAAGTTAGTACCCAGAATCATTATAGCAACAGTATTTTTGAACCATTGTGTAATGAAATTATACTAGGAAATACTTGGCAATGGATGGTGTATCTTCAAAAGGGCTAACTAGCTCATGCAGAAACACTTTGTAATGTGATCTCTAAATTGTCACATTTTAAACCCAGCTTTTAGAAACATGAAGCTGTTCTCATGAAAAAAATTTCATATAAGTTGTTGCTATGGAAACCAAAATATGAGGGTACAGGTTCATATGCAGTGAGGTTCAGAGCTAAAAGAGCCCAGTGGTCAGTGATTTCACAGCATTAAATGAGCATGTGATTAGGCTAATCAGAGCTTCCTTAAAGTTATTTACTAGTCATGAGTCATGGCAACCAAGTACAAATAATGAATATTGTTAGGCTGCTTCTGTATGGTAAAGTATACAACTACTTTGTCCCTATCTGGCTTGTCTACCACCAATTTAATAAAAACAAACCTGCAACTGCTTGCAAGACAAAAGCAAAGAGGAAGAGTGAGCAGGCACCACAACGTGGCTTGCAGTAAGCAATTATTCCTACCAGAAGAGAAATCAACAGCAAGAAACAAGCGAATGCATACACGATACTTCCAGAAAACAGGAAGACGAAATCTCCAATGGATTCGGTGGGTCTCATGTTGGTATCCCTGGTGATCATTTCACCTCCTGATGTTGTGGTTATTGTGCTAGGGGGACTATAGCTCATATACGTATAACATCCACATAGTTTCACATCTCGACATTCTCCAGCACAAGTGGTAGTATCGGGGCATGCCATGAGGCTATAGCACAGGTAGTACAATCCCAAGTCAACACTTCTCAAGTTATTCGCCAAATCTCTACTCTGGGGTGCAGAATCGACTCGGTTTCTGAACCAGTTCGGGAACCCACCGGCAATAACGAGTCCAGCAAGGATAAGGAAAGTGGCTATAAGCCAGAGGGTTGAAACACAGGACACGCCAGTGACCGTTACTGGCATAGGCATCATCCTTTCTCTCTGCTTCTTCCCACCCACAAGCTGGTCGTCATCGTTACCAATCATCTCTTCCTACTGAGCCCTACAGAAATAGATTGTAAATCCTGATGAAACAGAAGGAATTTTACCCATCTGATATGGACTACCATGAAGTCTTGTGCTGCCCACTAATAATTATACCTACTTGGCTGCATAATTTTTATGAAAAATGAGCATCAATAGAAAAAGGTATAGTTCAAGCATAATCTTCAAGCAAGGAGCAAGGTCTGCCAGCACAATAAACTAGAAATCAGGAATGGGCCCTTGATTTGTACACAATTACCCCAAAGAGATCCCCTGAGCAAGAAAGGGGGCGGGGCTACTATTTTTGCTACAGAGAAAGAGAAGGATGCTAACGATAGGCCGGATTAGGTTTCTTACCTTCAAATTACGAGTATAAAAATTTACTCCAAAGGATAACAACACCTGTAGCGTCTGTCTGGCGCGTAAGACTAGCTTGTCTGCAACACCTCTTCGCCGTCAACAAGACACGCCCTTTAATTATTATTATTCATGACGCATGACTCATTGAGCATGCGCAAAACGAGGAATTAGTATAGTGTGCTCGTAAAAAAAAAATCATTGTGTAACAGTTGTGATTTTAAAGTCCATAGTATAACTAATGCTTTACATGTAGAGAGAACTAGGAAAGTAACAACATAAAGGCCACATAACTGCATGATTCTACTTGAACAAAATTACAACAATAAAACATTTGACTGTTATTATTATGATGATTATCTGTAACAAATATGTGCAAAAAATGGAGAGAAAGAGACAGAAAAGAAGCATTGCTTTGCTTCATTTTTCAGTGATGATGAAGGGAACACTTGCTGCAGTGGTCAATGTGTGGGAGGCATTCCGTCTCTCACCCAGACCTGCGGTCGAGGGTGTGATAGAGTCCTTGAGTGACTTGGGGGCCTTCTTGGACATGAGTGAGTTACACTGGTGGATAGTATCTCGTGTATTCTCCAACCACAATTCACGTTCAAAATTCCCCTTCAAACATATACACAACACATTAACAACTGAGAAATTTCCACATTGTCATTGTCCTGTACCTAGGGCCTCTTAAATATGTATATACTAGCAAAGATACTGCACTTTCTCAGAGCTTGTTTATAAATCTGGCCATTTCCTCAGAAAGACTAGTGGACAATATCTTTTAGCTTTGCTTTCTCATAATGCTTACCTCAAATCGAACTATGTGCTCCTTTTTGCTGCCAATTTGTTGCAATCGAAGAATCTTCACATCCTTGATATCTTTTTCCTCGATGAGCAATGGAGGGTCGAAAAAAGGAAGTGAGTGACCCTTGGACATAGACTGAGTGGACATTTGGTAAGGGTCATCACAACAATAAACAATTATTGATTACAATATGTACATACCTGTATATTGTCTCCAATATCAATTCTATTTGGATAGAGCATAAAGTACTTCTTATCCCATTTTGAAAAGAGACCACTTCCCATCTTGAGCCCATAGCCTTGAAGAATGACATCACTTTGAGACATGTCAGGGGTATAGCCTACAGTGTAAGGAATTGATTGTTAAGATTTGGACAGTCTGATATTCTTACTATTGGACGTCTTTCTGAGGCTATGTTTCTTCTCTCTTTCCCTCTTGTCTGTTTCTGCATTCACGCCATCGAAAATACCCTCTGAATTGAAATGATCAAGTGTAGATCTCAAAATGGAAAACAGTTATGAAAGTCAAAAGCGTACCTATGATCTCAGCTTGCCACCGATCTGACACCAGAATGTTAAACTTGGCATATATCTTCTGATCATCTTCATTAAGCTGTACAATAATATTATTGCATGATCAAATTGGGTCTAGCAAGGTTGTTCAAGCGACAGCTGCCATAATTCAAAGGATTAACTAGATCACATGACCATCATATGATAAAGAAAACAGACCACACAAATGCCTTAGACTAAGAAACTTGTCACAAATGAAATAGAATCAGAGCTACAAGTACACACACACTGGACATGTAATAAACAACAGGAACAAAGACCTAGTGACTATAATTCCAGATGTGCTCTGCTAATATTGCATGTCTTTTTAAGCAAACTAATTGTCTTGGTATGTAGTGCAGTAATGAGCTCCTATATGCACAGTACTATAAGCTGGTTCCAATTCCAACTTCAAATAGATTCCAGCCCATAGATTCAGTGGTTTAGAGTACCTTTTGATGTGAATGAAAAACAAACTGTACAGCAAGCTTAGTGCACTAAGTACAGTGGATGCCAAAAATTGTATACTCCTCAATAAATGAGACCACACTAAATACATTGTCCTATTTGGTATTGAATAAGGTACTTCCATAACACAGCTGTTGCTAAAATACATGCATATCACATTGAGCATATGTCAACTACTATCAGCTACAACTGTGGGCCAAACCCTGCAATTACTGCATTTATTATAGTATCAATTACTATGGTACCAACTGTGGGCCCAACCCTGCAATTACTGCATTTATTATAGTATCAATTACTATGGTACCAACTGTGGGCCCAACCCTGCAATTACTGCATTTATTATAGTATCAATTACTATGGTACCAACTGTGGGCCCAACCCTGCAATTACTGCATGATGAGCCCAACCACCAAGCTAAAAGGCAGACAGACCTTGATGCCTCTCGTATCTTCATCGTCAAAGTTCCCAATATCAAATGCATCAGCTGCATTAACTTCCCCACGTGGAGGTACCAGAGGAGGGCTAACCTGTGATCAAATAAGGTATGATGGGTTTATTATGTAATCAAGTTCCTGCTGCTTAGAGGGAAACCCCCTTCTTACCTTCTTATCAAGAATATCCTCCCAGTTGAGTGAATTAAAGAAAGACAGTTCCTTCAGCTCCTCAGAACTGCATTATTTTAAGGACATAATATTAACAGGCTGCCAAATTAAGCGTTTATACTATGAGGACCTGATTAAAACTAATGAGCAGGAAAATACTTCTACTATGATTTAAAGATTAGCCAACTATGTTCCGACCAATTGTACACATCCCCTTACCACTACTAAGAGTGGCTAAAGTCCCATAACTAAGATCTCTAGTAAGTTCTTACCCTCTTCCTCGACAGCCTAGTCTCTGTCCTGGGTCCTTCTGCAGCAGTCCCGCCAATAACTCCTTCACTTCTTCTGACATGCTAGATGGGAAGGTCACCTCCTTCACGAAAGAAAGAACACCATTCAAAAGTGTAAATTCACCTTACGGAAATCATCAAGTTCCACACATTTTAACATAATTACATACATACCATCAAGTTTCATTTTGTACAAGTACTTGTGGTGTGGTAGAAGAGTACTTACTTTTTCCAATGTCAATCTGTCTATTTCTTCCTTATGTTTGGCATTTTGTACACGGAATGGACTGTGCCTTTAATTGGAAGAGAAAATGACGAGTTCTGTAAGTTCCACACTCACACATACACTAAAATGGACATAACACTTACCCTCTTAGCAGCTTGTAGATCACACAGCCAAATGAAAACCAATCTGCAGTGTAGTTATACTGAACTCCCTTTTTGACTACTTCTGGGGCCATGTAACCATGTGTCCCTCTAAATATAAAAGTGTGGGGAAAAAATTAATGACGGCTCTAGAAGAAATCAAATTATGGCTACTTTTTCCATATCTTAGCTCTCTGAGCAACTAGAGATGGCCCTACCATTATAGAGAACACGATAGGAGTTTGAAAAAATTTCATCAAAGTATGTTTAGCTTCAAGCCAGTGGGTGTTCATTGGCTGAGTGGTGCATAGACAACACTCCAAGTAAAGATAGACCCACTTCATGCAATTCCAACATTAATGATTCATTGATTCAATCAAAGCTTCATCACTCTTGGAGTGAAGTATTGATTGATTACATTGTAGCACTTCGTTGGTGGACTTACACGCTTGAAGATGGCTGATGGTCTCTAAAGTCACAAGCTAGTCCAAGATCAGAGAGTCTGATGTGCCCCTCTTCGTCAAGGAGGATATTGGAAGGCTGTAGGAGAAAGAAAGCAAGAAATGATATTATAACGATATTGGAAAAAAGAAAGCAAAGGAAAGATAACATAGGAGAGTATGCATTACTTTTAGATCTCTGTACACAATGTTTTGCACATGAATGTGCTCCAAGGCTAGGATCAGCTCGGCAGCATAGAATCTCACCTGCACATGTGTGTGAACATGAACAGAAAGTAATCATACATATTCAATAAGAATGGCGAGAATAACAGTTATTATTAACAATGGAGTCACTTATCAGCAGTGTGTATACATGCGCATGCATGTTTACATATATGCACCATGCACGTTACATGTACTGTATAGATGGTTCTGGTGGTTGGGTTTAGGAAGTTTACATGTCCATGCATGTACCCCCTGGTGAACTCAACAGCAGTTTTGTTCACGTCAGCAGCAAGTGGATTGCTGGAGGGGTTACCTCCACTGCATATACAAGCATCATATACTTCCTGAATCAACTTTCCAAGTTCGTTAACTATTTGTTTTTATTATTGAACTATGTACTACACTGGGTTACACCACAAATTCACTACAATAGAGTGGAACTTGTCAATGCGGATACTGGGGGGTGGGGGTAATTCCAACTCAAGTTATGGGGTGAATTAAACAGGACACAGTGATTATTAGAAGCTGCTGCTGTTGTTGTTTTTTGACGGCATTCCAAACTTTGGTGAACTCCATTTGGTTTATCACCTCTGTGGCAATGTTCCATCCGATAGAAGCAACAACATTATTCAAATTTTCCCACCCCACCTACCTACCTCATCCTCTGTAAAAACACCATGCTGAGTGAGGTGATAGTGAAGGTCACCCCCATTCATTAAGTCCAGAATGAAAGCGAGTTTGTCAGAAGTCTGGAAGGCATAGTAGAGATTGACAACGAAGGGACTGCTCACTTTGGCCAGCATGTTCTTTTCATTCAGGGCCAAAGCTTCACCTTTTTTAAGCTTGATTCTCTTTTTATCTAGTAACTTCATGGCAAACCTGGAAAGGAAGTACAGAACACACTCACTGTGTATGTGGGGGAGGGGGTACATTTTTCCTACATAGGAATATGACATGTGTGTAGCATACATATACACCCTACTAGCATATGTAAGAGACTGGAACATGCATGTACATGCATGCACAGTCCACCAAGCACTATATAATAGAAGAAAGAAACCCACACACACATGAAAGGGATAAGTGTTATTGTTTTCTCAGAACTGCGCATCCATTCACAAGAACAAGAAAGATGGCAAGTCCTTATACAGATATCTAGGTACTCTCAATATTGTCAGATTAGAATTTTTTCAGTTATATGGATGTAGAGAACTATGCCATGCATATGCTCCAGCAGTGTCATGATACCGATGACAGCAGATTATATCAGGGACAGCTGGCTCGAGTCACCAATACCTGATACTAACAGAGTGCATCACTACCAGTCTCACTGTCTCCACCTGTATTTAACATGCCATAGCAAACTAGTATTACAGAAATGGGGAGTGGGTCACACTGTGTACAGGTGACGGTGAAACTCGTTACATTATCAAATTTTTCTTGTCAAAGATTTTCTACCAGAGCACAATTACAGTTTTTGCCACTTACATTTATCTGACAGGACTAAGAGGAGCAATGATGTGACCTAACAAACTGCTGTCAAACCATCTGACCAATCATCAAAAATGATTGGTATTGTATACTCACCTACAGCAAGCAGTATTACGTACACGTACATTTTACCAGTGTCGTCCTTTCTGCATCCATAGACCTCTCCAAACCCACCACGCCCAATGATCCTGTGGATGCTAAAGTCATTGAGGGAGATCTGTTGGGGCACTATCAGCTCCATGTACTTCCACTGGCAAAACCTCACATAGGCATCACTGCATAGCAGCAATAAGAGGGGGAGGGGAGGGGGAATGAAATGCGAGATACAAGGGGACAGGAAGAGAGGAAGGTTGTGCATATTATGAGGAGGAGATGATGAGAAAAAAGTGCTAGAGTACTTTCAGTTCTAACTATTGTAAATATATAACTGATAGACACCAATTGATGATTCTCATGCAATGTTTACATGTGTGAATCCTCCCTTGTACATATAAACAGTATCCATAGTGCAAGAAATCGGCCTGAAGAATTTATCACTACACACACACACACATTTATTACCTCAGGATGAAGTCATTCCAATATTTGGCTTCTAGCTGCTTGCAGAGGTAGACTCGGATTTTAAGGTAGAGGTTTTGAGGGAGGATAGCACCATTTTTGCTTAAGATGTCATGAACTTCATCAGTCAGTTCTTTAGGGTAGGCCTGAAATTAAAAAGTAGGTTAGTCTACTGTGTCAAAATGCTGCCACAGCACTTGTAATGTGTGTGACTACCTGTTACTGTCTAGGTCTCTGTCTCACTAATAAGGCCAAGTATTCATGAAATCAAACTCAAATACATATCACTCGTATCAAATCTAGAGTTAAAAATCTGGTCTCAACTGCCCCTCCCCCACAAAGTGGTGGTCTCACCTCAGTGTTCATGGTCAGTAATTCCACGTAAATGTACTTATCGTAAATCTCCTTGGCCTTTCTCTTCCTCATTTCGCTGGATGCCAATCTCTCATATGAGGCAATCTATGCAAATAAGATGACACACTTTATAATAATAGCTAAGACTGAATGTGAGGAGATTTATCACTACATAGAGTGATCAACATCTCCAAGAAAGACCGCACTTGATCTTCCATTAAAATGTTGACTGCATGCATAATGCATGCAAATATGCATACGTGCATGTTACTTGCAAGGTTGCCTGCATGAATGCCCAGTATGAGAACTAACTCAACTCCAACAGTAATTTTTGCCCTTTAAATGCCTTAGAGCAGAAACAGACGAGATACTTCAGATCATGTTTAAAGACCCAACAACACAGTTCTATGGCATACACCGTGTACATGCCTACTGCTGCTGTATCTTATTATGGGTTCTATTCAAGATCAAAGGATATTAGTAACATAACAACAGGACAGCTTCATGACACCTTACACTCTTACTGTAATACTATTCAAAGATGTCACCTGTAGGGTAATAAACTGGACTTCACATCTAAAATCATAGAATTACATACAACATATGTATCCTTAGTAGGACAGGATATCACAAAAAGAGAAAGGTCAGTGACAGTGCAACATAAACACCACACAACTATATCAAACTTCTTCAGAATCACATCTTCCTTCAAGAGATATTATAGCCCATTCGATAAGATAGAATTCTACAAGCTTAACCTTCTATCCAGATATTTCTTCAAAACACTACACCAACATACGTAGCAAGGCCTTTTCCTACTCACTAGACACTACATTCCATTCTTGTTAAATAGCCTCACTATGCTTTCAATGTAAGTTACTGTAGTACTAACACTAGCATTGTATGAAACTAATACTAACATGCTACCAGATATTATGTGTCGGATACATTGTGATAAGAACTTACAGCTTTTAGTGCCTTGTACTTTACACAGGAACTAGGAATGAATTGATCCAGAAAGTGAACTCCTAAAACAGAGAGAGAGAGAGAGAGAGAGAGAGAGAGTTCTTCACACATGGTATAATATGGTGTATGACAAGCCCAGATCACTCAGAAGCATGTAATTATTCACTGACCAATATTATATTATTGTCACATTTTGTTTATAGGCAAATTGGAACTTTCACACACTACATACGCAACCTGATACAGCTAGATTGATCAATGATGCCACATTTAATGACTGATCCATCAGTTTTGTAATCCAAGGATAGTTTCATACTTATCACACTGAGTCAAGACTAAGCCTGACTCCTTGCAAGTCACCAAGGTTGTAGTCTGCACACTTTATTTTTCAAGAGTAGTCTTCACAGTATGCATTGCTGTTTTATAAAAAGGGCAGACCAATTTGAAATTCTCACTGTTTATCGTGATTGACTTGTTCTGTCAAAGATACACCCAAAGTGACTTATTCAATGTCAGTCAGGTGACTGACTGTCAACGTCTCAAGTCTGCTCAGCTGAACTGACTGCACTATGCATTTCAACCTAGCTATAAAATATGAGCTCATGCAGAGTATGAGCACATGCACAGGATAGAGGCAATTGATAAAAGATCACTCAACCACTCACCACAAGAGAGACTAGTTACATAAGTTTGCAGGCACACACATCATAACATCAGTAGCTGAACCATCATCCCTGGTGTGAGCTAGTATGCATACATAGATATTCGCTTGATCAAGCTAGCTAATGTGGAACCAGTCAACCAGCAATGCTCAAACAAGCAAACAGGATGCACATAAGAAAGCAGTTACACGCCCTATTATCTCTAAAAACACACCATATACCCAATACTGCCATACATACTACTCAATGCATACTACGTCAGTTATAAACTGCCTCCACAAATTCTTAAACTTGTGAGAAAATATACACTTGTATTTATACTAAAGTCTACATTCTTCCAGTGGATGGAATTTTAGTTCCAATTTGATTTACAACTTGGGACCATCGCTGGACAGAATTATAAGCAGCACAGTTAATATTGTACATGTAAAGACCCAAAGATCATACAATATTCATGCCAGTAGAGTTTACCTCATAAATATTAACTTTTGCATGCTGCTAAATACAATAGTGAATAATGCATTTTTTGTGGGTATTTAATGAAAGCAAATTTGATTTTCATAAAAATGGAAATAAACTACATTCTATAATTATAAGAGCAATAACCACTAGGGGTGTCTAAATGGCTCTGTAAAGACATTATTATATTATGCTGAAACTAACATTCCTACAGTTTACTGAAAAATGGAAATAAACTACATTCTATAATTATAAGAGCAATAACCACTAGGGGTGTCTAAATGGCTCTGTAAAGACATTACTATATTATGCTGAACCTAACATTCCTACAGTTTACTGAAAACTCTCCACTCAAAATCAACACTCAAGAAGATGTATTGAAAGAAATGATAATCCCAAGTTCCTGAAGGTGGTTATTTTTATAACCCAATGCTTGTGGACTTTGTAACTAAAGAGGTCACATAAACATGACCAGATTCCGCATCTCAGCGTAGACCCCCTTAGAATGTTTTTTTTTGGTCTCTTAACAATGTCTTCTGAAAATAGAGGATGTAGCAGTCTGTATAAATCTTGCCATGATTAGAGGAACTATTATTGACCTATCTTCCACCCCAAACATGACTACAATGCCTATAAGCCACACACAGTCAATTGATCCATTATACCTACACTACCATATTCAATGGTTATACAATGCCACTATGCCTCTGAAATTTGGCTGATAACTTTGGCAAAGCAAATGAAGGTTACCATAGCTGTACCATGCATTTGTATAAATAATTGAAATATCCATACATATCCCTTCTGAAATTATACTGACAGATAGTACGTGACTATACAGACCATTTTAGTATTTTTGGATAGTTGTTAGCCCTTAAGGCAAGCCACCCCTGGCAGATAACTCTATAATACACACATGGGTGGGAAGGAGGAGGTACATTCTAAACACTATCTCCCTCCTGAAATTCTACACTGATAAGAAATTTTTCTTGTCATTCAATCAGGAAATCACAATTACCATCCAAAACAGTAGATTAGCTAAATTACCAATTTAAAATGGTTTCAGAAAGAGGCCAGCTTACGGATGTATACAACTGATTGTTTTCCCCTTCCACTCCCACTACTTGCATACATACATACATACATACATACATACATACACTTCCTTACCCATTCTCTGTCCATACACACTTTGGAAAGAAAGGCCTCTCTTTGCAAGATATTTATGAACCACATTGTGAACACTGCAGAGGCAAATAAACAACAAATTAAAAAGGAAATAGGAAAAGGAATAAATTTTTGTGTCTATTGACCCCCTTGGAAATACTTGGGTTATGATAAATTCATCCTCAGTAATCATGCTAGATTTTGTGATAAAGATATACTTCACTCCTCCCATATTTTTCTATCTCTATTCTCCATCCACATACATCCTTTCCCTTCACATCAACACCTACTAAGTTCAGTAACACTACTGCCTGCCCACTCTTACAAAATCTGGAAACAATCCCCCGACCACCCACCTCAACAACTCGTACATCAATCAATCACACTTGTACCCACCCATAAGCCACCCTATAGCTCACTCAATGCACCAACAACGATTAAAATTCGCAACATCTACCAAACACAAAAACTTTTGTTTCATGTGAACCCACACAATGCTGGAGTTCCAACTCCAGAATGGATCCTATTATACTACCTAGTTGGATACACTCGCTTCACGCTAGAATACAGGATCACATTGATTTACAAACCCTGTACTGAAAGGAGAGAATTTCTCACTCAATGCACACATCCTAGCTACAGTGATACTGAGAGAGAGAGAGAGAGAGAGAGAGAGAGAGAGAGAGAGAGAGAGAGAGAGAGAGAGAGAGAGAGAGAGAGAGAGAGAGAGAGAGAGAGAGAGAGAGAGAGAGAGAGAGAGAGAGACTACATTGCGTGTGTTGCGTCTTAATAATTACAGTTGTGAGCAATTTAGATATAGGGCATATAATACACACGCACATAGAACTGCAGCTAACCATACTATTGGATTTGTGACTGTAATGTCATCATGGGAGGCCCCTATGGGGTTAACTAATTAATGCAATTATGCTTGTAAACAAATTGCCAAAGCATCAGTGTGTACCCCTTCTAATTTCTTTGAGCCACAGTACCTGTCATTTATCTTTGATGTTAGACTTTGGATCTCAAAAATACAAGACTAACAGCATACCAGGCATTATTTTTCTTTGAATGTGTTTCATTCATCATTCTATACCAACCATAATAATTATCCTGGGTACAAAGCAACCCACACACTACTTGCAGTGATTGTACTCCCTAACTTTTGGATGAACAATGTGTATATGGAAATTGACCTCTGTACTAGCTGAGTTGAAAGTTGTTCATGAAAGGGGGCCTACCCCATCATAAGACTGGGTTGTTTAAAAAAAAAAATTACTCCCATTAATAAGTAGGGATTTCCCCTATGCTTTATGAGCTAGCTTACGCTCAAATACGTTTATCTGAACGACGTCACTTTGATAACTGATTTCCAAGTCTGGAATTCTTATGCAGTCACTATATACACACGCAAAACATCCTTGCTGGTAACGCCCCCTCACCAGCTAGCTAGCTAGGTGTTCCACTAAGCTAACTACATACCACAAACTCCCTGTTCTCATCCTAGCTACAGAAGCCCTTTTCATCATAGTTGTCACCTACTACACTGTAAAGATACGACAGAGTATTAGATATAGGAGTGACTAGATGCCAAAGCCATGTTTAAATGGTGCAAATTGGACACATTCATCCATAGTAGCTCTACTACAGAAGGAATTTAACACACACACACACACCACACAGACACCAATGGTGGAGTACCCACCCTGTTTCAAGGTTTAGGCTGCAACTCTCATGGGACTGACCTTTTATCAGGGAGGGTGAATTTCCGTACTGTTCTTACTCCAGGAGCTTTTGAGCGCTCCATGGCCATCAGGTAGGATACATCTGCCAATACCGACTCTAAATCAGCCATCTTTCGAGTTTCTGCTAGCTAGCTGGAGGCAGAGAAAGAGGTCCCTCGAAGCAGATAGCTGCTAGCTAATTGGTGACGGCAAGCCCTCCAGAGAGTTCAAAGGAGAAGTAGCGCAGAGCCTATCCAGCAGCAGTGAAGACGAGAGAAACTTTTTTTGTTTTTGTAGGCAATAATTATTATATGCAGTTGATACCTACCTCGTATATATACGTCATAACTTTCCTGTGCGCATGCTCGCAAAATTACCAATGCAAAGCAAGGGCTATGGCTCACAATCACATGGCCATTTAAACGGGCATTTAAAACGTGCAATCTCTTATCTCTCAGTAATGCACATAACAATCTGACAAAGCACTGCGTGTGGAAATATCCATGCACAATGCGCATGCTCGAGCTTGCTAGTAATCACGCACGTGACTAGACCATGTATTTATTATTGATACATACTTTACCATACGGAATTATTATAATTCACCACAGTCTGCTATGATAACAGGCCTACTTGTCTTCCCAGACTGTGTTCCAACTTTTTCCATTTTCTTCAGCACATCAAGACCTTCAATCACATGACCAAAGACCACATGCTTATTATCCAACCACTCTGTCTTTGCACAGCATATGAAAAATTGAGAACTGTTAGTATTGGGTCCAGAATTAGCCATCGAAAGCACACCAACACCAGTGTGCTTTAATTTAAAGTTTTCATCTTCGAATCTGGTTCCGTAAATAGACTTCCCCCCAGTACCATTCTGTCTAGTGAAATCCCCACCTTGACACATAAACTGCGGAATGATTCGATGAAAGGGGCTACCCTTATATCCAAATCCTTTCTCTCCTGTACACAAGCACCGAAAATTCTCAGCAGTGCGTGGAACAACATCTGAAAAGAGTTCAATAACCATTCTCCCTATACTCTCAGAACCAACCCGGATCTTAATAAAAACTCGAGGATTTGCTCTCTTTTTTGCAGCTGGTTTTCCATCTTCCTCTCCCTCCAAGCCTGCTTCTCCATCTCTCTCCTCAGCACCAGAATCGCCAGCTTCTTGAGAAGCTTCTTCAAGGGTCTTTCCAGCATGTTTGCGGAGCCAGGAGTCTTCAGACCACACAGGCCGTGAACTTCCTTCCTTGAGCATCTTTGGTCTTGCAACATTCACACGAATGGTACGACCAAAGAGTTCTGACTCATTCATGTTGTCCATAGCAGCTGCAGCATCTTCCAGCAGCTGGAATTCAACAAACGCAAAACCTCGGTGTTTCTGATTGCTATAGTCCAGTGGAATAGATATATCTAGGATATCACCAAAAGGGATGAAGGCTGACTATAGTAAGAGAGAGAATAATCACATAATATTTATAGGACAGCATGAAACCCCACTGATTTCATCTATCCCTTTGCAACTACACATAACCACCTACTCAATTTACTGATACCTGCAAGATCTTCTCATCCACTTCTTCAGCCAGCCCTCCAACGTAGAGAACACGCTTATTTGTAGCCATGTTGGATTTGAATCTTGAGCTTTGCACTTTGAACCCACTGTAGCCACTGCACTGCAAGACGTCATTGCTCGTTCTAATTCTTATCTTAGCGCCTGCAAGCATTGTAGTTTTTCCTGACACATATAGACACCACTGAGTGTTTCTACAGCTATTCCAACTGCACCCGAGCGTACAGGTGCGGACTTCAATTTGTAGCTAAGCTAGAAGTTGAGCAGAGTGAAGAATGACAAGCAAGGTTAGTCATCGTTCTGAATGCTAACATAGCTAACCCATATTAGCTATTTTGTTTGTGATGGATGCGGTAGTCCAATGTTAAAGCTAGTCAAGGCAGCCAGCTTGCTAGTTTGTTCCTGTCCTGTTGGTTTGTAGGTTAGTATTTTGGCTTGTATCTCAGGATTATTTATTTGTCCACCATAGTTTGTAAATAATAGGATGAAGCATTTGGCTCATATCTTTAACAGAGTCTTGGCTCTAGGCAACAAGAAATGTAGCAATTGTTCAAGAACAAGCTTTTTCTTTCCCTATTCCATATGAGCTGCTGGGGCTATGGCAGTAATTCCAAAATCTACTAGGAGATGGAAGGAAAGATGTATTAGGATATACCCCTACCTCTGGTATATACTTCGGTTGTCCATATTGGAAGGAGTGGTTGACAAGGCAGCCCTATACTTATAGATTAGCAGTTCTTAGTTTTCACCTCTATCAATAATTTGATCTTAGAAACATCCTTCAGAAGAAGACAAACACAATGGTTTATCTTCCCCAGCCAAGGTACCAAGGGTAAGTGACTCAGTCTTTCTGTGCATGGTAATATCAGAGTCACACTCAGTGAGAAATGAGTATCAACTTGAGGGACTTCAACAATAAAGAGTGATCTAGTTGTCTCCCTCCCACTCACTCTACCCAGGAGCTAGCCAAAGATCATTGGAAGCTCATGATGTGTCATGTCATTTCATGGAAAGCTATCGAAATAGAATCACCCCCCCCCCCCCCCCAATTACTAGTTAAGTGGTGTGGGACTGAAACATATCTCTCTCTCTATGGTAACCTCTCTCTCTGGCACTAATTATTATAGGGTTCTCTAGAGGAGCACTAGGGCCTGTTTGAGCTAACAATGTTCTCATTCCAGGGGAATTTGGAATTAGAGAGTCTTTTTAGCACCATGATCTGAAAAGAGCACCTTTCGTTATAGAGAACCTTGTGTTATTTCAGTAAGAGGTAAACCTTGCATTCTTTTCTTCACTGATTACAGTCATTTAGCACTCGTATGCACTCTCTTCAAACATCCAAAACATCTCAATTGTGTGTGCAGTTAGTGCTCGAGTGCCCCTAGACATGCTGTGGGACATAATTATGACGATCATCTTATTTTTTCCTGCACTTATTTTTCCTTTTTTGATTGCAGTTGAGTGATGACAGTGAAGTGCCAACCTTACAAAACATACCTAATTTGGATGCATTTTGAGTGATATAATCCTTAACTTCCTTAGGCCCATTGCACTTCCTACTCTCTGACCTTTTTTTTTTTTTTTTTTTTTGGAGTGCCTATTAGAGAACTTTTCTTTTCTTTGTATTTAACTCCATTAGAGGAATACTTCTAATTAATACCTCATGTAATAGAGTATCCATTAGAGGGATATTCTTGTAGAATCACTTCTATTGCATGCATGGTGGTGTACACATTAGAGGAATGCCTCGTCTTATAGAGGAATGTACCAGGATTTTATCAAAGTGATATCTCTATTGATACATTAGCATTTTCTCTAATGAATAGGGCTCCTCTCCTATATTCATCAATTGAGCTTTAGCTGATGAATACATGAAACCTTTGAGGTAGTATGTAAGTATGTATACTAAACAATGGTAGGAAGCACTTAGACACCTTTTACAGTGTATTCTAGTTTATGGTTTAATCTTTTTCTCCTTGCTTTCTTTCCTTCTTGCTAGAATCTGTTTGTTGCTTCTCCAAGTATGAAGAAGTAACTAAAGTAATGGAGTGGGCATTGGTTTTCGTTATCTCAGTTTTCACAGACTTCTATATTTCAATACAATGCCATCGTAACTGCTGTCTGAGTGTGTGTTATACTACATCAGAGATATTTGATGCATGCTCTGAGTACTTAGATCTGTTGATTGTGGCTATGTAAGTCAACTCCAGTAAATTACATATTGGCCAGCATCATCATCTGGTACATTGTATGTGCAGCATAATATTATTGGCAAGGTCACGAAATGTTTGTTGTCTCTGAACTTTTCTTACCCAATCAGACATTCCTGAATATAGTCTTCTGTCGAGTGTGTTATCCTGGATATGTCTAATATATGAGAGATCATAGCTGGCTACTAAACACTGAGACACCCACAGGGAAAAAAAAAATGTGTTTGATTGAGTGATGCTGAATTAGAGACACCTCTTCATGATCTATATTGAAGCCACTAAATGAGGTCATGACCCCTGCCATTGTGGACGCATAAAAATGAATCAAGACATACTACCAGTTACCCTATTTAGTCTCTGATTGGTCAGAATAGGTACTCTACTATTCAATGAAGAGTACCTGTGGAATAGTCCTAGAGTACCTGTCTGGAGTGGGTTTCCACATGAGCTCTCAGGGTTTCTAGAAACCTTCTAAAAGATATCCAAACTACCTAATACCATATGCATACAAGAAAGAACTTCACATGGGAAATGGCCTCGTACCCAGGGGAAATGGTGTCGTACACAGGGCTGTTTTATGAGGCTAACATGGGAAAGTACACATAGCTGAGAAAATATCAGCATTTATTGGCTGCAAATGTTATTCCTGAAAGTGATAAAGCATCAAAAGAGATGTTGATGCTCACAATATTGATTGTTGACCTAATCAAAAAAACACTATATGGTTTCCTCTATGTATATAATGTTAGGTTTTGATATTTTTATGATTCGTTTGCAAAACTTGTATTCTCTGTCGTGCAGTTGGATGAGGATGGTGGAGACAGAGTGACGCGGATGAAGGAACTACTGAGCAAGAGCGGGGGGATAGGGGGAGGGGGGAGAGGAGGACCAGGCCTCATTTTTCCCAAGCCCAAACCCAAACCCAAACCCAAGCCAACGGTTTCCGTTGATCGTGTGGACTCGCCTGACAGGATCTCTGCACATACCCCTCGTTCGTCCACCTCACCTGACCCCATGGTAAGTCGTTAGACCAGTTTGACTAGTAGTGCTTGATGGGGGATTGAATGAGTGAAGTATGAATGTACTGTATTTGGGTTATAGACATATTATGTAGCAAGTGTCTGAGCCGTACCCAGAATTTTCCCCCCCCCCCCAAAATCGTAGACACTTGTTTTTGCCCTCAGACATTTTTCTGTTCATTGGTGCAATCACTTAATCATGCTCTATTGAACTCTGCCTCCTGTACTCATCATCATGGCTATGTCCATTCCCTGTCATTCAGGGAATTTTGCTCAGAGGGGGCAAATGCCTTGTGCAAGAATTTGAGGAGGGGTAACCACAAAGCAGTAAATGTATGTGAAATTCTATGATAATCTCATTAGGAAAGCTAGCCAATTGGGGATTTTATAAGGATAGGGAGGGGTGGAGCTATACCTGGCTACTAGCTGCTCAAGAATTAGTAAGAGTTTGAGCTGCTCTAAAGTTTGAATTTCCCCACTGTACCTTACACTTAAGAAGCTTAACTGTCACATTTTGCATGTACAAATAGCCTCTATGAAGCAAAGCAGCCATGCCACGATTTAAATTTCATGGTCCTGAGACAAGGCTAGAAATCGCTCATGAACACTGGCCATTAATCTCTCCAACCTTTTCAAAGGATATCTGAACATTCATCTCTTTTTTTTTTTCTTTTTTTTTTTAAGTGACAGGGTTCCATTTGCTATACATAGGAGGTCGTAATTGCTGTATTTCCTTGATTGCTTAAGTATGATTGAATTCTTGCTGCCTATGGTAGTAGTGTGTGCATATCTTTCCATGTGGGTGGGTGGCAGGAATGGCTCTGTGATGGGCTTCGCTGGCGATAGCTATGAAGATTGAATCATCTGCAGCTGCATTGCTATTACCATGCTTAACTATCTGTGCAGAATTCACACTTGATCCACTCCAAAGTGTGTAAATGACCTGCTTGCCCCTAGAGATTTAAATGGAATGGTTTGAAAAGAAAAAAGAGAAAAATAAAATAAAAGAGTTTTCAACATCAGAGCATTGTTTCACTGCTCCACCCTTCTTTGGGGCAATCCATTATAATCTGTTATCATTTGATGTTTAATTAGATTAGATATGCAATGATGATATATTTCCTAGGGATGTTGGGCAAACATTTTTTCCCCATGTGTCACCACAGGTGGATATATGCTATTACTCAAAGTTTGATTGGTAAGGAATACATACAAACTCAAAGTTTGATTGATAAGGAATACATACAAACCCCCTGAAATCTTCAGCTCCCAGCATAGATCCATCCAAAACATGACTTGAAATTTGATTAACTGGATTATTCCAGCTGGTACGCAGTTCATTCCCAGCCACTATTTGCTTTTATCTGTTACCACATTAAATGCAGTAGTCAGTAATATAATATACCTGTCCTAAAATGGCTCTATTAGCTGCATGGCACACCTGCAATCTACTCCTTTGATGTGGCTAATGTAATATTAGTATTTCTTTGATGTGGCTTATTAGCAATCCTTTGATGTGCTTAATGTAATATCAGCACTCACTTTGATGTTAGCATACTGTACTATGGCAACTCACTGTCAGCTATGGTGATGCAGTGGATATTATGTCACCTTCCACTTCCCTCAGAGTATTTGCAAACCTTATTAAATCACAATTAATTACACATTAATGGTGATTTAATCAGTATGACCACAAATCTCTGTAATACACCACTGTTCCTATGGAAACTGTCTCAATCCAATTCCCATTCCAATTCAATTTCCCATCCCCACTCTGATTCTCCATTCTCATTCCTGGTTCCATTTTTAAAATTCTCTTTGTATACATAATATTAGTCTGTACTGCTATTCACAGAGGAGAAGGAATTGTTTTCCATTCAGTAGACAGTAAGACCAACTTCCATTAGGAGGAGGGCCACTCCACTAAATACGTCCCAAGTAATTTGTCGTTCTACATTTGCAATAATAGGATAATTAGTGGAGATAATTCAAGATCTACTCCAGCAGTCCATAGTGGGAGTAACGGGTAATACTGGCAGCTCCATTTAAGTCAGTCAGCCTATTTTGGAGCAATGTAATGGATATTTTGGATAAGTTAGATCACTGGGTCAGCCCATAACGAGTGGGAGTAATTGGAATAGTGTTGAAGTTAAGTCAGTCGGCCTAAATGATTATAGCAAGGGTGTACATAATAATCTCCTACATTCTGGAGTGATAAGATTATTGATACCACTTGGTAAACCTCATAGATGAATCTGTTAGCAATATGCTTCTTTGTCTGAGATAATAACATCCTAAATTTGTGTGAAGTTCTTGGATAATCGTCTATTAGTGGGTGCATGCAATAGCCTATTACTCCACAATAAAACACACCCCCTTTGTGTCTATCATGAAATAATTTGTCAATGGCTTTTTCTCTATGGAACAGAAAATTACCAGCTCTTTGTAGTTCTAGCCCCCCATAGTGTCTCTACTCGTACTTTGGTTATCAAATGTCATTCCTGCATACCATTCGATAGAAAATATCTTAAATAGAACATGTACTACCACTTGTTCATAATCTGTCTGCTACACAAGTCACTTCTTTTCATCTAACGTATGTATAAAATCACTTATGCTGCTTCAGACTAGCTTGCAATTGCTGAGAACGTGCATCCAAAAAATGAGCTGTCTGAAACTTCTTTGTAGCTCACCACCACAAGAAGATAAAGGCAACGGAGTAAGTCCCTGGTAATTATACATATCAATAGCCAAGTTGAGTGCTTTTCCTTTAGTTCAGTGGTAGCTTGTTTTTTGTTTTGCGTTGGCATACTGAAAAGGAAGCACAATGAAAGAGTTGCTATTTGACAAGTACATGTAATATCAATTACTGCTAGTAACAGGTGCATGCGTAGGATATCCTGCCAGCCAATACATTCAAAGAGGATACAGTGTAACATGATTGGTTGGCAGCCTACATAAAAATGCAGGGTTATTTATAACTGGGCAGCCCTGGCAAACTGGCTCAGTTGCTCTATAGTTAGGCCTAGCTGTATTCATTCCACTTAGCTAGCTGCAGTTTGTGTATGCTATGAATTTTGCTGGCTGATAGCTCTGTGTCTATCATTGCATGCTACAGCTAGAGTAGAGGAGTATTGTGTAACTTAGTGCACTTTAATTGGAGTGGCAATCCAGCTGCACTACACTACAAGTGACTGGGTGTCACATTTGGTAAGTTAACTGACAAAGTCAGATGATTTTTTTGTTACAACTGTGTGTGCCAATGAATCAGCACTTACTGATTATATGTATATGACTGACTGTACATCCTTCCGATAGTTGGAAGTTGCAACGTCAACGGCCAATGCCCTTTATAATTGTCGTATCTCTCTCTATCTTTCTTCCAGGACCCTGGTCCCATAGTGTTGAAGACTGATAGTCTAAAGCAGTTTAGTGAAACTCTGGACTACGACTTTGATGTAGTGGTAAGTCAATGCATGCAACTCCTAACATAGCAACAGTGATCTCAGCTCCATATACGTAGTATGCTATTGTTTGAGTTATAGTTAGACTTGTCAACACAGAGTGAAGAGTATTTCATAACCATATGTATGCATAAATGTAACGATTTCTCCACAGTACAACCATTGGGGCCTACCTTTTATTTCATATTCGTTATCTAGATAATCAGCACTATGATAAAAGCTGGTTATATGTACATCAAAAACCATATTCCAAAAACAAACCACTATCATGCAACACATTGCTGAAGGCATGAGTGGATCCCCTTCCTTGCAATTGTTCGAACAACACAGTGTCACTCATATAGTGCCTCCTTCCCTGAACAACACTATTCAGTAGTATTGAGAGAGTGTGTGTGTATGTGTGTGTGAATGTTGGTGGTTAGTGAGTGTACACAGAGCACCCAATTTGATACATGGTGCTAGTCGTCCACCGCACAGCGATGACTGCCTTATGAGGATTGTATGAAACAGTTACTTTTGATGAATTGGATCCTGCTCCTTTCGATAATTTGTTTGCATCTGTGTACTGCACCATCGGAGGTGCTTCTCTGACAAATTTTTTCATGGGATATTTGGCAGAAGTGTGAAACAAGTTTGATTTTGTGTCCTTTGATTTATATCACTTAAGTCATTGTCGTTTTTCTTCTTCTTCTTCTCTTTTGATGGGATCAAATACAGTACCTGGGGACAAAGTGAAGAAAGTCAGTGTTAAGAGTCAAGGGCTAATGATTGAGTCTAATGCTTTGATGTACAATTGCCATTGATAATAGGAGCTAAAATTGATGATATCTTGGACTCTGATTCATGCCAAATTGACTGGATGAATCGCCAATTTGGCGATCGAATTAGTTAAGGTTCAAGACTTTCTCTCTTAGTATTTGTTGAGTGAATTTCCTCTCTGTTAGTTAGTGTCTGCAGCTCCATTCTATGGCTTGTGTGTGGCTATTTTGTGGCTTTGTGTGAAAGGCACTGCCCAATGTGTACTAGGGTGCCACTATCTGTTATTTTGCTGAGTCAGCATCAAGGTACTGCAAAGAGACCACGTGTGCTAATTGAGTTCAGTTCAGTGTAGTCATAATAGTCTCTTCTCTGAGCACTTAATGGCCATGATGGAGTAAGTGATTATGTCTGGCCTATCAAGTGGCCAACACAGCGCAGCTAGTCTCTCTCTCTCTCTCTCTCTCTCTCAGTTAAAGCTTTATAATCTGAACTTTATCCTTGTCAAAAATGGAAATCAACACAAGAGTTACACATGATTGAGTGCTTGGTATGACAGCTATTCTATTCTCCATCAATTCTTCCTCTTTCCCTCTGTCAAAGTGCATGAAGGTGCATGCATTCTACATGCCAAAATGCCTGGGGACGTGCAGATCAAAGTACATATGTATGCTGAATATCAATAATTCTAATGTCAACTGGGAATGGATAACTAATGTAATTTTCTTCCATGTTAGGAGAATTTAAACTAACCTTATACTAGCTAATAATGAGGAATTTCTGGAGGATTTTGCTCTGTAAACAACAGAGTGTCTGTGCTCATTTTTCTAGCATTCTCCATTTTAGAAGCTCTTAATGGTCTTGCATGAGCAGAGGTACACCCTTGTTGTTGACCCATTAAACAGATTGTTTCATATCCCCTACACATGTTTTGTCTATAAGAGTAATTAGTAGAGATGCATTGTATTATTGTAGGCGGTTCTACAGGTCGCCAACTCCCACAACTTTGATTAGATGATTGTTGATTTAAATCCTCAAATATAGATACCTAGGAAAAAGAAAGCTAATCTTATAGTGTGTGTTAGTGGGTGCTCTTTCTATTAAAACCAGTCCAAACATTACTGCTTTCAACTTGATTTGAGAGAGCAAGATGTCTGCCTTCAAAAATGGTGTTTATTTTCATCTTTCAACCAGAAACCATTATCTACTGAAAGTTAATATCCACTTCATTTCAACAAACCATAAATGTTATTCAAGCAGTCCATTTCCAACTTGCTGTTAGAGAGAAAAAAAAAACCTAAAGAGTTTGCCCCCAATTATATTGAACTGCCTCTTAATTACAGTACAACTAAAAGTAAATGATCCATTCAAACCATCCTCTGTCAATTAGACACATCTTAGCCGAGTTTGTAAACACAGGATTACCTCTCCTTGCATGTCCTTCTCTGTGCGGCTTGAAACTGCTCATAAGCTGCATATCTCTTCCTTGTGTCAGTTTGTTTGCTGTGACTTTTTTTTTTTTTTTTTTTTTTTTTTTTTTTTTTTTTTTGAGTCGACTTCCTTAACAGGAACCCCTTAGGTATGGCTAGCCAAGTGGTTCCATTAACTTCCCCTATACAACTACTTCCCGAGTACTCGGCACTTACAAAGAAACAGGTTCAGGTATCCAAAGGTAGTGTTTGGCAAGAACTAGACTAGAGACAGGCCAAGTCTCTGCATGTTGAGTTGAGGCACAAAGAAAATTTTAAAGTTCTCTTTGCTATGCCTTAAACAGGTGACTTTGTCTCTCCCACCTGCATAAGGATAATAGCAGTGCACCTTGTACTGGTATCAATTACAACTAGTATTGTCACAGTACAGAGGACTATGTATGTACAATGGAACCCCTAAATGTGGACTCCCTGAAATGCAAAAACCTCTCTAATCAGGACACTTTTTCTTGTCCCAACACAATATAAATGTGTATAATTTAACCCCTGAAATAGGGACGCCTCTCTAATCAGGACACTTTTCGCTGGTCCCAAAGGTGTCCGCATTTAGAGGTTCCACTGTATGTATGTATGTATGGATGAATGGATGGATGGATGCATGCTAGGATACAGCATGTTTACATGTCGTGTAAGACAGCATGATAGGTACAAGGCTTACTCTAACCTGGTATTAGGTAGCTTTGCTGTCCTTTGGATCTTGCTTTCATCAAAGTCCCTATACATGGTATACTCACATCTGTTATAGCAGGAGATTTTCCACAAAAGTTTTAAAATCCTACCACTCTATATAAAAGAGCCACCCTAACCAGGCCCAGAGGAATAATCCTAGGTTTCACTGAAAGGGACAGTACTGTATAGTGTTGTATATGGAAATCTGTGCTCTAATTGGATTAGTTCAGTTCATTGGAACTAACCTATAATTATATCTGCTCTAATTAGTCTCCTTTTTCCCAGGTTCGACACCAGCAGATTCTTGACTCCACACCTCAGAAAGACCGTGCATTACTCACTCAGTCCAAGGGCCTTCAGAACCGTCGCCTCCCAAGCAACTTAGTGACAAAGGTGCCCGAGGACTACAGCCAACGTCGACGTAACACATATGCTGGGAGCATGAAGAGAGCTGTCAGCCAACCGATCAAGGCCAGGGACGAACCTGATGGAGGGGGAGATGCAGACTCTGTGATTTCAGAGGAAGAGAGGAAGCAGAAAGTAAGTGGTGTTTTGCAGGACTTGTTATAATATTACAGTTATGTTAGAACTTGCTATGGAAACAGAGTGTATTATTATTTGAGCAGCTGGTTTTAAGGTTACTAAAGGATGCCAAGCATGTTTGGAAGTTACATGTAGTAGAGTCTCCCATTTTAAGTTAGAATGCTTATCTAAATATGCATTGCTGACTGCACACAGACTAATTTGGAGATTAAAGAGAGAATTCTTATGCAATAAATAGCATGTGGTACTAATTTGAGCAATTTGCTTCATGTTTATCATTCCTGTGGTCACTCAAAACTCAAAGCAGTGGGTAATGGACTAATGGTACACAAGAGAGGTACTACAGCTTGTTTCATCACCTTTGCAACTCAGAAAGCAGATCACCCAAGCCACAGTTTACACTAATCCATTATTCCACTACTCCATCAAAGTATACCAGTACAATAGACTGAGGTTTAGTGTGCTCTAGGCGCTTGTTACAAAGGTGCTGAACAGGCCCGTGTTCAGGGGTTCGATCGAACCTCCTTTTCAAATTGAATTTTAAATGCGAGCACGCTCAAATTGATCGCGTGCGTCGTTAAGAATTGCTTAACTAATAATTTTAGTTCATGTGCATGAGCCAGAGAGAAAGAGAACGAGTCTAGCAAAGCCTATTGTCCAGAAAAGGTCAGTTATAAGCTAGCTATAACCCACCTGTAGGCTACTGAATTTAAAACAGTTATAGATCTACGTATGGTGCCTGAAGCTATTAGCTCTGCTAAGTTAAGCTTGTAAACTGTACTGGTATACCATCTTCATCAGCTACTCCCTGATTGCCTACAATTACCAGCTGCTAGTAAACTATTCTAGTTAGCTAAAAACAGCATACGCAGATCTATCCAAAATGGGTGTGATCAGGGGAAAGTGGGCATGGTAAGCCACTTAGAACCCCCTTTTCAGAATTTCTGGGTATGTGCCTGCTGAAACAAGCTCTACTAGGCCAGTCAGATTCACCTTCAGGAATCATGATACATCAAATAAACATAGCATATTCAATACAAGTTTGATAATAATGATTCTCACAGTTATTGCTACAGCAGCAGTACCTCTGTCTAGCCTTGCACCAAACATTCAGTACTCAATATTATTTTTCTCTATTTTTTTCACTCTCCTAGAACCTGGCTAAGCTTGGAGTCCAAGGGAACAACCCTCTGGCAGCGCTGGGTAACATTCTGAAGCGAAACTCTTCAGGAAGAGGATCGCTAACTAGAAAATCTTCTAAGAAGTCACTCCAGGACTCAACAAACACACCCTCCCCCAAAGTCAAGAAGAAGACATCACTGGAAGCTCCGTCCTTTGCATCAAGGTTTGGCAGTGAACCACCCCAATCTAAATCCCCACCTAAGAGTCCCAAAAGTGGCTTCTTACGTGGCTTGCGGAGATCCAGCTCCAAAAACAAACAGAAGAAGAATGGTGATTCTGATGATCTTCAATCTGATACTTCGAGCATTGTCAGTATGCCTATCCAGTCTACATTGGACGAGACAACTGAACCCATGGAGATCTCACCTACCACCTCTCCCTCAAAGTCCAGCGAGAAATTGGCTAGAGGTAAATCCACTCCTGAGCCATCACAGAGCATGAATGGGACTGGAGGTGGTGACGACATATCACCCTTAACTACAGTGTCTGTTCAACGTGTCCCCCTCAGAGACAAGCCTTCATCTTCACCATTATCTTCAACTCTCTCCAACCGTAAAACAACAGACAGTGCAATCTTCAGAGAAGGATCTGTGGAAGCTCTCTTTGGATCAGACTCGAATCTCTTTGACAGCAGCGAACTAGATGCACTATGGGGAAAGAAGAAGGAAAGATCACTGAAGGAGTCCCAGACCACTCCTGAAAGAAATAATGATAGTAGGGACCCATTGTCCCCATCGCGGAAACCTGATGCTGATAAATCAAAGGGATCCAAGAAGGACAGCTTTCTCTCGATTTCTCCATTGCCTTCAAAACCAGATATCAAGCGCACAAGCATCAGCTCCCCCAAGCCAGGGATACGAGAGCAACTTCATCGCTACGAGTCTAACAGCAAAGTCTCCTCAAAGGATGATGATACTCCCCTTACATCAACTCCCATAGTAAAAGAAGATCCAGAACTGAAAACAGACATGGAAACAAAAACAACTGAAGTCAAAAAGAAGTCTGATCTTCTGTTTGAAGAAGAAGATGATGAACTGTTTGGCACAACCACAAAAGTGAAATCAACTACTGAAGAGGATGTAGACAAGAAGGCTAAGCTGTTTGATGATGATCTCTTTAAGGATGACTCAAAAGAGCCTCTCAAAACAAATTCTGAGACTGATGAAAAGAGCAAAGACTCTGTCAAGGAGGTCAAGGAAGAGTTAAGCGAAGGTAAGGAGTCTCGGGAAGTATTCGGAGAACCTCTGGATAGTGGCAGAGACGAAGAGAAAAAGAAAGAAAAGACTGATCTCTTTGGAGAAGAGAGGAAGACTGATCCTTTTGGAGACCCTCTCTTTTCTGAGATTTCTTCGACTAGAACTGAGTCACCCAACAAACATTCCACTCTTTTTGACGAAGAAGAAGATGATAATTCATCTCTTTTCTCTAGATCATCAAGAAACCGTGCAAAAATGTTTCCCACTCATGATCCTTTATTTGAGGACAAGCCAAAACCATCCTCAGACGAAAAAACTGACACTCCAGTGAAGAAGACTACTGCTATTGAGTCCACAGATTCAACAAGCATTACAGATCCACTGGGTGTCCTGGTCAATCAAGGAGAAGAAGAAGAAAAACCTGAGAAAGAGCTGGAATCCACCACCCCAGATGTAGTTGCTTCTTCCAAGGATAAGGAGGATGGCAAGCATCCTTCACCTGATGTCATCAAGGTGACTGATGAAGCAATAGATGAGTCAACTAGTGAGGAAGTTACTAAGACAGATACTCCAGCTGCAGAGGTGGAAGAAAGCACTGCTGCTTCTTCTGAGGTGAAAGAGAAATCTAGCTCTGACCAAAAAGGTAAAGATGCGCCTGTCAGTCCAACGAAATCAAGTGTAGAAAAGGCTAAGGTCCCTTCCAAAGATGACAAGCCCAAGATTAACGTTAGCACCGATGCAGACAGCAAGCCATCGTGGATGACTGAGCTGAAGAAACGTCGGCAAGTTAAGGGCAGTGAAGGTACATCTTCAGCATCGCCCAAAGAAGAGGCTATTCCGGAATGGAAGAAGAAGGCCCTTGAGAGGAAAAAGAAAGCTGAAGCTGCCACAACCAGCACTAGGAATACTTCGTCACCGCGACAAGGACGAAAATCTCCAAGCAAAACTCCCTCAGCTGGCAGAAACTCGCCTCTCTCAGACAGAAAGTCGACTACTGCTAGTTCAAAGATATCAGAAAGCAAACTCAAGACTGACTCACACAGCAATGCTGATGAGATGATTAAGAGTGATACTTATGCTGATGAAACCGATGCAAAGAAGAAGTCAAGTGATGTCGTTAAGGAGAGTTTATCATCCAGCACAGTAGTGCAACCAACTACTAAGGCAAAGATTAGCGACTCAAAGAGTCCAACCTCTAGACCAAAATTCAAGTCTTGGAGAGAGAGGGAGAAAGAAGCAAGAGAACTGGCAGAGAAACAGAGAACTGAAGCAAAGGAATCTCGATACAAGACAAGACGAGAAAGGGAGAGGGAAGCACAGCTCCAGGAGGAGAAGAAAGAGACGGAAGAAAAGGCAGATGCCGAAACCACTGAAGTGAAATCTTCTTACAAGACTCGGAGGGAGAGGGAGAGGGAGCAGAAAGAGAAGGAGGAGAAGAAGAAACTAGAGAATGGAGATGCTACGAGCTCGTATAAAACAAGGAGGGAAAGAGAGAGGGAGGAGAGAGAAAAAAGTGGTGTGACAGCAAGTACGTATAAAACCAGAAGACAAAGAGAGAGGGAAGCAAAGGAAAAGGAAGAGAAAGAAAAAGGGGAATCAAAGTCAGAAGAGTCGATCGAAGTCCCAGATGGAAGTCCTTCAAGGTCTAGCAAACCTCCACTGACCAAGAAACCCAGCATCGAAGTCATCAGTAGAAAAATTCTATCACCAAAACAGTCTTTATCTGACACGAGTGAAGAAATAAAACCCAAACTGTCAATCAGTGAGAGAGAAGATCAAAATGCCAAGAAAACCCAGGGTGAAATGGAAGATGACGTCTTTTCTGCTGGAGACGCTACAGAACAGAGATCAACGTCAGGTTTGTCGATCCATCGGACACCTTCCCCAAAAATCTCCATTGATGTGGTCTCCACTGTTTTAGATTCACCTCAAGTCAATGGTGATTCGGTAGAGAATGGACATAAAAAACCATCTGATGAGAAACAGCCCAAAACTTCAGTTGATGAAAGTGAGGAGCAGCAAAATACGACTTCTCCGACCCATGTGAAAGCACCTAACAGTGAGGCCAGCTCTAACAAGAGCAGTGTTTCTTCGGAACGGGACACAAATGAATCGAGCAGACCATATCGATCTCGTGGACAAACTTTCTCTACATCACGTTCTCCCACACCTCCCCCAACAGGGCCTCTGAAGTTGACGGATTCCGGATCCGTTCCAGAATGGAAACGAAAGCTCATGGAGCGAAAGAAGTCAGGTTCCAGTCCAGTACACAAAACTCCTCCAGTGAAAGTTGAGGTCAAAGACGATATCCCAGAGTGGAAGAAGAATCTACTAGCTAAGAAGAAAAACAAAGATGATGACAAGGTAAGAAGATGGCTTTCTTGTTTATGTTGTGGTTATTATTATTGTCATTGTTATTGATCTTTTATTTCAGGATGTAGGTCCCAGATCCAAACGCAGTATCACGGTAGGTGCAGGTCCAACCTCCAGCCCAAGAAGCAGCCCAAGAAGCACTGCGTCCAGTCGAAGAAACAAGGAGCCTACCAAAACTCCAGATTTCATGAAGGAATTCCAAAGTAGAAAGCAACAACGCAATACATAGCTGAGGTACATATTCCATATCATAATACAGTGGGGAACACCTCTATAATCAGGACATAAGACATTTCTAGCTATAGGGGTGGCACTGTCAGTAATGATACCAAAGAATGCATATCTACATTGCCATTAGAGGTTCCACTGTAAGATTAGTGTACGCCTATCTCTCTATTCACCCCATTAGATCGGTAGCCGTTTGGTAATCTGTGGCACTTATTATTACTCCATTTCTTGTTCTTCTTCATTTTACAGAATCCAATCAAAGACATTTCACAACTGTTTGGTCTCTGTGCTTTTCAATGAGTGCATATATACACACCTATAAATTACTTTGCATACATTTCTTAATAAGTTTCCCTATCATGGATTTTTTTTGCAAGAATTCATACTTTGTGTTGATTTATATCTTGTCATTATTAGCTGCTGATTTACCAACCTAACCTAATTGTGTCCTGTTCCCATTCATTATAATAACTAGACACAGTAGCTATCACGCACATTGCATCCTTTTATATATATATAATATATATATATATTATAGAATGATTATTTTTGAGTCTACTGCAGTGATGATCATTACCGAATAGTGAGTGGCTGGCCACAAAAAACGAGATAAATAATAAACAATCACTATATTAGGAGTATATGTGGTGCTCTTTGTCTCTATTTTTGGCTTCCATCTCCACTTCCATGTCCAGCTTCTTCTTGCCAGGCTTCACATTACTCTTCTTTTGAAAATAGCAACAGGTGCCAAGAACCAACACCAGTAGCACACAAATGCACAAGATCACAATTCCAAAAGCAAGACCAATCTTAGCAGGTTCTGAGAGTCCTGGCACTGGAACTGCCCCACTACCTTCCAGAAGTACCACAGCATTCTGGTAGAACCCAGGCTGACGTCCCACTACAATTTTGTTTCTGAATCTGTTAAGTGATTCTTGAGGTGCTGCTACCTCTAAAGTAAGCAGGACATATCTTGCAGTGACATGGTCAGAGTTGATGTTGAAAGTAAAAAACGTTGAAAAGGAATCATTTGGACTGAAGAGAAGTCTATAAGGCTGTGAAATCGGATGATCGGGTGACAAGGAGTCGTTCACTCTGATAAACATTGCCACTTCTCTTCCTATACTTGTAGAGAGATTCACTCCGATACGACCTGTTTGTTCAAATGAACTGAGTACCAATAGATTCTCAGCAAAACCTACAAACAATACATCATCATCAACAATTCTGATGTTCAACTGTCCAAATAATTCTGGTCCTCCAATGAATACAGACTCCTCATTTTGATTGACTGCGAGAATCAAAGATAACTCAATGTCCTCTTCCAGTGCCTTCACATTCCCAGCATGAATCAATGTAAGCTCTTGTGCTGTAACATTTTCAGGGAAAGTAATGTCTGATTCAACCATTATTGACAAATTCCTCATCCCACCCAAAATGACTAAGTTCACTGAGATTCTTAGGCTAGTAGGCCGAGTGTGGGATAAGAATAGTGGAATAGTGGTTGTCTGGTTTCCATTGCTACCTTCCTGGATTTCTAAGTGGCACATGTTGAAGCCAACGTGAGTGAGGCACGATTCCACTGTATCGTTCCCCCTGCTGAATCCATTGTCCATGACAGGCACTGTGGAGTTTCTGGGTCCCATCGAGGGCACAGACCTTCCATAGCAGTGGAAGATGAGCACACGACTTATATTGACACACACTCCACTGCTAATATTTGAACGGAACACCAGCTCGAAGTGGTTCATTGGCATGTAGGAAAAATCGTAGCGAGATAGAGATCTATTTCCTCTACACTGAGGAATCACCTCGGTGTGGATGTTGTTAAGACCTGTAGTATCGTCAACTTCAACAATGATAACATTATCCATTTCTTCATTTCCTTCGGAGGAACAAGGATCCATGTTTCCTCCAGCACTGGAAAAGGAGTACTCCACTGAAATGATGACTTCTCTACCAATACCCACACCCTGGATAAGCTGAGTGATGAGTATATCAGTGCTAGAGTTTCCACAATATTGCCACACGTTGTTGCAGTCTGCTCTATCCACCAGCTCCCACTTCACTGGGTCCACTGGAACGGGGAAAGCGAAGAGATCTATCGACTCGTCGTCTGCAAACCAGAGAGTGTCTAATGACGTGTAGTAGCGAGAGTCCATTAGGACAACGGTGATGTTAGAGCCTCCCCGAGGCACACATTCCTGATTGAAATCCAAGGGGGCTAAGACTTGACTACCAGCTGCTTGCAAAGTTACTAAAATGAAAAGAATTATCATCCCCATCACGTAGAATGATAGCTGGCTACAGCCCTGCCTACTTTTATGGTATGGCACGTACATATCCGGAATCCTTCTAGCATTTCCGGTAACTTATTGCGCATGCGTTATTGTATGCGCATGCAAAATTGATGGGCAAGGCATGTAAATTAGCTCCACCCATAGTCCAGCCATAGTAGTGATTGTAGACGTAGGCACACAAGAAAAGAACCACATCCCATGCGCTCTATTATAAATAAACAAATTCACGATCGATAGCTGCATTGTCGTGGTCATAGCTGTGATCTAGCAGAGAGATCTTTCAAGAGATATTCATTAACTTTCAGGTGAGTCAATCGATAGCAGTAGCTATAAACCATTTAGCTATGTTGCCTGGCTTCAGCTGTTAAACCCTGCTGGCTCTAACTTTCCATAAATTATAAACTGCCTGCAGCATTCAATTTTATATAGCAGTAGCTTTAACTTGTGCACTCCACAGTCCAGAGATTTCATTGTCTGTGCCAACATTTGATTATTACAAGGGAGTAAGGTGTTAAAGATTATAGCAACCAGTCACCATTCAAAGTAGCTAGCTAGCTATGCAAATTGGAAATGGAGTTACTCTCATAGCTAATAACAATATCTCAAACTCGGCAGCTATGTATTAAATTCACCAGTTCCTACCAACAGATAACAGCATCACTGATTCACTAGTCCTACTGTTTTTGTATTCCTAATAATATTCTGCCTCGACATTGCTCTTTTCAATAGCAACTTACCTGAATGGACTGCTTAAGTTTAGACTTAAAGAATCCCCTGAAATTTTAGCTTGAGCATTCCAGCAATGTCTCAAGCCTAGTCTCCATGGCTTCCCTTGCATTCCTCTCAAGGCATCCACTCAACCATGAATGTCTGTCCGTTCATGCCTTGCAGAAGTCTCTCTAATTAAATTTATGATGCCATGCATGCTTTCATTACTAGCAGTCTCACTTTTAATATTTTAGCATCTGTTTTTCAAATTAGCCTCAATGCAGCATGCATGGCTCCATTATTAAGAATAAGGCCATTTGGAGTCTAAGAGTGCTATCGTGACTTCACCATAGATACTCACCTGGTTATAGAGGTTAAGACTAACCATTTTGTGCTCTTACAATAACCATTTTTCTGCTGTAAGAATGACAAATGATTCTAGTAAGAATGGAAGAACTGTACAAAGATCATCCCAGTGTGTTTATACTATTTCAAGAAAACTTATACATTCTCATCAGGATATTCCATATTACCCTAGGGGCATCCTGAATTTCTGTGTAGAATGAATCATTATCTTGTACTAATTGAAAATCACTGGACGGATTTTTTTCGTGCAGATTGGTTTATCATAATGGGATGTGAGCCACGCATCATTATCAATAACTTTACTATTAGAAATACAATCCTTTTTTTTAAGTCAAATTTTGTTTATTTATTCCTTATTAGCAGCTGCTTAATAACCTACAGACCACAGTGACATATATCCCTGAATTTGGAAGTTTGTTTATTTTTCTGGTTGAGTGATCCGAATTAAATAGGCAGCCCATAATACTCTGAACAACTAATGTACAAAAATAAAGAAAATTAATACCTGGATCCATGGCATGGTGTATCCCATTACAACTGGTAACCATATCGTGTGATAGCTGAGGAACTGTTAATCTAAGGTGCTTTTTTAAATGTATTGCAGTATTATTATAAGTGTGATATTACATGATTATAAGTGAAATATGAACCATTCATATACCTTCAGACCTGCAAAATCCACATGCATACATTGAGTTCCCTTGGTGACCACCTGAGGTAACATGTGTAGCCACTTTTTTTTTTAATTATGATGTCAGGAATACTTGGCATTTGCAGCAACATGGAGGGTGTGACCAGTAATTCGCCCCGTGCAAGGAAATCCTTGATTCAATAAGGCACACTCCCTGATTCTTGAACAAATTAAACCCATGAATACTCTTTAGCTTTTTCTTAGAAGGTATGACAAAATTCAAAACAAAGTGCTACAATTTTCAAGCCCCCATGGCATTGGTATCAAGGAATATACTTCTAGTACTCCATTAATGGAATTACTTCCTTTAGTGTTGTTCTAGTTATATGTCAGTCAGACCGAGTTCTAGGAAGGATACATTTCAATCCAGCTAGAATACTGTTGCAACATGATCAGAATATACTTTTACCACTAGGTACAAGGCTTACTTCCACAGGCATCCAATATCTGTTTCAGAATCAGTTAAACAGTGATCAGAGTTACTTGTACCACTGAAGTACAACTTTACTTCCATGCCTGATAATTCATAGTTGTTATAGAGATGAGTATTGGATTTCTCCACTCTCAATTGGGAAATGTGATATAATGGTTTGTTATAATAATGACTAGTTGTTGACTATCTGCTGCGATGTACTGTAATGATTCATCAATGTGCACTAGTAGTACCTGTCAAGTGTGTGAATTAGACACCCCACTTCACTCAATAGAAGTACCGCTCTTGTCTGAAATGAACAGTACATCTGGAATGCTCATTTACTGGATGTTTTGAGGCAAGACTTTGCATTCATATCATATCGCCAAAGCCATCTTCATACCAGTAATGTCCAACTTTATGTATCTCATTCACAAAGAATGTGGTAATCTTCATTTTTGGGGGGAAGTTTTTCACCTTGATATCTAATCAGTTAGTCAGCTGTGTGCTAATGCTATTACAGAAAGGCAACCTATGTAAAAGCCATTCTTGGATAATTCGAAGAATTCTTGACATGTATCGTGGTTTATCCATAACATGTGGTTCAAATTCTCTGCTATGCAGTGACCTTATGATATTACACATACTGCATGGAGTCGAACTACCAGGCCACCGTGGATTGCTAAACTGGATACTTACACCCCTGAACTGTTAGAGTGTGCATAATTAGCGCAGTTGTGTGTGCAGTGGGATCACTGCTCTAGTTTCCATGTTAGTTATTAGTATTTGCTATTAAGGCATTAGCTGGCTCTATGCATGCTCCACAGACCTCATGCATGTGCACATTAAGGGGTCCAGGCATATTGTAGTAGTCAAGAACACGAATTCTTGTCTTGGAAATTGATGGATACACGCACAGCTTTTAACTCATATCAAGCAAGCAGGGTACTATTATGCCCATTAGCCAATACACTATTAGGTAGACTTTGTATTGTGTATGACACAAAAGGTACTATACTCCAGCCATACAATGCTCAGTGCTAAGCCATACTAATCAACAGGTACTGTTTATAACCCATACAGTGCTCAGTGCTAACAGGTACTGCAGCCATATAATAGTAGCAATACTCATGCACACTAATAGTATACTTCATTCTCTGTATAATACTGCACTGCATGTTTTGTATAGGACTAAAAACAGTGAATAGGCCATTTGTCTGGTTGCTCCCACTCACTCCTTGTAACAACAGACTGACACGAGCTTGTTTCGCATTTTTTTCCCTACCAAAGAATTCCGCCCAACACATGCATGCATGCTTCCTAGCATTCATTGGCTAAGACAAAGCCTCTATCTAGTTATAGGTTGTTGCAACCTCTGCACAGTCAGCTACAGTGTCATAGCAACCTCTGTACAGTCAGCCACCTGATGGATCACATGATATAATTATGTGAAGTTGACAGTATATTTGTGCAACAGAAGCCATACAATTGTGCAGTAATTCTTACTTACTATTAGAGCTAATATTGTGGCATGATACATACTCATAGCAAAGAGGAACGTTATGTACACTTGTTAATCTCTTTATCATACCCACCTTCTGGATAATCTGCTATTTCTACATCACTCCCTTGTTCCTCTGGGGATAAATGAATCTTGTTCACTCGTGTGCTATTATGACTGCAGATAATGATGGTTCTATCCAAAAGTTATGTAGCTATGCACTAATTATCATCATAATCATTATAGGCTACTTGTCTTTGAGAATAGTTGGCCATTCAATTAACATTTTTTACTTCATTTGCTCACTTTTATTCAATTGTCTGTATAGAGGGAGTGCATGTCTATAAGACTAAAAAAATTATGCAGTCGAAATTCACTTGTGACTTGTGTGTGATTTTAGTATGAAGGAAACCAGTATTAGGCTTTTACTGTGCAGGACATACTTCCTTACACAAGAATCACTTTGCACACAATTTCATGTGACCCAAACCATAACTTTCCAAGGAATGAATTGAGATTTTATGTATGTGCTGGAAATATTATGATCCAGTGTGGAATTCTGTGGTACAGCTTTCTAATCAGAAGTAATAAGTTCCCACAGTTTATATTCCTAGCTAGCTACACTGGAATCCCTCCTTGGCGTGCACTTCCTGAGATATAAATACCTCCATAACCAGGACACTTGTTCTGTATACCCCTAACCATTGCAATATGAACCCAGTCACCCCTACCCAGGACACTTTGCTGTGTCCCATTACAATATGAACTGCCTGAGATGATGGGATATACTAGGACACTTTGCTGTGTCACATTGCTGAGTCCCCCCCCCCCCCCCCCCTAGATGTGATGGTACCTCTCTAATTAAGATACCCTTTATGTATGATTGACCCTCAAACTAAGGGCACCTTTTGGTAATTTCACTCTGATACATAGAGAGGTTGATTCTGTTGATCTCAAAAGTTCACAAGGTTTATTGTGTTTATTTCCCCCCTAGGAAGATGATGGCTCATCACATTCACCATGATGGAGGAGAAAGCATACCACATGGCAGCAACGAACCCCTCAAAATCACCTTCACGTTGGAAGGTGGAGCAAAGAGTCCCAGTAAGCTTTAAGCTGACCATCCCATCCTATAATTCATGTAGCTACAAGGCACTGCAATGATTTCTCAAGAGGATGATGGGGAGGGGGAGGGGGAGGGGAGATGTAGGAGGGAGGGAAGAATGATATATTCAATTACTTTGCAAAATTTGGAGGGACATGTCTTACGTGTGCTTACCGTGTGGGTAGCTCCAGACACATGCAGTGCCAAGTCATGTAGCTGACCACGCTAGCTCTATAAATTTTATTTGAAGTTTAAGAGGTCAAAGTACAACTTCAATGAGCATGCCCAATGCAAGTCCAATTGGATCTGTAATGACTATACTGGTAGTTGTATTTCGTAAAGCTAATATTTAATCATGGTGGACCCTCTAATGAGATTATACTGATTAGGTATGAAATGAACCCTTAGTTGATAATTGCACACTAACTCTAGATTCCTCAGAAGTTTATTACCACTATTGTGTGATAGGCAGTGCTGATTTGTACTGACATAACTGATAATTGTTTTTGACTATAGCTGCCTAAGTAATTGCCTGATGATACTATATATTAAACTAGGCAAGATAAGAAGATCAAAGAAAGTCTCACTCTTCAAGAAAGCCTCTCACGAAGAAGGTAGCTCAGGTCGGTCAAGTGGACGTGGAAAGAGAAAAAACAGTCGAGAAAAGAAGCAAGAGAGTAGCCAGGAACCACCTGATATTTCAGAATCTCAACAGGTATGTAGCTATCCACATTAGAATGAGCTACAGTTTGGAATGCTTGCAAGAGTCCTTACAACGCTAGAGTTTGATAATGATACTATCTCTTCCTGCACAAAACCTATTATAATATGATTAATTATCAGTGGAGGAGTGAGGACTCATCTAAAACTTGTCAGCATTTCAAAAGGAGTTTGTTTATGTGTTTAGATCTTCCTGTGAGGTATTCCTTTATTGCAGTTTTGTCCTCGTGAAAGGAATGATTTGTACACCATCCCTCAGATCTCACATGCTTTACAAATGCCTGAATGGTTTTCCTTTATTGCATTTTGATTTTTTTATAATTCATAGCAAATTGCCTGGGTGCTGAATATTGCATTTAGCATTCTGGTACCATATGGTACATGGTTTCACCAATTGTGTGTGTGTACTTGTTTGTTTGTTGATTTTTTTTTTTTTGTTTAAATAGTTTGAAGACTCGGCATCATTGCCAGTACAGCAGAGAGAGGCTGACAGTCAGTATGATATCAATGCACAAGAAATGGAGCAAAAGACCACGGGAGATTTATCCATAAAAAAAATTCAGAAGCTGAACAAGGAATTGACCAAGCAGAACACTCACTTAGTGAAATCTGTGGATCTCTTAAAGAAGGAGAAGGAGTTGTTGGTAAGTGAGAAGGTGAAACTGAAAAGTGAGAATAAGATTCTAGAGAAGGAACTGAGAAGAACTAGCTCTAAAGGAGACGTCCGTCTCTCAAAGAAGCAGTCTCACCTGACCACAGAGGACTACTCCTTTGATATGGACGAATTGAAAGAAAGGGTCAAATTCCTTGAAGATCAGTTGGCAGGACGGGATCATAAAGTCACCCAGTTGAGATTGAGGCTCGAGAAAGCCAATGCAGAACTGGACAGCAGTGAAGCTGACGATCAAGAAGAGACGAAGCTTTCAAATTCAAGCAGGACAAAAAATGGAGGCATTTTTGATTCCACTGCCACTTTGAAGAGGCTTCTTGGGGAGCAGGACACATGTTTGAAGTTGAGGAGAGAAAATGCAGAGTTGAGGAATAGACTGATGATGACAGAGGCAGACTTGGATCGAGTCCAACGAGAAGTGACCGAGTCAGGTCGGAAAAGATCATCTGGTTTCTTCAAGAGAGGAAAGAAGCACACGTCTAGCATGCCTTCAAGGAGAGGGCATGAGGACACTAAGGAGAGGGTGGAGTTTACAAGATCACAAAGTCCAAGTAATGTAGTTGGTGTTGAGTTGGAATCTCGCAATGAGCAGTTTGATTCTTCCAGTTCTCCACTGCTATCTCGAATCAACAAGGAATCAACGACCAGTTTGCCTTGTTACAGCTCACCTCACCAATCTCCACGTATGTCCACGAAGAACCGGACCAATTCAGATGTGACTACTCTTCAATCGTGTCTGAAACTTGCCATTGAAGAGAAAAAATTATGTAAGGAAAATATTACTGAGTTGAAGAAAGAACTTGACGAGGCCAAAATGAGGATAAAAGTACTTGAAGAGCAAGGTTTAGTCTCAGAAAAAGTCAACAAAGAGATGGAAGAGGTGAAGTTTAATTTGAAAGCAGCTGAAATTGATCGTGATATTTATTGTGATGAGCTAAAAATAGCTCAGCAAGAACTGGATGAGATAGTTGACAAAAACGAAGAAATGGAGAAAATGTACACAAAATCGCTCGGCGAGAAGAATGAAAAGATCAAACAGCTTGAAGAAGAGATAGAAGCAATGAGGAAAACCAAGGCAACCTCGCCTTCGTACAAGCCTCCCCCTCATAATCTCTCATCTCCAAAGAAGCAGGTTGAACTTCCACCTGTCAGAGAAAAGCTACTCAGTCCTCCACACAAATCTAAACTTAAGACATTCGAAACAGCAAGTACCAGCACATCCATGGAGACCTCAAAGCAAACCAGTTCTGAGAGAATCACATCTTCCACCTCACCAAGACATGATAAAACTCCAGGAAGGAGGCTCTCCTGGGAGACTAGCCATGAGAGATTACCAAAGGTGGAACCTCCTTCACCTGGGAGGAAAGTGGGCCGTCTCTCGCGCGAGTCGAGTGTTGATCTGTTTGAGTCGCCACCTAAGGAAACACGGAAAACATCGAGCTCCAGTATCCCCCCACCGTCACCAATACACAGTACTAATGTTGCAGCTACGAGGGCTATGTTTGAACAGAAGATCGACCAAACTAAAACCAGCCAATCATTCCCAAGACATGCATCCAGACCCCCTCAGTTTGATGGGAAGCGCAGGAGCAGTTTCTGCAGTGAGACTGCTAATACTTCAACAGACAGCAAGGTTCAGTCTCAACATTCAAAATCATATTCATATGATTTTTCATCGAAGAAACCTTCAGTCAAACTCTCAGAATCACCAGCTGTAGTTCCTGTTGATAAGACAGGATCAGTCCCTCCCACCACTTCATCAGTGAGAAAAAGTAATGGCCCGAGTAATAGGATGACCAACATAAGCGAAGCAAAAAATACCACCACTACTACCACAACCACTGCTGCTGCTACCACTGCTGCTACCACTGCTGCTACCACCTCTGCCACTACTCAGCAAAGATCAGAGAAGGCATCCATCTTAGTGACACCATCATCAAGAATAGCAACAACCAAGCCTGCAACCAACAAGACCTCAGAGAACGTGTCAAAAATGTCTAAGATTACTGTGACCTGCACTGCCTCCCCTAGCAACTCTCCACTTCTCAGCAACCGCAAGGAAATAGTTGTAAAGACAGCAAAGAAGGACTTGCCTTCAACAATGGTGGTGCATAATCCATCCAGTCAAGCCAACATTACTCCCAGTAAGTCTCCTTCACCTTTACCGACCTCAAGGGTGCAAGTGAGTCATAATTCTGGCACTCAAAGAGTAACTACGGTCAGAACTGCTACTGTCAGGAATTCAGGCCCTTCGAAAATATCTAGCTCCAACGAAATCCCTGTTCCTACTCCAGCCAAAATTCACTCGACAGTGACCAAGAGTCAAACTGAACCCAAACTCCGCTCTCCTTTGAATCCCACTAGCAAAAACTGGCCAAGTTTGTCTTCATCCCACGATTCTCAAGTTACTCCCACCGTCATTACCACCAAAACCACTTCAACCACTTCCCCAGTGAGAGTAGTTGTTAAAGATACACCATTAGTGCACTCCAGCTCTCAGATCAAAAAAGTTGGTTCACTCGAGAATATCATTTCTCATGTGAACAGGAATAGCAATGAAAGTACAACACCTACTCCCACTGAGAGGTCAGCCACAGTGGTTGGTACTCCTTCTACTTCATCTATGTCATCTGCTACTGTCACCTCAGGGATCAGGCGTGGTCCAACACACAGGGCCATCCAGCGAAGAGAGAGGAAAGAGCGTCCAAAGACCATGTATGCCGGTCGTGCTGAGACCACCAATCTTGTGAACTTGATCTCGAGATTCCAAGAAGCAGAGAAGGAGAAGAAACAAAAGGAGATGAATGAGAATGCAAGAACACCTACTAGCTCAGTGTTATCAACTGTCAGCCCTACGAAAGTGAACGGGAATTCCTCTCTCGTTTCAGCACCACCGACTTCTTCTACTACCAACACAGTCTCAACTAATGCTATTACTACAACAACAAATGTCAATCTTCGTCAATCAAGTCCTGCTAAAAGACAGATAGCAAGGCCCACTACTTTCTATGGAGGCAGCATCTCAAGGTAATAACTAACTCCTAATAATTATAATAACATTAATTATTTTTTAAAATTTATAGCAATACCAGCAGCAGCTTTATTAGTGAGTCGAAATCTTCCTTCAGCAGCAAGCCTAAGCCACATGAGAGAAAGTTGATGCGCTCAAAGACTGTTGCTGCAGGCATGGGGAATGCTAAGCTATCAAAGAAGGCCATGTTGTTGAAGTGGTGTCAAATAATAACAGAAGACTATGAAGTATGTAGTTTAGTTATGAACTTTACTTTTTTTAAATTGATTTTGAATTATGCAGAATGTGAATATCAGCAATTTTTCCGAAAGCTTCTCCAATGGACTGGCATTTTGTGCCATGATGCACCACTTCATTCCAGATCAAATACCTTTTAAGACACTAGACGCTTCCAATAGGGTGAGGCATAGCTATTAATTATCTGCATTTACTAGAGAGTTCTCCCTGGTAACCCCTCCCTCCCTCCCCCAGGCATCTCTGGCCCTTTATATATAGACTGTTGCTACCTAAACCATAAGCAACCAGTCTTTACAGCTAATGTTCTTGGCTATAGCTATAATAATTATTATGAGAGTTAGCAGCAAAATAAGTATTTGTCCTGCTCTTTCTCTCTCTCCAGGAAAGTAATTTCAAGCTTGCATTTGAGACAGCAGAGGGAGTTGGAATACCATCATTGTTGGTAAATCAAAACAACGCTAGTTACTTAACTAAGCGTGATATGGAATCTATAGGGCATATGATTAATGGAGTATCTTTGTGCACAGGATGTGGAAGATATGGTATCACTACCTGTACCAGATTGGATGTCAGTAATGACGTATGTATCATTCATCTACAACAAATTTGGACAGCAAGAGTTTCAAAAACAAAGTTCAATGGTTTGAACAGAATACCAAAACATTATTCATCATAATAGTGCAGAGATTTTGTGTATAGTTCATGTATATAGTCAGTTGTGTACACCCTTTTGTGTCAAATTTTGATGACTTTCATTCACATGTAATCTACTTGCGCATGCGCAATAAGCCGCCCGCATTTGTGGCGGGAATTTTAAATTGAGCATAGCAACAGAAGAGGTGATGCCAACGAGAAAAAAAAAGACGAGAACCACTCCACAACGGGAAAGGGAATCTATTTCTACTATCTCACTTACCCAGCAAGGTCAAACTAAAAAAACTGCCGTTAATGTGGAGATTTCTGATGAACCTAGGCCCATAGCAAGTGGTGCAATTCAGTCGTCCCCAGCTAAGAAACTGATTACTAACACAGACAGAACTGTCCTAACTGCTCTCAGAGAGAATAACAAGTGCTTGGCAGCAGCCCTTGGTATGTTTTGCATATAAAATAATAAAGTAGTTAGAAAAAATATTTACACATAGAACATAAAAGATAAATTCCATGCCACCTTCTTTACGTAAAGATTAGTCAAATAAAGCATTTCCATGATTCAATATAAGAATGGAAAGGGCATGTTTTCTGTGGGTTGCAGCCAGTTCTCTTCACTCCAAGAAGAAGTACTCGAATCATACAGGTGAAATGTGTAAATATTTCTTGAACGTTCGGATAAATTCGCACCACTCTTGTGGACTACCTCTCCATGAATGAGCACTAGGTTTCCCTTCTTAACAGGTACAGCAACAAATTCATCACTGCTTGTGTTAGGAGTTTCTCCCTCATATTCTGTGTCAATCAGTCCATTTTGGACTTTCCTCTTTAATCTACCCACTATCCCATTCTTGTGAGAGCCAGGGGCAAACCACATACAACCATTCTCAGTATCAGCATCTTCAAGTGCTATCCAAAACCCGAGCAAGTTCATTGGCGAAGTATGCAAGAAACTTGAGTCTTGATGAGGTTTCACAATGCCACCGATCTTCTGAGGTTTAAATATCACCATGCTTTGGACAACACAGGGTTTCTTGAAATCTAAGGACTTGGTGATATCTTGGATCCTTTTGTCGAAAGTCACTCTTTTGAAATCAGGGTCAAGAATGTGTAAAGCATGTCCAATCTTATTTAATGCTGCTTTTGGTTCCAGAGTTAGCTTCCCATCTTTACTTACAGCTCCTTCCTCAAAAAAGAATCGTATTTTATCACCACTAGTGATGAAGTAATCAGTCTTAGTGTGTTTCTGGTCAGTGGTTTTTGTACCGAAGGTTATAGTAGGATGCTGGCTTAGATCTGTTTCACTCACTATCTCGAAAGCCCTATTCTTTAATAGGTTACATTCTGCTTCAGTAAGGAAGTTTTCCACGAGTAAATAGCCGTCTTGTTCGTACTTTTTCACCTCCTCCACTGTCAAAGACATTTTGCCCAGAAATGACCTTTAACCTCGAATTGTTAATTAAAGGGAGGGGTTTACTAATAATGATTCTAATTTATGCTCAGATGACTCAAGGAAAGAATTTAGGAAGCTCCAGACAAAGTATGTCAATTTGCAACGAGAAAGGCAACAATTACTGGAAAAAATTGCCAGTCTTGAGACTAAAGTATCACAGAAGGACCTGGAGATAATGTGTACCCAGGTAAATAGATAGCTATTATAATAGGCTGCTGCTATTATAATTTCTTTTCAAGGTTCAACCAACCTATGAGTTATTGGAACAAGCAGTAAAAGACATTGTCTGTGCCGAAAAGCATTTAAAAGGAATATTCCAATTGCAAATCAAAGGAAACTGTCCTTGGACTAAAACCAATTCAGTTCCAGCACACGTTTCCCCTGTCTCTGCTAACTGCAGTAATGACATGGCTGTTATACCCAGTGTGCACTTTGAGGCTGATTGTGGCGTAGGAAGTGATACTGTAAAAGGCAGAAAAATCTATCCCAAGACACCACCACCTTCACATCCTATTTATTCAACTCCTGTTTCCAATTATGATAATGACCTAGGAGCATTTCTGGAATGTCCTCCTTGTGCTGTAGAGTTTGAAGACTCTGTTACTGAGGCTTCCCTTTATGGGGAAAAAGTTTTGGATGATGCAACCTCTATCCAGGTAGAAAACGAGCCACATGAAAAGCAAGGTACCATAGTAACTGTTATATAGCACTCTCTCTATATACTAATAATCCCTGTGGCACATCCATGATCCTTATGTATCTGTACTGGACAGGTCGAGCACGTTTTTCAAGACCACAACGAAAGTGTACTACCATCAACATATCATATCAAGAACCAGATTTGAAAAGGTACTATTTTGTAAAAGTCTTAAAGCATGCATCCATGCATGGACTGTATTGCAGGAAACTGTGCCACCATGGAGATCACATGACTATTATCTCCTCAAGAACCCTGAGGAAAAGTACATCTTCTACTCCTAAGGTATGCACTCTTGGTACTGTGATGATACTAATATGCAAAAGGAAAGAGTTTATTCCTAGCACTTTTTAACAGTTGGAGAGTAAAATATACATGCATTCATATTTTATTCATAGCAACGACTGGTGTTAGAAGACATCACCAATAGATTGAAGTAGACCTATCATAGACATTGTAAGTAAGTCAGTAAATCATAGAGACAGGATGAAACTATTCACATGAGATGCACATATTGTTAGAAGTTACACAGAGCTTTTCTATCTTTTCGGTTGAACAAAGTAGTCCCTAATAGTTTCCCATTGTGTATATTCTCTATCATCTGATCAAAACTCTCCTCTGCTCCTTCTTGACTGAGCTTGATATCAGTCTATGTATAATATAATTATTATATTTAACTCTATATAAAATAGAATTTTGCTTACTTGATATAACGGGTCACCTGGTGCTTGATTTAAGTCTGAAATACGAATTGATTCTAATCGTTGTGGTATCTGTACGGGAAAACAGGTGCCTCAACTAAGCAGTTATTTTTACATGCATTCAGCTAAGGATTTACATTGAATTGTTCCCTCATCTCTCTCTCGACACTTGCTTCTAGAATGTCACGTGTGAACAGTGGATTTTGTGAAATATCTGGTAATGGATTTTCTCTGTTCCTCAGGGCACTCTATTTATAAAAGAAAGTTAGATATTTTCGATTCTGACTTGATTTCATCATTTTCTCACTCTGAATCGTTCAAGTATTGCATTTCCAGGATCATCTTCAGCCACTGCAATAAATTCCCACTGAAATTAACAGCATAGGCTAACAGCTAGCATATAATATATACCACAGGTGTTGTTAGCTTGCACCATAAAAGGAAAGTCCAATCTGGAAGGGTGTGTATAAAACCCAAGGCATACTGATCGTGTGGCACAATCCATTGGACCTGTACACATCTACATGCATAAAATTAGTTGTATGTAAACATAAAATGAGCTATAGCACTTAGCAGCTATTGTACCTGATTCAAGCTACATGGTGGGCATAATGGACCACCACAATCTATATCTGTCTCTCCATGATTTCTAATTCCATCTATGCAAGGATCTGCAGATACCATAATTATATTATCATTCAATTGTTGTCAATATTTCAATTCAAATTTTTACCAAAGCAAAGTGCATTGCCTATCCCTTCATTTCCAGGGGGAGTGGTCAGGTGTCTCCGAAAGCACTGACCACATGTATTGGCCACTGTGCTGCATGGCACTCTATTAAGACTAGTACAGTCAGGAGCACCAGAGCACACTATATAAAAATGCAAGAAACTTTTAAATAGTATCAAAGGTCAATGTGAACATGCATGGTCTATGAACTTAGTGCAAGCATGTACAATAATACTCACTGATGCATTCTGAGTTGCTGTTTCCTCTCTGTCCCACATAACCTGGGAGACATGGACCACACGTTTGCTCTGGTGTTTGCAGAGAGCATTCCATCCTGCCAATACCTCCACAGTTAGTTGCTTCAGTACAATCTATGACAAGATACATAGAGATTTCATATAGAAGTGTTCTACTGTATACATTCAGATCCGGCCTTACTGTGACCACAAGTCGGTCCAAAGAAGCCTATGGGACAGCCACAGTCTCCTGTGATGTGATGGCAGTTGCCTGTTTGGCAAATACATGTTTCACTGCAGCCCAGACCATAGCGAGTTGGAGGGCATACTGAAGTGACAAGTTTACAGATATAATAACCAGATTGATTGTTCAATTATAGGTACTTACTCATGCTGCAAGTAGCCCCAGTGAATCCTATTGTGCAATTACACATTCCAGTAATGAAATGACATGATGCATTATTCTGACATGTGCACACGTCCAAACAGTCCTGGCCAAAAAATCCATCAGGACACTCTGTCATAGCAAGAGATATGGTGATAATGTAGCTAGACATTCTATAAGCCCCCCAACCTTAGTATACTAGCTCCCAACCTTGTTCACAAGATGACCCTGTGTAGCCTGGAAGACAGTGGCAGGACCCATCCACGCCATCGCATGGTGAAGACTCGCGTCCAGGTAAGCAAGTACACTGACGTGAGCATCTTTCCCCAAACATACCAGCAGGACATGCTAAGATACATGTAGCCTCATTACATGAGTAGCTAGATTGAACAACAAAACTCACGTGTATCACAAGTGCCACCTATGAATCCATTGTTGCATTCACACATCCCTACTGTCATGTTGCATGTTCCATTTACACATGCTGGAATACAATCTGCAATGAACAAGTAGACATCAAACCACTACCAATGACTGATCACTACTTCAATACTGCTTTACCACAAGTGAGCTGATCTTCTGTGAGAACTTGTAAGTTAGTACCACTCAAACTGGGAGGTACACTGCAAGTTCCAAGATTTCTTTGTGCTCTAATGGAGGTTCTGTATGATGGAAACCACCTAAGCTGACAGTCACATCTCAGTGGATTCCTAGACAATGTCCTATATTGGGACCATCATATACAGTCATTAGAATAGGCACATATTAATGGTACAGCTATTGAACTTACAGCTCATCTAAACGTCCCGTGGAGTCAAATGTACCTTCTGGGATGGTCCGAATCACATTACCATCCAAATTACTGGGAAAATTTTAAAAAGATATTCCAGTGGCATAATTATAGTATCTCTTTGGTTAGCTACTTACATGGTTCCATCTGTCTGTACTCCAGTGAATGTTGAAGCAGAGATATTCATTATATCATTATTTGCTAGATTCCTACAAAATACTATAATGATTGTTACTGGAATTATTGTGGTCTATAAGTAGAGACATGATTTTAGAGGATAAATGCTTCATGCCACTGCAGAGACGGATCACCAAGAGCACATATATAGTCACCATGTGTAGCTAGTAACAAGTATTTACAATGAAAAGAGAGTGGTTGATTGGAATAGATTGTCGGGTATCTCCCTCAGCATGTTGTTTGATAGATCTCTGTGATGAAATGAGCCAAGTATATGATCAGTAGAGAAGTATTATTTTTGCTGCTAACATACAGGTTCTCCAATGCAGTGTTTGAAGAAAAGCTCCCTGGTTCAATGGAGCTGATGGAATTCCCATTCAAATCTCTGCAATAACAGCTTATGCAATACACATGCTGGTATTAACATTAACATACAAAGTCTCAAGTCTGATAAATCCTTGGAAATTATTTGCATCAATAGACGTTATTAGATTACTTCCCAGTTCTCTGCATGTGTAGCTTAATAGTGAACATTGGAATTGCTGATTCAAGATTTTTAAACTCACACTTCAGTAGCTGTTTGTCTGATGCTGCTGTCAAAGTTAGGAACTTCAGTGAGTGAAGATAATGAACAGCGTATTCTAGTTCCTCGAATACAGGCACATCCTCGAGGACACTGAGCACTAGAGAATGCCACTAAGTGGCACACCAATGCTAACACCACCAGCATTACTTGCATCTCTCTCAGAGCTGGAACTATTCGTCACACCCCTTTATTTGTTTATCAGTATCCAAGTAAACAATAAATGAGCTTGATTGGTCTGAAACAATGAGATTCATGACACTCATGATTATTATCATGTACAACATTAATTTTGTTACGTTGAGATGCTGAAAATACAACTTTTTTTTCAAATTTTCTTTTGGTTGGGTAGTGTTGTCAAGTCTGTATAGGGAGGGGGTGTTACAGTGTGTGAATGTGAAGTGGTTTTGAGTTTGTGACTCTGATCTTCTGTTTGTGATGGCTTTGGCGATGCCCCGACCTTTCTCTGTTTCGTTGTGGTTTTGTGTACCTTCCACACAACAATGGGCACTATGACGGCTGCTACAATGAATATCAGGACCAAGCCTCCAAATAGTGCCAACAATACCACACCATATGTAGGAAATAGGGTAGCAGTAAAAGTAATATTCCCTGTGAAAATGAGAAAAAAAGTGATAGTAAGATACTTGTGGGCCAGCTCCTTCATTAAGGAAGGGGCTGGCCTGTAAGACATACTTGTTTGGCAGTTGAGTCCTGCCCATCCGTCTGTGCAGTGGCACTCTCCTGTCACATGATCACATTCTCCTTCGTTCAAACATTCCTGACATATATCAAGACAATCATCTCCATAAAATCCTTCTGGACACTCTGTGTAATCATAATATGATTAAGAACTTGGTTCATTTATTCTAACTACTACTTACCCTCTTTGCAAGAAAGCCCAGTGAACCCAGGTAAGCAGTCACAAGTCCCATTGACGTTATCACAATTATGTCCTTCCACGCAGGAACAATTTCCCAGACACCTGTCTCCAAATGTGCCAGGCAGACATGCTACATAAAGTGTGTCACTGTCAAGTATTTCATAAAACAAAATTACAGGGGCTGGCTCACATAGATTACAGCTCTCCCCTCTGTATCCATCATCACAGTCACACTCCCCTATGGTTGTATTACATGTCCCATTCATACACGGTGGTATGCAGTCTGTATAACATCAGATATCTTACAAGCAGTATGTGACTATGGTCAGTTCTTACTGCACATAAAATCATCCTCGGTGAGGTCTTGTATAGCTTCTCCATTTAAGTTTGGAGGAGCATCACAAGTTCCAATTCCACTGACTGCTCGGATGGAGTCTCTGAATGCTGGGAACCACCTCAGTTCACAATCACATCTCAGTGGGTTTCTAGTCAGGCCTCTATTACATACAATGAAAATGAACAGCTTGATAAAACCATATATTGGATTGGAGAGTAAGGTAATTACGAATACTCCCTCATAATTTTGATGGAGCTCTTGTGCACCCAATTAGATGATTCTACCATAGATAATATGTATCTGTGACAGTCGGGGGTAGAAATCAAACTTTATACACATTTTAGTCAAAGTTTACTTTTGTCATGACTGATGCTCTACAATAAAAATTTCTGCCTTTCGAACTTTTTTTTTCAAAAGTAGAAAGCGTGAATAAAGTTTGATTTCTACCCTCGACTGTCACATCTATATTATCTGGTTCTACCCCAGTTCTATCAACGTGCAATTCACCAGGAAGACTTTTCTGTGTGATTGGCATGTTTTGGATTTATAAAAGTTATGTTTTGGAGAAACATCGAATTAATTAGAAAAGGTCGTGTTTGGAAATTAAAACAACAACAACAACAACTTGTGTTTGAATGTCTCCTCTCGGCCACCATACTGAGATAGCTAGCTATATGTGAGATACTTACAGTTCATGTACCCGCCTCACTGAAGTGAATGTGTCTTCATGAATTGTCTGGATTCTGTTCCCATCCAAACGACTATAATAGATTTATGAGGAGACTTCTCAATGCTTTGCACCAACTTGCTATCGCTATTCACTCACATTATTGCATCTTCCTGAACTCCAGAAAATGTTAACATGGAAATATTTACTATGAGATTATTCGACAAATCCCTACAATGTATTATATAAACCTTTTATTTATTTAGCACAAAGTATGTTATTTTATTGCTTACAGGGTAAGAAGACTTGTTGACTGGAAGAGATTATCCAGTATCACTCTCAACATGTTACTTGATAGCATACTGCAAGAGTTTTTTTTTTGTTTTTTGTTTTTAAGTTCATGACCACTATCATTGTTTTCCACATACAGGGTTTCCAGCAAGACAGTTGAAGAAAAGCTCCCCTGTTCGATGAAATTGATTCTGTTTGCAGCTAGATCTCTGAGTGCAAAAAGAACTTGTAGAATGCATGAGAGGTGATTATAACGAGCAAACATACAAAGTTTCAAGATTGGAAAATCCTTGAAAATCATTTGCCGAGATGTGAGAAATATTATTTGCACTCAAGTCTCTATAAGATATAGCATTTTAAAGAGATTACTAAACAGCAGTTGTATTGAACTTACATTTCTTGAGCTGTTTGTCTGATGGTGTCAGAAAAATTGGGTACTTCTGTGAGTCTAGCAGCTGAGCATCGTATTCTTGTATTGCCTCGAATGCAGGAACAATCTGCTGGACACTGAGCACTGGAGCAGGTAACTAAGTAACACAAACCTAACACCAGTATTACATTCATCGCAATATTGTATTGACACATGCATGGACAGTAGTTTCAGCTCCACCCCCAAGCTAGCTTACTGTACTATGTGTACGTGTATGCTAGTATATAGCACGTGCGATGCGCATGACTTTTAATCCCAGCTAGCTAGCCAGAATGAGTGAGAGCGACGATAGCGAGTTTTTGGATAAACAGGCAGAAGAAAGCTCTGGAGAAAGCAGCTCTGACGACTCAGATGAAGAAGAAGAGGATGATGAAGAAACTGCAGGTACGATTCATGTGGCAGATATCTGACATTCTAAATGATGCCCACCAGTGATTTGAGGGTGTTTATACTTCTGTGTCAGGTGATATAGAAGGTTTGATAGATGATAATCCTGTGGAGGAGGAAGAAGATGCCAATGAACAGAGTGGTTCAGAAGATGACAGTATTGGAACAAGAAAGAGAAGTGTGTACCTAGCCATTAATTATGAACCATACCCTACTTGTTATTAAGCTCCACTCTTTTTGCCTCTTGGGTTGACTGGTAATCTTTCACTTCAGGATTTGATGATCGCTTGGAGGATGAAGACTACGAACTAATCGCAGAGAATACTGGAATTCAACTCCAGAGGAAGAAGTTTCGTCGTGTCCATGGTAATGTGTTGGACAGCGACGATGAAGAAGTGGAGACTGAGCAGCAACCTGAGGTCACCACCAAGACACGTGGAGAGAGGGCAAAGGGCAGTATGGGGAGGGACGACAGCTTGGACTCCCCTCAGGATGAGGACTTTGCACATGTAAGGAGCTAGGGTAGTATGGGAGGAGGAGGAGAGGCATGGCACAGTCTACCAAGTCCCTGGTGATTGTGATAGTGTGTGTATCCTCTCAGGTGTTTGGTAGGGACAGTGATGAAGAGGACATGGACGACTCTCAGGGTGGAAGGGAGTCTGGAAAATCTGCAGCAATGGAGCCAGATGAAGATGAGTTTGACTTCATTGTGGACGACCATGGGCAGCCAATCAGGAAGAGGAAAGAAGATGGTACCTATGTTGAGCCGTAAGTAACTTGACGTTGGGTGGTTGGAGGCTCAGGCAGTGTAAGGAGACTAGTTGGACATTTAGTTAGCATAGTGGCAAACTTTCACTGAAATTCTGAGTGCTCATGAAACACATGCCTTTTTTTTTTTTTTTAACTGATTGGTCACAGAATGATGGTGGAAGCTCAGGAGATATTTGGACTGGACTTTGACCCTGCAGAATTTTCCCAAGTAGCAAGGGAAGGGCTGTTATCAGATGATGAAGAAGAAGATGAAGAGGTGTGTATGCTGGCATAATCTGGCACATTCATTTTAGCAGGCTTGCTTTTACTGTTCGTTTAACATCAATTCCAGTACCAAAGTGACAATGAGAGTGAAATTGGCACCACTCCAACTCCCCGCAAGTCAAAGAAATCTCGTGTAGGCAAAAAGAAGTCCACCATATATGATGTGTATGAGCCAAGTGAGTTAGAGAGAGGACACTTTCTTGAAAAGGATTCAGAAATTCGAGTCACTGACAAGCCAGAGCGATTCCAGATCAGGTCCATTCCGGTTCAGGCTTCAGAGAGGGATGCTGAATTAGAACTAGAAGCGGAATGGGTCTATGAGCACGCTTTTGTCAAATTTCCAATTTCAAAACAGGTTTGTGCAATGACAGTACATATAGAAATAATGCACTATTACTGTTTTCATAGCCGTTGCTGACAGCAGATAAGCACCGATCTGGGGCAATTCCCAGGAAGGCATATGGAGGCAAGCCCCAGCAGTCCACCGTCCCCAAGATCAAAGAGGCCCTCAATCTCATGAAGAACCACTCCTTTGAAGTCCCTTTCATTGCCACTTACCGTCGGGAGTTTGTGGAGCCAGAGTTAGACATTCATGACTTATGGAAAATATTGAGATATGATGAAAAGGTGAGCAAACTTGTATATGCATATGTCAGTCTTGAAATAGCCTATGCATTTCTTCATTATTTGGATTATTAATCTCTCTCTCTCTCTCTCTCTCTCTCTCTCTCTCTCTCTCTCTCTCTCTCTCTCTCCATCCATCCATCCATCCATCATAGTGGACTCAGTTGCAGACTCGTAAGAAAAACATGAAGTCTCTGTTTGATAAGATGAGAGATTACCAATTTGAGAAGGTGAGGGAACAACCAGACAAAGCTCTGACAGAGGACACCAGGGTTCTCACTGATGAGGACTTAATCAGGTAATAGTCATTAGAAATGGTAACATTTAACCTCTTAACCCACCACTTCTACTATCTTTCCCCTTACCAGGCTGGAGTCTGTTTCATCTGATGAAGAGCTATCAGATGTTTACGCCCACTTTCTCCTCTACTATGGACGAGATCTAGTGGCCATGCAGAATAGCCAAGTTGTTAGGAAGAAGCCACATCCTTTGGGTGGAGAGGATGGAATTCCCGAAACCGTAGATGACCCCATGGGGAAAAAGCAGGGGAAAAGGAGTGTCAAGCAGGCCCATCGCAAAGACTTTTACGCTATTTGTCAGGAGAACGGTTTGGGATCACTGGCGGCCAAATTTGGCTTGACCCCCGAGCAGTTTGGGGAAAACCTCCGTGATAATTATCAAAGACACGAGACTGAGCAGTTTCACATCGAGCCTGAAGTAGCTGCAGAAGATTACATCCAGGCATCAGGGTAAGTATTTGACCATTTCAGCAGTAGTCATGTCATGTTTTTTTTTGTTTGTTTTTTTTTGTGTTAAGGTTTTTTTCCAGTGTCCGTACTGTACTCCAGGGGGCATGTCACATGGTAGCAATGCAGATATCAGCTGAGCCTCTGGTCAGACAGGCCCTCAGGCAAGTCTTCCAGTCCAGAGCCTTCCTTTCCGTCAAGCCTACAAAGAAGGGAATAAAGGTGAGGGAGGAGTCATGGTAGCCTGTCCTTCAGCTTAGGAGAACAGCCTTCAGTAACCAACCACTTGTTTTCCCCCCCTTTATAGACTATTGATGATAGTCATAACTGTGTATCGATGAAGTATCTTCGCAACAAACCTGTCAGAGAGTTGAAGGGAGATGAGTTCCTCAGACTGCACCTAGCCGAGCAGGACCATCTTTTGGAGATGAAAATCTCAATCGATTTAGAACAGTCTCACGACAAAAGGTACGGATGATATGGCCACTGTCTTGGCCCCTTATATTATTGCTATGCCCCACAGGAATATGTCTGCTCAGAGCTACTTTGAAGAAATACGTCAGCTATTTTACAGAGTGAGTTAATGCGTCTACTTTAGTCACTTTTCTAATTTACACTGCTATGCCTATACAGGATGAATTTAGCCTGTTGGTGGAGAAGTGGAATGCTCAGCGAGCCAAGGCCCTGGCACACACCCTCCTCAAGGTCCTCTATCCACAGATGATCAAGGAGCTCAAGATTAAGTTATTGAACGAAGCCAAAGAACATGTCTTGCAGGTGTGCACAGAGATAAGAGAAGTATAGTAGCATGTAGGCCCTTTATATATATTGATAATCTGTAGTAGTTGCATATTATTCACTTCCAATCTCAATTTCATAGTCTTGTGCTCTGAAATTTCGCAAGTGGCTGGATGTCGCTTCCATTCAAGTGGAACGGGACGAGGATGGCGAAGGTCCTTACATGAGGGTCATGGCCTGTGCCTACACCCACGATAAAGCCACACCTTCTTTCTTCTGCTTCCTTGATGGGTACGGGGAGGTTGTTGACTTTCGGAGATTCAACAATCTTGCCAAGAGGAAGTACACCAATTACGACCAAGAGAGAGAAGATAAAGAAGAAGATCTGAAGAGATTCAAGAGTTTTGTGGAGAAGTATCGTCCTGATGCCATTGCAGTCTCAGCTGAGACCAAAGACTCTCTGTCATTGGTGGACGAGATTAAGGAATGCCTCGGAGAACTGGAGCAGGAGGAGGACTTATCGCCTGTTCCCGTTGAACTCATGGACCCAAACATTTCAAGGATATTCTCAAAATCCCGAAGGGGAAAGGTATTCAAGATTAGATACATAACCTAACAGCCACTGTGCGCAAGTATACTTAATTACCACCCATTTTAAATGAAAATGTGCATGTGCACACTGTGTCTCCCCCCCTTTATTCTTTCCCGTAGGACCAATTCCCTGACTATCCTGAAGAGTTGAAGATGTCTATCTCCCTTGGCAGACGGATGCAGGAACCTATACAGGAGTTTGCTTCTCTGATGAGTTCTCAGGATGACGAACTCCTGGCACTGAGGATGCACCCCCTTCAAGGGGAGGTGTCTAGCGATCTGTTGAAGACCACTCTCGAGGAGGAACTTGTGATTCAAGTGAATCATGTGGGAGTGGATGTCCATTTCCTGCAGGAGCATCCTCATGCCGTGGGGATGCTCCAGTATGTGTGTGGCTTTGGTCCAAGGAAGGCAGCTGCCTTGCTAAAGGTGAAATCTCAAAAAAAATTTTCCCTTGATTCTGAAATTTATTTGTCCCATCTACTTTTCGTTTTTCTGCAGATTCTGAAGCAAGAAATGTTCATCCTGCAAAACCGTTCACAACTTGTGACCCAGTGCTCCATTGGTCCTCAAGTCTTCATCAACTCAGCAGGCTTCTTGCGCATCAATACAGCAGCTTACAAAGAAGAAACTTAGTGAGTGTTGAGTATGTGTGTGTGTCCGTGGTTGCTGTATTGATTAGATAGTGCTCCTTATTTCTCTCAGCTAACATGATAAAATTCAATAGAATTAGTTCTCACTTTAATCTAACCCTTCAATATGATGCCTAAGGCCATTTTCTCAAATTTGGTGAAAACTGTCTTAATTTTGTGTCAAATTTAGGTTTTAACTGACCAATTTAGGATCTAGGCATCATGCTGAAGGGTTAGATTCACATTTGAGTGGCATTGTTCTAAAATAGCCATTTTAAAAATATTTTTCCAAGGCGGTGACCTGGTAATTATTGTGAAAAAGAGTCTTAATTTTTGTGTCAAATTTGAATCATGCCGAATGGTTAGACACGTTTTGAGTATTATCGGTCTCATGAAAAAAAAGTGACATCTTTCCAAGGCGAATTTTCTGAGAACTAATTCTATTGATTAGATAGTGATTGCTATTTAGCCAAGTGATTATGAGTGGGTAGCGTGGCCGAGCGGTCTAAGGCGCTGGTTTAAGGCACCAGTCATTTCGATGGCGTGGGTTCGAATCCCACCGCTGCCACATTTTTTTCCCTAAAAGTCTTCAGCTGTATTCACCATCTTTTTTTCTTTCAACAGTTCGGACGTATACATAGAGGTTCTAGATGGTACCAGAATACACCCCGAGACATATGAATGGGCCAGGAAAATGGCTGTGGATGCACTTGAATATGATGAGGTATATGTTAACTAGAGGCCAGGGAAATGGGTATTTAGAATCCATTCTTACCCAGAGTGATGGGGACAATCCAAGCATAGCAGTTGAAGAGATTCTGAAGAATCCTGACAAACTGCGTGACCTAGACCTCGATGCATTTGCTGAAGAGCTGGCCAGGCAGGACTATGGGGACAAGCGGATCACTCTTTATGATAACCGGAATGAGTTGTTTGAACCTTTCAAGGAGAAGCGAGCACCGTATGTTCCAATTAGCCAGGTAAGAGACTTCCTCAAAATTTGAAGAGGTTAGTGTGGCCAATGTGCATATGATTTTTATATCTGATACTTCTTGAAGTCATATGTGCGTGATATCTGACTTTTTTTTATATACCAGGAGGAGCTCTTTACACTCCTCACAGGAGAGACACAGGAGAGTCTCTATGAGGGACGTCTCTTCACCTGTGCAGTGGTGGGGATAGTCCGACGCAAGCCACCAAGAGAAGTACTGGACAGAGCTAATCCTGTGCAAGATGAGCACACACGTCTTTGGAAGTGTCCCTTCTGCCTCAAAACTGACTTCAGGGATATTGGTTTGGTTAGTTCTTGATTGGACTTGTACTCTAGCCTAGCTCTTTCTTATGATCATATTCTTGGAGGGTAGGAACAGTAGAAAAGGTGAGCTACTCACTTCAAGTCTGTTTCATGTGTAGGTGTGGCAGCATTTTGATGATGGGAGTTGTCCAGGACAGGGTATAGGTATCCGTACCCGATTGGAGAATGGTTTGAGTGGATTCATCCTCACCAGGAACCTCAGCGACAAGCAAGTCAATGCCCCAGAGGAAAAAGTCCATGTGAGTGAATGAGTTTAAACCTTGTAACCAAAGGAAGTAGCTGTTTATCCATTCAGGTGGGGATGACCATCTATGCACGAGTAAAGAGTGTTAACATGGAGAAATTTTCGGTTGACATGACTTGTAAGTCATCAGATTTGGCAGACAGGGATGGAAAATTCAGGTGTGTACATGTGATGTGGCTGTGATCTGGAATCATGATGTGTACTATTTAGAAACACCACTGTTGTGGTGTGCATTATTTAGAATCAACTGTGGTGTGTACTATTTAGAATCAATTTACCCTACAGCGTCCCCAAGGATACATATTATGATCGCTCTATGGCAGAACAAGACAGGAGGAAAGAAGAATCCTTATTCAAGAAACCTCAGCCAAGTGAGTGGACTGATATGGCACATAATTTATGTCAAAAAATTATTACTGTATGATATTATTCTCATTAGGATTAATCCCAAGAGTTATCACACACCCCTCCTTCCAAAACATCTCTTTTGAGGAGACTGTGAAACTTCTCTCCACAATGGACCAAGGAGAAGCCATTTTCAGACCCAGCAGCAAGGTAGGTGTCTTGTAAGGGGAAATTAAACAATAATAATAGCCCACCTCATTATGTAGAGCATGGAAAACTTGACTCTCACATGGAAAGTGGAGGACAATATTTATCATCACATTGACATCAAAGAGCGAGACAAACCCAACAAATTTAGCTTGGGAAAATCCCTCTTGATTGGCAAGGAGGTAATTCAATTTCAAGCTTTTGTACCGTAAGAAATACTACATTTCACACAGACATACGAAGATCTGGATGAGATCTTGGCTAGATTTGTGCAGCCCATGGCAGCTTTTGCCAAAGACCTCATCTCAAACAAGTGCTACCGACAAGCAAATGGAGGAAATGTTGATGAAATCAAGCGATTATTGAAAGAGGAGAAGGCAAAGAACCCCAAACGCATTCCTTACTTTTTCAGTGCATCAAAGAAGCACCCTGGCATGTTTTGTCTTGGGTATCAACCTGGATCCAAACCCAGGATCGAGTATGTGACTGTTACACCAGACGGATTCCGGTACCGGAGTCAGATTCATGACGGTGTTAACGAGTTGATCAAGTGGTTCAAAGAACATTACCAAGACCCGATTCCAAGACCAGTACAAACTGGTTCCAGCACCAGCACACCTGCTTCGTCTGGTTATCAGATTCCATCCCACATAACACAGAATCTTGATTACACCCAGCTCCAGGCGGCTGTGAATACAGCTACCAACCAGAGAAGTGTCACCGGGAACACACCTTACACTCCTACACACCTTGCCTATTCAACAGGCACCCCAACCCCTCAATACAGCCAACAGCAATATGGCAGTTACACAGGACAGCAGAGAGGAGTGAGTGGGAGGTATCCTGGAAATCGAGAACACTACCAGTTTGGTGGAGGGAGTGGCAGTGGTGGGAGTTGGAGATCAGAATGGGGTACAGGTGGAGGTCCTCATCACACTGCCTCTCGGACACCTTCTCATCAGACCCCTGGCCGTACCCCAGCATACACACCCACACAGACCCCTCATTCTGTAAGCAGTTTGTATGGGACTCCAATCACTGGAGGGAGGACTGGGCATGCTCACCATGGTAGCAGTACTCCACACAGAAGACATCACATGGAGCCCCCTGGAACTCCACTCCAGGATGAATGACATCCAAGCATCACTGGACAATTTCAACTTCTTATAATAATTGTAAATACACTTTGCACCAGCTCCCTGTGGCGCGTATGCAGGGCGTGGCGTAGCTTGGCCCCCCTGAAGCAAAGCGTATCGAGCCAGCCAGCTATGTCCAGCAGTCTTGGTCTTCACGGTGCTGATTCAGAGTTTGTAACCCCACTACATCTTGCTTGCAGGGAAGGTAATGTAACTCTAGTGAGAACTTTGATACGCGAACACAAAGCTGATGCCTGTGTGCTCAATGAGAATGACGCACTCACTGTGGCCGCTCAGTGTGAGAAAGAAGAAGTTGCATTAATGTTAATTAATGAGTTTGGTTGTGACACCAATGTCAAGGGTGCTTTGGGTAGATCACTGTTGCATCATGCATGCCAGGGAGGTAATGTCGGTCTTGTTCAGACTTTGATTCATGATCACAATGCTGATGTCAATGCCCTTGATAATGAGAATAACACCCCCCTTAATGTGGCTGCTCTGTGTGGGAAAGAAGAAGTTGCATTAATGTTAATTAATGACTTCAGTTGTGATACCAATATCAAGAGTGCTTCAGGTAGATCACTATTGCATTATGCATGCCAGGGAGGTAATGTCGGTCTTGTTCAGACTTTGATTCATGATCACAATGCTGATGTCAATGACATTGATAATGGGAATTACACCCCCCTCCATGTGGCTGCTCTGTGTGGAAAAGAAGCGGTTGCATTAATGTTAATTAATGAGTTTGGCTGTGACGCAAATGTCAAGGGTGGTTTAGGTGGATCACTGTTGCATCTTGCATGCCATGGTGGTAATATTAGTCTGATTCGGACTTTGATTCATGATCATAATGCTGATGTCAAAGCCCTTGATAGTGAGAATGACACACCCCTCCATGTGGCTGCTGGGTATGGGAAAGAAGAAGTTGCAATAATGTTAATCAATGAGTTTGGTTGTGACACCAATGTCAAGGATGCTTTAGGTAGATCACTGTTACATATAGCATGTGAAGTAGGTAATGTCACTCTAGTTCGGACTTTGATCCATGATCACAATGCTGATATCAATGCTCTTGATAATGAGAATGACACACCCTTCCAAGTGGCTGCTCTGTGTGGGGAAGAAGAAGTTGCATTAATGTTAATTAACGAATTCGGTTGTGACACCAATGTCAAGAGTGCTTCAGGTAGATCACTATTGCATTATGCATGCCAGGGAGGTAATGTCGGTCTTGTTCGGACTTTGATTCGTGATCATAATGCTAATGTCAATGCCCTTGATAATGGGAATTATACGCCCCTTTATATGGCTGCTATGTGTGGGAATGAAGCGGTTGCATTAATGTTGATTAATGATTTTGGTTGTGATACCAATATCAAAGATGCTTTAGGTAGATCACTGTTGCATAATGCATGCCAGGGAGGTAATGTTAGTCTGGTTCGGACTTTGATTTGTGATCACAATGCAGATGTCAATGCCCTTGATAATGAGAATAAAACCCCCCTCCATGTGGCTGCTCTGTGTGGGGAAAAAGAAGTTGTATTAATGTTGATTAATGAGTTCAGTTGTGACACTAATGTCAAAGATGGTTTAGGTGGATCACTGTTGCATCTTGCATGCCAAGGAGGTAATGTCAGTCTTGTTCGGACTTTGATTCGTGATCATAATGCTGATGCCCTTGATAATGAGAATGACACACTCTTCCATGTGGCTGCTAGGTGTGGGAAAGAAGAAGTTATAATAATGTTAATCAATGAGTTTGGTTGTAATACCAATGTCAAGGATGCTTTAGGTAGATCACTGTTGCATCTTGCGTGCCAAGAAGGTAATGTCAGTCTTGTTCGGACTTTGATTCATGATCACAATGCTGATGTCAATGCCCTTGATAATGAGAATTACACACCCCTCCATGTGGCTGCTCTGTGTGGGAAAGAAGAAGTTGCATTAATATTAATCAATGAATCCCGTTGTGACACCAATGTCAAGGATGCTTTAGGTAGATCACTGTTGCATAATGCATGCCAGGGAGGTAATGTCCGTCTTATTCAGACTTTGATTCATGATCACACTGCTGATGTCGATGTCCTTGATAATGGGAATTATACACCCCTCCATGTGGCTGCTCTGTGTGGGAAAGAAGAGGTTGCATTAATGTTAATTAATGAGTTCGGTTGTGACACCAATGTCAAGGATGCTTTAGGTAGATCACTGTTGCATAATGCATGCCACAGTGGTAATGTTAGTCTGATTCAAACTTTGATTCGTGATCACAATGCTGATGTCAATGCCCTTGATAAGGAGAATGACACCGTCCTCCATGTGGCTGCTCTGTTTGGAAAAGAAGAAGTTGTTTTAATGTTAATTGATGAGTTTGGTTGTGACACCAATGTCAAGGGTGCTTCAGGTAGATCACTGTTGCATAAAGCATGCCAGGGAGGTAATATTAGTCTGGTTCAGACTTTGATTCATGATCACAATGCTGATATCAATGCCCTGGATAATGAGAATGACACACCCCTCCATGTGGCTACTAGGAGTGGGAAAGAAGAAGTTGCATTAATGTTAATTAATGAATTTGGTTGTGACACCAATGTCAAGGGGTCTTCACTGTTGCATTATGCATGTGAGGGAGGTAATGTTAGTCTAATTCAGACTTTGATTTGTGATCACAATGCTGATGTCAATTCCCTTAATGATGGGAATTACACACCCCTCCATGTGGCTGCTCTGTGTGGGAAAGAAGAGGTTGCATTAATGTTAATTAATGAATTCGGTTGTGACACCAATATCAAGGGTGCTTTAGGTAGATCACTGTTACATAATGCATGCCAAGGAGGTAATATCAGTCTGGTTAAGACTTTGATTCGTGATCACAATGCTGATGTCAATGCCCTTGATGATAATAATGACACATCCCTCCATGTGGCTGCTTGGTATGGGAAGGAAGAAGTTGCATTAATGTTAATCAATGAGTTTGGTTGTGACACCAATGTCAAGGGTGCTTCAGGTAGATCATTGTTGCATCTTGCATGCCGGGAAGGTAATATTAGTCTGGTTCTGACTTTGATTCGTGATCACAATGCTGATGTCAATGCCCTTGATAATGAAAATAGCACCCCCCTCCATGTGGCTGCTCTGTTTGGGAAAGAAGATGTTGCATTAATGTTAATTAACAAGTTCAGTTGTGATACCAATGTCAAGGGTTATTTGGGTAGATCACTGTTGCATCTTGTATGCCAGGGAGGTAATGTTAGTCTGGTTTGGACTTTGATTCATGATCACAATGCTGATGTCAATGCCCTTGATAATAATAATGACACACCCCTCCATGTGGCTGCTCTGTGTGGGAAAGAAGAGGTTGCATTAATGTTAATCAATGAGTTTGGTTGTGACACCGATGTCAAGGGTGCTTCAGGTAGATCACTCTTGCATAATGCATGCCAGGGAGGTAATGTTAGTCTGGTTCAGACTTTGATTCGTGATCACAATGCTGATGTCAATGCCCTTGATAATAATAATGACACACCCCTCCATGTGGCTGCTCTATGTGGGAAAGAGGATGTTGCATTAATGCTAATCAAAGAGTTTGGTTGTGACACCAATATCAAGGGTGCTTCAGGTAGATCACTCTTGCATAATGCATGCCAGGGAGGTAATGTTAGTCTGGCTCAGACTTTGATTCATGATCACAATGCTGATGTCAATGCCCTTGATAATCATAATGACACACCCCTCCATGTGGCTGCTCTGTGTGGGAAAGAAGAAGCTACATTAATGTTAGTCATTGAGTTTGGTTGTGACACCAATGTCAAGGGTGCTTCAGGTAGATCACTCTTGCATAATGCATGCCAGGGAGGTAATGTTAGTCTGGCTCAGACTTTGATTCATGATCACAATGCTGATGTCACTGCCCTTGATAATAATGATGACACTCCCCTCCATGTGGCTGCTCTGTGTGGGAAAGAAGAAGTTGCATTAATGTTAATCAACGAGTTTGGTTGTGACACCAATGTCAAGGGTGCTTCAGGTAGATCACTGTTGCATTATGCATGCCGGGGAGGTAATGTTAGTCTGGTTCGGACTTTGATTCATGCTGATATCAATGCCCTTGATAATGAAAAGAACACCCCCCTCCATGTGGCCACTCTGTTTGGGAAAGAAGAAGTTGCATTGACATTAATTAATGAGTTTGGTTGTGATACCAAAGTCAAGAATGCTTTGGGTAGATCACTGTTGCATAATGCGTGCCAGGGAGGTAATGTCAGTCTTGTTCGGACTTTGATTCATGAACATCATGTTGATATAAATGCACTGGATAACGACAATAAGACACCCCTTGATATAGCTGTGTTCAGGGGACATGAAGAAATCAGACTTGTATTGATCAATGAGTTTGGCTGCAACACAAAAGGTAAGTGCCTAATATGCATGTTTTTATTATAATAATCAAGCTTCTCTATTTTTGAAGCCGACTCACTGCACACTGAATCAAGTTATCCAAATATACAATTTCATGGAAATCCTAAAGTTTCATCCATCAGTTCATTGACAACTACCATGGACATGAAAGATTTAGGGATTTCTATTTCAGTGCCTAAGGAAGTAATTAATTCGTTAGACTATCCTCTGGAACTTTCAATTCAGCCCTGCTTGACTGGTCATTTTGTACTTCCTCGAAAATGTGAAGCAGCTAGTCCTGCCTACCTTATACAGCTTTGTGATAAAGAGAAGTTTCAAAGAGACATTAATATGATAGTGCGTATTCAGCATTATGCCAGTCTGGAGAGTGAGGAAGATTGTGAGGCCATGCAGTTCCTATCGGCCAGCTCCAATCCTGAGTACAGGGGATCCGATCCAGTCTACATCTTCAGAGAAATTGATGGGACTAATGGGATATTCAAACCAGGCAGCCAGTTTGGTGAGAGAGCTCTCAAGTCATTGGATTTAATACTAGTGGCTAAGAGAGTCTTGGAAAGACCAAAAGGTACAATCTTCATATTTTATGAGTCAGTTATTATGTTTAACTTTCTCTTTCTTATAGAAAACATGCTCTATTCTATGAGGCTATTTCCAACTGTTCAAGAGGAATCTGTCACAGAAGCAATATTCTATTGCTGTGTGAGCCATCCTGTCTATATAAAGGTGACTGTTTGGTCAGACATTGATGTAGTTAACCCTCAGCACATGCGCAAGGGTTATAGTACTCAGTTGGTGTATGTGTGTATCTGTTACATCAACTATTCTTCCAGTAGCAATTAGAGTGCTTCAATTTCAGCCTTAACAATGTCTAGGCAAATAACAACAATGTCTAGGCAAATAACAACAATGTCTAGGCAAATAACAACAATGTCTAGGCAAATAACAACAATGTCTAGGCAAATAACAACAATGTCTAGGCAAATAACAACAATGTCTAGGCAAATAACAACAATGTCTAGGCAAATAACAACAATGTCTAGGCAAATAACAACAATGTCTAGGCAAATAACAACAATGTCTAGGCAAATAACAACAATGTCTAGGCAACTAACAACAATGTCTAGGCAACTAACAACAATGTCTAGGCAACTAACAACAATGTCTAGGCAAATAACAACAATGTCTAGGCAAATAACAACAATGTCTAGGCAAATAACAACAATGTCTAGGCAAATACTGAGGGTTAGCACTTGAGTGCTTTTCATTCTTGCAGCATTGTGACACAGTTATGGTTCACCAACACCCAACCAAATCAAAGAAGAAAGAATTGAGTACATTCACTGCAAAGATCATATCAGAAGATATAACTTTGGAAACTAAGGATGCTTCAAGGTGGAATGTAATATTCAAGGGAGAGAATCAAGTACGTTTTCCTTTTTGTTTTTCCTGAAGAGTGACTAAGAGATATGTTCGTATTCAGATTCTGAAGAAGGACATTCACCTTTCTAAGGATCAGAGTAACTATCCTCCAAAGATCCTTATTTCTGCACACAAAAGAGCTACTGATGTTGCTGATTCACCCAAACTGTGTGTTATTGGACTGGACAAAGAATGTGTCTTTATATTACCAGTTGCAGGTAAGGCTAATGATATAGAATAGACATGAAACAGTTGTTGAAGAGGCAATATTCACTATTGTATATAATAGGGAAAAGGACTGAAGAAGAAGACATACCACCACCCCCTGCATGGAAATATAGGGGGTAAGCAAATCAGACCAGAATCCCCTCCCCAATTTGACATATGTATTCTGCATGTAGCTATAGTGTTATTATTGACAAGAATATCCCTGGACTCTCTGAAGGTATAATTAATTATTTATTATGTGATCAAAATCCTGTCATGGTCTGTTTATACTTACTATTATGTCATTGTAGAAGAAACAAGACAGCTACCAATTGATCTGGCACAGCCTCCAGCAAAGAAATCTAGGAGGTGGGCACCATATAGAGTTTATTATTCGATTAATTAATTGTACTGTTTATGTATAGGAATTCTCCTGAGCTATATCATTCGGATGATGGTAAGTATATACAGTGGCTATGTACACTAGGTAAGGTGTGGCTCCGAGATAAGTACCTGCATTTACTATAGCCGAGCATATGCCCTACATATTTGATAAAGGGGGTTTCCCTATGTTCGCAACCCCCAATTGTACAATTTCATTATGTCTTGCATTATTTTCGCAAAAAGCTCGTGGTGAATCAGCAGCTTGTATGAGCCCACTAGGAACTGATACTTCGGTGAGTAGCTTTGTTAATTAACACCACATATTACCATGCATCCATGTTCTCAGATGAGCTCTGCCATCCCATCAGTCCAATCCAATCAAGGAGATACCACATTGAGTAAGTCCTTTCAGAGAGCAGTATGGAGTTAGTCATTTGCTGTATTTCATAAAGGTCATCACAATGTGATGTTGGCACTTCAGGACCACATAGTCGGAGAATGGGACAATCTTGGAGAAGCTCTGGGGCTATCACATTCGGTGATTGAAGCCATCGAAGCAGATAATCCTAACAACGTGAAACAGTGCTTAAAGAAGATGGTTGATGCATGGCTTGAGAGAAAAGGAACCCAACCACCATCATGGACTAATCTCTGTAAAGCTCTGAGGGACCCTTTGGTTGCCCATGAAGATATTGCATCAAGAATTGAAAAAAATCAGTACATTACCAAGCAGTGATATTGCAGTTATGCCACAATATTGATTCAGTAACCATGCCAAAATTACTAGGGCTAAGAGGCCATTACATTGTTAAATACCAAATTTGTGCTCTTTCTCATATTTTCCTCTCCCTTCCCCTCAGTGTAGAAACTTTTATGAATCTAAAAAGGTTGTTCTTTCAGCATACATTTTGTGTTGGAGCTTGGCCCTGAACACAGTGGCTGTACCTACCAATGGAACCATAATGTGTGAGCATTTTAAAAGGTACCTTAAAGGGTCAGCTACGCCAGTGCACGCTATATAGCTAGCTATAGCGCATGCTAGCCTAGCCACCCAGCCCCGAAGGTGTCAAAGGTGGCTCCGCGAGACCGGGGTGATGTATTAATGGTATAATTTTTTTTGCATTAGGGACCGTTAATTGGGGGCATGGCTCAGTTAACTACCCAGGATACTAGTACTATTTCAGCTCTGTATAATTGTTGCTGTTGACTTTTGGCTATTGATATTGCTATTGTATTGAGGAATGTAAGTTAGCTACCTGATTATGATTTAACAAGCCATGGGAATAACAAACATGTATTTTAAGTTCCTATTCTAGCAGTTTAATTTCCCTCCTATAATAGATGCCTAATCCTGGATCACTTCTGTGGCTCTAGGGAACAATTAAAGGGGATCATTATTTTGTAATCATGTCTAAAGTAATGCTACCCATTGTATCAATTGTGTTAAGTGCAGCACTTTTGCAAGTTACTTTTAGTCTCGCGCGAGACTATGGCTTTGAATCAGTCAAGTTATCAAATATCAAATAAACCCATGAAAATATCTATAGTAACTTAGGTGAGTGAAATCATGATAGAGTGTGTTACTCTATTTAATGCAGTCACATATTCAAACCTCAAAACAAGTTCCTTAGCATTGTCCAAATGACCTAAAGAGCAAAATGTATTTAATGTTGAATATAGAGTAATACACCCTCGTACAACCCTTAGCTGGTTCCTTAGCATTGCCAAATGACCTAGACCCACAGGAGTGTTGTGATTAGGTCTGTGAAATCACAATAGAGTGTGTTATTCTATTTAATGTGATCACATGTTAGTAATGCACCCTCGTACAAGAGGAAAATTGAGCATGGTTCCTTAGCATTGCTATAGATCCAAATGACCTAAACCCACAGGAGAGTTGTGATTAGGTCTGTGAAATCACAATAGAGTGTGTTACTCTATTTAATGTGATCACATGTTAGTAATGCACCCTCGTACAAGAGGAAAATTGAGCATGGTCCCTTAGCATTGCTATAGATCCGAGCCACAGAAGAGTCATGATTAGGTGTGTGGAGTGTGTTATTCCTATTTAGTGTGGGCACAATATGGAGTAATGCACCCTCATAGAGGTGCATGGTCCCTTAGTTGTTACCCAAATGTCCAAGAGCCATGTCACAGGAGTATGTTGTAATACACCCTCGTACAGGAGGAAAATTGAACAGGATCATCCTTTAGCTGGTTCCAAAGCGTTGATGTAGATCCAATGTCTGAGAGCCACATGATTAGCCAGACATGTGAAACAATAATAGCTACTAAATGTATCCTCATGTAGAGTATATAGAGTAACAAAGGTAGTAAACGGACAGTTAACAAAGTTGTGGTTTTTCTCAGCGGGTTAGCGAGTGCAAGGAAGATTGCAGGGGGGCTTTGGATGGCTATGGGCCTACCTCGCTCTATCCAGGAAGCTAAGCAAGTCCTATTATGCTGATTTCTGGGAGAGATTTAGAGTAGGCGCCTACTGGAGGCAGTTAATGGACAATAGAGGCAGTTGGCGGATAGCTCTTAAAATGAAGGTTAAATGGCTGCACATGTGCTTATTATTGTAAGAAATGATATAACATAATTCAGTCTCTTCTTCTATCGCAGGAGATGGTCCAGGACTTGAAACTTGCTTAACCTTCAAGCTGGAGTGATCATGTACCATGCTATTTGGTATACAATATTTTGCTGCTGCTTCTCTGACAGACACCTTCCCCTCTCTAATTTCCTCTGCAGCTCTCTCCAGATCTTCAGATATCCAATTTCTCCGCTTCTTTGCTGTTGCCATGGCCTATTATAAAGATCATTACCCATTATTATTCACTGTCCAGTAACTGCCTCCACAATAAGAATCTATTTACACCAAAATTGCTGATACTGTGTTAGTCATGTTATTTTATGAAGGGTACATATGGTAAGAGCAATAAATTTGCTCTTTATTGATATATAATGTTTTGTGTTTGCATGTAGTTTTTGTTTTACTATGTGCAGTTATAAAGTTGGTTTTTCTTACAGTCATTTTTTCCATGCCTCATTAATTTTTTTGACCGAGACACTAATTATGATCATTCAAAGCAAAAATTGAGCAGGAAAAAAACTATGCAAATTTACTGATTAGCTGTACTCTACTGTCAGCAAAATTTAAAATCTCCCGCCTAATTGGTACCAATTTTACCATGGGTCAAAGTCTAAAGTGCCCGTAAACGCCCATCGCTTCCTTTGCAAAGTGAGGAGCTCCGTTAATTAACTGAGCCACGCCCCACTTAGTCTCACACGCGCACGATCACGAGAGATCGAGACAAAAACCAGCACGGTACAGCGGTTTTCCAAAATCTTGCAACTGCAGAAAGCGAGTCACATGATCAATATGAGCAATCTGACCAACCAGTTCGCTCCAATCACTTCCGCTTCCACTTTCCTGTTGCAAGGTTTTGGAAAACCGCTGTATCGGGTACCGGGTGAGCCGGCTCTGTCTACTGGCCACACTATACTACCGGTGAAGGGGGAGATAGCAGGAGTAGGACTAGTTTTCCGAGAGAATAGTCGGTAAGTCATAGATACACGTCTCATCTGCTATTGTAGTTAGCTAAAACTAGCGATGTCAGGTCAAAAATCAAATCTTAATTGTAGGATTCTAATTTTTGATAACTTTTTCTGCCAACTTTGAGAAACCAGGAGAATTTTGAAGCGCTGAAATCGGCCAAGCCGTTGCGGAGATCCAGTCCTTAGAACATTCGATAACGTAGTGCTAGTGGGCGGGACTTCTCTATTTAAAGGAAAATTTTGTGTCATCGTAAATAAGAAATGGTGCACACTACAATCTGATAGACAAAGAACGACTATTACCTAAAAATGCCTGATTTTTAGCAGCTTGGGTAGATCATTAAAATAGTTCTTTAAAGCCTCTTCACTTCATGCTTATACTTATGCCAGCATCACCACAGATTGCTCCAAGACATGACATTTTGCTCAGCAGTAGTTAAATTGTTGCCCTGCCCACTTTTTCACGATAATTAATTTTCTCAGGTCAATCCGCGAAAAGTAAGCTGTGCACCTAACTATTTGTAGATAGGGGTAAAGAATATGTGTTCGAGTTCTCATCTATTCACAATTTTGATCATACAATTATGACATTATTTTTATAAGAAATGCAAGCATAAAGCTGTGAAATCATAGAATATAGTGCTGATATTCAAATTCTATGCTATTTTTTACCTCTGGGAGCAACTTCTTCTCTAACAGCTTATCAAGAACTTGCGGATCTCCATTCTTGCACAGTTCCAGCTGTTTACATAGAAAACTCTGTACACGTATCTGCCCACGCACGACTTCTGGTTTGACATCGCTAGCTAAAGATATCTCTAAAAATTTTATGGACACTACAACCATAAATCTATAATTATGTCGGGAGCAGAGAATCCTCAGATCAGACGTAATACAGATGCGTAGCCAAGATTTTATCATGGGTAAGAAATTTGATGTCACAGGTCACGTGCGATCGATTTACCCTGCCTCCTGGTGTACAGCTGATATGGCAGAAGCAGTAAGCAAATGCTTAGGGTATATCTTTATATTAGCAACTAGCTGGAATCATAACTTCTGCTGCAGGTATAGCCAGATTTCACATATATAATTGCCTATTCACTTGTACACTTCTGTCTGGCTTCCATGCATGTCCATAGAGATCACATGATGAAAAATCTCTATATCCATGTGCTTGCACGTGGATAAATTTTTGCCTAGCCACACCCACTTTCCCTGGATAAAATGTGCTGTAGCAAAAAACAACTAGCTAACCTAAGAATGTTGAAGAGTTGTAGACAACAAGGGTGACATCTGACAAACTCTCCTCTATGTTGATATGGGTGTGTCCAAGGAAACGCATTCCCATTGAAAACGTCACCATTACGAATCGGTGCTACGACCACGCACTAGCACATGGCCCGGCCAGGCCTTAGAAAGAAGAGACGTTGAGCCATTGAGCTGCCACCGAATTCGAGTTTTACCACGCTTTGCTAGCCTAGCAGCAGATAATATTGGAGCTGCCTATCGTCTAGATAGTAAAGTCATCGAGTAGTCTCGATTTTAGGCTTAGCTGGATTATAAATAGATTGGCCTCAGAATTCTTCAAGAGTTTTAGTAAGTCCTTGGTTGTATAGTCATACGAATTGGTCTTTTCGTTGTAGCGAAACAGCAGAAGTTCTTTTGAACACCTGGTGCCTTTAGGTCGATCCTGTAGTCGCTCCAGTCCATAGCCCAAACGCCTGGGCATGGTCATAATGCTCTCGTGCACTGCCCACGCCCAATTAAGATGGTTCTACCCCAGTTCTATCCCCCCCCCCCCCGAAACTTCGCGTACCAGGCCCTCCACATTCGTAACTAAAAAGAGGGCCTGGGGGGACGAGGCTAGCTAGCTATAGTGTTAGCAGAAGTAGTTGCTATAAAACAAGCGTAGTTTTTACAGTTCAATTTGAGCTCTGGGCATCCGGTGCAGCTCAAAGTAAGTAGTGCGAGGGAGGGAATATTGAGACAGCCTAGTCTGGGCCAGTAGACCATTCGACCTTGGGGGGCCAAAAAAGAAGGTGAAAGAATGCATGTTTGCTCACACATAATATGCGCCATAGCTATATCATAGATTGTATAGACTACGTAACCGGGATTGGAAACACAATATAAACTGCCCAGCCACTCCTTATTGCACATGCCCACTTTTTAATTAATACAACAAGAAAAGACAATTAAGGTATGTAGCCATTCATCCTGGTGATTTCTTTCAGTTTCTTCTTCACCTCTGCACCTCCTTGTTCTCTGCCCGAAGATATTGAAGCCTCCCTCTCAGTCGATCATCCCTGAAGAATAAAAATCAATGTACTCTAATAATTGAGCTTTTTCTTGGCAAGAGAATGGAAAGCACAGGTCCAGTAGTCTGGTGCAGCCAGCCCCAGGCACTTCCGCAACTCCACTTGTTCCCGGCCTAAAATTTTTAGTTACATAATAATAATTGATGTTATAGTGTCATAAAATGACGTTGTCTTGTCTAATTAACTCTCAGTGTGCATGCGTGAGAGGGTTATAGTACTCGGTTGTGTGTGTGTGTGTGTGTGTGTGTGTGTGTATTTGTTACATCCATCACGCTGCCAGTTGCGATCAGAATGCTTCATTCATTTCCAATCATTTATAAAGCAGTTGAGCTAGCTAGCATGTTTCTACTACAGAGTCCACATGCTTGGAGAACTCTGAGGTAGTGTGCATTATATGGAGTATAGGCTATATAGTATTACTGGAAAAACCTTGCCCTTCTTTCAAATAAAGCCTTTATCCAAAAATCGGCTCAATTTAAACACTGGAGAGTATCGTCTAGACATCATTAAGGCTGAAATTGGTACTTTTAAATACTCCTGCTCATATTTGCTCAATATCTGTAATAATTATCGATACTTACTATAACTAAGCATTTTCAGTGTGCGCTGAGGGTTAGCACTTTAGTGCTTTTCATTGTCATAGCAACACATCTCGCACGAAGAAAATGGTCTCTTGATTCTGTAATAATTCTTATGGCTACCATGCATCATGAAATGCATTAAACGTCATAATGCATCAGTTAATGATATTCATCGTTTTAGCAGAATTTCTGCTAAACAGGAACAAATCGAAGTGTTGTGTGTTACCAGATCCTCGTCCTGGAGTTGTGGAAGAATTGCCTGGGGCTAGACTACAGGTGCAGGGCATGAATATAAATTACAAGTGAGAGTAAAAACATTTCTTCTAAATGAAAGAGTGATGTAGGCTTGAGTACATGACTATAAAAAGTACGGAAACAAGGTGCTGATATGTACTTCATAAGCTCTACAGAATTGACAAACCCTACAATTGACATAAACCTACATCGCTGCTGCCATTATTATCCTTTTGGCTACACCTTGCAGCAATGTAGGGTTTATGTCAATTGTAGGGTTTGTCAATTCTGTAGAGCTTATGAAGTACATACCAGCACCTTGTTTCTGTACTTTTTATAGTCATGTACTAGCCTACATCACTCTTTCATTGAGAAGAAATGTTTTTACTCTCACTTGTTTGCATACTTTTTTCAAGGGGCGTGGCCGGCTAAGGATGTCAAGAACGACCCTTTACCAAAAATAAGCTTACCACGCCCACCGCAACTCAGCGAGCTTTACTTCAATTCAAACAAGACCATTCCTTAGATCAGGTGTAGAGCTTCAATATGGTACCAAGAACGTAGATATAGGATGAAGCAGTCGGGAGTTATGGCTGTCAAGAAGAAGATTATTATTAATGAGCGTGGGCGTTTTGCGTGTCAAGCCTACATAGAGAGCGCTACCGCACTCTCTGATAGTCACTAGAAACAACTTAACTTTTTCAAAAAAATGTACACAAAGACACACCCAGCTAATGTGAACTATTGGCTGAAACTCAAAGTTCACTACAATTTATGTGTGAGAGTATGAAGCAAAGTGTATACTGAACTCTGAAACTGTAAGTTGCTTTCATATAAGGGGATACAGGTGCACAAAGCTAAAACAGGTTAAAGCTGGTATGGATGTCTTAGCAGCAAAAAATTTGCTTTTTGCACGAGTAAGGTGGTGAAGTTACTATCTATGCTATGGACTTACTTCAGAATTTTGAGAGGTCGATTCCTCCACATTAAGCTCTTCCATGCACCGCAATACGGATTGTACCATGCAGGTTGTATTGTTGCTATGGGGCGTTTCCAGTCCCAGTTACATAGTCTGTACAATCTATGGCTACCGTAATCGTATAAATTTTCGGAGGTTTAAAATTTCGTGATTTCCGGAGCTGTTCCTATAATAAAAAATTTCCGCAGGTCTAATTTTCGTAGCAAAGCACATGGAAAATAATGCATGCGCATAATAGCTATATCATTGCCTGCTGCTGGGGCCGAGTGACATGCATGATGGCTACCTTCTCGTGATTCGTGGCTACTACAAAGAAATCTAGTCCTCCCAAAAGAAGAAAAGCTGGGCTGGCGACGCCTAACTAAAATCTAGACTGCTCCGGAAGGCGACGCTTCGTTGTAGAAGAGAGACAGGTAGAGCTAAGCATGATACTTTCGTCTCACTGACTATCTGCTCCAGATTTTTAATCGATATTGCATCGCACACGCATGCGCATCGTCGTCATATATGACGTCATAGTATTAACGAACGTTTATTATTTTCGAGGATTCTGATCGACTACGAAAAAAACGAAAATAAAACCCCATCGAAAATTTATACGATTACGGTATATTTGAGCCCAATCGATCGATCGATGAGAGATGAGTTGTCTTTTGTGTCTGATAGAAAAGAAGAAGGCTGCTCGCATGTATGTACTGTGCACATGTATGCATGCTATCTGGTCACATGATTACTCTATGAATTTAAAATGTGTAGATTTCAAATATCCACAACCATCATCGACTCTTGGCCTGATTCAACCAGCCATACAAGTCCATACCAGCAACTTGTACCACACCATTAAACTGTTTAATAACCTTTACCGCACCACCAAGTTCAACATTCGTTGTCTTACCACAAAGTTCTATCAACATTTTGGATCATACCAACCATTTCCTCTGCCATCTCATCTACCTTCTCCATCTTACCAAAATCCATTGCCAGCTATATCCAGCAGTCCTGATCTTCATAGCTATATGTCGGGAGCAGAGAATCCTCAGACCAGTGAGCTGGACTGATCTATGTAGGTTTATAGTTGGCAATAGAGGATTCTCATGTGACATCATTCTGTAGCTGCACGATCTGAAATGCTAGCTACAATCATACTAAGCCGGTTATAAGGTCTCTAGTGCAAGGGGGAGGGAATATTGAGACAACCCAGTCTGGGTGAGCCTTTTCAACCTTTGGGAGGAAGGGTCTGGAGACTTTGACACTATTCTATGTTCCAGAGGAATATAATCAAGTGTCACATGCAAAGAATGCACATGTACCCACATGCTCACACATACATGCCATAACTATATTGTATCTAGCTTGAGCCCAATTGATCGGTGAGAGATGAGTTGTCTTTTGTGTCTGGTAGAAAAGAAGAAGGCTGTTTGCACATACATGTGTTTATCTGGTCATATGACTACTCAAAATCTGATTGGCCTATTGAAATTACTGCAGAGAACACTGAGTCTCCAGACCTTTCCACCCCACTAGCAAGTTATGAATGTCATGCATGATTATAGCCTCGAACCCAGCCTCTTTTTGGGGGAGGCCCCCCCCCCCCCCAAAAAAAGAGGCTGGGTTTGAAGCTAGCATCAGTAGCCCCGCACTACCAACCACAAGATGACTGTTGTCTACTAAAACCACAAGGGGTCAAGGGGTCATGTTGCACTGATCTTAGTAAACAAAAGTGTACGGGTTGTTTGTTCAGAAGTCCAAGTGTGGGGCCTAGCACTGCTAGCAGTACGTCCTATCCAATAATTGTTATGGTCTTGAGTTCAATGGTGCTTATGAATTTTATACCAATATGTAGATTTTCAATATCTGCAACCATCACATACTTATTGACTCTTGGCCTGATTTAACCCGCCATCTCATCTACCTTCTCCAAAATCCTTCCCAACCATTGCAAGCTATGTCCAGCAGTCCTGATCTTCACAGTACTGATTCCGATTCCAATTTTATGTCCAGCAGTCCTAGTGCTGATTCCGATTCCAATTTTATGTCCAGCAGTCCTAGTGCTGATTCCGATTCTAATTTTATGTCCAGCAGTCCTAGTACTTTAGGTAGATCACTGTTGCATACTGCATGCAAGAGAGGTACTGTCAGTCTTGTTCGAACTTTAATTCATGATCACAATGCTGATATCGATGCCCTTGATGATAATAATGACACACCCATCCATGTGGCTGCCCTGTATGGGAAAGAAGAGGTTGCAATAATGTTAATCAAAGAGTTTGGTTGTGACACCAATGTCAAGGGTGGTTTAGGTAGATCACTGTTGCATAATGCATGCGAGGGAGGTGCTATCAGTCTTGTTTTGACTTTAATTCGTGATCATAATGCTGATATCGATGCCCTTGATGATGATAATGACACACCCCTCCATGTGGCTGCCCTGTGTGGGAAAGAAGAGGTTGCAATAATGTTAATCAAAGAGTTTGGCTGTGACACCAATGTCGAGGGTGGTTTAGGTAGATCGCTGTTGCATAATGCATGCGAGGGAGGTGCTATCAGTCTTGTTCTGACTTTGATTCATGATCACAATGCTGATATCAATGCCCTTGATAGTGACAATGACACCCCCCTCCATGTGGCTGCTCTAAATGGGAAAGAAGAGGTTGCAATGATGTTAATCAACAAGTTTGGTTGTGACACCAATGTCAAGGGTGGTTTAGGTAGATCACTGTTGCATAATGCATGCGAGGGAGGTAATGTCAGTCTTGTTCGGACTTTGATTAGTGATCACAATGCTGATGTCAATGCCCTTGATGATAATAACAACACACCCCTCCATGTGGCTGCTCTCTGTGGGAAAGAAGAAGTTGCATTAATGTTAATTAACGAATTCGGTTGTGACACCAATGTCAAGGGTGGTTTAGGTAGATCACTGTTGCATAATGCATGCGAGGGAGGTTATGTCAGTCTTGTTCGGACTTTGATTCGTGATCACAATGCTGATGTCAATGCCCTTGATAATAATAATAACACACCCCTCCATGATGCTGTTGGGTGTGGGAAAGAAGAAGTTGCATTAATGTTAATTAACGAATTCGGTTGTGACACCAATGTCAAGGGTTCTTTAGGTGGATCACTGTTGCATCTTGCATGCCAGGGAGGTAATGTCAGTCTTGTTCAGACTTTGATTCGTGATCACAATGCTGATGTCAATGCCCTTGATAATAATAGTAACACACCACTCCATGTGGCTGCTCTCTGTGGAAGAGAAGAAGTTGCATTAATGTTAATTAACGAATTCGGTTGTGACACCAATGTCAAGGGTTCTTTAGATGGATCACTGTTGCATCTTGCATGCCAGGGAGGTAGTGTCAGTCTTGTTCGGACTTTGATTCGTGATCACAATGCTGATGTCAATGCCCTTGATAATAATAGTAACACACCCCTCCATGCTGCTGTGGTGTGTGGGGAAGAAGATGTTGCATTACTGTTAATTAACGAATTCGGTTGTGACACCAATGTCAAGGGTGCTTTAGGTAGATCACTGTTGCATAATGCATGCAAGGGAGGTGCTATCAGTCTTGTTTTGACTTTAATTCGTGATCATAATGCTGATATCGATGCCCTTGATGATGATAATCACACACCCCTCCATGTGGCTGCCCTGTGTAGGAAAGAAGAAGTTGCGTTAATGTTAATTAACGAATTCGGTTGTGACACCAATGTCAAGGGTTTTTTAGGTGGATCACTGTTGCATCTTGCATGCCAGGGAGGTAATGTCAGTCTTGTTCAGACTTTGATTCGTGATCACAATGCTGATGTCAATGCCCTTGATAATCATAATGACACACCCCTCCATGCTGCTGTTGGGTGTGGGAAAGAAGAAGTTGCATTAATGTTAATTAACGAATTCCGTTGTGACACCAATGTCAAGGGTTCTTTAGATGGATCACTGTTGCATCTTGCATGCCAGGGAGGTAATGTCAGTCTTGTTCGGACTTTGATTCATGATCACAATGCTGATGTCAATGCCCTTGATGATAATAACAACACATCCCTCCATGTGGCTGCTCTCTGTGGGAAAGAAGAAGTTGCATTAATGTTAATTAACGAATTCGGTTGTGACACCAATGTCAAGGGCTCTTTAGGTGGATCACTGTTGCATCTTGCATGCCTGGGAGGTAATGTCAGTCTTGTTCGGACTTTGATTCGTGATCACAATGCTGATGTCAATGCCCTTGATAATAATAGTAACACACCCCTCCATGATGCTGTTGAGTGTGGGGAAGAAGATGTTGGATTACTGTTAATTAACGAATTCGATTGTGACACCAATGTCAAGGGTGCTTTAGGTGGATCACTGTTGCATCTTGCATGCCAGGGAGGTAATGTCAGTCTTGTTCGGACTTTGATTCGTGATCACAATGCTGATGTCAATGCCCTTGATAATAATAGTAACACACCCCTCCATGATGCTGTTGTGTGTGGGAAAGAAGAAGTTGCATTAATGTTAATTAACGAATTCGATTGTGACACCAATGTCAAGGGTGCTTTAGGTAGATCACTGTTGCATAATGCATGCGAGGGAGGTGCTATCAGTCTTGTTTTGACTTTAATTCGTGATCATAATGCTGATATCGATGCCCTTGATGATGATAATGACACACCCCTCCATGTGGCTGCCCTGTGTGGGAAAGAAGAGGTTGCAATAATGTTAATCAAAGAGTTTGGCTGTGACACCAATGTCGAGGGTGATTTAGGTAGATCGCTGTTGCATAATGCATGCAAGGGAGGTGCTATCAGTCTTGTTCTGACTTTGATTCATGATCACAATGCTAATATCAATGCCCTTGATAGTGACAATGACACCCCCCTCCATGTGGCTGCTCTAAATGGGAAAGAAGAGGTTGCAATGATGTTAATCAACAAGTTTGGTTGTGACACCAATGTCAAGGGTGGTTTAGGTAGATCACTGTTGCATAATGCATGCGAGGGAGGTAATGTCAGTCTTGTTCGGACTTTGATTAGTGATCACAATGCTGATGTCAATGCCCTTGATGATAATAACAACACACCCCTCCATGTGGCTGCTCTCTGTGGGAAAGAAGAAGTTGCATTAATGTTAATTAACGAATTCGGTTGTGACACCAATGTCAAGGGTTCTTTAGGTGGATCACTGTTGCATCTTGCATGCCAGGGAGGTAATGTCAGTCTTGTTCGGACTTTGATTCGTGATCACAATGCTGATGTCAATGCCCTTGATAATAATAGTAACACACCCCTCCATGATGCTGTTGTGTTTGGGGAAGATGTTGCATTACTGTTAATTAACGAATTCGATTGTGACACCAATGTCAAGGGCTCTTTAGGTGGATCACTGTTGCATCTTGCATGCCAGGGAGGTAATGTCAGTCTTGTTCGGACTTTGATTCGTGATCACAATGCTGATGTCAATGCCCTTGATAATAATAATAACACACCCCTCCATGTGGCTGCTCTGTGTAGGAAAGAAGAAGTTGTATTAATGTTAATCAACGATTGTGACACCAATGTCAAGGGTTCTTTAGGTGGATCACTGTTGCATCTTGCATGCCAGGGAGGTAATGTCAGTCTTGTTCGGACTTTGATTCGTGATCACAATGCTGATGTCAATGCCCTTGATAATAATAGTAACACACCCCTCCATGATGCTGTTGTGTTTGGGGAAGAAGATGTTGCATTACTGTTAATTAACGAATTCGATTGTGACACCAATGTCAAGGGTGCTTTAGGTAGATCACTGTTGCATCTTGCATGCCAGGGAGGTAATGTCAGTCTTGTTCGGACTTTGATTAGTGATCACAATGCTGATGTCAATGCCCTTGATAATAATAATAACACACCCCTCCATGTGGCTGCTCTGTGTAGGAAAGAAGAAGTTGTATTAATGTTAATCAACGAATTTGGTTGTGACACCAATGTCAAGGGTGCTTTAGGTAGATCACTATTGCATAATACATGCAAGGGAGGTAATGTCGATCTTGTTCGGACTTTGATTAGTGATCACAATGCTGATGTCAATGCCCTTGATAATAATAATAACACACCCCTCCATGTGGCTGCTCTGTGTGGGAAAGAAGAAGTTGTATTAATGTTAATCAACGAATTTGGTTGTGACACCAATGTGAAGGGTGCTTTAGGTAGATCACTATTGCATAATACATGCAAGGGAGGTAATGTCGATCTTGTTCGGACTTTGATTAGTGATCACAATGCTGATGTCAATGCCCTTGATAATAATAATAACACACCCCTCCATGTGGCTGCTCTGTGTGGGAAAGAAGAAGTTGTATTAATGTTAATCAACGAATTTGGTTGTGACACCAATGTCAAGGGTGCTTTAGGTAGATCACTATTGCATAATACATGCAAGGGAGGTAATGTCGATCTTGTTCGGACTTTGATTAGTGATCACAATGCTGATGTCAATGCCCTTGATAATGATAATGACACACCCCTCCTTGTTGCCACTAGGTCTGGGAAAGAAGAAGTTGCATTTATGCTAATTAACGAGTTTGGTTCAGACGCTAATGTCAAAGGTCATTCAGGTAGATCACTGTTACATAAAGCATGTATTGAAGGTAATGTCAGTCTTGTTCGGACTTTGATTCATGATCACAATGCTGATGTCAATGCCCTTGATGATAATAACAACACACCCCTCCATGTGGCTGCTCTCTGTGGGAAAGAAGAAGTTGCATTAATGTTAATTAACGAATTCGGTTGTGACACCAATGTCAAGGGCTCTTTAGGTGGATCACTGTTGCATCTTGCATGCCAGGGAGGTAATGTCAGTCTTGTTCGGACTTTGATTCGTGATCACAATGCTGATGTCAATGCCCTTGATAATGATAATGACACACCCCTCCATGTGGCTGCTCTGTGTAGGAAAGAAGAAGTTGTATTAATGTTAATCAACGAATTTGGTTGTGACACCAATGTCAAGGGTGCTTTAGGTAGATCACTATTGCATAATACATGCAAGGGAGGTAATGTCGATCTTGTTCGGACTTTGATTAGTGATCACAATGCTGATGTCAATGCCCTTGATAATAATAATAACACACCCCTCCATGTGGCTGCTCTGTGTGGGAAAGAAGAAGTTGTATTAATGTTAATCAACGAATTTGGTTGTGACACCAATGTCAAGGGTGCTTTAGGTAGATCACTATTGCATAATACATGCAAGGGAGGTAATGTCGATCTTGTTCGGACTTTGATTAGTGATCACAATGCTGATGTTAATGCCCTTGATAATGATAATGACACACCCCTCCTTGTTGCCACTAGGTCTGGGAAAGAAGAAGTTGCATTTATGCTAATTAACGAGTTTGGTTCAGACGCTAATGTCAAAGGTCATTCAGGTAGATCACTGTTACATAAAGCATGTATTGAAGGTAATGTCAGTCTTGTTCGGACTTTGATTCATGATCACAATGCTGATGTCAATGCCCTTGATGATAATAACAACACACCCCTCCATGTGGCTGCTCTCTGTGGGAAAGAAGAAGTTGCATTAATGTTAATTAACGAATTCGGTTGTGACACCAATGTCAAGGGCTCTTTAGGTGGATCACTGTTGCATCTTGCATGCCAGGGAGGTAATGTCAGTCTTGTTCGGACTTTGATTCGTGATCACAATGCTGATGTCAATGCCCTTGATAATGATAATGACACACCCCTCCTTGTTGCCACTAGGTCTGGGAAAGAAGAAGTTGCATTTATGCTAATTAACGAGTTTGGTTCAGACGCTAATGTCAAAGGTCATTCAGGTAGATCACTGTTACATAAAGCATCTATTGAAGGTAATGTCAGTCTTGTTCGGACTTTGATTCATGATCACAATGCTGATGTCAATGCCCTTGATGATAATAACAACACACCCCTCCATGTGGCTGCTCTCTGTGGGAAAGAAGAAGTTGCATTAATGTTAATTAACGAATTCGGTTGTGACACCAATGTCAAGGGCTCTTTAGGTGGATCACTGTTGCATCTTGCATGCCAGGGAGGTAATGTCAGTCTTGTTCGGACTTTGATTCGTGATCACAATGCTGATGTCAATGCCCTTGATAATGATAGTAACACACCCCTCCATGATGCTGTTGAGTGTGGGGAAGAAGATGTTGGATTACTGTTAATTAACGAATTCGATTGTGACACCAATGTCAAGGGTGCTTTAGGTGGATCACTGTTGCATCTTGCATGCCAGGGAGGTAATGTCGATCTTGTTCGGACTTTGATTCGTGATCACAATGCTGATGTCAATGCCCTTGATAATAATAGTAACACACCCCTCCATGATGCTGTTGAGTGTGGGGAAGAAGATGTTGCATTACTGTTAATTAACGAATTCGATTGTGACACCAATGTCAAGGGTGCTTTAGGTAGATCACTGTTGCATCTTGCATGCCAGGGAGGTAATGTCAGTCTTGTTCGGACTTTGATTCGTGATCACAATGCTGATGTCAATGCCCTTGATAATAATAATAACACACCCCTCCATGTGGCTGCTCTGTGTGGGAAAGAAGAAGTTGTATTAATGTTAATCAACGAATTTGGTTGTGACACCAATGTCAAGGGTTCTTTAGGTGGATCACTATTGCATAATACATGCAAGGGAGGTAATGTCGATCTTGTTCGGACTTTGATTAGTGATCACAATGCTGATGTCAATGCCCTTGATAATAATAATAACACACCCCTCCATGTGGCTGCTCTGTGTGGGAAAGAAGAAGTTGTATTAATGTTAATCAACGAATTTGGTTGTGACACCAATGTGAAGGGTGCTTTAGGTAGATCACTATTGCATAATACATGCAAGGGAGGTAATGTCGATCTTGTTCGGACTTTGATTAGTGATCACAATGCTGATGTCAATGCCCTTGATAATGATAATGACACACCCCTCCTTGTTGCCACTAGGTCTGGGAAAGAAGAAGTTGCATTTATGCTAATTAACGAGTTTGGTTCAGACGCTAATGTCAAAGGTCATTCAGGTAGATCACTGTTACATAAAGCATGTATTGAAGGTAATGTCAGTCTTGTTCGGACTTTGATTCATGATCACAATGCTGATGTCAATGCCCTTGATGATAATAACAACACACCCCTCCATATGGCTGCTGGGTGTGGGAAAGAAGAAGTTACATTAATGTTAATTAACGAATTCGGTTGTGACACCAATGTCAAGGGTGCTTTAGGTGGATCACTGTTGCATCTTGCATGCCAGGGAGGTAATGTCAGTCTTGTTTGGACTTTGATTCGTGATCACAATGCTGATGTCAATGCCCTTGATGATAATAACAACACACCCCTCCATATGGCTGCTGGGTGTGGGAAAGAAGAAGTTGCATTAATGTTAATTAACGAATTCGGTTGTGACACCAATGTCAAGGGTGGTTTAGGTGGATCACTGTTGCATCTTGCATGCCAGGGAGGTAATGTCAGTCTTGTTCGGACTTTGATTCATGATCACAATGCTGATGTCAATGCCCTTGATGATAATAATGACACACCCCTCCATATGGCTGCTCTCTGTGGGAAAGAAGAAGTTGCATTAATGTTAATTAACGAATTTGGTTGTGACACCAATGTCAAGGGTGCTTTAGGTGGATCACTGTTGCATCTTGCATGCCAGGGAGGTAATGTCAGTCTTGTTTGGACTTTGATTCGTGATCACAATGCTGATGTCAATGCCCTTGATAATAATAGTAACACACCCCTCCATTCTGCTGTTGTGTGTGGGGAAGAAGATGTTGCATTACTGTTAATTAATGAATTTGATTGTGACACCAATGTCAAGGGTGCTTTAGGTAGATCACTGTTGCATCTTGCATGCCAGGGAGGTAATGTCAGTCTTGTTCGGACTTTGATTCGTGATCACAATGCTGATGTCAATGCCCTTGATGATAATAACAACACACCCCTCCATATGGCTGCTGGGTGTGGGAAAGAAGAAGTTGCATTAATGTTAATTAACGAATTCGGTTGTGACACCAATGTCAAGGGTGGTTTAGGTGGATCACTGTTGCATCTTGCATGCCAGGGAGGTAATGTCAGTCTTGTTCGGACTTTGATTCATGATCACAATGCTGATGTCAATGCCCTTGGTGATAATAATGACACACCCCTCCATATGGCTGCTCTCTGTGGGAAAGAAGAAGTTGCATTAATGTTAATTAACGAATTCGGTTGTGACACCAATGTCAAGGGTTCTTTAGGTGGATCACTGTTGCATCTTGCATGCCAGGGAGGTAATGTCAGTCTTGTTCGGACTTTGATTCGTGATCACAATGCTGATGTCAATGCCCTTGATAATAATGATAACACACCCCTCCATGTGGCTGCTGGGTATGGGAAAAAAGAAGTTGTATCAATGTTAATCAACGAATTTGGTTGTGACACCAATGTCAAGGGTGCTTTAGGTAGATCACTATTGCATAATACATGCAAGGGAGGTAATGTTGATCTTGTTCGGACTTTGATTCGTGATCACAATGCTGATGTCAATGCCCTTGATAATAATGATAACACACCCCTCCATGTTGCTGTTGTGTGTGGGAAAGAAGAAGTTGCATTAATGTTAATTAACGAATTTGGTTGTGACACCAATGTCAAGGGTGGATTGTTGCAAAATGCATGCCAGGGAGGTAATGTCAGTCTTGTTCGGACTTTGATTCGTGATCACAATGCTGATGTCAATGCCCTTGATAATGATAATAACACACCCCTCCATGTTGCTGTTGTGTGTGGGAAAGAAGAAGTTGCATTAATGTTAATTAACGAATTCGGTTGTGACACCAATGTCAAGGGTGGTTTAGGTGGATCACTGTTGCATCTTGCATGCCTGGGAGGTAATGTCAGTCTTGTTCGGACTTTGATTCGTGATCACAATGCTGATGTCAATGCCCTTGCTGATAATAATGACACACCTCTCCATGTGGCTGCTCTGTGTGGGAAAGAAGAAGTTGTATTAATGTTAATCAACGAATTTGGTTGTGACACCAATGTCAAGGGTGCTTTAGGTAGATCACTGTTGCATCTCGCATGCCAGGGAGGTAATGTCAGTCTTGTTCGGACATTGATTCGTGGACATCATGCCGATATAAATGCACTGGATAACGACAATAAGACACCCCTTGATATAGCTCTGTTCACGGGACATGAAGAAATCAGACTTGTATTGATCAATGAGTTTGGCTGCAACACAAAAGGTAAGTGCCTAATATGCATGTTTTTATTATAATAATCAAGCTTCTCTATTTTTGAAGCCGACTCACTGCACACTGAATCAAGTTATCCAAATATACAATTTCATGGAAATCCTAAAGTTTCATCCATCAGTTCATTGACAACTACCATGGACATGAAAGATTTAGGAATTTCTATTTCAGTGCCTAAGGAAGCAATTAATTCGTTAGACTATCCTCTGGAACTTTCAATTCAGCCCTGCTTGACAGGTCATTTTGTACTTCCTCGAAAATGTGAAGCAGCTAGTCCTGCCTACCTTATACAGCTTCGTGATAAAGAGAGGTTTCAAAGAGACATTAATATGATAGTGCGTATTCAACATTACACCAGTCTGGAGAGTGAGGGAGATTGTGAGGCCATGCAGTTCCTATCGGCCAGCTCCACTCCTGAGTTCAGGGGATTCGATCCAGTCTATATCTTCAGAGAAATTGATGGGACTAATGGGATATTCAAACCAGGAAGCCAGTTTGGTGAGAGAGCTCTCAAGTCATTGGGTTTAATACTAGTGGCTAAGAGAGTGTTGGAAAGACCAAAAGGTACAATCTTCATATTTTATGAGTCAGTTAAAATGTTTTACTTCCTCTTTCTCATAGAAAATATGCTCTATTCTTTGAGGCTATTTCCAACTGTTCAAGAGGAATCTGTCACAGAAGCAATATTCTATTGCTGTGTGAGTCATCCTGTCTATATAAAGGTGACTATTTCATGTATAGGGTTAGACATTGATGTTACCTTTGCCATATTTCCAGCATTGTGACACAGTCATTGCTCACCAACACCCAACCAAATCAAATAGGAAAGAATTGAGTTCATTCACAGCAAAGATTTCATCAGAAAGTATTGCTCTGGATATTAAGGATTCTTCAGGATGGAATATATCACTTAGGGAAGAGAATCAAGTATGTTTGTTGCTTTCCTTTTTTAATTTCTAGTAACTAAGATATGTTTATTCAGATTCTGAAGAAGGACATTCACCTTTCTAAGGATCAGAGTAAATATCCTCCAAAGATCCTTATCTCTGCACACAAAAGAGCTACTGATGCTCATCCACCCAAACTGTGTGTTATTGGACTGGACAGAGAATGTGTCTTTATATTACCAGTTGCAGGTAAGGCTACTTTATGTTCTAATTAATGCACATCCCAAAAAAATAACTTTGAAAATACATTCAGGGGGAAGAAGCACAGTAAGGCTTCTGGTAATAACTGTAAATTAAATAGAAATCTAGCTTGGGGGTGAGATTGATAATTACGGCACTAATTGGACCATGCCCCTTTAATATTAATGGTAGTGTCTCCATGGTTCCTGTTATTGTTCTATTCACATCAATTGTTTTATGTAGATGGCCGTGATGATATAGGCATGGAACAGTTCATGAAAGGAGTTGAAGAGGCCATTGCTAAAAGCGGGAAGATCAATAGAAAACTTGCACATTCCTTATTCGTTGGTCCACCTGGTTCTGGTAAGAGTTCGTTGATCGATCGCCTGCTCAAGAGGTTAAGGAAGAAATTAAGGATGAAGTCCACTGGTGTGTGTGACTCCATCATTATAGTGGATATTGATGCAGCCAACCCAACTACTTTCCACCCAGTAATACTGGACAGTGATAGTTGGAAAGAAGTAGGATGCGACGTATCGTTTGTGAGGCAAATGGGGCAAGAAAGCATTGTACTTCCTTCCCAGGCTAAAGGGGATGAGGCTGTACTTAAACCAAAGGAAAAGGCAGAATTTGCTCAACCTAATACAGGTCATAAGGCAAGGAAAGTAGGTTCAGTTCGAAAACCTCAACCACGATCAAGAACTACGGGATCAGCTGTTTCAATACTTCAGAGAGGTATGCTTAAACTTACTTCTCGGGTCTTCTCAGAAAGTATCCATTCTGTCATCAAGAAGCATGGCTTTCGTACAGTTAAAAGGTACCTGAAGAAAACCTGTTCTCTGTATCTGAGGGACACTGGAGGTCAAGTAGAGTTTCAGGAAATGTTGCCTCTCTTGATCCATGGTCCGTCCATTTTCTTCTTTGTCTTTAGGCTTGATTTGGAATTTAAGAGTAGGTTCAGTATCCAGTACAGGATGAGTACTAGTGAGTCTCTGAACTGCTACACCTCCTCCATCACCACCGAAGAAGCCTTGCTACAGTGTCTAGCTAGTGTCTATGCCATGGACACATCAGATAGTGTGAAGACACATAAACCTCTAGTCTTCATCGTTGGCACGCACAAAGACAAGCTTGGTCCTGAAGCAGCTGAAAAGATAGCCAACTTAAATGCAGATTTAGATGAACTAATACAAAAAAATGGCTTTCAATATTTAGTTCAGTTCTCTGATAAGCGTAATGGTCACGTCATGTTTACTGTTGATAACACTTGTGATGGTGATGAAGATTTCAAGCTCATTCGATCAAACGTCAACCACTTAATCAATGTTCGTGACGAGTTCAGCATTGAGTATCCTATCAGCTATCTCTTATTCTGCCTTGACTTGCAGAATCTCAAGGATGAAAGCATCCTGACCCTTGATGAATGCAGGGAGCTAGCAGCTAGATATGGCATCGAGGGGGATCAAGTACTCCACCTCTTGCGTTTTCTCCACATCAGAATTGGAATAATCAGGCACTTCAATGTCGAAGGTTTGGAGCACATCATTGTAAAAGAACCTCAAGTTCTATTCAATAAGGTCACCGATCTGATTGTGAAGACCTTTTCTTGCAAGTCACTCAGAACCAGTCAGCTAGATGATTTCGAGAAGAAAGGTATTCTTACAGTATCTGCTTTTGAGAGCATCCTAAGAAGTGAAGATAAAATCAGCCCCAGTCAATTTCTTCAGCTTCTTTCTCATCTCCGCATTATTACTCCATTCTCCACTCCAGAGGACAGTGAAAAGAGATATTTTGTCCCGTGTGTCCTAAACCACGTCCCAGAATTAACTGATGCAGAAGTAAAAACTGATATCCTGCCACTGGCATTTAAATTTGAATGTAATCACTGTCCAAAAGGTATCTTTGGTGTCCTTAGCACTCGCCTTATGTCTCCAGATGAAGAAAGTGGTACTACTTTCAACCTCATTCATGACAAGATATTCAAGGATCAAGTATCTTTTGAAGTCCGTTCCCCTGGTGTACATGATGAGATATCACTGAGAATAACTCCCTCTCATTTAGAAGTGAAATTTTTTCCTGATCTCTCTGATGACCGTGATACATTGACATCTGACGTGTGTAACAACGTACGCCAAATTTTAGAAAAATCTGTCGTTCAATCTCTAAAGGACCTTCATTATAGCAAAGATAAAATCAAGCCTCTGACCTGCTTCAGGTGTACAAATTGCACAGAACTGCATCCAGTGGAGAAGGGAAGGAAGTGGCATTTGATTCATTGTGCTAAGGCTCGTAAAACCTGTCACATCCCACCACAAGGAAGATGCTGGTATGGAGAAGGTTAGTTTGTTAAAGTTTCCATATTACAGTTACACTTCAACTTGATGTATTCTTTTAGAATCTCTCTCTGGAGCTCTGAACAGTTGCAACCCGGCTTCATCAGCTCGACTCACAGGTATAAAGCTAAGGGGTGTTCAAGTGCTCCAGCATGAGTGCTTGTGTGACCATTCTGTCGTTATATGCATAGGGGAAAAGAGACATGCACCTGAAGAAGAAGACATCACACCACCCCCTGCACAGAAATCTAGGAGGAATTCTGAGCTGGCAGTGGCTACACTAGGTAAGGTGTAGTTCCTTCAACAGAGAAGGCAGTACTGCACATTTACAAAACCAATGGTGTACAATATTCACTATTTAACTATGTATTCATAGAGAAAAGGAGACATGCACCTGAAGAAGAAGACATAGCACCACCCCCTGCACGGAAATCTAAGGGGTAAGCAAATCAGACCAGAATCCCCTCCCTAATTTAACGTTTGTTCAGCTGCGTTGTGTACTGTATGTTTAGTGTTGTTATTGACAAGAATATTCCTGGACCATCTGAAGGTATGTATGTGATCAATATCCTGCCATTAACTTTATACATACTTCCCATATGTCATTGTAGAAGAAACAAGACTGCTACCAATTGATCTGACACAGCCTCCAGCAAAGAAATCTAGGAGGTGGGCACCATATAGGGTTATATTGTTCAGTGATCGATTGATTTAATTGTACTGTTGATAGGAAATCTCCTGAGCTGTATCATTTGGAACATACGGTGACTACACTAGGTAAGGTGTGGCTATTCTATTAGACGGGGTGTACAGTATTCATGCCCTACTTGTTTACTACAGTGTTATCATATTATTACTGGTTGATTTATGCTTGCATTATTGTTCCCAAAAGCTCGTGGTGACTCAGCAGCTTTCATGATCCGTGATACTTCAGTGAGTAGCTTTATCACAAAAAGTTAGCAATATCATTTTCAATTATTCTCAGACAAGCTCTGCCATCTCATCAGTCCAAGAAGATACCACATTGAGTAAGTCCTTTCAGAGAGCAATGGAATTAATCATTTGCTGAATTTTTTTAATAAAATTAAAGGTCGTCGCAATGTGAGGTTGGCACTTCGGGGCATAGTCAAGGAATGGGACGATCTTGGAGAGGCTCTGGGGCTACCATGTTCAGTGATTGAAGAAATCGAAGCAAACAATCCTAAAGATGTGAAACAGTGCTTGAAGAAGATGGTTGATGCATGGCTCAAGAGAAAGGGAACCCAACCACCATCATGGACTAATCTCTGCAAAGCTCTGAGGGACCCTTTGGTTGCCCGTAGTGATGTTGCATCAAGTATTGAAACACAGTACAACATAACCAAGCAGTGATATTGCCATGACGACATGTTGTGCCATAACATTGATCAATTTAGGGTCAAGAGGCTATTTCGTTGTTACATACCAAATCTATGCTTTCTCATATTTTCCTTCCCTCCATTTCATTAGTGTAGAAACTTTTTGTATAGAAAAAAATTAATAACAGATGAATCTAAAAAAACTAGTAAATATCATGTGACAATAAACAAGACAAAGTGACAAGTGATAAACAAGTGACTGTAATATAGAAAATGGACAATAACAACAAAAAGTTGACTTTCCTGAATGAAGTACAAATAAGTGTTAAAATATAATTCACAATATCAACAATGCATAAAATTTTGTTCTCGGAGGTTTGTGTATAGTCTTGCGGGCCAACCCCCGTGAGACTAGTTTGTGTGTGTGGTGTATGAGTATGAAATCCTCCTTTAGGAATTTAGAAAGTTGAGTCCCTCGGTTGACTTGGAGAGGGTGATGGGGAAAGAGGGACTCCTGGTTATCAGCGTCTTCTTGATCTTGGACATTTTTATTAAAGCTTCGTGAATGGTCTTGAATGGCAGCCTGTTCTCAGGGTTCATTTTCCAGCAGCTGTAGATCAAGTCCTGCAAAAAAAAAAAAAAGAAAAAAAAAGTGAAATCACTTCATTATAGAAGCCTAGTTAAGGACATCTGTACCAAGCATACTATCTAGTAGATGTTGTGATGGAACTGACCTGCATCTTCTTGGGGACGTCTTTGCTCTGCATCTCGGGTCTCCGCCCACTCACGATCAAATGGATGAGCACAGCAGGAGGAATGGAGAAGCCGTACTGGTCACAGAAGAAGGGGAACTTCCTGATCATTAATTCGTATAGCACCGTCCTGAAACATCACAAGCAAAAATTAGTCAAATATTCAATTTCAAGGCTACAAAGACTTACCCAAAAGCATAGACATCTGTTTCCTCCGAGTGCGGGAAGCTGCCTTGCCAATTGTCCATGTTTGGAGGATAGTAGGCCAGTTTCTTAATCAGCTCGGGTGCCAAGTAGTAGAGCTTGTTACGACGGATCACCAGCTGATGCTTGCTGCAGAAAGTAAACAACCACCATTGTTAAACTTATAGTATACTATGGTATACTAAAATATTAATACAGTATACTATTTACAACTGCCTAGCCATATTTATGGTCATGTATTTATGGTCATGTAACAAGCTTACTCGATCCAGAAGTTGTCACTGAGACTAGAGAGTCCAGTGTCAGTGATGACCACTTTATCAATGTCTTTCTCCAGGAAGATATTCTTGGTGTTGAGGTTCTTGTGGACGATGGAGCGTGCATGGAGGTAGCCCATGGCCTGGGCTATCTCCTTGGCAACATTGATGATCTTCTCAAAGGGGAAAGGCTCGGACCAGACATGGATACACTTGTAAAGATTAGGACCTTTACAATAACTGTGTAGAAAATTTTATCAATAAGTGCTCTCTTTTTAGAATTTCAATCCAATACTTACATAGTGACAATGGCCAAGTTAGGAGGTACTAGACTTGCTCCCATGAAGAGGGCCAAATTCTCATGTCTTGTCTTCTTCAGTACAGATACTTCCTCCTTGAATTTGACGATCTGCTGTCTGGTGGCATTGGGCATGAAGAAGCGTTTGATGGCCACTTTCCCATGCCAGTTCCCCTTGTAGACCTGACTCATTCGCCCACGTCCTATGCACTCGCACAATTGGATTTGGTCGTAGGGGATACTCCACTCGTCTACAATACTGTTTCTATGCTGCTGGGAGAGAGAGGAGGTGGGGAAATGGATGGAAAGAAAGGGGGAGAGGGGAGAGAAATGAAATAAAATCAACTACAATTCAAGATTCTCTTTTGGCACTACACATTATTATTATTAATGAGTAAGTGACAAAGTTTTAACTTCCAACTCCTAGCTGGCAAATCAAGACAAGGAAAAGTGCTCTTATATGTCTTTTATAGAAAGCCTACTCTTGTCTCTGATAATTGCCAGTTGACAACACTTTGCCACACATTATGCACACACTACAGCTTTGTTCCAGTTCATTAGTCAATATTCCATGAGAAAAGGGTTCAACAGATGCCATAATGGCTGGCTGGAAATTGACTTGAAAGAGAATATTAACACCATAAGGTATTCCAACAATTATGGTGAATTATCAACACATAACTACGCACACTCCTAGTCTCCATAACTGTTATCAATAGAGAGAGGTTCATAATCTCTCTGAAAGATAAACAACTTTTGGAGTGCTAATCACAGGGACGGAAATTGTATATGCATTTCAAGTCAGTATTTCCAGTAGCATATTATGACATTCTAATTTGAGGAACAAAGCTGAGAGCACACAGACTTGCCAAATTCAAGTGTGCATTGCTGTTGGAGTGAACTTTATCATCGGCATCGGATCGATTGTCAGATCCTTTGCTGCTGTTGCTGCGGCTTACTAAGGGTCGTGTTGGCTTGTAGTCTCTTTCCATCTCTTCTATTTCCTGGCTCCCAATGTAACTGTCTGAGTCATACTCGTCACAGTCATCTTCTTCCGTCTGAAAAAGTAGAATATAGGGGGTCATCATAACCACAGCCAAAGTCACATACTATACTGGGGAGATTAAAAATAGAATGGGTGAGGGCCCAGGTTGGGTGCTGGATCCTGACACCCCCTCCCCTCTAAGCAGTGCACTAAAGACTAACCGGACAGCTGGCAACAAGAGTGCTGGCTTTGGAATCAGCTGTAGATAACTTTCTCTGGAGAGACTCCTTCCTCTTGACACTGCTGTGAAGACCGTAACACTCCATTGATACTCTTCTGGTAGCCGTCTTGTGCACAGTGCCATCCTTCTCCTTCCCGTCTACAGTCTTCTCAAGAAACTCTGAACAACTTTTCTCAACGTCTTTCTCAGTGGGGCTAATTCTGAGGAGGTTGGGTAGGGACTTTGCGGCTTCAATGACTTGGGGGCCAGGCCTCAATCCCCTAGGGGTTTCCCCTGTCATGCGTGATTGGTCGGAAATGTCGTCTGTGCTGCTGTAATCTGTGGAGTACTGACTCTCGCTCTCGTAGAACTCGTCCCCTGACTCGGGAAACACTCTCCCCTCTCGCCGTGGGGAGTAGCGGTAATGGGAATATCCTGGTATGATGTACTCATTGGGAGAACGAGGGGAACTGGGGGTGAGGCTGGGGGAAGTGGGTGGAGATGTGGAAGGGGAAGGGGTGGAGCTGGTGCTACGATACATGCCAGGCATGCGGGTGTGGGGGACCTCCAGAAGACTAGTGGAGGAGGATTGGGAACTCAACTCGTGTCGGATGACACCATTGACAGTTTCAGCTCGAGTTCTTCTGGTCCCATCCAAAATAGGACTGTAGTGAGCTATAGAGAAAAGGAACAAATTTCGCTGTTAAATTTATACAGTTATATTATTATAGACTGTAATTTACTTTAATTTTCGTTGTTAAAATAATTTCGTGGTTATCCTAAATAATAACATAACTTACTGTTAGTTGGCTCGCTGGAAAGATTTTGTATTATGAATTCTGGGTCTCTCAAGTCCAAGTCGTATGTGTTGCTCCTTTCCATGAGGGGGCGTGGTGCATTGGGCTCAGATGGACTTTGAACCTTTGGTTCTACTCTCTGATCGGCCAGTCGTTCCATGGATGAGGCGAGAGAGACGTGCTTGCGGAAAAAATTCATGAGCTCCTGAGGGAGGCCACAGGAAGGAGGAGCTTTAGCAGAACAGCTCTTGTGACACTTGTATCTATTTATAGCAAACAAAGGAAAATAAAATTTTCTCTTTTGTCTGGGGGTAATTTCTGCGGGGTTCCCTCAGTACCATGATCAAATGAGGTAAACCATGCATGCTCTAAAGACTTACTTGCAGTCCTTACAGCGCACTCCTATCATGACTGTCCTCTTGCAGTAGTCACACAGGTGAGGAGTCATAAAGGTCTTAGTTGTGAACCTACACACACAGAAGAAGAACAGAAGATGTTCATAGCATGGACACTTAATTTGTGATTTGCTGTTTGCTCAGGGATGGGGTGGACTTAAAATTGCACACAGCCAAATCAAATAGCCCTTCACAGCCTAAACACATTAATATACACTGCATAGCAACAAGACAGCTATTGTCTTGTGGATCAACAACTTCCACCTATTAAAATCTAACACTTGATAATTAGACAACAATTAGCATTAAGTATCGCTAAGCACTGACAGTCCCTTTTATTTATTTATTTATTTATTAAGTACTGGTCCTGAGTCAACATATGAATTGAATGGGGGAGGTCGGAATGAGACGAGATATTTGAGGAATTTGTGTTTGTAAATTCAATATGCCAGTGGCCAGACAGTGGAAGTATGCAAGGTGAGTCATTCACCTCCAACAGATAAACAGCTGATTAGTATGCATTAAATAGCAAATCTATGAATAGAACAGCTGCTCAGGAATAAAAATAGATCACAGACCATTCTTACCACCGAAAAAGCATCCCTTTGATGCCAACATGACCTAAAGGTAATTGCCAATCATACCCCTCCACACACCTTCCTCCCTATATCATCCCCTCCTCCAAATTTCTATTCCATACTCCTCCTTTGACTTCCATGACTTGTAAACAAGAAATGAAGTCTCCACACAGTAACTTCAATAAGGACTGACATTATGAAAGGAAAGAGAGCCTTTGAAACTCTGTCTCTACAACACACAGCCCCAGGCCACATGTTTGGCTGCCTTAGTTACTCGACATATATGCAAGCTCAAATAAACACTCCACCAGCGACTTCTTGGAACTGTTTGACTGAATGAATTTTAAAAGGTTTAAAGTGTTTCACATGTTGTATCCTTGTGAGCTGAGAAGCAGAAATGAACAATTAAGATCCATGCCAATAACGTGACCAGGAAAAAGTTTGATCCAGAAATGAAGGCACTAATATGGACAGGCTTGCCCTGGAAAAAGAGATGTTTACATTTGGGTACTATTTCCTCCATATCCATGCTTTTCATAAGTATTAGATACTCGAAATGCTAAGTTTCAGGGGACTTTTTCTATCTGGAAACTTCCTATAAAAAGCAATGTGTTGTTGCCAGCTTTTTAAGTTGCTAGAATTATAAATGGGTACCTTTTTAAGGTGTAGTGTAGCGTAAGCTAGATCAGAAGGTCATCATGTGAGCATTTATCATCTAACATGGGTACCACTTTCTGCAGTCTTAATTCTTCCAAAGCCATGTGAGCCACAATCATTGGTGCTTGACAAGACCAGGAAACGGAAATATTATGATGGAACTCTGCTATGTACCCCACCATAACTTTTTTGTACAAGATCAGCAAGACATAAGATTACATGCTACATAACACTTCATTGCCAAGGGCCACAATATGTCATGGTTACCATATGGTAGCAATTCACTGTACATCATCTCTAACTGGACACCACTTGGGGGTCCAGTACATCACGTGGGGACTCACCTATGCATGATTGTGTGTCTCATGCTTCCAGTGCTAGTGGGCGTGTAGACTTCGGGGGTGTGAGGGGAGGTAGGGGTACTTGTCGAAGGTATTCCTGGCACTGCATAGGAAGACAATAATAATAAAAAATGTCATTAATGAAAAGTACAGTGACACAATTTTAACTGAAACATGTCACCAGCACACAGAAATTCAAAGTCACCAGCTTAAGTATGATTATCGCTAACCACCAAACGTTTCTTTCTTCACTTTGCAAAATTACAACATGTCAGCTAGCAGGACACAGTAATTCAAAGTCAACATGTAAATTTCACTTTGCAACATGCAAATGAAGTTATCAAGTACTTAACTATTATTAGCATAACCAGTGACTAGCTTCAAGAGACCAGGTGTGCAACTGGTTGCATCATATACTTCTAAAGTGAATGTTTAAAAACATGGCTGATAGCTATCTAGCCTGATTCCATTGAGTGAGTGACTTGCTTCCACACCGATGCCAGGCTGTGACAGTCAACCAAATCATGTGCTAACTACCTGAAAGGTTTTGTCAAGGAATCATTCACATAAGAACATTTCTTCTAATTAAATCAACCCTCGTTAAGAAGAGTGGACCAGCTATGTCAACCAAAGCTTTAGACAAAATAGTAATTTACTATTAGTCAAGGCATTCCAACTATTGGGCCAACATCTGGTTGGGTATTTTCCAGCCTGATCAAGTTAAATGTTATTGTAGAGTGGGTAGAGGTAATCAGAAGGGGAGGTCCATACAGGATTATATCATTTTTCTTATTTTAATGCACCATTCAGACTCAAACTGTAAAGAGGTAGCCATGTTATTGTGTCAGCTGAGGCTTAAGTTTCTTGGCACTGTACGCTCCAATTATCACTTATGGTTAAACAAACACAGAGGCTGATTGAAGTGGTGAAAGAGGCATATAACAGAACACACTGTATCTGGTGAGGCATTTAGTTCCTCCAGCTTCAACCATCACTCAATAAGTACACACACACACACACACACACAGATGGAGAAGACTGGTTGGAGTCTTGGGTTATAGCTCTTATATACAGAGATGTCTCACTGTACTGGGTTAAGTTACTGCACTAGGTTATAAGCAGGCCTATGAGCTCCATTGATTGGAATTTGAACATAATCATTATAATGATGAAGCAGTATCAGTGATAAGGTAAAAAATGGTGTGAACAAGTTATGAAATCCAATACGGCAAGGAGAAACTTATTTCCCTGAATAGAGGCCATGAGCTTACAGAACCAGACCTACCAGGATATTGGAACGGTAATTGCTTCCGGAGGCTACAAACAACAACAAAAGGCTTCCATGAATTGGAAAGATTCTATTTATGGGTAGGACATGACCTCCACAATCAGCAGAAAGTGTCTATTTGACTGAGACACAATAAACAAGCTGTGTAGTTTACTGTGTAGTTTACTGTGTAGTTTACTATGTAGTTCATAGAGCTAATTGGATGGCACCTCAGCTGTCCAAATGGGTGAGAACAAGTTGACAAGTGCACGCTAACAAGATGCAAAACAAGGTGTGTGAAGTGTACATGTGGAGACAATTGGTGCAAGCTGACATTATGTAGCTATTCTGTAACACCTCACTCAATGCAATACATAATAACTCTGGTATAATAGGGTTAATTATGTCATACTATATTGAGCAGCTGCAATACTTGACATTTTGTTCTACACTGAACTTTTCTATTGTGTATTGCACAAGTACGAGAACAAACTCACACACACACACAACTGATTTGACTCACTTCTGTCATTGTCGGTAGAGATGGTCATGAGAAGTCTGGGCACGGAGCGAGACTTTCCTGCGGAGTTGGGCAGGTTGCATTCCTCGATCTGATCCAAGTGCTCACTGCTCCCGCCATAAGGACCCACCGGCAGATCCACCATGGAGGTGGAGGTGAGATCCATGTGTTTGAGCCCAGAGGATTGATGGTTTGCTTGGGAGTAGTTTGGGTGGGACATTCCGGCCATGGAGTTACAGCGAGGAGCAATCCCCTCAGTGGGACTCTGCCAGTTTATGTTTTGATGACAAAGGACAGACTCCGACCCCGACATGTTGCTGTTGTTCACCGAGGACGAAATGAGCTGATCATTGGAGATACTCTGGGAAAAACCCGGAGATGAGGCAGCCACACGTTTCATTTGTGGGTGCCGGGTGCGAGTGGGTTGTGGGGAGCCACCTCCCACATGATTGGACGGAATGGACGGTTGACTGCCAGAGCGAGAAGGAGGACTGGGAGAACGATAGCTGTGATGGGCCAGGCTGGACTCATTGTAACCATTTGTAGTTGGTACATGATTGGAAGTAGGAGGAAGGGGAGGAGCCAATTCCTCGTCTTGCTTCATCAAGATGATGTTATTCAACGGATTCGAAAGCGATCGTTTGTGTGTCAAAGGCAACTTTCGTTTCCTCTCACTCCCTCCTCCTGTTGTTTGGCCCTTCCCAACATTGCCACTTGGGGCCGGGGGGAGAGGAGAAGTGGTCTGACTGGTCCGATTGCTACTCAAACAGGACACAGAGTGGTGGGTGCGGGCCAGACTTCGTGAGGGGGTGGAATCCGTTTCTCCTAGCAACACGTTACTACTGCTGCTGTGACTGCGTATGAGCCCATGAGAAGGTTGCGTCCTACTCCCACTAAACGTGGTGGATGTAGGGGGCGGAGTCAGGACAGGGATCATCTGAGAGGGTGTGAATATGCTATTATTGAGGGGGGTGGAGCTGGAGAGTGCAGTGGTGAAGGGAGACGAGGGGGAGAGGAGGGACTGGGAGGACAAAGGGGTGAGGGGAATGGGTGTCGAAGAAGGGAAAGTGATGGGGAGAGGTGAGGTGCCAGCACTGGTGGAACTGGAGATGGAGTCAGTGCGGCTGTCATGGTCGAAGAAACTCAGGTTTGAGAGCGAGTTGAGACGACTGGAAGTAGTGGAGCCCAATCTACTGGGGGCTGTCACCGAAGGCTTCTCACCACGCTCCCACATTTCTGCATGGAGGGAGGAAAGAGAAAAATGATTCTAAAAAGTGGCATAATAATAGGAAAATGCAAAATGTTTGAAAACCTCCTACATTCTTTATAAACATGTGTCAAAAAGACAGACGACCAGCTTGTCTCCTCCTTTTGCTAAGATTTGGGTAATCAAGTACAGTACTGCTTTGGTTGCTGGTTATGTCATCACCGTGTTTAGCAAGGTGGTTACTATGGAACAACTGGTATGAGTGCACTACCTGCTCAGAGACAAACTCTTAACATTTCCCAAGCAAAAAGTGTAACTGTTGCAGATACTAAGTACTAGTGGCCAGTTGCTAGTGCAGCAGATACTTGCATAGTGGATTAATGAGGAAGACAAGTACACGGTTCATGTAGGTACCAGACTGTCGTATGACCAGAATGGAACACTACAAAAATGGAACACTGTAGCAAGGTCTTCAGTAGTTTCTAATAAGTGGCAGAGATTATTGTTAACCTCTATACTTCCTGATTACTAGAAGCTCCATAGCTCCTATGATTTTAACTATTTGACCTGACCTGACCCCAGTGATAGAGTGCAGTTGATATTAAGCAGAATGGTAGAGTGAATAAGAATGTTACTTACTTCTCCCTTAGCTCTTCTCATTAATAAATATGGAAGCAACTTAATTAACACACTGGGCACAGCTCTTCCAAATACACCAACAAGACACATGATAATGGGTGGCAGGCACACTTCAAGAGGAGACCCCAAACATGGGGTCAAAGTGCTCCTGCCACTGTGGAGGCAAGTTGCCATTGTTCCAGCCTGGGTGGTCCTCCCACTCCAAGAGCACACACTAATAATGACATACCTACCTCACACTGAACAGTGGTGGGGGCCCCACTCAGGGCAGTAACTAGAGAAGTTTAAATTTTTCTTGCTATTCACAAGAGTTAGAGGTAAAATTCTTGGCTATTGTCCTTTGGGTGGTCTCACCCACCCACCACATCTGAGTCTTACCCACCTTATATAGAGTCTTTAAGTTGGTGGGCAAAGGGAACTATATATAGTAACTGGAGACTCTATCTCATCACTATTGGCAACTCAAATATCAAAGTGGAGCTGTATATTACACACACTCAGTCAAACAAGAGGTTGTTAGGAGAACTTTGTCTATGTACACAGAGTGAGGGACTGTAACTACAGACTGCATGGTAACTAGGCTGGATGAGGGGGCATAGAGACAGTTGTCGTAGTGAATGAGGAGGCATGGATATGTACGCATACATACAGACTTCCCTGGCAATAAGTAAACAGACGACCTCCGGTTTCCATCGATCATGAAGAACTATGGATTTGTTCCTCTTATAAAGTCAAGAAAAATCTAGTCCCTGCAATCGTGGGTAGTGAGACACACTAGAAATGCTCTGTGTTTTGGCATATTGCACTCTACTTGACTACAAGAGCCTTTGAAGTCACAGGAAGGTACACTGCTTTGAAGCATAGAGCAACAGCCATCCACACATGCTGATCAAAGATACAGTAATTTAATAAGCATTGTACTCCACTACCCTTGTTCTGCATCTGAACTGACGGCTACACAAAGTGCTGCTCAATAGAACAAAGAATTGGAGGAGATCCAATCGAAGTGAGTGTGATACTTTGTTCTCCACTCCCCAAACCATCAGGAGAAGCTTGGAAGTAACCTAAATGCCACCTACAACTCAGCTTTTTGCTTGATCTCATGAGAGGGAGTAAAAGAGTATTGACACAGGGCATTTACCAGACTTCGTATCAAGAAAGCTTGGAAGTAGTTTAAATACCATAACCAGGCTTGATCTCATCAGAGAGAGTGAAAGAGTATTGGCACAGGGCAGTTTAAATCCCACCTCATTAGAAAGGGTAATGTGCAACAGCTCAGCACTTGCGCTAAACCTATCCATCTATCATTAGGTACAAGGTATGGAGCAAAAATGAATACATACATCTTATTAGACATGTATTATGCACTTTTGATCTTGCTTGATAAAAGGATTGTTGCCCTGTTTCACTCACACCTAAACAAAGTCAACTGTATTCCTACAAGTCGTTGACAAGGAAAGCCAGATGCAAAGCTTGTTGTTTTTTTTTTCTTTTTTAAGAACTGATCCAAAGTTTAGACTCCTTTACATTCAGACACCACTACAGAGGTGAGACAGTGCTATCACCAAGTGGTCATTCGTTGGTCAGGAAAACAAGATGCACCCCTTGCTGATGGATTATACTTGTCAAAACAGAGACTCAACATTTGCTTGCCTGAAAGATGAATATCGTATCGCCAACACACATAACATACAAATAAACAAAGCCAGTGAGGGTGATCTCTGCTTGCAAACCCTCAAAACATCTGCTTGAATTTCAAATTCGTGGATTTACAAACTATATAATTCCACAATGGTACGGTACAGAACTAAACCTAATTGCATCACAGTACCTGTGGAAAAATATGGTTTTTATAGATGTCTATCCAGACAATACAAATCCTTACTGGTGATTGGATTTGTTGACCACATCACAATGAAACTACGAAACCACATTCAAATATTCAAACTCTGGGTTGGACAGCCATTGCTGCTCTAAAGGACACTGGCGGAATTGGACACCACTTTATCACACTGGCATCAGGCTTATCTGTAACACACATCAGGACACACTCCTGCTACCCCACATGCAGCTGGGACAGAGAGTATTCATATGGCAACTGACAGTAGCTAAGAAGTTAAGTGAGCTGCATGTACCACCATCAATTCTTTTGAACCACGGCAATCGAGGTTACTGATCACATGATGCACTTGCGAAACATTAGCCGGCTGGGAGAGCTCACTTCAGTACTTCATCATTTTTAGCAACAGAAAACGTGGTTGCAATATTTATTCTGATAACCCATTGTAAGTCTAACCAGATCCCCTTGGGCTATATACTCCTTAGCCCTAAGGGCCCATTATCACCACTTCACTCCCACACACCTCAAGGGTTGCTCACACGCCACAAGGAGATAGAGTTATTACAAGTAACTGATGAAGCTGTCCTGACTTCCTGCTTTTCATGGAACGTGTGAACAAATAAAAGATCAACAAAAGATCACATGCTAGACAATTCTAAGGATAGCTCAGACTTTTTTTTTCTCATTGTGTGAAGAGATAGCCAAATAGGTGGGCACGCTATAAGTGAGTTATGGCACACTCTGGAATGGAAGCCCACAGTATATTGACTGATGTAACCTGCACCACAAAATCCTTAGACAACTTCACCCGAAGTGCCGCGCCTAGATAGATGTAATTCCACTTGGAAACTTTTTTCTCTCCAAAACATGAGGTTTGGACTTGGAAGAGTTCCATGCATACACTGTCTGACTCTGAGGAAATTGGTTAGAATTTCACAGCTCTTTTTTTGTTTTTCCTCAATCACTAACAGTCTGGTCTCAAGGAAAGGATATGTCTGGGGAGGACCGAGGAGGAGAAACAGGATGAGATACAGACAGTCTAATCCATCTATCAGCCATGCTTGCTCAGGCAGCCCTTACACTTTAAAGGAATGGAGTTAATGGAGTTTTTTCCATTTTGAACAAGTACAAATACATCCAGACAGGCTTTTAGTCTGTGCAATTGTTTGCTCTATGTATATGGCACACTCTTTCAAGTATAAGTGCATGGAGCCTCTTATTGGTGAGTCAAAGAAATTATTACTTGTTATTAATAGTATTGTATAGGTGCTAGTTGCTATGGTAAAGGGCATGACAAAGTGGATTCATAAGATTCAAGTCAGTGGCTGATAAAATAAGATAAAGTGTCAACTATGAATGAACTCACCTTTAATGGTCATCATAAGGGGAGGGTCTCAGCTAAAGGGGACACTTTGAACCTGTCTAATTAAGTTATTAACAGTTGCTTCCTATTACAGTCACATGGTCACATGATATTTGCACTTCAAAAAAAAAAAGCTGTATACAGGTCAAAGTTCAAAGTGGCACACACCTGGGACTTATATGAAAGCCTTGTTCAGCAATTGTTAAAAATAATTTTGCTACTCCATTATCAGGACGCTTCAATGGATATTTATCAGGACACTTCATTGGGTGCTTATTACAAAAGTATCTAGATTCCTATCCAATCGATACAAGGGGGCTATAACCTTATTCCAGTGAATCACCAAACAGTACATTAATGATAATGTTTGCTTCTGGTCAGGGCGGAGAGAAAGAATTCTAAGCATGTTTTCCAAAAAAATGTGGTGCATCAGTTGCTATGACTACAGGTCAGTGCACGAATGAGAGCCATGACTACACCAACCATTAATTTCCAACAATGTGTATACTTGGTGGGTAGGTGCCTGGACAATTTAAGGCTTGTGTAACAATTGCATACTACGGCGATAGCAAGCATCTGATGGAATCCATATAGGGAACGAGGGATAATGGACCATTAAAAAAACAATAGATGCCTCTAGGTGTGTACAGATTAGATAAAAAAGGTACCAGATACTCTCAAATCCTGTTCAAAATCGTGTTTACTTTATCTCAAATGAAGGTCAGATGATGGGAATTTGAGCACATTTTTGTCATAACCTGTCAACAAGAGTCGGTGGGTAAGGATTAAAAAAACAAATTTACTTTTTGGGGGATTAGAAGGAAGGTGAGAGTTTATTGTACTTCCTCTAAATGGACAGGAAGTTGACATCTATTAGGGCACCCATTCTCCAAGCCCAGTAGATAATTTATACAGAAGAGCATCCTTCCTGATCAGGTTACAGCTGCATTGAAAACTTCTAAGTTGATGGAACCGCTAGCACCTTGCACATCATATAATAAACATTATTATAAACTCTTTAAATCTGTGACCTGGTCACCTGCGATGATCCAGCTGACCCATCCAATCTAATGTGTGCCTCTGGGACCCTACATGTATGTAGGTGGTTGCTAATGGACAAGTCTCACTTCACAAATATAGTTATTAACCTCCAATAGAATTTTTTCCCGGGCCCTACAATATTGAAAAATAAGCTAGCACCTGACCGGTAGCCGAGTCCACATGATACACTATGTGATGTCAGATGACTTCTAATGCATTCATACCAGACAAAATAATGGGAAATGTATTAATAACAGAACTACAAACAGCAACATGCATGTCAACGGATATTCTATCTTAATGCGTCCAGCTGCCTGCTGAAAGTTAATACATGGAGAGGGAGAGCTGAACATATGGTCATGTATCAAGCTGTAAGCATGATAGTTTATAAACTTCACCATTATGGAAATGTAACTTTTTTTTCATAAGTAAGATAACACAACATCTGAAATTCTCATTACCAATAGAACTAGTTAACTGGATCGCTCTAGCTCTATGGCCTGAATAAATCGTGTTGGGCAACATCTGCATACATGTTAACATGCAACGATAACCATGGTAACGATGTTACGAGCACAACCTTAACCGGTAACCATAGTAATCTTGATCAATTATTTAGCCATAGACTATACTTTTATGATGCTCATTTAAGAAGTGCACAGTCAGGATGGTACAATGAATAGCAGTATGTGAACACGAGTATTAGGTACCACGCAGCCATAGACTGATGCTCATTTAAGAAGTGCCTAACATACCAAGACCTCTTGGATTTTTTTCTTTTTGTGAATTACTATACCAACCAGCTACCCTGCACTTACTAACACACAACATGCATAACTGAAATTCTTCAGTAAGAGGTTCACAGCTGCGTTGGTTGGTTCTCATGGGAGGGTGTGGCAAGCTCTTAGCCTCTTTGTACAGCTGGTGACAACTTTTAATTGATATGTTCAGTCTGCATACAGTGGTGGAGGGTAATTTTTGAAAAAGGAAGATTAAATCCTGATTGGTTACTGTGTGATGTCCAAGTTTGATAAAATAGTGGCTTATAACGACTTAATCAGTGGTTTGTGGGAGGGGGGTCAGGGGAATGTGCTTTTTTTCTACTGAAATATAAAACCCCATCCTACCTTTTATCAGTACCCTTTGAACTAACTCGGACCTGGCAGAAGATCACCTTTGATCTTTATGCCATCAAAAAGAGCAAGCATAATTTAATCACCGACAGGAAATGATGTCAGCCTAACATGGTATTTTGCCATAGCAACAAACAAGAAAATATCCATATAATTATTACAATAGTCATGTTAACATAATAAATAGTATTAAAAAAACAACTAAGTTTTCGGTACTTACTGTAGTAAGTGGACAGAAGATCCAGAGAACTCAGGAGTTTCTTTACATCAGCGACTGCTATGGAGTACTTAGACATCAGCTGTTCCAGTTCAGCAGTAGACATGCTGAAGAGCGTGTCAAGGGTCAGGTTCTCCTCGTCCACCAAAGCCTGCAGGTGTGCCAGACATATATATTCGCTAAAAGAAGTTGCTATGCTCAAAGAGGTTGCTATGTCTGGTTTCTGCTAACTACTGCATGCAATGTCTGATGCTAAACTCCATTGCTCTGGCTTTGTGGTTTCTAACAGAACATTAAATTTTAGCTTTAATGATAACCACAAAATTGTAAGTTCTGCACTCACTTTGACTGCAGATGGTTGAAGACTGATGATATTCAAAAACTGCTCCAAATTTATAAGCTCGTCAAACTGATGCTTGACCTTCAGCAAAAATTCTTCCGAGCTGCAGTCGAATTGGTCCAGGGCTTTCAAATAGCGGTGCTTCTCAATGAGCTGGTTTGAAAATCCTTTCATTAGCTTGTTCTGTGGGGGGGGGGGGGGGGGGGGGGGGGGGGGGAGAAATACATCAAAGGAAAATTTGTATTAGCACCTCAACAAAATATCTCACATGTTCTCAGTTCAAATATTTTTCACCTATTAACATGATCCCCATTGCAAGTGAGAGAAGGAAAATGGTCACAAGGCTAGGGTGTGAAAATCAGTATTTTTTTTTAGGGAGATCTGGTCACTTGTGCACAGTATTGTCCTCTGTGTACATATCAGCAAGATCTAACAAGGTCATTTACAAGATCACTCCAGCTGACTGGCTGAGCAAATATTTTTTTGCAAAGGCTCAGAATAACTAGCTTCATAGTTAGACAGTACAAATCATGATACCCAAACTCATTTCATGGTTCCATCAACTAAGTACAACTTACTTCTTGCAGCTTGATGTCATCATCAATAGCTGATTGGGTCTCTCCATAGGAGCTATGAGTCATGCCATTAATGCTAGTAGAGGAAGCACCAATCAGCAGCCTGGAGGTGGACTCCTTGAGTCTCTGCAAGGTTCTAGCACTGGAGTCTATCAAACTTTGCTGGATGATAACCTTTTCTTTCGCTTTTATCAAGCTCTCTGACTCTTCAGGCTCAGAGTTATCGGACGACATGGTTGTCCTTACCATACTAGATTCTTTACACGCAGCAATGGTGACCGAGTAGGTATTAAAGATGGAGGAGGGTAGGTCCGAGGTTTCAAATCCAAGTGATTTCACTAGACCGTCGTTTCGGATTTTAAGCCTGCAAAGCAGCTGTCATTCGGTCATAGTATATACTAACTAAACAGCTAGAAAAAGGTAGAACTTTCTCTGATCACTTTTCGTCACAATAATAAAGGTCTCCTTTATCACATCCTTCGTTTTGTGTCGAGATCGAGACTCGTCACCGGACTTCGCCACCCACGCGTCTTGTTCCGGAAACTTGGAAGCGCATCCATTGAGTGGGCGTAGTCTAGTTGAATAATGAGTGTGGCAAAGAAACCTGGTTATAACTGGAAAGCAAGACAACAAAAGTGTGTAGCTAATAAGAGAATAAGGGGACACACAGGCAAAGAAGATTGCGAGGGCCATGTGGAGCTGGACCAGTCTTGTTTCAGTGGTTACTTTGAGGCAAGCCCCCAGGACACCAACGCGCAAGTTCTCCCTCCTAAGAAACCAAAATTTAGTGATAAAGATGACCTTGGTACTGTGAAGAGAAAGAAGTTGAGTGCCAAGCAGAAAAAACGCCTGCTGAAGGTGATAGAAGTAAAAGAAAAGAAGGCAAAAGTGAGTTGTATTCTAATTGAAGCCCACCACACGTGGTCATCTTCCCCTTAAATTTCAAATTGTCTGTATATCAAGAAAGTAGCTAGTTGTGTGTGTGCAGGTGAATGAAGCAAGAAAGAAATGATATATTATGGGAATGAACATACTAAAGAACAAAGCATTTATGAGCCACAGATTGACAATACAGGGAGCTAATATTAAAACATTAAAAACAATAGCAGATGGTTCCTAAAAGTAAGCACTTTTCTTGATAGCCTTAATGCTCATTACTACAGGTGATTACAACACTACCCAAATAAACACATTTTTTACATTCCTATCACACTAAATACTCAGGTGTAAAAACAGCCTGTGTGTGTGTGTGTGTGGTGATGGTAGTTATGTTTTCTCCTCCACAGCATGCAGCCATATTGGATAGCCTTGCCTCAGTGTCCCTCCCAGAGTCACACACAGCCTTGTTGCAGTCTTCAGCACAGCTGGGGAGAGCAAAGAAGACTCGTAAGCAAGTCCTGAATCATATTCAGCTGCAAAGTCGTGTGCAGAATCTTGCTAAACCATCAAGAAACAATGGGAGGAGACTCTCTGGTGATGATGCAGTGTCATTTGGTGATGCAGCTCACCTTGTTGGCACGACATGGAGGAAAAAGAAGAAGAGATTTAAGCCGCTGAAAGTAGAGAAAGTCTTGTATGACCCCAAACCTCCACAGAGCCCAACACCTGATGATGATAAGTCTGGAAATGGATCCAATTTTGAAGAGGATTATGGAAACAGTGAGTGGGTGACCAAGTGTGTGTGTGTATGCTGGGGGGAATAACAATTGTGTGGTTGGAGGGGTCAGTCTACAGGTGTCTTTTCATTTCAGACTCTCAGTCCAATATTGTGGAAGAAGACCAGCAAGGACAGCAATCTGAGGGTGAGGTTTGCTCTGGTGGTGGAGATCAGAATACTGATGATGTGGGCGGCGTTGGTACAGAAGAGGAAGTAATGAATAGGAAAGGTCCTGGGAAGTGGGAAAGAAAAGGTGATGAATATGTTAACTTGTAGCATGTGTAATTAATAGCCTCTCTCCTCATGAATATCCATGAAAGAACTAGCAATAACAAGGCATCACTCCATAATGTATATTAGATGTTAAGCACTTAGCACCTCTTAGATAAACTCACTACATAGGATATCATGAAGTGTACACCTCACTAGCTAAACTTTGTCTCCCTTATGCAGTTTCAAAAGCTTTGATCTCAAGATATCCAATCGTTTTCACACTAGGTCCATAATAGAAGGTTTTGTTATCTGTGGGAAAACTTGCTTGTTTACTATGAGGACAAGCCTAATAACTGCATGCAAGACATCCCTTCCAGGCCAAACAAAATGCTCCAGTCACCATCTAAACAATACCAGTTACTAGACACTTGGAACTGGCATGGTTACGGAGTCCTAGTCTAAATATAGATGCAGGTGCTTAGCTAGGATGGTACAGTTCCTTACCCTGAATTCTATACTTACTACACTTCCGTGTGCTTTGATTAGTTAAGGGCAATGTACTGTTTCTTAATGCAGCTGTTGTGCTCAACCTATCATAAAATGAAGTGTTTATTCTTGTTCACCCATATTCAAACAGTTCACTCCTCTTCTCCCAAGATGCTTTGTACAATACTTAAGGGGCTTGAGAGTTCTATATATGTTCTGGTTGCTAACTGGTTGCTAAAGGGCTCTTCCATACTAGCTTTTATACACACTATTCATAAGGGGGGCTCCATTAGTATATTATGGAGTGGCTCACTATATTTGATGCACAAATAAAGGAGTAAGGGCACTATCTAGTTAGCAGAGCAATCAAAGAGGAGCTTACACAGTTACTAATTGTTCAAAAACAACACTTGATTCAATTCCCCTTGCTACTTAACAAGAGTTACTTGACGTCACCGTCATTTATGGGGAAAAACTATCAGGTCTATTCTGAAGGTACTAATTCCAAAATTCAGCTTTTTATAACCTTCATGACCTGCATAGCAACCTTGCACAAGGTGGAATTTCATTTCTGTAAAACTTTGTGATTCATGTGTTTAGTATTCAAAAAATATCTAGTTGAGGTGAGATTGAAGTTTACATGAAATAGTTACTCAGGCTAAGGTCAAGGGTCTCTCTACTTTTTCACTGCAGAAAGTGGTGGAGCTCACTCTGCTGGAAGAACTAGAGAAGGAGAAGCCAGAGAGAAAGAGAAAGGGAGATGTCCAGCGAAGTATGTTCAACTTGTCAGGGACCCAGACATACAGGTTTGTAGCTGCTGAAACTTCGAAAATTCCCAATGGGCTTCTGCTTCAAGTTCAAAGTGTGAAAGTACAGCTATTGTGTAGAGGTCAAACTATTTGACAAACAGCTCATGAAATACCTCTTCATTTTCAGCTTGGACTGTAGCAATTAGTCACTCACCAATAGCTATTCATAATCTGTACACACATAAAGGTACAGACAAAGATGCCTTTTGTTTGCTGGAAAACTCCATTGTTCGATTTTTCCCTATAATATTTGGGAACTAATGGGGACACCTGGAAGTTTACCTTTAGGATATTCAGATTGGAAGGTTTCCACAGTACAAATATGTGGTGTTACCGTGTCATGGTTGGGCTGGAATGCGACCTATGACAACATGGGTGATTTCCTTGGTTTAATCAATAGGGATTGATGGAACTGTGTCTGCCTACAAGATGGCGTTTTTTGTTGTTTTTTTTGGGAACCCACATCAAAGGATGTAGAGGATGTGGAGGTACTACCTACAATGTCGGACTATGTCAGTGTTCTCTTTCAAGGTTTGACTGGCAGAAAGGGCAATCCCTGAAATCATTTCATTTGAATGAGTTGATCTCATCTTAACTGTTGTACTGTAATTGGTGGAGTTGACCTTAATGAGAGTTGATTCCTCTAATTTTAAGTGAAATCACGAAGAGCAGTATTGTTGAAGCATGACCACATTGCCACCTAGTCCCCCTTCTTACGCATCAGAGCTGACCCATCTGGTCACAGCAAGTGAAATCAGTAGACAAACAACAGGACATTATCTGCCTCATCTCCCCCCACTGATCCTAATTATTGCCAAGTCATTTCATTGGTCACGACAAGTGAAATCATAAGACATAATTTTACACATCCCTCTCGTTACTTCATCATTAGGTGGAGTAATAACATTGCTCATCCATAGTATCAGTTCCTCTGAGGTATACCCTATACAGTACCCTATACAGCATACCCTATACAGTACCCTATACAACATACCCTATACAGTACCCTATACAGCATACCCTATACAGTACCCTATACAACATACCCTATACAGTACCCTATACAGCATACCCTATACAGTACCCTATACAACATACCCTGTATACCCTATACAGCATACCCTATACTATGCTGTATAGGGTATACTGTTTAGAGTACTGTATTATGAAGGGTATACTGTATAGGGTATGCTGTATAGGGTATGCTGTATAGGTTATGCTGTATAGGGTACCGTTTATTGTATAGGGTGTGCTGTATATAGAAGGGTATATTATATAAGATATGTATAAGTTATGCTCTATGGGATCCCATCAACACACTTGGATTTCTAGCTCTGTGAGAGCATTCAACCTGTTCAAGCTTAAGCATGACACCATTGATGTTTTTAATTCTTCCCTCCCTCCCTCCCTCTTCCCGTCCTCCATATGTAGTGTGCTCGACTCTCCCTCCCGATTCTGTCTGAAGAGCAGGTGGTGATGGAGGCCATTCACGACCACCCTGTAGTGGTGCTCTGTGGAGAAACTGGGAGCGGGAAAACCACTCAGGTCCCCCAATTCCTCTATGAGGCTGGGTACACCATCAGAGGTAGGGGGGATCTCGAAGAAGGAAGTAGGAGGAGCCTCATTGGGGTAACAGAGCCACGAAGAGTGGCAGCTGTAAGCATGGCACGGAGGGTTGGAGAGGAGATGGGGTTCAAAGGTCAGCAGGTGGCCTATCAGATCCGGTATGAAGGAAACACTTCAGGTTAGTCCTGATTGTGTTGCTGCATGAAGAAAATTTTGTCAGTAGTATCTTTGCATCATCACTAAAATGTAATTCAAGCTTCAAAAATATCCATGAAAATATGATAGTCTTTTCATTTACAGACGACACGGAGATAAAGTTCATGACAGATGGTGTTCTGCTAAAAGAAGTGGAAAAGGTCCGTTGGTGCACAATAAATGATGGAGAGGTGTGATATGATGTAATATGTCAGGTGATATGTGCATGGTGTCACATGATAAAGGTAAAGGGTAAATACAGTTCATAGGACACAGATGAGAGGAGAGAGAGAGAGAGTCCTGAATTCACAACTTTTATTATGTGGAGGAGTATGAGAACTGTGTTGTTATTGTGCCACTATCCCTACCAATTGCCACATGTGCCATTCAACACTGTTCATATTGCGTCTTGAGTTCAAATCTTGTGTGCGACGCAGACCATATTTGGCATTAATTTATGCATTGGTATGTGATATGTGATAACTGTTGGTGATATAACGACATATTGATCCCTGCTCAGCAATCATGTGACATATGCTCAGAGAGCACTCTGGTATAATATACTATGATGTAATAATTATTTATTCTAACTATGATGTAATAGGCACCTTGGTTGAGATCACAAGTGTAATGGAATATATATACTTGTAATCAGTTGAAAGGTCTTTTCAACAAATAAATGAACTTTTGAGTATCATTTTCTGAAGTGTGACATGTGTTGTTATAGTAACACTTTATGTTTATGTGACAAGTTACAATGATGCTCCACGTAGAAGTGTGTAGAAGATTTGATGTGTTAAGATAATAATTGGCAGGGGTCTCATCAGGAAGTGGACTTTTTTGACCATGGTTCATTTCTTAAACAACCTGCAATAATAATGCTCACTCCCCTTTGACTTCATAAAGATTAGACCATGTTCTTGTCAATTCTGTGAGGTTCTTAGGAGACATTCCTGCAGTTTAGACTAAAGAAGCAGAATTGCTTTCAAAATCTTTATTAATCTGGGAGAACTTAGCTGGGATCAGTGGCACCAAAGCTATTAAAGATATAGGGGGAAGTCCCTATTTACTAAGCACTTTTTTTCCAACTCTAGGATTTTCTGCTGAGTCGGTATTCAGTGATCATTATTGACGAGGCTCATGAGAGAAGTGTGTTCACTGATGTTCTTATTGGACTGCTGTCAAGAATTGTCCCTCTTAGAGAAAAGGTACCATCACCCCCTGTCATTTCGGACTCAATGTCCTTTTCTGTTCTTCCAATTCAGACTGGTAACCCCCTCAAGTTGGTGATCATGTCTGCTACACTGCGCATAGGGGATTTCACAGAAAATACGCTCCTTTTCCCTTCTCCTCCTCCAGTTATTCGAGTAAGTCTCTTTGACCTTGTCATATTATACTATTTGCACTGTATCACTCTATGTTGATTATGAGTGACTGTGTTCATTATGAGCATTTTAAGGAGACTCCCTGCCTGCATTAACAGCCCACTACAATATATGTAGCTTACCATTATGTGCACTCTATCTACATATATGTTCATTATGAGCCCCCCTGCTAGCATTTAAGGAGACTCCCTGTCTGCATTAACAGCCCACTACAATATATGTAGCTTACCATTATGTGCACTGTATCTACATAATTATATGTTCATTATGAGCCCCCTGCTAGCATTTAAGGAGCTGCATTAACAGCCCACTACAATATATGTAGCTTACCATTATGTGCACTGTTTCACCAACTGTATCACCAAACATATATGTTCATTATGAGCCCCCACCCACCACCATTTACACTTGCATTTTAAGGAAAGACCAATACTCCAAATGGCACACCATGTGCCTTTAATAGATTACTAATTAAGGGGTGTTCCTGATAGTAACTTTAGTAAGCACCAAAAAAAAAAAAAAAAAAAAAATGGATTCCTTGATGTTCTAAATTTAGCCTCAAAGTGTGCATGGAGGGAAGGAAAAAATATTCATACCACTTTTCTTCTTCAATAGAATTGGTTCTCATAAAATTAGCTAATTCTATTGAATTTTTATCATGTTAGCTGAGAATAATAAGCAGAGTTTGACTTTTCTTCTTGTAGGTGGAGTCTCGACAGTATTCCGTTACTGTCCACTTTAATAGGGTCACACCTGATGACTACATCAACGAGGCATTCCGCAAGACATGCAAGATCCATCGTGGTTTGCAGCCAGGGAACATACTCATCTTCGTCACAGGTCAGAGGGAAGTACACACCCTTTGCAGGAAACTAAGCAGGAGGTTTCCAAGGCAATGTACGACTCAGAGTGTGAATGCCAATGCCAGCAAAGCAGGAGGTGAAGAGTTGGAGGAGCAAAGAAGAACAAAAGAGGAAGGAAATGAGTGAGTATCCTTCAGGGGAGAAACAGCAGTGTTTATCCCCCAAGGTAGTCAGAGTGGGTTGTGGTGAAAGCTGTGTGTACTTTATCAAAGATCAGAGGATATTCGTTGATGTCATTTTATGATGAAATATGCTTGAGGATATTTTGGTTGATGGTGGGGGGAAATCGTTTTAGATGGCTCAATAGGTTGCAGTGGTGTTCTAATAATTATGGATGAAATATGTAGCAGGAATTGCACAATCTTCATACTTTCCCTCCCACAATGTATACTAATCTTGGGGCCTGTGGAGTTGGTTGCATGACAAGCTTGGGACAATTTGCATTGTTTTGAGAAATTGTCTGCCTTTCTCAGTTCCCCACTGCACACCTTGTCTGACAGCATCTGTGGGGATGAAGAAGGGATGGAAGGAGAGTTGGAAAGTGGGGTGGAGTCTGAGCAGGAAGAAGAGCTCGGGATATTTGAACAAGAAGAGAGACTATCTTTTGACTCACAACTGCCCATGAAGGTCCTTCCTCTCTATTCACTTTTATCTCCATCACAACAAGCTAAGGTTGGCATTCTCTCTCTCTCTCTCTCTCTCTCTCTCTCTCTCTCTCTCTCTCTCTCTCTCTCTCTCTCTCTCTCTCTCTCTCTCTCTCTCTCTCTCTCTCTCTCTCTCTCTCTCTCTCTCTCTCTCTCTCTCTCTCTCTCTCTCTCTCTCTCTCTCTCTCTCTCTCTCTCTCTCTCTCTCTCTCTCTCTCTCTCTCTCTCTCTCTCTCTCTCTCTCTCTCTCTCTCTCTCTCTCTCTCTCTCTCTCTCTCTCTCTCTCTCTTTCTCTCTCTCTCATTTCCTTCCCGTCTTCTCAATTCCCATACCTTTCCTCAATTTCTTTACCTTCCCTTTTAAGGTTTTTCAACCCCCTCCTGAAGGGGTCAGATTATGTGTGGTTGCCACCAATGTAGCAGAGACCTCCCTCACTATCCCTAACATCAAGTATGTAGTGGACTCAGGAAAGGTCAAGAGGAAGTATCACGACAAGGTCACAGGAATATCCACTTTTAGGTAAACTTATTAAATGGTAAAGTATCATCAATTTTGCAAGTTCTTCTTAGATATGATCACCAGCGATCCAGGCTTCATTAAATTTTGTGCATTTCAGAATTTGCTGGATTTCTAAAGCCTCTGCTAATCAAAGAGCTGGAAGAGCAGGAAGGACTGAACCTGGCCATTGCTATAGGTACGTATATTCAACTAGGGCAATGTGCAACATTGATTCTGACAGTGAATCCAATCAAGTGAGCAAGTGATGCTTCAACTGAGTAAGGCAGCTGCATACATAAAAAGCTGTAATGCTTACCACCTACAATCTACTTAGAGAAGTACAATCCAAGCCAATCCAAAAGCCCAAGGGCGTAACTAGGATTTGAATAATGAGGAGGCAGAGATAGAACAATATCCGCATGCTTGTGCGCGAAAAATTTTTTTGCCCGACCACGCCCACTCTAATCATAATGTTCATTCACTAACAGCTAGCAAGCAACTAGAACTAACCTGTTACAGGCTTGGAAACTTACCGTGGCAGCCTCTATTCTAAATAAAGCTCATTGACATGTTAACATGTGCGAACTAGAATTCAATAAGTGCTATAATTTAGTGCTAGCAAGCGAGGAGGCAGCGGCCTCCTCTGCCTCTATTGTAGTTACGCCCTTGAAGCCCACAAGTAAAGGGAAAAAAATAATTTAAAAAAGCAAAGTAGGGATGGCTGTGCGTGTTTAAAAGTTCAGCAACAAGAAAGTGAACTTCAGTCAAGTAACCCCTTACCCATCACCTAACTATTCATACTTCACTCCCATGACAGGCCAAGATGAGATATAAAGTAGGAACAGTTAGCTCATAGTTGGTGATGGGTAAGGACTGAAGTTCACTCTCTTGTTGCTGAACTTTTTAAACCGCATACAGCCATCCCTACTTCTTTTTTTTCCCCTTTACTTATTCTTTTTTGATGTAATGCAACTGGATTTAAAGATTGCCATTGACCTAAGGCCTTTACTGATATGTTGCATCAAGGATTGATTCATAACCAGATGATGAGATCCAAGAATCACGTGTATGGGGTGGGGCATAAAAATGGAATATTCACACTAAAACAGTTGCCATTCTTTATGGTAATTTATGCTGAGTTTGCAGTAATTTTCCGGATGATGATGATGAACAAAACGGCGATTTTAGAAGTCACTGTAAAATGATACTACTTTATCTTCTGCTCTTCGTAGGGCTAGGCTAGGGATGAAGCCCTAGTTCTAGGGCAAAGCTGTCATAATAATTGGAAACTCCACCCCTCAGCTAAAGTTGCACTATGACAGTGTAGAGTGACCTAGTCTGAGTCTATTTGCATACTGAACCCCAATCCATGCCCTAGGGCTAGGGACGAAGCCCTAGTTCTAGGTCAAAGCTAGCCGTAACAATTGTAAACTCCGCCCTTCAGCTAAAGTTGCACAATGACAGTGTAGAGTGACCTAGTCTGAGTCTATACTGAACCCAAGTCTGTGCCCTTGCCCTAGGGCTAGGGACAAAGCCCTAGTTCTAGGGCAAAGCTAGCCATAACAATTGGAAACTCCGCCCTTCAGCTAAAGTTGCACTATGACAGTGTAGAGTGACCTAGTCTGAGTCTATTTGCATACTGAACCTCAATCCGTACCCTTGGATTTAGAGTCCCTCTAACTGACCAATCAGTTAACTGGCATGTGACTAGCTATAGTGTAGAGTGACTTAGTCTGAGTCTATTCGCATACTGAACCCAAGCCCTTGCCCTAGGGCTAGGGACGAAGCCCTAGTTATAGGGCAAAGCTAGTTGTAACAATTATAAACTCTGCCCCTCAGCTAAAGTACTGAACCCAAGTCCATGCCCTTGCCCTAGGGCTTGACACAAAGTTCTAGACCTAGGCTCTACACCAGGGATAAGGCACTAGTTTTCTCGGGAAAATGCCCTAGTTACAGATAAAATTGCACTATGACGAGTAAAATTATGTGCAGTTGCTGAACCCATGTGAAATTTCTAGAAAATTCTATCACTGTGAAACCATTTTCCTCTTCACCGTTTAGTCGGAACTAGCCCTGACTCGGATCAAAGGAAGGGAGATAACAACCTTCAGCAAATAGCATTGTGCATGAAGTACTACTGGTCTATGGGACTAAATGTACAAGGTGGAATATTTTACAATTTTAATGAGTCATGACCTGAGACTCAACTTGCTCGCTGAATAAAAAGGTTAAGTAGGGATAGCCAAAAATCTATATGGGCTGTATAATGTACTGCAGCCTCGTATGAAAACAATCCCTATCCACTGCCTATAGCTAGCTATGGCAGTTCTTTCGAGAACCTGTAGAGTAAGGGTAAAAGAAAAAGAAAATACTGTCCTATGACCTTTGACCTGCCATCCCTACTTAGAGAGTGTTAGTGCATTGTCTGATATGTATATATATTTACAATTTCAATGAGTCATGACCTGAGAATCAGCTCGCTTGCTGAATAATGCATTAATTATCTTGTTGACCCTTTACCCATTATTGTATAGACTCTACTCCTCTGCAATATTCAGCAATGAATTTGAAGAGTTCTCACCTCCAGAAATCACGAGAAGACCAGTGGAGGACCTTGTACTGCAGATGAAGGTATACACAGTGGTCATGAGCACACCTGTCTCCCTTTGTGAGCACCGGTCCATCTTTTTACAGGCAATGAATATCGATAGAGTCATCAACTTTCCTTTCCCCACCCCACCATCAGCAGTAGCACTTAGTGTAAGTAATATCCAATAATCCTTTAAATAGATACATGATAATGATTAGGTGCCCTCTCCGAATATGTAATACAACTGCTTTGTTTTGTTCAGGCAGCTGAGAAACTTCTTGTGAGACTTGGAGCTCTAAAACCATCAGATAATCATGAAAGATTGACCTCCCAGAACCCCTGCAACCCTTGTGTCGTTACTCCTCTAGGGAAGACTATGGCCCGATTTCCAGTCGCTCCCCGCTATGCAAAGATGCTTGCTTTAGGCAAGCAACATGGCTGCTTGCCTTACATCATAGCTCTGGTGTCTGCCCTCAGCGTCAAGGAGCTGTTTGTTGAGGAAGGCGTAGGAGAGGAGGAAGAAGGAAGGGAGGACAGAAGGAGGAGAGACCAGTGCGTCAAGCTCCGTAGGTCATGGGTTGGAAAGGTAAGTCCTCCTGACCTTTATCTGTGAGTAACTTCATTTTGATGACCTGTTGATTTAGGGGGAATCCCTATTGCTTGGGGACCTGATGGTTCTCCTTCGAGTGGTTGGTGCATCTGAGTATGCTGGATGCTCTGAGGAGTTTTGTAGCAAATACGGTGTGAGGCAGAAGGCCATGATAGAAGTAAGGAAGCTGAGACAGCAACTGACCAATACAGGTTAGCCGACTGGTACCAGACTAGAAATGATGCAATGTTCTATACCCAGGGGAGGGGGCCGAGGGGCTGGTGCACCCCCCTCTCATTTCAATTATGCTCATAAAAAATACCTAGCAGAATACTACTGAGACATATAACTGACTTATCCTGTTTTTGCCTCTCAAATTGCACCAGATGCAATCTAAGAGAACCAATTTTTTTCCCCGGGAGGACAACCCCCCTGGACCCCCCTAGATGGCACACTTCACGCACTACCTTCAAGCTTCTACCCCTAATTAAAATTCCTCAATGGAACCCTGGCAGTGGTCTTATAGTGCACATGGGCCCCTTTTCAAATTCCTGTGGATCCACCCCGAATTTTTAACTCCTTCACTTTTGTTTTAATTTTCAGTGAATGTGCTATGCCCTGAAGAGTCAGTCGTGCTGGATCCCAGGATGCCTCCGCTGTCACAAGAACAAGTACTGATGTAGTGTCTTATCCCTCACAAGATACATTATTCCGTTATTAACTTCTCCCCATTAGGCACGGTATATCCGTCAGCTCATGCTCTCAGGACTAGGAGATCATGTGGCTCGGAAGATCTCCACACAGGGCATGAATGCAGAAGACAAGAAAAAATTCCGCTATGCTTATCAAGTAAATATTGTGCAAGATTCACTGATGAAATGCTTTTCTAGTTTTCTAGCTCCCATTATCCTATTCAAATATCACTATCTGATATCTGCAGAGTGTTCTATGTGAAGATCCTGTCTACATCCATTCCTCTTCTGTCTTGCTCTATGAGAACCCTGAATTTCTTGTATTCCAAGAGATTACTGAAACTACTAAACTCTACATGAGGTGTGTGTGTGCTGTGGAGGCTTCTTGGTTGCCTCATATACAGCGGGAGTACTGCACCTTTTCCCCTCCGCTGGAAAATCCTCCCCCTTTCTTTGAGGATGGCACTGGAACCATAAAATGTCACATGACAGCCACATATGGTATGTTCGTTACACTTGGTAGGTAGCTGGAAACTCCGCCCCTCAACTAAAATTGCACTATGAACTATGACAGTGTAGAGTGACCTAGTCTGAGTCTATTTGCATACTGAACCCAAGTCCGTGCCCTTGCCCTAGGGCTAGGGACAAAGCCCTAGTTCTAGGGCAAAGCTAGCCGTAACAATTGTAAACTCCGCCTCTCAGCTAAAGTTGCACTATGACAGTGTAGAGTGACCTAGTCTGAGTCTATTTGCATACTGAACCCAAGTCCGTACCCTTGCCCTAGGGCTAGGGACGAAGCCCTAGTTCTAGGGCAAAGCTAGTCGTAACAATTGGAAACTCCACCCCTCGGCTAAAGTTGCACTATAACAGTATAGAGTGACCTAGTCTGTGTCTATTTGCATACTGAACCCAAGTCTGTATCCTTGCCCTAGGGCTAGGGCAAAGCTAGTTGTAACAATTGTAAACTCCACCCCTCAGCTAAAGTTGCACTATGACAATGTAAGAGTGACCTAGTCTGAGTCTATTTGCTTACTGAACCCCTGTCCGTACCCTTGCCCTAGGGCTAGGGATGAAGCCTTAGTTTTAGAGCAAGTGTGGCCAAGCAGTCTACTCTGCCACATTTTTTTCTCTTCCTCTTCCTATAAAGTTCATGTTTTAATATGCATCACACTTATACTTTTTGAGAGAGATATGCATGTGTGTATTTGTATGTTTGAAGGTGAGTGTAACTGGCCCATTGGTAGTCATGAACTGGTCTATCCGGACTCTCTGATGAAGTACAAACTCTTTGCAATGTTTCTTCTCCAAGGAAAGGTAGGCCATTCTCTTCGAGGAGCAAGCAAGCTAGCTAGCTGAGCTCTTCCATGTTCCCTCTAATTATTGCATAGGTTGTCTCAAGCTTTGGTAGATTCTCACCTTATCTGCTCGTTGCTCCAATATCTCTCATCAAAAAATGGTCCAAGTAAGTGAAAGGATTTAGTGCAGGGGCAATGACATGTCCTGATGACATCATCATTTTTAGGTTGCATAGTCAGTGTGAAGTCTTAGTTGCCGCTCTAGCCAACAAAGAAGTCTGCTCCAGAACTAAGCTGCTCGATATCTGGAAAGAAGACCCCAAGTGTGAGTTCATTTTGGAAAACCTTACTTTTTTGACAAATGTACGGGGATATTATACAGGCATTGGTGGGTCTCTCAGTTGTTCTATGAGAGGGTTTTCATTTTCTCTAATTTCAGATCTCTTAAAGGCATGTTCTCTCTGGCTACCGGAATCAAGACACAAAGCTCTATCTTTATTATGGCCGCCAACTGAATGATCATTCCCCCCCCCCCCCCCCCCCCCCCCCCCATCTCAGCTATTATTCAAATACATCAGTTATACACCTATTCTCCATATATATCAAAAGATTGCTGAAGCAGTTCTTCATCTTGTTCTAGATTACTTTTAGAGTTCATAAGAGGTTTCTTGGTTCCTTTCAAAAACACTCTGAATTTCTTGTTCTCGGTTGTTGCTGAGCAATTTTGACACTGATCTAAAACAGTTCTCTCCAGTCTGTGCTTTCTTCTTTTTTTTGATCTTGAGACACACCTGACCTGGTGATCATCCTGGATCCCAAACACACCTTCAATCCTCTCCTCATTATGGTCCAGAAGTTGTCTCTGTTTGTCAATATCGACTGGTTCTCCACTTTTGCAAGCCATTGCTTCAACTTTTCCCTGTAGAGATCTTCGAGCTGACAACTTGTGCTTTGATGACTTATCCTTATTAACAGATTCAAGGTGAAACAATCGTTGTGGCTTTTTAAAAGAGATGGAGAGTTTCTTTGGAGTGTAGTAGCAGTCCTGGTTGGATCTATTTGGTTTTCTTGGAGCAGCCATGTTACTGGCACTACCAGTCCTTTTTGCATCTGATTCCAAGCAAATGGTGCTGTTTAGAAGAGTGTGGGGTGCTGTTAGTGGTGTCAGTTCTTGCATAAAAGTTTTGTCTTTTATTTCAAACTTGTTGAGACTGAGCTGTTCGTTGCTATTGGATGCGTTATTTTGTTTGACCGATGAGCAGTGTTGTGGAGAAGCATTCTTCGTTTCTTTTTGTCTCTCTGCTGGTCTGTGGGTTCTGTAGAAACCTTTTAGAGTATCGTCGATTTGAGAAACTAGAGTGAGGTTGGACAGCATTTTTTCAAATGGAGATTTCTGTATTCCTATTGAGAGATCTCGTAGATTCTCTGGTTGGATGGGTGTGGTGTTGGACTTGAACTTCCCTGTCAAGAGTTGCCCTGGACCATTGAAAGGTCTGTGTGAAGAATGACCTCTGTGTTGAGAGAAGGCAGGCAAAGGATTTGCAGAGGGGGTTGTGGACATGTTGCTACTGGAACTGTTTGATGGGTTGAAATCAAGGAGTGCTCTACATTGAAGGCAGCACAGCCTTTGCTGCAATTCAGCTTTTTGTTGAGTGCACGTCATACATTCAGTATCTGATTTCTTTGCTGGTGCTGCCCTTTCTCTTATAAGAAATCCATCTTTCAGTTGCTTTCCAGTTGTATTCTCCAATGAAGGTAGATGCTCTTCTTGTTGGCTGGCTGAAGGATCACTGAATTGATGTTCATAATACCCCAAGGAGTGATGCATGTTCTCACTGGATGACCTCCTCTGATAGACAGCATTTAAAGGGACCCAGTGGTGATTACCAGAGAGTTCTAGGGATGGTAAAACGAGGACTATACTATCCCCACTTGGTAATAGACCTTTGCCATGAGCTCCAAGAGAAACATTGCAAGATGGACGAGACTGGTAGATGTATCTGTAGCAGTTGCGTTTTTGTGCAGTAACTTTGTGGAAGGTAAGTGGGTGGATTGACTTTGCAATGCATTGTTTGAAGGAGCAGAAAGAGCTACATAACATAATGGCATAGAAATGAGTTATTTACTTATTTACAATTTTGCAATTTAGTGGTGTTAAAAAGGTGCAAATATTTTTCCTTATAGTTACCAATGCTATGTTTTCACTTTTAGCACCTGGGGCTTACTCTCAACAGAAATCTTGTCCTGGATTAGAGAGGTGCATGGGTGAATCATTTAGTGAGAAGGAAATCTCCATTTAGTAATCAATTCACTTACATTTGAGTGCCCTCTGGCTCTTGAACTATGCTCGAGAGATACACAGGTTCATAATCCAGCTTTGTGTTCTTCATGTGCTGATTTGAAAGGGAGTAAGCATTATTCTCTCTGTAGAACTTTATGTGCTCTTCTGCGGTTTCAAAGTGATGAAATTTGTTTTCATCACTTTCTTGTTGCTCTGACTCGGTCTTCTCCTTTGGAAATCTGCACAAGTAACTGAGAGAAAGCATGTCATTCGCCTTGGGATATATCATAGAAGGCAGGGCCTTGCGATGGCTATGATAATGTGCTGTCGGTGCACGCCGTCGGATACAGTAATCCAGCAAATAGTGTCCACTGCAGACATGCATGCGATAATCGTGTTCCGGCGGGTCTAGCCCGTTTCTATCCCAAGCTCCGAAGCAGTTTATTAACTTTAGACCTCCTCGAAGGCAGTAACATTTCTTTTTCCTATTAGATTCCTTGTTTAGATCAGAGTACCGACTTTTAAAAGGCATGATACCATGCATATGATACCACTTCAATTAACCCTAGAACTTAGAGCATGCGCACTTTGACTTGTAGTACCATAAGTGAAAGATAGACCGTGTGAAGTCTAATGTGATTCAAAAATCCACAGTACTATAGCTGACATAAAAATTCATTATGAAGAGGAGCCTTTCAGAGAAGCACCTCGTGAAAAGAGGAAGAGAGAAGTAGAGAGCTTAGTCTTCTGTACCATCAAGAGCGAACTAACGACCTTGGCTCTGAGTGACAAGATCAGCAGGAAGTTATCTGAAGTGGTTCTGCTGGCTCACAATGCCTTTAAGAGGGGAATGTTTGTTGTTTTTTGAAACTCTATTAGGGAACCCGCTTCCAGAGATGACAGTGTCAACCATGTGTCAGTACATAAACCAGGTATATATGCTCCAAGATGCCAGAGGAGTGAAGACGAAGGACAATGAATTGACAATGAAAATGTCATCTTTCTGGGAGGATTCCTTCCGCAATATATATCCTGATTGTTTGGATGGGAGGGGATTCTCGGTGACCAAACAGTTGCTGGCAGAGCAGATAATGACTTGCATCTAGTTTGATAGATACTTCAGATCTCGGTTTGTGAAACTGATAGTTCACCTGAAAAAAAGACCTGAGGACGAATAAACTACGACAAAAGCTTCCAGAGAGGAGTGGCAAGTGAAGCATTTGCGGGGAGATGGGAAAACATCCCAGGTCACCTGGCAGAAGTTATGAAGAAAGTTCTTCCATCAAATGTGGTCAAGAATGTGCAGTATGACTTGAAGAGGGACCCTGCCAGGTACGTGAGCAGCACGAAAAAGATCTGTGACATCATGGGAGACTCGTGCACCGTGTCCTTTCTTCCCACTCGCAGAAGCAACGTCCCTTGTCACTGCAAGTTGGACACTGAAGCGGTTGCTCAGATATTTGTACCTAACAAGCAGAGACTGGAGATGAGAAAAGTGGCTTGTGACAGAAAGAGAAAGATTTACAACACACTGGTGTGGAAGAGGATTCTGAAAATGCATATCGTGGACAAGAAGCTAAGGAATTCAGGTTTCAAGTTTCATCACGAGATGTCAACTGATGGTGTTTCTGCATCCCTTCTGTACTCCAGGCCAACTTCCTTCTATGACATGAGATCTCCAACGAATCAGCAGAGAGGAGTTATGGAGGCCAACAAAATCTACTGGTCTGGACCCAGGAAAGAAGACCATGATGGACGGCGACGGGATATCTTTGAGCAAGGAGAGGAAGAAGTTTGACATCAATGAGATAGAGTCTGAGTTGTTCTCGTGGAGAACGAATGACTCTGACAAATACTTGATGGCAAAAGCGCGAGTTGACAGACTGACAAGAGATTTTTACCATCTATGTTTTTACAGAGAGAGTAGATGGAGAAATTGGAAATTTAGGATGTTCTGCATTTAGGATGTTCTGCAATAGAAGAAGCAGTGAGGACAGATTGTTGAATAGAACATAAGATGGTCAAGGAATGATCAGATGCCAGGTTGCCATCCATCTCTAAACAAGGGAATCAAGACTCTGCTGGCCAAGATATTTGAAATCGTTGAAGTGGATGAATTCAGAACATCTGTGGTGTAACACGTGCACAAACCGTCTTGAAAGATATCGCAACAGAAGGGGAAGATTGTCTCATTCCAGACTTTGCTGCACCACCTGCGGACCCTCACTTGGAAAAGAGAGAAAGAAGAGGTTCGTGGACAGGGACATAAATGCAGCCACTAACATCTTATGGGCTGGAATGTCTCATGAAAGGGCCCATCCATCTCAAGACAAAGAGCTAGAGTTTATCGCCGCCACATGCTCCATTGCGCTTGCGCAGCAGGGTTAGGGGTGTGGCCTATGTATTGAACTTTGAACTATTGTCAGGTGCTGGATGGGTAAAAGAAGAAAGAAAGGTAAATTTATTCTCTTTAAAATCGATGTGTGCATTAGGTAGTACTCTATCATAGTAGAGGAAGTTGAAACTTCAAAGAAGAAACACAAGAAGAATAAACGCAAGAAATATCATCTTACAGAAGATGAAATTGAATCTCCTTCGGTAGACGAGAGGGAGAGTGTTTCTACTAAGCGGTCCATCAGGTTGAAAATTAAACTAGGAGATCAGCTCATTTCAAGCAGTAACGCTACCATGTAGGTTTGGTACAGTATCTTCGTATCAAAAAGCACAGTTGTCATAAAACCCGTTGCTTTTTCTATTAACAATGTTTACCCAGTGGGTCTCCAGATGACACCAGCAGTCTGTGTGAGAGTGAGCCCCGTTCATTAACAGGTGGAGCCAGTGGAAGTTCAACAGGAGGTGGAGCGGGGGAAAGTTTAGCAGAGGGGAGCTCTATAGGATTGCTAGATGAAGATTTGGTGCCCAGCGACATTTCTGTCGGAAAAGATGATTTAAGTAGTGAGTCTCACCAGCAAGAGAAAGCCTAAAGTAGGCTTGCTTATGAGATAAAGTATCTATTATTAATTTTAGAACCCTTACTAATCCAAATAGCTTGGGACGTCCACAGCCCGTTTGGATTAGTGAAAGATAATGTATACAGTTGGAATGGAGCAATTTCCATTTAATGCACCTCAAAATAGCCATGAATATCATTAAAATGACATTCAGATTTGTGGCGGTTTGGATTAGTGAGGGTCGCACTGTATGTTCATTGAGAGGAAATCTCCATAATTAATACACAGATGGAGGTGATGATGATGTGGGGAGTGGTCTGGATGACGAAGATGAGGAGGTGATGGAAGAGGAAGATATAGAAGAGGAAGCTTGGCTACATGCCCTGGAGGCAGGCGAAGTCAATGAAAGGGGCTACCTCCCTCAGAAAAAGGACTATGGCACCCTTACAGCAAGACAGGTAAAAGGATACACCTTCAATGGCCACACACACACACGCACCCTTGTTTCCCTTCTCTTTAGCGAGCCATGCTAGGTGATGAAGGTGGAGGATCAGGAAGTCCTGAGGAGCTGTTGGAACTGCCAAACTGTCGCTCCACAGAGCACTTGACGGAAGAAATGCTCTTGAAGAAGACTGAGAAGAACAGGAAAAGACGACTGGCGGCTCAGAAGAGGAAAGAAAAAAGAAAGGTCTGTTGATACAGAGGTTTTCAGGTTGGAATTTGCACATGTGCAAGATGGCAAAATACAAATGCAATGGTCTTACTTAATTTTTAGCAAGCACGAATTTAATTCTGCACTGTCGGCAAATTTTGTCAAAAAACCTCTGTAACCATAGAAGTTGTTTTCAACCACATTGGACAATCTTTATTACAAAAAGGATGTAGAGCAAATTCCCAAGTAATTAAAGGTCATCTCCACTTCAAGCATGTTGTATAGTACCATAGTAAATATCTATTAATCATTCCCTCAGGCTGAAACTATTAATCATTCCCTCAGGCTGAAACTATTAATCATTCCCTCAGGCTGAAACTGTCCGCAAGCTTCTCGAGAAACAAAGCACAAAGAAAAAAGATGATGAAAAGGTATCATTGTTGTTTGCTGTTATTGCTAACATTAACTGGATGGTCTCCTCCAGGTAAGAGTGCCCAAGAAACCTGGTGTCCCTCATATCCGGTACATCAACAGCAACAGGCCACGTGAAGAGGGGGGAAGTATCGGATCCACCCTGTCATTACCACCAGGAATCACACTCCCCATTCCTCCTGCCAAGTAAGCAGACAAGGAGTATTCAAGAGCAAAAATCGATGAGGAATTTGGCTGAGAAATGTCCTCAGGGTGCTGCAAGCATGTAAAGACTTGACATGTTGGACCTTAAGTTCTGGTATAATGTTGCTGTGCTGTGCTGTCTACTTGCTTTCAATGCTTCCAGCACTAGCAGAACTTTAGGGGTGATTTCACAGAAAAGGATGGGTGTGACTATGTGATAATGCTCTGTAGACTATAATTAATTTATATGGGAGACATCTCAACTGATACTCATCAACATTCCTGGAAGTGCAGTTTCGATCATAAATGTTATAGATCAGGGCTTCATACAGGATTTTTTTGGTGCAAATGTACAGGGGGGGGGGGATTTTTCCCCCACTTTACCAGTAGAATCAAATTTTAGAGAAATAGCTACAAAGAATAATAGCATTGTAATTATTAGCCAATGTGTACAGTAACTGTGGGGTTGGAGCTGGGGTGGGGAAATCCCCTACCTCTGTAAGTAGTCAGTTAAGGGAGACATTTTATTCTTTTGTCCATAACTCGATTGTACTACTACTTGGTACCAAATTGTAGCTCTTGAAATAAGTGGTTTTTTTTTCTAACATGCTTCCTCTATAGGTACTTGCTTTTGTTGTTATTACAAAATGCCTCCCTTAAGTTTCAACTCCTCAGTCAAGGGGGCAAATATCCATGTTATTACTTATTCACTTTTTCTTTTCCAGGTTATCCCCACCCCCTGAGCCTGTCCTGTGTGCAGTGGATGGCTGTGGTAATATGAAGAAGTACTCAGACTCGCTCACTAAACTGCCCGTGTGCAGTCTTCAGTGCTACAAGATGATACACAGAAACAGTACAAACAACTCCACATGCTTAAAAACTTGACAGCAAATACATATTATTCATCACCACAGAAAAGATTCACCGTTTTTAGACATTCCTCACTCAGCACGTAGGTCCAAAGTTATTATTGGGAAGGGAGAATTTTTGCCCCCCCCCCCCCCCCCCCCCACCTCAAGGAAAAAATTTTGCTAGATTATGAAAGTGCACATGATCATGATACAGATTCTGCCGAAGGACATTTGACGTATTTTCCAGATTAAGGTCATTACATAATGATGAATACCACAATTATGTCGCTGTGTGTATTATCATTCCATCATGTGGTGGAGTGGATGGCACACATTACAGGCGCCTTGTGTCTGCCGTTTGAAGTTGGGATGCTTCCCTCTATATATCCGTGATGAGGTTCCCAAGCAGGAAGATATTGGTTTCTGTGTACCGCCATTTCACATCTCCTTTTTTTGATGGTTAAGGGTACACAAGACCTTTGGTTAATGGGCGTATCAATTAGATCCTGCCACAAAATATTGATAACAACATGGTGGCTAAAAAAATAGACTTCACTTAATCAAAGCCATCTCCTGTCTGGTAGCTATATGCTGGCTGCTAGGAAAATGGGTACATAAAACTATTGTGATAGAGTGCTTCTAAGGGATATTATTTCTCTGACAGTTGGTGTAGCTATAATTTGAGCCAGCCAAGACACCTAAGCCACAGTTTGGGTAAGGCAAAGCGGGGCTATTCCGAACGGTGGGGCTATTCCGTAGGGTCAAATATTTTCAAAACTCCTCAAGCTTATGAGCTCTAATTTGAAAGGTGTATTCTACTATTATAGTAGATTATATCCTCCAACATTGAGTTCAGAAGCTTCAGTAGTTTCAGAAATATTTGAACAATACGGAATTACCCGCCATTCGAAATAGCCCCGCTTTACCTTATCAAAGAAAGACACTGAATCTTTGATTAGTCAACTCTGTAGCTTCCTCGAGTAAAGAATAGCACAGCATAAAAAGTATAAGGGTGCAAGTGTAGAGTGGGTGGGGCAATTTCAGATGCATACATCATTATGTCTGACCTCCTCAGATATTCTTATAATCTTGGCATTTTAGAAATAGCTTATAAAAACATTCTCATTGGAGCAAGTTGAAGTGAAACAAATCACTATGCTGGAACAATTCCTTGATATGTAGGATGAGTGAGTTTGATGTTAATTGCTTGGTGTCTCCCCTCTGTCAGATTTGTCAAAGTCCTTTGTGAGTGAACGCAGCTTCCTATCCTCTTCAGAATTGACCAACTGCATCACGTGAGTCTTGATGCACCATAACTATGATTGAAAACACATGACAACAATAATTATCATACAGGGTTACATGGTTACAAGGACATGTAAGACACGTAATATAGACATTCTGTATTAGTATCAGGACATGTAATTTTCAGGACATTCGTTACTTTTGTGGATTGGCTTTCATGCATTGCAGAGCTACTGATAATAGCAGGATACAGGACATTTTTATTGGATGTCCCATCATAATTTAGAATACAAAGTCAACTCGACACTTAAAAAGCAAAATGTCAAAAATGTCAGGACATCATGTCTGGAGACTGCAGATTTCTTGTCAGAAGCACTTCATTGCAATACAAAATTTTAGCTTAGCCACATCAGGATAAAAACACTCAATGTTCATTCCGATTTCTGGTTAATTTGATCCTGCTTCCTGGAAATTTGGATCTTATCTTCTTGTAGACAATGGGGCAGACACTATGACCCTGCCTCATGTCTCACCCTGACCCTGCCAAAGCTAATAGAACCCTCTCAATACTCTATACTCTCAGAGTTTCACTTTGTCATGCCTGTCTTTGTGGTAAGCCATAGAGAAGCCATCTTGCTGTGTACAGGATGCTGTGCCTCCTCCTCCTCCCCCCCCCCCCCCCCCAAATCCCTCTTACCTCATCCTGTTAGAGGGAAAGAACAGCAGGTCAATGCAGCAGGTTAGAAATATAAAACAAAAACAAAAACAAACTCAACAAAACAAAGCAGATGAACGAACAAAAACAAGCAACACAGAAATAATTATAGATTACAAAACATATGAAATGACAGCTATACTGTCTCTCTCAGTAACTGCATATTGTGTATTGTTCTCAACCAGCTGGACCACTGCTCATAATTACACCCAGTTCTTTGTTTGTTTGTTTGTTTGTTTGTTTGTTTGTTTGTTTGCAGGATCACTTTGCCATATTAAACATTCTTGACGCAGGGAGTTATCTGGGTGGGGGCCTAGTGTGGAGTCGTGCAGCTGAGAAACAAACTTCAGTCAAGCCACAGTTTCCTGCATACTTTCACAGGAAGATAACCGCACTCCCAGACCTTGAGGGAATCAACCCCACCAAGTGAGGAAAATACTCCCCGACTCTTGCTAGCATGAGGATAAAGCTTCTTTGCATTTTTTGTGGACACATAACAGAAATAGTACAATGAAATAGTACAATGAAATAGGGGAAACTCTTAGCAAGCTCATGCGCATTCCAAAAAGAGGGTATTCACTCACTCCGACAAGATACGTTTAATACACACACACAGCGTCTGTTTGGGGATAAGGAAACCCTGTGTGGAACACAAACTCCAATGGCAGTGCTGTTCAGCTCACTATGGTTGTGAATTCTATATGGCAGGATGCAATAAAAAATCTCCATTTTTTTTCAGGAAACCAAACCATACTGCTTGAACCTGAAGAATGGAAATCTCTCTCACAAAAATAGCAGGTCTATCCACTATAATGTAGTTGTTTGTTTGTTTGTTGTTGTTGTTGTTACATATTAGCATACATACTACCATATATAATATCATTATTGTTGTTGTGGTTGTTATTGTTGTTGTTAGGACATACATTAGCACACTCTACACATAACTAGGATATGCTGTATCCCAGGAACAAGCTCCAATAGCAAAGCATAACTTCCAGTGATGACATAAACCATTAAAACTTTGATACCTTGGAGAGCTACACACAGTCACACAAGTGACCATAGCACACTTCCACACTCCATACTCAATGCATTGCTATGGACTGTGGTTGCCATGGAAGCTATGTGTTTGAATTGTCCATTCTCCGACTTTAATACTTTTCTTGGAAACTCTGCAACCCCCAAATCATACAACTTCAGTCTCCAGAGTTTGTCACTGACTGGTATCTGATCAAAGCATTGAAACTGTTGCTTAGTAACCCAAAAGCACATGCACACAAAGTTGTATGGTTTGGGTAACTAGACTTAGTTCTGATCGACGCACTTTTGGATATCATAGGTATTCATATTCATGCATACATAAGTACATCGGTATCCAAGGTAATTAAATATGCATTATTATGTTTGGTATTGTATATGTTTGGTGTTTGGGGTGTGTAACCAGGGGTAGGGGTATGGGTAAGGCGTGTGACCAGGGGTATGGATAAGGCGTGTGACCAGGGGTATGGGTAAGGTGTGTGACCAGGGCATGCATGTGTGTGGTTTTTGAAAACTCGAGGGGGGGGGGGGTAAACTTGAGCCAGGGATCCTATGATGGCTAGCCAATTAACACTCCTGCTTAATTACTCTCAGTCACAATTGTATTTAAAGTTATTATCTGAAAGATCCATAAAGTGATTAAACTGAAATACTAAACTGCAACTTGTACATGCTTTATGTCTACCTACTTAGGTAAGTAGGTATGCAATTTGCACTTTTCCCTTCTTAATTGCCCAAATAATTTCCAGAGGTCAGATGTGTACTCCTTCAATAACAATTAATGGTTGGCCATTTTTAAGGGTTTATTATGGTTTAATGTGCAGGATGAACTTTGTTAATTTACTATATGAACGATGGTTTCCTAGGACAAACACTTAAAGGACTGGTTGGTCAATTGGATCCCAGATAACTGAACCATATACCCCCCAGACTAACCTCAACAAGCAAGGCTAACAGCCGTCCAGCTGCAAGGACCACAATGGGAACGATGAGGGGAGCCTTGAGTCTTTCCAGGAAAGTCAAGTATTTGGGATAGCGTTCCCAGAAGTACAGATAGATGGGAAGAAAATGGATTCCGGCCACCGTGAAGATACCAGTCACTGTGTAGAAACCTAAAGGAGAACCATAGCACTGTAAATCCCGAGGGGTTGTTTGTATTTCCCTCCATGGTGATGGCGACCATATCAAAGGGATCAATGCAAGAAATACAATATCAATTGTACAATCCTTGAGCTAGTGTACCATAATGAAAGGGTTATCCTCACCATTGTCCATTACTTGCTTAACCCACCAGGGAGCAGCACCGAAGGCGTGTTTCCATGCTGATCCAAGTGTGTGGGTGCAAACAAAGACAGTCCATTCTATGCATGATATGAATACACCCCACTGTCCAATTAAAGTAGGGGTGGGGCAGGGGAGGAGAGAGAGAGAGAGAGAGAGAGAGAGAGAGAGAGAGAGAGAGAGAGAGAGAGAGAGAGAGAGAGAGAGAGAGAGAGAGAGAGAGAGAGAGAGAGAGAGAGAGAGAGAGAGACTTTACATTGATAGAACTAGAGGTCATGAACCCTGGGATTTCCCTCCCAAAGCCCACTAAATCCATCCCTCCAACGTCATCTAATTTGTGCCTGTTTTGGTTTAATGAGCTCACACATACTTCAATGAAACCACTAAAATCCCTACTTTGTACTACAAAACACCCACTCATTCCTGAATGATGATAGATGAGTGCTCCCACAGAGAGATGCTGGAGAAACGAAAGGTGATCCTAACTTTAGCCCCAGTCTATTAATAGCCTAGAGGGCCAGGGGAATTCCCAAGTAATAATTGTTTGTGCTTACAATTAATTTTTTCATGTTCGTTGTTACAATTGGCAGGTAATTGATAATTAATTTTTGTTTTTAGCAACCAATTTACAGTAATTCTGGACTTGGTAGGGTGGTCAGGTGACTGGCACATGATACGGCACAAGTTAACTAGCATAAAGTACACATTCTCAGCGTAGCTAAGGCAGGCTCATAGTTGGTAAACTTGTATTTCGGTACTTTTTTATTCTTCTGGTTTGAGAGATAGAAATGCCTACAGGCAATTTTTTGTTGATATTATGTTTGTACAACTCATTGTGGTTGTTTGTGTTGAATGTTGTTGCCATAGCAACAAACTAGTCAACAATAACAAGAATAAAGATGAGCCTACTTAGAAAACTATTTTGTAAAATGCTTGTGGTGAATTTTTTGAAATAAGCAACAATTTTGGTATCAAGATGTTTATCACTATTAGATCTATCAGAATATAACTGGGGATTCTGGATAGAGTGTGTTTACATGTTAACATCAAAAAATGTGTTTATTTGAGGTCAAAATTTGGCTAACATTTAGCTGTAACTTTATTATACTGATAGGTGTGCAGAATCCCCACTTAGATTCACCTTAGAAAGGCTTCTGGCTATTGAATGATAGCTTTATTGTAGCTTATATCCAAACTTTAACCAACAGCATCTTTAATTTATAAGAGGACCTCCATTCTCCATAGCCCTTGTATTATAATGTGCTGACTCAGCTACAATTTTTCATGTACTGTTGTTATGTACATGTACTTAACAAATTATAGCCTGCCTTAACTACACTGAGTTTACTGTGTCACTGCATGCATTTATAATCATTAGTACAGTGGAACCCCAACACCTTTATCCAAACTTTTTTCCAGGCTGCCAGATAAATTTGTCTGAATGACTGTGTTGTCAATTATGCTGTGTCGTTTATAATTTTTTTCATAGCTGGCACTAACAGCCAAGAACAGTATAGTTGCTACTGATTGACAATAGCTAATTACATCCGTGTTTATAGTATAAATGAGGTGTGGACCACCAGGTTCCACTGTTATCACTTATCAGGCCCGGCCCCCAATGAAAAGGTTAAAATTATTGTTGGTGGATGTGTAACCAGGTCAAAATTTCCCACACGTTTGATATAAGACTTATAAGCTCCTTAAACAGATGCATTTCTTTGATATTGCAGCCACAGAGCTTCTGGTAATAGTATCATTGGGGATTGATGAAAGGACATCTGGCTGTCTGAAACTGTCTAGTCAATATTGCCAGATGTTCCAAGCTCTCGGCTATAATAGGCAGCTTATTGAGATAAAACCCTAATGATCATTGATATCAATCAGATCATCACCACGGTTATAATGATGTCATTTGTATATAGTCTATTTATAGTAATTCCCTATTGCATATCTCCAGTCCATATACATGACTGCTAATTCACATCCCATTGGCTTTACTATCATAACATTCCATCAAACTTCCAACCAATATCCATGGCAACAAATGAGTACAAAGATAAGGGATACTGAATCAGCACTTAAAAAATAGTCGGGTTCATGGAGCAATAGGAATGAATAATTACATTAAACTTTATTGCCTAATTACCTGATAGAGTTGCGTCCACAGTATCGACCGGCCAATATTGTCCACTAATACATCTAGCTAGGTTTGAAGGGAAAGGGTGGAGAGAGGAAGAGGAAGAAGGTGAAGAAAGAGTAAAAAGGGAGAAGGAAATAGCAGAGAAAGAGGAAGTAATAAAATCAATAGCTGGATATAATTGAGAATATAATATGGAAGACTGACTTATGGAAGACTGACTGTGTTTTAATTAATATATACAGAACATGATCAGGTTTGAGTTGTAAACAATAGTTATCCAGGCTCGTTAACTTATAGACCCAGGGGGTTAACGAGGCCAAGGCCCAAGTGTCAAGTCAAACTAGAACTCAGCAATAAATTAATGCAATTGATTGCAATTGATTAGTCCCTCAGACTCATAATTTAGTCTACAGAAATTCTCACTTGATTGGGTGCTAAAGTTTTCCCTCGTACTGATACGTAGGTGAGAAAATGAAGACGTGCACAAACTTCCTTCACACACATGCACGTGTAGTGCACATACGCACGTACATACAAACATACGGCATCAAGTGTTTATCACACTGAAACTGCACACTTTCATAATAGTCAACATTCATACTATAAGCAGTCGGCATTATGTCTTCCCAACACCTTTGCAGCTCAGCCTCACCCATAAACAGGGGAAAAGGAGTGAGGACCAAATACATTTTAAAAGTGTAAGAAATGACAGTTAGTCTGACTGTCTCTCTCCCGGTTTCTATCCCCCTTACCAGGACTATCGATAATCTGATAGGAGAATCCATCCAGCTATTGGTATGCATTGTTCCCCAAAAAGGGGAATTCCCTTTTAGGGACAGTTGCCGCAATGCTCAGACAAGATTAAAGGACTGCACTTTATTCATCAGTCACCGTTTAGTGGCCAGGACCACACAAGTGCAAATTAAATTAACCACCAGGAGCAGCTGGATGACCAAGTGGTTGGATGCCACAACACAACATGTTATGAAGGTAGGGAAATTCCCTGATCATTTTGAAAGGACATTAATGGTCATTCACTGCAAGCAAATTAGTCAAGAGTGATAAGAGATAAATCGCTGTGGTCACATGCACCTGGTCAAGCCAGGATCCTGTGCACTAAGCAGTGAGGCAACCTCCTGGAGCCTGGCTAGGTAACATGCACCTGGTCATGCCAGTATGAGGCAATGCAAATTATGCTTTTTTTCCTTCCTTATTATGGTATGCTCCAATGCCAAAAACCTGCCCTATTATGCTCAACAAACATGCTTTAAAAAATTGGTAAGAAAAATTAATAAGTGATGGTTTATTGTAACATAATTGCAGCCTCTTTTAGTCATCCATCATAATTTTATCAGCAGCAAGTTAGTTTGCTGGAACATTTAGTAAAGAAAACAGCAGCAGAAGACAGTTATTTTTTTTGTCTTCTTGTTACCACCACCAATTACGTAGGTGGCTACTCTAATTCAGCAGTTTATACAAAGGAACTCAAGAGTCGACATCAATACCTCCATATCTGCCAACCCCTGGAAGTAAAAATCCCCTATTATGCCAGCATTGTACTGGCATTAAGGTTCAACCCATTATGCCCAAAACTATGCGGCATAATTTGCATGTCCCTACCACTCACTGCCAGTGACTACATACATACATACATACATACATACATACATAATTACATACATACATACATACATACATACATACATACATACATACATACATACATACATACATACATACATACATACATATATAATTACATACATACATACATACATACATACATACATACATACATACATACATACATACATACATACATACATACATACATACATACATACTCTCATTGTCCACGAAAACAAACAATTCATCGACGACAAGTCCATCTGTCTGTACTCACCACCACCCCAGCTAGCCTGCGTGGGCTCATGAACAAGAACTCGATTGATTTTAGCTGTTTGCAGTTTCCTTTCAACTCCTTCTGCATCTGGCTTTGGTGTTTACGAGTGGGCACGTCTCCAGGTCGCCGAGTGAATCTTTCCTATCGTCCAATCATATCACATTTGGGTGGTATACAGAAAGCACTAATTCATCATGTGTTCCATCTGGTTCGCGTGTTGAAATTATTATTTTTCTGACATGATCAATATGTAAGTGGCAGCTGCTTCAGTGATGTTAAGGAGTTCACGATTTGATGGTTACCTAGCTACAGAGGGCTGGTCGTGTTTCTGTGGTTAGCTCAAACTTGCCTGCCTGGTCTAAGCATGACGCCCAGTGGTGCTAAAGTTAAGAGGTCGTAACTATGGCATTCAAAAAGCAAAACTCAAATCTCCTTCTTTCACAGTGGAGGGTCTCTTTATATTGGCTATAAGAACATGTGCTTTTATGGCATGGTATGACATGCATGCCTGGGGCAATAGACTGTGCTACCCATTTCAAAGGTTAGCAAAGAGTGTATAAGCTAGCTTGCCCCTGCTGCTTGCTTACTCACTCACTCCAGTTAGTCAGCTTGCCCACAACAACTGTCTCCATGGCCAAGCAATGTCACATGAATATGCAGTAGATGATAATTTGATTTTCAAAGTTCTAATTCTAGTTTGAAAATGACTTCTGAGAAGAGGCCCTATTATGCCTACCAGGTCTGGATGACACACTACTTAGTTCTACCAAAACAGTAACCAAGGTAACCAAGCACTCTTTCTGGGACTACAGAAGAGGATGTAATTGGGTCACTATGACCAACTATGAGACTACAAAAAATGATCATATAGGCTATACACAGGAGATTAACTCCAAATATGGAGTTCAGTTCACAAGAAAATTCTTAGACTAAATGAGAGTATTAATACTTTTGAGCTGGTGGGTGTGTCCATTATTATGTAATGATTACATCACCAGCTACAACAAACTCCCTCTATCGGTTATGGTCAAAGGAAGCACAGGTTCCACAGACAATTAGCTTTTATGCTTTGCAAAACTATCGCCATGGAGAATACTCCTCTAATTATGAGTAACTATGTAGCCATAACCAACCACATGAATAGGGGATTTACAAATAGGGGATTATATCGCATACAAATTTAGGTGGGGGGGAGGAGATAAGGAGGGAAGGGGATAGGAGAGGAGGGGGAGGGGAGGGAGAGGGGGGGAAGGGGAGGGAGGGGAGAAGAGGGAGGAAAGCAGGAAGGGGAAGGGGTGAGGATGGGAGGAGAGGGAGGGGGAGGGGTGAGGATGGGAGGAGAGGGAGGGGGAGGGGTGAGGATGGGAGGAGAGGGAGGGGGAGGGGTGAGGATGGGAGGAGAGGGAGGGGGAGGGGTGAGGATGGGAGGAGAGGGAGGGGGAGGGGTGAGGATTGGAGGAGAGGGAGGGGGAGGGGTGAGGATTGGAGGAGAGGGAGGGGGAGGGGTGAGGATTGGAGGAGAGGGAGGGGAAGGGATGAGGATGGGAGGAGAGGGAGGGAGGGGTGAGGATTGGAGAAGAGGGACGGGGAGGGGTGAGGATTGGAGGAGAGGGAGGGGGAGGGGTGAGGATTGGAGGAGAGGGAGGGGGAGGGGTGAGGATTGGAGGAGAGGAAAGGCAGAGGATGGGGAGAGGGAAGGGAAGGAGAGGGAAGGGAAGAGGGGAAGGAAAAGAGGGAGGGAAGAAGATGCGAGGGGGGATTTGCTTTCTCACCCATGCTCCAAAAGCCGACATCTGTCCAAGTCTTCTTGCCAAACATCCATCAATACCTGAACAAAACAAGTTCCATTTGCATGATAATGTATGATGGTGTGTACACATTACATCACCATAAAACACTCTAATCACAAGAAAATCACAGATGATCACATGAAGATGTGAAAAACACAGATTTTATACAATATCATGACATATTTTATGTAAACTAATGACTCGTTTCAACCGAAAAACTTCAATATTAACAAGAAAAACATGATTCCCTCCCGATAAAAGAGGTGAACCACAATATGAAAGAGCCATAATCCACTCTGATCGAGACAAACTGTTTATCATACACTCGACTGATAATACACACAGCAATAAAAACAACAATCAGATGCAAAGACAATGTTGTTTACTGTTCACCATCCACACTCATTCAATTCCAACAAAACACCCTCAACAAATCTCTCTCTCTCTCTCTCTCTCTCTCTCTCTCTCTCTCTCTCTCTCTCTCTCTCTCTCTCACACACACTGATGGGACTTAGTCTTGATATGCGGCTTCATGGCAAAAAATGTGGCATTTTCACTATGCAGTAGTCAACACATAATTATCGATGGATTTCATCAGCTCATGATTACTAATGCTTTAAACTTAGTGTACGTACAATCTGACCATTACAGAACAGTTAGGAATAATTTCATCCAATGCTTGAGCTAGATAGGCTGAGAGTCTGTGTTAGAGCTAGAGATAAGCACTGCATGCTATTTCTCACACTCAGAACAGTATTAAGAATGTTCTCATGCCGGATGCATGCAAGTCAACACTAATGGGTTCCTACAGACTGTACATTCCTGCCAAAACAGCAGCACCACAGCTACAGCAAGTGCCCACCACACCATGCTAGCAAACAGGATAGTTGGTAACATCCCAGCATAACTGCCGCCCTCAAATCGAATACCGATACCTCCACCAGGACCACAACACAGCTACGGGACACGAAGCTACGTGCTGCGCTAATGGCAGCATGCTCTTGTTGACTGCTTTGGACAAAAGATCATTTGTGTACTATCTGTCTGAGAATTCATCGATACCGATTAAGTCTTTTGATGGTTTTTTCACTTCCTCATTTTGTGGCAAATGTATCAAGAAAGACACTCAGAAAGAGTGCATACCTGTTACTGGCGAAACTGCCTACAGACATTAATTAATGATCGCTGGATGGTTGTCTGGTTGATGGGGGCGTCTAATCAGGTCAGGGTGGTACTCGATGATCATGTTGTGATGTCATTAGGAGACTAGCTAACTGTAGCTGGAGAGAGCAGCTGCAACCATATTTAGTCTCCTGATTTCATCGCGTTTTCTTGCCTCATCACTAAAAATTTGTTGAAAAGAATGACTCACCCCATCAACAGTCCCAAATTCACCTAAACCTTATTGCATAGAGCTTTTTTTAAAAAAAAAATTATTATATAGAAAAATGTGTCCATTACACAGAAACCAACCAAAAAATCAAAACATTTATAGTGACTCACCAACCACTAACGCATCTGGATCTAGCACATGCACAGCATACATGTATCTTGACTCACACTGCTAATCATTACAGGTCTGTGTAATTAATAAGTTTGGTCAATAATTGTTACAGACAGACAGTCTGACTGTTGGCATGAGGTTTCTGTAGCAACAACTGCTAATATGCAATCAACAACCACAGATGATCTAGTCTTCTAACTTCCTCCATCTAACCTCCTCCACATCCACTATTAGACTCAAAATCTATGCATAAAACCCTGAATATTCAACAATAACAACAACAACAACAACAACAACAACAGCAACGCCTTTACTGTACCCACAAAATTTCCCACTGTATGGCATATGGATTCCCAAATTATCAGGGATTTACCCATTAAAATATTACTAAAAGGGTGATTGCATTTACTACGACTACCTGATGATCTAGTCTAACTTCCTCTAGTCTAACCTCCTCCATCCAACCTCCTCCACATCCACTATTAGACTCAAAATCTATGCATAAAACCCTGAATATTCAACAACAACAACAACAACAACAACAACAACAACAACACCTCTACCGTACCCACAAAATTTCCCACTGTATGGCATATGGATTCCCAAATTATCAGGGATTTACCCATTAAAATATTACCAAAAGGGTGATCGCATTTACTACGACTACCTTGCACCAATCATGTAGAAGAACAAGACGAACCACAAGCTCTGGCATGTAGGGGTGAGGTGAGGGTGAGGGACAGAGGAGTTATGCAATGATCTAAAAGCCACCCATTAGTAAAATGGTTTGTAGTGAGTGGGTGAAGGTGGCTGATACTTCACCACCTCGTGTACTGTAGGGCTGATTGCATTATTTCCTGTGTACTGATACTTGCAGCCAAGCAGGGCAGGAAGTTATAAAATTAGCAGAAACCACAAGAATGACTGTTTCATATAATTCCCTTCCTCCCCCTGCAAATAAAGGTGGAAACATAATAAGTTATGAGTAAGGGGAAAACACTCAATTCAAGGACTCTATGCATATGTGTAACCTCAGATTATAAAAAAATGGACGCATCTTATGGTTAATATCCACACACACACACGACATAATACACACAGACTCAGAGAGAGAGAGAGAGAGAGAGAGAGAGAGAGAGAGAGAGAGAGAGAGAGATCACTGTATGGTATTAACCTCTTTGAATATTTTCTGCTAGAATATTGAGTATATAACATAATTCTGAAGCAGTACAACTGCAAACACTTTATGCTAATTTGAACAACAGTAGTAGAAGCTCTTGAAGTGCTTCTGGCTTGCCACCATCATGACAACAATGGCCTTCAGCCAACTATAGAGTTGGTATCACCATTGTAACAGGCAGCTGCAATAACGATTCCAATGCTCAAGCCAATTATGAACAGACTCCTTTTCTATCACTGCTGAGATCATTTCAAGGCCTTTTAATGAAGACTTCTTCCCCCCTTTTCCAACATCATTTTCAAGCTCTAGATTTTCCAACCCCTGCTGCCAGCTGTAACTTTCTCAACAAGAGAGGTTTTTATTCTGCTTATGTGTGAACTGGGGAAATCACTGCAAGCTAGAAGGTGACACGAACTGATAAACCACAGACTTGGTAGCATTTAATAATATAAGAAATCTCTTCCTGGAAGACAGTACTCTGGATGAAGACAATTTGGTTATTGTTTACCATGCAACAGTGCAAATATTGCCACTGATATGACCAATACAACAAGCCTTTTGGATGTCTCCAAAGGATATCCAGGCTTCAGAAGCCTTAAAGTTCCAAACGTGGTGGCAGGTAAGGTATCTTAGCAAAAAGCACCTGAATAATACGAGATCATGACCCTACTGCCGGCTACATACAAAAGTACCACACCATGGCCCTGCTGCCACCTACATACTTCAGCAAAAGCAATAATACCACAACAAAAAAAATCACAGGAAACTGCATGTCATATCCACCCATGAGATCACAAACTTCCACTCTTGTGTTTAATTCATTCATTTTGATGTTCCCACAATGGCACCTGTCTTCCTTTTTAACAACAAGAAGGGGAAATAATGATCATTTAGCGACAGATGCACAGGGAGAGGGACCAAATCAGATTAGGTGCTTCCACAAATGAAAAATGAAGTGTGGCTTCATGGTACGATTTACCAGTGCTTTAAGACTAGGGGTTGGGAGGGGGGAGGGGACTTTAAATTATAGGCTCACACACACACACACACACACACAATTTTCCCTCATGAAATTTCTCACTCACTCCTTAAAAATGAATTATAGAATTAATAATTACAGTTTGGTCAGCATCTTTTCACCATCCGACACTTCCTATTAGACTTCCCATCCACTGTTATTAACACTGTGCAGAGGGAAATCATGCTATGGAAGTTTCACCAGACAAAAGGCAAAAGGCAAAAAAATAACCAGATAAAAGGAACACTGTGCAGAGAGAAACCATGCTATGGAAGTTTCACCAGATAACCAGAGTTTCACCAGACAAAAATGAAAGGCTGGGAAACAAATATCCTATTATCGCATACTTGTAATGGAGATAGTATGAGAGAGGAAGGGAAGGAGGGACTCGGAAGAAGGAAGGAAAGAAAGAGGCAGAAGGCAATAGTTTGCATTTTGTGGTAGCAAGTGGTTATTTTAAGTTGACAATCTGAAACAGAATCAACTCTCGACTACACAGGAATGACGACATCCAGGTGGGGATCTTCTTAACCTCTCTGCCCTCTGAGCCAGTATGGTTGTGTACTTAGGCATACCGAATACAGCTGCAAATCACAGATAAAGCCTTTTGAGAAAAATTTTTTTTAAAAATATGGTCCTTCAAGTTTGTTAAACTTTCATATCTGGGCAATAATATCAAGACCTTAATCACAAGAGATACACCACACACAATCTCAATATCACCACTTTCAAATAACCAGCGAATTTTTATCAACTTTCCCAAAGTGTCCAGAGATTAATCCTCCAATCAATCGATAATACGCTATACTGAATTCCAATACTTCCCAGGGTGGGGTACACAGATGTAGAGATAATGAATCAAGTTTCCCAGGAACTTGTATTCATATTTATACTGAGAAGTTTTTGTGAAACAGAAGATTGGGCTTGAATTTCCACACCCAAAACATTAAAAGAACACGAGGTATTTACTGTACACAGATGCACTTGACTTTAGGAGCAAGCAGCAACAGAACTTGAAAACATCTCTCAACTCAATTGCACTTAGCCATTTGACCCTATGCCACCTGTGCAGCTGTTTTGGCTATGGCATTGTCACTTAAGATTTTTCCTTTCCACTTGGTTTTGACGAATGGCCGCATGTTGATTTTTTTGAAAAAAGTCAATTAAGAACACCATTAGTTCCTATAATGGCAAATATGTAACAGAAACTCCCTTTCCTAAAGCGGTCATCTGCATGACTCATGGATTTCATACATACTGATTTTTCTCACATAATTATACAAATTTGGAATTGTCAAGTGCACATACTTTGCCTCCAAGTGAACCCTTAATTAATGTACGCTTCACTTCCCCAAGGCTACGGAGGGTTACCAGACAATGATACGATACCAGTGAAAGGTATTCCAGGAATAAGGTAATTAAATCTACCAAACTCGGGTAGCACACTGTCCTCCTACCTTTTCTTGCAAATTCCACAAGAAATGTGAAGAATTTTCATTGTGACACAGAACTGATCAGTTGGGGGAATACCATGCATTCACCTTGTTTTGATGTTCATCACACACACACACACACACACACACACACACACACACACACACACACACACACACACACACACACACACACACACACTACGAGCATGCAAAGAATTTAATCATCAAAATTACATTACCTTTATATCAGCATGGTCATACTCATTAGTAGGGATATACTCTCAATATTCTCATATGCAACAAGCACCAAGATAATCAAATATCATTGGCAGATCATAATTATGAACAATATCATAACTGAAGGGGAAATTTACAACAACAAAAAAATACTGATAACTCTCCCATGTTGCCAGGATTAACTTTGTCAACAACTGTTCTTTTAATTGAACTAGCAAAGAAGTGGATAAATTAAGAACTTAATTGGTATACAAAAATTAGAAGGTCCTTCTAAAATGTTGATGATTATACGATGATATTTATGAAAACATGACAAGGTCTGGTGGAAAGAGTTACGTACGTTGCTGCCATGACAACAAGTATGACCGATTATAACATTCTTTTGCCACCACCTTATGAGCGAGCTTTCTCAGCTTCAAAAAATCATTCCAACAGTTACATCAAGTTGGGCTAATTTCTTTCCTTGATTTCAGGCAAAATGAACTACACTTTTGAGGTTGTGTGACAGGCTAGTTCTACTGATGATGCACAGCATAAACCTTAGCAAAGCCATGGAATGTCACAGTATTCAACCTGAGGCAGCAGCTCCAACATTTCTGTACAAGACCTTTTTTTTTTTTTCCAGTCTTGTTCAGTTCCTTTGAGAGTAGTAAGTACTTGGTATGCCTCTCATATTGTCATTAACATCAAAAGTGAAACTTTGGGCCTTGATAATTACGAAGTTTCAGAAAAAAAAAGAATGTAGCCACAATAAACATATGCAGAATGTCAATTTCTGTCTTAATTAAATGATTAATTTTGAGACATGTGTATCCGAGTACAGACTATCTCAAATCAAAGAGCTATCAAGCATCATAAGTGCCAATAACAGCCAAAAAATAACTATTAAAGACTGAAAATCGACCAGGAACGTCTAACAGTGTACTTTCAGTACCAGATGATTAACTATGTGAGAATATTCTTATGCTCTTTCCGTTCCATATACACATTCCAGGAGGAGCATAAAGAGTGACTGTTACTGTAAGATGGAAGTGTTTGACCCAGAGAGCATCTAACCCTATTACTGCCCACCAGAAAAATAGAAAAATGGCCAGTAATATTATGTGCCAGGCTGTACGCTATTTTGAACATTCCGTTGGATTACTTCACATTTTCCAGAACGAAAATATTTTTACTTTTCAATACCAACAAAAAAAACAGTTTCGTCTGCTCGAAAATGAACAGGTGTCAAGGGATATCCTCAGACAAGGCAAGTACTTTCAACTGACACCACGCTTTTGTCTAGACAACAACTTTAAAATTGAAAACTAAAGAGAGAGGGGGCTTGTTGATAACTGTATCAACCCTGAGGCTAATTGTGTTAGTTGACTTAACACTTTTGCGATGAGTGGGCTACTATATTACAACCATAAATATAACCTATAATTGTGTTTATACAAGAAATGCAGTACCAAATGACCATATATGGTATAAGAGTGTAGGTTCTTATTGATCTATAAATCTATAATTTTGTACACACTGAGTTAGTCCCACTTTATGAGTGTGTTACGTAAATTTTAACATAAGATACATAACTGAATGGTCATGTGAGCCAGTTGTTCATGTTATGGTGAGCACGTATTATGTGAGTTGAGAAATAGATACATCTGGTGGTACGGTCAGATTTCATGTCCCCACCCTCCAAGTCAGTCACTGGAAGAAAGACAAAGTGTCAGTGATGTGCACATACCAGCCCTTAATGTGGGAGAATTCTTGTGTGTCTCACTGCAACGAAATTTGTGTATCAATAAAGAAAAGAGATGGGAACAAATTTTTCCCCTGGTTCCCATTACATGCATCCTGCAAGATGCTCCACTGCAGTGGCAATAACACTTTGTATTTCGAAACCACAAGATTTCCGTCAACCATAACTGTAACAAGTTGTAAAGAACGGACTAATTCCAGAATGAGTCTGAGAATCGCCACTACAATTCTAGGAAAAATGATTGTTCACACAAATTGTTGAGTGCATCAGATGTATCCATTACTTCAATCATCAAATTCTTTCAGGTCTAATTCATGATGATAGACTCCCAATGGATTTCTAATCATTAAAATCATCACTCCTTCTTTTTTTAACCAATTATTGGGAATTTTCCCCCTTGCTACCTTTTTTTTTTTTTTGAAATAGGTTACCGCAATTAACATCATTTCAAGAGTCTAATTGGTTTTGAAATCACTTGCTTTTGACATGTAAAGACATGCTCATTCAGCATTATGAGCACAGTGAACAGGCACTCTCCATTATTATTATTATGTATTATCATGGGGAAACTTCAAAAAAAAGGTTGAAGCATGAACCATATTATTACGAAATTTTTTTCCAAAGAAAAGAAGAAAAAAACCACCGATTAATCTTCTTCCTACAAACTTTACTTCTTTGTGCCATACCATACCAACTCTGTGGATAAGTATCATTAGCATAAACAACAATGCTTGCAGCAAGAAGCAGTGAGTGAGTGAGGGATCTGAGAGGCTATCAACCATTAGAGCAAGTGTTTACAGATTTTGTTGAGACATTATGTTTCCCCTAATATGGAAGGGCATGGAAAAAAAAAATTTTTTTTCCTGACTGGAGGTGTCAGTGAAGCCATTAATTAGAGCACTGTCATTAACTATCACAACATCTTATCATAATTCACCGTAACTACCTCTACACAGAACACCCAATCAAAGATTCCACATTAACAATTTGTTGTTATTATTGTTGTTGTTGTTGTTTTGGCAAACAATTTCATCCCAACACATTTTAGTTTGCCCACTCACTATGGATGAATTGCAGATATCCTCCATTTTGAATATGTACAACAGAAAAGTAATTATTATTGATTGCAACATTTAGCCATCTCTCTCTCTCTCTCTCTCTCTCTCTCTCTCTCTCTCTCTCTCTCTCTCTCTCTCTCTCTCTCTCTCTCTCTCTCTCTCTCTCTCTCTCTCTCTCTCTCTCTCTCTCTCTCTCTCTCTCTCTCTCTCTCTCTCTCTCTCTCTCTCTCTCTCTCTCTCTCTCTCTCTCTCTCTCTCTCTCTCTCTCTCTCTCTCTCTCTCTCTCTCTCTTTGGTAAGACAATAGAAAGTTTCACACAACAACTAGCTCATAATTTCAAAAATGAAAGTCTGGAAAGTTGTGAAAAAGTCTTAGAAGTTCTGAAAATAAAAGCAAATATACTGGTAATGTATCACTATGATAATCATAATGAGCGTACTTAAGAAGCACATTTACATGCGAAATGATTTCTCACATCTGTTATGCAAAAAAAAAAAAGAAAACACTTATTTTCGTTTGACTTAAACAAATCATTTTCTTAAAGATAACACTAATTTCAGCAAGCTTAAACCAACGAAACCACCCCGCGCTGTACGTGGATTGACCAGCTATGCATACACAAAGCAGCTGCTACTGGTCATTAGCTACAACCTACAATAATTATTTTTCACCCTAATGAAACCACTTTTCATTACTCAGCCCAACACTCTGTGTACACACGCTATTACTTTCAACCTGTTGCGATATTATGCAAAAAAAAATTCTACTTTTTGCAATCTCTGTCAGTGTATTTAGGTTGTTAAAGCATTCAAATATAAACACAACTCCATTAACACTTGAAACTTTTTTTTTCTTTAAATGAAATCCGTTCTTTGGCGATTCTATGGTAGATTAAGTTTCAGTGGACCTGGCATGTCAAGTAACGCTGATTCTTTGAAGAATGAAAATTAATACATTAATCATTATCATATTGCAGCCAGATGAAAGACAGGAATTTTTCTTTTTAAACAACAATTGCATGTTATAATTGAGTTGAAAAACAACCACACCGGTAGACACGGACCAATCCTGAACATTTCTCCCACTGTATCTGTATCTGGACAATCTTACTCGACTGTCTCTATAAAGGAAGCTCCCAGACTCGTTGGCGAGCTACACGTGTCCATGTCACATAACTGCAGTGCCTACAAAAGTAATGTTTCCATGTAATACACATCAGAGATTGGGAAAAACGATAGCTTAGAGATGGCTTCATGAAATTTTTTTGCTGCAAAATCTTCAGTCATTAATTCAGCGAGGGAGTTATTATTATAATTATTAGGGCTACACTCCAAAATGCCCCAGGCATAGGTACGTGTCCTTGTTAGTAGTTATTTTGAGCACCACATGAACGTAGCTACTCAAAGGAGTCTAACATACTTCAAGACCAAAGACAGTAGAGTTTTAAAAAAATAATTTTTTTAAATTTTAATGGCCAAAAATTAATATTAATTAATTTCTACTGTCATACAACATAAAGCTAAGGTGCACAATTTTCACTACAAGATATCAGTAACCATAGGAACAATCCCACCACAAAGACACTACAGAGTCGGTCACTGTCATACAACCTCCCAGCACAGAGTGAATCACTTAAAAGTGGTAGAAGGAACAACACCTGGTGAGGTTGACACTTCACTACCCCTGCTAACTCATGGACTTTTCACTTTGATTGCAACACCACTGACACTACTGCTACACAGCTCAAGGAGGAAGTGAAGACAGAGACCTTCCAGGATCAGAACTGAGTGTGCAAAACTGCACACTTCGTAACAAGTTAGTTGTAGAGAGCAGAACCCTTCCTGAGTTTCAGCATAAACTCCCCGAAATCCAAACACTTTCTTCATCACGTTACAAATTGATTGGTCAGGATACCTCACTAATTTACCATACAGCGCAAAGTTTTAGTTAAAATTTTTATGGTTTTGCAAAAATTAAAGTGTGAACCCCTCCTCGTTCTTGTGCATTAATTCGAATATCTTACCCCATAAAAATTTCCTGCGCTATACAAGTAAGACATTTTTTTCTGGTTCCCCAAAGTATCTCACTCTTAGAGATAGGAAATTGCACCAAAGAACAATTAGTCTATCTGTTAGACCTAGTAATAACAACAGATCTTTGCAAAAGACTGAAGACCCAAGACCGTTCCTTATTTGGAAGTAGTAGAAAGTCATTGTGAAATGCATAGCATCTGAAAAATGCAGAAACCACAAAGACACTTATTGCCTTTGAGACCTCTCCTGGATCATCTAGCAATAATGGAAATACTGAGAATAGACTATCAAATTGCAGGAGAATTCTCACAATTCAGTAGGACAAGAGGAAAAAATTTGTCTGGCGTAAACTTAAAAAAGCTTGTCTCTGACACTAATAAAAATTTGCCAATTATACTTTTAGTAATGTAGTGACCAAAAGATTTGTCTGACATAAACAAAAAAAAAACACTAATAAAAAACTACCAATTATACTTTTAGTAATGCAGTGACCAAGGTGACAAGTTTAATGGCACCTATGGATTATACCATGACAAGCTGAGCCATACAAATAGTTCTCTGTAATAGTACTGGCCATAATAGTGATGGAGTGTCTACTTCAATAGAGGGATTCCTATGAACTATGTATGTGAATGTGCAGTCAGCCAAAAACATACCATCTAGGAAAGAGGAGAAGGAGTACAGTGGTAGGAAGACAAAGAAGTTGTCAAAAAATATCCATGAGAGTCCAATGAGAATCAGGCGCAAATAACCTAAATAGTGTGATGTGTCAAGTGGGAATGAAGTCAGTCAGTCAGATATTAAGGAGGTTACACTGTGAAAACCACAAAATGCATGGCTACTTGAAATAGAGCGCACCACAAAATATCCTCAGGCTACTTCTGTCATACAACCTCAAGTGCTGAGTGTAGAAATTAAGGTAGAAATAATACTCACCTATCAAATTGGGTACGTATACAAATACTGATAACTTCATTATAACTTAATTTTCTCGCCGGCCAAACATATGGAACAATGTTTATCGAATATTCACGACCTATACAACGTCATTTACCATTGAAATTAAATATTCATAGCATAATATTACGTCACGCGCGCGCTGGTAATTGTATTCATAGCATCAAACCATTAACACCTTGAACAGCTGAAACAACTGCAAATCGATCAGGAAGGATGGCCATAAAAGAGGGTTTAGTGCAAGTAGATTGCAGTGCATCTGGAGACAAAAAAAAACTTGTCTCCTGAAAGCGAGTGAGAATTTTCACAAGTACTGAAGGGTGAATATTATATATAAATACAGCTGAAGATATTGGATCCTAAACAAAATCGAGGTGAGTGCAGGATAGGACAGTATTACTCTTGTTGCAAATGCGAGGGCTAGCTATCTCGTTGTGCATGAAAGGTGCAACTATGCTAAACTACAAGAATCAATGATATTTTCTCTTTTTATTCAGATGTCATCATCTAATGAAGAAAGAGATGCAGAAGTAACCATAATGAATGTCACATCTCCAATTTCTTCCACCATCAGCACTTCGTCTTCTGATTCAGAATTATCCGAAGCACCAGAAACTGCTGCAGATGTCTTCAATCCAGAAGAGGGAGAAAAAGAGCTCCCTTTAATTCCAGAACCGATTACTGCAAAGCAAAATAATCTTGTGCATTTCCAAAGAGACTTACAAGAAAGTCCACGCTCAACAAGTCCTCTTGAAATAGATGAAGAAGATGAGGAAGAAGAAGAGAAAGGCTCAGAGTTCGAGTATTCACTCTCCCAAAGGGTCTACTGCAGTCCTTCTTGCAAGATATCGGTAGGTCTGCAGCAGCAGTGCAGTCAACTGTGGGGGCAGTTTGATAGCATTGGAACAGAGATGATAGTCACCAGAAGAGGAAGGTAAGAAAATTGTGCTCTGTTTGGGCATAGCTAGCTAATGTAGCTGCAAGAAAAAAAGTTGCGATTTATTATGTGATATAATATAATATTATATATACCAATGAGAGGCCAAAAAACAGTTTAATTATAATGCGTGCAATTCATTGCATGCATGCATACAGAGAGGAAAATGCTTCCATTACTAGCTAATAGGACCAACCAAGTGTTGTTGTTGTTTTTTCTGAACAATGATTACCAGTCCACCAGTATATAATATGAATTACCTGTTTGTGATTCTTATTGCACCATTGTAATTCACACCTGTGTGTATTCAAAGAGCTTGCTATCAACCACAATTAGGTTAGATGATAGTAGCTAGTGTATATACTGTACCTCTGCATGCATGCATGACCATGCATGATTGCAAGAAATAAGTGAAACAAAAAGCAATGAAGTAGATAATAATTGGTATTATTTTTGTGGGAAACATTACAGGTATGAATGACTGTTTAAGAAAATGTTGCCTCCTGATGTTTTAAAACCCTTTTGGGGTTATTATCCCCCACTTATGTATTGTATTCTTAAGACTCCTGTAGTGGTTATGTGAAGCATTACATTGCAAGTACTGTAACTTATAGACAAATTGAAAGTTGTGAAAAGTTTATAAAAGCTACCATGGTAATTCTTTCTAAGTGTATAATAACCCTTGCTAAGATGCCTGTGAATCTAGAAACACTTATGCACATGCCAAGTAGGAAAATGTGAATAGGGCAAGTGAAAAAGCTGATTGTTTTTTAAAGTTATAAGTGTTGATACAAATGTGTTTTGGGCACACCAGTCTACTTCCCTGATTTGACAGTGTATTTTATACTCAAAGGAATTGTTTCAAGATGTTGTCTTGGTGAGAAATAAAGCTGATAAATTGTTGCAAGGTTGAGGAAAAATAACAAAGAAGGATAGATGAAGTATAATGGATAGTGTAGCTTGTCACTTTTTGCAGTTGTGTGTTATGCAAATAGGAAAAGGAGAACTGAAAGTTTGAGACCTTGGTCTTGTGACAAGTGTTAAATTTCCTGCTAACTTGCATGTACTAGTAGGCTAATATGCATAACAATGGGGAGCTCCTACTAATCATGGGCTTCAATCACTACTATCTGCCTGAATTGGTTGTTGTCATAACTAGCCAGAAAACAAGCCAGCATTTATAGCAGGTGCTAACCACTTATCATGAAAAATGTGTTATCTTGGAAAGAAGAAGCAACAAATACTACCATGCTGTCTGGCTCTACCCTTCTGTACACTATGTCTCTTGTAGCAAGCAGACACTATGTGATATGTATGAGGAGTTCAAGTCTGCAGGAAAAAAATGCATTTGAGTGTGAAGATATAATATATTGCTCACTCCAAATATTTGCTAACACACACCAAGTAACTGTCTGCCCAACTCTCTCTGCATGCCTTCTGGTATATTAGTTCCATGCCAACTCTATCAGACATCTTCATGCTCTCAGGTGTCACTATCCACGCCTTCTGTTCAAGTTTACTTTGGAGAATATTTGTACACTTGGCTGGATTCTGTGACAAAGAATCTCCATGGTCATTATCTTAAGCTATCATTCTCCTTTGCGTAAACAGAGGGATTTCATTGAAGATGTGTACAGATCGTTAATTTGCAATGCCTCAGTAATATAGATTGGTTACTGAAGCTGATAATCATATGCAAGCATATTAAATGAATTCAGTTCATGTATCCTATAATATAATCTTGACATTCTTCAGTAGAACACAATTTGTATCATTGTTTATTTTAATACAGAGAAATTGGAAGGCTTAGAATGCACAAGTTATGAGTAAGGTCTAGTGTCAGTTGTTCCATGGCCAATCTTCAGTTTGAGTTGGCAGCAGATGTCCCCCCCCATCTCACTGACTTCATAATGTATACCAAACTAACATAACATCTGCACTTGCCCTGTTCATATCCAAACAGTTATTTTGGAACTGTCAACACCATTTGCAAATCCACACTTGATAAGGGCCCCTTTTTTGTGCTATTCCTCCTTCTTTCCTAGTGAAAAATAACAGCATGCGTGAACAGTAGAGTTAGCATGCACATATTTTGCAATGCCCTACATTAAAGAGCAGTTTATATGAGTTGGTATAAAATAACTTTTCCTTCGGTCTCTTTGTGCATGGTGCCAGGGTGAGACAAGGAAAAAAAAGAGGAACCACTAAAGCATCCAAGCCACTCACACAGTGCCATCACCACTGAAAGTTATCATACACACTGTCAGCTGTTGCTGTTGCTTATTGGGTTATGTATGTCGCTTGGTTTTCCCTGCGTGCTCACAGTTTTTATTTGATTGTTTGGGTGCCTCTTTCCTTGATGCTTTGTGTCCTGATGCTACACAAACTCTCTATCTGTTTTCACTTGACACCTGCATAACATTGTACTCACTATTCTGTACTGAAGAGGTGGAATTCTGCCCCCCAAAATCTTATGTTACAAGTTATACTGAAATATGTAGTCACAAAATTTCTTGTAATGCTGTGATGTGTTCTTTTGGGGGTAAACGTGTCTGTATACAAGCTAGCACTGCTAACTGAAATTCAGTGGTAAGGAAATACTCTTTATTGACTCAAACAAAGCCATTCCCATCTTCATTTGAACAATTCAGATCAAGCAAGGCATGAATTGACAAAGGGATTTGAGTGTTATTGTATTTGATTACAAGGTTAACTTGAAGATTAAGTACTGGCAGGAAACATACTATGCTGGATACTTCTTGAAACCATTCTCAGTGTGGGATGATGAAGAAGTACCCTGGATGGAAGCTAAACTATCACTTTCCCTTATTTTCCCCTAATGGAGTCTTGTGGCCTGTTTACAAATATTTCTGTCTCCTCCAATTGAGCTTTCTAGCTGGCCTACATAAGGGAAGCTATGGGATGATCTGGCTGAATAGCAGCCATAGACCCCCACACAGAAAACAGCATAATTCATAATTTTGCGATGCAATAAGTGATATCACTCACATTTTGGTCAGGTGCAATGGAAGAAAAAATGTCCCTCCCATGGTATAGGCCACTTTTATTATATATAACTTTTAAAACCTTTCACCGCTGTTGTATTCCTCTCATCCTGTTTTTCTGGTTTACCACTGTTGGATTCTTCTGTAGTCTGAATAGGTAGGTAGTTCCCTTCCAGGAAAAAATCCGGACTTCCTGTAATGCTAATTTTACACAGGGATGATTAATATGGTTTTACTTTGACCTCTAACTTTCATAAAGGAGAGAGGTAAGTGGGTCGGGAACAAGTGGTCTTATGTGGTCTGATTGCACACTACACTACGATAGTTATCTGATTTATAAACTATTAGAGGATAATCCTTGTTCCCAGGAGGCCTTCCTCCTCTCCTTGAAAGCCTGGGAACAAGGCAGATTACCTAACATAAGTAGTAGTAGTAGTGCTGGTCAAATAATTTAATAGAAGTGTCATATTTTAGTGGGTTTGGAATTTTAATAACTGATTATCATGCGTCAAATTCCAGGAAATTGGACCTCAACCAATAATTACGATAATCTGTAATAAAATAAATTCTAAGAAGCACATCAGATCAGTTACCTTTTTTGAAGGTTTCACACACACACACGCTCAAAAAAAAAAGTTGCGGCATTGTGATATCCAGAAAACTCCAACTCCTTCCCCACCCGCCCATCCATCCGGTCCAAGGAGAGGGAGTTGTTTTGTTTTTGTTTTGTTTCTTTATTGGTGACCTATCCCATTGAAAAGCTTGCTAATAGCTTTGGGATTATGAGAAAATTATCACTTTTTCATGATCGCTTTATAAATTCACTTACATAAATTGAGGAAAAGCTAAAGGGAGAAAAAAAAAGACACTTGGGAACTGAATCTGAGAATAAAATGGTTTTGTTATACAATGCTCACAATTATGAGTCATCTTTGCACTGTTGTCAAAAAGCAATCTATTGTCTCCATGGCTGGAAAGCGACAGCAAGACAGTCACACTTAAGCACTATAATGCTGTTTTCTACACCTTGCTATGGCTTCCCCACCCCCACTCATTGTTACCAGTTATCTTGGAGTAGTAAATTCCTGGAAAATTGGACCAATGGTTTCCCTCAATCTTACAGTCAGCCTTAATTAAAGGGTTCTCCCTCTTACAGTCAGCCTTAATTAAAGGGTTCTCCCTACCACAACTGATATAATGCAAAAGATGTGCAGTTTGAGTAGTCAAATCATGCATCTCCCCTTATACCCCCAAAAACTGCAATGACGTTAATTCCCATATTAAAGGAAAGAGAAAAATTATTATTATTATTATCATTATTATTATTATAGGAGGATGTTCCCTCCACTCAAGGTCGAGCTATTTGACTTGGACCCTAATTCCACCTATATCCTGCTGATGGACATGGCTCCAGTGGACAAGTACCGTTACAAGTACCAAAACTCAGCCTGGGTGAGGTGCTTTGAGGAAGAGTGTTCTCCAACGCGACTCTACGTCCATCCAGATTCTCCCAACCTTGGCTCTCACTGGATGAATACAGTCGTCAACTTCTACAAGCTAAAGCTCACCAATAACCAGCTGGACAAGCAAGGACATGTAAGTTAGTTGCAGTTGCAGAGGGTGTTAGTGTTAGTGTATATTCCGGTTTGGAATGAAAAGTGATTTCTGTTGAGCTAATGGTCTAGCTGATTGAGGAATGTTATAGTAGCATACTTAGCAACAATGCCCAGGAAGTTTGGTTTTTATTATTGGGAGAGTTGAGGAAACTTGATATCCTTATGAGGAAGTTACTGATGAAACCAATCACCTTTGATTTCTCTTTGTTTTGTAAGACTTCCTGATTGACGTCACAGCTTTTTTGAACTTCAAATTCTCATTAATTATCGAATTCCAGTTCGTAGCATGGTTACTCATTATCACATAACCCCATCAATATTGATTCGTGTTTTGATTACTCATTATCCCATCATTATTGATTCATGTTGGTATGCAGATCATTGTCAACAGCATGCACAAGTATCAGCCACGCCTCCATGTGGTGGAGTCAAACAACATCAATAATCTCGAATGGCACAACTTCAAGACCTTCATTTTTCCAGGGACTCAATTCACAACTGTTACTGCATACCAAAATGATAAGGTGAGTTGGTGATTCATAAGCTAATTATTCTACTACTGCTTGGGAGGTTCTCTACTCATCAGTTTCTCTTTTTCAGATCACTCAACTTAAAATAGAGAACAATCCGTTTGCAAAGGGATTCCGTTCCCCCTTCTCCCGTTGTAGGACTCGGAATCAACCACGGTGAGTCATTCTCTACTCTGATGTAGTAGTAGTAGTTGTTGTTGTTGTTGTTGTTGTTGTTACTGTTGTTGTTGTTGTTGTTGTTATATACTCCTATTGATAGCTACTACTATGACATTGTTATCTCCAAATTATAGAATCTACCCGTTGCAATCGACTGGCAGCACTGACTCAGATGAGCAAGGGATTCTGAGTCCAGGTGCAACCATGCTGCCTACAGGCTACTATTTGACAAACCACAGCAAGTTCACACAGCTGCAACAGCAGCAGCAGGACAGTCAAGTCGTTACCATAAGTGAGTAGTAGCTATAGCACCAAAAAGATTGGTGAGCAGCAGCAGCCATGTTTGGGATAGCTGTAACCATGGGTACTTATAATAGGATGCAAGGAATTCCTCTATAAAGCAACGCTCCAATCTTGACTGGGTGGTGGCTTGTAAGATTTAAAAATTCGTGCTGCCTATTTTTTGACACCAGTGTTAGGATAAATTCCTGTGGCTCTCCAATAAATAAATTTTTTTCTTTTGCTTGTATAGTTGGCCAAAAGCGCAGATCAGAAGGTGATGACGAGGAATCGAGTCCAAAACAGATCTGCTTGTCGCCACCTAGCACTAGTCCAGGAAATTTTATGCGATTCAAGCCAAAAATATATTCCCTTCCCACGCATTCCAGAGGAGGTTTACCCACTCTGCCGCAAGTCTCCCCAGCAATAACCACACCCACCACTATTTCTGATGTGGTCACCACCTCCCAGCCAACTCTGCCAATGCAGCAGCCGATTTTCATCATTTATACCGGACAACAACCACCTAAAAGCGCTCCTAATATTGATGGGAAGATGCTGATTCAGGCTGCTAATGGACAGATCTTGAATGACGCTGCCATTGTCCAAGCAACTTCTGCCAGTGCATCTCTCGATCCAGGGAAACCCCTGTCAATTATTAATGGCGGGAGCGAACTTCCCCCTCAGGCTCAGATTATCGTCCCAGCTTCACAGACCAATGGTATAACTCGAACAAGCGACGTCTCACATCACATCCCTAATGGTCATAATACTCGTCCTGCTATCATCAATGGTCAGGCGGTGATCCAGACTGCCCCTACACTAATTAACTTTAATAGGGCGGCCACGCTGGTCCAGCAATCGAACAGTCCACCAGCTGCAGTCCTTCCCCCACACTCTCTGCTGAGGACTTACACCACGGCACCACCTCAAATCATGACCACCACTACCACCACTAGTGACACAATCAGAACACTTCCTGCACTTCCTGCACTTCCTCCAGATCCCTCCAAGAGACACACCCTCCTCAAACAAACCACACCCATTTGCATCAGCCGAAGTTCAATATTGGACAGGAAGCGAACCCCTCCTCCACTTTTACAGGTTAATCAGGATACAAAGAACCCTGAAAATAACGGTACTACTTTCTCACCGTCTTCTCACACAACAACACAAACGTCTGCTACCAGCAGTAATTCTTCTTCACAGGTATCGCCTAAAATAGCTGTCTTACCATTTCCACTGATTTCAGAGGCTCCACTGAATAAAACACCCACTCAGAATATCTTTGTTCAGGCACCAATGCCTACATCACCTCCCTATATAGTGCTGGATGAAAAGCTGAAGGGACGCGTTGCTGTAAGGCAACCTAATATTTCCAGTATGGCACATTATAATGGCAGTGGCATGCCAATTTATCGCTTCAACAACATTCACCCGGTACAGATCTTGACCCCTATCCCTCCACACACTTCTAACATTCTTTTGCCTGATTTTATGAAGCAAGATCCACCCACAGCTCACTAACTGTTATCTAGGTATTTCCTATTCAATCATGACCCCATTTTTAGATATATATTTTTATTAACAAAAAAATCATCATAATGTGCTGTTTATTTTACTTCATAAAAATATTTAATTTTAATATAAAAAAAAAGCGCCAATTTTATACGCATGCGTAGTGAATTGAGCAACAGACGTGTTTTGGTGCCGTTGCGGCGTGTAATTATATGAAACTACATATTTGGCTAGCAGTGCAGTTAGCTAGTTGATGAGTTGCAAGAATGGAACTCTCTAAATCCCTGAACACTGTCACACCGGAGAGTGCGTCCTCAAGTTTCTTTGGTTCACCTTCCGAGCCAATTTACACGGAGAATAAACACATTCTGAGTGCTGAGCTCCTCCAGGATGCACTAATGTTATTGGCCTCCAAGAATGAAACAGCTCTCTCTGCCATCCAAAAATCTACCATGGACAAGGCTAGAGAAAAATGCATGGAATTTAAGAGTGGCTACCCAATTCTCTTTCTCTTTGAGTTGTGTAAACATTTTAAGCTCTCTCCAGAAGTCCAGTACAGGGCCACTGAGCTGTTTCACCGTTTTATGACAAACCATATCATTGAGCTTCATCAGGTAGCCATAAGTGTCAGTGTAATAACGAGGTTGTTAGGGACCTTGCAGTTAATACTAGTCTTGTGGGCCAAACCCAATTGTTAGGTGTAATACTATTTTGTTCCATCTACAGCATGTAAGAGCAAGTGCCACTTCCAGCAGCCCCATACAGTGGAGTGATGTTGAAAAAAGACTGAAGCACCAGATAATTCTTAGAGCTGTATCCTGTGTACAATTGGCCAGCAAACTGAGTTCCCACTACCACCTGGTCACCCTCAACCGAGCAAGATCATTTCTCACTTCTTGCGGTTTCCGTTATGCTTTGTCCAGTATCGTCCAATCAGAGATAAGAGTTCTGAAGACTTTAGAATACCAAGTCCACCAACCAATCCCCCTTGAATACATTGAGGTTTTACTAGGATCTTTGGTCCATAATGACAAGGCCATACCTGTCAAACAACTGCACGCTCTAGCCCTTAAGATTTTGGATGTATTTTACTTGCAGAGGAGGCAAATCCACGATAAACTTAAGCAAATGTTCAATTCTGTCCAAGGCATTGAAAGAAAAGGTTCTGATTCATTCATGATTGCTGTAGAGATGGATAAGATGCTCCTGGCATCTGCCATTATCACAGCCGCTGGTTTCATTCTTGGGCAATCCCACACTAAACATATTTCAAGCCAGCTTTCTGAAATTACATGCATAGTCAGTGATGATATTATCAACTTTGCATCTATTTTACTGGAGCAAGTATTCACTGAGGATTCTTGTTTTGAATGAGCTTAGATGGAAGACTGCAGCTGGCTGCAAGTTGATTATTTTTGTATGATTTGTTGTCTGCACATGTAACTCACATTAATCATCAAATTATTGAGTCATGAATTTTTATTTATTCATACACATAATATATGTACAGTATTGGTTTCAAACAAAATCTTTTATTCACACAAAAAAGTCAACTGTTTTTCTAAATTTATGATTTGGGATACATGTTCCTACTTCCTGTATAGGAGGAGGAGCCGGTAGTGTTAGAGTTTAGGGACTCGTAGTCTCTGTTCCTGATACGGTAGTGGATTTTCTCTTTGGTGTTGTACACAGCTCTTCTGAATTCTCTACGTGACCAACCGTAGACTATAGCATTCAAGAATCCCTGAAGAGGGATCAGTATGGCCTGCAATAACCACCATGCCATAATTATCACATGATGAGGAGGGGCAGTGGGGCATACAAGCTTACATGTATGTATAAAACCACTCTATCAAATGGCTCATCAAGATGTAGTCTTTCCTTCTCGCTCCAAACCAGAATGCTAGCCACTAAAGCTGCAAATAATTACAGACACTCACTCAAACTACAGTTTGTTCCCAAAGTTTTAAATTTTTAGCTCTCCATACTAACCAGGAAATCCACTGACAAAAAAGATGATCAAAAATAGAGAAAGTCGTATTAAAATTGTCCTGGAAAGTTCTTTTCCTTTGCTGTTATTTTCTGAGTTGTCGGCTAGATGTATTGGGTAAGAAAGGAGGGGGTGAGGATATTATAGTATCACATACTTAGAGAATTTTTATTTTACAAAGTTTATACTATACTTACTCTGCATCTTGATGATTTTTTTGGCATAGTTAAAAGTCAACCCATACAGCAGCTGTAGAGTTAAAAACACATACTCTATAATGTTAACAACAGAATCTCCATTGCTCACCGCAATATAGAGTGTGATGATGACAAACATAGAGCCCAATATGCTGGCATGAATTATTGCAAACTTGTCAAATATGGTTTTCTCATTCTGAAAATATTATATTGGTATAATAGTTCACAGATATCATTGTCATAACTCACTCCATTATCTGGTCGAAGGTTGAAGAAGTCCAGCACACACCAACAGCCATGGTTGGTACTTTCAATTCCCACGAGCTTCTCAATTGGTGGTAGTACTATCAGAAGGGGGAAAACCCTGCAATCAAAGGGAGAATAAGATAATATTTATTCTAATACCACAATAAGAAATCACCAGCTGGCAATGTAGACAAGAACCGTCACCACATGTCGAAACCTTTTTCTGGCATCCTTCTCAGGAAGGATGTCGCCTTGGTTGAAGTACACCTCCCTGATTCTGAGCAGAGCATTCTGTGCATACACTGCTGTCAGCAGAAAAGTCACCAACTCCATCATCTAGAGAGAGAGAGAGAGAGAGAGAGAGAGAGAGAGAGAGAGAGAGAGAGAGAGAGAGAGAGAGAGAGAGAGAGAGAGAGAGAGAGAGAGAGAGACTTTCAAAATAATGGATGGTATTATGAATACTCGGACTCACAGTAGTGGCAATGGCAAGCACATAACACATGCCTGTGTGGGGGTCTGACATATTAGTGGCCCACCCATCTACCCCTGGGTTCAGCCAGACGATGCCTCCTATCATCCAGAGAATGGATAGGATAAAGTCTGCCACCGATAGGATGAATAAAGGATGAACCTGAAAACAAAGATCCAAACTCCAGTATTATGCAAGCTACAGTTGACGTTTGATCACAAAAACCCACATTATTTTCTACACTTACTTCTGCTGCACTAAGCTTTCCTGTCAATAATACACCAAGAATGATAGAGGCTGCTCCCAAGATGCTAAGAGAGATAGAAAGAGTACATACATACATATCTTGCCAATAATGCAGCAATACAAGATCTGCATTGCTACCTCATATTAAGGAGTTAACCACTATTGCTCACTCACCTGATGGTGGATGTGATGATTCTAATGATAGCTATTGGAGGACTCTGAAAAAAAAAAAAGCCGCATATATATCAGTTTTGCCACACACCCACACCCGCACACTTTTATGGGCATAATAATAGGATGTTGTCTATGATGATTCAAGGTCTTTAAATAAAACATGAATTGGCTACTGAACTCGTATCTTTCTCTAGCTACTTGTACCACCACGCCCACTTTGACCACGCACATTATTAAATTACTCGGTGTCACTCACATCAAGTGTATTTCTATGCCAACCTGCACAGTTACAAGACTCATTATAGATGGAAATCAGATTATTCGCCACATTTGATTCCTTGACGGCGGAGAATGGAGTAAATAGGCTCTCGTTATCCGAACACACGCCAGGGCACAAGCTTTCATTGTTGCAGTTGATGCTATAATAAAGCATGCCTTGAACGATGAAATTCGCCTCTGGAACACCTAGCTTTATATCCTATTCCTTCTTTTTGGTTGGAAACCTTGTGTGGGAGTGAACTTCCAAGCCTACTTCACGAATTCAGTCGCTCGGTCAGGGCAGGTCAGATGACTTTTGTCTAAAAAAAATTAGGGGAAAACCCTTTCATTCTGGCGGTAAAATGGCGGCTAAGGCTGGCGGTGAAGCCTCTGACTCAGCTACTGCTAACAAATCCAAGAATTTACCATGGTGAGATGTAGCATGGAATTAAGTCCTCTCTGGTTTCTCAATTTAAGGTTATTTGGCAATTTTCAGGGTAGAGAAGTACAGACCAAACAGCTTAGAGGAGCTCATCTCTCACAAGGAGATAATAAACACAAGTGAGACAGTGTACACTATTACCAGATACATAAATACTTATACTACCTAATAGTGCAATCAAATGCACAGACAGCAAGCTTGCACCACATGGCTTTTAATTATGACGATCCTTACCCATTTCTCTTGCAGTCCAACGATTCATGAAAACAAATCAGGTGCCACACCTGCTTTTCTATGGACCTCCAGGAACTGGGAAAACCAGCACAATCTTGGCCTGTGCCAGGACACTTTACTCCAAAAGGGAATTCAGGTCCATGGTTCTGGAACTCAACGCATCCGACGACAGGGGGATTGATATTGTCAGAGGAAAGATCATGACTTTTGCTAGCACAAAATCTATGTTTCGCAAAGGATTTAAGATGATCATTCTCGATGAGGCAGATGCAATGACAAATGATGCTCAAAATGCCCTGAGAAGAGGTAGGTGGAACAGTGACATCAAAGTGTAGCTTCAGTGATATGAACTCCCTTAATGTCCTCAATAAGGTCCATTGTTTACATTACATTGGGGACTTTATTAGTCTATGATCCCTCCCTTCCCTTCTCCTCTTCCTCCCTTCTCCTACTATCCCATTCTTCCTCCCCCCCCTCCCCTCTCCTCCCCCCCTCCCCTCTCCTCCCCCCCCTCCCCTCTCCTCCCTTCCCCTTTCTCCTCTCCTTCTGCAGTGATTGAGAAGTTTACAGACAATGTACGTTTCTGCCTCATCTGCAATTTCCTCTCCAAGATCATTCCTGCCTTGCAATCACGATGCACTCGCTTCAGATTTGGTCCCCTCTCTTCGGAACAGATGATCTCCCGACTCCAATATGTCATCCAGCAGGAAAAGTAAGATCAGTCCACAGAACCACAATGTTGACCAAAAGAAAGTGTCTGAGGTGTATCCTTGTTTTCAGAGATGAATTAATGCACATCAGATCCAAGTCCACATAGCTAAATGTGGTAAAGGAAATCTGGTATAGGGTGATTATTCTCTTGAAACATCACCCTTCCTATATTCCTGCTTCCATGGGAACTCCTTTTGCTCTTTTGTTTTCGTTATGCTTCACTATTTCTGTGTTAGTATTAAGGTGATTCCTGATGGAATGGACAGTGTGGTAGCTCTTTCTTCAGGTGACATGCGTAGAGCCCTCAACATTCTCCAGGTATAGTTAATATACTGGTGTATGTTTGTGTGTGAAGCCATAATGCTCTCTCTCTCTCTCTCTCTCTCTCTCTCTCTCTCTCTCTCTCTCTCTCTCTCTCTCTCTCTCTCTCTCTCTCTCTCTCTCTCTCTCTCTCTCTCTCTCTCTCTCTCTCTCTCTCTCTCTCTCTCTCTCTCTCTCTCTCTCTCTCTCTCTAGAGTACATCTCTGGCACATGAAGAAGTGAATGAAGAAACAGTATACACTTGTACAGGCCAGCCATTGCCAGCGGACATTGCTATGATTGTGGAGTGGATGTTGAATGAAAGTTTCTCAGTAGCTTATCAAAGTCAGTCCTATTCATTAGTAGGTGGGGGAGGGGGAAAACCCCCTCACTCTCTTTATCATCTTCTCTCCCTGCACTTAGTAAGATTCATTATTTATGTGTGCCCTCCCTCTTCTCTTTGCACCTTTCTTCTTTGTGCTTATCGCTCTTGCTCCTTCCTGACTGCTCCACAGATATCATCCAACTGAAGATGCTCAAAGGTCTGGCTCTAGAGGACATACTGACTCAGGTCCACACCTATGTTCACAGGAGTGAGTCCACCACAATGCTAAAGCAACTAGACAAACTCTTATCTTTGCTGTGCAGTTGATTTTCCAGTTAATGTGCGAATGATATTACTTCAAAAAATGGCCGATATCGAGTGAGTTGGAAAAAATATAACAAACTTTTTATCTCAATTTTTCCCCACTTCTTTTCAGGTACAACCTATCAGCTGGGACGTCAGAAAAAATTCAACTTGGAGCTCTACTGGGAGCATTTCAGATAGTCAGAGACATTATTGCTGCTAAGACATAGTCAACAGCAGCTGCAATAAAAAAATAGTGCAGAACAGACCCAATTAACACCATTTGAACTCAATTTTTCTTCACTGTTGATTTGCAATTGCGTCCTGTTTACTCAAGCCTGCTCTGTGGTTTTCTGCCTGCTTGATTGTTGCCCCCAAAACACGCCCAGTAATATGCAGTAACAGTTGGTATTGTAGTCGACTCCATTTGGTACTTTGACTGCTTCGCACGAGTTTATAGTCATGTCATCAAGCAAGACACTTACTGGAGAAAGAATTATCGACGACTACGTCAAAGTAAGTATTAAATGCTGCAAACAAGTTTGCACGGAAAACCAAATTAATCTTTGCTGCTGTAATTATGGAGAGATCTCTTCTAGCTAGATCATATCATCCAGCTAGCTAGTTCATCCAGCTGAAATAAAAACTCTAGTTACGTTACTTGTTTAATTGTTGCTATAAACCACTTTCTCTATTTGAATGGCTCAGTTACACCTCCATATATTTTTTTTCTTCAACTAATTATTATTCTAACTGTGTACTGTACTTTAATATTCTGTTCAGTCCTCAGAACTGAGCTATGGAGCATGGGCTGAGCAGCTGGACTTCAAACCAGAGATCAGAGAATTGTGTAAAACACATGCTGAGAGCTCCAAAAATCTGTAAGTACTGTAGATAATTCTAGATTCTCACTTAGCAGCCATAGATAGGTAATAATGGATGGACCACCATGAACAATAGTTAGGGTTGAACTTGATACCAGGTAATGATATTATATGCTTGGCACATGTAATGAGATACTATTTTACAATGGTGTATCCATGGTGTTGGGTATTCGGCCAAGTAATTGTGCCATTCACATCTGAAAAAGGAAGGAGTTTCCAACTCCACCTCTTTCTCTAGTCACTACAATTAATCTTTATGGTAACTCTCTCTCTTCTTTCTCAGAAACTATGAATTCTCGTCCACTTTTAGTCGTCGGTCAGCCAAAATAATCATCATTGGTGCTCCAGGGGTAGGAAAAACATCACTCGTCCTCAGGTAAGTGCTGAATCCATCATACTCATTATCATGTTAGTGGAGACCATTCTTCATTGGTAATATGGATGCTGGTGCAATTCCCTTCAAGTTACCACAAGCCTTTGGCATAACAATAATAGGGCATGTCTGTTTGAGGTTACATATGGATTCCATCAGTGATGAATTTATACACTTTGAGCAGAGAATAAAAAAAAAATACACCTTGATTTTGATATCTTGCTGTTTCCTCCATTGGCATGGAAACAAGCCATTGCTTTCTGGTGCTGTGATTACATTCATCACAGAAACCCAGCAATCTATGCCTTGTTTTCATGGTATGCACTTGACCAGTGGGTGTGCCTGGACGCCAGTGAGAGGCAGTGGACTGAACCTGCATACTTCTGAAGTCTCTATGTAAACTTGTTTTTGTACCCCCCAATGCCTAATAGGTAGCACCAAAAAAACTATTAGATTCTAGCTACGCTGAGGTAGTAAGTCCAATGTTGACTCCTATTGCCTGAAAAAAAGGACATCTCTCTCTCTCTCTCTCTCTCTCTCTCTCTCTCTCTCTCTCTCTCTCTCTCTCTCTCTCTCTCCGATTTCTTTATCTGCAAATGGACTTTAATGGATGTTCTATGCCAGAGATTGTTAAGTGGTTACCAGGCGTGATTAAAATGGAGCCAAAAAGATGATATGAAATAACACACACACACATCACATAATTATGGCACACCATCGCAAGTCTCAGAGGTATACCATCCACCTTGCATGGCGGGAGGAAATGTAAGGAAAACCAGATACTTTTTAAGTGACCTTTGGTCTGTTTTCTTTATGTCTGCCTCTAATCATCCTGTGTAATACTATCCCTCTCTGTGTGCTAGCTAGGGTACAGAGGATCAGAGAGCTGAAGCATCAACTTCCTACCAGCTGCCCAGGCTAGCTGGCTTACTTGTGCATTATCATACTTTAATAACTTGTAGTTTTCCCCACTATAAAACAAGAGACATGATGATTTCACCACAGAATTTATGTTAAATCAAGCCTTAAAGATCATGTATCCAGCTAAATGTTTCAATAAATTGCCAAGAAAAAAAAATTAAAAAAGAAATCTAGATCAATATAATTATTTGACAATCTTCAGCGAAGTCCCCCTCCTTTAGTAAACTCTCCATAATATCTGATATAGAGATTCGTACAGGGAGGGACACTCTAGCTACAACAGAAAGTTGGCTCTCTACTATTATTCTGAACTTTGCACTCCAAGTTATTGCACTAAAGTGGATTGCAGCAACATGAAATTCAGAACACCAAACCAAAATTTACATAGCCTCCTTTTAATTGTGGCTTTAGAGTTGGGCTGCTTAAAAAGGAAGCTATGTAAATTTTGGTTGGTGTTCTGAATTTCATGTTGCAAGATCACTGCAATCCACTGTACATAGTTAAACTTGTCCTCCATTTGAAACTTAATACTGCACCTTGGTTAGAGGGTGAGTATAGTGAGTCCCCACACTAAGGACCTAATGAACATATAGTTTATAAAACATTAGTTTTTCCCAGTGACAACCATTTGGTAAACTAAACCATGGCCTTTGGATTTTCTCTAATTGCTGATGATTCATAGAGAAGTGAGAAAATGACCTCAACTATGATTTTATTGCTTGCTCTGATGAGCTCTCAGTCCTCCCAGAGGAGTAAGTGTAGGAATGTCAACTATGTTGGTGAAATCTTGGGTACATCCCTCCTGGGAGTCGCTGCTTAAGTGTTTATTTCGCACCACTGAACTTTGGTGTCCATTCAAGCAAGGTTGAGTGCTCAGGTGGTACTTACTTCATTCAGAGATGGTTGTGTTGTAATAATATTATGTTATTAAAATGAGACTCACTTAAGAGCTGGAAATGAGTAAGGTTGACTGCTCATGCATTCACAATCCAGACATGAGTCAGTGGTTAGTAATATACTGCAGCCATAATACAGTGGTGATGAGCAGCTGCTCACTCTTTTATTTTGGATTTTACCCACAGGTACTGTCGAGATATCTTTGAGCGCAACTATAAAACTACGATTGGTGTGGACTTCGAGGTGGAGAAGTACAAGATTCTGGGGGTTCCCTTCCACATGCAAATGTAAGTCTGGGGGTTCCCTTCCATGTGCAAAAATGTAAGTCTGGGGGTTCCCTTCCACATGCAAATGTAAGTCTGGGGGTTCCCTTCCATGTGCAAAAATGTAAGTCTGGGGGTTCCCTTCCACATGCAAATGTAAGTCTGGGGGTTCCCTTCCACATGCAAATGTAAGTCTGGGGGTTCCTTTCCATGTGCAAAAATGTAAGTCTGGGGGTTCCCTTCCACATGCAAATGTAAGTCTGGGGGTTCCCTTCCATGCACTCCTTCAACATGCAAATTAAAAATTGAGATTTTGGCTGAGTATTTTGGTTATACATTTTCTCTACAGCTGCAGGCAGTTACTGTATCAATCAGCCATAGAGCTAAATAGTAATAACTAGCTCTTCTAATTCCAGCATTTCCACAGGATCAGATATACTGACACTTAAGAGCTAGTACAAAGAACATGATACCTCATAAGGCATCGATCAATAGGACGTTGTCCCTTTAAATGCCATCCTCTGGTGGCCAGAAGTACTGGCTTTAAATGCACACATTGGCACACACTCCCACTGCCCTAGGCCTAAGAGGGCATGACTAATTAGTCAGTGATGTCTACTCTAGAAAGTGTTACTTCCATACATGTACCACATACAGTAGAATGATGTGTGGTTAATTGAGTCAGAGATTGAAGGGCTGCCAAACTCCACCCTAATTGAATTAGGGCCTGGGATTGAAGGGCTAAGGAGGGTGGTTCATCTACCAAACTCCACCCTTAGACACTCCCTTTAACTACTCCAGATTTTTTTTTTTTTTGAATACTGTCATTGGTGTTTTTTGTACTTTGTCAGATGGGACACTGCAGGTGCTGATCGATTTAAAGGTGTTACAACTGCTTACTTCCGAGGAGCACAGAGTCAGTTTGTTGATATTTTCTAGAACAATAATCACTGCCTCTCTACTTTAACTACATGACCCATCACCTTATTACCTTTCCTAACAAGCGGGTATAACTGGGTTCACGATCTAATCTTTGATAACCTTTTTCTCTCCCTAGTTGTTGTGGTTGCATTTGACTTGACCAGTATTGAGTCACTATACAAAACAGAGTAAGTTGAAGTGTTAATATAATTATAATTTTGTTATCTTAATCCAATGGTCCCAGAGAGTGGTTGCAAGAAGCCTATGCACATTGTAGCGTCTCAAAATTTGAAGTCTTTCTAGTGGCCACCAAAAGAGATTTAGTGGTAGGTCAGACACTTGCATGGTGTTACATGGTGTTACATGGTGTTACATGCAGTCTGATTGGGACTACAAGGAGATGATGAAAAAGGCAGAGGATTTTGCTGATAAATATACAGCAGAATTCTGGTCCACCAGCTCAAGAACAGGTCAGCAAGCATTATATACCAAGTGATGATCCTTACCCACTAACCACTGCATGAGCACTAGTGATTAATGCATTCCATCAAAATTACCCTATACCTTGTAAACAACCATGTAGACAGCCAGCTAGCTGGTAGTATACCTTGCAAACAACCAGGTAGCTGGTTTTTCTCCCTCCAGGAGAAAACATAGAAGAACTATTCACAAGAATAGCAGTGGTAGCATTTGAAAACATTCTCACAAAGGAAGTAGAAGCTGCCTCCTCTCCTGAACCGAGCAACGGACAACTCAGCAACAATTCCACTCTGATCAGTAAGTCCACCAGCACCAGCTGGTACATTGGGGGGAGGAGCTAGCTAAAAAAGGCAAGCTGAGGGCAGGGGCAGATCCAGGGATTTTGAAAGGAGAGATCCACGCGTAAGCCCGCTTTTAATTAGAAACGCCCACTTTAATAGAATGTGCTTTATTTGAAGTTCATAAACAAACCTGGCTGCAGCAAAGGTTAGCTACTCAACTTGCACCGTGCCTGGCTGCAGGAGCAAAGGTTAGCTAGTTAAGCTACCGCAACTTACAATAGCTAGCTATAAAGGGGGGGAGGGAGGCATCTGCCCTCAATGCCCCTCCCTTGGATCCGCCCTTGGAGGGGACACTTCCAAGTATTTCATACTGCTGAGACAATTAACAATAATTACTCTTATTCACCTGACAGAGTTGCATCCACCTGCATCTTCTTCATCCAAGAAGAAGAAAAATTGCTGTCACAGATGAATCCCTGCACTTTTTTTTTTTTACTCCAGCCATCATAATTTATCAAAATTGTACATCTTTGGTTTCATGATCGACCAGTGTGCTCAGTAATGAACTAGCAGTTTGTCCAGTATGTAATGCACTTAACATCATTCACTTATCCCACACTGAGGTCTTATAGTCACTTCTCTTCTTTTTATATTTCGTTTCATTTTTTTTTTTTGTTGTTGTTTTTTTTTCACTTCAAAATATTTTCTCTCAATATACTGAGGTATAATAATTATTGAATGGTTGACATAGTAACAACTTCAATACAACTACAGTTATGACAAGGAAGAAATGTTAGGAGCCGATAGGGACAGGGGAGGACATGACAATACACAAACAGGTGAGGTTAATACTGCCAGCACATTAGACACAACAGGATGAAGGATATGATAATCATGTGACAATCATGTGACCACTGACCAGCTCGAATAGTGTATATGTATTACATACAAGAAAACACAAACCTAATGGTTGCTTGACTGAGGGTTTTATTAGCATCCATCAAAACATAATGGAGGTGGATATGAACATGAGACAAACAAGGATGTACTACAGATAAGAGAGGTCGCAGGGGGAATGATGGACAGGCAAGAACATCCATTGTGCATAGAATTCAGTAGTCAACTTTTAATCCATCATATTTCTATTACATAAAGAGAGAGAAGCAGCTAATTATTAAATGTATTCTTGATATTGAGTATTACTTACCAAAGGTACACATGAAAACCAAGATGGATTAGAACCAGCTTTCAGATACACCAGTCTGGATGGAGATAAATGGTAAAGTATCATCACAACTATGAAATCAGCTTGAGCTTGCTAGATAGACACGACACAATGACTGGGAAAACAATTCTAATTCTGGTAGGGTCTTTGTCTATAGCATAAACTGAGATTTATCTTTCACAGACTTACTCATCAGAACCAGTTTCTTTGGACTGTCTGTAGTAGTAATTACAATCTCGTCCCTTATTTGGGTTGTAAGGTGGTCCAAGAATATCCAGGAAGGCTACTGGCTCACTGCAAACAAAATTACATACAACTACCATAATCTTACAAACACATTTACTAATCCGGTGACCGATATAAAACTTAATTAAGTACTGCTGTATTATTGCTTACTCTGAAGCACAGATTTCATGGATATTGCCATCAAAGGGATAAAGGCAACATGGTTTAGAGTCCTTTGTCAGTTTGACCATGGAGACACATTTGGCAAGAAAGTCGGGAGAAGGAGAAACTACCTCTCCATTCTCTGACTGTGGACTGTAGGACGTCACTGTCATTGAACCAAAAAGCAACTTCCTGTTACATAAAATGTGTGTATGTGTGTGTGTGTGTGTGTGTGTGTGTGTGTGTGTGAGAGAGAGAGAGAGAGAGAGAGAGAGAGAGAGAGATTCAGTCCACAGAACTACAATATTCATGGGGCAGGTGACAACAGTTTAATGACTACAATGTGTCATTGTCACCAGCCATTGATATGATACGTTATACTTTGACCTGGCAATGATTATAATTTATAAGCCAATTGAAAACAAAGATTACATTATCATGACACTCCTTCGACCTGAAATGTACCTATTATGTATAGCATGGGGGGGGAGTCTGTTACAATGTGGTGGGAGGAGACTGAATGGTTTCCTTCTCACCTTGTGGCCATAGGGAGTGGAAAGGTCAGGGGGAGCACAGAAGGTGTTTTTTGTTGTTGTTTTTTGTTATTGTTGTTTTTGTGAAGGACTCACATGATTCCGTGCATCCCTGGATGGTCATGGAGTGGCATCCTTTTGTTGGGCTTGAGGAGAAAGATGCCAATGCTGAAGTCCTCACACTCGTACACCTCAATGCAAGCAGCTGGAGAGTCAGTCACATACGGATGGTAGTCCCATGGCTCTGACGCCAATGATGCACTCACATTGAAGTCCTCCGCTGTGATTGTGTGCACCTATTGGGTGGTGGGGAGAGGGTGGGAAGAGAGGGAAGTGGGAAGAGAGGGATAAGGAAATATCACTTGATCTTGTATCGCAGAACTTTGCCCTGTGAACATAACAAAGGCAAGTGCATATAGTGCAGACTGCCTGCCAAATACTGGGAGGCAAACAGAAAACAACAACACTCGTGGGAGGGGGTCACATCCACAAAGAAGATGGGGAGAGAACCACTTGTCACTGGGAACATGCATACATGGTGTCAAGCTAGTCATCCCAAGGAATTAGATTGCACACATTGAGGCAAAGATAGCATTAAGTGTAACATACCAATCGCCTCAGTTTCTCCAGATCTCCAGCAAACCCTGGATCCTTGACGCTATGTTGTTGGCCTCCAGCTCCATTCACGAATAGTGTTTTAGCATGCTGGATTATCTGATGTATCTTCGAACCAACAGCACCGGGAGCAGCCATATTTCCTGGTTAAACTTCAGTAATAGCTGGCTAACTACTTATGATGAGTGACTATTTCAATAACTTTAGCGTATATCTTCTTCAACTCCCTCTTATTTTTTTAAGCTAACCTAAACTACAGTACTTTCCGATACTTCATGATTCGTAATAATATATTGTTGGCCAGAAATACGCCTCAAGCGATAAAACTGAGCGCTTCACCATAGTCAGTCTGCCCGACTCCGGCTATAAGGGGGTGGAGTCTGGACCCCGGGGGGGGGGGGGGGGGGGGTGGTGGTATAATTAATTATTTACATTCATGAGGTATGAAAAAATGATTTGTCACTGTCAGAATCTTGAGGTATCTCTTCCAAAGAAGAATGTCTTTGCCCAGTCTACAGGGACTTGCATGCGAAGCCTCCAACTGCCAAGTTGAGTGGTATATGCCGAACGCCACAGAATCCACGAATGGAACCCTGCTTTTTTTAAAATCAACCTAACAAAAGATATCTGGCCAGTCTAGCGAATACACAGGGTTATGTCTAGACAAGGATACACACTACCAGGACACCACTGACCTTTGCACTGTCTGGTATATACTCAACAATGTGGTGTAGTCATATAAATAGCACACTAATAGTACCTTGTGGTAGCCATAGGAACCCAATATCCTTAATTGTGGAACCCAATACATTATTTGCATGTGACCTTTGCACTAATTGTGGACATCGATTGCATGTGATATGCACACCTTGCACTAATAGTACATCACTAACCTTTGCACTTCATTTAACAAATACACACTTTCCAAGAAAGGTCAATTAATGTTATAGAAGTAAACAGTCCGATGTCAGGAAGCATAGTTGACATTCCCTGCTTTATTGGGGGCATGCATAGCTTTTCTGTACCTTTAATAGGACTAATTTTGGGGGCTGCTGACCTTGCGATTTGTCCACTGGTGTGTCGTGGATTGCTCTATAACCCCCCACATATGCCAGCATCCCCCATGGCTTGTGAGCAAAGCCATCCAGTTGGGGGTCACCAGGGTCATGTTCGATGGCCTTGGCAAGATATCGGCCCTGTCGCTCAGCCACCTGAGCGGTACATGGGTAGGGCTGGTTGTGCACTTGAGCACAGTCCCCCAGGGCATAGATGCACTTGTGAGGGTCTCCCATTGGACATAAATAACCATCGACTAAAATCTGTAGTATCATCATTATACTTATAGTGAGGCCACACCTATAACCACACCCACCTGTCCATGATTATTTTTATCCAGAGATAGAGATTTGGTGAACTCCCTACAGAACAAAACAGATATTTGATGATTTATGCTGACAGAGAGAGTCACTTTCTTAATTCCTTATTGGATAAAATCATAATCATAATAACTAAAATTCTATTTTATTATGGAAATTTTCCACTACACAATTCTGCCTCCTAGCATAACCAAGGGGTATAGCCCTAGCCCCCCCCCCCCCCCCCCCCCCAAAAAAAAAAAAAAGCTCATATGCAGAGTTTCTCTGGCTGTACTTTAATAATGCCATAGACCCAGCCCACTTACATTATCCAAACAGGGTGGCCCACCCCTATACTGGAGGATACACTTATTATGGATACATACCTAGGGGCGAGGCCTGTTGACCAGACCACCATACCACAAGAGAGTCGAGACCCATCATCCAGTCTGACGTGGGTTCCAGTCACCTCTGTGACAGAGGCCTTGACTATCTCCATGGAGTGCCTCTTCTTAATGATGTTTGCAGTGTAGGAGCGTAGCCTCTCATCAAAAGCCGACAGGATCTCATTGGCTTCCACCAGAGTTATCCGAACATCTTTTGTTTCATTAGGGTATAATCTGTTGACATCCTGAAAGGAAATATCAGCCTCATGACTTGTACAGGATAGGAGGTCATGCATTTGGGTTGGAGAAACATATTTTTCCCTTCTCATAAGGTAAGCTAGACTGAATGGGGAGAACCCTTGTAATTAAGTACGGACACTTCTCCACAGTCTGTTGACCGAGTGTGACTAAAAAATATGTCTAATGTCAAGTCACACTAAGGACAGATCCATGTGTCACATACCTCATCACCATGGCACCATACCTGTTTCAGGAAGTCATAAAACTCTGCTCCAAATTCCACACCCGTAGGACCACCACCCACTATGACAAAGTGGAGCAAACGTTTCCTCTCCTCTACGGATGTCCCCACCTGAGTGGCCAGCTCAAAGTTCCTCAGAAGCTGGTTACGAATGAGTCTAGCATCTGCTATTTCCTGCAGAGATGGGAAAAGAAATCATGTTCACATTCATTTTGCTGAGTCAGCACAGTACTGGTGCACCACATCCACCATAGTCATTTCTACAAGTCTTTAGGTTAACAAGAGTGGCTACCCATCTTATCATTCATACCAACAAACCTTTAGGAAGAAGGCATGCTCTTTCACACCTGATACATTGAAATCATTGGACACAGCCCCCACCCCAATCACCAGCTTGTCATACGACACATTGTACACCTTATCAGGATCAAGCACACTGGCACACTTCACAACCTTATCTTCCACGTTCAACTCAACAGCATGTGAAAGGTGAAAGTGATGCTCATCGCGAAATCCAGCATTCCTCACAGGCTCAATGATACTGCGGAACTCAAGGGTCCCAACTGTGGTGCTGGCCAAGAGGGGGGTGAAAAGAAAATGGTTGCGAGGGCTTATTACAATGATGTTGAAGAGATTGCTCAGGCGTTTATTCTTCTTGATGTTTCTGAGGACACTGTAACTGCCCCAACCCGTTCCTAAAATGACTAGGTTTTTTCTGCCTCCAGTGGATGGAGGGGAGGAAGAGATGCTGGAGGAGGAGAAATCTCTAGACCTTAAAAAGGCACAATGACTCTGACCATGGCGATGAGTTGTGCTGGGATTTTGCAAGAGTGGCGTAGAACTTTTTCTCTGTATTGTAGAACGGACTGCTCTGTATAAATCTCTTCCAAATTGTCTTCTTCCCATATTACTATACTTTGAGGGAATTAAAGGGTCGTCAAAGTCAAAAAAAAAGATAGTAAAAAAAGTGGTGTGCGCGCGCGTACATAACGAGTTATTTGTAAATGATGATCCTTTACACAATCGATAACAAGACAAAGCTTTCTTATCTATATATACAAACAAAATTAATTAAGGTCTGCAGTTTGCTAATAAAAGAACAGAAGTAGTGCTGAGGATGCCACCAGTGCCAGTGAAGAAGCGAGGCAAACAGGCTCCAAATGAGCTCCTTTACTGGTGGTTGCTGAGGTGGGGGCATCAGTGGCCACCACCTGAGGAGCAGCTGAAGCAGCCATGGCATAGGAGAATGCCTGAGGGAGAGCAACTATGACCTCAGTCGTACGAGTTCCTGAAGTACTTGCATCCACCAAGCCTTCATTCACCAGCTGCTCCAACCTCTAAAATTTTAAGCATACAGTGTAAGTAATGTAGAGAGTCCTACAGCATACTAGCTGTGTCCAATAATAACTTCTATACATCCACTAGCCCAAGACTGACTGTATTCATCTCATTTCTTTATGACTTCTCTCAATTCCTTGTAGCTATGTCCTTGTCCACCCCCAACAAGTTACCTGGGCCTTTTCATAACAAATGTTTCCACTGTTACGGTTCATCTTCTCGAAGACAAGTTGTAGGGAGCCTGTCTCAGTGAGAGTGACTTCTACAGTGCAGTGGGTGAAGACTTCTTCAAGTTCATCAACTTGCATCATCTGCAGTGCAAAGAGGTCCACCACCTGGAGGTCAGGGTTCGTGTCGGAGGCATCAGCCAGTAGAGCCACATCCAAAACGATCTGGACAGCACCACCTGTAACAAACAATAGATAACAATGCACTTCTCATAGTGCTCATAGTGGAATTGTAATGTGTATATACACCCCTATTAATAGTGATTCCGGAAGCTAGACCTGCCCACATATAACTAGCTCTATTTCAGAGACAACAGTTGGCTATGTTCACAGTTATCGCCGTTGATTTTTAGTTCTATGGAAATTTATATGGGAAAACAGCAAATCTCTGTAGCACCTATATACTTCACCTGTTCCTTGGGAAACTCACAACAACAGGTAGGCCTTGTTATAAGCTAGCTAGTGATACCTAAACATCAAGCACTTCTATAACCGTCAGGCAGCGCAGGCCAGGCAAAGTTTCAGGAAATGTATGGCTTCCGGAATCACTACTATTAATCACTGCTCTAATGTGGTAGGTATTGCCCCTAATCATGGCTCTAATGTTATATATTGCTGATGTGGAGGAGGGGAGAGTTTAGCATACATACCACAGATGGGACAACAGCCGTCATCAGGGAAGACCAGGGAGTCGCAATTCCCGGAGTTGAACACACACCTCTCTTCTGAGAGAACCAGCTGACAGATCTCGTCCAAGCTCAGTGTAGCGTTGGAGATGCACTGCCCTGGGTAGTCCACCCTCACTGCTGCCTGGCTCCGTAAATCACATGCATGATCGTACGTGAGACCATCACTCCCACACACCTGCAAAATTGGAAAGCAAGCTTTATCCCTCCATGTCAAATATTCCTTTCTGTCCGGCCAAGATATGCAAAAACTAGGGCACGTCCCAATTCAGGACACTTATGGATTTTCAGGACACTTTTTAGTGTCCCATTATGAATTTTCAGGACACTTCTGCATCCCATTCCATGGAGAGTTGCATGTATCAAACATGCTAGCATCATCATCACAGACAGACCTGGTTAGTCTGGCATTCACAGGGACCAGCGTGGCGCACCCTAATGTTGACAGTATTGCTGGACTGGATCAAGTGGCAGAGGCTCTGGTAAGTGACATTATCGGGACCACAGATTTCAGAGGAGGGTGTGGTGTCAGTATCATTGCCTATTACAGGACAGTTCAGTCTGTTGGGGTTCACTACGTAAACACAAACAAACAAACAAAAAACAAATAAATGAGAAGAGAAATAAGTGAAGGAGTGAAGGAGTAAAATTATTAGACTCGCTCTTACTCATCCCTATGAATATTGCAGATGCGAAGTCCTCCCACTTACCGCAAGTTCTGAGGTGATGAGGGGCACAACCATGAGGTCCAATACAGGCCACTGTCCCTCTCTTATTAATGCACACCTCATCGTTCCGACATGGATGTTCCTCACATGCATCCTACGAGAGAAAAAAGCTAGGGAACATAAACAATGGGTATTTCATACATACCTGGCTTTGACAAGGTCCCTCCTGCAGGTTGACAGCCGGGATACCAGCACACTGGACAGCCGTACAGTGGGAAGGGTGGTTCCGCCCATCTGGACCACACACGGGACCTGGGGGTCTCCTCTTGCACATGTCGCATGGATTTTGTCTACCTACATTGGTCTAGTTAAGAGAGAGGAGCATAGAGCTAAAAACATTGATCCAGTGTGGCACACAACGCACCCCACAGCCACGCTTCTTCTTGGTACAGCGAAGGCGTCCATCCTTACAGCCACAAGTTTCACAACCCACAACCATGGTTTCATCATGACGGATCACTGCTTCTCCCTCGAGAGTGCAATTGGATGGGGTGGGACCCTCAACTCTTGTTGTACAGTTTCCAACAGCACTGCATATGAACAAGACTCTCATGACTCTTAAGGACGAGCTACAATGGTCAAACTAAATTCCTTTTGCATACCTGCAAAATTCAGTTGCATTCCCATCTCTGCACTCACAAGTGCGGCAGTTGGCAGCATCAAAGTAGTTCTCTCCATGGAGGACATAGAAGAGCTTGGGGCGACCACGTCTGTGTCTTCCTGGACCATGTTCATGCACTCCAGCTACTTGGCAGTTTTCGTAATCTGAGAAGAGTGGGAGCCAGATGAAAATGGAAGCTATATACCATTATACAACCTCCAAGTGTTGTCATTGTTGTTATTATTGCTGTTATTGTTGTTGTTGTTATTTACTGTTATTGTTTACTTTCCTCCTGTCGTGTTCTTAATCAGCTATACACACAATTACCTCTTCTGCATACAGGGACTGACTCTCCCGGCCTCACTGTTACTTCTGTCCCGTTAACCACGGTCCCATTGGCTTCCACACACCGACACATCTGAGCCTCAATCACACGAACATTGCTAGTGTTTGTCATAGCAGCAGCTGTAGCAGCATCAGTGGCTGTAGCTACAGTACTGGTACTTTCTGGAACAACGGTGGTGCTAATTATAGTGGGGACCTCAGTGGGAGCGTCGGTGATTGTCTCTGTGATGTTAAAGTCGTGGCACTGGAGAGGGTTGAAGAGTCCCTTGCCATCGCAATCCAGGGAGGAGTCATTCATGCGGGCTATCACACACACTCCTGCAGATGGAAGAGAGAACGTGATGGTGAATATACCGAAATTTATGCATAATTTTTGTGGGGTAAAATTTTCGTCATAAAAATTTCCCCAACAAAAATTTCAAAAGTACATATCATAATAGAGCAGGCTTTATGTGGATTGCCAGTTCACTCATCATTCTACCAACAGCCTGGCCTTACCATCAGTGGCTTTCTCCTTGCAAGTATAGGTCTTGTAATCCACTTCCCGACACTCCAGTCCTGTCCGGCAAGGTACAGACGCTTCTTCCACCCGATCAAGTTTCATCCGCTGGTCAGCTCCCAAAGGTCCTGGTCTCCTTCTAGGGGGTGGGCGCATGCAACGCTGATCAACAACTAGATCTGAAGGAACAAGGAGGGAGCAAGTCATCATAAAGTAAAGTATATCATTAGGGAACTTGTTCCCCATATAGCACCTCTGGAGAGGGAGTACATACCTGGGACACACTCTGTTTTGCCTCGAGGACCCACGGACCTGAGATTGGTGCCATCTGGACAGCCATTCCTATCAGTCACCACACAAGAAGTTCTATTCTGACCTACAGATGCAACAATAAGGCACCTCAATAACATACATAGCAATGTGGGGGGTTGTTGCTAATTAACAGACAGCTTGAAGCAGCTGCACTTTAACAGCATCCCCATTGTACATTGAGAGTGCCAGTGAGAATTGCGTTGATGGAACTCACAATATGTGCCAGTGGTACTATCAAATGGGGGTGTGGCATGGGTACATAACTTAGCCCCCCTAAGATGGCAGCACATGCCACCCAATTCTTTTATAAGATACCATAACTTACTTGAAGCAGTGGTATTGCAGGTGGCATTGCACGTGGGGCACATGGACATTCTGGCCATTCCATGTCTGTGCATGTGCCTGTGTACTCTGGGAGGATCTGTCACGCAGTCACAGGAACAGCTGTCGTCTTGCACTAGATCATTGATGGTGTCACATTTCATAGGTGATGGAGGAGGAGCTAGAAAAAGAAAAAGTCAATATGATAGCAGGTCATACTCTCTGTATGGTATGGCCACGACTTCGTAGAATCTTTAAGTTCAAGGAAGAGGAAAGGAAAGGTGTCGATTGCAGGATTGAGCTGGCTAGCTACCGTGGACTGACTGACTAACTGACTGACCATTGCATTCACATTGCTGGCACTCGTTTTGATCCGATTGATAGCCATCACGACAAATCTTCACACACACCCTTTCAGGACATTGGGACACTGCAGGACAAAAATGTTACATCACACACACACACACACCCTTTCAGGATAACAGCCATCCTTTCAAGACATTGGGGACAAAGATTTATATACATACACCGTACCATTAGTGCTGTCTGTCCACTCCACTATGTCTTTTTATGCTCATTTGCCCCTTGAACTATTCAGCTCTTCATATAATTGTTAACTGCTGCTAATTGCCTTCAGCTTATAGTCTTCCAGAGGATCTGGATCATTGAGCTAATCTACACAATGACTTGGCTGCATTAAGTATAAAGCTACTTATTTATAAATCTTTATTCTCTGGATAATTCTTTGCAGCCCTAGTTACATGTGTCTGCACACACACCTCCAGTGCAATTGATTGAAGCCCTCTCTCTCTCAGGGAAGGTCTGACTGTTGATTCTTTCTCCTGTCCTGGGGTCCACACAGAAGCACCTTGGCCCCATGCACTGCACTGATGCAAATGAACTGTTGACACACTCAATGTGCTTGGAACGCCTCTTCTGCATCTCACAGTCAGTCATAAAGCCAGAGTCCACAGGGGGTGCTGCACAGTAAACAATCAGATTTTTAGTTTAGCTAGTTAAACTACAGCTAGAAAATCATGAAATCTACAGTCATGCTAGCTAGTTAAAATTAATAGCTGTATTATTGTAAGATGCAGATGAGGTAAATATAGCTATTGCAAGAAAGCCTTTTGGTTTCACTCAGCTAGCTGCTATACAGGAACTGCAAGGCTAAACCATTTCTCCCACTCCTTTGGCTACATACGTGGATGTGGCCGAGGTCTCCCAGGTTGACGGGGGAATCTTTCACCAAGTTCCCCTTGAAAGGAGAGGGAGAAACACATAAAACCTGCAATCCACAAAAAAAAAATAATAATAAAAAAAAATACAATTAAGTTAAGCTATGGCAGCTGCTCCAGCGTAATCAGTGTTGGATCTTCACAGATTAGCTAGCTAATGAACCAGAACTTACATAAAGAAGCAATAAAAAACAGCTCTCCTTGAAGAAACATGTTAGTAATTCTGATAACAGTTGCTAGCTAAATTTGCAGCTGCAGGCTGCTCGTTTTATAATACAACCCCGTTCAGCTAGCCACTCCCACTAATGCAGGCATTACAATTATTGTACGAAATAAAAAATATTGCACAACTTATAGACACACTTCTGACCTGGATGAGAAACCATAACTTATAAATAGATGAAACTTGAATTATAACTGTTATAGAAAATGAAGTACTGACTATAGAATGCACTAGGTAAGGTATTAGATAAAGAATAATGTGCTGTGATCAAAATGCTGAGAGAGCTATGAGAGCATCTAAAAAACGACTCCGCTCTTCCTTTCTGATCTCAATCACTGGTGAGAGAAAAAATGCATCACCAATATTATCATGTGAGGATCATGTGATTTGTTACCTGAGCCATCAAAATAGTCAAAGGATGCATGTGCTTGTATTCTGTCGGCGGCATGATGAAAAGCTTGGGTAAACTCACTGGAGAAAAAAAGGTCATGAGTCGCCAAGTAAAGGAGTATCAAAAACTGAATCAAACGAGTAAGAGAATCAGAAACAGCTTCATATGCCCAGAATCTTAAAAAGAAGACACCTTACAATTGTGACCAGCGGGGAGGCTTTTCCCCTCAACTCCCCAGGATAAATTACACTGTCTTTATATTGAGGGCTTCTCACTTATATTATTGGAATGTCGGATAAAAAGCTTGGAGAATGGAGGATTAAGTAGTTACCTTCTTCTGGTGTCTTCATCCGAGCTTGAGTGTGGAGGAACACCTGCCACCATGCATATACCTAGTAAAAGGACAAATCAACTTCTAACAAGAGCTGATCGATCTTATGCCATTCAAATTGCACTCAACAACAGCGCGAGAACAAATCTACCTGCTCGCAGATTCACACTGACCATAAAAGTTGGATTGTCACATCACCAACCCTGTAAGAGTTGTGCATCACTTCTTGTGACACTAGTCAGCAATCCCGACCTTTTGTAATGAGGCAATTACAGGGAGATGGAAAACTCTTTTGCTACAATGTTGAGAATTCCGGGGAGTGTTAAAGTTTACTGTGAAAGGATGATGTAACAAAAGCAAAAAAAATTTTAAGGACCAGCAGGTCGGCAAGTTATTATGGGAACACCCCCCTACTAGGTAAGATACTGTGTGAATGAGATTGATGGTTCACCTTTGGCAACATCAAGAGGTGCTGAGAGTATAAAGGGTAAGTCTCGACTTTTTCTGTTCTAAATTATGATTAAGTTAAAAAGATCATATGTTGTGGTGTCACATGATTGCTATTGTCTCACTATCGTGATCCAAGAGTCCCTGAGAAATCGTGCCAGTTTGCACAAAGTGAGGGGTTTCGAGAAGATCTTCACATGAGGAGTTCCCTATAATTAAAGTTTAGTCTAAAATTAATCGCTGAGAGAAACCTACACCGTCACCGTGGTAGTAGGCCTCAGGGGAGAAAAAGATATGAATATATCTTCACACTTGCATTCATTTGGACTTAAAATAGGACTTTTCTTGCATCATGGATATGCACTATTCTCAATATGAGGCACAGGAATGCACAGAATGTGATATAATTTGTACAGATACAATGGACTAAGTACTCTTTTTTTCAAAACCATGGCAGCTGCTTTGCTGGGAGTATACAGCGAGGTGTCCACGATACATGGATTACAGACACAATGCAACAGATAATACGGTACCTCTTCCACATCGGCATACACAAAGGGTCCAGTGCACATCACTTGCTGGGTGTCAATAAAACTCCTCACTTGATCCACTATGGCTGCTTGCTGGGGGGGGGGGGGGGGGGGGGGAGGGGAGGAGGGAGAGAGAGAAAATGCTAAAATCCCAAATTCATGAATAGGACCCTTCAATGTGGGGACTTTCAAGTGTGTCAGCTTCAGGTGTGGATTAACGTGCATTATAGTGTGCACCACCTGCTTAAATAAGGGTATCTCTCAATAGACTTAATTCTCGTGAATTACAGGGAGACCATAATATTGTGGAGTTCCCACTGCATGTGCACATGGCTCTCTAGTAGTTATTCAAGCACACCTGTTCTTTTGCTAGGTCTATGCCTTCATAAACCTTGTGGAGATTTGTCCTGTGAAAAGAAGAGGCGAAGCAGTTGTGAATACAACAAGTTTGGGAAATGATATTGAGAGAGAGAGAGAGAGAGACAGACCTTGATAATGATTCCAGGGCTTCTAGAAATGCCTCTGAGTAAGATTTATCCACACTCTCCATCAGAGCTGTACTGCTGTATACCATGTCAGAGGCAGACAGCTGGTGTGTGTGTGAGTGGAGAGGAGGAGGAGGAGGGGGAGTGGAGGGGAGGAGGAGGAGGAAGGAAAGAGGAGGAGGGAAAAAGAAGGGGAGGGGAAGGAAGAGAAAGGGACTGTTGTACATCTGCCTCAAGCACCTATGCACACTTACCTCTCCCCTGTAGCCGAATTTTGCCACAAAGGATCCGTAGGTCAAGTCATCCAGTTGGAACTTGGGTGCAGAGTCGTGGATCAGCTTCTTCAAGTTTTCTCTGTGCTGCATCTCCATGGAAGAGAACTTCTGCTTGCACTGGACCAGAGGGAGTCTGCAACACACAAGGGTGGGTCACAGTAAGAACATCAAAGGGAAACAAAAACTACTCAGCTCCAGCAAAAGACAACTCTAACTCTATCCAATGCCATGCCAAGTATGTTCATGTAATGTCCATACAGCATGTGGCATTTGTTACTAGAATATTTTGCCATCGAAAATCAGATGGCTGCACCTTCCTCCACTAGCCTACAATCCACACACACATACCCCATGTCTGCTAGGAATTCCAGCAGCTTCTTATGACCTTTCATATACCAAATCTTGAATCTGTGCATACAAAAGTAGCAACAATCATTCAACATTTTTTTTTGAATGACACACAAGTTTTTGTCCTACCTGCATGCTGTGTACTCAGAACGACAAAGGCTTTCATAGAGTGACCAGTGTCGATAAAGAACCAGCCTAAGTCTGAAAACAGTTATTTGTTAAGGGAGGGAACAGATAATCATTCAAGATGGATGAAACAGCAAGTTTCTATGACTAGATTATGGGAGAGGTCACTAAACAATGGTAGTTAATAGGAATACTGGCGAGGGTAACCTTATGTCCTGTGTCAGGTGGCTGGTATAAGCCATCATTTTGTGCACATGCAGATTGACATGACCTGGAACTACTACTGTACATGCAATAATTATTATAGGGGCATGAAGGAAGGATACTCATCGTCAAATGTGATTACTCTCATAGAATTGATGGACGAGACTGGAGCATCTTCATCACTGCATTGAAAAAAAAGGGGGGAATTAATTTAAATTATGAGGAGTTTCCCCTCCTCAAGCAAAACGTTACACCCAGCCCACATGTACTGCATAACTCACTCACGTTCGGTTATGTCTGATGACATTGGGACGCAAGTTTTGCCATTCTGTCACGTAACGTTCTCTGTAATATGCAAGTAGAAGCATTGACCTCACTGTGTGTACAAGGTTGTCATGTGGCTATGTGTTTAAGTTCTGTTTCTCACCTTTCGATCTTCTCATAGAGGAACTGTTCGGTGAGTCCCACTATGGCCAGCCACACCACGTCATTGTTGTCCCTGTTCAACTTGCAGGCCAGTTCATACAGCACCAGTGAGGCCTAAACAAAGGAACAAAGCAAAATGACTAGGGACAGCTACAGGCTAGGGGGATGTCCCTATGCCCCTCCCATAGCAACATACTCCACACTTTTGAATGAAAGTCAAGATACAGGGTCTCCCATTCTTAATGTGTATCACCTCATTTTAGCTGCTTTCACCAATACAACAAATCCCACAGAAGTATTACGAAGAGAGGAAAAGAAAAAAAACAACCCATTTCCATTATGAGTCAGACTGTAAGTAATGCAATCCAAGCTGTGAGAGTAGACTGAATGGTCAATGAATAGTGCATGTCCCCCTGCCTCCTCCTCCCCCTGGATTCCACTCAATACTTAATTGATCTTAATGGTATTGAGCTTCTCTTCTCCCTCGCCCACTCCTTGCTGGCACAACTAGCCCTCGTACTCAGGCCTTTTGGACGTTGGGACTTGCTACACAACAACACTCACAGCAGTCTCGTGGTAGTTGAATTCATAGTACTTGAACAGTATCTCATCTCTAGATAGATAGATAGATCAGTATTACAATTTTGTTTTTTAAAAATTTGCACATGAAAAACACAATATTCATGGCTACTATACCTCTTCCGACGCCAAAGGTGCTTCTTTCTTCTTGTTTCATATGAATCCTTAAAAAAAAATTTTTTTTGATAATACGAAGTTGCTTCATTGAAGCAGTTTCATCTACTAGTACCATCCTAAGGACAACTTGGATACTGTTTCCTTATCTCTATAGTGCAGATTTTGACCTACAGTATCTGATAATTAATTCATACCTCTTCCCCCGATCTTCTTCGTTTGCTTCCAGAACCAGAATCCTCGTCACTGTAATATTCATCATCGTACCCATCCTCCTACCGGACAGAGAATAAAATGAATCATTCCCTCGAATCATGATCGGAACAGGTTTGAAATCCTCTTACCACATCCGATGAATAAATCTCGTCGAACTCAGGCACCTGTAGGTCATCTCCTTCTCGTACCACAAGGATAACCTGGTCTTGGTTGTAGACATTGTCTAGGTGGAGAGGTCTACGACTGTCGATGATATAAAACCGCGTCTCCTCAGTCTCTGGCTGCAGGAGTTCCAGGAGATTGAGGGCTCCAGCACAGTTGATCAAAACCACTGATTTCACCTAATGGTTGACGACAACACAATGCCATCTAAATTGAAGTGCATCTACAGGAATTAACTCAAATAGCTACCACACAAAATTCAATGAGGACCTCTAAACTTTACGTAACCCCCAGAAATTAGCTACTACAACAATGAGGGTACCTCTAATCCGATATCACTAGTCCCTAGATCCCCACACCCTATTGTGCTTATTGGTAGGATACAATGACCTTATATGCTTACTTGTTGGGCATTGGTGATATACGCTCTCTTGACGTCCTCCTTTCCTGCTACAGGCACGACTGTGTACCCCACATCATCCACTTTGAACATGTACTGGAGCATCTTGCAGGCACAGAGAGAGTCCACATCCGTGGCGGCACACAGCAATATATGCTGCAATGTATTAAATAGCTATCGATATGCGGTGGACGTGGTGTAGCTTAGCTACTAGATGTCACGTTATTATGCCCTCGGGTCTACCCTTAGGCCTAGAGGTTTAGCTTAATCTTACCTCCTCGCATATCTGCCGATAAAAATCCTTTACTCTGTTGATGATCCCCATTATGCTTATAATATCAGTTTGGCGGGCTTTTTTGGATAAGTTCGAAGTTTAATTGGAATGCTGATAATGCAATAGTGTGTATTAATCAATGAAACTTATATCAGGCATAAAATGAGAACCAATGATCTAGAATTATCAATCATTGATCCAAATAGTTTAGTAGTGGTCTCATGTAGAAATCCATGGCTTTATCTACAATCCTGTAATAGATGAGTATTGCATAATTAAGAGGGGGAAATGTACAATATGATAATAAAATGTCACCTGTCTATAGGATGGATGATAAAGGGGATGGTGGTAAGGCCAACACCTGTGACAATCCAGTGCCTAATGGATCTACTCAGCCTCTTCCCCACACAATGATACAACAATAACCTGGAGAGTGCACATGTTCTGTTGATAAGTAACCCAGGGATGATCACTGAGGCCAGTCCCTGCCACATTAATGTCTCAACCACAGCTTTAGTTGGTGAAAGTGGTTTGTTTCTATATGAATGTGCGGGCCATTTATGATTGGTTAATGCTGATTTTGAGAGCCTTTTCTTTGCTTGTAATCCTTGAAAGAAGGAATGCGATATTACATAAGTTGATGAAACGAAGTAGCTGAAGTAGACAAATTTCAGTGGTACCACATGACGGAAAGCTTCACCTACTTCATTTGCATATCCTGAAATTGGAGCATGAGTTTAAACAAATAATAGAGAAATTGATGATGCTTACCACAATAACGAAGAGGTACTTCCCTGAATACATCTTTTTCTACAGGGTTCATTGCAGTGCAGATCGCTGAGACAGACCACACCTCTTTGTGGGTGGAACCATAACGACAGGATGCATTGTTTGCTGACTGGGCATTTTGTATTCCTGGTTCTTTCTCGGAAGCTGCTGCGATGGCTGCAAATACCACTTTAATAGATTACTTTCCTAAGCAGAGGAAGCCTCCTACTTCTGCCAAGGTTAAAATTGGTGACTATATGACCAAATCGAGCATCATCAGCTCAGGTTAGTGATTCATTCAATTTTAATTTGAAATTGGTCATAGCTATTTTGTTTCATATCTAGATAAAAAACCAACTATAGATCCAGATCTTGAAGAGCTGAATGCTTTTGATCTTGATTATTCATATGGACCAGCAATAGGTAACTAGATGCCAGATCTAGTCTTGGCAAGGGTGATAGAATCACTGGGATAATTATTTTGACAAAGGCATGACTAGACTCGAGCGTTGGGAAAGAGCAAAGAAACTTGGACTCAATCCTGACCCCAAAATCAAGAAAATAATTGAACAGCATAGTGATGATTCAAAGTACACCAAATGGTAAGAATTAAACCTCTTGAGTCTTCTCCATTCTTATCATACTTCTACTACAAATGCAGTGTTTGGAGTGGTACACTGGTGGACTTGACTACATAACTTTTCATGTCAATTTTGAATTTTTCATACAGTCACTTATTCTTCCTTTGAGTAGAGTAAATGCCATCTTGTAGTTTTCAGCCACTGTTTAGTGAGGCCAGCAGAACACCATTTTCCTCTATGTAGCTATTCATAGATTCTTCCCAAAATTATTCTGGCAGAAAATCTGCTGTGTCACAAATTCCTGAAGTTACCCCACCCACTTCTGCTGTTTTGCATAAAAGTGCAGGTAACTTAGCTACACATTCTATATTAGTTTTTTCAAGATACCTATATCTACCTTACTTTACTTTTTCTCGAGCTGCAATGGCTACAGCTAAAAGTAGTGACCAACATGATCTTGAAGTGCTGAATGCTTTTGATTGTAATCAACATTATGGACCGGCAAAAGGTAACTGTGAACATTATGATCCATGCTGTGAGCATTAATTTTTTTCAAAGACATAACTAGACTTGAGCGTTGGGAAAGAGCAAAGAATCTCGGACTCAATCCTGACCCCAAAGTCAAGGAAATAATTGAACAGCATAGTGATGATTCAAGGTATACTGAATGGTAAGAATTTAAGCTGCTCTTCTCCACTCTTTAACTTAAGTATCATGCTTCTACAAGTGTAGTATTTGGAGTAGTGCACAGGCAGACTTGGCTACATAACTTTGTAAAATTTTTATCCCTTTTTTGTGTCAATTATTATAGCTAATGGTTTTTTAGCATCCATAAATTTTTTTATCCCTTTTTTGTGTGTCAATTATGGTATAGTAGTATACACATCAATGCTCCAGAAATGAACACCCCATTTACTAAATATCACCACTCCATTCGGTTTGAGGTATGAATATTATTAACCGGTTACATGCAATGAAAAAATAACAATAAAGCCCAACAAAAACAATGACTGAGTAGTGAACTATCTACTGAAAAGAGAATGTGCAGTGGTAATAGTATCTGGTAGTGAGTTCCATGCTCTAATGACACTTGGAACAAGTAATATTTAGTTCTACATTATACTTGACTACGGAGTGACTCGAGGACGAGCAATAAAACCTTGTGGATAAAAAATCTGTCATTGATTATTATTATTGTAAAATATGCCTTTGAACCAGAGTTGGAAGAGCAAGTCTCTGAAACATTCTGCACTCCCTCTAGGAGTTTATGTCTCCAACTAAGTGAGGGTCCCAAAGTTGGCATGCATACTTCAGTGTATCTATATCAATCCATCTGTAAAACCTTGTGTATATCATTATTCATACCAACCAGCCATCTTGATTTGGAGCAAATCTCACGAATAGGATGGGTCCACTGCAAGGTTAAAGTCCAAGGTACTTGTACAGAACACAGTCTGGTACCATACTGGCATGGTACGGTACTCTTGTACCTGTAGCTGTACGTACAGCTACAGCTAGCTAGCTAGCTACAGGTACGTACAAGTTCGACATCGATAGTTAAGCTATACCGTAAATTCAATTGATCTAATTGTCCGCTTTCAATGAAAAAAATTAAAAAAGAAAAAGAAAGTGGTGACGTGGCAGGTCTTTGTGGCTTTTAACTTCTGTCTTAATCCTTGAGCGACAGTGGATCGACAAAATTTAAAACACGGGCCCGGACACACTAGCACTCTCACGGCTATGATGTCTACACAAGGCTCTCAATGGGAAGGTGATGAAAGAATCTCTGTCCATTTATAAATAGCTAGAGACATTCACCATCCATAAAACTGTACAGAGTTACATAAGGAATCCAGGAGACTAGAAAATGAAGTGGATTTAAAACTGCTATCCTTCAGCAAGTTGGGATCGAACTATGCACAGAGAGATAGCAGGTATGATCATCACTAAGGCTAGACTTGATTGTTTTAGGAAGGGAAAAACAGTGAACCAATATCTCCTTGCTCAGTACTTGCTAGATAGATAGGAGGGAATTGTATGATTTCCCATTTGATGCAGTGCTGATGGACAGGGTACCGTTATTGGAAGTTCAAGTCATGTGTTTGACACCATGGCACTAGAAATATCCCAGCTTTTATCAAAGGTACTGTTTAATGGTGTACACTTGGTTAATTAAACGTTACAACTGGAACATTGGATGACACAGTTGCAGAGTGTGAATGAAAATTTGAATGAATACGTCTCTGGTGTGAGTGGCTCCCAACCTGCGTCTACCCTTTACCATACGCTGCAAAGACATAACGAGATTTTACAGGATTACAAACAAGAGTTTAACAGAATTAAGGTGCAAGAACAGTTGATACAGTAATATCATAATCACTAAAGTTTCCCCTGCAGAGTAATATAGTAGCCCAAAGACAAAGGGAGGAATTATTGGGACAAGCAAGAAAAGAGTAAGTAATACCCTCCCTTCTTATTGCAACTGTAGCACACCATTACCCCCCAATTATGTAGTTGAGTGGTTCTCCCTTTCATTTGCAGCTATAAGACTACCTCTGGCCTCAATAGAAGAACAGAATTGTACTTAAAAGAGCATGAGCACATACGAAGGTAAAACAGATGATCCTTTCCTTGTACATATTGACCACTAATAACTCATTCTTCAGTACTGATAGACTCACAGAGGATGCTATCAGTATTGCCATAGCGACCAAGGAAAATCTTACTCATCAAAGAAATACATTCAGTGGAGTCACTTCTAAAATGAGTGACGTGACGTGTATCCTTAATCCATTTACCTTTCAGCCAAGAATACTTCAGTATTATAATTCCACCCTTGACTGTTTTAATATTCCAGCTCGTTTTCCCCTCATCAATAGTCTTGTTCAAAAGATCAACCTCCGAAAACGAAGGGACTCTCTCATACTTGGAGGAGTGATAGCTGTGTGTGTTGTCATCCTCTTATTATTTGCCCTCAGATGAAATCACTACATTTTAGCATAGGATTAGCACTATATGCTGTAGCATGCACTGCAAATTCCCAATAATGAATGTAATGTCATTGCACTGTACTCTCAAAATTTAATTGCGTCATACATAGATATAAATAATGATTGCGTCATGATGAATAATTATTCATTGCGCGCGTGAGTCATTTTACTACAATGAATATTGCTGACGAAGCAATTATTCGGAACTGAAACTCCGCGGCACTCATCACCTGACCACCACACTACATAAGAAGCTGAAACTAGCTGACAGTATATGTGGAAAGAAACTGAGACTGGCTAGGGTCTGATAAAGAAAGGCGTGATCATCAAGTGAAAAATGTACAGAGACAACCGTAATACTAATCCTTTCGGTGATGATGACGATAATGGTGGATTCGGTGGTGGTGGTGGATTTGGCAGCAGCAGAACGAGGGGTAGCAGTGGTGGTGATATGAGAGGAACCAGAGGAAACCCTCCCCCGGCCTATGGGTACGATGGAGGCAGAGGAGCCGCTGTATCTGGGTATGGGAGGAGTGATGGGCGTGGTTATGAGGTAGACCAGGGCTATGACTCTTACTCCAGGCCAATTCCAACTGAGGAAGACAGAGTAATGATGGCCCATAAGAGAATGGAAGCATCTTCAACAAACTCACTCAGAGTGCTAAATGAGACCATGAGAATGGGAATTGATACAGCTCAAGTGCTGGAGGAACAGTCTGAATCACTAGACAGGACAGAGAGAAGATTGGATGAAATGCATGTGGATTTAGACAAAGGAGAGAGAAATCTGAGAAAGATCAAGTCTGTTTTTGGAGGAGTTGTCAATTCCTTCTCGCGCAGGAAAACTGTTGAAGAGATAGCAGAGCCTAAAGAATTGAAAAAAGCCCAGCAAAAAAAGAGCACCAGCAAGTCGAAAAAACCACCGCCATCAAAACAGCAGCAGCAGAAGGTAGCAGCTGCTCCAGGCACTGGTAATGAAATAGTGGACAAGAATTTAGATGAGATGGGAAAGGCCCTTGACCAGCTGCAGGGTTTGGGGGTCTTGATCGGAGAACAATTGGACGATTCCAATGCTCAGCTTGATCGCATTGGTTACAAACTGGATAGAAACCATGTTAAGATTGATAAACTCAATAAGGACATAAAGAGACAGTTGTAACTTACTCCCAGATCTTTGTTGGTTTTTTTTTTTTTTTTTTTTTTTTTTTTGGTTTTGTGTGTTTATAATCCTGAGTATTTATTGTAAGTGTTAAGTGACTATACCCAAGGGTGTCAGAAGCTTTATAGGGTGAGACAGTATTATGGATGACATTTTTAAATAGTGTGTATTAATATCCATTCTTTAATGTCATTGATGCCTTTACCAGTCCAGCAGCTGCCTTCAACAACTGTCAAATCCTGCGAGGCATGTACTAAAATATCATCCAATCTCATCACAGACTTATACTCGATTAGTCCCAGTCCTAATGGAGAGTCTGTCTTATTAAAGAAAATCAATACTGGCTTTCTAGAGAGAGTCTTTGATGATAGTACATCCAATAGAAGAATGACAGAAGCTGATACTTGTACCTGGTTGCTTGAGTCTATTACGAAGATGACCATTTTACACTCTTCATATGAGTTGGACCACAATGGTGCCATTTGCCCACCACTCTCTCTCAGGGTGCATGTTACTCCTTTACTAAGTTCCAAACGTTCAAAGTTAACACCCACTGTGGGGATCGTGTGGTTCATCTCATTGCAGGAAATGGTGGCATAGTCCTGTTTGGGATCTGGTTCATCTTGGTTTTGTTTTGAACAGTCCTTTAATTTCTTAATGAGTAGAGTCTTCCCTGCTCCTTCTGGTCCAAGGACAAGACATTCAGCCATTTCTCAGGCGGTAAAGTATCATAAAATCAATGTACGTACATAATTAAATTTACGCACGCGCGAGCTCATTAGCTCGCGCGCGCAGCAGCTAGCTAATTTTTTGGTATAGGAGATTTGTTGAGTGTTTCAGCAAATACCAAAACTGCTTGCATCACTTCTTCCCCAGTAGGTATTATCTGTATAAGTAAATTGCAAGTGATTTTACCACACCACAGTTATAGTAAATGTTTTCAACCTGTTCTGGGGGGAGAAGGAAGCCATACTGACCAGTATCCCTCAATTCAATGGTGTATCCTGCAGATCTGTACTCATTCTCTGCATTAGCATCCTCAGAATAGAACCAGTCACGAGCTGTCCCAGAGGTTGGATAGAGACCGATAGCCTTCTGTGAGACATAGAGAGCTCCACGCTCTCCAAATATGGCTGCTGACATTTGATCACCGATCTCCTTCATGCGTGCCTCATCAGGAGCATCTTCACTTGTCCATCCTGCAAATGTAAAAGACAGTGCTATGGATGAGTGTAAGTCATAACCATGATAGTGGCAAGCTATGTGATTTCCGGGGGCAATATAGAATGCAAGCTCAGTTAATTCAGTGACTCACCATAGGGACGAAGGAGCAGCTGACCATAGGAATGCCAGTCCACAGCTCCCACTATAGGCATGTGACTTCTGCAAATTAATACAAACAGTGCATGCACTCAATTGTGTGCATGATAGCTGGCCCAACATGCCTGAAATAGTTAATGGAGTTCTGGACTTCTGGCTCTGAAGCTGGACCTGAACCGTGGTATATTTCACTGCAAGGGTCAGGAGAACTGCCATACTGCAAGATTTTGTATGTCCAGAGAGGAGTGATTGAGAATTTATTATTTATTATAGCTACATTATTACCTCTCCCCATTTGTAAGGGTAATTGCGGTTCAAATCCACTCCAAAACAATTACTACCTTCAGGAGGAGGTCGTCGATTCTTTCTCCAGAGCCTATCAGTGGACCAAGTGTACTGCAAATAATATCAAGTGGTGGCCTTCTCGTTTAATTAGGTGAGAATTAACATTATACCTCGTATCCATCAGGATTCATGAAAACAATGAAGATAAATTCAGCAGAATCTAGAAGCTCTTTTACCTTGAATAGGAGATTAGTTAATAATACAGTTTGAATTTAAAATTTTATCCTTGTTATTAGTCTCGTACCCTTTCATCAGTATCATAGCCTTCTGTAAGAAAGGAAACAAAGTAGGTACATGTTGCTCCCGATATCCACTCTCCTATATATAGTTATATACATACATTATCATGTGCACATGCATAATGATTTTTTTCTCACTCACTGGCATGTATCTGACACTGGAAGTAGATCTTGTTTACTTTGTCTGGATCAGGTGCTGCTGTGATGTGGAAAGCTGGCATGTCTCTACCTTCTACTGATTTCCCAATGGAAGGGACAAAGGTAGTAAGACTTGGATAGAGTTCTGAGATCGACTTATACCAGTTCACGATGTCATTGTATGAATGCTATAAAGTTTATATCAATAATTAAATGCTATTTATATTCTTGAAAACATCTTACATATTCATCGAACCAATCCTCCTCAGTTCTATTGAGGTTATGCTTTGCCATGCCTTCCTGTGTTCGATTGAGATATCTTTTTTCCATGCTTTGCTCTTCCTCTTTCACCAGGTCCTCCACATTCCCCACCTCCCTGCACTCTGGGAGGTCCCTTTTCATTTGCTTGAAATGCTTACTGCTCACTCTGAAATCCACAGAACCCTCATCTCCCACATGCCACACATCAACACCATCTGCCACTAGCAACTGGTGAACAGTGTCTCCATGCAAACCATAGCTGGCAAGGGAGCAATAATATAGTGACTCGATCAACATAAAAGACTAACATCTCTCACCATTTTACTAGAACCTCCCCCTGATAAGATACTTTCCTGGTATATTTTGCAAGGCTGACACTTGATAAACAGACTACAAAGAGCAGCTTTACCCTCGAATCCATCGTCAATCTTAAACTACGAGATACTCCCACTTGCCGACTGCAAAGAAGGTCAAAGTTCCCTATAGAAAGGTTTTCCAATGGTAAAGGGTCTGGCTACGCGAGACTAGATACAGGGAGGGGGCCGGTCCATTATGTATTCTACCAAAAGGTTCTGGAAATAAAAGGAAATCTTAATGGTATCCCTTTAGAATTATTTCTGTATCTTTTTGTACCGGTCACACACATGTATTTAAATAATAATGGGGATACATCAACACAGAGACAATAATCACATGGCTGCTAAACTAAGAACATTGTGTATTGTAGGGGTGAAGTTAAGAAGTTCTATCCTATTGTGCCATGAGCAGTTTGACATCTTCCACTCGTCTCCTTGTTTCTTGAGCATAGTTTACTGGACTCACATTCACACAGTAGCATTTTAAACGTTGCTCATCCTGAGGAAGAGAAGGATGGATTAGTAATATTTAGCGTACAAGGTACCACCATGCATGGTCAAGGAGACCAGTTTTCAGTAATAACAGAGCTCACATTAAAAACATCCATCTTTGCTCTGATCTTGAAGAGGAATTCTTTGAAGTTTGCCTTCTGGAAGACACTGTCAAAACTGGCTTCATCAGTGTCCCTCATCTCCCCGAGCTGTTGGGCATTGACACCTAGAACCTCAGAACCAGTGTCTTGGAAACAGGTCAACCACTGACTTCCACTATGGTCAGCTGCATTGATCTAAAGGGACAGTAGGAAGATAATACAGGGATAACCATAATGGACGTAGTGGTAATACCAAGGAAGTGCATTTCTGGAAGTGGGTTCCTCTTACCGTTAGTATCATTCTGTACTTAAAATTCGGGAAATTTTGGTTACACTTTTCACAAAAGTACTGGTCATTGCCCTCTGTGACCTTCTTGTTGCAATCCTGGTTAGGGCAAGCCTTGTACAGACAGTTCTCTTTCCGGACGAAGGCAATAGTTGCCTTGGTGTTGAAGTAATCAGGTTTGTCACCATGACCGAGATCGAGCTCTTTCACTTGTGAGAAGATAAGGTTAGGGGCATCCATTGCTATAAAAAATAATTAAGGGGAACTAGGTACTTGAAAGAGTCTCTGTCAGCTAGAAAAGTTGCTTGCCCAAATTCTGCTTATGATTAACCCTACCCATTTCTCCTTCCACGAAAAACCTGTTTGTGCAGACTGTGTATAGTTGTCCTATACTTACAACCCCCAAAGCTTCGCTGGCCGGATATGGACTGTGCTTGCTCCGTCTTCCCCACACTATCGAACCACCCCCTCAACTTGTGGGCCTCAGGGATGTCTGGATTCGCAACCATTATGCTGTTCATCACAGTAGATAGAGATCGCCCCCCAAAATCTGAAACTTTGGCCCCCTTGATGGCCACCACAGGAAATGACGAGCCGTCAAATTCTTCCGCTTCAGCCTCCCAGAGAGTACAAGTGACCACACAGCCCGAACGATCAACCAAGTCCAGCTCACGTTTGTTCAACTTTCGGTTGCTTGTCTTGGTAATAATGGTGGTAATTTCAGAAGCATTTTTACAAACACCAATCACATCTGTCATAAGGATGAATAGTAGTAACACACATGCAATGATATTTGACCTATGCTGCCTTACCTATTAATGTGTTGGGTTCCACTGACTCAATTTCAGATATAGACTTGAAATTGTACTGGATGGTAGGGAGAGAAGAGTCACTGGTAGCATCTGTACACTAAGGAAAGAAGAGGAGAGAAAATTCATGTTAGAGAGACTAGAGGTCATGTCAAGTGGGGTCTCCTCACCAGTTCTACTTGAGTGTCTTCATTGAGTGTGAGTTCGTAGTCATTGTTGGTTGTGTTGTATTGCTTATTGGCTGGCTTGAGTCTCCCCTTGCTGACATAGTAAATCTACGAAATTAATGGGCATTTTAAGTCAACATCAAATGGTTACTATTAATTTTGACGACTTCTTTTATACATGAGGTGCCTACATTACACTCACTTTTCCCATTTCAAACCGAGCCATCATCTGTTCAGCAACTTGGTTGAAAGCACTGGCCCTGATCTCACCCTGCAAACGTAAGTCAAAAATTGAGAACTTTTTTGATGAAATTTTAAACTACTCACACTCTCATCCACCAGCTCTACATTGAAGACCTGGCCCTCTCCCCGCGAGTTGCTCCAACGACGAATGGAAGGCTTAGAGGACACGCGGGCACGGATGGTCCACTTGTTCTGGTAAGGACTGAGGCTGTTGATGGGGAAGACGCCCCTCTGGGAAAGAGATGCACCTCCTCCTCCAGGTGTGGATGCAGGACCACTTCCTTCAAATCCTGGCCGACTGGGAGGAGGAGCGTTGTAACCACTCCCATTGGTGGTGGCAGGTGGATTATATTTGTTCATTACTGAAAAGGGAGAAACAGTCTCATAATTATATGGACACCAGGATGAAGCCATCTTCAATACTCCCGACTAAACTCATAGCATTTTGATTGGGTACAGGGCCCCAATTCTTAAGGGGCTGATCTAATTCCACACACCTGGTCTGTTCTGCGGGACGCTTAAATTCCTTCCCCCACCATATCCGCCTCCTCCTCCTCCTCCTCCTCCTGTTGTCACTCCCGCTTGGTTGCCATGCCCACTATTCATCATTGGTCCTCCTTGATTTGAGCCTGGAGCGTCTTTGTCGACTCGAACCAGTTCTAGGAGAGTGGGATGACCTACAGGACCACCCATAGCACTGCCACTGTTCAGGACGGTCAAGTCAATGATAATAATAATCCTGAAAAAAAGAAAAAGAAGAAGAAATAAAATATAAATTGGACAACGATGTCAAACCTCACTTTCTTTCATGAATGGTGTTGCACACAAAGCGATTTAGCCTGACCACGCAAAACTTTTCAATCTCATTGGACTGTATCTTGGAGTTCATCTGAGTGGCTAGCATACCTGACGGACAGAATAATTAGTTCAGGTAAGGAATTTTAATAGAGCACAGGGGAGACATCAATGTGTCACATGGCATGCACATGGTTTAAGTATGTACGTACATAAATTATGTAAAATGTATATATGTCATGTTGACCCTTTACCATATAGCACTTACACGGTTGATACTTGTTTCCATCTGACATTTGCAATCTATACCTTTCCTGAGTACCTGATTCAGACTGGATCTTTTTCATGTTCTAAAAGTACACACTAATATCTTACCCAGAACACGTTCATCTATCACCACTCACCAGTACTTGCAGGGTGGGCTGGTCTATAGGTTGTCCCTGGAGAATCGCCTGAGAGCAAGTATTTTATCTACTGACTGTTGGGACATAGAAAATTATGATTCACTCACGTTCAAAGCACCAGCAGTCAGTTCAGGTACGTTAGCCATGATCACTTTTTAGGCGAAAAAAAAAAGAGTGCAAAGTTCCCGCCAAATGCGAGCCACCGTAAGTCTAAGTGCACGTGACTTACCACGTGGACTCAACTGTATTAATTTGCAACTAGCTAGCAAGCAAGGATGGGGAAACGCAAGAAGAAGGTACTAAACCACTAGATTTAATTTGTAAATCATTGACTCTGATATTTTTATGGTAGGGAGAAAGTGGCATGGCCACTAGTTACATATCCAGAAACCAGGCCTTGAAGAAACTCCAACTCTCTCTTCCTGACTTCAGGTACATTACATTAAGGGTACTACTACTCACAAGGTTCAGGTGTAAAGAATGGCACCAACCTTAGATCAATCATGTAAAACCCTATTGATAGGACTCAAATAAAAGTCCTAACCAACTAAAAGCATGTTTTGATTGCCACTGCCATTACATGTGTTCCTTTAGACGTTTGTGTATTCTGAAAGGAATTTACCCTCATGAACCAAAGAACCTGAAGAAAGTCAACAAGGGGAGCACAGCTTACAAAACCTACTACTATGCCAAGGACATTGGTTTCCTGGCTCACGAACCCCTCCTGGACAAGTTCAGAGACTTCAAAGTCTTCATGAAGAAAGTGAAGCGAGCTTACCACAAGGACCAGGGAGCTGAAGTGGAGAAGCTGTATGAAAACAAGCCAATTTACACACTTGATCATATTATCAAAGAACGGTATGGATCTTAATTGCCTGGGGTGTGTATGAGTTTGTTCTTCTTGAGCAGGTATCCGACATTTACTGATGCTTTGCGAGATATGGATGATGCACTCTGCATGCTCTTTTTATTTGCGACTCTGCCTAGGCACAAGAGATTACAGGTGTGAGAGAGAAAGACAGAAAGGAGAGAGAGGTTTGATAATAGTATCGTTTCTTATTTGCAGACTCAAGTTGTCCACAACTGTAAGAGACTGACAGTGGAGTTTATGCATTACCTCATCGAGTCCAGATCGCTAAGAAAAGTCTTCCTCTCGATCAAAGGCATCTATTACCAGGCAGAAATCAATGGACAAACTGTGACCTGGATCACGCCATACCAGTTCAGCCAGAGGGTGAGGAAGCTATAAAGGGCCTAAATAATATTTACATACTTTGTTTGCTTGTTTGTTTATTTGTTTGTTTGTTTGTTTGTTTACACTAGATGCCAACTGATGTGGATTTCAGAGTAATGATCACATTTGTTGAATTTTATGCCTCTCTCATGGGCTTCATAAACTTCAAGCTATTCACTTCTCTCAACTTGAAATATCCTCCTCAGGTGAGATTTCTCCATCATCTTTATTTTATAGCTTATAACGTTCCTTCTGTAGATTGAAGGGTTATCCCCTCCACCTGAAGCACTGGTCATGCCGTCGCAAGTGGTTGACGAAGACTCTGTGGCCTCTGACGAGTTGGAGGACCACACTGATGTGAGCACTAGATACAAAACCAGCTTGCATGCCTTCGGGAAGGAGGTTAGATTTTCATGCTGTTTAGGTGCTGGCGTCACTGGGACAAAGTTTGGTCAGAGTTGTAGCTGAAGGTAATGGAGAAGAAATGATTGGTTAGTAATCTAAGTAGTCTTCACTTTATACAGATGATGAAGGAAGGACTATTGACACTGATATTCCCATGGATCTTACTGTGAGTACTATATCAGGAATTTTTGTGGATTTTCCCTTTACACAATGATTCATCCTATATAGCCAGAAGAGCAAGCTGCACAAGACAAGGCTAGATTAGCGGAAGAAAAGATCTCCAGACTGAAGTCACTTTTTGAGGGCTGCCGATTTTTCCTGTCAAGGGAAGTTCCCCGTGAATCCCTGACATTTATAATCCGAAGCTTTGGGGGTGTGGCATCATGGGACGAGGATTCTGCCCCCGGTAGCCTCTATCCCGAGGAAGATCAGAAGATCACCCACCAAGTGGTGGACAGATTGTCCCAAAGTCATCGTTTTCTCTCCAGGTTGACCTTTCTGAAATCTCCATGCAGCTCCTAATTTACTATCTGTTGTGTTATTAGGTGCTATGTGCAGCCTCAATGGATCTTTGATTCTGTGAACTGGAGGAAGTTGTTGCCTGTTGACGATTACGTACCTGGTGCCGTGCTCCCCCCTCATCTCTCCCCCTTTGTGGAAGAGGGGAAAGGTGACTACGTACCTCCTGAAAGAGCAAAGCAAATTCAGGAGGAGGAAGAAGAGGAGGAGGAGGAGGAACTGGAAGAACAAAGAGAAGAGAAGGAGGAGGTGGAAAAGGAGGCTGAATATTGTAATAAAGGTGAGTTGGAACATTTTATCCACAAGAGCAGGCCTACCTCACCCCAGTAGTATGCTTGAATCACATCTCCATCTTCCTTCACTGAATTAGAACATCAAGAAACTGATTTGGTTCCTCCAGGATCAAATGTAGTACACACCATTGGAACAGTTTTTGAGGGGAACATCCCTTCAGCTCCTACCTTGCAGTCGTCTTCCACAGATATGGCCATTGGTGTATCCGAATCTCAAACTTCAAAGGAGAAGAGAGAGGAGAGGAAGTTGGCCATTATGATGATGAGCAAGAAGAGAAGGCACCTGTTGAACCAGATCATGAAGTCACGGCGAAGTAAGAACAAGGAGATCAGGGAACTGAAGAGGAAACGCATAGAATATGACGAAAGTCAACAACTAGACCTTGTCAAACGAGCTAAAGTTTCATAGATTGCAGCATCTTTTATAGCTTGACCATATAATTAGTTATAATCCTGACCAGGTGTAACAGACCCCTATATTAGGGAGGTTCTATCAGCGTTATGGTCGTATCAGAATGCAAGGGCCCCAGGCATATTTTTTGGTTGAAACTTGAGGGTATTACTTCTGACCTTTCAGTTACTATGGTAATCGTCACAGTAATAGGTGCAGGGAACTGTGCACTAGAGAAATGGTTGCACAGATTGGGTTGCACCTTAAAGCATATTCCAAGTGACCTCCATCCCATGTAGTGTATTCAAGTGAACACTGCATCTCATTGTGGTCCTACATTGATTGACTTCTTATAGCTAATAATTATTATAATTATGCATAAAAATTTGATATGATGAATAGAATATAATTTTGTTGGTGGACGCTTGTGAGTGAATGCTTTTGGTCAACCCTTTTCAATCAAGTGAACATTTTCCCTTTTAGTTTTTCTCTTTCAGCTGCATCTTTTTCCTTTACCCTTTGAGCCAAACTCCTCAACTCCTTGTTGACTGTTTTTACCAGGGAAGTATCCAACTGAGCAACCCTTCTCAGGTCCTCCTGAGCTTCTTCCACATCCCATCTGGCAGAGTGGGCCATTCCTCTTCGATAAAGTGCCTTTATATTGTCACTATCAATCTCCAGAACTGAAGTAGTATGTCGAATGACTTCAGCATAGTCCTCCAGTACCAACTTACACTGGGAGTAATTCAATAAGAAAGGGATTTTTTGCCGAGCAATGATGTACCAACTGTCCGACTGCGGTTTTTCCTTGATGAGCTGCTCTTCCAAGTAACTCAGAGCTTCAAAGTATTTCTCTGCAGCTTGGGAGAAGTTCCTCTCCATGTAGAGGGTGTTTCCTTGCTCCTTGAGTAGTGGAAGAGCGGTTTCTTTCTCCTTGTCAGTCATGGCCCAGTGTTCCTGCTTGTACTGGCCAGGTTGTTCCACTTTGATCAGCTCAATCTCAAAACAGAGTGGCGACCTCTCCTCCATGATTCTGTCCAAGTCGGCATGTCCAGTACCTTGCATGGCAGCAAATCCACAATGGTGATCTCGATGGGGTACATTCTTTCCGGCTTTTTCTAGGGCTATATCTCTGAGTGCCTTGGATACCCTTGGATATTCCAAAATTCTCTGAAAAAGTAATAATTTTTCCCTACTAAAAAATTAAATATCACAATAAAATGTCTCTTACCCTGAATGGGCAGACAAATCTTGCCACCTCATCCAGATGCATGGTCCTGACCATCTCATCCCAAATGTCAAGCTTGAACTCTCGCCCAATCAGGAGTTCGAAAGGACCTATTCCCATGGTTCTGCTGTCATCTATCACATCACCTGGCTCTGGATTGATGATATGGGAATCTTCATCAAGCTTAGGTTTGAAAGTCCGAAAGTGGAACATAACCTGTTAGTAAACTGTATGATAACTTTATGCCCAGAAGTATTTAGTCTCTGGAAGAAATGTTAGTGCAGTATGTTTGACAGCTGCTTTAGTAAGAACTGAAATCTATAACGTAACAGTAGACAGACATTACAACTGTACCTTGGTATTCTTTTCAAATTTCGGGATTTCCTTTCTCCCTGGATGTAGCAACTCCTTCTTGAAGGTCTCGCCACTCATCTTTTATTGACAGCGCCAACAGTTACACACATTATGAAGTTTTATTCTAATTGATGCCCAGTCCACGTGTCTACTGATGGATTTTGAGGCGATTGTTGGCAGTACTGTGGGAAAGATCCCTGGAGGAGTGTATGCTGTGTTGGCTGCGTTTATTGTGGGGCTAGTAGGTATTATAACGTTGTGCATTGCAATTGGCTCTGGAAGTGGCTCTAAATCTTCCCAAAATGAGCTGAGAAAGAAGTCTACTTCAGAGGAGGATGATGAAGTTGTTGAAACTAAAGGAAAGCAGCAACCTAGAAATAAAGGGTTGAAATTCAAGCAGCAGACTTCAAAGAAAGTGACCCTGCCTCCACACCCTCTTCTGGCAGCTGAGTTCAAAGGTCACACAGGAACAGTGCTATCACTGGATTTTGATTGTAATGGGAAGTATCTTGCATCCTGTTCAGATGGTAAGTCTGTCCACAGCCATATGATCCATTTACTGGGCCTTGATTATATCGTGTAGATCGCTCAGTGCGGTTATGGCATATGAAGACAGTGCAGGATAAAGACCACAAGTAAGTGCTCTGTTAGTATCCCAAAATGTGGTGAATACCCCAACCCTAACAGAGAGGGCTGATGGAGTGAACTGTTTACCAATCTAAGCTAATGCTCCTTGTGTTGTGTTATGTCTGGGTACATTTCATGATGTCAATAATTGTCATTTTCACCTCGTGAACTTATTTAGGTACACCAGGAAGAATGTGGAGTTGGATCATGCAACACACATTAAGTTCAGTCCTGATGGAACGTATGTTGTTGTTTTTTGCTTTCCAAGAACAAAACGATTAATTTCATTGGCTCCTAAATTAGTGCTGTGGTGGTTACACTTGCTGTGTCAAATACTATCCAAGTGTATCGCATTCAGAAACCACATAAGGGGGCTAGTATGAGCCTCTCGGATACTGTGATTGAATTCCCAAAGGTAAGAATATTGAGCAAGTGAAAGACTGAAAAATTATGACAACAATCTTCAGCTTTCCTCTACAGATGTCCTATCCCTGGGCATTGCGTCAACTGGAAAGTTCATCATGACATACGGCACGGACAGCTTCACAGTGTGGACACTGAAAGGAGAGGAACTTGCTACTGTTGCCACCATCCAGAGTCCCAACACCTGTGCTGCAGTCTCCCCATGTGGGAAATTCATAGCTTGTGCAGGTGTGCGATCTAGCTCCACTTTCAGAGTTTTTTTCCCTCCCAAATCTGCTTTCATTTTCCTGTGACCACATTCAGGATTCACTAGTGATGTGAAGTTGTGGGAAGTTGAGTTTTCCAAGAGTGGAGAATATCAAAAGGTAGTTTTTTATTAAAAAAATACTGCAAATGTCTGCCATTATTATGTTTGTTGGTACTGCCTGGTCCATGTAGGTATCAAAGGCAATGGATTTGAAAGGTCATCATGCTTCTGTTCTTGCTGTCAGCTTCTCTGGGGACTCTCACAGGTGGTCTGCCAAACAGTATGCATATCTCTGTTGTTAAATGGTTGTATTTGCCTATGCATAGAATGGCAACAGCTTCTAAAGATGGTACTTGGAAGTATTGGGATATTGATGGTAAGGATTATCTAATTTCATTGCACCCTAATGTTAGACCATGATTTTGAATACCCTAATGTGTGACCATAATTACAGAGTCTCCCCTAGCTGTACAAACAGAGTGCGTAAGTATATTCATGAGAATATAATTCAATTAGTGCCATAGGCCCAGCCCACTTTCTTTGAAGTTCTATATCCAAACAGGGTGGCCCGCCCTGCATTTAGTATACTGGGAGAAACACTGTCATTATGATCATAAGGGGAGTGATGTGATGATGTGCTTTTTTGATGCAGTTCAGTACCGGCTGAATGAGGATCCTAAACTACTCACAACTGGTAAAATCCCGAGAGTGCAAGGCGACATGTGTATCTCCCTGGCACCAGATTCGAGAGTGGTGGCTGTGTCTGTGAATTCCTCCATCTACATCTATTCAACAGCTTCAGGAGACCTTTCTGAGACACTGGATAGTGTCCACAAAGGTAAATTTTTATTACTGTCATGATAGAACTTTTATTGAATCTCTGCTGTTCTATTATCAGGTGTGATTAGTGACCTTTGCTGGGAGCCTTCTTCCTTGTACTTGGCTTCTGCTGGTGGGGAGGATCGTCATGTGCGGCTATGGCACAATGTTCCTGGGATGAAGCAGCTGATTATTGACCTTGAAGCCAAGCTCCCAAAGGCATCTTCTGAACCTCTCAAGGTTTGCTTTTGTAGTGAATTGTACTGGAATATTATTAATTTTTTTCTTGTAGAGACGTATTCAGGAACAGATGAAAGAAACCAGGTAATGGTAATTCTATTTCATATTTAAATATTCACCTAATCTTCCTTGCATGACAGGCATCGCCTGAAGTTGCTTGGACAGGAGGCTTAAAAGGACAGGAATAGTCATTTATAACACTTTTTATCATTTCTATTTAAGCGGAAAAAAATTTGTTTACATGCTCGCTAAAAATAGATTATGAAGCTCAACCCACTGTTCTAAAAATAACTTGGGTTACGTTCTCGTTTATAAGGTGGAGGTGAAAGTTTACCGACTTTGCTTCGATCTTCGATGGCTGAATTCGCTGAAGCTGCTAGTTTCAGCGAAGAGGAAGAAGAGAATATTGAAGTTCGGCGGGTCTTTACGAGGAGGGAAGATAGTTGTAGTCCTAGTGCCAGTGATGACGGAGAATATCGCATATCAGAATTTGAGAGAAAGAAGTCCAGTTCCAAGGCAAAATTGAGGGCTCTTGCCAGCAAAAGTGTCAAAGTCCCAGTTCCCGTTGCCAAGACTCAGAAGAGTAAGGATGAGGAGATCCAGGAGTCTCTGAAGCAGTTGAATAGCCAGGGAAAGTATGTCAAATTGAATGTTGGGGGCTCACTTTTCTATACCACCATTGGAACTCTCACCAAGCATGATAATATGCTCAGGGCTATGTTCAGTGGGAGAATACCTTTGGTGACTGATGAAGAAGGTAGGTCTTTTTTTAAATATATAGAGTGTCAATGATGAACTCCTAAATTGTAGGCTGGGTACTCATTGACCGATGTGGAAAGCAATTTGGAACCATTCTCAACTATCTGCGAGATGGATCCGTATCACTGCCAGAGACAAAAAAGGAGTGTGAAGAACTATTGGCAGAGGCCAAGTAAGTGAGGAAGTACCACACCTAGTATAGATCTATTGACATCAACCCTTAAGGGGAGGTGTCTGTGCTCTTTTTTCATTTCAAGGAGCGATTCAAATGTTTGATTATTCTTTTCATCAACTGCAGGTATTATTTGATTGATGACCTCATAGCGTCTGTGGAAAAGCAGCTGTTTAAGCTCAGAGATGATGCTCACCCAATCTCCCGTGTCCCTGTGATTACGTGCCTTGAAGAGGAGAGGAAAATCGTTTCTTCTTCCAGTAAACCAGTCATCAAGTTGCTGTACAATAGAGGCAACAATAAATATTCCTACACACCGTGAGTTAAGCCAAGTCACAGTGGAACCTCCTAATAATGGGACCAGACCTGATTACCGTACTTCAGGGGTCCTGATTAGAGGGATATCCTTGTCCTGATCAGAGAGATGTCCTTATTTCAGGATATCCTTGTCCTGATCAGAGAGATGTCCTTATTTCTGGGGTCCTGATTAGAAAGGTGAAGGAGGTGAATTACATGAGTCCCTATTAAAGGTTTCCACTGAACTTGATCCAATTGTATTTTTATATGTGTGATATTATTCCATGTGACAGAAATTCTGATGATAACCTCCTAAAGAATATTGAGCTTTTCGATAAGCTCTCTGTCAGATTCCGGAACAGAGTCAAGTTCATGAAGGACATTGTGGGTCGAGGTGAAATCTGCTGCTGGGCATTTTATGGAGACGGGAAGAAAATCACAGAGGTGTGCTGTGAATCCATTGTTTACGCCACAGATCGAAAGCACACTAAGATTGAGTTCCCTGAAGCAAAAATCCTAGATGAGACTCTGAATATCATGCTGTATGAGAAGCAGAGTGATGACCCTCCTATTGCACAGCGTCGTGTCTCCAGACCTCCTCCCCCAGGGACTCCAGATAACATTCTCTCAGAGGATGATACTAGATAACAGATAACTCTTACTACTTTATACAGTCATCATATGTATGCAGCATATCTCAATTTTTATTCAACCTGTGGAAACTTGAGAGTGTATATAATGTAGATAAGGGGTAGAAATGGGATTTGACGACCATTACCGAATCACATGCGATCTGCATCTGACATGTCTGTGAGTTTTGCTATTTTGTTTGGTGTCGGTCAGGTATATCATTGATTACTGATATAGGCAAGGTTTAGCAATTTGGAGAAATACTACAACATAGTGTATGACCAGAGCATCTCTTCATCTGGAAATCATTTAGCTACATGTGATGACTATGGGCAGATAGCTGTGTTCAAGTGGGTATATAATGTCAGTTTATATGAGTGAAAAGCACCTTCGAACTTGTCATGCAGTTATCCTTCTATTCTGAGTGTATCTTCAGAGAAAAATGACAGAATTCCCACTAGAACTCTCAAAGGTTTTACTACATAAGACAATTTGAATTGAGCTTTTAAGTGATAGGCACCTCCACAGGTCATAAAGGACCAATATACTGTCTCGAGAGGGCAAAAGAGCTGTTAGTAAGTGGAGGGAGAGATGGCGTCAAAGTATGGAAGTGGGATCATCTCCTCAAAACATCCAAAGTGAGTGAAACAGCTTAATACCATAGATATACCACCACTTTGGATTGATATACACACAGGAAGTCCAACCAGTGACCACTTTTCAGCCTCCGTCTTCGTGAGTACTAAAGTTATTTGTGTTTGTCATCTTGTCTAATCCCGTTGTGATACACTGCAGGAGATGTGACACGCCTGATATAAATAGCATGGCATATGATCAGCAGGTAGATATTAATGGTAGCATATCTTCTGGACTCTAGCATGCAGTGGTACATGTTATCATCTCCCTTAGACAGAGACTCTCTACTGTGGCTGTGGGGACAACAGTATACATGCCTGGGACATTAAGACTTCAAAACTGAAGGTATAGTATAATAGTTATTGTTCCCATCTATGAAATCAGTAGATTATTTCCTATCCAAATTTTGCATTCAAATTTTCGCCAAAAACAGTGACCAATAACACTCAGAAATCAGTGAATAATATTTTAGGCTGCAAATGAATATCTGTCTAACTTACTGTAATCATCATCACTCTGAACTTGTTTGATGTTGGAAAGGGTTCGTTTACTGGTCACACTGGGTATGTGCACTGTGTATGCATGAGAAATGGCTCCAACCAGTTTCTGTCGGGGGCAGAAGATGCTACAGTCAGAATATGGGGTGAGTAACTTCATGGCATGTTATCATATTCTACTGATGATATGTTCATCATGTGAAGATCCTGCAGTTCCAAAGAGTCTTGTTCAAGTTCTTAAACCTACTAAGGTATTGGAATAGGAGTCCACATTGAGGGCCTCCATTGACTTTACACTGTTGATATCACCCCTACAGCAAAGTAATGGTCAGTGGGTGGGGTGTGTTGCCGTGGATACTTCTGGGGACTGGGTAGTGTGTGCAGGGTCCATGGGCCCTACATTCTTCCACCTTTCTTCTCCCTCCTCTGCCACCAAGACAGCCACCATGGAACTTCCAGCTGGTGCTACCACATATGCAGTCATCTTCGTCAAAGACAGGGTGAGCAAGCATTCACTACCTAGCTACTGGGTTGAATCCTATTTGAAGTAGTTAACACTGTACAGATTATTACAGCTGGCTCAGGATCTGGACTCAGACACTGGACCATCAATGGAGAAGCTCTCTCTTGTGTCCCTAGCAATCTCAAACATGTCTTTTCTCTTGCTTATAACGAAAACAACAAGAAACATGAGGTGGGTATGTGTGTCTCATGGTTAGAAGGTTATCCATCTTGTGTTCACAGGTTTTGACTGCTTCAGGAGATTCTTCAGATGTCAGTGTTTTCACTAACTTGGGCTACACTGCTTTCTCACTGTCAGTTATTCCACCTCCCCTCACAAACCAAGTGTCCCAGTGATAAAACTGTCATGAAACTGTTACTATAGCTACAGGACAGGGATTAGTAATTATGATCAGAGACACTGAGTCAGAGTAAGTGTGGAGAAATATTTTGGTTTGGGTGTGGTATCATTGTTAATTGTGTTCACATCCCACTTTGTGTGTTATCGTCAAGGTATAAATGAGCGCAAAAAATTTCTTTAAACTAGGGCAATATGTACAATATTTGAGTCACAGCGAGCAAGCGAGCAAGTATTCCTATACTGATATTCATTTGTGCTTACTCTGAGTCTATATGTAAGTGGCAGGCAGCTGCATACATAGATGTCTCAACACACTTAGATAAGCCTAGTGCCTACAAGCCGCTGAGATAAGCCTTGTACCTGCTGCCCAAAAGACTGTTACAAGAAATGTTAGACAGCGAGTGAATGAGCAAGAAGCACCTATGCTTAGAGCTGATAGGCTCTAATTCATTTGTGCTTTGCTGTTGAGTTATGTAAGTGGCAGGCAGCTGCATGCATACAAAGCACTTAGATATGTCTAGTGCCTACAATCCACTTAGATAAACCTAGCCTTACTATCCACCATGCTATAACAAAGCACATGAATGCACACGCAGGGCGCTGCTATTGCACGACACGTACATACGTACGCCTGGGGTATTTTGGAGTGTAGACCTAGATATATATATATTTTTTTACAATTTCAATGGAGAGTCAGCTCGCTCGCTGCAATAAAAAGGTTAAGTAGGGATGGCCTATAATCTAGCCTCGTATGAAACATCCACTGCCTATAGCTAATGGCAGTTCATCCATACCTAACCTTTATTATTGTGAAGTGTGGATAATGTTTATGCATGCACTGATAACTCTGTTGGTGTTTCACTGTGTCTGTTTCTACTTTTATTTCCGTATGTCTCCCATAGTCTGCTCGATTTGAACTTAAGCTCCTCGCTCCCAATCTCAGACATAGCTATCGGTGGTAATGGGGTGCTTTTAAATGGAGTGACCGGTTTCTTTTGACTCCTGTCTATGTAGAATCTGCTGACAGTTTTAACAACAGGGAAAATCTCGATCCACTCAAAGTATTTCTCATGAATGTAAGGAACTTTATCATCCTCTTCATCATCAACTGCCTTTTCTTCAACTGTCTCGTCGCTCCCTGCTTTGAAATGACATTTCTTACGAGGTACTTTACTGGAGACTTTCTGAGGCAGTTTCTTAAGTGCACAGTGACTCTCTCTCCATCCATAGCTAAACCTCTTTTGTGGATCATCAAAGTATCTGCAGTCACTCAACTTGCCTCCGTAGACATTAAGCATCCATTGGTGAGTGGGTTCTCTCTGTGAGAGATTACTCAAATTGAGTGGAATTGAGGGTTTGTGCGTTGGAAGAGTAAATCTATAGTCTAGTTTTCCATCTGATTTATATTTGTACTCAAATTTGCCTTCTGTATTAATTTTGTTGCTGTCTGTATAGTATCCCCGTCTGGGTTTTATTGTCTCAATAGTCAAGTGATCAAGTGTTCTTGATTTTGTTTCATCTTTGTCTCCATACAGCGACGATTTAAATGGTTCTGCTTTGAGTGGTTCTGTTATCATCTCCATTAGTGCATATTTACTTTTTGAATCTAGACCTTGTCCTTGCAGATATCCAATCTTCTTTGGAGCCCCTTGTTCTTCACCAAGCCTAATTATCCTCACAGACTGCAGAGAAGTTGAACCCTCGGCAGTTTCTAGAAACTGTTTTCTACTCATATAACTTTCTCCATGAGCACATATCTCTTCATACTCTGGAAGCACTTCATCTATCGTCTCTTTGCCATCCATATCCAAGTTGGACTTCATGTCTTTCCCGTCTCTGCCTTTTCCCCTAATTGCACTGTGAAGTGGGCTTCTCCTAATTGTACTGAGAAGTGGACTAACAGGAGTTAGAATTGGGTGATAATGTTCCCCTTTCTGGAGGGAAGCTTCCCCTTTCTTGTGCACCTCAGAAGTGTCCTGTGAAGGACGCTTAATGTGCAATGAAATAGGAGAGATTTTTAGACACATATCTGCAAATGATTTTCTTCTGCTTTTTGACCAACTGTGATGTTTGTCCAAATACTTCTCCAGGTGACTGCAAACAAAATTATCTTGTCAAGACATGGAGATCTAAGGGGGGGTTCAAAAAAACCCAAGAACACAGGGCTGAAGGATTATAATTCCTCTATCAGACTTAGTTACAGCACACAGTAATTATACTTACTGGTGGTCATACCCTGCTTGCAGTAAAGATCGCACATGTGTAGCAAGATCTCTCATTACTTCATTCTATAATCAGCAAAATGGATCAATAAAATTGTGATCATTTTGGTAGATATATTTGCCTCATTCTGAATGTAAGTCTTCATTAGCCCAGCATTTTCTAGAAACTGCCGTAGTTTAGCTCGTGTGTTGATGCCAGCAGCGTGGGCAGCATCAAACGCATTACTTCTTACTTTGGTCTGCATATAAACACACAATATGCAGTGGATAAAAGTACTGTATAACCCCAAAGGGTGTCCCCGAGTTTAGGAATATACATTTTTATGAACCAGACAGGGTAGTATCGCAGCTATGATGTCTTCCTTGTTACTTCCTGTAGCAAGCTCTTCCCTGCTAATTGCTGCAGCAAAAGAGAATACCATGCATGAAGTAGCTATTCCTTTAAATAGGACCCACTAGTGCTTTTAAACTGACCTAGTTTCTTCAGTGTATTCAATAGACGTATAGTAATTCGGTCAACACCTAAGGCTGGTTTTCCTGAAGTGTCACCTGATGCAAGTCTCTTCAACCATTGCTTCATGCCTAGTACTTCTTTCGATCCTGATTTATCAGAATCAGGGAAGATAGAGACACTACTGTCTGATGATATGGCTTTTCCAATGGCATGTACACCTGGTACCAAGTGTGCACTTTTTGCACTGCCACTGACTTTGCTACCATCAGTGCAAACTTTGGAAGAATCACCTCTAACACTGAATCTGGCATGATCAATACTGATGCTGGCCTGATCACCACTAATGCTGGCACAAACAACACTAAACCTAACCTGATCACTAACTCTGACACCATCAACACTAATGCTGACATGATCACCAGTAACACTGACATGATCGATGGTACGATCACCACTAATGCTGGCATGATCAATACTAATTCCAATATGACCACCGATAATGTTGAGATGATTATCACTACCACGGACAACACTGGCACAATCAATGTTAATGCTAGCTTGAGTACCACTAATGCAGACACTATCAACACTAATGCTGACATCATCACCACTAATCCTGGCATGCTTGATAGTAAGCATGATACGATCACAACTAATGTCAATACAATCATCAGTAACGCCACCACCAACACTGGCATCAATGCTGACATGATCGATGCTAATACTGGCTTGATCACCACTAATGCTGGCACAATCAACACTAATGCTGACATGATCATCACTTATTTTGGCACCATCAACACTAATGCTGACATGGTCACCGCTAACACAGACATGATCACCACTAATGCTGACATGATCTTCACTGACTATGACATGGTCACCACTAACACTGACAGGATCACCTGCAATACTGACACGATCATCACTGACTTTGATACAGTCGCCACTAACACTGACAAGATCACCTGCAATATTGACACGATCATCACTGACTTTGACACGGTCACCACTAACACTGACAGGATCACCTGCAATACTGACACGATCATCACTGACTTTGACACGGTCACCACTAACACTGACAGGATCACCTGCAATGCTGACACGATCATCACTGACTTTGACACGGCCGCCACTAACACGATCACCTGCAATGCTGACACGATCATCACTGACTTTGACACGGTCGCCACTAACACTGACAGGATCACCTGCAATGCTGACACGATCATCACTGAATTTGACACAGTCGCCACTAACACTGACAGGATCACCTGCAATACTGACACGATCATCACTGACTTTGACACGGTCGCCACTAACACGATCACCTGCAATGCTGACACAATCATCACTGAATTTGACACGGTCGCCACTAACACTGACAGGATCACCTGCAATGCTGACACGATCATCACTGAATTTGACACAGTCGCCACTAACACTGACAGGATCACCTGCAATGCTGACACGATCATCACTGAATTTGACACGGTCGCCACTAGCACTGACAGGATCACCTGCAATGCTGACACGATCACTGAATTTGACAGGGTCACCACTAACAGGATCACCTCTAATGCTGATACGACCATCACTGACTTTGACACGGTCGCCACTAACAGGATCACCTCTAATGCTGACACGACCATCACTGATTTTGGCATATTCACCACTAATGCTCGCATGATCAATACTAATACCAATATGGCCACCGATAATGCTGACATGATTACAACTACCCTTGGTAATATTGGCACTATCAACTGTAATGCTGGCACGATCACCACTAATGTAAGCACGATCAACACTAATGCTGATGTGATCACCATCAATCTTTACATGATGAATACTTACAATAATACGATCACAACTGATGGTGACACGATTGGTGCTGGTTTGATCTGCATGTTCACCACCTCTACCACTTATGCTAATACGATAACTACTGGTTGTAGTAACACCAGCAACACTCTCATCAATGGCAGTGCCTTCATCAACAGCATCACCCTCAACAACTGGAACACCCTCATCAACAATTGTGACACCCTCATCAACGACTGCAACACCCTCACTAACAACTGCAACACCCTCATCAACAATGGTAGTGCCTTCAATGACTGCAACACCCTTATCCACAACTGCAACACCCTTACCAGCAACTGCAACACCCTTACCAACTGCAACACCCTTATCCACAACTGCAATGCCCTCACCAACAATGGCAGTGCCTTTATCAACAGCATCACCCTCACCAACAGCGGAAGTGCCTTCATCAACAGCATCAGCATCACCTATAATTGGAACATCCTTACCACCAATAGTATCACCACCAATGGTACCATCATCAACATGAATAGCTCTCTTACCACCAATGGTAGCACCATCTCCTTCAATGGCAACACTTTTAGCACTTTTTACTCCATGACCAGCACACTCACCAGCACTAGCACTGATATCAACAGCACTACCATCACCAACACTACCACCACCAACACTGCCATCACCAGCAGTTTCACTTTCAAATCCATCACCACTGGTGGTACGTCTGTTAATGTCACTGGCACTGAAAGCAGCTCGAACAATCTTAAAATCAGTTCCAGGATCAGCTCCTTTGTGAGCTTCAGTCTTAAACCTGAATAGAACTGGAACATTGTCAGTATCTTCAGTAGTTCTGCTACTGCTACTAGTACTTCTGGTATTAGAGCTAGAACAGGTATACTCCTGTTCTGCTTGTACGACTGTACAAGTTTTCAGTCGAGTCGAGAGCTGGATTGCCAGGGTTGCTTTTTGTTCATCATTCAGCACCCCTGCACTGTGTGGTGTTAGAAACAGTGTTATAAAACCATTAGCTATACCACTGACTAGTCTAGCTATAGCTAATCATTCTAAGCCACTTACCTGTGCAATTGTAGAAGAGAATCACAAACCTCACCAAAGATTTCCACATCAGAACAGCTGTCTAAACATTTTACTGCAATTTATAATAATGTGATTACAGGGCAATCAGCCACTTTACTCTCTAGTTCCACATTAACTATTGCATAGCAAGAATGATACCCAAATTTAGTGCTGCAGCAACACCTATAGAAAGATAACACTACTGGTATCATTTTTTTGCATGCATTTTAACACTTTGCTTTTTACAATAAAGCTCTATGGGGTTCAGGATAGTTGTGCTTTAAAAAAACTAAATTCATGCAATCTTATATAGTTTACTCACTCAATTGATTGAACACTCCATCAACTGTCAAACCACTCTTTTTCAGCTCTTCTCTTGGAAACCACTGCATGTCTGCCAGCCTTTCCAGCAACTTGGTAATCTCTCTCTCTCTAATTCTCTGTAATTTCATATTGGAGTCTTCACCTGATCTTGATGTAATTTGTGCTAATCCAGAATCACTGCCACCTAATGTATATACTGTACTTGAAGCAATAGCAGAGTCTCTCCTTCCTGAACGGTAAGTCTCACTGTAGTCTCCCATACTTGATCTACCAGAGGTCCCACTCCCACTATCCGAAGTCTGGAAAGTCACAGAGGTTCTTTTCTTGGGTGAAGGTGCTCCAGAGGATGATTTCAAAGCAGATCGAAGATTGGTACCATCTGATCGAGAACTACCATCTTGAAGAGTGCTACCATCTGGTGGAGTAAATTTTTGGGATGATTTTTGGGATGGTGATTTCAACTGATTGTCAAACTGGCTAGTCATAGATCGCTCATGTGATATTGCTGAGTCAGATTTTGGATGCGATGTAGCAGTATCAGGAGTGAAAAGAGTTCCTGTGGATCTACCTAGAGTTGTCGGGGAGGCATCTGGTGATGCATCTTTAGCAGTCGCTGATGTACTCCAATCCAGTTTCATGGCAGATTTCACAGATGAGGCTGACATCATGTCTGATCGATCAAAAGGGAGTCTGCTGTCGGATATTGCAGATGAAAGACGTCGAGAACCAACTGACTGTGAGGATAAGTCATACGATATCCTCGATGGAGAGCGCAGAGCTGACAATTCGGATACAGGTGAACGTAAACGTACAATGGGGTGGTCATGTTCCATGTGGGTTGTTCTGCCACTGCTTAATACTGATGAAGGATGACGGGTGATGCTAGGGCAAGCATTGATGTAGCGTATGAAAGCGTCTAAGTCAAATTCGTCTTCGTTGTAGGTCTCCATAATTTTCAGTATGGTTTCTTCTGCTCTGGGGTCTTCTTTCAGAAACTTCGAAACAAAATATATCACTTCGCTTGTGTTTAACACATTCTCCTTCTTGCACTTGTTTGCAATCAACTCTAATAGCCAGTTATATTTTTCTATTGTGGAAGGTAGCCTACGCTTGACAACTGGTGGGCGGTACACCTCTGTGAGGATCACAGAGGCAGGGGTGTAGTTTATCTTGCGTCTTATGATAGAATTTGGGATATAACCTGCAGAGATCATAAAACAATAAAATACCCTTAGTCAACATGTCCTAGGGCTCTTATTTCAGTTGGTATGATTCTTTTATTACATAATAATTGTATACAGAAACTGGATATTTTCATGCATGCATGCAAAGGACACACATACAATACATTGTTAGTTACACTTACCATCAGGTGCAATTGGTTTAGAAGGGGCAAGCACTGGTGCTATGTATGCTTTGGCTAAGTACCACGGCTTTGGCTCACTCTCTGCTTCCATGGCATCTTGTGCAGATGCGACATCTGTCGTCGACAAGGATGCATCATCAACAAAGAAGGACACACACCGTTTCTTCTCAGTGTTTGGAACTTCCACAGAGCCACGGCTGATGCAAGAAGCTTTGGAAGACTGTGACAACTCCGAAGCAACTTCTTCTGATCCCCACATACTTTCACTAGCAGTCTTTTGAGCAGTTTTTTCACTGGCAGTCTTTAAAGTAGTCTTTGAGCTGGTAGCAGTTGTGGTTCCATCCCCAAGTAGAGTGTAATAATAATTGTTTCTCTGCTGCATTGCCAGTCTGGAATTCACTGTGCGTTGAACAATCTCAGCATGACTCTTTTCAATAAATATATCCTCTGTAACATCTACCAAACTCTTCATAGCAACCCTGATGGAATAACCAGTGGCAAAAGAATCCAAGTATTTGCGTTTCAATTCAGCTGAAGGTAAACCTTCTAAATCAATTTCCGAATGATTGAAAAAATACTGTGCTCTTATTTCTTGGATGATGGGAAATGTGGGTACTCTGGTGAAACTGTACCTGTGGAATCAGCAAAAGTTCAAATTTTGAGCAATTAAAATTTAATAGTTATGAAACTCCCCCATCAAAACACTATAACTTAAATTGCCTCCATGTGCATGTGGCATCATACTATTGTATAACAGTGATAAAGATCAATTGCTTGCATAATCTCTTTATAACTAACCAGAATTCTAAGTCAGGATCAAACTCTATTGGAGCTTCCTTGAAATCCCAATAAGGACACATCTTGGAGAGTTCATAATATTTGTCAGGAAGGTAGTCCTTAGCATACACTTTTGAGACGTAGCGCAAGAGTCCTACAAGTAAGTCCCCCTTATGATTGGCAAAATCCACAGAAAATAAAGGCATTCCAAAATCCATTTCTGAGATGAGTTGGTTTTCTAAGCTCCAGATCTTAACAGTGCCATCCTTACTGCAGGACACAAACATGCCCAAGTAGTAACAGGCATTCAAGCACGTCACTTCTCTTTTGTGTTCATCCTCATACTGGTGCGTCATCACCGAGAGGGAAGAGAGATTCTCCATTCGTGAGGTGTTCTTGGAGGGCACTCTTTTGCTCAGTGGAGTGGCAAGCATGATTATCCTGTGAGTATTCTCCAGCACCATACAGACAGTGGATTTCATGAGCGCTATCAGGTATGGACGCAACACCATTTTGATAGATACTTGCAGAGTTAGTTTCATAGTGGACCTTGCTTCATCGGCTAGAATGCCCCATATGTTCAGCCTGTCTCCGCCTTTCCCATATGACACCAGAGCACTTTGGTTCACTTCCTTTGAAGAATTTGTAGTGAATATGGGATCATGTGATCCAACCAAGTGATTCATACAACTGTCATGTGCTGGACAGAGTGAGAGCATTGCCAGAAGACTACTTGAGCTGTACAGAAGAGAAATGTATCCATCCATTTGGCTGCCAAAGACCAAGGAGTGACTTCTTCCATCAGGGAGAATAACGGTGCACTGTTAAGGACAGAGAAAAGGAATATCGTATTCAGAGAAGAGAGAGAGTTTCAATTTTTGAAAAAGAATCATCATGATTATTGCATTGTAGATTTTAACCTATCTAGAACACCCTCTATCTCTCTATTTAATAGGCCACTCCACCTTGTCTAACTCCCAGGTTTTTATCATAAAGAGTTTCAGTGAATGGTTAGCATAACTGTGTACGTAATAATACAACATACCATGGCAAGATTGTTAATAATCTGCTCCTTTGAGGTGTGGACCCAGAGTTCTTTTACCAGCACAGGATTGTAGTGAGTATCACACACAAGGATGTAATGGTTCTTCATCAGCACAAACAGTAGCTGGTCAGCATGACTGTACACCACATTGCTTAGAAGCTGCACATGAAATAGTGTGGCTAATATTACATCTTTTACGGGAGCATGGATACTAATTTATACACTGAACCCAATCTTCTCACTTGACTCATCACTCAGTTATCCTTTTGTTTGTTTGTTTGTTTATTTTTGTTTCTCCTTAACCTTTGCCAAACCATTGTCAGTCAGATTTGACTTTGGCCTTGTGTCCTAGGGTAGCTTTTATCATTACTTAGCTCACTTTGCTCATTAAAGTTGGTTTATCCCTACACACATACCTGAAGAGAAAACATTGGAAACAAAGTAGTGATGATCTTTCCAGTGACCGGTGACAACAACCTGATTCCTCCATCCTGTAAAATGGAAAGGAGATTCCTTTCATCAAGACAAAGGGATGGCAATGGAAGTAGGTTTTACATCAGCTAAAGCAAGGATCCTTGCCACTTTCATGTTAGGAATAAGTGATGGTGGTGGACCGTCCACTCTCAACATCCTCAAAACTTCAGAGTTCAAGGAAGCGAAATGAGTCTCAAACTGAGAAACAGTCCACATTTTAACACTGTAGTTGCTGTAGCAGGAAAGCATGGGGTATTCCCAGCACAGACCCAACAGATCTTCTTCACAGTGAATACTATAGCACTAGAATCATTGATTTTAATAATCTCAGCAGTTCATAGCTATCTAACTCACCTCGGACATGGCTTCCAAGTTCCACATTTTGACGGTCTTGTCCCAGGAGCAGGACACCATGCAGGGGAACCAGGGGTGGACTGCCAAGCCTATACATGCACCAATAATAAATTGAGGTGAGTCACACCTTTGGCAGGCTAAATTCAATGGTATGGTGCTTAAAGATTGACTTTTGAATCAGAAATTTCACACATTGAATCATTGAAAACACTAGAGGGGCCATCGGTGGAGAATGATTAGAATAACAATAGCTTATCAGTAAGTTAAAAGAACCTGTGACTCGTTTGTAATGACAGCCTTCAAATGTATGAATTTGAGCATTATACTTGTAACTCCATACCTAATTAATAACAATCAAGAGTAGAAGACCACATTTTCTACTGGATTTACTTACTGTTATGGCTCCATTGTTTGTCCCAAAGATCAAATACTTCAGTTTAGCACAATGAGCAGCACTAATATTGAACAATTGGTGCAAAATTCTAACATGTGAAAGTTACACTTATAAATATCACTCACCACGTGATCAGTGCCTTGGTAAGGCGGCCAGTAAAACATCCTATTTCTTCATTCTTTTCCACATTCACCACATAAACAGAAATGGGAGTACCCACAGTGAGTGTTTTTGAGACCGCATCATAGTGTAGGATGTTAGCCCATTCGTCCTTCCCTAGGGAGCAGTTCACCTGTGACGACTGTATGAGAGGATTATGCACCTATCAAAAGGTATATGTAATTAAATCACACGGTTATGAGAAATTTATCAGGCTGACCTTGGGCTTCAAACTCCATATCATCACTTGTCCTGATTAACAAAAAATAATAATAATAGTATTATCTGGTTGGTTATTACAATCAGTATAAAACCTCCCACTTTGGACACTTTTCTAATCCTACATTGGGGGGTTCCACTGTAGTTAATTAATAGCTTACCAATTCCCCCAGAGTATATTTCTCCAGAGAGACTATTGAATGCCAAACTGAGAGAGAGAGAGAGAGAGTAAATACCTATCACCTGCTTGCTTTAATAATACCTGAGGACAGTAGAAATGACCCGTACTGTGGAGATCAACTGAAAGCTCTCATCATATACCCTCAGAGCTACATCATGGCATGCAGCGACGTACATCTGCATGTACACACCGAGAGAGAAATCACAGCTAAAATCCATGCAGCTCTTGCAAACTCACCCTAGGTTTGTGTGCATAAATCATGTCGATGATGTCAGCAAAAACAGTGTACCTAATGGATTTCTTATTTTGATTGAATGGATACATGCGGAGCACACTTTTGGAGCCCACTCTGTAGTAGCTGTGGTAGAATGCTGTCACCCCATCAGCTACATTTATGCAATTGCACGATCAACCTGTACCAGCTCATCTAGCTCATTTATGCTCAATGAGTCTGACTTACAGCCATGTTGACATGCACCTCTGATACGATATTCACAGTTCCAAGTGTTCTGGGGCTGCAATCAAATTAAATGTTGATCCAGCATAGCTACTTTCTCTCATTACATCTAACCTGGAATCCTCTGACTAGTACACGGGCTTCACACGCATTCTCTTCTTCTGAAACGGCCTTACCGCTCATATTTTCATCTCAGAAAGCCGATGGTTTGCTAGCTGCAAAGAAAAAGTATTAACGCTTTCGGCATTGATCTCTATGACTACCACGTGGGTGCGGGGGCGTAGCTGGTTTGGATCATGTGACAAACAACAGAGTTACCATAGCAACTACAGTGAAGAAGAATAATGCCTATTCTCAAGCAACCGAAGAAAAGAGAGCCTCCATGGAAAGATTGGGACAAGGATGCTCAGAAAGAAGGTATCAGAGCTCCGGTCTATGCAGTGAATGGAAATACATACACTGGCGAATGGTCAAACAATTTGAAACATGGTATGCTTAACTGTGTTAGCTGGTGGTACTGGTATATCCTTTTTGAAGCATCCTCTGTTATACGTTTGCAGGCAAAGGTACCCAAGTTTGGAGCAAGACAGGTGCTATCTATGAGGGTGACTGGGAATCTGGACAAAGACATGGTTTTGGTACATTCAATATAAAACAAGAAGATGGAGAGCATGTGAAACAGTATGCAGGTGGCTGGAAATATGACAAGAGACATGTGAGTTATATACTTAGCTGCACATTCAAAACATCATGACAATGATATTTAGGGATATGGAATTTACTACTATAATGATAAAGAATACTATGAGGGCGAGTGGTATGCCAATAAGAGAAGTGGGTGGGGTCGGATGTATTATGCTGATGGTTCCGTCTATGAAGGCGAGTGGTACAACGACCAGCGAAACGGGAAAGGATTGTTGAAACTGGTCGACAACAACCGCTATGAAGGTTCTTGGGAGAGAGACATGAAGAATGGTCCTGGCAAGTTCCTGTATTTGGACAGGGGGCAAGTGTATACTGGTTGCTGGAAGGATGACATACCAAAATGTGGACAACTGGAGGACTTTGATAGGGAAAATGTACCCAAGGCACCTGTTTACCCAATTCCAGAGGTAAGAAGTGCTATCTATAGCCTCTCTGTTTCAACATGCCAAATATAACCTTGTTTCCCCTCAGCTTTCACTGATGAGTCCTGAGAAAGTCCTGCGTATGGCCCAAGAAAAAATCTACACTGAATTTTAGTATCCCATCTATAGTTATATAAGCAGTCAAGTGATTTTCAAAAGTCAAAAGTGACCCACAAGTTCACTATAATTTTTTTATATACTTCAAATGATCATAATTATGATTGCACAGTGTAGATAAGAGTGAGGAAGTTGAAACCTCCTATTATGATAATAACAAAACAGAAGAGATGATGATTTGGAAAATCGTCCACATTACATTAACACAAAGTGACTGAGTGCACTATAACACAATATACATAAAGTCACACAAAGAGCAGTTCATGATGATGTTTTGAATACCAAGGGTATGGTCTAGAGAGAATACAGGCTTACCACTGCAAACAGTACTGGACAAAAACAAGGGAACAAGGGAATCTTAGTCTAATTGGAAAGCATTTGTAAACATGTTTTAGCTACAGCTATAAAAGCATCTCTACTGCCTTTCTCTAATAAGGGGTGAACCCATTCATTTGAGGCACTCAAGTATGGTACTACTCAAAATCGCCCATAGGCTATTATACCATACAAGTTTCACTTGTAACAAGATGCACACGTACCAGGGACCTTACTACTTCAAAACATGATACTGACACCCAGACCTCGCTACCTACCTATGTTGAGTGACACAAGTCTCCAGCTGGTGTCGAAGGTAGTCCAGACTTAGTCCATCATGCTGCATAAATAAACCACATTAACAGCTGTACTTGGCACAAGAACCCCCAATGCTAGTATGTGACCCACAAACTGAAAATCTACACCACTGGCCATTGCGAAGTGGGTACTGTGCTCAGTGTAAGTGCTATAACCAATGTTAGGAATGGTGACATGTGCTGCTGCACACAGGTACACATTAATTTCTCTCACTATAGTATTGATTTCCAGTCCACAGGCACAACGGATACTGCTGACATCCTGAAGCAAAAAATTCCTGCATGGTTTTGTTAATAATAGTACCAAGTTATACATCTATAGCTCTCACTTCTGGCATATTGGGCATATCACACTTTCATTAGTTGATAAAGAATCTATAGCAGCATGTAAAGAGTTCTCTTCAAAATGTCTCAAGTCCATCTCCACCTGTCTTTCTTGGCACTGGGCCAACATGGCTTGTTCTATGATAAAAAGTTAGGCAAGAGTCAGTTACAATAGTATCTTTTATCTGCACATACCTTCAAGGATTAATTCCTGTGTTAAATTATCAATAATGCTCAGTATGTAGTTCACATCTTCCGATTGCTACATCAATACAAAACACAGGGTACCACATGCTGAATTTCCTGAGAAAATGAGCTGCATCAATTTGACTTGTAAATTGCCAATACTTTATTATCATATTTGGCCCGTTATCACAATTTCCAAGTAAACATGCTTAGCCATTACCTCATACTCCTCATCGCTGCTGTAAGTGGGGTTATAAGACTGACGTTTACAGGTTCCTAGTCCTCCTGGATCTAGAAATGGTGACATTCTCTTTCTACGACGAAGTAGAGGTAGTTCCGAGTTCTCTGTTCTCATGTGCTCCCATTCTTGACTCATCACTTCCCTTACCGAAACTGTAACCATGTCTTCCCCACCCTGCTGTAAGGAACTTGTGGAAGGCTCTGATTCTGTTTCCATCTGTCTAAATCGGGAGACGAGGCGTTCTCTACCTTGCTTCAATCTATCTGCACATCGCTACATGGCCAAAGAATTCAGTAGTTGATCATATTAAACGAGTGAACACCTCACTTTTCTGAAGATTGTCCTCCATTCTGGTGTGCTTCCACTCCCTCCAGACTTATACTGAGACTTTCGGATCTGCTCTCTCCCCCTTGGGGTCCTGGGACCGCCTGATCCCCCGCTAGCCATGCAACTATCAGCAGCTACAAAGATACGTCTGCTATTATTATGTTTTGGGGGCTAACCCTGTCATTAAAGTTTCCAATTAGAGCGCACTTGTATAAAAAATTTTCACCTTTGTTTTTAAGCGTCTTTTTCGAAATGTCTGGGATACAGGGGGCTCTCAAATTCTGGCAGGAATTTAATATAAGCGAATTTCAGGTACATAATAACTTTTGAGTCGATTTATTCAAGCCAGCTTCATTGTTGCATTGTTGTGATATCTAGAGAGAGCTTGACACTGAGGGACAAGCTGTAGCTAAGAGGCAAGATGAGTCTGATGCATCTAGAAAAAAGCTGGTTGAATTAAGCAGGGAATTCAAGAAATCCTCCACTGAAGTGAGTCACTGCTGTAGAAACTACATCCAGTCCCGACAACATGTTTGCCCTGGATTTTCTGAACTTTTCAGGAAGTGAGGCACAAAGTAGCTCCACTGCTGAAGTCCTTTCAAGCAGAAGTGGACTATTTATCTCGCCGCAGTCTCTCAGCAGAGACAGCTTTTCTTGGAGTGTACAAGAAGATCATTGGAATACCAGGTTTGTCTACAAGTGTAGTCTCTACAGGGCTAGGGGTAGCCTACTCCCATTTTCATCCATGTTGGATTTTGTGAATATCCTTCATGGCAATGGGCAGTGCCTAGTTTTTGGGCATGATGTACTAACTCCCTGTGATTGACGGAATGCTGATATTTCCAGATCCCATTCCAGTTCTGGAACAGGCCATGGGACAACAGCAGCGATTACAACAAGCCCAAGATCATGAGATTGAAGTGAAACAGCTACGAGAGACTCTCCAAGAGTATAATGCAGAGTTTGCCCATGTGAAAAACCAGGAAGGAACCATCCAGAAGCTTAGGGAACAGCTGAAAGACCTGGAGGATGAGATAGAAGAAAGGGCTGCTGTGAGTGGGAAAGAGGTTTGAGAGTACACCACAGGGCTATTGCGCATTTACTCCCTCCAGGCTAAGATAAGTGAGAAGTCGGCTGAACTCGTCAAATCCTTCGAGGAAAAGGAGAAGTCAGTTATTATGGGTGTAACCACTACTATGTGGGAGCACCTATAGTGTGGCTATGGGTGTATCATTCATGTATACATTATTGTTATCATTATCAGAGCCATCCAAGTGAAGATGAATGAGTCGCTGCAGAAGTTAGCACAAGCTGAATTCAGAGCTTCCACAATGCAATCAGGTTGGTATAAACAGGGACTTAGACACATAATTATTGCGTGTATGTTTTTTTTTTTGAATCTAAAGCTCTTGAAGCAACTCAGTCTGAACTTTTGGAGTTCAAGAATAAGTATGATGAGGAAGCTGTGGCAAAGTATGTGGGATTAGCTTCTCTCTCAATCACCAGTTTGTACACTTGTTCCCACCCTCAGGGCTGCTGAATTGGAAATACTGATGACGGATTTGGAGAGGGCCAATCAAGTAAGTTTGATGGGATGCTACATATGACATTACTATCCTTTTAGTTAGACTAGTAGAGAATCATAGTTGAATGGTTGATGCAGAGAGCAGCAGCAGTTGAGAAAGAACCAGAGAGGATTCAACGAAGTGATGGCAGCTACACCTCTCTATTACAAGATAAAGTAACTAAACTTGGCACCATCTATTATAGTATTATTCTTGTTGTGCTGTTTTTCAGGTATCATCTGATAGGATCGAATTAGAACTTGAATTGCAAGCCAGAGACAAGGAGGTTAGTTTTAAAAGTAAGAAGTATGACCTATAAAGGAGGGTGAATATTTAGAAAGGTGAATTTACTTGTGGTTTTTTTTGTTTTAGATTTCACGATTGGATGGTGACATGCAGCGACTGCAGTCAAGCTTGACACGTCTACGTGAGGCATCCTCTGCTCAAGTGTCTGCTCTGGAGGAGCAAGTGGCTGCTCGTGATGCCACCATAGCTCATCTGGAAAGCACGGTTACCTCTCAGGGGGACTATGAGGAGATGAAGAGAGAACTGAAGTAAGCAACTAATAGTAAAGTTTAATGTTTTCAGATAATACATGTTATGCAGCGTTATCAAAATGATAGAGTTCTCCTCAAATACAGCCTCCAATTCACTCAGCGAAGGATCTGGAGCTGGAGTAAGTGGTGTAATTGTGATTTATAGCTAATTTCAGTGACCCTTATCTCCAGGCAACACCCTCTAAACCTCTAGAAGTTCTCCTATTGGAGAAGAACAGATGTGAGCATATTGCTATTTTGAAAGGAATTGTAGAAGTTGATGACATTTTTATCCATCCAGCTCTTCAAAATGAGAATACGTCTCTTAAATTGGAGTTATCAGAACTCAGAGGTATATAACTACCTTATGTTGCGACCAAACATACGGTATTGTTTATCCCAATAAATAGAACACTTTGGATCTTTGCAACAACAGCATACTGAGACTCTCCAAATTACCCAGGACCAAAAAAGCCTCATTTCTCAGCTTGAAGCAGACCTCAGCAATGTCAAACCTTTTCTTGCCACTCAAATGGAGAGGGAAGGTCAAGCTACCTCGCCTACATCTGCTGATTTCCTCTCGGAGGCACTGAGGGATGTGCAAGGTGAAAGTGCAAGGGTCAATAATGGAGCTAGTGATATGGTGGGTGGAGCCGATTCCCTTCTTCCAATTGTCTCAAGTCAGAGAGAAAGATTCAAGCAAAGAAACGTAGAACTAGAGGCTGTGAGTTCATACTGTAAACCAATGGTAAGGATCAGTAAGACATCTGTGTCATTTTCTCTGTCCATCCAGGAATGTCATCAACAGAAACAGACAATATCTGTCCTGCAGAGAGAAGTGGATTCACTAAGAGGGGACAACATAAAGCTATATGAGAAGATAAAATTTCTTCAGAGCTACCCGGGGACGGTGAGTGGAAGCAGGGCTGCATAGCATAATGAATAATATTGTGGTTTATTGATAATTAAGCGCAAAACTATGGATGACCATGAGGCCATTAACAGATATTCTTCCCAGTATGAGGCTAACTTGGACCCATTTGCTGCCTTTGGCGCCAAGGTACACAGTGTAGTGAATTATATTATTAAGAGTGTATGGCATGACTCTTGTTCTCTTTCAGGAGAGGCAGAGAAAGTACACTCAGTTGAGTGGTATTGACAAAGCTACCCTGGTTATGGTATGTCCTGCTACACTGTATTGTTGAAGTCTTAGAATTCTGTTTATTTTGTGTCATAATATCCTTGTGGGTTCTTCAGACATTTCCCCCTTCTCCTGATTTATTATTATCTGTCCTGATGATCATCGAATCTTGTTAATTATTGCAGGGGCGGTTCATTCTCTCCAACAAAATAGCCCGTTTTGTGGCATTCATTTATGCAGTTTGTCTTCATCTTCTTGTCTTCATGGTATGTCATAACCACCACAAATATCCTCATCTCTCTCTCTCTCTCTCTCTCTCTCTCTCTCCCTCCCTCCTGTGGCAGGTTATTGCGAGACTGACATACACAGATTCCTGTGAAAACAGCACATTCATGCAGTGTGCAAGCCTGTAAGTCATTGTTAAGACATATGTTAGAATTAAATTCCCTTGGAGAATTACCAATGCCATACATAATACTCCAGCTCTCTTTAATTTGTAAACACAAATGCAAACATTAAGTTGAGGGGATTCTTCTTTACATAGTGCTGTTTCTTACATATGTGCACAAAGAAATTTCTGGTGCATTGAAATCATAAATAATTTATGGGAGTTACAAACTTAATTTTGTACAAACAGCTCTATACATATATAGCTGGTGTGAAGTTTCCATTATAGTTATAGCTTTGATTTTGTGATACTCTTGTACAACGCTTGTCACCAAAAATGACTTGTCAATGAAAATGAGCACCTTGAAAGAGTTTGGTATGATCTGTGAATTCACAGGTTTTGTTTTTGTCACCAATTCAAGCCCTTGAAATGAGGACATGGCTAAATACATGATGAGGCCACTCCTCTCATTGGGCCACTTCATTACAGAAATCAAATATTGCACCTTTCTTGCTGTAGGTTTTCTGAGCATATGCAGATGTTTCATCCAGAACATGCCAAAGAGATTATGGACAGTCTAGGTCACATGTCTATGCAAGCCAAAGTCACTGGACAAGCAGCTGCTGGCTAGCATATATATTTTTCTGACACTATTATCATGCTGACACTTTATGTACCGTTCACATTCAGGCATCAAAGATAAGGGGAAAATATTTCTTCAACAATAGCAAGCTAGAATAAATAGACTGATCATGGTCACAAACACGAAACACGTTGGATTAAAATAAATTAATGTATGATATTGATGCTAACTGTTTCCTGCTTTCTTCTCTTTCAAAGGTTGATGTGATTTCACTTTGAGGATGCGTCGAGACAATGGGTAAATAGCAGTAAGCTCATTCCCATACACACACCCGGTGTCCAACCCTGTGGCAAATGCATGCTCTTGAAATTTCCGTTTTGCATCATGTCCAAAGTACACATGCTCTGGACCTGACCACACCTCCCCCCAGAGCTGTTTATTTTTGTCGTATTTCCTATTCCACTCCCACTGATTCTCACTGCGTGCGACGCTTCGCATGTGGAGAAAATAATCGGGCGTCTGATCTTCAAGTGACGTATCAGGTAGCAATCCAGCGTGGACCACTGCAATTTGACGAGATGGGATGTGGATAGCGTATGGCAACCCCAGTATCCAATCCACATTCTTCTTTGTCAGCTTAATAACCCACTCAAACTTCTGGGGTGGGGTTTCTCCTGTTGCACTTTTCATTTGTTCTTTCAAACTAATTTCATCATGGTTACCACGTACACTATACCAACTATTGTCCATGACATACTCAATAACTTCAAAGCTCATTGGTCCCTTGTTCACCAGATCACCTACAAATATTATACATGTGTTTTCATTATTTATGTCGTTAGTATCCACAAGTTCTTTCAGTTCGTCATAGCAACCATGAACGTCCCCCACGATCAGTAAGTCTCTACCTCCGATATCTTCCTCAGAAAGTACTTGGATATTTTTAGGGGGTAGGGGGACTCCGTAAGGACTTTGAACTCTGCTCTTGTCGTTTGTTGAGGAGGTAAGTTCTGGACTATCACTCGAAGTAGCCATTTTCGTTTTGGGGATGGGGCTCCGGGTGGGGCAAACCCGGAAATTAATTAGCGCATCCCGCTGGAATTTGGCGGAAATAATTTTACCAATTCCTGCTGCAGTTAGTTTGGGAGATGAAAACCGACTAGCGAAAAAGTGGTTCACACATTTGTTACTAGTGTAAATTAGCAAGAAGGCTCCTTCACATTTCATTGCTCGAGGTCCAGTTCTTTGTCTCATTTGGTCCAGGGAATAAAGAAGGCATGCTGCAAGAAAGTGTGGGTCGGAGAAGGCCGCAGCCCCAACCACAGCACAACCAAAGAACCTGGGAACAGTTCTGTCGGGAGGAAGCGCGGGAAGCGGCCTACGCCTTTCTGGACAGTGTTAGGAGATTCAAAAGCAGGCACGCCACAGCAAGAGAAGTCCATGATAGCACTTTCACAAACGAATTCTCAGCTGCTTTCTTGGAAGAATCTTCGTTACTGATGGCCAGTGGAACTGCTGTTATGGACTCCCATGCCACTACTAACGGAGGGAGTTCATTCACTACAAGCCTCCCTGCTGATATACATGGCAGAATTAGACGTAGTAGTAGTAGGGAATCTGATAGAGTCAGAGAAAACCAAAGAGGAGAAAACAGAAGCAGCAACACGGGGAAGTCGTGGTGGAGTTCACTATTCAAGTGGACTTCTAAATCCAAACGTAATTCTAGGGAGAGACGTCCCAGTGGAAGCAGTACTTCTAGCAGTGGTTCGAGTAGGTTGCACTCCATGGGAAGTACAAGGCAGAAGAAGAGAGATATCAGGGTGGTGAAGGAAACTGCTTTGGTGCAGATGCTCAATCTGAGCGAGTGTGAAGATCAAGATGGCATGCATTGGAATCCATGTAAAATTATGCTGGTTGAACATCAGGAGAACTTTCAAATTGAGATTTATAGCCCCCCAAAGGTGAGTAATTTACATCAACTCATAATCTCAAGGGCGTTGTTTTTTTCCTCTTGCATGTGTACATGTTTATGACTTTCAGTATACTATTGTTACCTTTCAGTATACTACTGTTACTTTTCAGTATACTACTGTAGTTACTATATCCCTGGATAGTAGATTGTGATAGAGTATAACCAACCAGCATCAATTTACACCTTTGAAATTAATCCACTTCTGCTACTCTTTTGAATGTGTACTAATAAGTGTATGAATGTTGTTTGGAAAGTGCTAAGGGAAAGATAGATGTAAACCTTCTCTTGAAAAACTAATGATGCAAGCGAGGAAGATTAATTCAAATTCACAGAGAACATCATGAATAGTGTTGGGCTGAATATACAGAAGATGAATATCATTAATTTTTATTTTTACTTGCTTGTATGATTGAGTCTCAACCTTAGAAAGTTCACATGCATACCGTAACACATGACTTTACACATCCAAGTGTTAAAGTTGCCAAAAGTATTAGAACTCTACAAGTTGAAATATTTCCAATTGGGTATAATTTGAATAAATATCTGTTGTAATTTTAATCATGATTCGAGAGATGAGCTGGAGGTTAATATCTCCAATAATCATGACCAAACTCTACGCTACTCAAAAGTGAGCAGTAGCCTTTGTGTCTATCTTTTAAAGTGCTATATATGGTGCTGTACAATGAAATTCCACTGTTCAATCATCCCTGAAATGATAGTAATGTGTACCTACTTGATTTGGAATATTTCGTTTCCCCAGCTATCTAGAATGGTGGTGTCCACTCGATGCAATATAGCTAGTGTCCAGCTGTCTGTGTGTGTGGGGGAATTTATGTGGCCCCTGGAATTTATGTCAGTACAGCACCAGGGATATTTCAGTTAGCTCTCTCAGGATGTGATGTTAAGTACTTTGTGATCAATGATCAGGAAGGGGTTCGTTAGTTTTTTGAGGTCATCGTTAGTTTTTTGATGTCATACTGATGAGAATATTCCTCTTACGTAATATTCTCTCTCTCTCTCTCTCTCTCTCTCTCTCTCTCTCTCTCTCTCTCTCTCTCTCTCTCTCTCTCTCTCTCTCTCTCTCTCTCTCTCTCTCTCTCTCTCTCTCTCTCTCTCTCTCTCTCTCTCTCTCTCTCTCTCTCTCTCTCTCTCCAGTCCATATAACTGAAATACCATCCCAATGATACTCTTCTGTATGAAACTCAAAACAGCTATAACAACCCCTGTACTATAAGCAAACAGTATGCAGTGCTTCGTGATACTACATCAAAGTGTTTGCATACATTGGAGAGAGATTTTCGGTGCTCTCTCACTTTACTCTCGCGGTTATTGGCCCTCGGTGCTGTCCTGTGGCACGGTCAAAGTAAAACATTTATGTCTAAAGTCCCACACACAATATAGATCACCTCTAGGTCATCTGATGTGGTGATTCCATGGCTTCTCTTAGTCTGGTCATATTAGCAGCAATGTCCTGTATGACCTCCTTTAAGCTTGTTGGCTGTCGTGGGGTGGAATGTAGTCACTACATTTCATTTTATCTCAAGTCCTTTGTTGATTGATGAGGTGAGAGCAATGGTGATCTGATAGACATAGCAATCATGAGTTGTTACTGAAGTGAATATAGTACAGGACGGTCTGAATTTGGTATTTTCATTGTTATTGTTGTCAGTTTTAGTTGTTACGTTTCAGTCTTGTTATGTTGGTTCAGGTATCCAGATGTACTTATTATGATGTTGACTATTTCTCCTTTGAGTAGTGAGAGTCATGATAAAGTGAACCAGTTATTTGAGTCACTAAAGGAGAGGAGGAAAGAAGATGACATGAATTATTAAATACTAACTTGAGGGTCCTGGGCCTAGAGGTGATTCCTAGAGGTGATTCTTTTTTTTGTGGTAATTATTGTTGGCTGGGATGGTGAGATTTTGTGGCTAGGGCCACGCACACAACGTTCTGATAGTGGAAAGAGCTAGGGGCCACCTAGGACTAGACTGAGGTTTGCCTTCATGACCATGAAGTCCACGAATGTGCTAGAAAGAGAGTTGCATGCTGGCTGGTGAAACATTCTGCTGCATGACTGAGGACCTCAATATAGTTCACTCGATGGTGGACTAGAGCCTTAGCTATCATTGAGAGAAGATTGGCCTTTACGTCTAGGGGCGAGTCAGTCTTCAAGATGGCTGATGACCATGTAAAGATCCCTCCCTATATCCCACTCGCCTTAATGGGATGTTTTGGTCACCTGACGAGGGCACATCTGTTAGGTGGTTACAGTGTAAGGGCCTCTTTTTTAAATGTATATATATTGGTCCCCTCCATGATGTGGTGTCTTGTCTGTTCAGTTATGCCAAAATGATGTTTTGTTTGGATTCGGGGAAACTAAGGCTGGTAATTAAACTAATACTTCTTATATGAGAATAACTCCTTTGAGGAATTAGCCCTTGTTACCCAAGTGTTGATACCTTATTTATGGGAAGCAACTGTAAGCCAGCCTTGTTCTAGTCTTTGCATGATATGATACAGCATACCAGTTCTTCAGAGAGATCCTGTAACTTGGCTAACCGAGAACTGGTGTGTTTTTAAGCTACTGCACATATGCAATACCATTTTTCGGCAGTTGCTGGCCAGCTGATTGAAATTTTCATGGCACATGGATGTGATCAGTGGTGGAGTGCGGGTAGATCTTTACTGATTTATGAACTCACTGTGGTACTACACTAGTATAGAGAGAGATATTTGAAATTACAAGTTAGTGTGTTAAGTTTTGTTGCCTGTAAATCTGATAAAGTCTTGGAGATGAAACGGGAGTAATTTGTACAAATTGGGTCAAATTTGTTATATCCCAAGCCATTCATCCTATCAGGGTGTGTGGAGAATGCAGGCATGTTTGACATGTCACGCTTGGGGTCACGTTTATTCTGTGCACATGCCTGGGGTAAAGCTCTTTCATGTACAAGAGTAGAGAGCAAGATTGTGCAGCCATAGATGTCCTCGTTAACTACTAAGAGCACAGTGCTAAGTACAGCTGTCCAGAGTTCATGCCCTGTGTAAGGAAGTTGTGACACAGGGAGCGGTTCCTTGATCATACATTACTATTGCTGTTTTTATTTCAAGCAAGCAAGATGCTGCTTGATAGTTCAATAATGTTCCTTGATCATACCATTACTATTGGTGTTTTTGTTCATTGACTGAAGCCAGTGTAATTATATGGTTCCATGTAATGTATGGTTTTTAAAAATATTGATGTGGCATGTATATTGAATTTTTGTGGTGATTGTGAGATTATGGCTCAAGTGTATTCTTAATTTGTCCTTCAATTATGCTTGATTAATTGCATTCTATCAATGTTCTGTATCATTAGCTGCAAGTGCCTGTTTGTAAGTGAACCCCTCCTTACCTCCTCAAACAAACGCACTCATATCATTAGGAGCAATGGCACCATTTTTTTTGCATGTTTTTACATGTTGAATCTGATAGCAATGTTGTGTAGCCAACGGGTTCATCATCATTAGAAAGATGCCAATTTCAATGTGTTGTGTGTTATATTTCGAATATAATACCTTTTCTTATAATAATACCCAAAATATTTGTGATTTTTTTGTCTCACTGTATATATTGCGTGGGCATTGTGAGTGGGCTTGAAGCAGAAAGAGTGTCTCTACAGTTGTGTTATTGTGTGGGAGTAATTAATTTTATTGAGTGGGTTATGAGTATTATTAATATACCAGTCATACCTTGATAATTAGGTCGATTTTTGTTTTAAGAGGAACCTATGTAATAGCTATCCTGTACGATGTGATCTTGTAGATAGAAGGAAATACTATATCAAATTTAACATTTGTCAATAATTCCATGCTTAACTAATAACGGTCACATATCATCTTTAGTGAACATCAACTGGGGGGAGATTACTTTGTGTGGTCTAAGGGCTAGGTTGTACAGTAGCACCACAATTAGGATGCTATCTTGTTGTGTATAATTCTATGCAGTAATGTGGGGTGTGGTGGTGGTGGGAATGCTTATAAATAGGGAATTTTAAATATGCCTATTTTAAAGATGCCTCAGCGATAATAGTTTCCTTTCCGGGATCATTAATTTTATGGGGAATAGAAATATTTATCTTCTGTCTGATCCAGAAAATTGTTACTTGTCCAGCTCTTATGTAGACATCCTCGCTGCCATATATGAGGGGTGGACCATGTTATTGTTGATATTATTGTTGTTGTCCATGAACAGAAAAGGTGGGAGGGAGGAAGGTATCGCCCTTTCACTGCCTTATTCTGGGAAGGAAGGGGGAAAAATCAAAGTATAAATCCTTTACATAAAATCACGGTAAACACAGTAAAGCCCTTATCTCCAAGACTATTATTGTTTACTCCAAATATCAGCACCAAAGGTGTTAAAAGGAAACCGTAAGATGTTTGCTGACACATACAGAATCCTTGAACTTTTAAGACACATTAAATAGTCAGTCTTCCAGTTTGACCAGTCAGTTTTCCCAATCAATCAATTTGTCCAGCCTGCTGGTGGTCTTGTCCATTGTGGCTCTTCTATGTCAGATCTATTCTGTCTTTTTCCCCTGCAGAATTCTATGCCTAAAATGTCTCTCTTTTGCTTCCTAATTGAGGAAGTGCGTTCCACTACTCGTCTGGAGTTTCCTGATTCAAACTCCTGCTTTGCCATCAAGGTAAGTTAACATGTTTCCCAAATCTTATATATGTGAGCATATAAATTTTATGTGAGAAGCATAACTTCCATCTTAGCATGCATCCCATTTCTCAATTCATAGTCCCATAGATGCTTTGAATTCTGTATAACCTGCATATTTCAATATGGTAGATTCACGTGCATGGGTCTTTCCCTGGGTCACTTTGGACGTAATAGTATCTTATTATTCCAGACACTATTTGTTACCTCTTTTGATTACCTCTTTGCTAATTGTTTAGTCTCAGAACCATGGGGAGTATGTGTTTGATGTGAAGACACCCGACTTGAAGGAGGAATGGGTGAGGTTGATCCAGGCTTACTCTACCAGGAGCTTCACAGCTAATGGGCATCTCCCCAGGTACTGAATACAAACAAACAAACAAACAAAGCCCTGATCTAATAGGGGTTCAGAGGTTATTGAACTTCCTGGGCTAGTTTACTTTCATCAGGCAAAGTGATCATGTGATAAACAATAAGGTCAATGAGGTCATGTGACTAAGTTTCCTCTTCAATATTCAGATTTGAGATCTTGTACATATAAATAATAAAAATTGTATTTAATAACTGCTATGGAGAAATCTTTGAAGATGCATTTTATAGAGCAGATAAATTCTCCTCCCAATCCAGTGAACTCTAGTTTGGAAGCTCCTTCTTTCATGAAAAATGGTGCCCATCTTGGGGGCACCATTGATTTAGAGAGTATCTTGAAGACTTTAATGGGTTGGTGTAGAGAAATGTTTATATAACGTTTCACCAACTGTACTTGCTGTCTAATGGATACCATAGTACAGATAAAGAGTTTCACTTATTTAATAGTCTAATGGATACCATTGTAGCATCGTACTTCTCTCAGATATTATAATAATATATTATAACTGTTATTGTTTTTTCCCCTAAATTATCATACTTCTCAAAATGTTATGAAACCTTGTTCCTGTGCATGACATGACCACCTAATCTCACGTAAACCCATCATCGTATCCATTTATCAGAGCTCTAGCTTGAAATAACTGTATTGGTCATAAGAAAAATCTGATGAGACATCATGAAGTATACATTATCTTATGGTACTAAAGTGACCACATTAAGAGGTTCAAATCACACTTGTCCATTAGTGATCCACTAATGAACAGAGCATATAATATATTTTTAGCATGCTATGATATGTACTTATCCTGGGAGTGGTTGAGAATGTTACCTGAGATGTTCAACTACTTGGAGTTTACATTTTCCGTGTCTGCTGAAGTGTGGTTACCATCGTGTCAATTGCATTACCTACTTGCCAGTGCTTAAATCCTATAATAATAACCATTGGTATCAATCAGTTGCCAATGCTGTAATCCGGTGGCAATAGGGCTGTCCATAAATTATCATACAGTTGCTGGTCCCATGAGCGATGACTAGAGAGAGAGAGAGAGAGAGAGAGAAAGAGAGAGAGAGAGAGAGAGAGAGAGAGAGAGAGAGAGAGAGAGAGAGAGAGAGAGAGACTGTGGCTTATATTTACTTGGTATTATTATTTGAAATCTTTATTGCAATTGCTGAAGATCAAGGGGGTTATTGAAAGTCCCACACTGAACGAATGTGTATCTATGAATTGTGTTTTCATAACCTTGACGGTTATTGATGAATATCGTATAATATTATACCAAGTGGGGAAATTATTCCACTGTGAAGCATTATAAATTCTTTTTTGAGAGCATAAGATCCATAATAATATTCAAGATACTGGAGGAAAAGGAAGGAATTCAAATACACACCATTTCCCCATTTACAATCCAATGGATAATCATTTCCTATCATATTGTAGGCCTACCATAGTCAACTATCATCTGGCAACTCTCCCCAGAGCCCCTCCCTCTCAAGAAGGCTCTCCCATCAGATCCCATCTCGCCTCCAGCAGCACCAATGAAGCAGGCGGGCCACCCATCGTCCCCCTGGACTCTAGCCCCCTCCTCTACAGCAGAAGTAGAACTGGCACACACTCCTCTGCTGACCCCCAAGCTGATAACGTTAACAGTACTAATGTGGCTGCAGCAAACAGTGTAGCAAGCTGTGTCTCGGCTGACCGACACTCGTCTTTATCAGAGCAGAGAAAATCATCAGTATTACCAAAACCAGTGGGTCCTAGTGACAGTGAAGAATCAGTGATGGTGGATGTAGCTTCTTTCATGAGGAACTACTCCCTGACTCGGAGTCCAAATAGGCAACTCAAAACTATGAGTATGTTTGTGGATCCTAATTTACATGTGGCCCCTCACCAGCAGTCTCAACGTAACCCCTATGTTCAGGCACACCCCGTCAGTAATAATCCCAACCTCCCTTCAGTTTCACCCTCTTCACCTTCTTCCCAAACAAGGCGCAATAGCCCGCCACGTTTTCCTTACATATCCCCTCGGAGTTCCCCTCCTCCCCTTCCCAAGAGAGGCCCCAGACCGCAGAGTATGTTCATCAAGAACTCCACAGCCATCAACACCAGCACTTCCAATACAGCAATAACTAACAGTATCACTCGCCGCCCTTTGGCAGATGGTAAAGCTACTGCTAGTAATAGCACAAATGGGAGAAGTGAACGCGAGCTGCCACTATCAGTGAGAAAAATCAGTCAGCCAATACTTGAACTTCCTTCATTGGATTCCCCCACTGCCACTTCCAATGATATCGGAAGCACCCATGAGCTCCCGTCTCCCGGAAACTTGGAGACTTGCTCGCAGTCGTCTTCGTCCTCTGCTCTTCACCAGGTTTCCATTGCAGCACTGGGAAAGCCGTGCCCACGACGGAACAGCCTCTCCATAGAGGACGAACCAAAACACCTGCTCAGTGTTCAGGCAGGAAGAGGAGCAGGAGGGAGGGCAGGAAATGAGAGAGTGAGAAAAATGAGTGCTCCTGCTCTTCCGAATGAAGTAGTTCCGGATAAATCTTTTATGAGGGGTCGTGGTTATGCTGTATCACCCACTAGTCCAAGGAACCTTGAGCTGGCTCTCGCTGCAAGTAAAGCTGGTGGTATTTTTTCTTCCACTCCAGAGATCAAAGAACTAGAGGAAGGTGAAATTGTGAGAGAGAAAGGGAGAACAGTGAAAGATTGTGATGGTGAAGAGGAGGAATTGAAAAGCAGTGCTGTTATTGATGAAGAAGGAGGGATAAAAAGAAAAGAGGGTGCTTCATTCATTGAAGCAGGGGCCATAGGGAATCTTTACGAGTCTCGGAAATCTCCAACAACCCCACCAGACATGAGGAGGGGTTCCTATGATACCAGTGACCAGTTGTCATTGACTTCTCCCCAACCTTCTAGTGCAACTGTTGCCACTACCGATCCTTCCTCCAGTGGAGACGTGCTTGACAATAAAGGACAAAACCAACAACAGACCACTACAGAAATTTCTTTGGACACCCTTGAAGAACCAAATGATCAAGTCCTCTCCAGTACCCCAGCAGGGAATGATTCTGTACCACTTTCCCGGGAAGAAGGTGCCACCAGTCAGAGCAGTAACCACACTAACTTGAGCACTCACTCCAATTCATCTCTTGATGACAGGGATTCCAGCACACGTGCTGAATCGGCAATAAGTAATCCAATTTTCGTGGAAACCACAGAGAGTCAGGGATACAGCCAAACCACGATCCACACAAGTCACCCTTATGAGTATTGGGCAACCAACCAGCAAGATATCACAAACCTCAGGACACTCTCACAATATCCATGGTTTCATGGCATGATCTCCCGTAACAATGCTTCCCAGTTGGTCCTGACTGATGGTGAAGGAGGCACAGGTCAGTATCTGGTTCGGCAGAGCGAATCAAGGGAAGGTGATTTCGTGTTGACTTTCAACTATCACAACCGTCCTAAGGTGAGTAAGGGGGAAGTGGTCAATTAAATAATGACCTTTCAATATAGTTATGTCGATGCATATGTGGTCAAAATCTCCCACAGAAGTTATCACATGAAGCCAATAAAAAATCTGGTACCTCTGTGTATGCCCTGCTAATAATTATGATTACCATGTTGTTTCAATTCAGCTGTGGCCTACCTTATTTGGCAACAAAGTTGGGGATCACTCTGTGTTTGTTGCTTTTAATGTGGCTTGTGTAACTGAATCCGTTCGTCCTATCACTTTTTTTGTTTGGTATTTCAGAGAGCCCACGTATTGAGGATTTTTGATTTATAATCCACACAAATAAAAAATTGATTCAATTCTGATTCTTCATGTAGCACCTGCGCATGACTGTGGATGATACAGGATGCAATATTCAACACCTCTGGTTTGAGAGTGTTCCTGGCATGCTGGACTACTTCAAGACCAACTCTATCCCCTTGGAGTCATTCTGGCTCAACGATGACGTGAAACTCACCACATTCATCGACCGCCAAGCGTCTGACGCATTCAGAACAACCACCGTCCTGAACATGGATCGATTGAATCGTGTTCCCCCTCGACGTTCCCGGTCCCTCCACCTCGGGATATCTCACTCAGTGGTGAATGGGTCTTCCCAACCCACAACGCCAAGTCCCATGACGGACCCAAGGGGGCCGGGGACCTCCTCTGCCTCGTCTTCGACTCACTCTCTTCCTCACTCTCGAAATGCAGCGACTGGCTGGAGACAGATATTCCGCTCTCAGCGCTCATCCAGTGCTGGGAATGTGGGTAGGATTCAGAGAAGCCACTCACACAATGCAGGCTCCATTCAGGCCACTGGTAGGGGGGCTACCTCACAACACAGTAATCATGAGAATGCCTATGTCTGGAGGAACTATTAGGCCAGTATGTATGTATGTATGTATGTATGTGACCAACTACATGTGTAATGTGTTAGGACATAATTATCATGGCACGATCGATCATAGAAATTCAGTGCAGCAAGTTAAAACATTTTATTCACTTGTGTTTGGTTTTCATTTATCATGATTTTTTTATCTAATTGTTGCTATTGTATTACTGTGTTGTGTGTGCATATTATTTATGATCCATCCATCCATCCCAGTGACTTGCCAATCAGGCAGTCCGTTTCTTTTTCAGGTCATACTTCATTATCATTCCATGTTTAACAATTTTGACCCTTGACCTCGCGTTGTGGCTAAAGCCCAGGATTTTGGCGGGAAAGATAAGAAGAAACTCGAGTAATTCGCGCGCGATGGCGCCCATTCCCATGAAAGCTGTCCTGTGTGTTACCTCTGAAGTAGGTATTCGCAGCTAGCTAGAGCTATTAAGCTAATAACTGTAGTAGCTAGATCTATACTATAGAGTAGCTAGCTGGACAGCTGGCTACTTAGCTATGCCTTGTTTTATATTTGAGGATGAGATGAACCCTGCTAGCAACCTCCTGTCTCCTGTGTCTGGAGGCAAGTGGCTGTGTGCTGAAGGCAATAGGAGCAGAATGGCTGAGGTAGTGGTTGAACTTGCTAAGAAGGCTAGAATCACTTCTTTGGAAATACGTACGTGAGCACAGTATCTAGTTAGCATAATGTGTGTTGATAAGGTTAGTCTTTCGGCAATAATTTTCATGTAATACTCTTTTGGTAATGGTCATCAATATAACAAACTGCCTTGAGATGGCACTACATGAACACTCCCTTTTAGGAAATTTTGGTTCAGCCTTTGTTGAAGTGCTGGTCTCTGATTCGGGATCCCCAGAGGAACAATACATCACTCTTCTCCACATGACAATGCTGATGTCTGTGCAAGAGTCTCGTACCAACAGAAACGGAAACAAGGTGATTGTGTGTGGCAGAGATAAACTCTCAACTCCTGCTCTCTCCAGAAAATGGAACAGAGTGAAGATCCGTTGCGTCCAAAAGTATAACCAGGAAACTCAATTTGGCCTACGAACAATCGCATTTTTCACCGATTCTCATGATAAACGATTAGAAGAAAATGTAACTTCGCCCAGTTCCTTCTTGCAACCAGTGCCTTCTTCACAATCGATATCCAAGACACAAAGCTCACAGAATGACCACCAGTACAAATACCCGTCTCTACCTTCATCAGAATCTTTAGATGCCAGGACTTGCAAGATGGGTACACTTACCCCTGCAAGGAATGGAGTTACATCATCAAAGTCACTGACTCCTAAACAGACACTGAAAGATCAGAATAAAAATGGAGAGGCTAGAGATGATTTCGAGTTTTCTGGAGTGGAGAAGCAATCTAGATTGTTCCGTGACTGCATCTACAGTAAGCCAGACGATCCCAATAGTGGCACCACCTCAAAGAGATCCAATCAAATACTAGAAAGAATAGCTGCTGAAAAGAACAAGTACAAAGTCAGCTCCACTCCCCTCTACAGTAGGAAGAACCTGTTAAAGAAAGATTTGCCCAAGGCGGAGGTGATGAGGGATTTTGTGGAGAGCTACAAGGATAAGAAAGGGAACATGGGCATGGCAGGGGCGTGTCGCAGGATGTCCTCACATGGTATGTATTGTACATGGTTATAATTTATTGTACATTGAAAGTAAGACCGCCAATGTGTTCTCTTTGGAGAGATCTGAATCTTAGAGGTGATCTGCAAAGATGATCACAGTTAGCCCATTACTTAACCAAGATGTGCTCAGATCCGGAGCTTAAGAATATTTATAAGTGAACTTAGTATGTTTTTCATTTGGGTAAGGATAGTCAGTCGAGTTATATATATCCTTCTGAACATCTGATTTGATTTTTTTTTCTTTTTCAGATAACGACTATGAAATCGGTGAAGAACCTGAACAGACGTGGGGATGGAGCAAGTCCAAATGCCATGGGTCTGGCCGGGGAAGAAGAAGAGTAAGAAAGAGAACCAATGAGAGTAGTGGTGGTATCCTGCCATGGCTTAGCAAGAGAAAGAAGTTGGACAGCATGATTGAGTGCTGCTCGGACATCTTGAAAAGAGCTGGACATGGAAGCAGTAAATCTGCAGAAAATGTAGCTGAAGATTCCGAAGATGGAAAATCAATTATTGAGGTGACAGTAACTTACCAATACTTGTGAAATCCCCCACCTTTGACCTTCTGCATCATGAAAGTGCAATGACCAAGTGCATTATAAAGCCTTGTGTGTGTTAGCTTCGTACCCAGGCCCGTTTTTTTCGTGGGGCGGACCTGGGTACGAGGCTATGTGTGTGTGTGTACACGCACGTGTGATATTTTTTCTTCTTCTTTACAGAATGATGAGAGAATTAGTGATTCAGAGTGTGTCACATGCAGTCTCCCTCAAGATAAAGACCTCTCCAGTTCTGAACCTAAATTTCCTCCCGACTTAGTAGAATGTCCATCATGCATGACTTTCTTCCCCGGTTATGCCATAGAGCTCCATGCCAGTAGCTGTGGAGACACAGCAATTGTGGTTGACTGAAATTTAATTTAAAAAGTGCATGCAATCATATGCATAGTGTATATAAACAACTGTAATAGCATCCATTCATCTTCAAATTCTTCTCCTTGTTGAACCATATGTTCTGCAAAATTAACACGCAAGGTTAAAGGAAAGGAAAGGAAAGGGGAGGGAATGAACTATGTATTTTAATTGGTTGGAACTCTGACACTTTAGGACCCCTGCAGAAGATACATAAGTATGCAGGCCAGGGTTGACAGTAGAGGATTTTGTGTTTCTGGGGGTCTCAGTGCATTGAGGTGTTTTGCTGTAGCTAATTACCGTGTTTGTGTGGTTTGGATTGCCATGGCTTTTGCTGCTTGCTGTGCTCTGAATTGAGCCTCTAACCTGGAGAAGATTCCTCCAGCGTGTGTTGTCTACAGTCATAGAACACTAATAAGAGGTGACCCTAATAAGAGGTGACTAGTTGTATGCACACAATGTTATCACACCTCTTTAATTTTGCCACTTCTGGAGGTGTTCACACCAATTCCATCAGTGCCCACCTGTGAAAGCTGCACCATCAACTGCTGCTGTCTCCGTTCATCTGCACAATATTTGGGAATGAGACTTAACTACAGAGTGGGAATGAGACTAGTAAATTGGAATGAGAAGATGTAATACCTAGCAACATAAAAACATACCACTTTCCCTCTGCATGTCCTGGTTCCACCGTCTGGATTTTTTTGAGTTCCAGATCCAATTTCCAGGTTGAGGGAGCCTATATATAAGAAAAACCACAAATCCACATCCTGTGAAATCACTTGCTGAGTGTAGCTACGTACCCTTTTGAGTCATGTTTAAAGTGCCTCTGTTGTTTCAGATTCCCTTTCCTCTTCATAATTGTCTTACTGCTTCCCTGAGCAGACGGTGCATGTTGCTGATGGGCCTTTGCTGAAGTGCTGGCTCCTTCGTCCTCTTCCAACTCAGAAGCTTCCCCTTGCATCAGGTCTTGTGACTGTTGCTTTGTATAACTGCTGAAGCTTGGAGCAGTACTGCTGGTAGTGCTTGTGGCAGTGGAATTAGTTGAAGAAACGGATGCAACATTCTCATTTGAGAGATCAGTTTGAATGGTGGCATTCCCCTTTGATTGTGGCAGTGCGTAACGTGACTTATTATGCTCACTTTGGAGTAGAGAAATAAGCATAGAATCTTTTGTTCTTGGAATAGAGTCTTTTATTCTTGGATGAGTGAAGCTAGACTGTCTGGAGAGACCGCTGCTGTCTGTGTAGTGGTCACTGGACTGATTGAATTCGAATGTGCAGATCACATCTTTGAGTTTTAACAGTATGGAATAGATTTCAGATTGTCCTGAGCTGGTGTCAGTAGAAATTGAGTGTTCTTTCAAACTGCAGCCATTCTTAATTAATGGAAGAAAAAGGAAGGTGGGGTAATTGTGTATACAAAAAATCAGGAAACCATAATAATAACTAATATTACCCAAAGATCGCAATTAGTGGTTTAATATATAGCTTATTATGATAATGAGATGGCTGTGAAGTTTCAACCTAAACAGATGCCTTAGTCTTCTTAGGGTTGGTTATGCAGCCGGGCATTAGAACCCAAACAGTAAAAAAAGGTATGTTACTTGGTTTTGTGTGAAATCAGAGAAATAGTATAAGTAATACTCCCTGTACTTCAACTAAGGGAAATAGTCAATATAGTTCAACATGCAATGTACAGAGTAACTGACACATGAGGGAACTCTCTAGCAAATTAGGGACTGATAATGCTACTTTAAATCAGTGACTCAAACTAATGTTTCTGCTAGCAATAGCTTACTTGTGTCAGTGGTAGAACTGAGAAACTCGATACCTTCTGATTACAGCATGCATGACAAGGAGATTTTCTGTCTCCATCAGAGACTAATACGGTCAGAGGGCTTGGGTGGTATGCACAGCTCACAAGATCACAGCACTGGAAGGAGTGGTGGCACTGATCGCATTTCAAGACATTCACTCTGCCCCAGAGTCTCCAGTAAATATCTCTAGGGGTGAGCCCCTCATGTTGCTGCAGTAATTGGATGTATGCGTTGATATTCCATGAAGATTTTCTCTCATGACTATAAATCATATTTCCACGTATATCAATTAGAAATCTGCAAGAATAAGACAAACAACCGTGATACATCAAGTCAAAACGTGGTCAGGGATTCTGTTATTCAATTCACTATAATTCAACTACAGCTAGATGAGGAAAAATTGAATTTCAACACCCTCTAATAAGATTATGGTAGCTAATTGTGTGTCTGGAGCAGTCCAGATCCTGGACTGTCTTATGACTGATTGTGTCTTCCCACACTGCATGCGAATGTAGTAAACATCCAGTCATGCTTTGCACTCCCTGACCTCCCATCATTCCAAAGACCACATTCAGATGCAGGATACAGGGGAAACCTGTCTCACCACAGTGACCTTTTTTTGTGAATGTCCTCTTAGATTCACAGACTCTCTGATTTGGACACTTATCAGTCTAATCAGTCTTCTATTTCCTGACCTTCCTGACCCCTATTTCCTGACCCTATATATTACCTTTGTAAAGTACATGGAAGAATTCTCTCCTGTGCTGTAGTGAGCAATCGGTTGCAATGCTTGCACCTACAGAGAACACAAAATATCTTTTAGCCACTAAAAAAAAAAAAGATAATTGAACTGACATATACAATGTTGCTGCATTGTGGGGACACTGCTGTGAGGAGTATGATGGCTTGAAGAGCTGCTCTAACTGGTAGATGAAGAGTTTACTGCATGGAGGTAGTGCAATCTTTATTCATTGCATGAGTCAAGACTGTAGGCATACCTTTTGATTTTATCTTTCCTATCCACCATCTCCTCCACTTCTAGAGGGGAAAATTTTGCTCCTAATCTGGAGAAGTGCATTAATTTACAAACCCAATGACCACTGGAATATATTATTTTGTCTTATGAACTCACTGACCTGGCCAATAATTTGCTATTGATGCAGCCCATATTGCAGGGAGATGCTACCACTTCACACAAATGATCGTGACAATAATCCAAACACTCCTCCACCAAGCGATCCATCTTGAGGAAATCTGAAGAAATCAAAATGGAAACTACATTGCTTGGTTCTAGAGTGGGAAGGGGCAGTGGTTCTTCTAGTTCCTCTCCAAAAGGATCACTCAACATCCCCCGTTTGGTGTAGCGCATAAGCCAGTCGAAGACAGGAATGTCACAGTGAACGCTGATGTCCACTTCGTCCCAGAGCTGGGCCTCCGAAGAGAGGTATTCTGCAAAGTAGTGCATCTCTCGAATCAGGATATCACGAGGACAGACAAAATCTTTCTTTACTGTGGAGGTCGAAAATAAAATTTAGCATACTAAAAGGTATAGTTCTGTCTTTGAAGGATTCATGTAACTGCTAATGCAAGCAGCTTACATTTTTTAGTGTCGTCACAAACGTGAATGATCATATTAGGTGAAGTAACTGGAGTCTTCTTGGTGCTATGATACAAAAGAGAAGGAAATGGAGGAAAAAGAGGAAGAGGAGGCAATAGAGAAAACGAAATTGATTTTGCATGCATACTTACTCAGATTCTGCTACTTCCTCTTTGTGTACATCTGATGACGATGAAGGCCTAAATTAGGCTTGCATTGTAGAGATATAACTTACTTTTTTAAAGTTGTCTTACCTGACTTGTTCTTCTTTCTCTTTGTTAGTGTCACTGGTGAATTCCCCTTGCACTGCAAGGTCTCTTGGTCGATTCAGGATATTCTGACAAAAAGTAGCAACAAAAGTGCCTCTGTTTTGATCTCCCTGCTTATTTAAACTCCTTCTGATCTGATCACCCTGATAACTTAAACTCCTTCTCATCTGCTCTTGCTGACTACTTTCCACTTGGCCAGATTGATTCCCTCGCTTCCAATCCCCCTGTAGATTTGTGTGACCCCTTATTGTTTCAGAAAGAGACCTTTTCAACCCATCTTCTTTTATCTGGTCATTGACCGTGGCACTCTGAGAACGCAGAGAGTCCTGAGAGGAGTAAAGCCCTACTGATATCTCCTTTGATGACATTTTTGTTGTTGAGGGAGCAGGAGGTAGCTGATTAAGCACTGTCCGGACGAGTTTTGTCACGTGTCTTTTCCCGTGGCTGGAAATTGGTCTACCAGTAGCAGTGAGGCCAGATAGATCACCAGCTATGGCAGAGTTAGTTGTCAGAAGCAGCTCCTCCCACCTCAGAGCACACTGCATATAACGTTATTTATATTTGAGTAATTATCTACAAATAGTTACTATCTAACTAGTATTAATTTTTTCTTCTTAAAAAAGAATTTTTTTTTTGAATGTTTGAAATAAATAGCTCAAGGTGCTAACTTGCTGTGGGGTAGTTCCAGGAACAATTTTGGAGATGTTCTCCCATATTTTGGGATTGGAGACCTGAAAGTCTGCAGAATTCATGAATGTCCTGAGCACAAGATCGAGCGCCACCGCTCTGGAGGCTGGACCATTCCTGGGGTAGACGGCCATGGTCAATCAGCTATTATATTATTTTTGCAGAGCGCTGCCATAGAGATGGGCGTGACTTAATTGGGGGGCGGTGCCCGTTTAGCTAGATGACGTACTTATAGACTGTCATGTCATGATGATAGTGTGAGCACAACCATAATTATTCAGAAGAGAACCTCAATCAATATTTCCAGGATTTTGAGGAGGGCATACCCAGCAAATTCAAGAGTATTTTTAATAGTTGTTTTGCTTTGAGTTCCTTTGCCCAGTGTTTCGCTGTAGTCTAGATTCTCAATAAGTTCATTCAGCTGTGGGTCATTGACCAGCAGCAGTGGGTCAGCATCAATCAATAATATGTTCTGTTTCTTCTCTGGATCCCAGTCCCACACCTGTGCATACACAGCATCAAGAAAATTCAAATTATGTTGGCAAAGTATATATGATTAGCTATGCCTGTAGACACAGCAGACAGACAAACCTAAGCACACCTACATGAAATTGGATCTCACTTTACACAGTGGCCATCATTATAGATGTCCCTAAAAATCATTATTTTAGTTTGAGAGGGGAAACCTTTGTAATACATTGTATTGGGATTCCATTCCTATTGAGTAGTTACCTGATATCTCTTAGTATCTTCAGGATCAGGCTCTATTATGAATAGTTTATACTTTGTCTTATCATATCGCACATGTCCAAACACGCCGAGAGTGTATTTTCTCAAATTGTTGCTCATGAACAGAGGCACCACATCCAAGCCACATGACGCAGAGCTTAGCTCGTTATTCTCACAGGATGGATTTGAGTTCTGGTACGTAGGTGAAGCATACAGATCTGCATCACCTTCTTGTGAAATGAGAACTACCAGTAAGAGTTTGGAAGATTCCAGAGTGTAATAGACAACATCTCCTGCAGAAACCTGGTCTGAGATGGACTGAGTGACAATATAGCCTAGTGCAGTGGAGGGCAGCAGTGCAGTAGTGAGGAGAAGAGGTAGCAACACCACTGGGGATGGTAGCATTACTTACACTAGCTAGGGTCTATGGGAATATTTAAAGAATCAATCAATAGAGAGTCACAGTACATTTAATACTAAGGCTATGCTAAGATACGCTATCTGTCAACAGTAACACACAAGTTACAAAATTAAGCCTGACTACCTAGAGAGGACCCACCTTTCAAAGCTTCACTACCTCCATGTATTATCTGGTAATGATCTCCGAGCGCGCTAGAGGGTGTGCGCGCGCGCGAATCTAGTACCTTTGCATTTGCAAGATTTTCCCACTAGAGTTTATAGTAGTCTTGCAGCACCTTTATAAGTAGCTAGCCTACCAACTGTCATGATAGCTGCAGAAATAATCCAGGTCTAGGAAGTGGCTAGTCAATACCTAAAGCAGACACAGTCTGACACTATTCAAGAAATAACTACTGAATTACCAACTACAAATAAGAGTAAGTTTTCTCTGTAACTAATATTTTCCCTATTTAAAAATGGGCTACAAAATTATCTAGTCTAGAATATCACAACTGAAAATGGAAGACATTGAAATCCAAGCTCCGATAACGAATGGGACATCCAAAACTGCAAATTCTGAAAGACCAGTTCCTTCACTAACCCCTGAGCATGTCGAACTCATAAATTCAACGTGGGAACCAGTAAAAGTAGATCTGGATGGAGCTGGAGAAATCATGTTCACAAAGTACGTCAATTTCTGCAACATGTGAATAGTTTGAGGGGCTGTACTGAAACTTGTAAATGTTTCAGATCTTGACCACATACCAATGATCACATAGTTCATTGGTTAATGATCACCGTACTTTCCACACCTACATTTCACACCACACTGACACACTCTTGATCATAAAATTTTCAGGAATGTAAACACGATCAAATTTAATTTGATTTATCAGTAACTCTTAAGTGCATGAATTTGATCATTGTATAAAGAAATTCAGATCCCTCCTGTTCAGATATAGATGCAAAATGTAGCTGAACCTGTGTAAGTTGCAACTTCCATTAGAATACTACCTCTAGCAGCTTCAATGGCCTCATGTCTAAATTATTGGTAATAGTATTGTGGTTTAGAGCAAGGGCAAAGTCTGAACCAGCTTCCTAAAAAAATTTCTGGAATGCTTAAGCACTTATCAAAGTTTATACAAGATAATGAGCAAAACCATAATGGTGGAAAAAATTAGCCCTATTAGTTTAGCGACTTTTCAAACTACATTGGGTAAGGGTGACAAAAGACTGTGTCGCTAGAATCTGGTTCAGGATTACCTGCATGTGATTTCATACTAATTTCCATACCATCCATAGAATAATATCCTGCCACTGTACAGATCAACTTCTATGGGTGTATCAAAATCTGCCAGTTTTCCATGCTAGCTATGATAATCTTTTGTTTTTCTTACAACAGACTATTTGAAATAGCACCTCAACTGAAGGAGGCATTTTCCTTTAGAGAGGATAATCTGGAAAAAGACAACAGTGCTCTAATAAAACATGGCAAAGTGGTAATGGAGAGTATCGATTTGGCCATTGGAATGTTAGACGATATTGAGACACTCCAAGAAACTCTGATAGACATGGGAGTCGTCCATAATATGAAAGAGATTAAAATAGACAGTTTTGGAGTGAGTCATTAAATTAGCTAGCTAGCTGCTGTCAGTCATACCTTCTCTTTTGTATAATTAGCCAGTTGCTGCAGCTTTAATATACACCCTTGAAACTGGACTGGGCGATAAATTCACCCCAGAAGCAAAGGACGCATGGATTACACTCTACACTATTATTCAACATTACATGACCATTGGGATGACAGAAGGAACTGATATATAACAATATAATATTACTCCACCATAACTATTAACAGTGAACTTATCTCTACAGTGTATTATAGTAATTATGAATAGTGAATGATTTCTTTCTTGTATCATGTTCTACCCGGTACCCAGATGTAAATTATTCTATGTTGTGAGTTTAGCTATTAGAATCAATTTTTAACCATCATTCAAGTTTTATTATTAATAGTGTTAAAAATGAATGACAATAGTCCACTGCAAGTTGTAGAAATGATATTGAATGATGTTATTTTAAACCAAAATCTTCAATGAATTCACTCTGGTCTTTTTCTACTTGCAATAAAGACTCGTAATGCATACGATACCTATAAAAAAAATTAAAAATCTTGACCCTTGACCCATACTAGTTCAGAGGCCAATCATTAGTGATACTTCTAATTGTAGCTAGAAAATACTGGCCATACAAAGTGCACTCCTCTGGAATTCAACCCAGTGAAGATGGTGGTTAGTGATAAAAGACCCAACACTTGGAGTGCACTTGGACACCATCATGTCCACATTTAACTGCTGCTTCCTGATTACATTAATTAATACAAAAATTCTAAGGAACCTAACATGGAGTGTTGAGATTTATACTACCTCTAAAGTCATTCTGGAAGAGGATAAAAATGAATGTGGTATATATTTATTATGCCAATTATGTATGCTATCAGTAAAAAAAGAAAATAAAACTAATTCATCAGATAGAATTTAGTTATGACTTGCAACTTCCTCTGGGAGATAACCAATAATATTTCTCTGATTTATTCCGGAAAGGGATCACAATAGGTGACACCGAATAGGGCACATAAACTGGCACATTAGATAACCCTGAATCTATAGGAATGTGAGATATCTAATCTCGGCTACTACAAAAACATTAATACATCCTGTTCTGTGGATTGTAGCTACTACTTTTTGGGGTGCGTCTTATCAGAATACCTTCTTTCTTTTTTTTTTGTTGTTTTGATAGATCACAACCACTAAACGCCACAAGAAAATGAATACCTTCCTTTTTTTGATAGATCACATTGCCACACTAAATGCCACAAGAAAATGCTACAATGCAACGGCATGTAAAGATAAGGAATTTTGTTGGTGGGTGTATTCCCTTTAAGAAGCATTATTTACTGTAGTTGGTCATGCCTGTGTGTTGCATGAGATTATCCATACCATATTATGCATAAACATCATTGTAACCATGCAGGTTCACACAGAGTATTAATTAATAATTCAGTGCTTGAAATAAGTGTCTGGACATGTTATTATTAGACAGAGGGGCAGATAAATGGGGAAATCTGTAGTGTGAAAATAGACCCATTACACTATATAGAAGAGTGAACCCAACCACTTAAAGATCACTAATCACTAAAAATTATTATTGCATAATCTTGTGCAAATACGATTAGTGGGACACATTTCCTGTTGGAGCCAGACCCACTACATTACCAAAGTGCCAGGACCCAACCGCTAAAATAACTGCCATACCATACTCATACCATAGCGGCAGGTGTGCAAAGGAAATTTTTTTTGCTCTGATAAATTGCATGTTAAAAATTTAATGTCAAAGAAGGAAGGAAGAAAGATATGTAATTTTTAGCATTAAAAAACCATTTTCTCTAGAATTTTTTTCCACAATAAAACAATGAAATTTGAGCCTTGACCTTTATCAGGAGAAATGATTGACTTAATTAGTAATATAAATAAGACTAGACTCTGCTCCCCAACAATAAGGGGCATATTGCCAGAAGAGTGTGGTGTTGACTAGAACAACTTTTATACCAGAATATTTTGATAGGCTTAAGTAATAACACATGAAGAAAGCATGTACCTTGGAACAGGAGGCTCAAGAATGGTGAAAGTATAATGACCCACCTGGAGCAATTAAGGGAACTAAATATTCAATATCTCCATTCTAAGTGGTCTCCAAAGGATGTAGTGGTCCATGCACCTGCTTACATCACTTTCTTAGTAGGCTTCTGGGATTTTTTTGGGATGAATTCTCATGCTCTGAAATGAAACCATACCCTAGAGTGTAGCCATTATACTTAAGATAATTTAATAACAGAAGCAGAAAATTTTTAAGTACCGTTTAGTGAAGTCACTAATTAAGTAGGTAATGTGTAACTGTGCCTCAGACTGGGTGGGTAATTAACTGATGGAATGACAGACAGGGTGGAGGAGAGGAGCAAATCACTTAAAAGTACTGAAATTCCTACTATAGGAAGGACTATCGATAAATTGGTGTGTCTACATCCCATTTGTAGTCCAAAAAAATTTTAAGTATGCATTTTGACAAGAAAAAACTTGGCAGTTGCAAAGGAACTCAGCTGAAAAAATGACTGCAAATTCACATGGGTGCAGACAGGATGTAGCCGTATAAATCATCCCAGAGGTCATATTATAATCAAAATTCTTATAGTAATTAAATCCCCAGAAAAATACCTAGAAATATTATATCAATATCCGGTGCTTATCCCCACAAGAGAGGTAAATGGGATGGGTGGATGGATGGAATGGGATGCCTTTTTCACACCCTTCTCTTCTTTCTTATGTGGCTCCTCAAGAGGATTCAAAGGAAGTAGATGTAGTAAATAAACAAAGTAACCAGGATGGTCTCATTTTAATTTTAATTTTTCACTAATATTTACTCCTTGGCTTCAATACTTGTGTGGTTTCTAGTAATGTATAGAAATTATATAAATTTGCATGTACCCACCCAAGAAAGCAAGAAAAGTCTGGAGATCCAACTCTTGAATAGTCATTCAAATTTACTACATCAAGTCACATTCATACCTTTCCAACTGCATCTTCCTTTCAGCAATGAGAGCCTGTAACTGCTGCTTCTGAGCGTCCCTTTCTTTGGCTATAGATTTGAGGTGGTTTCGAGCACCAATAGCTTTTATTTTCTCCTCTTCCACTCGCTTAGCAAGTCCATCCACTAATCCTATGAAGTTTCCTACCAACCCTTGAAATTCTCCAATTTCTGTAGGTGTGAAAGTCAGTATCAGTATCAAGCTAGAGGAATATAGGTGTGTATTATTTAGAAACTAACTGTCAACAAATTCCTTGCACTCTTCCTTCAGCTCAATAGTTTCTGAAGCAATCTTGGGATCAATGACTCTAATCTTAGACAGCTCATCATAATGAAAGCCTTCTAAAGGCTGTATAGGAACAGACATTACCGCACCAGATAGATACCACAAGAAAATGTATACAAGCCAGTTTCCATGACAACTAAAGTTAAATTGCTTTTGGCGCGCGCAGCTAATTTTTTGCGGTCACATTACGTCCAGCATGCAGCAGCTGATGAGGAGATAAACACTTACAAACTCAACCAATGTGTGGCTGACTGGCTGCTGCATGTAGCTTCCTTGTGAGCCACTGAAAAGGAGCTGGACAGGAGCTTACTGTGTACACTTTAACTATCACAGTATGGCAGCTGGTTTTGTTCCTCCACCTCCAGAAGACAATTTGGACTTCATTTCTCAGCAAAATTATTCCTCACAGAGGTCTGTGTGTCAATGCAATCATATTGCACCTTTTTTATGACTATCAATTTGAATTTTTAGACATGACGTCAATTTATATGAATTTGGTGGGGACGGATTTGCAGGTTTAAATCCACACCACCACCACTCCAGGGCATACCCTGAACCACCAGTGCCTACTATCAACAACAGTAGTGCTCGTACCTTTGAAAAAGGGCGTCCTCAAGGATTCGTGCAAAGGGTTCCTGAGACACCATCATTGAAACAGAGATACCAGCAGACTCCCTCATCAGAGTGCCAACTGGATTTTTCCTGTAAACTTTTTTCTTTCATTTTATTTTTAGCCCTATAGTCCCCCAATGGTTAAATTTAACTTATTTCCAGGCCCTTACCCCTGTAACATGAGGCTCTCTGCTGGAATACAGTGTTCTCATCACCTTAATTATTCACCCTTGGTTCCGTAAAGCAAGAAATTTTGCTAGTAGTGTCCAAGGAAGTAGTAATTGTAATTACATGAGATAGTTGTAGTTCATGTTTGTTACTGACAGTGATAGAGGTAGTGAGCTGGAATGAATGATCTGAAAGATACAGGCATCACAAGCATTATTATCCGATGTATAAATTATAACATTATTGTACAGCTTAACAATTCATTTCAGTGAATGATATGATAATTGTGTTACTTAACAGCAAGATGTACTTGTGCACTTTGCATCCGGTGTGCCTGGTAATTAAGTGCATGTACGTAAAATTATATTTTATGTACCTCTATACCTCAATCCCTAAGTAAGGTGGTCATACCCTAATTATTATGCCTGAGTAATAAGAACAAATAGAGCTGTATAGTTCCCTCTGTTTAGTTAGCTGCAGAGTAGCTACATTTGCAAACGACTTACTCTTCAGGTTCAACTTTATGGTAAAAAAATTTGATTACTCCTTTCCTGCTAGAACAGGTTCTCTTTAAATAATGTACTTCTATAGCCAAGGTTCGAAAATAACATGCCCTGATTTTAAACATCACAGCTGTTCCATTGGAACTGTTGCTGCAGTCTAACATTTCGTTGGACCAAATCATCACGATCAAACTTGAGCAACTTTCCCAGCAACATAAAATAGCATAAGTTCAATTATTCCTGCATATACAGTCCTCATTTACATTTATTTATCACTTGAAAATCATGTCCTCGCATCCTTCAGAATCCCTACTGGCTACTTTTTTTCTTCCACAGTTGATGGTGCAAGTGGTCGAGAACATATTGGCTTACGCCCTATCAGTGTAGTTCGTATCCAAAAATTATAAATCTCACAATTATTGTGAGCTCCATAATTTGACTAGATTAGAATTTCCATAACTATTTTTCAATTAAAGCTGAACAGTATCATGGCATTTTCAAAAACTTCTCCCACTTCAACTTTGTTCAGTCCAAAGTGTTTGATGATGTGAGTGTATATCTCTTGAGAATAAGGCTAACAGTTTCCTTATTAGCTATAATGGTGTGGTTTTTGTGTCTAGGTAATGTACACTGATAGTTCTCTAGTTGTCTCTGCTCCTACAGGAAGTGGGAAAACTGTGATATTTGAACTTGCCATAATTCGTTTGCTGATGCAGAGTTCAATTGATATGATCACAGGGAAAATAATATATGGTGGGTATAATATTTCTCATGTACTTCCAAACACTCATATTTTATTCATTTCATACATGCAGTGGCTCCTATCAAAGCATTGTGTAGTCAGAGATTTGAGGACTGGAACATTAGATTTGGTTCCTTGGGACTCAACTGTTGTGAGCTGACTGGAGATAGCCAGCTGGATGATTACTTTGAGCTCCAAAATGCCCAAATAGTTATGACCACTCCAGTAATGTTGAAATACAGATCTAAATCCTTCCCAACTCTTTCATCATTTTATATTGTAGGAGAAGTGGGATAGCATGACACGCAAATGGCGTGATTACAAGTCACTCGTGCATTTGGTGAGACTGTTTCTAATAGACGAAGTGCACCACTTGAATGATGAGACACGGGGACCCACCATGGAAGCCATTGTGAGTAGGATGAAGACAATACAGGCATCAATGTTGTGGGAAGATGGAGGAGCACGAAATAAGTTGAGATTCATTGCCGTTTCTGCTACTGCACCCAACATATCAGATGTAAGCTGTATCAATTCAAATGAGGACCTTTTAAAAACCATCTGATTGTCTTAGATTGCTGCTTGGCTGGGTTCTAGTGAGGAATCCCCTGCTCTTGAGTTCAGTATTGACGAGAGTCATCGTCCAGTGAGACTACGCAGGGTAGTCTTGGGCTATCCAGATGCAAGTACCCATTTCAAATTCAATCTAGCCCTCAATTATCGTCTTGGAGGTGTCATACAGCTTTATTCTGATCAGAAGCCAACTTTGGTGGTATGTATACAAAATTTCGTGGGGAGTTAATAATATCACTTATGCTCAACTAGTTTTGTGCCACAAGGAAAGGAACTCAGCAAGCAGCCACAGTATTGGTGAAAGAGGCTCGCTTTGTCATGAACACAGCACACAATGCACGTCTTCAGCAAACTGCAAATACTCTCAGAGACAGCAAGTTAAGAGGTACTTATAGTTCTATGGCTATTATAGTTTTGGATCGCTCACTCTTTCTAATTGACTTAGATTTAGTCGTGTATGGAGTGGGATATCACCACGCTGGGATGGATTCATCTGACCGCAAAGTTATTGAGACTACATTTACTGCTGGGGACCTCCCAGTCCTATGTAAAAAGCAGTAGCTAATCCATTAGTTATCCTACTCTTTCTCTTCTCTATTACAGTTGCTACCAGCACTCTGGCCATGGGGGTATGTATCATCTTTCCAGCTAATTGTATTATTTTCATACTCATCTATATAGGTCAACTTGCCTGCCCATTTGGTTGTGATCAAGTCCACCATGCACTACATTGCAGGCATGTTCCAAGAGTGCAGTGAGTCTCAGGTCCTACAGATGATTGGGCGGGCAGGACGACCACAGGTGAGAAGTCAATAATGATTGTCTCATTTTTCACCTTTGTCAAAATTAGTTTGATGTAACGGCTACAGCTGTGATTATGACTCGAAACTCTACAAAGGTTTGCTTTTTATCTGTGGGGATACCAGGTGTCTGCATTGAGATCCATGCCCCGTTCCCATGATGATCTTTACCAATTTTGTCAAAAATAATTCATCTTTTGTATCTTATCCATTATAGGCAAAATATGAAGCTCTCCTTAGTGGCAACCAGCTAATAGAGAGCAAGTTAGTGTAGCAAAATAATACTTGGGAAGTATTTATCTTGGACCTCTCTACTTTAGTCTCCATCGCAATCTTATTGAACACTTGAATGCTGAGGTGGTCCTGCATACAATCACTGATGTCTCCATAGCCTTGGAGTGGTTACGTTCCACTTTCTTTTATATTCGTGTCAAGCAAAACCCAAAATACTATGGTTAGTAGATGTCCTAGCTACCACTACCAAACCACTTAACACCAACCCTGATTCCAATATTGATCCAGGTATGCCTGTAGAACAACGAGAAATGGAGGATAAACTTCAGCGTGAGTGTATTTAACAGACCTCCTCTTTTACACACCCAAATTTTTACCTCTGTGCACATCGTAGAATTATGCTTGAAGAATATTCAAATGCTTGAATCCTGCTCTCTTGTGAAAATGGACGATGGATTCACCCTGCAGCACACAGGTCAAAGTCCTAATAAAGCCTTGTTCATTATCACAGAGGTGTTCTATCTACAGAAATGGGCAGGCTGATGGCTCGGTACTGTGTGGCATTTGACAGCATGAAGAGATTTTTGAGTTTCAAAGGAAAAGAAACCCTCTCTGACCTTGTAAGCTGATAGTTCAGTCATTTGACATGTGAGTTATTCATTTCTAACCAGGTGAATGAATTATCACAATGTAAGGAGTTTGAAGATGTTCGTTTGAGGGTGAACGAGAAGAGGGTATTAAACACTTTGAACAAAGACAAAAACAAACCAACTATCAGGTATTAATTATCAGAACCACAGAAGAGTAAGTCAGCTTTTTGTTATTCCTTCTATGTAGATTCCAGTTACCAGGGAAGATTAAATCTACTGACATGAAAGTGAACTGGTAATATTTGGTCACTTGAGGTGAATAAAGTAATTTATTTTATTTCTAAACAGTTTGATGCAAGCTACACTTGGCTGCTTGTCAATACAAGAATTTGCTCTCAATCAGGATGTACAGGTCCAATATAATATTACCTATATTATTTACCTACACACATAATAACTCTTCTTTCCTTATCAGAAAATTTTCAGAGCTGCTTCCCGGCTGTCTAAATGTAAGACTCCTTGTTAGTGCTAAAGTGGAGTAATTGTTATACTGATTATGCCACAGGTCTCATGGAGATTCAGATGATTGGAGGAAACTTCCAGAGTCTACTCAGTGCAGTTATTTTGCATAAATGTATTCAGGCAAAGTATGGTAGTAGTTCTACACGCTTACACAGTCATGACATTGCAAACTTCTCTCAAAAGGCTGTGGGAGAATTCCAAATTTGTCTCCAAACAGTTGGATAAAATAGGTTTAACGTTGAGTACAACTCTAGTCAATGCTGGACTGACTTCTTTCCAGAAACTTCAAAGTACCAGCCCAAGAGAAATAGAATTGGTATGAATGTATGGATATCTTTGCTTATTATGCAATTTTTGGAATTTTTCTAGATCATGAACAGGCATCCACCATTTGGTAACCAGATACGAGATGCAGTAACTCTCCTCCCCCAGTACAAACTCAACTTGAACCAAGTACGTAATAGTTTGACTATGTGTCCATAGCTAGCTAGTGGTGTAAAATTATGATAGCAGTGGAAGTACCTTACCAGATATGTATTATGTCTATACTCCCGAAACTCGATGCAATGGTCCTTTCCATCAATAAGTCTTACTTGTGTGACTTTAGGTGTCAGCTCCCAGTGGAGATTGGAGTGAGCTAGAGGTGACTATAGTGCTTGTGAATCATGCTTTGCTGAAGGAGACAGGGAGTACCTGGGGAGACACTCACACGTGCGTACTTCTTGTTGGAGATGCTGATAATACAGTCCTATGCAAGCAGAAAATAAGGTATTCTGTACGATAGCTGGATGTGTCACTGTACCGTAAAGTCTGAATCTTTTCTTGTTTAGGGATTCTCAGCTATTTACTGGAGGACAGTACATACGCAAAGTGGCTGTGCAGAAAGCTAAGGCAGGGGCTGAGTTGAAAGTTCATTATATCAGTCTCGATCGAGTGGGAGTGGATCTTCAGGAGAATTTCGCTCCCAAGTACATATTTAGTAACAGCAGGGCTATGAAGGTACAACAGGTTTACTTCAATTTTGATTATGGTATCCTAGCTATTATTATAATTCTTCAGTCTGACAATCAGTCGCAGAGTAAAACACTGGATTCAAGTTTTGCCACTTCTAAGCCTGGTCCTACACCTAGGTCTGAGACAGCTAATGGTGCTTATTACAAGTCCTGTAATCATAAGTGCTTGAACAAAGCTGTGTATCCTTAACAGACTAGCTAGAGATACCATTAAGGCTCTCTGCCCTTTCGCTAATGCAAGCTATTGTTTCTTGACTTCTAAGACAGCTGTGGCCATGACTGCTGCAAACATGGAATCCTTGTCAAACCCAGGGCACCAACCAAGTCGTCCAAGACCACCCAAGGAGGAACCACCCCAATCAAACAAAATCCTCCTCAATCATCTTCCAAATCTGGTGGTCAGATGAGCCGTTATGTAGACCAGCTCCATGCTAGAGCAAGTGATCTTCCTCCAACACCAGCCCTCAAGAGGATCAAGGTATGCTCCTATAATTCTACTCACTGTTACCACATCCCCTTTCTTGCAGCCTGCCTTGTCAGTGTACAGACCTGATGGGAAGTCAAAGCTACAAACACTGAGTGATCGATTCAGTTATACTCCTCAACAGAGCATGAAATATTGTGGATCAACTAGGACTGCTAGGAGTGATGTATCTTCCCCTTTACAACCACACTCGTACAACACACCAGCAGATTCTGCCAGCATGAAATCCATGACATCGAATCACAATTCCTCATTTGATGACTTCTCATTCCCATTTCATGAATTTGAAGCAGAACAGTTAAGCAATCTTGATGATGAATATGATGATTTTGCTCCAGAAAACTTCTTTGATGATGTCCCAATGGATGATGAGAGTTATAACTTATCACCAGTTGCCAGTATTTACCCACAGAAAGGTAAAAATCCTGTTGGCAAACAGTGTACCAATATAAAATCTGTCGATAGTGGATTGACAAAGAGATATTATGAGGATAGATCAGCTACGGCAAAACATACTGATGACAAAGTTGTTGAAGAAATGTTGAACTATCAAACTTTGGAGAAGGAAATAGCCCTACCTTTGAGAAGAAGAAAGCGGCTGATTGATGAAATGTTTGACATTGATGGCGAGGATTGTATAAATGCTGGAAACACAAAGTCACCAAGAATGATTTCTGAAACTAAAGATTACAACAATAGACCAAACTTACCGAAGATTTCTAGCACCATTTTCTCGATCAAAAGTGACACCAAGAGAACTAATGAGACAGATATTAAATTTCTCAAAGATCCGGTAAATAATTACATATCTGAAAATCGTCCTTCTATGGAAAATCATAGCAAAAAACTTACACAAAACAGCATAGTGCAGAAACAGTCCTCTTTGCCAAAGTTGCAACAACTATCTCCAAAATTTTCCACAGTCAGTAGACAGCCTGCAGCAGAACACCGGAAGAAAGGTGGAGATTTATTACGAGCAAGGCCAGAAGCATGTACACCTGGTCCCATTGCATGCTCCTTCTTCTCATCTGGAGTGGAAGATAGGTAGGTGGACAAAAAAAATCATGAGTTAGTATTTATTATTTTGATTTTTTTTTATAGTCCAGAGGATCAAACTGACTATGATGTATTTGGAGCTGTATTTGCAGGAATATTTTGACTATCTATGCTTTTGTTATAATACGCATGCGTAGACAATAAAGTGCATGCACGTGTATAAAAACTGTACCGGTACAATGGTGGGGTCATCAAGGTCAATTCCCAGTTAGATTTTAGAACTGGAAGTGCTTCAATGTGAACCAGGTCGACTTCGAGAACATTCTTTGGAGGACCAGATCAGTAGGATGCCAAACATCAAAGTATTCACAGGCAACTCCAACCCTAACTTGGCTCAGGCAGTAGCTTCTAGACTAGGACTTGACCTCAGCAAAGTCAGTGTCACCAAGTTTTCAAACAATGAGACCTGGTGAGTGATAATAAAATGTTCTATCCTGGACAATCACATCAATATCCAGAATATGTAAGGTAAAGCACAGAAAGATTAGTCTATTAGGAAGCATAAAGAAATCTAATTTGCAATGAATACATTAATTATTATTAGAAGAAAAGTAACCTTGACGCTATGCTATGGCTCATTTCTTCTTTAGTGTAGAGATTGGTGAGTCGGTAAGGGGTGAGGATGTCTACATTGTGCAGAGTGGATCGGGGGAAGTCAATGATCATCTCATGGAAATGCTGATTATGATCAATGCCTGCAAGATAGCATCAGCCTCCAGAGTTACAGCCGTCATTCCTTGCTATCCCTATGCCAGGCAAGACAAGAAAGATAAGGTAGGTATATAGGATACTAATTCATGAGAATATGAATGTGTAAAATAGTGGCTATTGTTCACTGGTTCATTCATAGTTGTATCCCAAAATGGGTATGCATTCACTTCAAACCACAAAAGGGTTAAGGTGATGAAAGTAAATGAGCAGTGACTGTTTAGTGTAGAGTCTTGTGTCTACAACCTGTAGCTATCGTTATCTATCATGATTATAACGTATTTTTCATGGTACTAGAGTCGTGCTCCTATTTCTGCCAAACTGGTAGCCAATATGTTCTCAGTGGCTGGAACAGATCACATTATCACCATGGACCTCCATGCCTCTCAGATCCAGGGGTTTTTCGACATCCCTGTGGACAACCTTTATGCTGAACCTGCCGTTCTCAAGTGGATCAAAGGGAACGTGGAAAACTGGAAAGAGAGTGTGGTTGTGTCACCTGACGCTGGTGGAGCTAAGAGGCAAGAAAGCATCTTTAGTTTGTGGCATATCCTTATTAATGATCAGAAGGTTGAAGTTCAACCTTGGATTTTCATTTGTTGCTTGTCTAATTCTAGCTAAAATACAGAAATTTATGACTGTTGAGAATATTGCTATCTCAATAGAGTGACTTCCATTGCTGATGGTTTAAATATTGGATTTGCTATCATCCACAAAGAGGTTGGTTGTGAAAGTGTTGCTGATTTCTTTACGTAATTACTTGCTATTCTGGTACTTAGCGGAAGGTAGCCAACGAAGTGAAGTCAATGGTTTTAGTGGGAGATGTGAAAGGGAGAACAGCCATTATCGTTGATGATATGGCCGATACTTGTGGCACTCTAAAACAAGCCAGTGACAAGTAAGTCATCAAATTTGAGAAAGAGATTGGTACAAAATTTCAGTGTATACACTCAATAGGTATTGACAATTTTTTTAATTTTTTTTCATTTGCAGACTTAAGGAAGCAGGTGCCATCAAGGTATTTGCAATCTGTACACACGGAATACTTTCAGGACCTGCTCTGGAAAGGATCACTGACTCCAACATGGAAGCAGTGGTGGTCACCAACACTGTCCCTCAGGAAGATAAAGTCAAAAAATGCCCCAAAATAAAGGTAATAATCTTCTTATTTCTAATAGAATTAATTCTCATAAAAATTAGCTTTATGAAACAAACCACTGACGTTTCAACCAGAATACTCTAATCTTCATCAGGGTATCACAAAAAATCTCATGAAAAATAAAAACCAAGACTGATTTTCACAAAGTTGCCGCCTTGGGAAAATATCAAAAAATGGCCTTTTTTTTTTCATGAGACCAATAACACTCAAATGTGAATCTAACCCTTCAGCATGATGCCTAGATTCATTTAAAACCTAGTTTGATCAAAAATTGACAAAAAATTTACCAGGTCGCCGCCTTGGGAAAATGTCAAAAAATGGCCTTTTTTTCATGAGATCAATGACACTCAAATGTGAATCTAACCCTTCAGCATGATTCCTAGATTCATTTAAAACCTAGTTTGGTCAGTTAAAACCTAAATTTGACACAAAAAATTAACGACTGATTTTCACAAAACGGGTTGCTGCCTTGGGAAAATATCAAAAAATGGCCTTTTTTTTCATGAGATCAATGACACTCAAATGTGAATCCAACCCTTCAGCATGATGCCTAGATTCATTTAAAACCTAGTTTGGTCAGTTAAACCAAAATTTGACACAAAAAATTTTCACAAAATTTACCAGGTCGCCGCCTTGGGAAAATGTCAAAAAACGGCCTTTTTTTCATGACTCAAATGTGAATCTAACCCTTCAGCATGATGCCTAGATTCATTTAAAACCTAGTTTGATCAGTTAAAACGAAAATTTGACACAAAAAATTAAGACTAATTTTCACAAAATTTACCAGGTCGCCACCTTGGGAAAATAATTATTAAATGGCCTTTTTTTTTCATGAGACCAATGACACTCAAATGTGAATCTAGCCCTTCAGCATGATGCCTAGATTCATTTAAAACCTAGTTTGGTCAGTTAAACCAAAATTTGACACAAAAAATTTTCACAAAATTTACCAGGTCACCACCTTGGGAAAATATCAAAAAATGGCCTTTTTTTTTCATGAGATCAATGACACTCAAATGCCTAGATTCATTTAAAACCAGATCATTGACACGCAAATGCCTAGATTCATTTAAAATCTAAATTGATCAGTTAAGACACAAAAAATTAAGACTGTTTTTCATAAAATGCATACAGAAACATTCTCATAGAGCTACACTCGTTATCTAGACAATGAACATGCATAAGCCTATGGATATTATGTTACCATGTCGATAGCATGAAGGCATTTCATTAAAGGCTTTAAATGTAGAAACCCAACAACCCTGGAATTAGACTCACATTCGAGTGGCATTGTTCTCATGGGGAAAAAAAGAGGTGGCAACATGGTAAATTTTATGAAAAACAGTCTTAATTAATTTTTTGTTTTCCAATTTAACATGCCAAAGGGTTAGATTCACATTTGAGTGTCATGGAAAAAAAGGCCATTTTTTGTTCCCAAGGCGGCAACCTGGTAAATTTTATGAAAAAGTGTCATTGGTCTCATGAAAAGAAAGATGTTTTCCCAAGGCGGTGACCTGGTAAATTTTTTTTATCACCCTGATGAAGACTATAGTATTCTGGTTGAAACGTTGGTGGTTTGTTTCATAAAGCTAATTTTTATGAGAACTAATTCTATTAAAAGGTAGTAATTGTTGTCCTAGAATATTTACCTACCCTCTGTATGAATTGTAATACGGTATGCATATTCTCAAACCATTTTGTTTACTACAGGTTATGGACATTAGCATGATCCTAGCTGAAGCTATACGACGCACACACAACTGTGAGTCAGTTTCATATCTCTTTTCACACGATGTTCCACTTTAAATGTTACTGCTCTAAACTAAAAAATATTTTTACTAACTCATCCATTGTGATATTTCAATGACATGGTTAGTTGTACAGTACACATTGAAAATGCTGCCTCCAGCACAAAATCTTTTTACATCTTAAGAATGCACAATAGTCACCACCCATTGTATCTTGAGGCTGTTCATTGTTTGTTATAATACAGGTAAAGTGGTTGAAGAGTAAGTATAGTTCAGTTTTTCACATAGTCTTCCTTGTCTCGTTTCCATGTTGATAAGTACAGGTGGTGTCCGGCAACCACTCCTACATATTTTTGAGCAGGGGAGTAGTCCAGTGCGTAAACTCCATGACTTACTTCCATCATGCAACCTGTGATCTGCACAGAATCCATCAGTCTCACTCACATTTCTAACTGTACCTCCAATAAAGGACACTCAAAAGAGGAAAACCCTCCCAATAAAGGACAATCTAAAAGTACCCATATTAATAACCTCCAACCTCTCTACAAAAGACAAAATGATGGGTCCCAAGAGTGTGTCGATTATTTGGAGGTTGCACTGTAGTCACTACATTAGATTTACCAAGTCTCGCTGTGTGTCGATTACAGAGACTTTATTCAGTTGTGATCCACCCACCATTAAATGCTTCTCACTGCTCCATCGAAGTGCATACGCCTGCATGTGTGTGTGTGTGAAAGTATATATACAAGCTGTCAAGTATACTGAAGTTGTCGTGCAAGAACTTGTACCTTGATGTTTAATTCGGGTTGCAATCCTTGAAGCAGTTTTCCAGAATGAAAGTCCCAGATCTGTATGAAGATACAACTGTGAAGAGTTGCTGGGTAGTTAATATGGTGTTACCTGTATGGTGTCTCTTAACCTCCACGATCCAGTTGCAATATTCATGTTTGAGGGATTGATTGATAAGCAATCGCCACATACATGAGGACCAAAAATTCTCCTAATAAAAAATGATTATCCATCTAAGAGACGTGGGATATCTATCACATACCGTATAGAGTGTTTCTTCCGTAAGTCCCAAAACTTCCAAGTGAAAATAACACTATTACGGTTAAAGGTTACTGGCTGATTAGTATTATACCTGCACAGTCTGATCCCAGCCTGCTGATATTAGGAAGTTGCCATCAGTGGGGTGATACTTCACAGAGAAGGTTCTATTCATGTGTCCATCCATTTGATTACTGGTTAAACTAGGTAAGGTAGAACTATTATAAGACTATGGTACCTTGGAACTGTACTGTACCATACCTTGATTCCAGTCGGGTCAGTACATCATGAGTGGCAGCATCATAAACTATGACTGCTGCATCGGAGCCAGTGGTGGCAAAAGTCTTGCACTCTGGAGAAACAGCACATGCTAGCGACTGCCTCTCTTCAATTCTGTGAGAGAGAAGTTGTCTTGTTGTCACATGCCAGAGACATGAATATCCTGAAGAATCTAAAAGACACAAAAGTTGCCATACCAGGTTTACAAAAACTGATAGAAAATGGCTTACAAGTCGCTAATAGAACATTTTCTTTTTCTTTGTGTGATGTGTATCTGTCAAGAAACTGAACTGAAGTTACAGGTAGTTTCCCTGATTGATGAGCTTCCAGCATATATAGAGCACTTGCAGACGAAGGTTGTAGCACCTATCATTATTAACCCCTTAGAGCATAGAAGTAACCATGGTTACTACTACTACTGGTATGAACTCACTGATATCTTGCCATCTGATTGCCCTAAAGCAATCATTGAGCCGGGCTTGTTGAAGTTGCAGGACATCAGAGTAGGGTCACATTGCCTTTTAAGTGTGCACGATAAGTCGTGCATTAGCTGGACTACACTTTTTTCATACTTGCATAGCTCTTACCATGTTTTGTGTGCATACAAGCATCCTTCATAGACAACGCGATCTTCTGAACGTGAAAGTCGACGAGACATAGCTACTTGTCAGCCCTGATCTTGCATGCGCCCAGCCTCCTTTCCCAGTGCAGTTCCAGCTGCAAGTACTGTACGTACGTCTCGATTTTAACCCCTTTAAAACCATAACAAGGTGGGTGTGATCTTGATCTGATCTGATCAGTAGCTGAGTCTGAGAGAAACCAGAGCCACTTAATACATATCACAGGCAACCATGTTCAACTCCAAGTCTTCGAAAGGTGCCCCAGCCTCAGGTAAGAATGAGTTGGTGGAGAAAGCTCGCCTAGAGAGGGAAGCTCGCCAAGCTGAAAAGCAAAGGAACATGGGGGCCATTACTATCCAGGTTATTAAGATATGGGTGTCAGCTGGGCTCCTTCACATCATGTGTCCATCATTCATGATTATAGCGAGCTGTAAGAAACTGGATTGGGAGGAGGAAGGAGTATGCAGAGTTAAGGTAGGAAGTAAATCTTGTAGCTAAAATCACACAATTCTACATCCCCATCTGAATAGGGAAAAGGTTGACTCGAGTCTTGAGAAGTCGCTGAATGGTGAGTCGAGTTTTGCTATTAACCCTTTACTAGCAATTTGATGTAATAAAGGTGTGGAGTTATTCATGGTGGGACAACAACTACTCTTTGTATATTCGAAAACCAGTGATAAAGATAAAGCAGTATGTCGCTAGGTTCATTCTTTTTAAGATTATTAAAAATGATGAATATTAGCGGTTTAGCAAGCTGTGCAGAGCTCTGCTGGACAGTATGAAAGAGGATGCCACTAAGGTAACTTGGTACATCCATGGTGCATTCATACAATACAATATGATATGATATGATATAATATCCCTTTACCACATGAAATATAGTCCTGGTATGTGTCGGTAGCCATGAAACCCAAGCTTTCTGCCCCATGGATTATGCAACTAAAGACCATTCTCTTAATCTCATGTAAGGAACTGAGGGATTTGAAGGTCAGTAAGAACTAACGAAAAGGAAAAGGAAAGTGATTTATATCGAATTCTCCAGTTTGGACTACCAACCACCGATGTGCTTATAAGGCTGTATTTGGAACTGGTAAATACAACGTATATCACACATGATAATATTCATCTTACTGCTTTTTAGATTTTATTGTTCACAGACTACACACTTTGGAAATTCACAGCAAAAGCTGGTACAGCTCGTCTTAATAGCTTTCTCATCCGTATGATTGTATGATTATGTGGTTTGGGTGATGGATGCAGGGAAGCAGGTGGAACCCATGCTACGAGGGATTTCCAACCATGTCATGGAACATCTTGTGAACAATGGATTCTATCCAGTCATGCGTGTGAGCTGATGGAAAAGAAAAAAAAGCTAGTGATCGAATTGAGGTTTGGTGATTGTCTTATAGGAACTGCTTCTCAATTCCCTGTCCTCTCCTGTCCCAAGTATCCCAGGATATTGCATGTCTGCTGCCATGGGAATAAGGTAAGGAGAGAGGGATGAAACCAAGCTGGTATTCATATGGAGTGGAGGTTCCTCATCAATATTAAGTGCTTGATATTTTTGTCCATGCATATATTCTATATTCATACAGGCAGCTGGCACTTAGTAATTTCTCCAGTAAGATGATGATTTCGTTTGTGACATCCATTTTGACAATCCCGGCATCATTGCTGTATTTGCAAAGACTATCACCTGAGGTATGACTCTATTACTGCAGTACAGTATTAATACACTGCTCAATATATCATACACTGCCCTATTAAATACTATGCCCTGTCGACTATTTCTCATTACAGACAGTGAAGAAGCTAGAAACTGTAAGGTTTGTGAACAAGCTAGTGGATGCTATCCACTCTCACTCCAGCTCCGTGACCAGCATTGATGCCAATGCCTCTCTCAGTGTATTTGGTAAGCCCCCCTTTAATTAGTGGTAATTGAGATGTATATCTCCAATATCATGTTTTTTGGCAGGAAATATGGTCTACTTGAGCTCAATTCACATCAAGGTAATGTGTATTCTGTGAGGGTCACTTCTCCAATTATGCTTATTCTTTTTTCATGAAGATTTTATCTGAAGACGATACACTACAAAAGCTATTGGTAAGTGGATACCGTATAGTGCAAATTTTTCGTGGGTCAAATTTTTCGTGGTTTTGTGAATATTGATCCCATGTTCAAATCCACGAAATTTTTTACCCACAAAAATATCGAGCTATACGGTATTACACATTTCAAAATTCACTTGTCCTAATGATATAGGATGTTCTTACAATGCTGATTCAGCAGTGTGAGTCGGATTCTTCAACTTCACATAAAGCATCTTCTACATCCTGGCACCCTTTCTTTGGCTGGACAAAATCTGTGACTGATAGAAGGTGAAGAGGATAGCGTTCTTATCAACGCTTGCGACAATTATGACATCTTTGGTTTTAGGGTACTTGATATGTTGAGTCAAGTGAGGTCACAGCTGCAGAACTTATGGTGTGGGTCACTTGTCCAGTACTTTTTTTCCCCTGTGCTGGGCCTCACACCTGCCCCTGCTCCTCAAGCACCAAAGAGTGAGCCAGTCTGGCAAGAAAACCTTCTACTGAAGTGCATTTACCGATTCTTTTATCTGTGGTGCAGGCAAGATTAGATTTTCTCTATTCAAGAGAAATGCAAAGGCTATCAAACTGGACCAAAGTATCTTGGAAAGAGCAAACAAAGTCTGCAATCTTTACGATACTTGCTTCAAATCTCTCAAGGACGAGATCAAAACGGATGTGCTGATTGGACTGGGCTGCAATGGTGCTCTAGTGAGTAAGATGTGGCATTTCCTCTGGCTGACCCTTGGGCTGGATGTAGACCGGATAGTCCAGGCAACTAAGAAGTCAACCAGTGGCAGTGGTGGCAAGACATCAACAGAAGCTGGCTCTCTCTTCAGTACGCTCACCTTATGTTGTCAAACAACCCAGTACCGTCTAATGTAAGCCACTTTAGACCGTAGCATGTACAAATACCTTGGGATGTTTTCAAATGTCTATTTAGAGGTGGGAGGGAATTGACCTTTGATCTGAACCCTATGAACTAGTGATAATGTAACAGTTTATTCATATTATTAGACACCCATCTGCTTCTCCAATAATTATGAATAGCTTGATCTTTGTCATTATTTATAGGGTACTGGATGATGACGAGTTATTTGTCCAGCAGAAGCAGTTCTCCATAGCAGAGTTGGTGGAGATCTCCTCTTTCCTCAACCACTTGACTTTCCGACTCATCATGGACGGACTCTCTGATGTCTCTTTCTTCCCTCACTGCCACACCCTCCTTGTACTCCTTCATAGCAGAGACTGTAGGAGACCCTTTATCGAAACTGGTCACTGGCTCATCAAGTAATGACAATTTTTTTTTTGACAAATTGACCTTAAATGTGAAAAAAAATGTCACCCTTATCTTTTGTCTATAGGAGTTTGAAGATCTCTAGCTTCATGAGTGAGTTGAAAGCAAAGAAACCCAGAGCTCAGAAACTCATCACAATGATCCCTCACATAATACCTCTACAAAAGGTTCAGTTTTAAAATCTATTTTTTGTGCACTATAATAATTATAATGGAACTCCTCTATCCAGTAGTACTTCTTTTTTCTCCCTACTTTCAGTTCAACTTTTAATGCACAATACACTGTATGAACAAGTTTGCTTTACTTGTAGCGCCTGGAAGTTTTTCAAAACCGAGTCCAAGAAGATAAGTCCAATTTGGGAATACCCACCTCCTCCCATTCAGCAGAGAGACAGACATCAACGTATATTGATATACATCGGAAGCGGATTCTGGAGGACGGCTATGGCCAGCTGTCCAGTCTTCAACCCAAGCTCTTGAAGGGAACTGTTAGGGTCAAATTCATCAATGAACAGGTGTGTGTATTGTTTAGTTATCTTATAGGGTGTTGATGATGGACTGTATTGATACCATAAGGGCCTGGATGAGGCTGGTATTGACGAGACAGGTGTCTTCAAAGAATTCTTGGAAGAGGTCATAAAAAGAGCATTTGATCCTCAACTTAGCCTTTTCAAGGTAATCTACTTTAGATATAATGCATAATAAGTCACATGATCGCATGATTTTTCCTTCCTTCTTTCTTCTTTTTTGAAGGAAAACAGTCAGGGTCACGTGTATCCTTCACCTACCAGTCACATCCATGAAAATCATCTCTCACTCTTTGAGTTCATTGGCAAAATGTTGGGCAAAGCTCTCTATGAGGTGAGAACTGTCATTGTTCTGGACCAATAAAGTGGGGTCTACCACAATCTTGCATAGTAAAGACTTACTTGGGGTAAGGGTTAATCTTTTAACTTCCATAATCATAATATGGAAGCTGTTTCTGTCTGTACTATAATTATTTCATCCACAGGGAATAGTTGTAGATGTCCCCCTAGCTCCATTCTTCCTGAGTCAGATGCTGGAACGTCACTTCTCTGCTTGCTACAGCTGCCTTGATGAATTGCCAACCATGGACGCTGAGATGTACAAGTCTCTCTCCTTCATAAAGGTACCCACATGCATCACTTTTTAAGTTTTTAAAAATATTGGTCCAACTTAGCATGAAGATGGAGATGTAAGCGACCTCTGCTTGACCTTTTCGTGGGATGAAAACTTCTTGGGAAAGGTAAGGAATACAAGCAAGTTGATTGTGATGAGTGTACAGTCGAACCTCTCTTAGCATACTCTCTAGATGCAATGTTAAAAAACATTTTTCAAGGAACCAAATATACCTTAGCAGGTCCCAATGGTGTTAAATTGTGGTAATGATTTGAGGACTGTTTCGATTTAGGTTGTGACACACGAGCTGATTCCTGGGGGTTCTGGAATCCCTGTCACCAATGAAAACAGGTTTTATTATTAAGATTTGGCTATAGTTTTTGTGCGTGTATTATAAACAGAATGTTGTTTAGGATCAGTTACGTACATCGCATGGCTCATTACCAAATGTATTCTCAAATCAAGAAGCAATCGATAGCCTTCATCAAAGGGTTCCACTCAGTTATTGATAAATCTTTCATCACTTGCTTTTCACCCCAAGAGCTCCAGCGTTTGATCTCTGGGAACCAAGTAGAGTTGGACGTGGAAGACTTGAGGTAAATAAGGTTATTTTTGATCAAGGCATAGTATATATTAGTACGTTACTTATGCAGAAGAAACACCCAATATTATGGTGGCTACCATGACAGACATAAGATTATCAACTGGTTGTGGGACATTGTGAAAAATGACTTCACATCTGATGAAAAAGCAGCTTTCTTGAAGGTCTAAATATAGGTTGACAAAATTTAATGACTTATGTTATCTATATAATAGTTTGTTACCAGCTGTTCCAAATCTCCACTGCTTGGGTTTAGTCATATGGACCCCCCATTTTCAATACGCTGTGTTGAAGTGCCAGATGAAGAGGTTAGTATTTAAGTTTTAAGTCTGGTTGGTAAAGGGTGATTACGAATAAATCATTGCTAGGATTCTGGTGACTCGTTGGTCAGTGTGGTGAGGGGATTGTTCTCCATACGACACAGAGGAGCCAGGGATAGATTGCCTACAGCATCCACATGCTTCAATTTGCTCAAGTTACCAAACTACACACGCAAAGCAGTTCTCAAGGAGAAACTCAAATATGCTTTGTCAGCAAATGCAGGATTTGAATTATCATAGAAAAAGCAGTCAATTTTTATTTTTATTTTTCAAATCACAACTATTACAACAATGTCATGAAAATTGATTTTGATGAATTTGTTCTCACTCTATAATAATTATGGCCAAAATTTCCAAATTGTGTAAATTGTACAAAAGAAAAAAGGATTTGTGATAAAGGGTTTGTGATAATGTATGACAATTGTGGTAAGAAAATCACTAATCAAGAGGGTTACATGTAAACTGAGTAGAAAACTGATTGTGGATCCCAGAGGTAATTGGCTATTAATATTGTAGGAACATCCTCCTCCTATTATGCATTACTGTCCTGCCCATTGGAAGCAATTGGCTTGTTTACAGGCGAGTTGAGAGAAATAGGGACACTAGGAGGAGTGGGTGTGGTGGAGACATGAGGGGGAGGGGTTGGTATGGGAGTGGAGAGACCAGAATTCTCCTCCCCCCTGTTGGCTTCACGGTAACTGGCATCTCTTTTCTCCTTGGAGCGACGATTTTGGAACCAAACTTGAATTACCTACATTATGAAGAAAGTTCTATATAAGCTAGGAAAAAAATTTAATAAGCCAGTAGTCAGATTACCAGCATAGACATGTAATCACCTTCATTTCAAGACCCGTCTTTGCCATAAGTTCTTCTCTGGTCTGTTTTGAAGGTCTCTGCTCCTGGTTGTAAATCTGCATGAGAACTTCCAACTGCTGAGGATTGATGGAGGTACGTGTCTTGGAGCGCCTTCCATCCCCACTTGGCTGCATGGTGGGTGTTGTAGTTGCATGGTGTTGCATGGGAGACTGAATCAGTCCAATTTGAGGAGAGGGTGTGTCTGCTACACCTGGAAAGTAAAAATTAAGTGATTTACTACAAATGACTTTAACTTCAAAACACTTTTTAATCTGAGCAAGTAGGATATAGAAAATCTTCTGAATAAACAAACAAAAAATAGTCTTTGTCAGGACAAAATAACTGGGTCCATTCTGTAGAGATATCACTTACTTTGTTTCTGAGTTACAGTGTTGGAGATAGGGGAGGCAACTACTGCTGCTGTGGTGGTCTTTGCAACTGCTATGGTCTGAGTCAACTGGTAACACCGTTCACAGAGGAAGCCTTCTCCCTAAAGGTACATCACACACAGTACAATTAACCATCCCATTTTCCCTAAAAGTGTACCACAACTACCTAATCAAAGCATCACATTATTATAAATTATTCACTTTTAATATTTTGTCATTACACTTGCATTGTTCAAAAACCGCTATTACCCAAGTACCTGTAAGAAGTAGATCTGTTCTCCAGTAGCAAGTTGCTTTCGACACATAAAGCACACAAAACATGGCACATGGTACACTTTATTCATTGTGTGCCGAACTAAATCTTCTGGGCAGAGTCCAGTGTTGCAACCAGCACATTTGGTGCCAAAAAGCCTGTGGTGGTGTGCATTATTTGGAATGAAAGTTTAAAAGCTTCCTATAGGTAATAACTTACTTGAAGAAATCAGTCCTGCAATAGAGTTTGCTATCCCTGGAATAGCACTTTTCACTGAGGACGCTTTGACACTCGCAGCACTTAACACATTGCATGTGCCACGACTTGTCCAAAACTTTCATCAGATAACGTTCCATTATAGGCTGCTGACAGCCGCGACACATGAAAGGCGTCATCACCTCTCTGAACTCTCTGAAGCACAAGAAATAGTAGGCTTCGACTTTCTTTCTCAAATTTAGATGTCAAAATTGCCCGCGCAGCGCCGCCTTTTCACCAAATCACGTGATTTTTGGCGGGCAGGTAAAATTTGAATCCGGCGGTGCCAGTATAGATATAGGACGTTCTTCTGTTTTCTTCGCGTTATGGCTAGTGAAAGAATTGAAAATTTCTACAGAGATTACACAGGGTGAGTAAGTACTGGTGCAAAATAGCCTTGATTGCCAGAAATAAAATATTGATGCTAAAATAACCTATGACCTCTATTAATTTTTTTTCCACTTGACCTCCGTACCAAACAACGTTCCCGCCTTTGTACCCAAGGCGAAGAAAGTCAAAGAGGCGCTCATCAGTAAGCTTTTTATACTCGTAATTCAGTTCTCTTGATCTCTTACGTCTCACTACCTAAGATTCTGAAGTCTGCCAAGCCTTTTGATGAAATTCAGAATACTTCCCACAATGTTGATAGGTAAAGTGTAATAGCAAGCTGACTAAATAGTGCACACCTGGCCTTATGGCTGGTGATTAAACCTACCAAGGGTGATTAGCTATGTGTAGGGTAACAGTTGTTGCTTTGATAAGCTTTTTGGTAGGTGAACTCTTCTCACTATGGGTGTGCAAAGCTTTGTAAATTACATTGACAGGCTTGGCATGCATGTTAAGTGATATGCTAGCATTGTTACATGGGAATTTCTCATTGAATCTCTGCTCTTATGTTTACAGGTCTTCTAGAGATCGCAGAGTCAGTTTTGCCAACAATGTTCAGATAAAGTGAGTGTCATTAAGAACTGTAGAGCTTAACACGTGCTTATCATTGGGCTTCCCCCCCACAGAGAATTCTCAACAGAATCATTGACTACTGTTGGTAAGAAAATATTATCTCCAAGATTTTAGTAATATACCTCTCTGTACATTCTTTGAAGGTACAAGCAAGAATAGGAGAAAGGCAAGATACACGGCATATTTTTGTGACCAACATTATAATTATGTATCCCAATGCCAGGTTATTCAGGTCTCGACTCCTACGTCAGGCAATCAGCAACGACGTCTGTCTTCCAGTCAAATGAACGTAGAGCGTCTCTCCATCATCCCCAAGTGTTCACTTGACAAGTCCTTTGCAGATGACAGTGATGACTTTGTGGTCAGTCAATAGTTTTATTGGTTCATGTAGTTATAAAAACACATATCCCAGTTTCCCAAATCACATCTGGTAATTGTATTATTATGTAGCCCTATGTGGATGAGGTGTTGACTCCTGAAACAGAGGCACCTAATAAACCTTCAGGTGTGACTTTAGGTGAGTGATAATGTCCCTGAAATTATGGAGTCAAAATTAATCTAAGTGCCATAGCATTTATTGCCAATTTCCTTATCCTGCAGACATTGGGCAACAGAAGCACAATACTAGATTAGGTGAAGTACCTGATTCACCCTTGTCAGGAAGTAGGATTGAAACACACCCCATTTCCTCTGGACCTATCACGTGCTCCACCGATCCCCCTGCATCACCGACATCCATATTCCAAAAACAACAACAACAACAACAACAACAAGCCCCTCCTCCTGCTTTATCACTACTAGTATCAGCACCTGACACATCCACCATTCATCAATCCCCTCTCAACACCATCACTTTCACCACTGCAGACATCGTACCTCCGATATCCCAACCCACACTCAATATTGCACCCACTTCTTCCCTGTACAACGAAAGTGACATGGATCTCACCCTCACCGAGTCATACCAACATGAATCTGACCTTTGTTCTCCCCGAAAGTTCCTTGTATTTCCCGAAATCACTTCTATGAGTGGCAAGTCAGTGGAGAGTGAGAATATAAAGACTGAACATAATATGACAAGATCTCCCGATGCAGAAAAGGATGCCACTATTAGAGGTAGTTTTCCTATGTCTTTTACCATGGTGGAGCAAGGTACTGAGTTCATACTTGGAAAACCTCAATCTGAAGATATGGATATCGATGTGGAGTCTTTCTGCATTGAGGAGAAAGAGGGAGAGGAGTCTATTGCAGTCAATGGAACTGATCTGATTGCAAAGAATATGAATATCGATGGGGAGGAAATTGATATGGGTGCAAATGTTGAAAAGGTTGACGCTATTAGGCCTGCATCTGGCCCATCTGCTAATGCTGAGAGTGTTGGTGCAAATGATGAAAAGGTTGATGCTGTTCAACCTGAAACTAACAACAATGAGGTCAAAGCAGAAATGGTTGTATTGGCTTCTAATCATTTAGGAGAGCATTCAAGGAATGAAACCACCATAGGGAAGAGAACCACACTAGCTGTAGATATCTCTGATGCAGCATCTTCAGTGATGACTAATAAACCTCCAATCAACCACACTTCAGCTACCCGAAGCAAACAAGCTATGGAAAAGCCACGTGCTGTTTCTTGTATGACACGTTCTAAGAACAAGAACATTTCCCAGTCTGAGAAGTTCTCACTGACTGCCATGATTCAAACCTCTTCAAAGAAGCAGAAAAGAGTTGCTAAGAAGGTGCATGTGCCCACTAGGATTGGAGCAAGGGGCACGCCCATGTCCAGTGATGCTGTGTCTACCCCCCTTGATAAGCGTGTGGTCACACCTCTCAGCCAGCGTATAGGTACACCAAAAAACCGGCAATCCAACTTGTTATCTAGACACACGCCATCGTATGCTGCTAAGTCTAGTACCAATTCCCTAGTACCTGCTCCTGACCCTGCTAAACAGCAACGTGATATGGAGCAGAGCTCCAAGGAATCAGAAGTCGTTCCCTTATCTGCCAGTAGCTGCCTGAACCTCAACTCTACAGGCAGTAAAAATGTAGTGTCCACTCATGAACCTGCAAATCCACGAGATGGTAGTATTCATGAAGAGTGTGATATGGAGCTTGCTCATAGCTGCTTGGAATCGGATGTTGTTCCCTTGTCTACCAGTGGCTGTTTGAACCTCAATTCTACAAGCAGTAAAGTATCCACTTCTGTCGTCTCAGGTCCTGCTGATCGCATAAGCATCCATGGGAAGGATAGTGCCGTCCAAGTTGAAAACGTAAAAACTCTGACTGAAAAGGATGGCTCTCGAAAGAGTGATGAACTGGAAACAGTATCATCTCTTTCCAGCAACTCGAGAACAACTCCACTATTGGAGGACAGTGTTACTCACAATCCATTTGCAATAAATGCTAATGGGCCGGAGAACTGGTTGCAAGCTGAGGATAGCACTTTCAGTCTACTGGAGACCAGCAATGAATTTCGTGCTAGTCCTAGACTTGGGGAGGAAACGTTTGTAAAGCAGAAGGCTTCCCTGGTGCAACCTGAACCACCTACAAAGAAACGAAAGTCAAATTCTAAGGTGAAGAAGCGACTATCTCTTAGACGCTCACTGATACAAAATCTCAGAACACAGAATGAAGCAACTGGTGAGATGGTGGACATTGAATCTCCTGAAGCCATTGCAGTGGACTACCGAGATGTCAAATCAGTGGATAACAGCATATTTGACACACCTGATATCACCATGGTGGATGAAGCTACTCTCAATCGACAAAGCTTGATGATGTCTCCGTCAGGATTCACTAAATTCCTCAAGAAAGCAAACTGTGATAAGACTCTCGCTGATGAAACATTCAGTAAGGAGTTGGTTTCATGTCCTGTAGCATGTATAGAAGTATCCACTGAGGAAGAGGTGGTAGAGATAGCTGTCACTGAGGAAGAAGTAGCTACTCTTATTGAAGATGATCCAAGTGAGATGGTGCTGCAGTCGGGAGCAGCTTCTGCTGAAAATGAGCACCAAATTGAGCCTACCAATCATCAAGGAGTTACTGATTCACAGCCATTTGCTTCTAATACAGAAAGTTACTCTTCCTGTACTCCTAATCGTAATCCTCTCTCCCACACTCGCACTGATGATGATTCTTGTGATTCTTCTTATTCACCAGCACCTCCTGCAGCTTTAGGTGAAGTGGTATCAAGTTCTTTACCTTCAGATTCTCCTCCCTCCAATCCTCTCCCCTCAGACTTAGCACCCAGCCCTCCACCCTCCTCTGACACAAGACCTGACCTTTCGTCTTCAGACACACCACCATTCAGTCCAGTACCAGTACCCAGCCCTCTCCCCTCACACACAGCACCCCGTACCTTACCCTCGGATGCAGCACCGAGCCCTCTCCCCTCAGACACAGCGCCTAGTATCTTACCCTCCGATACAGCACCCAGCCCTCTATCATCAGACCGATTTTCCAGTCCTCTTCTTTCCCCTACTTGCCATGAAATGCCTTCCTTGGTAAACCGAACTTTTGATATTACTTCGTCTCTGAAAGATATCAGTCTATCATCTGCACAAGATGAAGATAAAACAACTAATATTCGAAAGTCAGACGGTACACCTCTGCATGACATTGGTAGCTCTGCCTTCATCGCTCATGTTCATTCTCTTCGTACAAGGTAAGAAACTATACCTGATTAGCATGCTGTATCACACCCTATTTCTTTCTCTGTGCAGGTTCCTCTCAATCATTCATAATTGTCAGATTCGACTTGCAAATTCAGAGTATGTCAAGAGCCACAAATCCTTCAAAATCTTTTTGGAATCTATCATCACTCGTGCAAGCATAGGTATAGAACCGGTTTATCTATCTCGGTGCACCTTAATACATTGGCTATTGTTTTTTTTTATAGGGCTCTCTGTTTTGACAACATTTATTGACTATGGCAACATCTCTGGTCTTGCAAAAGCTAGAGGACCAATCCCTTTTATCCCTGAAGCGTCAATTTCTGAGTCCAAAGTGGGAGAGAGATTTGAGTGGATGAAAGGAATGGTATGTTCCTCACTATTGATAATGTAGTAGCAAGTGTAACACTGCTGTGTCTAAACGTTATAGCATACTGAAATCGAACAAAAGTGGTCTGATGTCGAAGCTGCAATGGTGTCTGCTGCTGAGTAAGTATGATACAAGTATCTGCCAAATAAATTATATCTGTTCATCGATGGGATGTGAGTTGGTTGAATGTGATGATTATATTGTTGCAGGATATACCATTGGCAAGTGGATTGTTGGAACAGATCAATGGTCAGTATCACCATCCACAACTCAGCAAAAATATCCCTCACTTTGGAGGAAGGTATAATTCATAGAGAAGACTAGGTGATGATAGGAAATGCTAATACCAAATCTTTTTGTAGGCTCAGTCTGTACTTTTCCTCAAAAGATTGCCAAGACTAATGTGCGATATGGGAGAGGTGAGAGAGTACAGTGACATTTAAAAAATTACCCCATAATTGTGATTGTATCTATTACAGGGAGCCTACTCTATTCAAAACCGCAAACCCGGGCTTGCACTACCACAGCTGACATAGTCCCGGTATGGTATGATTTCATATGACTTGTGCATCTGTCTTTTATCCTATTGTCTCCACAGCTCCTCTGGACGATCATTCGGCATAAAGGGAACCCATGATTCCTCTAATTCTGTTCTATTATTATTTTTATTATATTATTCTTCTATTGTGCTCTCTTTTTATTTGGTATAGAATACCGCCATGCTAAAAATATTTCCTCCAGCTAGCTAGTGGGTAGGTGAGCGTCAATTAGAGTCAGAATGGCTCAACAGGATAGTGAAGCCAAGAAGCCTCTGTTTGGAGACTTAGAAGTCCCAGTTGACCTGGACCAGCTGGAGACGTCAGAGATAGAAAGTTTGTGTATGAGATGTCGGGAAAATGTATGAACTAGAGCTAGCTAGTGATTATGCTCCCACGTGGTTAAAATAAATATCCTTTGAACTGTCAGATATGTGTGGTGCCAGTTTCATGAGCCCATTTTTTTTTGCTATCTCCTAGGGGGTAACAAAAATCCTGTTAACAAGGATACCCATGTTTCGTGAAATTGTTATATCATCCTTTCATTGTCCACACTGTGGGGAGAGCAACTCTGAAATCCAGCCTGGGGCACCCATCCAGGAAAAGGGGGTGCGGTTCACTCTGGCAGTCAGAAATACAGAGGCAAGTGTGGCTAGTATACTGGTAGTATACTGATTTATCAAAATATACAGTGTCTGAATCGCATGGTTGTGAAGGCTGAGTCAGCAGTTATGTGTATACAAGAGCTGGATTTTGAGATTCCTGCCAATTCTCAGAAAGGACAGGTCACCACTGTGGAGAGTGTTATTCGAAGAGCCATTTCCAATCTTGAATCTGACCAACCAATCAGAATGGTAGGAGCTGATCTTTGGACAAAAGAGATGACCACTCAATGGATATTCGTTTAGGAGATGCAGCCAGAAGTGGGAAGGAAAATTGAAGCATTTTTGTCCAAACTGAAGGACTGTCTTGAAGTGAAGGAACCGTACACAGTTGTGAGTGCACATCATAGCCATGCATTTCAAGATATCAAGATCCTTTGTCTGATTGTTGATTAATTAATTAATTAACTCTGTAGGTGCTGGATGATCCAACGGGGAATAGCTTCTTACAGAGTGGATTATTGGAAGAGGACCCAGACCTCTCGGTGACACACTACCAGCGAACACCACAGCAGGATCAAGAGTTAGGTGTGACCACTCTACCCACTGAAGATACTGAAAACAATGACAGTGTGTGTATGCTTTTCATGTATATAAGTTATGTTGTTGTTGTTGTTGTTGTTTACCTGTCCAAATGTTTAACCTACCTACCCCCCTCTCTCTCCCTTTAGACTAAAGATGAAGATGGTGATTCAGGTCCTGTGGATAAAAATGAAGTTGTCAGTTTCAATACTAACTGTTGCAACTGCCAGTCTCCTGTGGAGACTAGAATGAAAATTGTTGGTATCCTAAGCTGCAGATTTAATATGCTGGAATTATGAACAACATATTTTCTAAAGAGGAACAATTATGTTTCTTTATCTTTGTGTTGTTCAGATATTCCACATTTCAAACAAGTGGTCATCATGGCCACTAACTGTGACTACTGTGGTCACCGTAGCAATGAAGTCAAGTCTGGTACTGGAATTTCACAGTTTGGAACCAAAATATCCTTGAGGCTGACTGATGCATCTGACCTCAGCAGAGATATACTAAAGGTATGAAACTACGGATAAATATTCTGAAAGTTCAACCCCTGTGGAATCGATTCTAGGCAGACACTGCTAAGCTTTTGATTCCTGAACTGGAGTTTGAGGTGGAGTCTGGTACTCTCGGAGGCTGTTTCACTACAGTGGAGGGTTTGCTGAGTCAGGCCAGGGACCAGTTGAAGACCCTTCACCCCTTCCACATTGGAGACAGTGCCGATGGCTGTGAGAAGAGCAAGCTCATGGCCTTCATCACCAGATTGAATAAGGTGACCTCGCCCTCATGAGACTTATCTAAGTGCACTTCGTTCTCTATGCACAGGTCATTGATGGAGAGAGACTGGATGTGCACATTATTCTTGATGACCCAGCTGGAAATAGTTATATACAGGTACGTGCGTGTGTGTGCATGGCACATCCAAGTCAATGCCAGATTTGGGGCTACATTCATTTTTGTAGTAGTGTGTCAAGATAGCTACTACTAAATAAGCTCTCTAAATGACCTCTTTCAGAATGTGTATGCACCTGATGATGACCCTGAAATGAAAGTGGAGAAATACACAAGAAACCATGACCAGAACGAACAGTTAGGTCTGAATGATATGCAGACAGACACACACGAACCAAATTAATCAGTTTTTGTTCTTGTTCTGTGCATAATGACATATCACTGCTTAAAAAGTCACTGTTGCTGATAAAATGAAAGGCTGCAATGTATTATTCAGTATACTTAAACAGTTCAGTTCCACTTTGAGCAGTGATTTTTGTGTCCTACAGCTAGGAAGGAATGGCTGTGACAAAAGTCCCTTCCCTGAGCCAAAGTGTGATAACGTTGTCTCACTACCCAAGCTCCTAGTTTAGGTTGGCGCTGTCGTGTCAAAACTCCCTTCTTGTTTCCATCAACCCTACCAGTGCCTAAATGGAGGAAATAAACAACATCAACTCAACTCTTTATAAAGGTCAAAGGTGATTATGTACTTTGTGCTGTCTCAAAGTCTGCAAAGTTCCATATCATCTCTCCCACGAGAAACAACTTCCGATACTTGTCAAGTATGGGAAATGTAGCAGTGTAAATTTCAGCCTATTGGAGAGAAGGTGGGAAAGGTTTGAATACAAACTTTTTTTGTGACATACGTTTTCCATTATAAATATCCTTTATACCTGGTATTCTTCAGAATACATCACTGCAGGGTCCTAAAATCATGAAGAATATAAACAATGCCACCATCATACACATCCCCCCTACCTTGTGTATTCCAGCCACTGCCCCAGCCCCCCACTCTGTTACCATGACAGGTTTCTTGTGCAAGGAATACCAGGAGTCCAGAACAGCTGCTAAGTCTTGTGAAGCCTTTGGGTGGGAGGGTTCCTCATACCATCCATAATAGCGGTTGATGGCCACCACATCCATGAATTGATTCTGCCAAATGAAAATCGAAGAGGCAGCCATTTGGATAGGGTGAATATTAATAGAGTTGTGGAACCTCAGGACAAAAGGCTGGGTCCCAAGTTCAAAGGTTCTGTATTATTGTAGAGGCATCTCTTTGTCCTTTGTAGCCTTTTATTGTTCAGAAGTTGTCCTCTTTTAAGTACTTACAGCCCTGTCATTGTCAGGAGCCTGATTGCAAGCAAAGGTGATGGGTCTGGTTGGGTCCAAGGAGTGTGCCTTGGTAGCAAGACTCCTGTAGTGGAGAAAGAGGAGGGGGTGGTAGGTGGAGGAAGGGGAGAGATTTGTTAAGTGTTATATGTACTTAAAGTATGGTTCTGCCTCAGGCATGTCACTTCTCGGTTCATTGGCAAGTGACCACATCACCACTGCCGGTCTGTTCTTGTCCCTGGAAATGAGCTCGCCCAGCACATCAAGGTGATGTGCTAGTGTCTCGTCATCAAAGTTCTCCGACCTGCAAAATCACGAGATGATTAGAGGAGCCATACACCTGACAGTATTTATTAGGACATACTCTACGAGGCCTACTGCTGGCGTTTCATCAATGACAACGATGCCATTCTTGTCACATAGGTCCATTAGCTCCTCAGCGTAAGGATAGTGGCTTGTCCTGAAGGAATTGGCGCCAAGCCAGGAGAGAAGATTCATATCTTTCATCATCAGAGGATAATCCAAACCCTTCCCTCGAATCTATACAGAAAGAAAGTGGTAGATCACCTTTAAGACTCAAAAATACACGCTCTTAACTTACATCAGCATCTTCATGTTTACCGAATCCTTGGAAATAAAATGGTTTCCCATTGATGAGGAACTGGTTGCCCACTACCTGGACCGTCCGGAGTCCCACAGGCTGTCGGTAAACATCCATCACTCTTGTTCCTGTGGTAACGCTAACTTGGAAGGAGTAGAGCTGGCCAAAATTGTCACTCATGGTCCAAGGCCACCATAAGTTGGGGTTGTTCACTGTCAAAGAACCAGCCAACACACAAGAGCTGTCCTTACAGGCGACATTTATACCATTCTCAGTGACAGGTGGTTGTTCTCCATTATTCTCCGCACCACTCAGTTGAACAGTGTAGTTGACGGAGGTACAGGAGTCTCCTGATATCTGAAATCAGTATCAAAGTAGCCATGATAACTGTAAAGTTTTCAGACCAGGTGGTAAAAAATGGAACTCCACAATATTATATGATAATATTTATGAATTGTGCTGTACCATGAAACTGTAGTCAAGTAGAACACTTTCATCACTCTGCAAATGTGTGACAACTGTGATATCATCAATGTGAACGGCCTTTGGAGTGGTGTACAGCTTCACAGGTCGCTGGATCCCAGCATAGTTGAAGAAGTCCATCTGGAGATTCTGAACCACGTATCCATCATGGAATCTGAGAGTGCCTATGATATAAAGTAGACAGTAAAAAATTATTTTTGGGGGGACAGGTGTGAGACTATAAACTGCACTTGCCTGGGGGGATGGTGTGGGGAGTGAGGGTGTTGTTGACTGCCACAGTGATGGTATTTGGAGAGTCTGCTGTGACAAGGGAGGTGATCTCTCTTTCAAACGGCAAGTGTCCTCCACTGTGGTTAGTAATTGGCTCACCATTCACCCACTACAAGGATGACCACAAAGGCCATGAATATAGCCAAGCACACGCTACATACAACAGAATTTACCACGTAAGTATTATAGTGAGCACTCTCGAAAAGCAGCATAATCCTGGTGTTCCCATCCAACCAAGACCTTGGTATCCAAGCCTGTCTGTCATACCAAACCCACCCAACAAAGTCCCTCAGGCTAGAGTTTTGAGTGATGTCATTGAAACTGGAGGGGACTGGCATCAAGATGGTCTCTCCTGTCTGTGGAGTGGATTTTTTCAAAGTCCACATTCCCTGGAGAGTGTGTCACCTCACCTTCGCTAGGGGTTTCTCGTACCACTTTTCTGAGAAGCCAGCGTTTCTGTCCTCTGAATAGTCCGCTCTGAAGTGCCAGAAGCCATTGAGCTCCTTCACTTCTCTGTCAGGTGATTCTCTGGGATACAGCAGTCCACTCGCAGCCCTCAGCCCAGCTAGTACTGCTATAGCTAACAACAATGGCCGCGGATCCATCCTGCAAGTGATTTTAATACCTATATGGCTTCTTGCAAATCTACGCATGCGTAATAAAGAAATTTATAATAATAATAATAATAATAATAATAATAATAATAATAATAATAATAATAATAATAATAATAATAATAATAATAATAATAATAATAATAATAATAATATACAATAATAATACTCTGATGAATATTAACTTATGGTTGAAGAGAGTTTACTGATTTCACGTTGTATTGAAGATTTTGAAATACTTTTATGAGATGCAGCAACTTCTGAGAGTTCTGAAAGATAGCTAGACATCTACAATGCAATGATCATAATAATACATAACAATTTTATACAGAATACCATTTTTTGATATTGCAGAGACTTGCAAAGTTCCATGATTAGTTTGGCAAATTTTGAACTCTTGCTGAGAGGTTCTGCATTCCTTTGAAGTAGGTTGACAAGCCTTCCTGTGGAAGCCTCATTCAATGACACCTTCTTCTTGAGAAGAGTCAAGGCCACCAATGTCATATGATCATTCCAGTAATGCATGTCTGCAGAAACAATAATAGATATTCAGGGTTTTGCCCACATTGGTCAACAGTGGCCATTTCGGCCACCACTTAGCAATTCTGGCCAGCATCAGTTTGACCACCACTACCAATAATTATTCCATCACACCTTCAAAAAGAGTGCTTTACTGTGCGGCCATTTGAGGCCAAAGGAAAACGACTATTAGCAGCTGCTTATTATATAATAACTATACCATAAAACAGTTACCTCCATTGTTATCCACTTCAATATCGAGGAACTTCCTATAGTAATCCACTTTTCATTTATAATAAGAAAAAGGAAATTAGCTATACCCCCAAATACTGTCAAGCTGTTCTTTGGTTGATGACTCCTCCAACATTTTAACTAGTAGGTTGCCATGACTAGCTCCTGTTGATATAATAAATAATCACTGTGTATGCATGTAGCTAATTATAGTTACTTACCAAATGAGTGATGCTGAAGCATTGGTATTATGAAGCCATGCACCATAGGGTCTGGGTAAGCGGAGTTGATGGAACACACTACAGAAGTGACAGCTCGTGAAGCACTCTGCTTCAGTGCTACCACCTATAGAGAAAGCATGCAGCCACCTTAAATATTATAGACATGCCATGTTCATTCCAATGTATAGCCATCTCACCATGGGATACAGTATGGCGTGTATAAAACTTATAGCATTGTGGTAGCTCATCTCTGAAGGCAAGGATGATATCTGTGCAAACATAATATTAAGAAAGAAAAAGGTCACACAGCTAGGTGCTAGCTAGCTAGCTAGGTGGAAACTAACGTTAGTGTTGATGGCAGTTATTGCAGACTCTGGTAGATGCTGTTCTTCAAATTGACACAAACTTCTCTGGAACTGGAGAAATGGGAATTAATGGATGCAGCTCAGGAATAGCTACCTACCTCTTCATGACTTAACGAGCACAAACTGTCGAAATCTTGTTGATCAGCAACCTGATATGTAAGGCTAGAGAAATGAGAACTGCTTAATAATCATGCTCTGGCCATACCTTTGATGCCAACCACTCTTGATAAACTTTGGCCATCTTCAACTATGAGGATTATAACAGTGTCCGACAACTCTATGTAGAGATTCATGTATACATAAAGTATCATACTGACCTTGTAAATGTTTGCCTCAGGCAAAGCATCAGCGTCTAAAGGTGCTGCCTCAGGCAAAGCACGAGCGATTAAATTTAGGTGGGGCAGTTACATGAAAAATTAGCACCCCTTTTAGAAAGCAGGGCCCCTACCTGAAGTGGGTGGAGTCTCCATCACCTCCTCAGGAGTGTCCATCACCTCCACTGGAGTAGGACTTACGACAGTGGTGGAATCATCGAGGTTTTGCATTTCAACAATATTGCCATGAGGGGATGGTGCCAGGCTGAGCTGTTCTGCGTTGCCAACAGAAACTAGACCTGCAACCTTTTTCAATCGCTGGATCAAAAATTCTGACCATCCATCACTGCTCACAAATGGAAGCTTCTCAATGTTTCTTATGAACTGGCAGAGAGAGTCTATCGACAGAATACTGACATTCCATTCCAGCAGAATGAGAAGGGTGTACATTGCCCTGGAGGACATATCATTGAGGAAGCTGCTGCTCTCTCCAGTCAAGCTGCCAAGGTTGACTATCTGCTGCAGAGTGTGCGGCGTCCATTCTACAGAAAGGGTGTTGTCATTTTGGTCCAGAAGATCAGCGCTCATAACATCAAACATGACAGAGCAGTGGGAACAAGCAGCAATGGATACTCCATCCTGATTTCTGGCCTATGGTTGATCAGCAAGTTTAAACCCTCGTTTAATAGGGAGATGCTATTGACCTAAGTTGACATCATTGTATCTAGATTAAATCCCAGACTACTTTACCAGCCACCTAGCTAGTTAGCTACCTGTTTCTGAGGTGTGGTCCCTTTTGGTCTGGAGCAGAGCATTTTTTGTATGATGTCTGCGGCCTGAGGATGGTCTAGAATGCGAAGAAGTTTCTGCAATTCCATCATTCTCTGGAATCTAATGCTGGCAAGACAGAGGTCAAAGTTCTGCACCAATAATGCTAATATGTGTGCTGAGAATTTTTACTCTCTTGACTGCATTTTGTGATTATGCCTGAAGGACCAGAACTGAGGATGAATTCCATATTCATCAATAATGTGTGTCGTGGGTTGGTATTTAGTGGTTGTCCAATCAAATCCTCGGTCTCCAAGAATCCTGAGATCAAATGGGACAGTCCCAGGTACACCATCACCAGTGGATCACGGGGGAAAGAGCTGGCCCTGTCCCTCCAGTGTCTGGAAACGATGAGCAGGAAAATGTTGCGAATCCTTTTCAGATTCGGGATGTCAGGAAAGTTCACTTTTACAAGTCTCGATGCTATTCCAAAACATGCCCACCTCCAATTCCACACTGAACATAAGAACGAACAAGAAGGGAAGAGGAGAGTGCTCTCATATGTAGATCCAAGACGATTTGGGTCGTGGCATGAGACCGAGGAGTGGGGGGAGGGGAGAGGTCCTGATATTATAAACGAGTATGACCAGTTCAGGGAATGCATATTCGGGAACTTGGACGACCCTGTCTTCAAGAAGCCCATATGTGAGGCCATGTTGAATCAGAAGTACTTCAATGGTATTGGGAATTACCTTCGAGCAGAAGTTTTGTTCAGGTGGAATGGGGTATACACAGTGGAACCCCTCATGCTGACTCCACAATCTCTACCCAATGAAAATATAGTGAAAAACCTGTATTAAGAGACCACCCTATTAAGAGAACCACCTCTCTTTAAAGACCACTTGGTTATGTCCCAATAGTGCTTGTACCATTGATTTTGATATCTATAAAGCAGACCACCTCCATTAAGAGACCACCTCCATTTGGTGGCCAGGGCCAGAGGTAGTTGCTATGGAGAGGTTTCACTGTAAATTAATTTTTGCCCCACTTGGACTATTTTTCACTGTTAAGCTACTTATGCCAATGGGAAAGAAGGCCTGGCTAATGGTTATCTTCCCACTTTACGTACAGAGCTAAGATTCCTCCCTTCACATGTGCAAGGGAAGTCCTTGAAACTATCAAAGAAGAAGAAGAAGAAGAAGAGGTGAAAGCAGCAGCTCAAGCTTCTGATGTCTTGAGGCTGTGTAGAGACATTTATCAGGAAGTCATTCAGCTGAAAATAGGTGAGAAGTGTAGCAGGAGCAATAGTCAAGTGTGGAAGAATCTGAATTTATACGTCAAAAATGTCCTTAATTATGTCCTAATTGGGGGGTGGGATTCACATGAGGGGTCCACTGCCTACTAGTCTGTATGAACCCCCCCCCCCCCCCCCCCCCTCCCCTTTCAGGACTGGGTAAAGCTGAAATAATGACTACAAGTGTGTCAAAGGAAGACCACGATGCATTTCTGAACTGGCTGCAGTGCTACAATAATCCCAACATGAGTATCATGAAGGATAGAAATAAACGGTCGGTCTGGTTCCAGGTGAATTTGCATTAATTTTTCTTAGTGTAACTAGCTAATTATATTTTGTTTGTCTCCCTCTCTCTTTCCAGGGTGATCCTGGACCCATGGCCCCTAAAGGTAAATGATGTTATCATATTAGCTGAGAAAATTTCAAGCATCATAATATATGTAGGGTACAAGTAGCCTGGCATAGCCGACCCTCTCTAGTGTACAAGAGAACTAAAACCCTTGTGATCAGATCTTCTTATAACATGCATGTCATTTATTGTTGATATCACTGGATAAATTACTATACCTCCTTAAAAAGGTGCTAGAACCAAGGCCACCAAACGCAAGTACACCCCAGATAACCCAAACCCTGTTATAGCTACTGGATCTTCCCCACTTAAAGAGAAAGGAAAAGTCAAAAAGGTAGGATGTCAGCCATATTGAACTCTACCCATAACTGTACGGGGATGGATGTCAGCCATATTGAACTCTACCCATAATCATTGCAGAAACCAAAAGAGAAAGTGCAATCACCTCAAGCTGAAGTAAAAGTAGAGAAGAATGGAAAAGTGTGTCACCTGATCATGACTAATCACAGATCCAGCTCTCTTTTATACAGGAGGAAGGAATGACTCCAGAGAAGGTAGGAAGGAGGAGAGTCACAAAGAGGCAAAGAAGCGTTAGTCCTTTAATGCAGCTGGCAAAGAAGGTGAACAGAAAGTTACCTCTTTCATCACCAGTCCAATCAAGAAGAAGCGCAAGAATTAGGAATCAAAGAAAAGAAGAGTGAATCTCCCCCCAGAGGTGATAGTAAAGCTTCCCTACTGCCTTAACACAACTCATTAATATTGCAGCCCCTTTCACATGACTTGTGGTACATGATACGATTAAGTAGCATCCAAAATAATACATTGTTGCTTTATGATTCAAACAGAGAAGTCACAGGAGCTATTTCATTTCAGATGAGATCTTTGTGGGTGTGTGTGCAATGTATTTTAGCAAATGGGGGAAATGATGGACAGTATGTTGACTCCAGCTGTCTCCAAGTTAATGCTCCTGTATAATAACATAATACCACACTTGTCATCACCACATGGAAGAGAATACATACCCCAACATGGACTTCTCCTTTTCTTTCACATGGTGAAGGAAGATGCAGATGGAATGAAACAAGTTGTTACGTCCCTACGGGTCACAACAATAGAAAGTATTGTGGGTAGAAATTATGCTGCATGAAACCTTTTTTTCCACTTTGCACTATGCTTACCTCTGCTACATCAAACATTGTCCCACTTGACATAACCTGAATAATAAAACAACATAAAGGATCAAGAAGAGTTCAGCAACTTCAGCTGCTAGACAATTGACTTGCCTTATAAACTGGTGGACTAATATTGCTATCTTGAACAATGCAGACACCTTGTTTTGTGGCATCTACAGTAACAAATAATAACACGAAAACAAACAAACAAACAAACAAACAAACAAACAAACAAACAAACAAACAAACAAACAAAACTCCCTCAAGTCAAGTGCAAACTATGCTAAAAATTATGATGCAGGTACCTTTTTTGAGGGGAGCTTTTAGGAAGTATTGGGTGGAAAATGTTTTCCCATTGGGGAACCAGGGGTCTGGGGGTAAGTGGACATCCAGGTATACACCAAGCAGGTGCATCACAACCTATGTAAGATGTTGTGTGTGAGAGGTAGAAGAAAGGAGTATATGGGAACCTCTGAGTAAAAGGGACACTTTGGGATCAGTCACTTTGTCCTTTGTAGAGAGGTTGTCCTTTTCTCAGAGGTTAAAAATGTACTAATGCTATGGGAAAGGGGCCCAAAAGGGTCCTTTGTTGGGAGGTTGTCCTTTACTTGGAGGGTCCTTTATCGGAGTTCCTGTGTACCTATGTACCATGTACCTATGTACCTGTGAATCATTGGGCAATTCTATACTCCATGCTCGACCCTTCCATGTGCCTCCAGCATTCCAGCGATATGCACTCAAGTAGCTCCCCTGTGCCAGTTCTGTACGAGAAACAGAACATAAAGGAACAGTTCTACCGCGAGTTTTAGTTTGCAGAAGGACCTTTGATCCTTTTCACAAGGTAGTCCTGGTTGGCTGAGATTTCCAAATACGGGATGACACTGGGGAGAGTGTTGAAATCTTCAGCCTTGGAACTGGCAATTCTCTTCAGGGAACTAACAGATACCACTAAAGAAAAGATGGCAAAATTACTTTGATATAAGGTTTTACTACTGGTTTGTATGGCATCATACTGAGGACCAAGTTGGCACTACATCTCTTTCCCCTCCACCAATACAGCAGTTTTCCACATAATAATTACTTACATCCAATTTGTTCAGATCTTCCTTTCCTGCTGAATGTGGAGTTGATGGAGTTGATTTCATTGGCAAGAGGTTTGATGATCGTCAAAGCAATCCACTGCATGCATAATGCACAACATCAATAAAAGTTGAGCAACACTCATGGATGGATGACAACAGTGATTTGGTGATCTCAGGGAGTAGTTGGCCACTAACCTTTCTGCATCTCTCAGTCCAACGATCAAGTTCTGCTTTCTGTATGCCCAGTGACTGTGAAATTAAAACACAAGTAAAGTTCAAAGGTCAGGGGATTTGGTTATGGTATGATGGAGACTAACAGTGTAGGAATAAGAGGAGTCACGCTCTCCACTTTGGGTAGAAGAGGGAGAACTAGAGCGACGTGGGGCAATATGGTATGTCCTCAGAGAAGGAGAAGGGGTGGAGAGGCGTCCATCATTGTACCATCTGGGGGGAGACGACTGAGAGGAGGACAAATCCACAGAACTTTTGGACAGCCACTGTTGTTCCTCTTCCTGCTGGAGATAGCGCTCCAGGGAATGGGCATCAGCCACAGACTCCTCATTAACTAAGAGGGAAGCTGATAACAATTACTTCCGTCACAAAAAAAGGTTCATGGCTTACGACTAAATTTGCATTGAGAATTCAGAGAGCTCCTTGAGTGGTACCTATAGAAATGTTATCCAGTATAGTGTGGATCATGAAGGGCTTGCAATAACAGTTCAAATTTTTCCAGTAAACCTCTTCTATTGGTCATGTCACTATATTTATGCCCTTTGTCTGACCTTGAAGGGGTGGGGATGTGGCTACTGCTACAAGAACTGGAGAGTGGTGTTGTGCTATCAGTGAAGGATTGGTTGGAACTTGAACTCTAGAATGGGAGGGAAAGTATATATTATTGTTTGTTTGTTCTAAAAAGGGAGTACATCATACCATTGGTGTCATGTAGTACTGTGGGTGTATGGGGGTGTGGTCATGAACAGGGGTAGAGGAGACAGGTTCGCCAAAAGGAATTGGTTCTGAGACTAGATCATATCCTGGAGCTTCAAAAATAATAACACCTCATGACCTAGTTCCGATAGTCTGGTGATTACTTACATGGATATTTGATGCCAAGCATTTTGAATTGAGAAGGTGCCAGTGGAATGGCTTTTTTAAAGAAGTGAGTACTCACATAAAGAGTGACGTTATAGATGGAGTTAAGAGTCAGCATTATTGCAAGTCCTATCTCTGCAGAGAGAGAGAGAGAGAGAGAGAGAGAGAGAGAGAGAGAGAGAGAGAGAGAGAGAGAGAGAGAGAAGATAACACTGGTAGCATTGAAAAGTTCAGTGATACCTGCATACTTCAGCAGAATGAATCGCCCACTGGATTTACTCAGTAAACTTGCCGAAAAGAAGAAAATGCTGGATATAATGGATGCACACCAATGAGCACTAATTAGAATAATGATAGCACACTCACCAGTGTGTGAATAGCAGAAAAGCTATCAAAATACTGAATCCAGCTCGCTTTATAGAAGAAGCAGCTCTAGCTTCGTTACGTTTTCTGGTAATAGTGGCAGAGACCACTGGACTCTGGGCAGGACCGAGTCTTCTTGTCAACCCCGATGTTGACATTTTTAGCGTGGTACGTACGCGGAAAATGTTTTTTTTTATTGACGACTAATACCAAAACAGAGAATCTAGGTTTTCAATATTGACGATTAAAACCAATAATATTATGGATCCAAGTCTGGAAGAGAATTTAGAGGATTTTCTTAGTCAATGGAAAGAAGCAATCAATAGAGGTGAGATGAAGTTGATAATATTTAGAAGATTCATACTGGGGTAAAATTTTCCAGGAGAAAACGGATCTCCACTAGGAAAACGAGATAGTGGTGGATATACAGATCATTTACCAGGGAGCTCTGCAGAGGAGGATGATGTCATCTCCCCCTCCCCAGCTAAACGCCCAGCTAGTTTCAGTTTTGAACCTCCTCCCCTCCTAGTCCTTCCAGGTGGTTGGGAACATAGGGATGAACCTCGGAATGCAAGTGCCACCAACCACCTCACAACATCTTGTGACACTCGCAATGAGAATTTTGTTGATACGCTGATTGCTGATTTGGTGAGCATGAGTGTGTGTGTATTTATTTATTATTAGCTCAGAGTTTATTTTTCACTGCAGAATGAAATAAATACCATCCCTTTTTTCGATGTGCAACTGCCAAGAGAAATCGCATTAATCATCTTTAAATACTTAGACATGCGGGACCTTTGTAACTGCACAATGGTATGATAATATAGTAATCATAATGATCAGGTGACTATCATGTGACATCGTATCCTTACTGTAGGTCAGTAGGAGCTGGAGTGCACTGGCTGATGACGACCTGCTATGGTACAAGCAATATTTGAGAATTGTCCCTAATGATAACCTCCAGTATGTACAGTAGCTAGCCAGTCTTGTTAACCGGACCCAACACCCACTGCATAAAAAGTGGAGCATGTATAGGGTCTGGTTAATGAGACTATAACATACGGTATACATGGATCACATGACCCCACTATTTTATCACATGACAGACCTGAATCTAGAGTTCACTGGAAGTTGATAGTGCAGGATCTGATCTTGCAGAAGAAGCAGATCGAGAGGAACTGGAAAGAGAGGATATGTGGACTCAGTGATCACCAACCTGATGATAGTAGAGTTCTTTGCTGTGCCACTTACTCAGAAGGAACCATTTTGTCATGGTGAGATAAAGAGAGACAGAACCAAATTCTGATGATTTCATTATAATCATTTTCAGCTATTCATCTGGAGATGTGTACATATGGGACTTGAGTGATGAAGTGGGTCCCACCAAGGTACAACAGATCCCTGGACCCTATCTCACTTCGGAGCCGACATGCTGTGACTTCCAGTCTTCCTGGGCAGCTATTGGCACAAGTGATGGTCAGTGAAGAGATTGAAAAATTGAAACTGCAAAGTTTTGACATCATCGTCACTTTTCTACTAAGGTTGTGTGAAGATTCTTGATGGAGACACATGCTCCCAAGTCTACACTCTGTCTGAATTGGGATGTGTGGATTCTGTGAGTATCTCCTTCTTGGACTCATGTCTACAAGTGGGAGTGGCATCACATTTGAATCTCAATATGGTGCATCCCAAAGTTTCAGTATTGGTGGCAGGGAAGGAAAACACTTGGGGAAAAATGGACTTCCCTCTTGAGAATCTTTCTTCTCAAGTAAATCTTTCTCTTCTTCCTCTTCAGTACATAGCTATAACGTTTGACTCCTCTGATGATAGATCACAAGGATTAAGCTCTCGGACTCCTCACGCCACACCCCCTGTACCCTCCTGTACTCCACCTCCTCCAGTCTCACCCTTCACTCCCTCCACTCTCCACCTGTACACATTCTCAGCTCACTGGACGAAAGAGGCAGATCCACCTGCGTCAGCTGCTTTGAGACTGATAGGGAAATGACAACTGCAGGATGTGGAACAAGCACATTCGGATACCAGGTTGATCACTATGCAGAGTCTCCCCAAGCTGTACAATCCCGCAGGGTGGCCACACCCTGCATTTAGTATACTGGGGGGGGGGGGGGGGGGGGGGGGGGGAACTGCTATGGACAACTAAATTGGCTGGTGATTGACTTTGCTATATAATTTGAATGTCAGGTACAACTCTTTGACCTGCCCTCAGGCACCTTGAAATCCTCCCTGAAAGGTCATGGGCAACCAGTGACTTCTCTCTCAATGTTCCCTTGCTCGAATGGTTCTCACATGGTGGTCAGTGGTTCTTCAGACAGAAGGGTACGGGTTTTCGATAGTCGCTGCCACACCTCCTTTCCTGTCTTCACCCTCAGGGGTCATGGAGGGACAGTGAACTGTGTACAAATGGATCAATGGAAAGTGGTCAGCGGAAGGTGAATGAGATTGAGGTGTGAAGGTCCTTTGAATTTGGCTGTCTGTCCTATTTATTAACATTCAGTTCTGATGGTTTCTTGATAGTGTGGGATCAGAGAATGACAGCAGAACTCTGGAGAACACACGAAAGGTCTCTTGTACATCGCTCTATCCCTATTCTTTATGAGTGCTAATAAAATCCCTTGCAGTAAATCATCCATTTCTATTCTATTGCAGACACTCTGTACAGTTTTGCAAGTTTGATGATCGTTATCTGGTCTGTGGACATGTCCCTTTCGACAAGCACCCCATTAGAAATGTGGGCAGAGAGAACCCCAATATTTGCCACAGGAGATTGAGGGGGTTGGTTCGTGTCATGGATTTCTCTGTGGACCCCTTGTACTATACCAGAAAGCTCCCCTCAATATGTTCATCCAATTACGACGAACCCAGTGCTTCATTTTTCAACCTGGACTTGAAACTACCTTATGATACAATCTCATAGTCATTATCCATCAAAGCCTGTATACTGAATGATATAACCACAACAGTCACCCTAATTCAGCCACCTATTAAAAATTACGAAGCCATTATTATGTATGCACCGTGTCCAAGGCGCGGCAGCTGCTAGCCCAACCCCCCTCAACCTGTACCTGTATGGTAACCTTGATTTTCCCTGCGAGTTTATGATTTGCTGCTGGCAGCTATGGCTGAGTCAGAGGTGAGAAACAGGCAGCATATCACTCCTGCCCCACCCATCAGAAGTGAGAATCAGCCACTGGAAAGTTCTGCAGCCTCTATGAGAAATCCGGCAAGATCGACAAGACAGAGCAGTCACTTCTGTACAAGGTAGCTAAGTAGTAAACTGCCCCCTCCTAGCTAACAAACTTATAAAGCTTCCAATCTAATTATATAAAAGTATACAAATTCAAGTGTGTATTGAACTGTCATATCTAGGTGTACTTATTTTTCCCTCTGTCTCTTCATTGCTGGCTCCTTCGTCATATGGGTCTACCCTTCGCCAGTGGATCCTATATCATTCAGGTAAACTGGGTGTCAGATTGAATTGAATTTATTTGTCTTGATGTGCTCAAAATACCAAAGGTACTCCAATGAAAGTGCTCCAGAGATGATTGGCCCTCTAGCGATAAATGAACTCCTAAGACATGGAGAAAGGTTGTTTGAAAATGACATGCTGGGGCCAGAAGCCTTTGCCCTGGATGATCAGGGTAAGGGTATTTCAGTGGATACTTTTTATCACAATTATTTCATATTCTTTGTGTGGGCCTAGCTGAATGCATTGATTTCTACTACTACATAGGAAGCTTAAGTTACTGCATACAGTCAGTTAGACAGTGACTCTCTTCCCCCTGTATTGCTAATTATAGCAGACAAATATAGATAACATTATGCATCTAATAATGCTTCAACCCCACAGGAAAAATTTATACTGGTTTGGCAGATGGACGCATTGTCAGGATTGATAGGGATCTGAAATCATACACTAATATTGTGAGGACTGGAAAGTACTCACACGAATGTGGGAAAGGTATATTTTAGTTAGATACTGAGACCAAGGGATCTCTAGTATTTAGGCCCCTGGCTGGCCCGAGCACAGCAAGGGTGCTACTACGGGCCTGAGGTTTTCTAAATTAGAACATAGCTATGGCAACCCACCATTTCCAAACAACACTGTAATTTTAATATTGGGCACGGACCTATGCAAGACTGTAACTGACCAATCAGATTGCTCTGTTCAGCACAGCTATGTTCTAATGCCAATGAAACATATTCTTGCATAAAACATCACATCCTTTTATTATTGTTGACGCAGGATCAGCTTCTGCAGAGATGCTGTGTGGAAGACCGCTTGGTATGAAGTTTGACAATTTGAATCACAGAGAACTGTATGTGGTAGACAGCTCTTTGGGGCTTCTAAAAGTGAATGTGGAGACTAAATCCATCGAGACTCTAATTTCTAAGAGCACCAGTTCTGAGGCAATCAATCTATTGAATGAGGTGGTTGAACTCCCAAATGGTTCTTTACTCATTACCGAGTCTAGTCTGAAGTTTCCCAGACACGAAGTCAAAATGGAGGGGCTGGAAGGCCGAGCAAATGGACAGCTTCTCCGTTATGATCCACTGGATGGCTCCTTGCATGTTGTCTTGAAAGGATTATTTTTCCCCAATGGGATGTGTCTGAGTCACGATAGAAATTCAGTCTTGATCGCAGAGACAACTCGAGCAAGAATACTCAGGTTAGACATAGGAAAATGTCCCAATTGTAGAGGCCATTAATGGCTAAGTGTGATTTTTCTTGCCAGCTCACTTTTTTTGTTAACTGTTTTTTTATAGATATCATTTGTTTGGCAGCAAAGAAGGTGTTGTTGAGATATTTTCTGAAAACCTTCCCAGTTGGCCCGACAATATCTCTCCCAGCCTCAGTGGCGGGTATTGGGTGGGAAGTGCCATTGTCAGATCAGCAGTTACTGATCTCATGTCCACATATTTTGTGTCTGTACGATCTCTATTGGCAAAGGTAAGCCCAACCCACCTAGTCTGTTTGAATATTTTTGTGGGAAAAAATTTTCAAAGTTGACATTGATTAAAAATTGTCCCAAACTTCTGTCATGTGTTCTATAACTATCTCCACACCAAATTTAAGCCCCATACTGTAGCTATCATGGAGAGTTGTATGAAGTATGAAAACCAAATTTTAATTTATCCTCTACATTCTAGTTCCACTTGATACACATGCTGGAGGCCATGCTGCCCCATCATGGACTGGTACTGGAATTGGATGGGGAAGGCCACGTGAAGAGAAGCTTCCATGACGTGGGAGGAGAGGTAACAACCACCACTAGTCACATACTGGAACTGGACGATGTCTTAGTCATCGGTTCTTATCATGCCCCTTATCTAGTTAAACTAAAACTAGAGGATTAATGGACTGAGTAATGTATTAATATTAATCATAGTATATATAGATATTATACTGTTGGACCTAACTGAATAATGAAGGGATAAAAGTTTTCTGTTGTTTTCTCTTCAACTCAAGCTCAGCTGTTGCCACTAAGTTTTTGTGAGAGATGACAGGAGGGGCAGTGTTCGATTGGGTAGCACACAACTCAGCTGCTTGGCATATAGTGCTAACTATATCTCCTCCATTGAATTGAAACCTGGGGGGGGGGGGGGGGGGGGGGGTCATTATCAGCTAGCAATCAGGTCTTAAACTCTTGGTAAGTGGGATGCATTATTGAATCTGTCAAAGTTAAAGAGTTGCTCCTCACTGAGTGATAGCCGAAGCTTAACTGACCTATTGAGCTGAATCTGGTTGATTGATCAAAGCTTTAACTGACCTTTGTGCTAATTCATGATTATCAATATCAGTGGACAAAGGAGCCTTTTTTGGAATCAGTTTCTCCCACAACTTTTCTCGCAGTGAGACATTTGGAAGATTGAGGTCCAACACATACCTTCAGAAAAAAAGAACAGACCAAAACGTTAAAACCAAGCTAGCCCCAGGTCACACTCAGGCTATAATATATACCCCAGGCTTCCTTCACACTATGCTATGTATCAGCTCACTTTAGTTTTGGCATCCTGTTGAGATCCAGTTGGCTAAGTGGCTTGCGACTGGTGAGGATGACTATTCCATTGAAGTGCTCCACTTGATGCATCAGAGTGAAGTGCTCACAACCCACTATTCCAGTCATGAGGCTGCCTAAATAAATCAAAACAATTATGGGGCCAACATAATGTTAGAACATTGCAAGGCACAGCTATAGTTTGCAAGCCTATGCATGCATTGAAAAGAGGGTACCATGAGATCTCGGCTCACTTGTTGTGTTTGAGAGTAGGATTTCAGATCCATCGATCACAATGATGGCATTGGCCTTCTTTGCATCCCTGAAGAAGGCAGCAACTCCTCTTGGTGCTCGGGGTTGCATATTGACAGTGTGAGAGAGAAGCTCTGTGCAGTTTGCTTCCTGCGTGAACAGCAGGTTAGTTAATGTTAGGAAAGAAGGTGTACGTTATACTTTTGCTAGCTATCACTTCACACTTACTTTTATTGGTTGTCCAAGTTCGTAGGCTATGGCTCTAGCTGTGGCAGTTTTACCCATTCCTGGCTCCCCGCAGATTAAGCAAGTCAATCCTGATGCCTGGGCCACATTCTCTGTCCCTCCAAAACCCCACTGAGCGGAGATGAACTTGTGGGTCTTGCCAGCATTGAGCACCAGCTGGAGTTGCTGCTGGACTTCGTCCTCCAGCACGAGGTCATCAATTCCAAATGTAGGGATGACACGTCGATCAAAGTCCACCATCTCTAGCAGACCCCTGAGCTGGAGTTTAGCCCCAGAAGTGAGAAGGTCCTCTGTTAGCACTGGTTTCTCTTCTTCACCACACTCCTTTAGGGCAAGGGATAGTGCAGAGAGAACAGCATTGCAGATAAGCCCTCCTGTGAGTTCTTGACTGAGAGCCAAATTACTCCAGTTAATATCTTTGGATGCGATGGAGTCTACAATATTTAAGAGATAAAGTAGCATTTGATGTATGATGTACTGTTCATACAAGTGACATGTATAGGAAGGGATCATGTGGGGAAGGGGGTGTGTATAGGAAGTGGGAAGGGGTGTGTATAGGAAGTGGGAAGAGGGCACATGTAGGAAGGGGGTCATGTGGGAAGGGATGTGTATAGGAAGTGGGAAGAGGGCACATGTAGGAAGGGGGTCATGTGGGAAGGGGTGTGTATAGGAAGGGGGAAGGGGGTGTGTATAGGGAGGGGGAAGGGGGTGTGTATAGGGAGGGGCATGTATAGAAGAGGAGAAGTGGGAAGGGGATAAGGGAGGAGCACCTTCGAGATGCAGACACAAGACACACTAGCCAAGGGAAATCATCAGTAACAAAATCTGTTCTTACTTGGCACATGAGACTTCCAAATCTCCTTGCGAAGAGTGTAATCTGGAACTGAAAATGGAAGAGCTAGTTGGATCCTGAATTGGAAACGATATCTGAAGTGAAGCTAATAGTTTGTGTTGCATAGTACCTTCTGTGCATGGCTTCATCCAGATCTTGATGCCTGTTGGTTGCCAGGATGATTATTCCACTGTACTGCTCAATCTGTAACCACAAAAGAAGAAGAAGAAGGAGAGAGAACAGTTATGGGGAGACTCAAAATAAAGGTCTTAAGCAAAGGGAAGGGGGAAAAAAGATCAGACTTTGGCTCAGGAGGGAAAAAAATAAACAGTCATTGATCCAAGTACTGGGCAGGCCCAACACAACTACAGGGACACCAGGGGAAAAAGAAAGGAAAAAAAAAAGCCTACAGCACCTGCTGTTCCCAGGCGGTCACCCATCCAAGTACTGGGCAGGCCCGACACTGCTTAACTTCGGTGATCAGACGAGAACCGGTGTATTCAGTGTGGTATGGCCGTAGGCATTGGTAGTAGGTATTGACGGCCTTATTTATACATAAATCAGACTTTGGCTCAGGAGGGAAAAAAATAAACAGTCATCGATCCGGGTAGGCCCAACACAACTACAGGGACACCAGGGAAAAAAGAAAAGAAAAAAAAAAAGCCTACAGCACCTGCTGTTCCCAGGCGGTCACCCATCCAAGTACTGGGCAGGCCCGACACTGCTTAACTTCGGTGATCAGACGAGAACCGGTGTATTCAGTGTGGTATGGCCATAGGCATTGATAGTAGGTATTGACGGCCTTAAATATACATAAATCAGACTTTGGCTCAGGAGGGAAAAAAATAAACAGTCATCGATCCGGGTAGGCCCAACACAACTACAGGGACACCAGGGAAAAAAGAAAAGAAAAAAAAAAAGCCTACAGCACCTGCTGTTCCCAGGCGGTCACCCATCCAAGTACTGGGCAGGGGCAGGCCCGACACTGCTTAACTTCGGTGATCAGACGAGAACCGGTGTATTCAGTGTGGTATGGCCGTAGGCATTGGTAGTAGGTATTGACGGCCTTAAATATACATAAATCAGACTTTGGCTCAGGAGGGAAAAAAATAAGCAGTCATCGATCCGGGTAGGCCCAACACAACTACAGGGACACCAGGGAAAAAAGAAAAGAAAAAAAAAAAGCCTACAGCACCTGCTGTTCCCAGGCGGTCACCCATCCAAGTACTGGGCAGGCCCGACACTGCTTAACTTCGGTGATCAGACGAGAACCGGTGTATTCAGTGTGGTATGGCCGTAGGCATTGGTAGTAGGTATTGACGGCCTTAAATATACATAAATCAGACTTTGGCTCAGGAGGGAAAAAAATAAACAGTCATCGATCCGGGTAGGCCCAACACAACTACAGGGACACCAGGGAAAAAAGAAAAGAAAAAAAAAAAAGCCTACAGCACCTGCTGTTCCCAGGCGGTCACCCATCCAAGTACTGGGCAGGCCCGACACTGATTAACTTCGGTGATCAGACGAGAACCGGTGTATTCAGTGTGGTATGGCCGTAGGCATTGGTAGTAGGTATTGACGGCCTTAAATATACATAAATCAGACTTTGGCTCAGGAGGAAAAAAAATAAACAGTCATCGATCCGGGTAGGCCCAACACAACTACAGGGACACCAGGCAGGCCCGACACTGCTTAACTTCGGTGATCAGACGAGAACCGGTGTATTCAGTGTGGTATGGCCGTAGGCATTGGTAGTAGGTATTGACGGCCTTAAATATACATAAATCAGACTTTGGCTCAGGAGGGAAAAAAATAAACAGTCATCGATCCAGGTAGGCCCAACACAATTACAGGGACACCAGGGAAAAAAGAAAAGAAAAAAAAAAGCCTACAGCACCTGCTGTTCCAAGGCGGTCACCCACCCAAGTACTGGGCAGGCCCGACACTGCTTAACTTCGGTGATCAGACGAGAACCGGTGTACTCAGTGTGGTACGGCTGTAGATATTGACGGCCTTAAATATACATAAATCAGACTTTGGCTCAGGAGGGGAAAAAATAAACAGTCATCGATCCGGGTAGGCCCAACACAACTACAGGGACACCAGGGAAAAAAGAAAAGAAAAAAAAAAGCCTACAGCACCTGCTGTTCCCAGGCGGTCACCCATCCAAGTACTGGGCAGGCCCGACACTGCTTAACTTCGGTGATCAGACGAGAACCGGTGTATTCAGTGTGGTATGGCCGTAGGCATTGGTAGTAGGTATTGACAGCCTTAAATATACATAAATCAGACTTTGGCTCAGGAGGGAAAAAAATAAACAGTCATCGATCCGGGTAGGCCCAACACAACTACAGGGACACCAGGGAAAAAAGAAAAGAAAAAAAAAAAAGCCTACAGCACCTGCTGTTCCCAGGCGGTCACCCATCCAAGTACTGGGCAGGCCCGACACTGCTTAACTTCGGTGATCAGACGAGAACCGGTGTATTCAGTGTGGTATGGCCGTAGGCATTGGTAGTAGGTATTGACGGCCTTAAATATACATAAATCAGACTTTGGCTCAGGAGGGAAAAAAATAAACAGTCATCGATCCGGGTAGGCCCAACACAATTACAGGGACACCAGGGAAAAAAGAAAAGAAAAAAAAAAGCCTACAGCACCTGCTGTTCCGAGGCGGTCACCCACCCAAGTACTGGGCAGGCCCAACACTGCTTAACTTCGGTGATCAGATGAGAACCGGTGTACTCAGTGTGGTACGGCCGTAGATATTGACGGCCTTAAATATACATAAATCAGACTTTGGCTCAGGAGGGGAAAAAATAAACAGTCATCGATCCGGGTAGGCCCAACACAACTACAGGGACACCAGGGAAAAAAGAAAAGAAAAAAAAAAGCCTACAGCACCTGCTGTTCCCAGGCGGTCACCCATCCAAGTACTGGGCAGGCCCGACACTGCTTAACTGCGGTGATCAGACGAGAACCGGTGTATTCAGTGTGGTATGGCCGTAGGCATTGGTAGTAGGTATTGACGGCCTTAAATATACATAAATCAGACTTTGGCTCAGGAGGGAAAAAAATAAACAGTCATTGATCCGGGTAGGCCCAACACAACTACAGGGACACCAGGGAAAAAAGAAAAGAAAAAAAAAAGCCTACAGCACCTGCTGTTCCCAGGCGGTCACCCATCCAAGTACTGGGCAGGCCCGACACTGCTTAACTTCGGTGATCAGACGAGAACCGGTGTATTCAGTGTGGTATGGCCGTAGGCATTGGTAGTAGGTATTGACGGCCTTAAATGTACATAAATCAGACTTTGGCTCAGGAGGGAAAAAAATAAACAGTCGTTGATCCAAGTACTGGGCAGGCCCAACACAACTACAGGGACACCAGGGAAAAAAAAGCCTACAGCACCTGCTGTTCCCAGGCAGTCACCCATCCAAGTACTGGGCAGGCCCAACACTGCTTAACTTTGGTGATCAGACAAGAACCGGTGTGGTATGGCCATAGGCACTGGCAGTAAGTATTAACGGCCTTAAATATACATAAATCAGACTTTGGCTCAGGAGGAGAAAAAACAACGCCAGGTACCAAGTACTAGGCAGCACTACTACATATTTGGCCAAGGGGAGGAAAGAAGAGAGAAGCCTAGTCCTAGGCGGTCACCCATCCGGCCTGACACTGCTTAACTTTGGTGATCAGACTAGGCATGCAGTACATATTGATGGACATCAATTAGACTTTGGCCAAGGAAGTGAAGCCCTTATTAATTTGTAGTACTCTGGGGTTTGATTAGTGGTACCCATAATTCACCAATAATCACGTACCTCAGTCAGCATGACCCCAAGGGTTGGATTAGAGTGCAAGTCTCGGGACTCAAAGAGAGATTCACACTCATCAAAGAATAACACTGCATTATGTATCTTGGCCTCTCGAAAGAGAAAGCGCAACAGCTCCTGAAGAGAAGGCATTAATGATTTGTACTTTAACTCCTGAAAATGGTGGCTACAATAACACAATCATGCGAGTGAATCATGCGTACCTTAGTCAAATCTTTCTCGAGAACCTGTGATATCGTTACAAGCAGTATCTTCTTCTTCAAGTAGTTAGCCACAGCATTAGCAGTCATTGTTTTCCCTACAAACACAAAATCAAATCAAATCATCTTCAAAAACACATCGTGTTATGATTATACCCGTTCCCGAGGATCCATAGAAAAGAAGACATATCCCTTTGCTTGTGCCCTTGGTACTTAATCCAAGCTCCTTACAAGTCTTTTTGCATCATTGAGTAATGGCAATAAAATAATCATCTTACACATGCAAACATGTGATTCTGTCTCTCATACCTTTTGGAATTGGTCAAAGGATTGGAAGGTGTTCAGGAGCAGCTGCTTGTGATCCTGGGGAAGGGCCACGTCATCCAGTGTCACATCAGGAGTGTACAAATCCTACACAGAAAAGTCAAAAAGTTCTATGAGGTTTAACTATAAATCCAAGGATCATCAGAGGGGGGAGGGGTCAGGGGGTTCATAGTGGGAGTGGCGGCATGCCAAACCTATTCTCCCCTTGACTTTTCCAAGTTCCCACAGATGATGATACATACACTTCCATCGACCAATTCGTTGATCTCGGTGTCCAGCCCCACTATGTAGTCCAGCAGTCTTCTGTCCAACTCCACCACAGAGTCCAAGAAGTTCCCTCGAGTGTGCAGAGGAGGATCAGATACGTGGATCAGTCCTTCAGACACCTAGAGTAGGAGGGAGGAGAGAGAGAGAGAGAGAGAGAGAGAGAGAGAGAGAGAGAGAGAGAGAGAGAGAGAGAGAGAGAGAGAGAGAGAGAGAGAGAGAGAGAGAGAGAGAGAGAGAGAGAGAGAGAGAGAGAGAGAGAGAGAGAGAGAGAGACCTTGGTTATGCAGTGGAACCTCCAATAAAGGACACTGTGAAAGAGGACAAACCTCTCAGTAAAGGATAATCTAAAGGTATCTTTGAAAAAAAGAATGGGTTCAAGTGTGCCTATTACTTGGAGGTTTTACTGCACACCATCAGGTCATGTTGTCCATATCCTTATAATATTCCATGCAGTGATCTATCTTAAGTATTGTGACCACCTCACCAGCCTTGAATTCTTGTAGAAGTACACTCTTGATTCAACCTGTTCCTTCAGACCGTCACAGAAGAGGCCGATGATCGCTCCAATACTTAAATGGTGACCAAAGACACCCATTCCAGAGTTTCCTGCACACATTGACAGTCACTGTAGTCAGTTCTCAAAATTAAGTGATAAGCCACCCAACACAGCTTGTAGAGACAGTGATATTTAAAATTTCACAACTTCAACACACAATTTTTGATGTGTTATGGTTATAATAATGTTGGGTGTTGGTCACCTCACCAGTTTTCCTCAGGTTCTTGGACACCATGGATCCAGTGAGAACGAGGAGAACGTTCTTTTCAAAGTGATCCAGCCCCCGGAGCTCTGCAAGTCTCTCCAAGCGAGGAAGCCAACCTTATGTACATGAAAGAGAAAGAAACACGATAATAATTAAAAACTAATTGCACAAATTATGAACCATCCAGTCTCCTAGTGGCTTCCATTCTTTGATTGATCTTTGCTTTCAGGCTGCGAGATTTTGCCTTCATCTCTCTGATCACGGCTTCAGGCTTGCGCTGGTCTGCTCGGTAGAGGAGAGAATCGTCATCTTCTTCCAGTTTGAGTGCCTTTCCCAGCGTCTCTATCAGCTGGAAATTGTCCTCCAAGAACTCCAAATCTGAAGTGTACGGCTGAGGCTGTCCATCATTTCCTGAGGAGAAGCATAATGAAATAATGCATAATTACTATACCCTAGCCCTAGCCCTAGCCCTAGCCCTAGCCCTAGCCCTAACCCAAGCCCTAGCCCAAGCCCAAGGGCTAGCCCTGTTACTACTTCAAAATGCTCCACTTCATACCTGCTTCTGAAGCATCATACACTGGCTTTGACTGCATCTTATTACAAGTCTTCAGAATTTCACCAAGTTCCATGGAGAGTTCCTTATCTTCGTCACTGTCCCCTTCCCCTTCATCTTCCTCCTCCCCCTTCCCATCTCCTCCTCCTCCGAATCCCTCCTTGTCTTTCTTCATTTCCTCCTCCTCCTCCTCTTCTTCATCAAGATCAGCTGCTCCTTGAGCTGATTTACCCTTCCCTCTACTCACAACCTCTCCCATGGCGGTCTTGTCAATTTTATACTGATCTTCTGCACTCAATTTGCATCCACAACTGGGGAAAACACAAGTTAAACATCACAGGAGTTCTTTGGGTAACATTTGATTGATAATGCCTCTTCCTGGTTTTAAATTGTAATAACAACTTCAATTTTGCAAAACTTCTTTCCCTTATGATTTCCTGATAAAATCTTAATACAACTTACCATGCCTTCAGGACGCTAGTAGGCATCTTTATGAACGATGTCATAGAGAGGGAAGAAAACTCGTCCTCAGGCTCCAGAAGCTCCTGCTTTAAATGAGTACGACTGCTGTCAAAAAAATCCACTGCAAAAAATTTTAATCAAAGACATAACTAACTATTCAGGCTGGTATAAGTGCATGGTATCGTCATTTTTATCACATGAGCCTTAAAATTGGGAATCGGTGGTTTTGTTATGATGACTCTTACTCACAATGTCAAATTGAAACATTTTAGCTAATGCATTAATATTGTAAAGACGTCACATGTTTGGAGCCCAGAAAGTCACAGTGTGTTTATATTCCCAGCATTCATAAATATTTTCCCTTTTCCCTTACACATTTCCCTGCTTGAAAGTTCAGCAAACGCAGCAGCAGAGAGAGACATTGATGAATGTCTTGATCCTCCTAGAGCCGAATTAGGAACTGGTATAGTGAATCTGTTATGAAGCTTAGAGGAGAGGGAGACATGAAATGGTTTATCTGATGAAAAATTAATGGAGAAGGATTCAAACCTTGCCAAAGAGCACTCCTACATTTTGAATGAAGATGTAGCTTAGAGCATCTTGTTCCTAAATCAACACAAATGCACACATAGTTTTGATTGAGTGTGCTGCATTGCTACCAAAGCAGCCTACCTTATCACTCAGAGAGAGCTGCTTACACAGTTGGACAAACTTTGGAGTGCCTTGCTGGTTGCTCTGAGAGCTGAGAGTCTGAAGAACGGTCTCAGAGAGGTCAATCAAATTCTCAAGATTTGCCACTATGCAAGCATAATATGTCTGAGCAAAACCTAAGATAGTGTAGAGGGGGAACTGAACTTCACTCGCTATAAAGGAATGGTGCTATTTTCACCTGCATGTTTCCCATAATCGGCAAGAACCTCTTTTAATACCATCTTCCAGTTTCTCCTCACATCCAGAAGTCTCTGCTTCAGCAGACAATAAATCTCCAAGGCGTGGACGTAATCTTCATCAACATTGGTGACAGATGACTCCTCTTTATCTATCTTGGTGGTAGCTTCTTCCTGGTCTGTCTTCAATTTCCCTCGTACCATGTTGGTAGCCCTCTTTGGGTCGTCTCCTCCCTTCTCCCCACTACCACCACCACCCACTTCCTGTAAGGTATTTTGCACGTCGGGAGTGATGCTCCGCCCATCTAAGTGGGATTCCTGCTCCAGCAAAAATTCGTCCAACTGGGGCAAGAAATCTTCTAGGATGCAGAACAGTGGTGCATCCTCAATGAAGTAGAATAACTAGAGAAAAGATAGTTAGTAAACTTGCCAGCTGCATTATTAAATAGCAAAGAATTTTATCCCTCTTTTTAATAGCTACCATTTTGAGGATTTTTGAACGTATCTCGTCACTGTATCTCTGTCTGACCAGGGCCCAATGCATCAGACAGCACATGGAGACTGTGTTCAGCGAGAGACCGCTGATAGGATCGTTCTCTGGAGTGCTAGGGACACACTTCAACAGGTCCCAGCTGGGAATCACGGGGAACGGAGCAGTTTCATAGGACTCGAAGTGAGCATACAGTGTCTTCAAATCCTTGTCTTTGAGGTGATCGCTGATTACAGACTTCCATGTTTGAGAAGACAGCCGTGCACTGTCCATCTTTTCAAACTGCATGATACATTCTCTGGTAAAAGGTCTACACAATGCCCGATCCAACCAGCCCCGCCCATCTTCCCCACGATATCACCTTTTAATGCGCACCATAACAATGGAGGGAGGCGTGGCTTGTTTTATTTACTAACATGTGTCTATGGGGTATGTTACTGCTTTCTGTGTTTCTGCAAGCTATCAGCTCAACTGACCATCATGAGCTGGACATTCAACACATTTTAGATAAGATGGAAGGTCTAATGGAAGACTATTCTCTAGCGTTTGATGCAGAAGCAGACCACAAGAATCACAACTTAATTGTGTCAAACTTTCATTCCTGCTTGATAAGGCTCACTCAAACCAGCAGTAGCCATCATGCATATTCCGATACATTAATAAATAAAGGGATCATGGCAACGTTTAAGTTGAGAAATCACATGGTCAAGAATGAGCTCTCCATTGGGAGATCTTTAGTGGTGAATTGGACTGAACTTGGTTCTGTTTCATCATGGACTACTGATCTCTTACTCATAATCCTCAACATTCGAAATCTGATGAATTTGGAGAAGAATGAAGTGTGTGTATGTAAGAATCGGACAGCAACATTAACTCCTCTTGAGTTGGCAGTGAAATTGAAGATGATGGACATATATGAAATCCTAATCCAAAATGGCATGCAACTCTGTCACTGCACTGACTGTCATGATTCCTCCAAAACTCTCCAGTTGGCTAGCATTAACCAAGATGTGGTGGCCATCAATAGCCTCATTGCACAGATCACATCAGAGCTAGCATCCACTCACAGTGGGCAACAGAATGATTACAATGCTGTGATGTGCAAACTGCTCACACAAACTGACAGTGCAGAGATATCTCCCATGGACATAGCTCACTTTCAATGCCAAAGTGGACTTTATTGTCAGGTTTTTGAACACCTCTCGGAGATGACAGTCACATTTTGTGAGGAAGGCTACAATCCACCTAATTATAATTACCCTCATAGGGGGAACAAGGTGATGTGTCCTGCAGAACACAGTGATGTCCATCCACTGAAGGACATCACCAACACTAACACTAAGGAGAGGTGGGTCACTTGCATCCGTGAGGGAACAGGGTGTGATTTGGGGGCATGGTCTGGGAACTGGTTAGTGTATGGAGGACATGATGTGGGAAGAACAGGCTGTGACTTGCTCCACTTGTCGGCAGGAAACTTGACTCCAGGAGAGTTTGAGAAGATATTTGTCAATTTGAGGTGGGAATATGTCAGTAACAACAAACGAGTCATTCCTTTCGATATCCAAATAAGGACATAGCATAGTAACCAATTTTTCAATGCTCTAAAAAATCAACTTTCTTCTAATTGTGTTATTTTACCTTAAGTAAAGAAAGGCAGCTGTTTTATTTTACCTCTAATTAAAGAGAGGCAGCCATAACAATGTTGTTATTGAATATCTGAGTTTCACTGATGATTTTCTTGAACTGTACAGCATCCCTGTAGTTATCACTGGACTGACTCAGCAGTGGTCACTCTTGCAAGAATGGAGGAAGGATGTTCTCTTGGAGCGCTGGGCAGACATGGATATGCTGGTATACTTCAGCAAATTAATAATCAATACTTGCATGTCATCTGGGCGTAGGTATAGGGGATGTGGTGATCCCTTTTTCTGATCCCAAAAGTGTCCTTGCTCAAATGAATCAAAGCTAGCTTCCATGTAAACTTAACAAGTGTGTTGGTGCAACATCGAAATTTTGGCTACTGTCGATAATTAGCCACCATGTGGTCTATTTTGACTGCCTCTGTAATCTCATGGGCAAACACGGGAACATTTTTGGATGAGAGTGAAGTGTCAAATATCTGGGTTGTGTTGTGATTGTTGCTAGCTGGCTGTAATCTCATCCAAGGGTTGGTTTTGTAGAATAATGCGTACCAAGTCTGACATGTGTGGCTGGTGGGCACCTGTGGGTGGAATATCGTGTCAGCATGACCAAAACTTGTTTATGAAAATATGTAGCATTGGCTTTCATTTCTAAGTGGGGTGGGTCGGTAGTCCATCAAAGCAACTGAATGTGTATCAAAAGATGGATATGCCACTAATGGACTTTATAACTAAAGTTAGAATGGCATATTTACCTAAACATTGGCCTTTTAATGAAGTTGTGGAGGACAGAAAAAGCATTACATTCTTCTCAACATCCTCCCTCCCTGAATAGGTTGGACCCATACCATATGGTGAAGTATTTGGAGAGAGTTTTGGATTTGCGACAGTGCGGGAGTTCCTGACATATATGAAGGGCTATGCTGCATATGCATCGCTGGAGGTAGACAAGCTTGATTTCAAAGCTCCTCTCTACGTCTTTGACGGGAAACTGCTGCAGACTCACTTCAGGGGACAGTACAGCCTAGAAGGTGCGCATTTATTACTGAGAATGAATTGATCAAGGTGTATTCATGCACCTGAGACAGTTGTCTTGTTTATTTTGCCAAGAGATCGCACACACATAGTGACATTACACAACTGAATGCAACCAGCCACTACTCCTTCAACACTGTTGTACACTTGTTGCGACCATGCAGGCGTCACTTTAGTTTTATCATTGGACATCCTGTTGATTCATAAATTTTTCCAGTCTTGTGATTTTTATTGATCGTCTAAACTTTATTGTAATGAGTTTGTCCCAGTTAATCACTCAATCTGTGATTTTAATTATGAAGTTTCAATAATGGTGTTTTGCACTGTGAAAGAACTAGCTAATATACCAAGTATTTGAGACTGTGGAATGTGGCAGAGAAATGTTGCTATTGAATTAAATGATGAATACCGACCAATTAGTCTTAGTGCCACTTAAGGACAGTCATTGATAGCCCGTTTAAAATTCTCATGTTTCCACACACACTAACAATAGGCTTGAATATATCCTTATGGAAGACACTCCCCCACTATTCTCAATTCATACTTGGCCCTGCTGGTAAGTTAATATTGTAAACAATGCAAAATGCTCATGAGTGTTGACTTTCTTCTTTGTCAATTGATTTAAGGTTCTGGGGCTCCCTTTCATTTCCACTGCCATGCCATCAATGCTTTGATATATGGAAGGAAGAAGTGAGCATCCAATGTAACTACATTCATTATAGCAGGGTTTTACCCCCTTTCCCCATCCCTCTCCCCCTCTCCCCCTCCCCCTTTCCCCCTCCCTCTCCCCTCTCCCTCCCCCTTTCCCCCTCCCTCTCCCCTCTCCCTCCCCCCTCTCCCTCCCCCTTTCCCCATCCCTCTCCCCTCCCCCTTCCCCCCTTCTAGTCTACAATATCCCTTTCAATCATTAGGAAAACATAGCCTTAGTTATCACCACTGACAATAACACACCCATGCATTGCCTATTAAGTGGTAGGTGTCCTCAATGGGACAACTGGTCCTATCCTAATATGCACTAACAGTCAACATTACTGCCTGTAAAGGAATCCCCATGGATTATATGACTACACTGAAGTGCATATAACTCAGTATACTGAATCTGTAATTTAAGTTTATCTACAACTCATTAGGAATTAAAGAGGAAATTAAGGCAGGCAGCTGTTTAAAATATACCCTTGTCCCTTGCTTGTTCTTTCCATACCTAATACAAGGATTAGTCTTTGTATTAATTTTCCCATTACAATTCTGTTGTATTGTAACATTGACTATGTGACAAGTACAAGTCCCCATGCAGCAAGCAGGGTGATTCATTTGTTTCAGAATCCTAGGAGTCACAATGGCTGACTAGGAATGAATACTAGTAGGGGTTGGAAGTCCTTGATTTAACTTTCGTATATTGTGTACTGTGTATTGGTACTGATTAACTGTGTGCACATAGATACTGTACATCATGGCATAACAGAAGTTGAGTCACGAGTTTCAGTATTTCTCTGATAACTTCCTGTGGGGTTTAGTTGTGTCTGGCCTGGTATTTAAGAAAAAAATACCCACTTTACCTTTAAAAGGTCTTATTTGTGCTATTAATAACGTGGCTACTGTAACGTTAGTCTGTGGGAGGGGGAAGACCCCATCCTTAATTACCACTCCCCCAGGACTACAAATTGGTTGTACATTGGTGCTAGGCGGCCTGCCAGTTTTGTGGGTGGGGGAGGGGGAAAGGGTAGGGGGTACGTGAGGGTGCATGGGGAGGATCGAGGGAGGATGTCACTCCCTATGATCATGTGACACATCATCGGCACTCGTATGATTTGACATGTCACTTTATTGGTGCTAGCCAGCTGCCACCTGTTGGTATACAGAACTTTTTGTTTTAATTGATAGATGGTTCCTATATCCTCCCGACAAAGCACTCTATGGCAAGCAGCATCCTCTCCTGTGGTACAGGATGGAGTACTCTCAACTGAAGCAAAAGGTAGATGATCATGATGTGTGGGATATTTTTGGGACTTGTTGGAGAGGTGTCGACCTCATATCCTGATTTCAAAGATATAATGATATCCTCATGTCCTGAGATGTTCCTAATTACAGGGATGTCCTCATGTCCTGAGATGTTCCTAATTACAGGGATGTCCTCAGATCATTTCTAAAGGTGCCTTCATTTGTGAAATTATATGAATGCATTCATTTCTATTGCAATAAAGTGGGGGACATGATCAGTCTAAAACCTTCCAACTAGTTAAGATAGTTATAATTATTTTTGATATGGATATGAAGTCATGTAGCGTGCCACTTGCATTGAGAGGTGGGATTCAACATTGTAGTTGTAGGGCTGCTCTATTGGGCTACTGAAGCCTCAGGGAGCCTGTGTTTGTTATCGAGCTAAAAGTTAGTAGACTCTGCACTGTACATACAACATCTTTGAGACTTGTACTTAGTGCATCATATATGGAAGGATAGATCTAATAAATGAAGGTATGGTTCAGATCTACTTTTTTTTTTACGACTTCCTTCCTTCTTTTTGATGTAGCCTATCGAGTGCGTCCAAAGAGCAGGTGACGTGATTTATGTTCCGTCAAGATGGAGTCACGCAACAGTCAACATGGATGAGTGTGTCGGAATGGCCATCGAGTTAGACACGGGTGACTGCTAATTAATTAATCTTTATGAGTAAATTTTTTGGATAGAAACAATTTTATCATGAATAATTCGCCACACATTGAGGTGCCAGCTGTTGCATGAAATGTGATTAAGACTATGAAAGCTGATGATGTATGATTGTGAAGTTCAGTCGACTAGCTATCGTGATTGAGTTTTGCATAAGGTCCATCCTTCCCCGTCTGTTCGGGTATGTCCATTGTGCTCTCGTACACAGGAGGTGGGACCGCCGAATGGTTCCCCAGACCATTGCTGAAATGTTTACCTGGAGTGGGTGTGCTGTATGCTGAGTCAACTTTGACCCCTCCACTTGATACTTCCTCACAGTGGTTCTCAATCACAGTTGCAGACTGACAGGCTCCAGATGGGGCCCTGATCAGCTCGTATGTGGGTTCCTGATCTGATTGGATCTTTATATACCTGGGAGCTTGATGGTTAGGGGGTGGGTAGACACCAGTTCCGTATTGAGGGTTGTTGGCCAAGTATTTCAAGTTCAAATCGATGTCTTCCTGATTGGAGAGAGGTCTCATGTGTGAAGTGCCATTGATGCCATTTAAGTTTCCACTCTTCGCTCTAGTGATGGGACTGGATGAGACGGGGCTCGATGACTTGTATATCGGATTGTCAATCAAGTGATCGGTTCTCGCAGTTATTGGCCGTGGTTGAGAACTGTGAGTAATGTAACAGAATACATCAATTGCATTACAAGAGGTAACAAGACACTGATCAATTGCATTACAAGAAGTAACAACACACTGATCAATTGCATTACAAGAAGTAACAACACACTGATCAGGTGTGTACCATAAATAGTACAACACATTTTTGTGGGGCAAAATTTCTTGTAAACTTGATTTTTTTTTCAAAACCACAAAAATTTTCCCCCAATGAAAAAATTTCCTACTAATTAGCACTACAGTAGTTTAGCTTCTTCTCCTGGCATCATTGAAATTTTAGCTATAAATAAAATAAGTGAACCTTTTGATTATGTGAAACTTCCATACTGTATTCTATTGCAGCTGCTTCCATACTGTATTCTATTGCAGCTGCTAGATATAGTTTATTATATTGAAAAAGGTTCCACTTCCACTGCAATTACTAGTGCAGTGCAGTGCAGTGATGATCTAATAATTAAACTTCCCTTACCTTTTCTGTGGTCTTCTTCTTGAAAGTACCACTACTATGCATCCCACCATTAACACCACAATACACACTAACAGCACACCAACCAAACTGCCCAAGGCTATGGTTACAGTTGATAGTCCTTCTATAGGCCGTGAAGAGGAAGATGTTGATGATGAACCCCTCAGAGTCACATCTGTGCATTCTGAGCTGATGTAGTGTGCCAAGTTGAAAAGGTTTCTGTTGAGGGTTGCTGTCACACAGCATCTGTAGGTGAGTGAAGGGAGGCTAGCCAAAATGGCTCTCACACTTGTTCCTGCCACACGGATGGTGCTTGAGGTGCCACTACCACTGGAGCATGTCACCTCATATCCTGTGATGTCTCCCAAATTCGCATTTGATACCTGCCAACTCAGAGACACGGAATTTGGCATCACTTGAGTCCCGACTAGATCACGCACGATTGCTGTCTCACTGTTGATGTGGTAATCCGAATTCAGCCTGATCCACTGATCATCCTGACACACTTCAATACTGGGAGGCTGAGAATTCTCCACAATTCTCGCCGATCTGTCTCTGCATACTGCCATATTAGAAAAAAAAATTAATGTGATCCATTTTTGCAACTGTTATTATTATTTGTGCAGGATTGAAATTACTTGAAAGTAATACAAACGAATGCTGTTGGCTGCATGCATATCAGAGTATGATATACTTCTACACAGCCACTAATTACTGATAATTTTTAACTTGGCAATATGACGAGCCTTTAAGTCATAACCAACCATAAAGCTGGACCTGATATGTACCGCAGGTGCATCTTCTGCAGTCAACAAATGTTGTAGTTACTGACTGCATAATCTTTCGATTCCTTTTATGTTCATGTGCTCATGTTTTTTATGCATACCTGTTACAGAGAGTGATGACTGTTCACTTCCTGCGGAGTTTTGGACAATACATGTATAATTCCCTGAGAGGTTTTCTGTTTTTTCGACGATTGATAAGCGATTTTCATAGGTGGCGGCATTAATATCTGTAATGATCTGTGATTTTTTGTAGATAGTTCCATCCACCACTAAGGGGGCATCATCCTTCAACCAAGTGACGGACGTAGCAGGTCCTCCAGTGGAGGTGCAGACAAGAGTGTCTGTAGAGGTCTCGTATCTTACACTGGATATTGTCACAGCACCTGTAATAATTCCAAATTATCATTGGAGTGTGGAGGATGCACAATAGCTAGCTAAACTTACCTTGCTCTGTGGTTGGGTAGACTCCAACATAAAGATTCTTAGTGATGTTATTTTCATCTGGAACTTCACAGCGATACAGTCCACTCTCAATGCTGGAGGTTCCACTTGGTCTGTTCAGTTGTATGCTCTGGTCGTCTTCCCAGCTTTGGTAAAGAGCTAAGGAGTCAGGGGAGCCAGTGAGGGGGGCATTAGTAGTAGGGTGGAACCAGTTCCCTGAGCGGTTGGTATCACAGCAGAATGGTTTAGTAGTAACACAGCGTAGTGGTCCAGGGCTGGAAGAGGAGTTGGAGTCTCCTAGACTCTCCAGAGATATGATGCTGTTGTTGGCTATGAGACGTCCATTTTGTGTCAGCACCACATCTGTACAGTGTGGATTCATCATTATTGCTATGATTACTGCCTCTGGTGTGCAGCTACAGCTGGAAGGATAACTGTCTTACCATTTTCTTGACAAATTACTCCAGCATCTTCAGAGTGAGCACAGTCATTAATGGACACACACTCAAATAGATCACTTTCATTGCCAGTGCAGTTCAAGTCATCAAGAAATATAGGACCTCTACCAGTACCAAAGACAGCATTGGTTCTTGCTTGAGCACCTGAGGGTGCAGAAGTATAAAATGTGACTGCAGTGCTAGATATGTCTGCAGCATGACTTACCCTCATCTGAGAATCCTAGCTTCCTGCAGGCTACCTTTGCATCATTTGCATCCCACTGGTCATCACACACCGTCCCCCAGTTGCCATCGTAACAAACCTCCACTGTCCCTTCCAAGTAAGAGCTGCCTCCAAACAACCGAATGTTTCCATTTGTGCAGGTATCTATAAATAAAATCAGTTGCTAAAGTTTCATAGCTAGTCAACCAATACAAAATCCAGTTAGAAGTCATCAATAATAATCTAGTTCTAACCACATATTATCATGTGGTTTTATACAACCTATAAAGTAATGATCAGCTGGGTCATTTCTACATAGTTCTAGTAAAGACTTGTTGGTTATCAAATCATAGAAAAAAGACTCACCGAAGGAAAATGTAGATCCACACAGCTGCAGTAAAGCGAGTAATCTCCATAATTGATCCATAGTGCACAACAATTTTGTTTGGAGAAATTAGCTATTGTGAATAAATTTAACCACAAAACTCGTATAATAATTAGCGCTAGCTAGCTCGTAGCTCCACCCACAAATAGGCGTGGTTTACATATACAGTTCAGCGTGGCAAAGATCATGGAATGTTCCTTGGTACTTGCAGTTATTCTGAGTCTCCTCTTTCCAACTCACTGTGAAGTCTTCTCTGCCCTGAGGAAGAATCATGGCCTCAGGACATCATCATCTGGAAAGATCAGTGAAATGGTGGACATTGTGGAAGGTTATCACCCTGAGGCCATCATGACAGCAATGTTTAACAACACCATCAACCAAACAGGGTGGGCAGCTTAAAGCATGTGCCGATACTGCCATGTTTATCAAAGGAGAGACTTCATTTACCTGTACCTATGTTTATAGGTAACGTGGGATAAAGTGCTAAGTACTGTCTGTTTATTACTTGTAGGTGGTCATTTTTGGACTTGCGGGACACTCGTACTGGCAATGAATTCCAAGACGAACAGATCGCTGGAGTGGCTGGTTTCCTGGAAGGCAACATAACGGCTCCCCTCATCTACATGCACTGGCAGAACACGTTTGCTGGCTACTGTGATGGCAAGAAAGACTTCTGCACAAAGCTCTATACATTCATAGACAAGAACATCGCCTACTGCACACAGACACTTGCAGATTGGGAGAAATGTATGTAATTCTAGTACAACAAAAGAAACACTTTAAGCTCTAGCATATATAAAACTCTTCTTTTCGTTTTGCAGCAGAGAGCTATCAGGTCAGATAGAGGTTGTAGTGAGTACTTCATTTCTATGTCTCTAATTTCGGTTTTCTTTTTTAATATTGGGACTGCAGGCTTATCTGTGGTATGCACAGTTGCAAGGGTTGTATCAGGGCTACAGTTATTCTGGCTATCCAGACATAACCAGCACTGACTTCTTGTGAGTTCAAAGAGTTATGAAGTTGATTACATTACGCTAGCTCATCAGTGCAAGTGCAAGTGGAATAAATTAAATCTCCCTTTCACAGATTGATGCAGTTATTTGGGGACCTGGAGGACCTTGAGTCCGCCCTGGGGGGAGGGGGGAACAACAGCCGTATGACGGGATCTGGCTCCTGTTCTGCTCTGATCAAACTCCTCCCAGATCATAGTGAGCTGTATGTGGCACATGACACCTGGGGAGACTACAATGCCATGCTCAGGATATTCAAGAGATATCAGTTCAACTTTGCCATCAGCTCGACACAAGGTATGTATCCATGATTGTTACCCAGGCTTTTTAATTTGTGGGGAAGAGCCTGACCCATGTGCAAGTAGTGGATACCAGACTCTGTGAGTAAGTGAGGACAAGAATTGGATCCCAGTGTAGTCACTGTAATGCAGTGAGACAGTTAGTATTAATTTCACCAATCTCACTTTTAAGGACTGTGTGTATACATGTCCACGTTCTGCTGTGTGTTAACTATTTCTATTGTTGGAATCAGCAGATGAGGTGATCCCTGGCAACATACAGGTGTTCTCCTCCTATCCAGGAGTGCTCCACAGTGGGGATGACTACTACCTCCTCAGCTCTGGACTGGTGAGTGGAGACTTCACGGAGACCTTATCAGTCCTTGAGACTTATCTAAATATGAGATTGATAGTTATGATCTGGTAATCTGATACCTGAAGCAAACATGTTGTGTGAAAACCTTGAAAGTCCACACACACATAACTACCCCTTTCTGAATATAGCTGAGAAGTGAGAATCACTTTATATTCTCTGTCTTCCTCCTAGGTCACCATGGAGACCACTATAGGGAATAACAACCCTGACTTATGGCAGTATGTCACTGCTGAGAACCTGTTTGAACCAGTGAGGGTTGTGGTAGCAAACCGCTTGGCAACCAACGGCCAGCAGTGGGCAGCTTACTTCTCTGAGGAGAACATGGGGACGTCAGTGATGATAGCTATGTATACATAGTGTAGGAATGTTGACCCCCTCAGTCCATACTCCCTGTAATAATAGAAACTTCACCCAATAACAGGACACTTACCCAATAACAGGGCACTTCACCCAATAACAGGACATTTCATCCAATAACAGGCCCAATAACAGGACATTTCACCCAATAACACCACCCAGTAACAGGACACTTCACCCAGTAATAGGACACTTCACCCAGTAACAGGACACTTAATAAGAGCCCTCTAGTTCCATTCCACTGTATCATTACTTAGTCCCTTCTTTCGCTTTGGATTGCTGCAGGTACAACAACCAGTGGATGGTGGTGGATTATAAGCTCTTTGTGCCAGGAGAAGAGAGTCTCAGAGATGGACTCTTGTGGGTCGTGGAACAACTGCCGTGAGTGTCCAAGAGAGTCTCTTCTCTTCACATTTAGTGTGTGTGTGTTCAATCATGTAACTTACTCTCATATCATACAGAGGCTTGATGAAGAGCAGTGACATGACAGAGATACTCAGGAAAACGTCATACTGGCCCAGCTTCAATATCCCGTGAGTAAGCAATGTGGGACCTGATTAGGGATAAAGTCAAATTTTATATAGGTGGTTTCCTGAGATCTATAATTTGAGTATGACAAATGTTCTTGCTGAGCAGTATGGGGAATGGTTCACGTGGCATGGCAGTCCTCGCTTCAAGATCTTTGACAGAAACAACACTGGGATCAGTGACCTCCAGTCCATGATTGCCCTCATGAGGTTAGTATAATGAGGTATGTGTTTTTGAATGTGATGACCATTTACCACACATCCACAATGTTGGTTGGTACAGGGTTTTCATAATGCCAGACTAAGTCTAGTACAGTCTAGTAGTTAAGGGACTTATGAAACTCCAACAGGAATAGAAATACTTCCCATCCCCCTGACTATCCCAGTTGGACCATGTGCTGTTATGACTCTCATGACATTTTGATCATGTGCAGGTACAACAACTTCCAGCATGATGATTTGTCCAGGTGTGCCTGCTCCCCTCCATACTCGGGGGAAAATGCCATTTCTGCCAGATCTGATCTCAATCCAGTCACCGGGACCTATCCCTTCTCTGCCCTCCAGCATCGTCGTCATGGTGGTACTGACATGAAGGTGGGACAGTCATTATTGTGTCAGTGACATGACAGTCACTCACCAGTCACTCAGTCAGTTTGTGTATGAGAAGGTTCTGTCCAGTGATACTTGTAGTTATTTTGGTGGTGGGTTGAGCATGGGGGGTATTGATTAGGGGGGTATTGATTAGGGGGGGTATTGGTTAGGGGGGAAACATCTCTTACAGTAAACTATAGCTTTACACTTGTCTTCATGAATAATCTAGGGGGTAAGCCCCCTGGTTCCTACGCTTATATTGAGTGTGTTGCTCCTTTTAGGTGACCAGTTTGAGGTTATTTGGGAGTTTATCGTGTGTGGCAGTGAGTGGTCCAACCTCTGATCAGGAGCCAATGTTCCAGTGGAGTACCTCTGGATTCACCCCCATCCCCATGGGACACCCGGACACATGGGACTTCAAACCTCTCACTATAGAGTGGAACATCAACTGAAGTATTATTATTCTGCATCATAGCTTTTTCATAATCATACAGTGGAATCTGACTTAGTGATCACCTGAGTTAACAGGTCATTATACCAGTCAAAATGAAAAGTCCCCAAAAGAGAACCTGATATTAAACCTTCACCAACCACTATAGGCCCATTCCTTTTAGGATTAATTTTGGTCCCATTTGAATAATTTCATTCACAATCACTTTCTAGGGGGACCAGAACTGATTTGAGCATTATTCTTGCTTGGTGGGTTTATATAGCCATATATCACCTCACTCAGGTGAATTTTTTTTGCAGATAAAAGTGTGAATGATAATAGCTAATAGTTAAATCTCAAAAATAACAAACATAAATCAACAACAAGAAGTTATAACTGAACGGGTAATAAAATGGAACGAGAAGACAAGTTGTATTAAATATAAAGTAATAATGAATGGGTGATAAAATGGACAAAAAAATTAAGTTGCATAATTATAAAAACAAAACAAATTTATTATTTGTATTCTTCATCACTACTTTCGCATTCTTCCTCTGGGTCTGGTTTCGTTGCATAATATGCAGCTATTCCACCTATAGTAAATGTAGGAAGTCCGGCCAGTATAGAAAGTGATATTCTTGTGGGTGTGTTAAATTTGGTATCTATTTTTGGAAGAAGTATAGATGAATCAGGATGATGGTGGTTGAACTTATTGTATGCTGTAACTTCAATGTCATAATAAGTATTTGATTCCAGTCCCCTTATTACTGTAGAATGACTTGCTTCAGTGACTTTCTTCTTTATGCTTGTACTTAATACATGATGCTTGCATTCCACTTCATAATAGGCCACTGCTTCAGGGTGTTCATTTGGAGGTTCCCAACGATATTTAATACAATCATCACGTTTTTTGTGAGCTCTAAGGTTCGTAGGTTTTCCTGGAAAAACTTCTATTGTTTTTCCCTCTAGTGGATGATCTTTACCATCATTAAATGGACCTTTAGCACATATTTCAAATTTATATTCTGTGTCCTCTTCTAGTCCAGTGACTTTAATTTTTGGTTCATCTGATTCCATAATTTCATATTCACCTTTCTTTTTCATTTTTATACAATAACCTGTCACAGCATGTGAATTTAACTTTGGTTTATCCCAACAAAGATCAATAGAATTACCAGTTTTGCTCTCAAGCTTTGGATTCTCTATAGCCCCTGGTATTAAGTTATTCATTTGAGTAGATATTGAACATGGGTCACTTGGCTCACTTATACCTTCACCATTTTGTAGACATACACGAAATTCTTTTGAATGTTTTGTAATTTCTTTAGGAATTTCATAGTTTCGGCTTTCATTGATTTCTTTTTTCATTCTTTCCCACTTTTTTTCGTTATGCTGATGCTCAATTATAACATGTGTAACTTTAGAACCACACTCATCCTCAGATGAAATAGGCTGTATAGTGAGCACAAGTGCCTTGTCATCTTCTTGATATTTTATTGAGGGACGTAAGGGTTTGGCTGGCCTGCCACAGCCTGTTCTTAGTTTTAGTACTTCACTGTACTTTCCTCTGATGTTTGCATTAAAGGCACAAACTCGGAAATCATATTCAGTGTAATATTTCAATTGCTTTATTTCAGCAGTAAACTGATTTTCTTCAATAATTTTTTCTAAATACCTCCATTCTTTTTCATCATCAGAAGATAATTTCTTTTGTATCCAATAGCCAGTAACTGCTCTTGCTTTTTTCTCAGGTTTATCCCACCTTAATGTTACAGTATTTCCATCTGTACGATGTTTGAGGCTAAGTGGACTTCCAGGTTGAATACTATGACCAACAGGATTAACAGATACTAAATCACTTGGATCACTTTCAGCATCATCATTTTTACATAGGACACTGATGAAATAAAATTTATCATCATACGGTATCTTACACGCAACAGTTAATACATTTTCTAGTGATCCCAATATAAACTTATAACCACCTTCATTCGATTTATTTCGCTTTTCGTCATACATCATGATTATAAATTGTTTGGGTTCTTCACTTTTATTTAATTGAATAGTAGCACGAATTTCATCACACTCAACCGTTACTACAGGTTTTGGTTTCACTGGTTTAGGAAGTTTTGTTTCAACATGTATTACAGATTGTTGTTGTGTTCCAAAATCACGACTGTTCAAAGCTTTAACTTCAAATATATATTCGGTATGAGGAGACAGGTTTTTTATTTCTAGTGAACATTTATCAGTGTAGGCTCTCCATTCTGTAGTGATACACACCACTTCATATTTGTGTGTTGCTAAAGGATTTATTTTGGGTTTATCCCATAACAATTGAATGCTGTTACTGGTAATTTCACCATGCTTCAGGTTTACTGGTTGTCCTGGTATGATTATAGTATGATCCAAGACAACAGGTTCACTAGGTACACTATCACCGATATCATTTCTCATAATAACTTGAAAACTTGTGGGTATTTTCATGTTATCTAAGTTCAAAGTATAACCTCTCCAAGTAGATTCCCCATTACTTTCATAATTGTGTTCCATTTCAGTGATCCATTTGTTGTTGTGAGTTTTCTTCTGAATAATAATCTTTTTGACTGGTTTTCCATTTTCTTGCAATTTGGATAATGTAGCTACTTGAAGTATCACCTTTGTAGGATCCTTCATGCATACTTGAATTGTGGGACAGACAGGCTTGCTGGGTACACCACAAGGTATAGTGATGGTGTGAGGTTCACTGAAATCACCAATTCCTCGTTTGAGTTCATTATAACCTCGAATACGAACCTGATAAACATGATTTGGCAATAATTCTTTGGATGTAGAATAAGTGATGTCGAGTGGTGAATGTACGTCATTACTCAATTGCTTCCATGTACTTTCATTTTGTTCCTTTATTTCAATTTCAAACTTCCTGGCAGCATCTGGATTAATTTCAGGTTTATCCCAGGTAAGTGTGACTTTATTTTTTTGAGGTTTATGAAATACCTTTATCACTGGTGGACCTGAAATATGCGAGGTCTTACTATTGAAGACATCATGCTTTGCAGGACCCATAGCTTTGTCCATATAAAGTTTCTTCATATCTTCCAGTGTTTGTGTATCATCAATTTCACTAAATATTTTCGAGCAGTAATCAATAGATTGCAAGTGATTACCTTTTCTCAACTCAGTTAATTGTTTTGAAATTGCTTCTTCAAAATCTTCCTCGATTTTTGAAGTTAGATTTTTCTCATGTGGTAATAATTTTTGGCACTCTTGATGCAATTGTGACTGTATCTCATTTTTTATGGTGGAGTGCATTCCAAATAAGGTGACTTCATCAGGCTTTTTGATTTGATCTTCTTCCACAGGAAATTTTAAATTTTGCATTTCTTCCTGGTAGCTAAGAATTAACTTTTTGGATAGTGCTTCAAGTCGAGTTTGACAAGTGATTTTCCAACTTAAGTTTAAGTCACTGATATGATCATCAGCATTCAATGCTTTTATGTACTGTTCTGCCAAATCAATAAACATATCACTTGTAAGAGATACATCATTCAAACCTCTTTTAATATCGATTTTATCACATAATTGAATGATGGCATTTTTTATTCCAGCATCAAATCTTTCATCTAAGTCGTCAATACGAGTGTCATGTGGTTCTTTACCACCAGGACGCACTACCTTGTGACATGTAAAGGAAGGAAAGAGACTTAGAATTTGAGACCGTCCAGAATCCTTTCCCTTTTTTGGTATGAGATACTCCTCTTTGATGTAATCAGTAAAAGAGCGGCCATCACTGTGCTCTGTATTGCAATCACGGATTAACCAAAAAAAGTGTGGGAAGTAATCCTTACAAGATTCATCACCACTTATGGGCTGATCATGCAAGTGGATTAAACGTGATGACTCAGAGAAGCACCTAAGAATGTAATTATGATGTGTAAGCTCTTTAATTTTAACTTATATAGTAATGTCTATAAGTGAAGTGGGCCCACACACTAATCATATTGGTGACTACATTGTGACATGATACATTAGCCCTGTGCTTGCTCATTGAACTATATATAGCTTAGGGGGAACCTGTTCAATGTGGTTTGTAGATAATTGCAAGCTTAGATAGGTGGACTGTCACCTTGAAATGCGTATCTTTTCAAATGGATTAGGCTCACCCCACATGAATGAGTGAGCTACTGCTAGCTATCTCACCTGAGTTCTTCAATGTGATTCCTTCTGACAGTACCCTGTGTATTATACACCAAAGTTGAACTCAGTAAAGTAGTTAAAGCAATAAATTTAATGATTAAATTAGCACGGTCGTCTTCTTCTGTCATTCCTGCATCAGCACCTTCAATGTCGAGTAATATCACTTCAAACTCATCACAAGCTAAAGTTGTGGTTGCCATTTGTATGTCTCGAGTGCATACTTTATCAGAGTTGCTCACTTTGAATGCATCATTGGTTCCCAGCATTCGTGACATAAAGTATGACTTTCCTGTCCTTGCTTTACCACAAATGCTTAAAACAGCAATAGGTTTCTTGATTTTTCTTATTAGATCACGGGCCTTGGATTCTATTTTAAGTTTTCCATTATCAGATTTCACTAATGTCACACAACTTTCACCATTCTTCAGCAATTTATGCTTTTGGAAGTTGCTTAATTCTGTATGAGAGAACGAATTATTAAATATAATGCTGTAGAGAAAATTTCAAGGAGGGTATAGAAAAAATTTCAAATGGACATGAAACAACATGGGATAAAATAATAATTATAGCCACAAATAGGATGATAAATCAGACAATGACTCGCACAAAAATCAGTGTCACATGGCACCTTATGTAAAGTGCATGTGACTTTCCCCATAGCTTTGATGTGAGTGGACTAATATAAAGAATAGTACATATATTTACTACAAATCCTAGGAATTAAATATTTAACCATGGCCAAAAAGATATGTACAATGTACCTTTAAACTCGAACTGCTCATATTCATCAGTTGCAGGAGATGCACTCTCCTTGATAATATCAGTGGAAGGAGGTGTGATCTGATCTTCGTTAGTAGTGGTCGTATGAACCTTGGACTGGCTGCTAGTAGCTGTGGTAGAAAAGAAAGAGCTACATTACCAACAATAGCTATATCATAGCAAGGAAGAAATAAACCTACATGATTCTAGTTCAGATAAATCACCTCGACCTGAAATAATAATAATAATAATAATAATAATAATAATAATAATAATAATAATAATAATAATAATAATCAAAAAAAAAAGTATTCTATAACAAACTTTATCTCTATGTACACCATTTGGTGCAATGTTAAATGCTTAATTCAGCACAGTAAACCTTTCACACAGTTTTCTTCTCCAGGAATTGACCAACCATGGCAAAAAGTATTAGATAAAATTATTTCTTACCGGCTCGCTCTATTTATCTGCTTCAGAGCGATCTCTTTATTCTCCTTTTATGTGCCCCGGTCAACAAAAATTACAACGCAGCAAGCAATTCAATGGTGTTTATTATTCTGGGCACAGGCTAGCTCGCTAGCTCAACTTATTATTTTCAGGAGTGAATTAATTTTAAGAAAATTCAATGGTTGTCATAGGCGCACGTGAATCCCGTGTCCGGAGGTTATAGTATCTATGGTTATGGTCTCGCGGTGTTAATTGTTGCAAAACCCAATACATATATATCGCGAATCTCAATTTGCATCACAGGTGTGTGGCTCGCTCGCTTCACTTGCTTGCCGATTATATACTAGGGCAATGTACAACATTTGAGTCACAGCAAGCGAGCGAGTGAGCAAGTATTCCTATAGGTAGCTATTCATTTGTGCTTTCAAATCCTTAGAAGATTTTGATGCGAGTCTTATATGTAAGTGGCAGGCAGGTAATGCTTACATCAAAGCACTTAGATAAGCCTAGTGCTTACAAGCTGCTTAGATAAGCCTTGAGCCTGCTGCCCAAAAGGCTGTAGAAATGTTGAGCTGATAGTTCATTTGTGTTTTGCTGTTGAGTTTATGGGCAGCTGCATGCATAGAAAGCTAGGTACTACTTACCACATAGCACTTAGTGCCTACAATCCACTTATATAAGCCTATCCCTACTACTATCAACCATGCTATAAACAAAGGAGCATGCATTTGCATGCGCAGGGTGCTACTATTGCACGACACATATGTACGCCTGAGGCATTTTGGAGTGTAGACCTAGATATAAAATTTACAATTTCAATGAGTCATGACCTGAGAGTCAGCTCGCTCGCTGTGCTCGCTCGCTGAACTAGGGCAATGTACAACATTTGAGTCAGCAAGCAAGTATTCCTATAGGCTTTTGTGCTGATAGCTATTCATTTGTGCTTTCATTTGCAGCTATTCATAAAGAGCAACAGTGCACAGCATCATTACTCAATCCTCAGTTGATCTCCACACTAAGTGAAACTGGTTACTACTGTATAGAGCGTTATTCATAATAGTCATGTTCTAATCATGATCTCCTGCAAGCTGTGCTTCCATTATCAGGGAGGGTTGTTATAACAATATTACACTTTGGAGCAGAAGACATAATTGACTCTTTCACCAATTGTGTGTACTAATGTATACCTTCTTGTGGTGGTGAACCGGCTTCTCCTGAAGGAGTGCCTCCTTGTGGTGGCGAACCGGCTCCTCCTGAAGGAGTACCTCCTAGCGGTGGCGAACCGACTCCTCCTGAAGGAGTACCTCCTAGCGGTGGCAAACCGACTCCTCCTGAAGGAGTACCTCCTAGCGGTGGCGAACCGACTCCTCCTGAAGGAGTACCTCCTTGTGGTGGCGAACTGACTCCTCCTGAAGGAGTACCTCCTTGTGGTGGCGAACCGACTTCTCCTGAAAGAGTACCTCCTTGTGGTGGCGAACCGACTTCTCCTGAAGGAGTACCTCCTTGTGGTGGCGAACCGACTTCTCCTGAAAGAGTACCTCCTTGTGGTGGCGAACCGACTTCTCCTGAAGGAGTACCTCCTTGTGGTGGCGCTCCTGAAGGAGTACCTCCTTGTGGTGGCGAACCGACTTCTCCTGAAGGAGTACCTCCTAGTGGTGGCGAATCGATTTCTCCTGAAGGAGTACCTCCTTGTGGTGGCGAACCGACTTCTCCTGAAGGAGTACCTCCTAGTGGTGGCAAACCGACTTCTCCTGAAGGAGTACCTCCTTGTGGTGGCGAACCGACTTCTCCTGAAGGAGTACCTCCTTGTGGTGGCGAACCGACTTCTCCTGAAGGAGTACCTCCTAGTGGTGGCGAATCGACTTCTCCTGAAGGAGTACCTCCTTGTGGTGGCGAACCGACTTCTCCTGAAGGAGTACCTCCTAGTGGTGGCGAACCGACTTCTCCTGAAGGAGTACCTCCTTGTGGTGGCGAACCGACTTCTCCTGAAGGAGTACCTCCTTGTGGTGGCACTCCTGAAGGAGTACCTCCTTGTGGTGGCGAACCGACTTCTCCTGAAGGAGTACCTCCTAGTAGTGGCGAACCGACTTCTCCTGAAGGAGTACCTCCTTGTGGTGGTGAACCGACTTCTCCTGAAGGAGTACCTCCTTGTGGTGGCGAACCGACTTCTCCTGAAGGAGTACCTCCTTGTGGTGGCGAACCGATTTCTCCTGAAGGAGTACCTCCTAGTGGTGGCGAACCGACTTCTCCTGAAGGAGTACCTCCTAGTGGTGGCAAACCGACTTCTCCTGAAGGAGTACCTCCTTGTGGTGGCGAACCGACTTCTCCTGAAGGAGTACCTCCTAGTGGTGGCGAATCGACTTCTCCTGAAGGAGTACCTCCTTGTGGTGGCAAATCAACTTCTCCTGAAGGAGTACCTCCTAGTGGTGGCGAACCGACTTCTCCTGAAGGAGTACCTCCTTGTGGTGGCGAACCGACTTCTCCTGAAGGAGTACCTCCTTGTGGTGGCGAACCGATTTCTCCTGAAGGAGTACCTCCTAGTGGTGGCGAACCGACTTCTCCTGAAGGAGTACCTCCTAGTGGTGGCGAACCGACTTCTCCTGAAGGAGTACCTCCTTGTGGTGGCGCTCCTGAAGGAGTACCTCCTTGTGGTGGTGAACCGACTTCTCCTGAAGGAGTACCTCCTAGTGGTGGCGAATCGACTTCTCCTGAAGGAGTACCTCCTTGTGGTGGCAAATCAACTTCTCCTGAAGGAGTACCTCCTAGTGGTGGCGAACCGACTTCTCCTGAAGGAGTACCTCCTTGTGGTGGCGAACCGACTTCTCCTGAAGGAGTACCTCCTAGTGGTGGCGAATCGACTTCTCCTGAAGGAGTACCTCCTTGTGGTGGCAAATCGACTTCTCCTGAAGGAGTACCTCCTAGTGGTGGCGAACCGACTTCTCCTGAAGGAGTACCTCCTTGTGGTGGCGAACCGACTTCTCCTGAAGGAGTACCTCCTTGTGGTGGCGCTCCTGAAGGAGTACCTCCTTGTGGTGGCGAACCGACTTCTCCTGAAGGAGTACCTCCTTGTGGTGGCGAACTGACTTCTCCTGAAGGAGTACCTCCTTGTGGTGGCGAACCGACTTCTCCTGAAGGAGTACCTCCTTGTGGTGGCAAACCGACTTCTCCTGAAGGAGTACCTCCTAGTGGTGGCGAACCGACTTCTCCTGAAGGAGTACCTCCTTGTGGTGGCGAATCGACTTCTCCTGAAGGAGTGCCTCCTTGTGGTGGCGAACCGACCCCTCCTGAAGGAGTGCCTCCTTGTGGTGGCGAACCGGCTCCTCCTGAAGGAGTGCCTCCTTGTGGTGGCGAACCGGCTCCTCCTGAAGGAGTGCCTCCTTGTGGTGGCGAACCTGCTCCTCCTGAAGGAGTGCCTCCTTGTGGTGGCGAACCGGCTCCTCCTGAAGGAGTGCCTCCTTGTGGTGGCGAACCGGCTCCTCCTGAAGGAGTGCCTCCTTGTGGTGGTGAACTGACTCCTCCTGAAGGAGTGCCTCCTTGTTGTGGCGAACTGACTCCACCTGAAGGAGTGCCTCCTTGTGGTGGCGAACTGGCTCCTCCTGAAGGAATGGAGATGCTTTCAGCACTTTCACTTAATGAAGTTTCTGTTTCACCTGTAAAAGTTGACATAACTTGACTTCTTAGGCCAATCAATCACTAAAGTGTAGCTATAATGGAGCCTCTGATAATGGACCTTCCTAGATTTGTGGGTGCCTGCCAACTAATTAGCAAGTAATTATTTTTATAGGCTCAAAAAAGGATACAGTAACAGCCGATATAATTTTGACACTAATTAAACTCCATACATAACTGAATTTTGACATGCAGGCCAGTCACACAACTTTTACTGTTCAGCAATTTAGCTATGCTTTGAGTTTACATGAGAGAATGGACAAAAAACAAAAACAAACCAGTATAGTGTTGCAAGAGAAATATTTCCTCAAGGAGGGAGTCATATAGCTATAGCCAAGTTCAGAATGTTCATATGATGTTCATTTTATCATGATGTGCATTTAGCTATGTGGCCTAGTTTAGTCTCGCGAGCCAGCCTGAAAAAAAATACGGCTGGCTTGCGGCCTAATTAGCTATTTATTCTTCACATTGCTTTGATGTTAAGAAATTCAATGGCCTAAAGGTAGCTATGTACCTTTAAGCTTGGACTTCTCACATCCATCAGTTGCAGAAGATGCATTCTCCTTGATAGCATCAGTAGTATGATCCTTAGTATCATCAGACATTTCTGGCTGGTGCTATAGCATGGATATAGAAAAAGGAGTCACGAACTAATCCATAGCAGCAGTGCCACAGTTCTAGCTACTGTCCTTACTTTGATGATTCAATCAGAGACTTGCAATTGGATTGCTAGTTAGGTGTTGTTTTTTTCTATTAGAAAAAAACTGGCTTGCTTGCATCTATCAATAATCAGCAACAGTGCACAGTAACTGACTCTTCAATACTGCACACAATGATCATCTGCAAAATAATCATCCCTTTATAACGAATGGATGAGTTCAGGCAGATGCATTAGAGTCCACCCCACAGGTTCTTAGGGATATAACTAAATGAATATAAGAATGTCATGAGCCGCCCCATAGGTTCTTAGGGAATAGAATAGCTATATAAAAGGAATATCATGATCCGCCCCACAGGTTCGAGATATAAATGAAACAAAGAATGTCATGATCCGCCCCACAGGTTCTTAGAGATATAAATGAATATAAGAATGTCATGATCCGCCCCACAGGTTCTTGGGGAATAGCTATAGGTAATATCGTGATCTGCCCCACAGGTTCTTATGAATGTAAGAATGTCATGATCCGCCTCACAGGCCAGGACTTAGGGATATAAATGAATATAAGAATGTCATGATCCACCCATAGGTTCTTAGGGAATGATCCACCCCACAGATTCTTAGGGAATATGAATGCAACACAGATTCTTAAGAATCATGATCCACCCCACAGCAGGGTATTGATCTCCTGCAAGCTGTGCTTCCACTGTTATCAGGTTACAAGCCCACCCATAAACTCTTAGACACAAGATGTACTTCAGAGTGTAGAATTCAAAAATGATACAGACATAGTATTGAAATAAAAATTCAGTCCATGTTAATACCAAGCAGGTTTCTTCCTCCCATAAAACTGCATAAAAACAACAGATTATTCTAAACATCATTACTGTCATAATAACCACACAGCTACCTTAGGTTGATATCTCTCGATATTTTGATCTGATCTCTTCTTTTAAATAGTCATCATAATCCTCATCCATTAGCAAAACAACATTAGTACTCCATGATACATGATCGACCTACTTATTGTAGAAAAGGGTATTATATGAAATACTGGGGCATTATGGAACACTTTCACTCAAATGATAAATTAGTAGGAAGTGTTCCATAATATCCATCTCCCCTATTATGCATGCATTACCTCTGTTGTTCCAATTTAAGAGCATCAATTTCCAAGTCTTTCTGGTTAATCTCTTTTTCTCTGAAACCTACATGAATCACAGCATGTCTAAATAATGACCACAGTATAGAACTGTTAAGACTATACTAGGTACCATGTGGAGGTAATGCTGATATAATCACTGTCAGAGATTATGCAATGTACATTTTCAAGCTTCACACTTGGATATTTTGAAGCACAAAAAAATTGTTGGATGCAATGAGAGTAGAACTACCTGTTGTGCCAGTTCCCTAATCCTATATTCCTTTTCCCTCTCCCTCATCTGACTCTCCCTAGCAGTCATTTGATTGGCTACATCAATATCATGTAGTAACTCCTCACATCTTTGTATAGACTCAGCCTACATGTATACAGATAATAGAGCAAGGTGATTCACATGATTCTTGTATGGTATATTACAGTCCTCTTCCCTCCTCTCCTCTCCCCTTCCCTCTGAAAAAGTATCCTATACCTGCTGTTCCATTCTTGCTTCTACCTGCTTCTGCCTGTCTGCTAATACCATCATCAAGAAGTCATGCATACAAGAGGTTATTTCTTTCAGGAGTCTTTCCCCTCTGACTTTTCCCGTTCCCATTCTTCTTCTCTCTTCTGCCACATTCGTGCTGCCTCCTCCCTACATAACACCACCTCATTATCATGTAATAATATTATCTCTTTGAATTATGAAAATAATGGGTGTGTACACAGAAGTGTTTTCCTGATCTCTCTTAATTAGTGTCTAGAATGCCCACATTCCTCAAAACAACACCCAAAACATGAATATTGCTCACTGATACAGCAAGTCCAAGTCCCTTTCTCTCCTCTTCTCCAGTTTCATTTGCTCAGCAACAACCTATTGTTAACATAAATATACTCTTGACAGCAAAGGTCACCTAAAGTCCCACCTGCTCATCCACTGGACATCTGCTTTTGCCTTTTCTCTTCGTGCAGACAAGTCTTCTTGCTCCTAAAGGTGCAAATTAAATAATAACGGAAAAGCATTCTGGCTAGTCTGGGCAAGCAGACCTTTCGACCTTTGGGGGGTCGAAAGGTCTGCTCGCCCAGACTACATTCTGGCATAGTTTCCCCACCTTTAGAGAAAGCTCTTCCAATATCTTCAGATCAGTGAGAATGGCACGCTAAGCTTCTTGTATTTGTCTAGATTTCCTTCTCAACTGTGCCTTATGTTGTCTTAGAAGAATACGCCTGCACAAGTTCCAATCAGTACTGCTGTTCTAATGACAGTAGCTGGTCTAGTAAAGTTACCCCATGTAAGCTTTCTTCTGAGCTTCTTCCAGTTTTTTCCTCTCATCTTCCTACACAAATAGGCATATGGGAAACATGGCTTAAATTCACAGGTCATCTATTTTCCTACCTTTTCTCTTCTCTTCTTGCTGAGTCTGTTTCCTGGAATGTGAATGCTGAACATAATATACGTCACACACTCTTCTAATGAAGTACTACATGGCATCTCTCACATTTCTTCTCCTCTTGATTTGGCCTTTCCACTCCTCCTGTACTGCACACTGCATCTGACGTGACTCCACTTCCCTTAACTCTGGACAGTTGGCCTTCACATATTCCCTCATCTTCTCCTCTGCTACTTTTAAAATAATGATTATATTAACACACATTCCTGTCTTATTCGTTCAGCTCTGTAAGGGGGCAGCAGTATAGCCACATAGTTACTTAACTTCCTATTTAATGCACACCATGTACCTGTCTTTCATGTGAAGAAGTTTACCCGACTTAATTCTTGCTGCAGGCAATACAATAAGCATGATGAATTAATTATTCCCCTGACTGACTCCAATAATTTCATGTACTTCATGTTCCAACAGAGAAGCAAGTTTCTTTTTCCATTCCTCTAACTTCCTTTTCTTTTCCTCTTTCTTCCCTCGAGCACTGTATGCAGTCATACTATAAAGGGTGCAAAGGTTAATCCGACATGCGCACTGCAAGCGATTTTTTAATTTGGGCTCACCATAAATATAAACGCCCAATGAACTGCACAACTGTGGCGCGTTGACAGATGCGCATGTGCATGCAGCAAGAAGACCCTAGGGATGATGTGTTCTACAGCTGAGCTGAAGAGTGAAGTGACTAATAGAGACATGGAACTGCTACTATCATCCTGTCAAGAGCACACGAGTACCAGAATAGCAGCTGCGGTTGCTAAGGAGTCTAGCTGGATAAAACTCTGGGACGCAGCCCTGGATAGAGGCACAGCCGGCACCACTGCCTTACAGAACCTGTATAGGGAGCTGACCAGGCCCTCATATGGTTCCAGCCCTTGCCCTCGATGTGATGTGTCAGAGTTGGAGGGCAATTCGTACTTTGAACACTATATCACAACTCACTCCTCCCTCATGAATGTGGACAGGATCCTCTCTGCTCTGTCATCATCAGAACCTGACTTATCACTTGTTATAAATCATTTTTATGTTACACCTGAGTAGCCTCCCTCACTCACTTGACATTCTTTTTCCCCCGTTTATTTTGCATATGCCCTTTGGGCTTTACATTGCTTGATTGATTGATTGATTGATTGATTACACTACATTGCAGTGTAGATAGATAGATAGCGAGGCAAGTGAACATTTTAACAAGGTAGTGTACATCTGGCACGATTAGCCAGGCTACAGGAAAGCCAAGAGCACCAGACTACATGCCAGAAAGCAAAGAACAGTAACAGAGAGACGGCAGTCTAATCGTGAAGAAGACCAGCTGGCAACAGGAAAGCCAAGACCACAGAGAGAGAGAGAGAGAGAAGAACAGAGACACCACATGTCATGTCGGATGATGCCAGACATCAGGAAAGGCAAGAACAATGAGATCAACTACAGGCCTTGCATGGAAGTGAATATTTGAAAAGCCAATCAGAGGGCACTGACTAACTCGAATTCCATAAGCTTAGCTAGAATTGAATTTCAACAGTGTGCACTGTACTACCTCATATTCTACCAGTGCCGAGGCACATGTCTTTTTGAAGACAAACTTGTTAGATGTGGTACTGAGAATGTGTCGTTAGAGTCTAAACTTGGAACATGGATTCTTAAAACCACCCAAGCAACTTTGCATTCACATCACTGACCTGAGTTCTAAGTATGCAATGTACATATTATTAGCTACATGATAATTATTGTGAACACTTAATTTCAGGAATTACAGGGGTCCAAGTGTTCAGATTCAGGTTAAACAAAAACTCTATTGGTGATAATATTATACTTTCAATGCACACCTTTTTATATTACACATGTGTAGAACTACATACTCAGGATTCCCAATGAAGGGCACTGGTACCAACTTCGTGGGCTTGTCAAGTTAACCAATTCTATAGGACACTATACTGCCTTCTTTAGGTCCTTAAAGGATCCAATGCAATGGTTTCATGCTGATGACAATTGTGTAAGTTAAGCCCTCCCTCATAGAGACACATATTAAACCTGTATACAAGTTATGCCAGTGAGCATAGCAACTGTCCTTCAATGATAAAGGAATCCACTGGACCCTTTTGGTTAGAAAAAAAGACTTAAAGAATACAAATTACCCTGTTATTATACTTTAAAGGTACTTGATATGAGAAAGAGAGAGGTCAACTATTATGACTCTCTTCTTCATGACAATTCCATCTACATTAAAAAAGTCACGTAAGAGGATTAAAGTAAAAATACCTGACATCCAAATACCATTGCATCTTCATCAGATCATACTTGAATGAGCTGGCTATATCTTCATTTAATTGGAAGGAATGGACTTATGTGAACAACAAAGTAAGCCCATTTCATTTATTAAAAAAATATATATATATTAGCCAGCATTCTTCATAGAAAATGCCTGTCCAGAAAAATGGATCCGATTGTGGAGTATTCATATGTCAGGTACATACTGCACTGTAGCTGCATTATAATTAATGGTGGGCTTAATATAGTATATGATAGTGATGTTATTAATACAGTACGCTTTGCACATTGTATAAGATCCCATGGATTTCAGTCAGGTGAATATTAAATCGGTTACATAGCCTCATATGTAGGTCTATGGGTTCAGTCATATGACATTTTCATTAGGATGATATGGGATTAGTGAGAAAGATGATGTATGAAGAGGTGCTCTGTGGAAGCTTATTGTAAGTTCACCAGACACTAAATGTATCTGTAAGCTTTTCAATACATAATACTACTTACTAATCAGAACTAGAAGGGAAAGGGAAAAGATTTTAAGTCAGAGAGTGGACCAGCCTGAAACCTATTACAACCCACAAATATTCCTGGAGCCATTACAAGCAAAAAAACCTACGCAAAACACTCTTGATATCCACCCAGAAAAAAAGATCAAATTCTGAAGTCAAAATCATTAGCACTTCTCTGCCCCAAAGAAATGCAATATCAACACACCTCAACTCTCATACATGCTCTCCTATCAAAAAACAGCAATCAACTCTGTATGCACTTTTGGAAGGTAACAATGTTATCGAACAATCTCAATTTCCCCTACCATCTGTTAGCAAATCCAGCTCTGATAAAAGAAATAATTCACTTCCTTCACCCACTAATAATCCAATAACCGGGCCATGTCACTCACTACCTCTACCTAAAGAAATAATTCGCCTGCTCTACCCACTTACAGTCCTATAATCAGCCCATGTCACTCGTTACCTCATGAATCCAGCATTGATCAAAGTTCACCTCCTCCACCCACTTACAGTCCTATAACCAGCCCATGTCACGTTATCTCATGAATCCAGCATTAATCAAAGTTCACCTCCTCCACCCACTTACAGTCCTATAACCAGCCCATGTCACTCGTTATCTCAATCTGATTCAGTATCTCCCACCAATCCTCTTACTCCTAGTCAAAATCAATCCAATAAAAATTTCGAGATACCAGATCTCCATCATATCACAAAACATGATCTTCCACCCTTGCTACATGAAATACTCCCAAAATCATATACTTACATCTTTCAAAAAATTGATATTTCCACTAGCAATTTAGTATGTTCAGTTACTTTACTCACCAATACTTTGTCAAGAGATGGTGCAGAACAATGGATTGTTGATTTTCAAGACAAAACCAAGACAACCTACCGAATCACTATAGGTGTACAGCCAAAAGGGAAAAGGATCCTCTACAAAACAGTGAGGCACTGCCAACATAAAAGGAAAAAGTCGAAGAGAGCACTCAAACGACTGGACAGCATCAGAAATAAAAAAACTAAGTGCAATTCAAGATTTACCTTGAGGGTACATAATATGGACACCTCTACAAACATGATCCACAAAACACACCCCTGTGAAATCACTTTAGTGTGGGACCACAATCATGGCCTGGAATGTGCTAAAGCACTTGGTTTTAGGCCCATTGATCCAAATACAGTAACAGAATTTCATTCTTACTTTGATCAAGGTCATTCACCTTCATCAGCTTTACACTTGCACTGGCTAAATTTGGCCATAGAGCACAATGATGAATTGGAGTATGTCAGAGCAGATCGTTCCTTCAGTCCTCAGTATGGTGACGTTTTTTTACCTATACAGAAAATGGAGAATCAAAAATCATGGTGAACGAAATGGTGAGCCAATGTTCAATAAACTAGAAGAGATGATAAAGGAATACAATCAGAAAAATGGATCAGAGGGGGGCAAAGCTTTTCTTCAAAAGTTTGAAAGGAGCATTGACAATAAATCACAGAAGTGGGAAGATAAACCTGGAGAAAGCATTGACACTCCTCTTGTACTAGCTGTATGCACACCCTTGATGGCTAGGGCTCATGCTATGCTACTACAGGCTGGTGAACTAGTTTATTGAGATAGCACTGCCAGCTTAGACAGATGCAATTGCCCCACTTTCATCTTTAGCACATCAAGTTCTGGAGGGGGCATACCCCTGGGAGTTGTTACACTTCTGGAGAGAGTGAAAGCACACTCATGCAATCTTTTTCTTACCTTAGAACTCTCATGCTAAATAATGCTTTCTTTGGACGAGGAAGTAAGGGTCCACAGATGTTTATCACAGACGACTGTGAAGCTGAAAGGAATGCCCTTAAATCAGTCTGGCCTGAATCAGTGCAGCTTCTCTGCATCTTTTCATTATCTGCAGAGTTGGTGGAAATGGTTATGGGACTCTAATCATGGTATTGCTGATCAAGACCGACAATCAATCATGCAGGTTATTTGTGCTCTAGTTTATATGACTAGTGAAGAAGACCTAGAGCAGCGTTACAAGAGTTTAACAGATCCTAATATAACTAATAGCTATTGTAACCAGTACCCCCAGCTCCGTAAGCATCTGGAAATGTTTTGGAAAAGAAAATCAGAATGGGCACTTTCACACAGGATTGCAGCTATCATAAGGGGAAATAACACCAATAACTACGCAGAAGCTGGAATCAGAGTACTTAAAGAGCTGATATTTGGGAGAGTGAAAGCATACAATCTTGTACAAATGTTTCAGTTTGTTACGAAAACAATGGATGCTTACTACTGTAGCTGACTTCTAGATATTGCTCATAGCAGATTTCGACCAGGCTTATCTCTTCGGTATAGAGAAGATGCAGAATAACATAACTGATATGAAACATATCAGAGATACAATTTACATGACTAAAGAAAAGATAACACTCAGAGGAGGGATAGAGGTGGATTTTGAGTATCTAGTTGATATGGAGCTAGGAATATGCTCTTGCTCTACTGGAACCAATGGAGCTGCTTGTAAATATCAGGCTGCCATAGCCAAGAAATTTCAAATTGCTTGCCTTAACATAGCTCCTATGCACTCAAAAGAAGCACGACACACTTTTGCAATAATTGCCAGGGGAGTGCAATACACCAGGAATATAGAATTTTATGTTGATTTACAAGAGAGTAACTCAGAGAAAACTAACTTTACTATGACCATTACTAATAGCAGTGATGTACAGAAATACTCTAACGCTACAAAGGATAGCCAGGATGTAAATAATGACGGCAATGAATATAGCAATGAGATACCTGAGAATTACTCTGTCACTGCAAGGGATAGCCAGGATGTCAATAATGAATGGGAAGCACAGGTGTTACTGTACAAAACCTCCTTAATGGACATAGTGGAGGACCTTACCAAGAGATTAATGGAAGGAGATCATAACTTGTTATCAGGAATAAACAAATTCATAAATTCCTACAAACAAATGGAAAATTCCCAAGCTCCCAACAGTGCTCTATCCTATGCACTATCAGACAGTGAGTAATAATATACATTACTGTATTGTTTTCAATGCCTTTAATATAAACTATTTTTAGGAGCTGTGTGGTCAAATGGTAGGCATGGTTCCTACATAAAAACCTACTCAGGAGGGATCCAAAGAAGAAGGAAAGGTTTATCAAGAGGAACAAAAATGGCATCCCAGGGAAGGCCAACTAAGTGGAAGTTACAAAATCACACACAATTTTAGTATAAAACTTAATAGCCAGAGTGAGAGGAAGAAGACTTGAACAATCTTCATACTTTAACTGAATAATGAATAGGAATATCTACTAAATAATACCTGACTTCTTCTTACACGGATACAGCACGAATGCACGATATCATACCATGTGACACAGTCGCGAGCTATGGCAAAATTAAAAATATTGACGATTGACCTTTGAACCCCAAAGTGAGCCCAAATTTAAAAAATCGCTTAGGGGAACTGTGATAATGTTTGGATCAGACCGAACTGGGAAAAGCCATTACCAAAATTAATGTTCTGTATGTGAATACCTGTGCCCTGAGGCATATTAGAGGACAAAATGATAACATACTCTGGCGGATCTAGAAAAATGGGTTCCAATATGCGCAAAAATTTTTCTTAGCCACGCCCACTTTATCTAACCACACCCTTTTAGTTAAACTTTACCCATTAGGCTGTATGAAGCGCTTATAAGCAACACATAGCCCTTTCTAGCTAAACAGGAATTCCGGAAGTGATCGATCGTAGAATAAGTCTCCAGAAGATCGTACTCCTTAGAGACTCTGCCAGCCTTATTGTATGAAAGGGGGGTTCCATGGAACCCTAGGAACCACCATAGATAGTAGACACGGAACAGGATTGGAAACTTAATACTACCATGCGCGTGCTATCCGTGTTTGCCGGGAAATTTTGGCGCGAGATATGAATGCATAGTTACCACATAATAGTTAAGAATGAGTTCTGCAAAAGATATCAGAGCGGATATTAGTCTAGTAGCTTAATATTAGCTGGACTAGAGTGTTTCCATGTTGTGCTTTTATAAAAATAATAAAATTTGATATGAGACTAGATCTAGCTAGATAGTACATATCTATGAGAGATTCGTATCTCAAGTTTTGAAAGATGAAGAGTTTAGTCTTCTTCTCCAACCATCTATAGATGCCCGTTCTTGTGCAGAGAGTTTCGTGGAGTGGATAATAAAACATGATAATGCAAATAAATAATAGAAATGTAATAATAATAACTATTTAACCCATAGTTTAACACTGCATTAAAAGAAAACTAACAGCTATGAATCAATATAACATATATCATCCGATAGACAAACTATTATACTACTAAAAGATACCAAACACTTGACTTCTAAATTTATGTGAGTCCTGTTCTAGTCCCACAAATTGGTAGGCCTATAAAATCTTTAGCAACATATCCTACACCAAAAACAGTTATTACACTCTTAATTTCAGTCTATTCCAGTAAGAAACTTTACCTTCCAAACTTCTATAGGATAAAATTGGTAGAAAAGCACTTGCACTCGTAGCTCTAGTCCCACCATAGATATAAGAGGTTTTACGGGATTGGAAACGCCCAATGAACTGCACAACCGTGGCGCGTTGACAGATGCGCACGCGCATGCAGCATTAATTATTTTAATGGCCGTGAAAGGAGATCAATATTCACTCCTTTCAAGGCAGTTAAAGTGATTTTCTGCCCCTACAGCTCATAGAATAGTACAAGTAAGCTAAGGGGAAGGTATTGAAGAAGTGAAGAGTCATAGAGTTGAAGTTGGAGAGTCTGAGGAAGGAAGTTATTAATTATTCATAACTTTTTTCCTTGTAATTATAACTATGAGTACCTATCATTGCTCATTATACACTAATTTTATGTGATTGATTTGAAAGAAAGGCCAGAATGACTTTTGGTATTAAAATTAGACATAAATTCATCATTATTATAGCTAGATAATTTTGCCCCAAAGTTATCCGCCAGTTTCTGCTCAGTTCTCCCTCATCAGCATTATTGCAATACTTCCAGCTTTTGGCTGTTGGATTTTGACACCATCCACCTCAAGAATTCGGCTCAGTCAGCTGTCCTGTGGACCCTATGGATATTAGGGGGGAAATATAGTAAGCTTGCCATCTCCATAGGATGACTATTGTATAGAAAATGAATGCACCAATTCCATTTACTGTTCTATCCTTTCCCTGAAATAACTAATACAGTTGCAATATTGTTAATCTATTTCTTGGGAGAGGGATTACAGTTTTAACACCACTTGCAGATGCTAGAGACAATATATGTCAGCTGATACAAAAACTAACATTATTATTCCATGTAGCTAAAGTTTACATGCCTTTTGATCAGAAAATGGGCAACAGCAATTGATTCTATCAAGCGTGAGAGGGATTATAGTCCCATTAACCACTAGTCTACAGTAGTATTTGTAGGATTAAACTTGAAAATCTGAACTAAAATTTATTTCATACAGTAAATCTATGCCCTAGTGTATTATAGTATCATTGGCATAAGTCTTACCTCATGGATCTTATCAGAACAGCAACTTTGACAAAAGTGCTATGTCATTCAGCTGTCAACGCGCCTCGGTTGTTAGTTGCTAACGAGAGCACGTGATCCGTTTCCAATCCCGTAAACCTCTTATATCTATGGTCCCACAAAGTCTGTACCTCTCTTCCTCAGAAAATGTATTACGACAATAGGGCTAAATTTTCTATGGTTACAACGCGGATAGCATGCGCGAAATGTATTAGCTTAATGGGCGTGACGTCACATGACGTAGGCAGTTTCCAATCCTGTTCCGTGTCTACTATCTATGGAATTCCGGAACCACCCACTGAATTACTCACTCTTGTTTTCAAATTCGCGCGCGATGGGCTCCATTGCATTAATTTTGAAGTCCGAGTGCGCGTTTAATAGAATGCACGACTGGGCTCTATTTAGAATACTTGATGTGCAGTATATACCATTGGAGATGGAAATGAGGAATATATCAGAGATGGGAAACTATCTCCATCTTTTCTGTGGAGATCTGTACAAGAAGTACCCGGGATTATGGAAGAGGAAGACGACAAGGGAGTAGAGGAAACAGGCTGGAGAACAAATAGGCTATGGTTACAATAATATCTCAACCAATGTCTAGATCATCAAAGTTACTGAAGTGGAAAAAGTTCATGGTGGAAATGATGAAAAGTATCGGGATTTAACTCGGTCTCTCACGTTGACAGGACTTCAAATACACAGACTAATGCCAACTCTGGAAGTAGTCGTAGCTCGAAGAAGAACACATAGGACCTAGACGCTGTCCCCTGTGCTACTCCCATAGCCCGATGTAGGACCAATGCCAAAAAAGTGTGGCCAGCTCAAATGTTCATTATAGCTGTAGGCTCATTGACCCTTTACCAAAAAGGTATAACATTCTCAATTTTTCTGTAGTTATGATGATAAGAATCCAGCTGTTTTGTATGAGGTAGCCAGCCTGAGGTCCTGGTCCCCATAAGACTGGACATGGACAGAAACTGAGAGATACGTTCACCTGGAACAAGAACGGTAAATGTTTGGAGTATGTACGTGTAAGTAGCTTCAGTGATGATCAAAATCACTTGGTGTGTTTTGTGCTGGAAAGAAACACTTGATAGTTCTCTCCGTAATTTGACTGGTGACCAGCTGTTGCAGTCTGGCATAACTTTTAACATTTCCCTGTAGGAAGCAAGGGGTTGGTACTGTTCACTGCAGACTACTGTTGCAGTGAGCTACTGGCAATCCTTGTAGGAGTTCCTTCTTTCCATTTCATTCTTAATGATGCACACTTGTAGGAAAAACACTATACGAGTGTTGTAGTGCTAACACTTGCTAAATTCTCTCTGTTATTTTTTTAGAGACCCAGATAACTCCAGAGCAATTTGCTGAGGTTTTGTGTGATGATCTTGACCTGCCCAGTTCTCAGTTTGCCACTGCCATAGCATCGTCCATCAGACAGCAGTGTGACCAGTTCACCACCGACATGATTCCCGAGGATGAGGAAGACAGAAGAGTAATCATCAAGGTGAGTGGGAAGAGCACAACACTGTGAGGGCAGCCAGAGAGTAGGACAGTCAAGTTCTATTTTGTGTTTGGAAACTCATAAGGTAATATACACACTCGAGTTATATCCACAGAAAGTTACCCTTCAAAGTTTCATTCTCTGTGTTACCGTGTAGTATTTTGAGTGAAGCCTTTCCTCCTTAAAAGTTGGGAGGGTGAGAACCTCCTAACTTTGTGTGGTAAGGAGGGGAGATATAATTCCACTATTTTTTATTTTTATCACAGTTGAATATTCATGTGGGAGGAGAGTTTGCTACCACCATCGCTTACTCCATCAGAGGACAGCTCAGCTGGCACTCAAGAACATACACCTTCAGGTGAATATTCAGTACACCATGGAGACCCCTCAACTAATTCACTCCTAAAATGAGGACACATGACATCTTTTTCTGATCTCAAAGTATCAGAAAACTTCTATTCCCAAAGTATCAGAAAGCTTCTACTCCCAAAGTATCAGAAAGATTCTACTCCCAAAGTATCAGAAAGAATCTACTGTGCTTATATTTGATCAAGGGTTATCATTAATTTTATTATAGTGTAGATGGATTTATGATATAAGAATACCCATTTGGTAACTTTTCTGGTTTCTATTTCCCATGATTGATGTAACATTGCTAAGAGGGCTTCTGTCTATTTTGTTGCTTTGATATGAAGATGGCTTCTGTCTATTTTTTTGCTTCCTGTATGCAGTGAGGCACCATTGCCACCTATCAAGTTTCCTGTGCGACAGCTAGCGGATGCTGAGCAGTGGGGGCCCACCATTCAGGTCTTGACTGATGCCGAGATGGAAAAGAAGATGAGAGATCAGGACAGAAACACAAGGTCAGATCAATTACCATGGTAACATGTACCCACACCACCACCAGGCCACATTCCTCTCATTACCATGGCGCATGGGTGCATGCATGTCACATTACCATGGTGACATGCACCCACACCACAGGCCACGTTCCTCTCATACTTTATATTTAAGGACAATAGGCACAGTACAAGTGTTTTCCCCAGTTACTAAATGCAGGGCAGGCCACCCTGTTTGGATATAAAACTTCAAAGAAAGTGGGCTGGGTCTATGGCACTTATTCCCATGAAGCACCCTGTTTGAAAGTACAGCTAGGGGAGACTCTGAGTTAGCTTTTCCTTAGCAGCACTGTTTGTAATGGCAATGGCAATTTTTGACAATTCGTAAAAATGAGTTCAAATTTGCAACTCAGATATGGGTTGTTTTTACACATTTGTGTACCAATAATAATTGCAGCGAGCGAGCGCAGCGAGTGAGCTGACTCTCAGGTCATGACTCATTGAAATTTTAAATATATATATATCTATGTCTACACTCCAAAATGCCCCAGGCATACATACGGTAGGTATGTACGTACAGGCGGAACGCCAGTGGATAAATATTGACGCGTTTAATTGCAGACTGGAAGTGATGTACCACGCCCATTTACGGTGGGAAAGATGACGTCGAGTTATCTGTGGACTTCAGCAGTTTGTCTCTAGTATTTCTAGCAATAGCTTATAAAAATTGTATCTATTTGATGCTGAATGATTGATCTACCAATTTCTAACTTCAGGAATGTAGTATCATTGGATGTTTGTCTAGGAAGGCGGGTGTCATCCTAGAAGACGCGTGATTGAGGTGGCAACTTTTGAACGTTTTGATGCCTCTTGTAAAAATGGTGGTAAGTCAGACACGAACAGGTCTAGGCTTAGAACAAAAAGCATTGCCCAGTGCATTGTTTGGCAGGTAAATTGTCCAGTTTAGGGTGCAAAAACGGGAGTGCGCCACTTTTTAAGAGTGTAATCTTCCAAATTCCTTTGGTTTTTTTCCCTCTGCCACAGCTGTAACAAGCCTATCATGTGTGTCTACTGCAACACATGATCCTAGCCTGTTCAATAGCTTGGTGAGTTTCCTCAAGCCACCTTGAACCTCAATAGCTTCTGCCACTAGGTGGTGCAATCCATGTGGGGGGTTGTTGTGAAAAGCATCATACACGTGAGGAAAAACCTTCTCACAGTCTTCTCGTGGGCATTGTCTTATATGAACGGGTATATTTTGCTTGCCTATTCTAACTCCGTGGGTGTCATAGCAGGACTTAGCTACAAATAGTGTCAGTTAGTTCCAAACACATGTCAAAGCCTGCATGCTGAAATGCTCAGACAACAGGTGTGTATCTGGACTGTGCCTGAAAAATAGGCACCATGCTGAGCCTTGGGTTTGGCTCCACGGTGAAGATTAGGGAACATGACTTAAATTTATAGATATCTTTTCTCTTACCTATGAAGTACTACATGACATCTCTCCTCTCAATTTGGCCTTTCCACTCTTCCTGCACTGCACGCTGTATCTGACGTGACTCCACTTCCCTTAACTTGGGACAGTTGGCCTTCACGTATTCTCTGCCACCTACATATAAAATAATGCTTATGCCACTACTGTATTCACACAATTACTTCACCTTTGTGTTTTAAATTGTTCAGCTGTGTAAGGGGACGGCTATATACTCACTAAACTTTCTGTTTAATGCACACCATGTACCTGTCTTTCATGTGAAGCAGTTTACCCGATGATGAATGACTTAATTCTTGCTGCAGGCAATACAATAAGCATGATGAATGAATCATTCCCCTGACTGACTCCGTATTTCTTGTGCATACCTTTCCTGTTTAATGATTCTTCTTCCGTTCTTCTAACTTTCTTTTCTTCACCTCTTAATTTCTTCACTCAACAACTGGGTGCAAAGGTATTGTTCCATGAATAGATCTATATGATGAACAGGGAAGTAAATTTAATATCCAGGACACCACAGGATTAGGAAGGAATGAGCTACTACCTAGACTGGTGAGTGGAGATTTCATGAGACCTTATCAGTCATTGAGACTAAGATTGATCTAATACCCGAAGCAAACATGTTGTAATCCTTAAAGTCCACACACACACACACACACACACACACACACACACACACACACACACACACACACACACACACTTTCCGAATATATATGACAGTATGTCACTGCTGAGAGCGATATGATATGATGATAAGAATGATAATAATTATCGTTCTAGTCTTCATAGTGTAGGAATGTTGATCCCCTCAGTGCATACTCCCTGAAATAACAGGACACTTCACCCATGAAATAAGTCTTCTAGTTCCATTCCACTGTATCATTACATAGTCCCTTCGTTTGCTTTGGATTGTTGCAGGTACAACAACCAGTGGATGGTGGTGGATTATAAGCTCTTTGTGCCAGGAGAAGAGAGTCTCAGAGATGGACTCTTGTGGGTTGTGGAACAACTGCCGTGAGTGTCCAAGATTCTTCTCTTCACTGTCTCTCATTTAGTGCGTGTGAGTTCATGTAACTTACTCTCATATGATACAGAGGCTTGATGAAGAGCAGTGACATGACAGAGATGCTCAGGAAAACGTCATACTGGCCCAGCTTCAATATCCCGTGAGTAAGCAACAAACTTGAGCACCACTCAATGTGGGACCTGACTAGGAAAAGCTTTGATGTGGTTAAACTTTTATAGGTGGTTTCCTGAGATCTACAATTTGAGTATGACAAATGTTCTTGCTGAGCAGTATGGAGAATGGTTTACGTGGCATGGCAGTCCTCGCTTCAAGATCTTTGACAGAAACAACACTGGGATCAGTGACCTCCAGTCCATGATTGCCCTCATGAGGTTAGTATAATGAGGTATGTTTTTTTGAATGTGATGACCATTTACCACACATCCACAATGTTGGTTGGTACAGGGTTTTCATAATGCCAGACTAAGCCTAGCCTAGGTGTAGTACAGTCTAGTAGTTAAGGGACTTATGAAACTCCAACAGGAATAGAAATACTTCCCATCCCCCTGACTATCCCAGTTGGACCATGTGCTGTTATGACTCTCATGACATTTGATGATGTGCAGGTTCAACAACTTCCAGCATGACGATTTGTCCAGGTGTGCCTGCTCCCCTCCATACTCGGGGGAAAATGCCATTTCTGCCCGATCTGATCTCAATCCAGCCACCGGGACCTATCCCTTCTCTGCCCTCCAGCATCGTCGTCATGGTGGTACTGACATGAAGGTGGGACAGTCATTATTGTGTCAGTGACATGACAGTCACTCACTAGTCACTCAGTCAGTTTGTGTATGAGAAGGTTCTGTCCAGTGATACTTGTAGTTATTTTGGTGGTGGGTTGAGCATGGGGGGGGGGGTATTGATTAGGGGGCAACATCTCTTATAGTAAACTATAACTTTACACTTGTCTTCATGAATAATCTAGGGGGTAAGTCCCCTGGTTCCTACGCTTATATTGAGTATGTTGCTCCTTTTAGGTGACCAGTTTGAGGTTATTTGGGAGTTTATCGTGTGTGGCAGTGAGTGGTCCAACCTCTGATCAGCAGCCAATGTTCCAGTGGAGTACCTCTGGATTCACCCCCGTCCCCATGGGACATCCGGACACATGGAACTTCAAACTTCTCACTATAGAGTGGAACATCAACTGAAGTACTATTATTCTGCATCATAGTTTTTTCATAAATACAGTGGAACCTGACTCTGGTCACCCCTACATTATACCAGTCAAAATGAGATATTAGACCTCATCAGGACCACCAACCATTCCTTTTTGGTCCCATTTGAATTATCTCTCATTCACAATCATAATGTTTACTGTAGGAGAAAATCACTTCCTGGGGGGACTAGAACTGATTTGAGCTTTATTCTAGCCTCACTACAGGTACAGATATATTGAAGTGTGAATAGCCCCTAAAATAACAAATAAATCAACAAGAAGACAAGATGTAATTAATAATGAACGGCTATGTACACAAAAAAAATAAGTTGCATATAAACAAACAAATTAGTAGTATTCTTCATCACTACTTTGGCATTCTTTCTTTGGGTCTGGTTTCGTTGCATAATATGCAGCTATTCCACCTGCACCAAGTGTAGTAAGTCCGGCCAGTATAGTAAGCAATATTCTTGTGGGTGTGCTAAATCTAGTGTCTGCTTTTTCTAGAAGAATAGATGAATCAGGATGATGGTTGTTGAACTTATTGCATGCTGTTACATGAATGTCATAATAGGTATTTGATTTCAGTCCACTAATAACTATAGAACGACTTGCTTCAGTGACTTTCTTCTTTATGCTTGTATCTGACTTATGATGCTTCCATTCCACTTCATAATAGGCGACTGCTTCAGGGTGTTCATTTGGAGGTTCCCAACGATATTTAATGCGATCTTCACGTTTTTTGTGAGCTCTAAGGTTTGTAGGTTTTCCTGGAAAAACTTCTATTGTTTTCCCCTCTAGTGGATGATATATACCATCATTAAATGGACCTTTAGCACATATTTCAAATTCATATTCTGTGTTCTCTTCTAGTCCAGTGACTTTAATTTTTGGTTCATCTGATTCCATAATTTTCCACCACTCATATTCATCTTTCTTTTTCATTTTTATACAATAACCTGTCACAGCATATGAATTTATGTTTGGTTTATCCCAATAAATATCAATAGAGTTACCAGTTTTGCTTTCACATCCTATGTTCTCTATAGCCCCTGGTATTAGTACATTCATTCGAGTAGATATTGAACATGGGTTACTTGGTTCACTTTCACCTGCATCATTTTTTAGACGTATACGAAAATTTAATTCTTTAGGCTCTGATGCAATATCATTAGGAATTTGATACCTTCGGCTTTCATCGATTTCTAACATAAATCTTTTCCACTCTCTATCATTTGCATGCTGATGCTCAATTATGACATGTGTAATGAACTTGTCTTCGAATGAAATAGGCTCTATGGTGAGTACAAGTGCCTTGTAATCATCATATTCTATCGAGGGACGTAAGGGTTTGGCTGGTTTTCCGCAGCCTGTTGTTAGTCTTAGTACCTTACTGTACTCTCCTCTGATGTTTATATTAAAAGCACAAACTCTGAAATCATATTTAGTGCAATATTTCAGTTGCTTTATTTCAGTAGTAAACTGATTTTCTTCAATAAGTTTATCTAAATAGCTCCATTTATTTTCATCATCAGAAGATAATTTCATTTGTATCCGATAGTAAGTAACTGCTCTTGCCTTTTTTTTAGGTTTATCCCACCTTAATATTACAGTATTTCCATCTTTATGATGCTCTTCAAGGTTAAGTGGATTGCCAGGTTTAGTATTACGAGCAGGGTTAACAGGTACTAAATCACTTGAGTCACTTTCAGCATCATCATTTTTACATTGGACACTGATGAAATGAATTTTGTCATCATATGGTAGCTTATATTCCACTTCAGTTATCTCATCTTCTAGTGGAAGTATGTCCAACATAATATTATCATCTTCATTCAATTTACTTTTCTTTTCATCATACCTCATGATTATAAGTTCCTTGGGTTCTTCACTTTTGTTTAGCTTAATAGTAGCGAAAATTTCATCACAATCAACAGCTATTACAGGTCTTGGTTTCACTGGTTTAGGAAGTTTTGTTTCAACAGGTATTAGAAAATGTTGTGTTCCAAAATCATGACTGTTCAAAGCTTTAACTTGAAATATATACTCAGTATGAGGAGACAGGTTTTTTATTTCTAGTGAACATTTTTCAGTGTAGGACCTCCATTCTGTATTGGTACACACCACTTCATATTTGTGTGCTGCTAAAGGATTTATTTTGGGTTTTTCCCATGACAATTGAATGCTGTTACTGGTAATTTCACCATGCTTCAGGTTTACAGGTGGTCCTGGTATGATTGTAGAATGATCCAAGGCAACAGGTTCACTTGGTACACTATCACCGATGTCATTTCTCATAATAACTTGGAAATTTGTGGGTATTTTCTTATCATAGTTATCTAAGTTCAATATATAACCTCTCCAAGTAGATTCCCCATTACTTTCATAATTGTATTCAAGATTAGAGATATTGTTGTGAGTTTTCTTCTGAATAATAATCTTTTTGACTGGTTTTCCATTTTCTTGCAATTTGTGTAATGTAACTACATGAAGTGTCATCTTTGTAGGATCATCCATGTTTAATTGAATTCTGGGACATAAAGGCTTGTTAGGTACACCACAAGGTATAGTAATGGTTTGAGGTTTACTGAAATCGCCAATTCCTCTTTTGAGTTCATTATAACCTCGAATACGAACCTGATAAACATGACCTGGCAATAATTCTTTGGATGTAGAATAGGTGATGTCAAGTGGTGAATGTATATCATTACTCAATTTCTTCCATGTACTTCCATTTTGTTCCTTTAATTCAATTTCAAACTTCTCGGCAGCATCTGGATTAAGTTTAGGTTTATCCCAGGTAAGTGTGACTTTATTTTTTTTCAGATCTTGATATACCTCTGGAGGACCTGAAATATGTGAAGTTTTACTTTTGAAGACATTATACTTTGCAGGACCCTTAGCTTTGTCCGTATAAAGTTTCTTCCTATCTTCCAGTGTTTGTGTATCATCAATTTCACTGAAAATTTTCGAGCAATAATCAGTAGATTGCAAGTGATTATCTTTTCTCAACACAGTTAATTGTTTTGAAGTTGCTTCTTCAAAATCTTCCTTGATTTTTGAAGTTAGACTTTTCTCATGTGGTAATAATTTTTGGCACTCTTGATGCAATTGTGACAGCATCTTGCTTTTTATGGTGGAGTGCAGTCCAAATAAGGTGACTTCATCAGGCTTTTCGATTTGACCTTCTTCCACAGGAAATTTTAAATTCTTTTGCACTTCTTCCTGGTAGCTAAGAATTAACTTTTTGGATAATGCTTCAAGTTGAGTTTGACAAGTGATTTTCCAATTTAAGTTTAAGTCACTGATACGATCATCAGCATTCAAATCTTTTATGTACTGCTCTGCCAAATGAATAAACATATCACTTGTAAGAGATACATCATTCAAACCTCTTTTAATATCGATTTTATCACATAATTGAATGATGGCATTTTTTATTCCAGCATCAAATGTTTTATCTAGGTCTTCAATAGGAGTGACATGTGGTTCTTTACCACCAGGACGCACTATCTTGTGACATGTAAAGGAAGGAAAGAGACTTAGAATTTGAGACCGTCCAGAATCCTTTCCCTTTTTTGGTATGAGATACTTCTCTTTGATGTAATCAGTAAAAGAGCGGCCATCACTGTGCTCTGTGTTATCATCACGCATTAACCAAAAAAAGTGAGGGAAGTAATCCTTACAAGATTCATCACCACTGATGGGCTTATCACGCAAGTGGATTAAACGTGATGACTCAGAAAAGCACCTAAGAATGTAATTATGGTGTGTAAGCTCTTTATTTTTTAACTTAGTAATATCTATAAGTGAAGTGAGCCCACACACTAATCATATTGGTGACTATATATACATTGTGACATGATACATTAGCCCTGTGCTTGCTCATTGAACTATATATAGCTTAGGGGGAACCTGTTCAATGTGATTTGCAAGCTTAGATGGGTGGACTGTCACCTTGAAATGCTTGTATCTTGTATTGCTGTGATAGTGAGCTTGAATGGGTGGACTATAACCACATAGGGATATAACTAGGGCAATGTTCAACATTCAGTTGACAGTGAGCGAGCGAGCAAGCAAGTTTTCTTTAGTGCTACAACTCTTTAGAAGATTTTGCTGTTTAGTTCATATGTATTAGATAAGCTACAACTACTACTTTAGCTTTAGACAGTGAGCAAGTGAGCATGATAGGCTCCAGTGTTTGATATTGTGTCAGAGACAAGTGGTTCCAACCAGAAAACTCCACACATCAAAAGCTGTAAATACTTACCACAAGCACTTATATAAGCCAAGCGCCTACAATTCACTTTGATACATTAGCTAATTTTGACAGTGAGTGAGCAAGCAAGTTAGTGCTACAACTGTTTTAGATTTGCTGTTGAGTTTATATGTAACAAAGTACTTAAATAAGCCAGGCTAGAGCCTCTACAACTACTACTATAGTAATGTGCAGCATTTGACAGTGAGCAAGTGAGCAGCTGATAGGCTCCAGTACTTACAAGCTTGATATTGCTGTCAGAGACAAGAGTCATGTAAGTTGTGGTTCCAACCAACCAGGAAGCTCCATATATAGAAAGCTGTAAATACTTACCACAAGCACTTAGATAACAAGCGCCTACAATCCACTTAGATATGCCTAGCGCCTCTTCCGACAAAAGGCTGTAGAAAACAATCTAGCTTGATTAATTTCAATGAGTCATGACCTGAGAGTCAGCTCGCTCGCTGCAATTATGCTAGTGTGGGGTTCATGAACCCAGGCTCACCCCACATGAATGAGTGAGCTACTGCTAGCTATCTCACCTGAGTTCTTCAATGTGACTCTTTTTGATAACACCCTGTGTATTGTAGACCAAAGTTGAACTCAGTAAAGTAGTTAAAGCAAAAAATTTAATGATTAAATTAGCACGGTCATCTTCTTCTGTCATTCCTGCATCAGCACCTTCAATGTCAAGTAATATCACTTCAAACTTATCACAAGCTAAAGTTGTGGTTGCCATTTGTATGCCTCGAGTGCATACTTCAGGAGAGTTGCTCACTTTGAATGCATCATTGGTTCCCAACATTCGAGACATAAAGTATGACTTTCCTGTCCTTGTTTTACCACAAATGCTTAAAACAGCAATAGGTTTCTCGATTTTTCTGATTAGATTACGGGCTTTGGATTTCATTTTAAGCTTTCCATTCTTTATTTTCACTAATGTCAAACAACTTTCAGCATTCTTCAGCAATTTATGCTTTCGGAATTTGCTTAATTCTGTATGAGAGAATGAATTATTAAATGTAATGCTGTGGAGAAAATTTCAAGGAGGGTATAGAAAAATTTCAAATGGACATGAAAATAACGGGATAAAATGATGAATATCAGACAATGACTCGCACAAAAATCAGTGTCACATGGCTTCTCATGTAACAGTATAGTGCATGTGACTTTGCCCATAGCTTTGATGTGAGTGGACTAATATAAAGAGTAGTACATGTATTTCAAGGAATTAAATAATTGACTGTGGCCAAAAAGGTTACCTTTAAGCTCAAACTGCTCATATTCATCAGTTGCAGGAGATGCATTCTCCTTGACAACACCAGTGGAAGGAGGTGTGCTCTGATCTTTGTTAGTAGTGGTATGATCCTTAGTATCATCAGACTGGCTGCTAGTAGCTGTGGCATAAAAAAGCTACATTACAATAAACGCAAGGAAGAAATAAACTTACATGATTCTGGTTCTGATAGGTCACCTTGACCTGTGTGGAATAATAATAATAATAATAATAATAAATTATTATTATATTTATGTTTTAGTACCGCACCCTAATTAATTGTGTGCACTAATGTATACCTCCTTGTGGTGGAAAACTGATTTCTCTTGAAGGAGTACCTCCTTGTGGTGACAAACTGACATCTCCCGAAGGAGTACCTCCTTGTGATGGCAAACTGACATCTCCCGGAAGAGTACCTCCTTGTGGTGGCAAACTGACATCTCCCAAAGGAATACTTCCTTGTAGTGGCAAATTGACTTCTTTTAAAGGAGTGGACATACTTTCAGCACTTTCACTTGAAGTTCCTGTTTTACCTGTAAAAGAGTTGACTTCTTAAGCCTTTTCATATGCAAAAATTAAAAATATGAAAAATGATGTGAAGATTTAGCTGGAAAGGGAGGAGCAAGGTGCTATTCAGGAAATATCAATACAATTTGGATTAAATCATGCCTCACCCTTATGCTGTACATATTACATATTGCCTTCGCCCTTGGACATCAGGCAGTACAGCCCTAGTAGGCTGTTTTTAAAAAAAACTATAGTACCTTTTGTAATTGTTTCAACTAGGCCAGCCTTATCGGTCAGCATTAGGTTCGTAAAATCGAAAGCAGCCATGGCAGCAGTGAACTGCCAATCATCACCTTTCTTTTCGTCCCCATAATCAACAACTCCTTTGATTATTATAACTCCCTTGACATTATTGTCTTTCCTATTCTGTATTTTCAATAGTTCAGATCCTTCCATTTCACCCCCTATCACTTCTGGAACTGCATCACCAATCTTTTTTTTCTCATCTTTACTGCTAACAAGGACAGGCATAGAAGCAAATACACCTGGTGAAACTTTTGAGTAAGGATCTGGTTTTCGATTACGAGCTACTTTAAATTTGCTACTCCAATAATCTGTCTGTTTACAAAAGATGTGACAAAGATCACTATCGATCATCCTGGTCTCACCCCGGTTAATAATACGATCTTCATCAAATTTATAATTTTGGAAATCAGCAATCTTTTCGGATACCAAGACATCACAATATTCGAATTTATTACAGTTAAAAGCATAACACACACCAACTCCCAAAATGTAGCAAACTTCTGGAAATTCTCTCAATGCTTCTTCGATATCCTCTCCACAGTTACGTCCTGGACGTGTCTGAACCAAAGCCACTTTCTGTTTAGCAAACATTCCAATTGTATACTTATTCACACATACAGCATGGTTTTTTTCATCAAGTGCAGTGATAGGTGCAGTGATATACGTAGTCGCAGCAATAAATTCTTTTTCATTGACAACATGAAGCATGAACTTGACCTCATTACAAAAGTTTTTTAGATCTTTTTCACTCAAATTTATATCTCCTGGTTGAACTGGTTTGTGATTATTACCAAACCTTTCTTTATCTTTGCTGTTAAACTTTGGTGACACATCTATAAAGAAAACCATGTTGTAATGAAACTACGCACCTCACAATAGCTATTTCAACCTGACCACCTCCTATAAAAGAGGCTGACTGCCAACTAATCAGCAAGTAATTTTCAGTATGGAATGCAAGGGGTGCACTTCCAATGACTGATTTAGCTAATGCATAACTAATAGCTAATAACTGATCAATCAGCTGATAACTATCTCGTGATTGAATTTTGAGATCCATACATAACTGAATTTTCACCGTGATGTTGGATGCAAAAAGTTATGTATAGCTAGCTACTAGCTATTACCTTCATCAGTTGCAGAAAATGCATTCTCCTTGACATCAGTAGAAGAAGATATGATTATATTATCCTTGGTATCGTCAGACTGCATTTCTGGCTGGCTACTAGTAGCTGTGGTATATAGAAAAATTGTCATAATAAAAGATTCAGGAGTTAGCTAATTAATCCATCAATAAACTATAGCAGTAGTGCTTGTCTCAATACTACAGTAATTTTGTCCTTACTTTGTTCAGCCATAGCTAGTTAGCTATAGTGCTCAATCAGAGACTTGCAATTGGAATACTTTTGCTAGTTAACTGTATAGAAGCTATAATGGAGCTTCTGATAATGGACCTTCCTAGATTTGTGGGTGCCTGCTAACTAATTAGCAAGTAATTATTTTTTATAGGCTCAAAAAAGGATACAGTAACAGCCGATAATTATAATTTTGACACTAATTAAACTCCATACATAACTGAATTTTGACACGCAGGCCTTCCATCATTATCAGTCACACTACTTTTACTGTTCAGCAATTTAGCTATGCTTTTAGAATTTACATGAGAAAATGAATAAAAATATATAAAAGAATTATTTCCTCAAGGAGGGAGTAGGCCTGAGGCTATTATGCTCTTTTTTTAGCCTATTATGCTTTTGAGCAATTCCCCAAATTTTTTACCTATTAGCTATGCTCATTTAGGTACCTATTATGCTCAAAATTATGCTCAAAACTTTTTTGACAAATGAGTATTATGAAAGTGTGTGCATGTGCAATTCAAGTTCAACGCTTGTTGTACTGCAGCAAGCACAGTTGACAGTCCACAGGCTTTTACTGCTGACTTAGTAGCTAGTGCTGAGTCAGTTTCACTGCCTGTTAACTGAAAAGCAGCTGTAAAAATCTGTAGATGCTACTATAGATAGTGCATGTACAGCTTATGCCAACATTATGCCAGCATTATGCCAGCAGAATGGAAGTAGCTACCAATGATTATGCCCAAAATTATGCCGGCATAATAGCCTCAGGCCTAGGAGGGAGCCATTCAGCTATAGCCAAGTTCAGAATGCTCATGTGATGTTCATTTTATCATGATGTGCAGCTAGCTATGTGGGTGGTGTAACACTTCGCCCACGTAATTGTACTACTGGTTGCTAGGAAGAACTAACTTGCAAGCTACTTGCAGCAGAGATTCTAGACTTGGACCGACTATGAAGTACTACAGGGCTACTACACTCACTAAATATGAAGCATTATGGACTATTACAAAGGGAGTTATGGCCGATCTCAATCTCAAGACTAAAGTTACTTCATTTCAGCCACCGCCAGGAATTAATGGCAGATTTTCGTTCCACAGCTTCCTATACTTGCCTCCAGCACAACAACGTTTAGATTTTGTTGATTTGCATTTTACTTTTCTATTTACCCATGTGGGCTCACCTGCCACGACGATTGGGGGGGCAGCACAAAAAAAAACTCAATGTTATTATCATTACCTAACCTGATAGTGGCTGCATGCCACATATGGACCCAGTCCTATACTTCGTTCCAGAGTTGAAATGAGTTAAACAATCTGGCCCCATTCGCACTATAATATCATGTAGCCCCGCCCCCAACTAATCGTGCGCGCATGCATACTAGATCTAAGTCTCGCATGCAGGGATCGATCTTTCGTTTGGTGGTGGCTCTGAGTAGCTCAGAGAAGAGCTGGTTTTCCTTTCGTAGAAGGGATGGAGATACTGCTGGATGGTGGGATCCGGATGGAAACTAATGGTGTGCTCGAGACTGAAGTAGCTTAGCTAGCTTTTCTCGTAGTGGCTTGCTATTGACCCCCCCTCTTCTTCAGCGTGGTAATGAAATCCTCCTTGTCCTTGGAGTTGGAGTAAAGCTGGACCAAATCTTGATACGCAAAACCAAGAGAATCAAGTCTCTTGGCTTGATTGGATGTCACAGCTGGTTTACCCAGGGATCTGATGAGGGCTGTTGATCTCTGGAAGAGGCGTTTCTGCTTTTCCCACAATCTCCTCTGGGTATTTGCAGATCTAATAGGTAGTTCTGCAAGACAGCTGGCCAGTGATGCGTGTGTCAGTATCCTCTCCATTGCCATCACATCCTATGAGCTCCTATGGACAAGACAGACATATAAGTACATACTTAACTAAACATAGTGGAATATTACCATTCCAAGGACATGCCAGCTTAGTACCACTCAAGTTTGGATCCCCATCTTTCTTCATCTAATCAGTAGGGACATTTATTTATGACTATTTCATTGTAACATATAGATATACCTTGCGTAAAAGTGGTAAACTATCACTGAAATGGATATGTGGGACCAGGGTGTGCTTCTAACGTGGGAGTCAAAGACTCCAGGAAACCAATACTAGTAGTGGGAGACTCCGTGAGAAGGGTAGCAGAAGATTCTGAGAGAGACAAACAATCTTTGAGAGGGGGAGTAGAACACTCTGTGAGAGGGGAATCAGAAGACTCTGTAAGAGCCGAACAGTCTGTGAGTGGAGAAGACTCCGAGAGAGCAGAACATTCTGGGGGAGCTGAAGACTCCGAGAGAGCAGAACACTCTGGGGGAGCAGAAGACTCTGAGAGAGCAGATGACTCTGGGGGAGCAGAAGACTCAGAGAGAGCAGTGCCATAACACTCTGTGAGAGAGAAATCAAAAGACTCTGAAAGAGCCGAACAGTCTGAAAGAGCCGAACAGTCCGATAGCGGGAAATCAGAAGACTCTGAACACTCTTGGAGAGCAGAAGACTCCAAGAGATTGGAACATTCTGTGAGAGGGGGAGCAGAAGACTCCAAGAGAGCTGAAGATTCTGTGAGAGAGGAAGTGGAAGACTCCGAGAGAGCTGAAGATTCTGTGAGAGAGGAAGTGGAAGACTCTGAGAGAGCTGAAGACTCTGAGAGAGCTGAAGACTCTGAGAGAGAAGACTCCAAGAGAGCAGAAAACTCTGTTTGAGTGCAACAGTCGGAAAAAGAGCGAGCAGGATACTCTGGCAGAATTAAAGATTCCGAGAGAGCAGGAGGGGGACAATCGGACTGGGATGGAGACATCTCTACTGCTGCTATACACTCTATAATATTATTTTATCCAGGATTGCTATCTTATCATAAATCTTACCTCTTGTGGTATTACATCTTTTCTTTCTCATTGCTATGGCTGCAGCAACCTGCTGCTTCCTCTTCCTGGAACCTTTAGTCATACTTGACTTTCTTAGCATTTAGCGCGCCAAATCTTGCATTAGTAGTAATTTTAGCGCGCTCATCTTACACTACAGGAAGCTACTGGTTTTGTGGTCTGTTAGCAACATTTTTGCAAACCACAGGTTGCTATGTTACACCACCCTTAAGAAATTCAATGGCCAAAAGGTAGGTATGACATAATGTACCTTTAAGCTTGGACTTCTCACATCCATCAGTTGCAGAAGATGCATTCTCCTTGATAGGATCAGTAGTATGATCCTTGGTATCATCAGACATTTCTGGCTGGTTGCTAGTAGCTGCGGTATAAAGAGTCATGAACTAGCTAATCTATATATAGCAGCAGTGCCACAGTTGTATCATTAATTTTGTCCTTACTTTGTTCAGCCATAGCTCAATCAGAGGCTTGCAATTGGATCCAATGGAATGATTTTTGCTCTATTATGGTTAGCTGTATAGAAAATTTTCTATTAGAACTGGCTATTAGCAACAGTGCACAGTAATAGTTGGTGTAACTATTGCACACAATAATTATCATCCCTTTATATACTGAATGATAGATTGCCAAACATGGAATACAGTTTACTTATAATAGGAATGTCATATGATCAACCCCATGACCAACTTTTGAATTGGTTTTAGGGACACAAGCCATACCCCAACCACACCCATTATTATTTCAACATAGGGTTTGACAGAGCAATTCCTCAGTATAAAAGGTTGACTCATAGAACCAAATTACACTGTCATCAAAGCCTCAGCCATGTCCATGAACTTGATAGCTAGCATAGTCTCTGATGATTCACCCCACAGATCCTTATGGGGTATTCATCTCCTGCAAGCTGTGCTTCCATTATCAGGTTGCAAAACTCTTAAGAGACAAGATGTACTTCAGAGTGTAGAATTAGAAATTGATAGCTACAGACATAGTAATAAACATATTGTATTTTCATAATAATTAATTTTGTGTTAACAATTTTCATGTTAATTTATTTTCTTGTTACAGGTTTTACACTATTATTTTTGTGATTAATTTTCATTGTTGAACATGACCACGAAAATAAATATATTAACAACAAAAATTTTCCCAATTTACGGTACTGATAGTTGTAATTGTAGCTATGACATAACCCACATAGTATGTACCTAGTATAGTATAGCCTTAACAGTTGGTCATTCTGACGTGCTTGTAGGTTTCAGAGAAAAAGAGACTTGCATTATTAGGGGAGATGGATATTATGGAACACTTTATCAAAGTGTTATAGTACCCCACTGTTTTACAATGTTATCACAAACCAGAGCTTCTTGTATATGTTTAGATTTCCATGCCTTTTACACCTGAGTCACACATAGCTAAGTTCTTCTATAGTGGTAGCACATATTTATGTAGTAAAGCATATTTGGTATTAATTTACTTCTAAATGGAGCTGTCTCTAATTTTACCTTCGGTGACCTATGTGTTGGTAGTAGATGCATATTGTAAGGTTGCTCCCCCCCCCCCCCCCCCCCCCCCCCCCCCCTTGGAGTAAGATGTAGAGATAAAACCCTGTGAAAGGACCAGAGGGGAGAAGATTGAACCGAAACAGTGACTCCAGGGGGGAAACCGACCTACTTCCCCTCCCCCCTTAGATCAAACCTGGTTCAAGATAGTGCACCCATACAGATAAGTGTACTCTATTAATTAAATTTTGTTTATGGACAATAGGCACAGTACACTCAGTTATCCTTTCCTTACCAATGAGTGACCAAACTTCTGTATAAACAGAACTTGTATACCTGCACACTGTTTATAATGGCAAAGGTCACTGTGTTTCCAATGCACAATTTTTATAGTGCAAGCACTGTTTAGCTCTCTATAGACACTGTAAAAACAGTGTGTAAAACAAACCATTTTTAGGTTATCTGAGTTCCAATTTGCAACTCAGATAACCTAAAAATGGGTTGTTTTTACACACTGTTTTTTACAGTGTACCAGTCTTATACTTCATTGAAAGTGATGCAATCTCTTTCTCTTGGCTGTATATTACATGGATGGTGATTTTGATACCTTATTCATGCATGAGAATCAGAGTACTCCACCAACACAGTCATGTGTCTGCTTTTGGAGTATACGATTGTCTATTACTATTATTGGTACTTTAGGAGTACACCATTATTCTTTAGGAGTACACCATTATTCTTTAGGAGTACACCATTGTATGTAAAGTAAGCAATGACCATATAAATTCTGTACTACCACCAACCTGCTAAACATGTGAATGCACCAAATGAAATCCCATACAACAAATCAGAGGCAGTTCTATTTCTTAAAATGTGTTGAAGTTGTGTACCAAGTCATGCTTTATTACAAAATGCACAATTTCCATGAATTTCTGGTACTCTATTATTGCAGTGTTTGAATATCCAGCTCAATTTTCCGGGATAATGTTATTTCAAGTCAATCATGACATCACATCTAATGACTTACAGCTCTCTCCAATTTTGGATGAGAACTCCTCCTCCAACCTAGCTGCCTAGAGCAATCCATACAGTTGTGATTAGAACTTTACCTTTTCTTCTCCAGTGCTCAAAATAACCCAGCAATATTGTGCGGACATAGTGCCTGATGATAACCCAGTAATCCAGTAATCTACGTAGGTAATACTGGTAATCTTGCTAATACTGGTAATCCTGTAATCTTGGTAATACTTGGTAATCTAGGTAATACCAGCATCTTGGTAATACAGGTAATACCGGTAATTTCCGGTAATGCTAATAATCTAGGTAATACTGGTGATCTAAGTAATACTGGTAATCTAGGTAATACCAAGGGCTTATTGCTTTGCAACTTGAATAAGCTTTGCGACTTGATAAGCCCTTAGTAATACCGGTAATCTTGGTAATACTAGGTAATACTGGTAATTTATAATCTTGGTGATTTATTACATAGATTACTGGATTACTAAACTACTGGTATGTATTACAAAGATAATCTAGCATTAATTACCAGTATTACCTAGATTACTGGTATTACCTAGAATTTACTTAGATTACCGGATTACCTAGATTACTGGTATCACCTACATAGATTACCAGTATTACTGGCAATACTACATAAAACCAGTGATCTATTTATAGATATAATCATCATGATGTCATTATAAGACTGTGACATGCGGAATTATGGAGATGGAGTAAGGTGACATGACTTAAATTCACAGGTGACCTAGTTTTCTTTTGAAAACAAAGTAACTTAGGTGAGTGAAATCATGATAGAGTGTGTCACTCTATTTAATGCAGTCACGTATTCAAACCTCAAAACAAGTTCCTTAGCATTGTCCAAATGACCTAGAGAGCAAAATGTATTTAATGTTGAGTAATATACCCTCGTATGAGAAGAAAATTGAACGTGGTCCCTTAGCTTCCTTAGCATTGCTATAGATCCAAATGACCTAGACCCACAGGAGAGTTGTAATTAGGTCTGTGAAATCACAATAGAGTGTGTTGCTCTATTTAATGTGATTACATGTTGGATATAGAGTAATATACCAAGGAAAATTGAGCATTGTACTTTAGGAGTACACCATTATTCTTTAGGAGTACACCATTGTATGTAAAGTAAGCAATGACCATATAAATTCTGTACTACCAGTAATACCGGTAATCTAGGTATTACCAAGGGCTTATCGCTTTGCGACTCAATAAGCTCTTGGTAATACCAGTAATCTTGGTAATACTGGTAATTGGTGATTTATTACATAGATTACTGGATTACTAAATTACTGGTGCATATTACCAAGATTATTACGTGCCACAATCCTGGAGAATATTAGCTATGGATCTTGATAAAATGCCACTCTCAGAAATGGATCTCGAAGTTATCAGTATTACCTAGATTACTAGATTACTGGTATTACCTAACTGGCAATACTACATGAAACCAGTGATCATGATGTCATTATAAGACTGTGACATGGAGATGGAGTAAGGTGAAGATTAGGGAACATGACTTAAATTCACAGGTAACCTAGTTTTCAAAAATATCTGAAGTAACTTAAACTTAGGTGAGTGAAATCATGATAGAGTGTGTTACTCTATTTAATGCAGTCACATATTCATACCTCAAAACAAGCTCCTTAGCATTGTCCAAATGACCTAAAGAGCAAAATGTATTTAATGTTGAATATAGAGTAATACACCCTCGTACAAGAGCATGGTCCCTTAGCTGGTTCCTTAGCATTGCTATAGATCCAAATGACCTAGACCCACAGGAGTGTTGTGATTAGGTCTGTGAAATCACAATAGAGTGTATTACTCTATTAATTTTAATGTGATCACATGTTGATTATAGAGTAACACATCCTCGTACAAGAGGAAATTGAGCATGGTCCCTTAGCTGGTTCCTATTGATCCAAATGATCTAGACCCATAGGAGTGTTGTGATTAGGTCTGTGAAATCACAATAGAATGTGTTGATTATGTAATCACATGTTGAATATAGAGTAATATACCTTCAGACAAAAGGAAAATTGACCATGGTCCCCTTAGCTGGTTCCTTAGTGCTATAAATCCAAATAGAGCCACAGAAAAGTCATAATTAGGTCTGTGAAATCACAATAGCTCTATTTAATGTGATCACATGTTGGATATACCCTCATGCAGGAAAATTGAGCATGGTCCCTTAGCTGGTTCCTTAGCATTGCCAAAAAGAGTCGTGTGTGAAATCATGTACAATAGAGTGTGTTACTCTATTTAGTGTGGGCACTAAATAGAGTAAAACTCTCTATTGTGATTTCACAGATCTAATCACGACTCTCCTGTAGCCCTTGGACATTGGATTCATAGCGATCCTAAGGAACCATGCAATTAAGGGGCCATGTTCAATTTTCCTCTTGTACAAGAGTGTGCAACATGTGATCACATTAAATAGAGAGTAACACTCTCTATTATGATTTCACAGACCTAATCACAACTCTCCTGTGGGTCTAGGTCATTTGGATCTATAGCACTAAGGACCATGCTCAATTTTCCTCCTGTACGAGGTCTAGCTCATACAGTTTGTGTATGAGAAGGTTCGATACTTATATTTTGGTAGTGGGTTGAGCATGGGGGATTTTGATTTGATTTGGGGGGGCATTACAGTAAACTATGCTTTTACACTTGTCTTCATTAATAAATAATCTAGGGGGTAAGCCCCCTGGTTCCTACGCCTATGTTGAGTGTATTGCTCCTTTTAGGTGACCAGTTTGAAGTTACTTGGGAGTTTATCGTGAGTGGTCCAACCTCTGATCGGGAGCCAATGTTCCAGTGGAGTACCTCTGGATTCACCCCCGTCCCCATGGGACACCCGACTTCAAACCTCTCACTGTAGAGTGGAACATCAACTGAAGTACTATTTCCATGCATCATAGCTCATAGCTACCTAACTTTTTCAAATTACTATAATAATACGGACTTAGTACCCAGGTCACCCCCACCTTGTTCCAAGGAAAGAACCTGATATTAGAGGGGTCACTGCCCCTAGCTTTGTACATGATTTGGTCCCATTTGAATTATCTCTTTCACAAGTGAATTCTTAACATGTTCAAATTCAAAGCAGGAGAATAGCATTATGCCACCACTGCCTTACAAAAGTAGCCTAGCTATAAAGCTCAAGTCAGTTCATTAGTCCCCACAGGAAGTTATTTAGGGTCACCCAAGTCGTTTTGCAGGTAGTGTGAATGATAATACCATAAAAGTATTAACAGGTACTATTTAGCTACTTCAAAGTTCAAACTGATATTATTCCTGCTTGAAATATAGTTATAACTCATAATGAAAGCATGGACCCAGTATCAATAGTGTATTGGAAAACTTTCTTTGTAGCTGCTAAATTAATACCAAAAATTGAAAAATCAGTTCTAGTTTTTTGAAAGCTAGAGTATTCTGGTTGAAACGTCAGTGGTTTGTTTCATAAAGCTAATTTTTATGAGAACTAATTCTATTCATGTTAGCTGAGAGAAATAAGTAGAATTGAAATTTTGTACCCGTAAATAATAGCATAGATACTATGATAATAGTTACTGTAATAGCTGTTTCAGGTGTATCAACTTTAAGAATACATACCACTCGACAATAATAAGAACAATAATAATCACTTATGGCCTACTTGTGGCTACTTGGTTGTAATTCTAGTACACAGGGTGATATTGATACAACCCAAGAAGAAGTTGGTCAGTGTTCACCCTGTTTTATGATAACAATGCCCAAATAAGGCCACAACCACTTGGGCTGTATGGTTTACATTGCTCTCACCCTCAGGCTCTAGCAATATAAACCATACAGCCTTCGTGGTTGTGGAATAACATACCAAGCACAGTATTAAAATCAATAATGTAATAATAATAGCTGATGTAGAACATACACACAATAGTTTGGCATTCTTCCTCTGAATCTGGTTTCGTTGCAATATATGTAACTATTCCACCTATAGTAAATGTAGGAAGTCCGGCCAGTACAGAAAGCGATATTCTTGTGGGTGTGTTAAATTTGGTATCTATTTTTGGAAGAAGTATAGATGAATCGTGGTGGTTGAACTTATTGCATGCTGTTACGTGAATATCATAATAAGTATTTGATTCCAGTCCCCTTATTACTGTAGAATGACTTGCTTCAGTGACTTTCTTCTTCTTTATGCTTTCACCTGACTCATGATGCTTGCATTCCACTTCATAATAGGCCACTGCTTCAGGGTGTTCATTTGGAGGTTCCCAACGATATTTAATACAATCATCACGTTTTTTGTGAGCTCTAAGGTTCGTAGGTTTACCTGGAAAAACCTCTATTGTTTTCCCCTCTAGTGGATGATATATACCATTATTAAATGGGCCTTTAGCACATATTTCAAATCCATATTCTGTATTCTCTTCTAGTTCAGTGACTTCAATTTTTGGTTGATCTGATTCAATAGTTTTCCACCACTTACTTTCAACTTTCTTTTTCATCTTTATACAGTAACCTGTTACTAAATGTGAATTTATATTTGGTTTATCCCAACAAAGATCAATAGAATTACCAGTTTTGCTCTCAAGCTTTAGATTCTCTATAGGCCCTGGTATTAAGTCATTCCTTTGAGTAGATATTGAACATGGGTCACTAGGCTCACTTATACCTTCACCATTTTGTAGACATACACGAAATTCTTCTGAATGTTGTGTAATTTCTTTAGGAATTTGATAATTTCGGCTTTCATTGATTTCTCTTTTCATTCTTTCCCACTTTTTTTCGTTATGGTGATGCTCAATTATGATATGTGTAACTTTAGAACCAAACTCATCCTCAGATGAAATAGGCTCTATAGTGAGCACAAATGCATTTTTTTGATGTTGTATTGAGGGACGTAAGGGTTTGGCTGGCTTGCCACAGCCTGTTCTTAGTTTTAATACATCACTATACTCTCCTCTGATGTTTCCATTAAAGGCACAAACTCGGAAATCGTATTCAGTGTAATATTTTAATTGCTTTATTTCAGCTGTAAACTGATTTTCTTCAATAAGTTTATCTAAATTGCTCCATTCTTTTTCATCATCAGAAGATAATTTCTTTTGTATCCGATAGTGAGTAACTGCTCTTGCTTTTTTCTCAGGTTTATCCCATCTTAACATTACAGTATTTCCATCTGTACGATGTTTGAGGTTAAGTGGACTTCCAGGTTGAATACTATAACCAACAGGATTAACAGGTACTAGATCACTTGGATCACTTTCAGCATCATCATTTTTACATAGGACACTGATGAAATGAATTTCGTCTTCATACGGTATCTTACAGTCCCCTTTAGTTTTCTCATCTTTTAGTGATTCCTGTGCAGAAAAAATAACGTCACCTTCATCCAATTTCCTTCCACTTTCATCATGCTTCATAATTATAATTTGCTGGAGTTCTTCAATTTTGTTTAGCTCAATAGTAACATGAATTTCATTGCGATCAACTGATATTAAAGGTCTCGGTTTCACTGGCTTAGGAAGTTTTGTTTCAACTTCAATTTGGGACTTTTTTGTTCCATTACTATGACTGTTCAAAGCTTTAACTTCAAATTTATATTTAGTATGAGGAGACAGGCTTTCTATTTCTAGTGAACAATTTTCAGTGTAGGCTCTCCATCCTGTACTGGTACACATCACTTCATATTTGTGTGCTGCTCATGATAATTGAATGCTGTTACTGGTAGTTTCACTATGCTTCAGGTTTACTGGTGGTCCTGGTATGATTGTAGCATGATCCAAGGCAACAGGTTCACTAGGTTCACTATCACCGATATCATTTCTCATAATAACTCGATAACTTGTGGGTATTTTCTTATTATAGTTATCTACTCTCAAATAATCTTTCCAAGTAGATTCACCATAATTACTTTTATAATCTTTTTTAATTTCAGTGTCCCATTTATTGTTGCAAGTTTTCTTTTCAATAATAATCTTTTTGACTGGTTTTCCATTTTCTTGTGATTTGGATAATGTAGCTACTTGAAGTATCACCTTTGTAGGCTCCTTCATGCATACTTGAATTGTGGGACATGAAGGCTTGTTAGGTACACCACAAGGTATAATGATGGTTTGAGGTTTACTGAAATCACCAATTCCTCTTTTGAGTTCATTATAACCTCGAATACGAACCTGATAAACATGATTTGGCAATAAATCTTTGAATGTTGAATGAGTGATGTCAAGTGGGGAATGTACATCATTACTCAATTGCTTCCATGTACTTTCATTTTTTCCCTTTATTTCAATTTCAAACTTCTTGGCAGCATCTGGATTAATTTTAGGTTTATCCCAGGAAAGTGTGACTTTATTTCTTTTAGGATATAGATATACCACTGGTGGACCTGAAATATGTGAAGTCTTACTTTTGAAGACATCATGCTTTGCAGGACCCTTAGCTTTGTTCATATAAGCTTTCTTCATATCTACCAGTGATTGCTTATCATCAATTTGACTAAAAATTTTCAAGCAGTAAGTATTGGATTGCAAATGATTATCATTTCTCAGCACAGTCAATCCTTTTGAAATTGCTTCTTCAAAGTCTTTCTCGATTTTTGAAGTTAGTGTTGTCTCATGTGGTAACGAATATTTGCACTCTTGGTGCAATTGTGACAGCATCTTGCTTTTCATGGTGGAGTGCATTCCAAATAAGGTGACTTCATCAGGGTTTTTTATATCACCTTCTTCCACAGGAAATTTTAATCTTTTTTTCAATTCTTCCTGGTAGCTAAAAATTAACCTTTTAGACAGTACTTCAAGTCGAATCTGACAAGTAATTTTCCAACTTGAGTTTAAGTAACTGATACGACGATCAGCATTCAATACTTTTATGCACTGTTCTGCCAAATCAATAAACAAATCACTTGTAAGAGATACATCATTCAAACCTCTTTTAATATCGATTTTATCACACAATTGAACAATGGCATCTTTTATTCCAGCATCAAATCTTTTATTTAGTTGGTCAATAGGAGTAAGGTGTGGTTCTTTATCACCAGCAGGATGTACTACCTGGTGACATATAAAGGAAGGAAAGAGACTTAGAATTTGAGATCGTCCAGAATCCTTTCCCTTTTTCGGTGCAAGATCATACTTCTCTATCACATAATCAGTAAAAGAGTGGCCATCACTGTGCTTTATGTTGCAATCACGCATTAACCAAAGAAAGTGAGGGAAGTAATCCTTACAAGATTCATCACCACTGACACGCAAGTGGATCAAACGTGATGACTCAGAGAAGCACCTAAAGAATGTAATCATGTAAGATGGAGTCAAGAATAAAAATTTGCTATCTCGTAGTTAAGGTGGAGGTTGACCGTATAATTAGCAAGCTTGCTCATACAATTAGACTTTTAAAATGAAGGTCTCTAATATTTTTATCTGGCCAGAAATGATATGTAGCTCCTGGTATTAATGATAAATATTGGTCTGTAGTAATTTGTAATGTCATTCCATGGGGGAAAAATACTGCAGATGTCAACCTGTGCATATGTACATACGTACATGGACAGATAAAATTATGAGCATGTGCAATTAGCATTGTATTGCTTGGATGCTGGGGTACAAAGTTCTTCAGGGGCAGTTTGGGGAGAGAACAAAACTAAACTATAAGTGTGTTGTAGCTCCAAATCATAATGAAGTTTTGGGGGCATTGCCCACCTCAGTATTATTATTATACTTGTAGTATTGCCAAATTTCCATACCCTCCTGGCTCAAGGTCCTTACCCCCCCCCCCCTCTCCTGAAGAGAGCAATTGTAGGAATTCCACTATAATGTTATAATAGAAGGTCAATGAAGTAGTACTCTCAAACATTGGAATTTACTGTAAATTAATTTACAGGGCTATCACACAGAAATTATCATTAGGCTCTCTACTACATCTCTCTCCAAAAGCAATCATATGTAATGAGATACCCGATTCTTCCCTAATTGAGATGCAATTTCATTTGATAAAAATTTAAGCCAGGTCCTCCAGGTAAGATAAAGTCTCAAGATTGATATAGGTCACAGTGTTTTGTTAAGAGGTAGCTATGGTAATTCTCTTATTCCTTCCTAGTTATATGGCTTGATATCAATATGATCATGTTACTATCAAGATGAAGGAGAAAAGTTGAGTCATAATAGATCATTATGTTTTGAACTATGCTATATAAATCATTGATGGCATCTGCTCTTCCTAGTCCACTAGTACAATTATTGTGGTGGAAGGAAGTGTGTAACTACATATTATTAGCCATCTCACCTGAGTTCTTCAATGTAACTCCTTGTGACACTACCCTGTGTATTGTAGACCAAAGTTGAACTCAATAAAATAGTTAAAGCAATAAATTTAACAATTAAATTAGCATGGATGTCTTCATCTGTCATTCCTGCATCAGTACCTTCAGTGTCGAGTAATATCACTTCAAACTCATTACAAGCTAAAGTTGTGGTTGTCATTTGTATGCCTCGAGTGCATACTTCGACAGAGTCGCTCGCTTTGAATGCATCATTGGTTCCCAACATTTGTGACATGAAGTATGACTTTCCTGTCCTTGCTTTACCACAAATGCTTAAAACAGCAATAGGTTTCTTGATCTTTCTTATTAGATCACGGGCCTTGGATTTTATTTTAAGTTTTCCATCATCAGATTTCACTAATGTCACACAACTTTTACCATCCAGCAATTTATGCTTTCGGAATTTACTTAATCCTGCATGAGAGAATAAATGAAGTGATACAACTCTTTCACAAGGAATGGAGGCTGAAAGAATGCAGCATAGTTTACTCATCCCTATAGGTATTCCTCATATAGTGCACTAAAGGCCTGTTGCTTTGATGTGAGTAGACTAATATAAAACCAAAGTATAGCATTTACTGGAATTTCATTCATGAAATGAGCATTGTATCAGAACAAGGTGCATGTATTGATACCAGTAGCTAGTAGTCATCCCTAGTAGTGACATTGTGCAGCTTGATTAATATTAGCTAACCCTTTCCCAATTAGCTATTTCAACATGAGGTATGAATTTGTCTTATTAGTCCCTTGTAGCTGCCATAGATACATATATAGCTAACTCAGCTTGCCTTACAATTCAATTATTTGATCATGGCCAAAGGGTAGCTATGTACCTGTAATACGTACCTGTTGCAGGAGATGTACTCTCCTTGATAATACCAGTGGAAGGAGGTGTGATCTGATCATTGTTAGTAGTGGTATGATCCTTGGTATCATCAGGCATTTCTGGCTGACCACTGGTAGCTGTGGTAGCTAATGGGGGAAAAAAATTTATAAGATTCAAGGTAAACTGATCAGTCTTTTGTAGAGTAATGATGAAGGCATGCTATAGTCTGGCGTAGCGGTGACCCTTACCAATCCAAGGGAAGGAAAAGGGTCTGGGGACATTAGCATCAACGACTTATCACTTTGGAATTCCAGGAAATTAAATTTACAACAAGATTATCACGTGCGCGGTATAATCATAATTTTGCGCACATCAAGAGCCTTGCTCAAATTCTGGTGGATGACCTGTAGTGAAGTTGCTATAGCTATATTAAAACTTTGACTAGATACCTCTAGTTTTTTCTTAACTTTGACATAGCTATTAAAGCATTTTCTACATAAATCTATCATCTTCTTGGCCCTTGTCTCTTCCAAATTTTCTTCAATGCTTCCTCCCACAAAGAAAGAGTATCTGTGGAGTCAGATATGATTCTTCTAGATCCCTTCTGCGTGAGCTCACTGCAGCCGATAGAATACTTATCTTCAATCGATCTTGAGCATTGAAAAGCTTAAAGGCTGCGAGTTCCTTATTATACATCACGTGTACGTCACAAAAATGCAATAATTATCCATCAAGCGATCTGATTGGTGGCGTCAAAATCTTGACGTGAGACACAAGTCGGTCCCCAGACCCTTTTCCTTCCAATCTGTGTTATAGCCTAAATCATGCATGTAAGCCATCTATGTAGTGCTGAATGAGTTGCATAAAATGTGCTCTAGCTTCACCATTTAATAGTGAGTGAATAAAGTAAACTGCAATTTCTGAGCCAGATGTACCATCCACTAGGATACTTTTATATCCAGATACATGGATACTCTGTATCCATGCAGATACAAAAATCTCCAGTGGATGTTGAAGAGGATACACCATAAAAACAAGAGTGTGTACTTTATACCACAGGAATGTTCCCTGTAAACAGATAGGTATGGAGTTTAGGCCTTACTGTTTACAGAGAGCATTCCTTAGATATGCAATACACACTTTCATTTTTAGAGTGTACTTTCAGGATACATGTATCCAGAGAGTAGAACGGGGCTCTATTTTTGGCAACATGTATCCAAAAAGATCAAAGGGGATTTATGTGACCCTGGGGGGTTTTACAACAAACTTTGTAGAAAATATATTTTTAGGGCTGGATATCCAGGCTTTTTAGATAGGTGGACTAGGACCACAAACACTGGGTGATTGCATGTTAAAGGAATTAAATTACAGTTATTATGCACTGAGTTATGTGTGACCTTGAAGATGTAAGCCAATTTTAGCCAAAGTGCTCTGTAAGATATCTTTTCGTGACACATGCAAAGGTCACAGGTGTGTTTGTTAAGGAAATCAGTTATTATGCACTGGAGTTATCTAATGTGAAAATGTAAGCCAATTTAGCCAAAGTGCTCTGTAAGATATCTTGAAGTGATACATCCAAAGGTCAGTATGCACTGAGTTATCTAATGTGTGACCTTGAAAGTGAAACTAAAATGGATGTGTCATGTATACAGTACATAAACTGTTTCCTTGATGATAATAGTAACCACATTAGTTCCTAGTTAAGTCAGTCCATGTGCATACATGTTCTCTCTACAGTAGCATGCCTAGCCTGCGACCCTTACCAACCCAAGGACCATGGATAGGGCCTATAGTTTCCTATCCCGGGTATGTAGTCTATAATATCTATGCTGTGAACATGGGATGCATGCATCCAAAGAAATAAACTCACATGATTCCTGTTCCGAATAGTCACCTAGACCTGTGTGGAAAATAAATATTTATAGGCTCACTCAGCATCCATTCAGACCAGTCCAGCTATTGTGTTGCATTTCTACAGTAAAATCCCTCTCAGATTGTGCCAGATCAAATCTAAGAGGCCTTAAAAAATTGCCCGAGGGCATGCCCCAGACCCCTCCTGCTTTGTACATTGCATGCTGGCCATTGGCCGTTTTCCGTGCAAAATTGCCAAATGGCCAACAATTTCTCACTTTGGTTGGCCATTCCGGCCAACCAAACCAACTCTGAATATTGACTCATCAGTGCTTTGTAAGATGGTTGTCCACTCTTGAGCTTTCTGTTCTACGTACTGTAGAGAGCTGGGAGTTCCAACCAACTTGCAAAGCACTGTATTGTTTGTTGCACGGTATATATTTTCCTGCTGGCTGCCCAACTTAGTCATATACGGCCAATCAAATCATGAAGTGGTTGGCCAGATCGAAAAAAATTATTTTTAACTCTGTAATACCATACAGTGTTACACCCCATATGGCCTGACTGAAGTGCATGAATTTTGGTTATACCTCGATAGCTAGTTAGTTTGAAACTTTGTAGCAGCATGCTTGTCTTAGCTGTATGTAGAAGACTTTGGTATTAGAAGCTAGCTATTTGCAGTTATCAATCAATTGGTAATGCAGTCAGAGTTTATGATACTGTGCCTGGTTATAATTATACCGACTCCTCTGTAGGCAGGGACCATATTTTATTAGGGATCAAAAATGTGCATTTACATGTCCTCCTGCAGATTATGCTAGCTATAGAGAACAGGTGTGCTCTGGATTCTATAGAAGAATCTTTCCAGAATCACAGCAAGGTCAGAGAGGAATTTGCAAATGTTGGTTGTCTGATGAGCTTACATTCTCAACACTTGGAAATGTCATTCTTCAGCCTACACAACACTTGGAAATGTCATTCTTCAGCCTATAAATTGAGTTTTGAAGTAAAAATTCCTCTACAGCTCATGTGTGATATAATAGACTGATGAATCAAGGTAAGGGACTCACAGCTATTTAATTTGGCACTCCTAACACACCTCAACACACCCCACAGCAGAGCATGATGCTGTTACTCAGTTCTATTGAGATCACTATTTTTTAGGGGATTGTGACCTTTTCCCAAATGTACTATGTTGATAAATAATTCTTTTCCCAAACTTTCTATAATTATAAGAGAATCTTTGGGAATAATGGATCCAATTGAAAGAATAATGGGTTCTCTCTTTAGCTACATTCTTTATGTACTACATGATCTGTAACATAAGAGACATCCTTTAGTCCCTATAGTAGCTAGCTAGCTACATACTTTGTATAGGGACTAAAGGATATGTCTCTTGCTATGTACACTATGTACCTTCATTCTCTAACTTCTCATATTCATCAGTTGTAGAAAATGCACTCTCCTTGATAACACCAGTGGAAGGATGTGTCATCTGATCTTTGTTGGTAGTGGTATGATCCTTGGTATCATCGGACTGGCTGCTAGCAGCTGTGGTATGGAAAAAAAGTGTCAAGAGTCACAGAAATAATTTTCCAGCCATAGCTAATTATGGTAGGGGATCAGACTGAACTAATTAAGGCGCCACTGTACAATAACAATGGCATTCATGCACTTAGTGGTTCTGGTTCTGAATAGTCACCTAGACCTGTGTTACAAGTAATAAAATAGCTATAACATTTCATTGTATTTAGTATGAATGTCTACAATTTGTCCTTACTTTGACTAGCCATAGCAAACTGTAGTGATATGATCTTGTTATCTTCAGCTATCAATCAATCAGCAATGAGAGTTGCTCAGATACTGCCAATTCCTTCGTGGGCGGGGCCAAGCTGAAAATTTCAATGCGCATGCGCACATGCTGCTTCTGTTGCTGAGCTGGGGAAACGCTTCTCCTATGGCTTCTGGGGGTGCTTAACTCCATTGTGGAGTTCGAAGAGATACCCCCCATATTCAAATCTGGCCTGATCTGCCCTGTGTACAAGGGTGGTGGGAGGGACCCCACTCTTACCACCAACTATCGTGGCATTACTATGAATTCCGTTCTTTCAAAACTTCTGGAGATCCTGATTCTGCATAGAATGGAAGCTAGCCTTGCTGAATCTGGTTTCCCACATCTTAACCAGTCAGCCTTCCGTAAGCACGTCGGGTGTGCTGATGCCATCTTTGCATCCCAGGAGCTGATTGCGAGATACCTAAATGAAGGGTCCACTGTGCATATGTGTCTCCTCGATCTCCAGAAAGCATTCAACAGTGTTGAGTTCCCAGTGCTGCTAAATCGGCTTTTCTAAATTGGCATCAATGGTAAAACATGGAGACTTATCAAGGACTGGTATGCAGATGGGACTTGCTGTGTGTGTGTCGATGGAGTCTCATCTTGTGTGTTCCCTATTGAAAGAGGTGTGCGCCAGGGTTCAGTCCTCTCCCCGACTCTTTTTAATATTGTGATGGACCCGCTGCTGACATCTTTGGAGTCGTCGGATTTGGGCCTCTGTGTGAACAGGTTGTACGGTGGTGCCTACTTGCATGCTGATGATATCAGAACCCTGTCCACATCAGCCACCACTCTTCAAGAGCAGATTACTGAAGTCCACGCATTTTTGCAAGAACAACTTCCTCCAGCTAAATCCTAGTAAATGTGAGATTGTCTCCTTTGCCCAGAAGAATAATGTCCCACACCCTTTCTGTGAGATCGAGAACACAACCCTGCCATCCAGGGGCACTGCCAAATGCCTCAGTTTCAAATGGCACCACGACCTTTCAGCCAAACCATCAATCGATTACAACATCTTGAAGCCCAAGAAGTCTTTCTTTGCCTATGGTAGCATGGGTCTCTTCCAGGGGCAACTCTCACCTGTGTCTGGGAAGTCTGTTGTGGACACCTGCATCCTACCTGTGCTCTTATATGGTGCAGAGAACTGGTGTCTGACACCAAACTCCATCCAAATGTTGAACTCCCTCCTTGGGGAACTCTCAAAGAGGCGCCTCAAACTCCCACAGTGGTACTGTAACACACCAGCCTCTATCGTGGTCGGACTGAGAACTGCCAGAGCACTGTGTCTGGTGAGAAAACTGAAGTTCCTTGGAAAAATTACTGCTGGAGAATAGTGATACTCTGAGTGCCCAGACCTTACTCTCTCTCTCTCTGACGACATCAGCTCCATCTGCCTGGTTCGTGAGTGCAGGGAACTCGAGCAGTACTTTGGCACAGATTTCGCATCAGCTTTGCTAACCCAGGATGCTGGCCCTCGTCCATGCCCTAGGGAGGTTAAGGAGGTGATCGAGAAGAAGGACCGCAGCCTGATGCTGACCAAGCATGCTGGTAGGGCGGACATGGTCATCGTGGCAAAGATTGAAAGTGAGGTGGGATGGCTGAGGCTATGGGACCTTGCACTGGATGGCGGTGAGAGATGTGTTGATGGGCTGAAGAACTTGGTACGTGTGATCGCTTTCCCCTCCCATGCTACATCTGCGTGCCCGGTGTGTGAAAGTGTCAGTGTTCAAAGGGACCACCTGCTCACTCATGTCATCACTACACATGTAGATGCCAACTTCACCTCGGATGAACTTTTGCAAGAACTGTCATCAGTTTCAGACTCTGACTCTGTCTTATTTGACTACCTGTGTCACTTTGCTAAATTATTTTCTGACTCTGACTGAACTCTGTTCAATTAGCTACCTGTGTTCTTTAGCTAACCTATTCTGAACTCTTACTTTTAATTCTGTACTCTATATGCCCACTGGGCCTTTACAATGAACTTTGATTCTCAGAGTCTGTCATCAGTTTCAGACTCTGACTCTGTCTTATTTGACTACCTGTGTCACTTTGCTAAATTATTTTAACTTTAGTTTTGTTATACCATACATTAGTCACTGACTCTGACTGAACTCTGTTCAATTAGCTTCCTGTGTTCTTTAGCTAACCTATTCTGAACTCCTACTCTATCATGTCACATCATGAGCCTGGTTATTTCATGTTATTTCACATTAGTTATTTTCTCTCTGTATGTATCCCTTGTGGGCTTTACAATGAAATTTTGAACTTCTTCCTTTCGTCTGTTCGCAATTCCTCGGACATCTTTTCTCTTTGTGAGACAAGTCTTCTTGCTCCGGTGCAAATTCAGACACTAATGGAAAGCTAAAGCTCATCAGTTATACAACTATCAGTGAGAATTGTGGGATGTTACCATAAACCAGAGCTTCTTGTCTTAGATACTCCATGTAAGCTTTGTTCTCTCATCTTGTATACACTGACATACATCATAGACAAGTGTATACAAAATTGTGGTAACATAATAATCATGTATACCTGATAAGATAGTTATAATTATTTTACAGGTCATATGCTAAGTTGATCATGCAAGATATCACATCTAATGACTCCAACCTAGCCGCCTAGAATACCACAATTGATATCATGCCTTACCGCTCTAACTTCAGCCATCTACTGTTTCAAGGTCTCAACATAATGCTACCACCAAATGAATATATGGTGAGTAATGATAAACTGCATGTCATGTCAGGTATATAGCTCACATCTCTTTCTTGGTCTTGGTCAAGTCATACCTGGTGATCACTGATCAACTACTGGGGATGGGGTAAGGTGGCTTAAATTCATAGATCACCCACTTTCCCAGCTTTTCTCTAAGTACCACAGGAATGGGTGGGGATGATTTAGGAAACATGGCTTAAATTCATGGTCACCTACTTTTCTCTTCTCCTTGCTGAATCCATTTCCTGGAATGTGAATATTGAACATGTAACACACTATTCTAATGAGGTACTACATGGCATCTCTCATGCTTCTTCTCCTCTCATTCTAGTCTGGCGCAGCCAGCCCCAGGCAATTCCGCCTGGAGGGCTGGCTGCGCCAGACTAGCCTTTTCACTCCTCCTGTACTGCATGCTGCATCTGACATGATTCCAGTTGGCCTTCACATATTTCTTCATCTTCTCCTCTGCTACCTACATGTAAAATAATGCTGTGATATGCCACTACTGTATTCACACAACTACTTCAACGCTGGATATCCAGCGGGAGCTCTTGATAACAGGAGAGCCTTCCTGTTTTGTTCTATTCTTTCCATTTTTACTCTGTAAAGGGACAGCAGGCCAACCCTTTGACTAGGGGACAGCCTTTACTCCTATTTCAAGATTATACCAGCATTACCTAGATTACCAGTATTACCTTAGTCCTAGATCACCAGTATTACCAATACATGTACATAAAACCAGTGATCTATTTATTGATGTTATCATCATGATGTCATTATAAGATCTACCCACCACAGCTATATAGGTAGAAAATATGAAAGACCACCCCATGAGGTATTCATCTCCCACATAGCACACCACTATCAAGCCCACCCATAAAATGTTATGGACTTCAGAGTGTGGAATAAGAGTTGATACAGTCATACATAGCATAACTAGCTAGTTAGCATAAAATTCAGTCCATGCTTAATACCAAGCATGTTTCTTCCTTCCATAAAACTGCATAAAACAACAAAATCATTCTAAGCACCACCACTGTCTTAACCATACCTTAGGTTGATAGCTCTCTGTATTTAGTTGGATCTCTTCTTTTAAGTAGTCATCATAGTCCTCATCCATTTGCCTGTATAATTATTATAACATTATGTACTCTTGGACCTATGATTACCTCTGTTCTTCCAATTTTAACACATCAATTTCCAAGTCCTTCTGAGCTAGTCTCTTTTTCTCTGAAACCTACAAATAAATCACAGCATAGTAATATGATCACAAGTACAGAACTGAAGGCTGAGATTGTGCGATATACATGCTGTATTTTTGAGAATTATACTGAAATGATTAGAACTACCTGTTGTGCCAGTTCCTTAATCCTGTTTTCCTTTTCCCTCTCCCTAATATGGTTTTCCCTAGCAGTCATTTGATTGGACAACTCAATATCATGTAGTAACTCCTCGCGTCTTTGTATAGACTCGGCCTGCACAGAGCCATGAATTCAAGGTATCAGCTATAATATAGTCCTCTACCTGTTGTTCTTGAATTGCTTCCATTCTTGCTTCTATCTGCTTCTGCCTGTCTGCTAATACCTACATATAATCAAGAACTTCAAGAAGTCATACTTCCTCAATCAAAAGGAAATCACAGGCTTACTTCTTTCATGAGTCTTTCCCTTGCCAACTTTTCTCTTTCCCATTCCTCTTCTCTCTTCTGCCACATTCGTGTTGCCTCCTCCCTACATCCACACATAACACCACCTCATCATTGTGTAATTATCTCTTTTAATTGGGGTACACATCACATTCCTCAAACCAACACCCACATGTGAATATTGCTTACTGGTACAGCAAGTCCAATTCCTTTTCTCTCCTCTTTTCCAGTTTCATTTGCTCAGAAACAACCTATTGTTAACATAATCTCAATAGCAAAGGTCACCAAAAGTCCCACCTGCTTCATCCACTGGACATCTGCTTTTGCCTTTTCTCTTCGTGCAGACTGTGCAGACAAGTCTTCCTGCTCCTGAAGGTGCAAATTTAAACAATAATGGATTCTTGCATAGTTTCCCTACCTTTAGAGAGAGGTCTTCCAATATCTTCAGATCTAATTCCTAAAGGATTATAACAGTGTTATGGAAATATTAGTGAGAATGACATGCTACCACCAACCAGAGCGTCTTGTATTTGTCTAGATTTCCTTCTCAACTGTGCCTTATGTTGTCTTAGAAGAATACGCCTGCACAAGTTCCAATCAGTACTGCTGTTCTAATGACAGTAGCTGGTCTAGTAATGTTACCCCATGTAAGCTTTCTTCTGAGCTTCTTCCAGTTCTTTCCTCTCATCTTCCTACACAAATACACATAATTACTTATACTAGCTATGATAGTGGAAACACATCCATTTCAGGGATAAGGTATACATGTACTATATATATATATTTTTTGGCACGCTTGTGTGCAAAAAAGAAAAAAAAAGTGACTACACCCACTTTAATTGACTGTCATGCTGTAGCTATGCTGTATAGAGATTTTTAAAACCAGTATTAAACTGTAATTTTACAACTTATTGGGGGGGGGGGGGATTTCAGTCAGGGGGATCTCCCCCCTGCTGTATGAAACCCTGCAACACATTACATCTAATGACTTACAGCTCTCTCCAGTTTCATTTGTTCTTGGATAAGAGATGCCTGCTCCTCTTCCAATCTAGCAGCCTAAACCAATCCATACACCATGATTGATATCACACCTTCAAAAGTTAGAACTTTACCTCTTCTTCTCTTGCTCTAACTTCAGCCATCTGCTGTTTCAAGGTCTCCACATAATGCTGCTCCATCCTGTCCAAACATACAAACTGCTAAGTAATGATAAACAACATGTCAGGTGAATAGCTCACATCTCTTTCTTGGCCTTGAGGTCCTCTTCTAATTTGAGAGCAGCCAACCTCTCCTCTTCCATAGCCAAGTTATACCTGGTGTTTAGATAAATCAGTTGTGATCAACTACAAAGTACCAGGAATGGGGTAAGACTTAAATTAATAGGGTCACCCACTTTCCCACTCTCATGGTATGAAGAGGTAAGGTATGAAGATTAGTAGGCACAGGGAAACATGGCTTAAGTTCACAGGTCACCAATTTCCCTACCTTCTCTCTTCTCTTCTTGCTGAATCTATTTCCTGGAATGTGAATATTGAACATACACGTCATACACTATTCTAATGAGGTACTACATGGCATCTCTCACACTTCTTCTCCTCTCAATTTGGCCTTTCCACTCCTCCTGTACTGCACGCTGCATCTGACGTGACTCCACTTCCCTTAACTCAAGACAGTTGGCCTTCACATATTCCTTCATCTTCTCCTCTGCTACCTACATATAAAATAATGAGTATGCCACTACTGTATTCACATTACTTCACCTTCCTGTCTTGTTCTATTCTTCGAGTTTTTAATTGTTCAGCTCTGTATGGGGACACCAGTATGGTCACTTAACTTCCTATTTAATGCACACCATGTACCTGTCTTTCATGTGAAGCAGTTTACCCGATGACGAATCACTTAATTCTTGCTACAGGCAATACAATAAGCATGATGAATGAATTATTCCCGACTATTTCATGTACTTCATATGCATCTCTTTCCTGTTCTAACAGAGAAGCAAGTTTCTTTTTCCGTTCCTCTAACTTCCTTTTCTTTTCCTCTTTCTTCCCTCGAGCACTGTATGCAGTCATGCTATAAAAGGGTGCAAAGGTTAATGATGCCTTGGATGAAGGAATGGAAGCTTGGTTTTCCCTTAAGAACACCCTTAGGGGAACTGTAATTCCTTGTGGTAATGTTTGGATCAGACCGAACCACACTCACCTATCCATGAAGGAATGGGATGAAGTCCAGTCCTTTTGTTTGCTTGACCTCACATCAGACATTCTATAATAACGCGAGGCTTCAGTCCACTTCTCCTTTAAGTCAGCTTCACGATTTCTTCGCTGCACATACAACCTCTCAGCCTGCTTGCCTCTTTGATTACCGACATACAAAGATGGACGCAGAGTGGGCAAAGCCATTACCAAAATTAATATTCTGTATGTGAATAAAAATTAATGGTCTGTATGTAAATACCTGTACCCTGAGGCATATTAGAGGACAAAATGACAGCACACTCACTATTGAATTGGAAGATGATCGAGCATCCATCCACTGTTTGTTTTCAAATTCGCGCGCGATGGGCTCCATTTGGAGTCCGAGTGCGCTTTTAATAGAACGTATGATAGGGCTCTATTTAGAATACTTGATGTCAAGCAAGATGTGCAGTACACTTAAAACCTACGGACCCAAGCCAAAAACTTTCAAACTTGGAGATGGAGATGAGGAATATATGTTGGGATCAGAGGTGGGAAACTATCTCCGTCTTTTCCGTGGAGATCTGTACAAGAAGTACCCGGGATTATGGAAGAGGAAGATGACAGGGGAGGAGAGGAGACAGGCTGGAGAACAAATAGGCTATGGTTACAATAATATCTCAACCAATGTCCAGATCATCAAAGTTACTGAAGTGGAAGAAGTTCTTGGTGGAAATGATGAAAAGTATCGTTCATCTTTGGGATTTGACTCGGTCTCTCACGTTGACAGGACTTCAAATACACAGCATGCCAACTCTGGAAGTAGTCGTAGCTCGAAGAAGAACACATGGATATCTCAACTCCCCAGTAGCTCATATCACCTTGATGCTGTCCCCTGTGCTACTCCCATAGCCCGATGTAAGACCAATGCCAAGAAAGTGAAAAGCTTTCCTCTATGGTAAGTTAATGTGTGGCCAGCTCAAATGTTCACTATCCTGCAGCTAGCTAGCTGTAGAGTGTGTATGGTCATTGAAGTGATGACCCTTTACCAAAAGGTATATTATTTTTGTAGTTATGATGATAAGAACCCAGCTGTTCTGTATGAGGCAGCTAGCCAGTCTGAGGTCCTGGTACCCATAAGACTGGACATTGATATTGAAGGACAGAAACTGAGAGATACATTCACCTGGAACAAGAATGGTAAATGTTTGGAGTATGTACATGTAATTTTCCCCCCCAAGATAAATAACACTGTTCAGTGATTGATTAAAATAACTTGGTGTGTTTTGTGTAGGAAAGAAACCTGAGTAACACTTGGGTGAAAAATAGTTCTCTCTGTAATTTGACTGGTGACCAGCTGTTGCAGTCTGGCATAACTGGCATTTTAACATTTCCCTGTAGGAAGCAAGGGGTTGGTACTGTTCACTGCAGACTACTGTTGCAGTGAGAGCTACTTGCAATCCTTGTAGGTGTTCCTTCTTTCCATTTTACTTTTAATGATGTACACTCGTAGGAAAAACACTATACGAGTGTTGTAGTGCTAACACATTCTCTCTGTTATTTTTTTAGAGACCCAGATAACTCCAGAGCAATTTGCTGAGGTTTTGTGTGATGATCTTGACCTGCCCAGTTCTCAGTTTGCCACTGCCATAGCGTCGTCCATCAGACAGCAGTGCGACCAGTTCACCACCGACATGATTCCCGAGGATGAGGAAGACAGAAGAGTAATCATCAAGGTGAGTGGGAAGAGCACAACACTGTGAGGGCAGCCAGAGAGTGGGACAGTCAAGTTCAAAAGAATCTATATTTGTTTAATTAGAGTTTGGAAACTCACTCATGCACATAAGGTAATGCACACACTCCAGTTATATCCCCTTCAACCTTCAAAGTTTCCTTCTCTGTGTTACTGTGTAGTGCCTTTCCTCCTTAAGAGTTGGGGTTAATTTGGAGGGTGAGAACCTCCTTACTTTGTATGGTGTGAGTTATAGTAAGGAGGGGAGAGATAATGTCACATAGTACATCACACACTATTGTTTATTTGTATTACAGTTGAATATTCACGTGGGTAACATCTCCTTGGTGGACCAGTTTGAGTGGGACTTGTCCAATCCTCTCAACAGTCCAGAGCAGTTTTCCAGCAAGTTGTGTGCTGATCTCGGTTTGGGAGGAGAGTTTGCTACCACCATTGCTTACTCCATCAGAGGACAACTCAGCTGGCACTCAAGAACATACGCCTTCAGGTGAATATTCAGTATACCATGGAGATCCCTCTTGTACTAATTCACTCCTGAAATGAGGACACATGACATCTTTTTCTGATCCCAAAGTATCAGAAAGCTTCTACTCCCAAAATATCAGAAAGATTCTGCTGTGCTTATTTTCGATCAAGGATCATCAGTTATTATACAGTGAATTGCAAGTTGGTTGTCCAAATGTAAAGCACTAATTGACTGCAATAAAAAAAACTTGCATCTATTGAGGAAAAGCCACACATCTATTCAAGTTTACACAGCTCTTTTAGATTTTGCATCTTACATTGGACAACCAACATGCAATTCACTGTAGTGTAGATGGATTTATGATATTAGCAACTTTTCTGGTTTCTATTTCCCATGATTGATGTAACATTGCTAAGAGGGCTTCTGTCTATTTTGTTGCTTTGATATGAAGATGGCTTCTGTCTATTTTTTTGCTTCCTGTATGCAGTGAGGCACCATTGCCACCTATCAAGTTTCCTGTGCGACAGCTAGCAGATGCTGAGCAGTGGGGGCCCACCATTCAGGTCTTGACTGATGCCGAGATGGAAAAGAAGATGAGAGATCAGGACAGAAACACAAGGTCAGATCAATTATCATAATTACCATGGTAACATCTACCCACGCCACCACCAGGCCACATTCCTCTCATTATCATGGTGCATGGGTGCATGCATGTCACATTACCATGGTGACATGCACCCACACCACAGGCCACATTCTCTCATACTTTTCCTTGTTTTACAGTAACATGTATTGATTCAGCTGTTTGGGAGAAAGTTGAAGTTTCTTTAGTGTGTTATTCTTTCAAAAATATGAATTCCCCACAATAATTCAGGACTGCACTAGGGCACTTATAATATATATATATAATTATATATATAGTTTGACCATATAAAAGAGAACTATGGCTGAGAAAAGGGTAGTGGCCCATAGTTATTGAGACTCTTATGGCAGCATCTCACTATTTCAGTCCTGAATGGCACTGGTAGTAGTTGGCTGGCTAGCTAGCTAGACGTGTGTATAGTTCACTCTTCTCAGTTGATTTGCTATTACTTGACTAAATGAAATAGAAATTCCCTGAGTTAGGAAAATGTCCTTCTGGTATTGGGAAACAGTGCGAAACAATATCATAACAAAAGTCTAATCTGTTACTTATAGAGATAATTCCTCACTTGATTTCACAACAACAGGATCATCAGAATCCATAACCATAAACACTTGTTCTATAAGACAGAAACATCTCGTTTATGGGGGTGGCATGTCTAATAGCAATGGAATGTTGCTATGGTATACCACAAAAGTATGAAGTTTACCATGCTAAAGTGGTTTCTCACCACATTCTAACTCCTCCTATTCAGTTTTCTACCCCCATATATATAGAGATTCCACTGCACTGTGCTGTGATTCTAATGTGTGTGCATCTATTTTTGTAGACGGATGAGAAGACTGGCACAAGCTGCCCCTGGATGGTGACCACATCAATTCTGGTTGGTCTCTTACTGACGTACATATTCACGGAACAACACGTGTCTCTCTCTAATCATGGACCTTTTAGATACATGCACTGCAACTGTAGGCCACCAGTAGGTATTCATGGTCTCTATTCCCCCAACTTCTGTTAGCCAATGCTTCTATTCTTTCTTATCAAATATTCACACCACTTTTTTCGTATATGGAGTATATGATGCTGCATTGATAATATTGGGTGGCTTTCCATCAATTAGCAAGGAGGGGGAGTATTAAAGTGACAGCTGTGACCATGAATTGGATTCCCCAGGCAAGACTGACTTTCCTAAAATCTACAAAATCCACCGATCGCGACTTCTACTACAGGCCATTGTGCTAGTAATAATGCTTTCATTTGTACCATCGTGCCTTATTAGTGAAGGCATGAAAAGTCAAGCTACAATGAAAGGACAATGCACCATTACTCATCTGTCTTATCCTGTTTTCCTATAAAACCAGCCCCAGGCCAGTGTATGTTCCAAGTAGCTAGTGTACTAAGAGTTGGAGGTATAGCTAGCTATCAAAATGAGTTGCAAAGTTTTCTTTATTATGATTGCAATTTTGTTTGTGGAAACCAGTTCAATAAGTTTGAAAGGTAGGTAATTATTATGATTGCTTGCCAGCTGGAAAGTTGAGTGTATATACAGATGCCAGCTGTACAAATGGAGGTATAAGACTTGTTGGAGGCAGCTCTTACCTAGAGGGGAGGGTGGAAGTTTGTTCCGAAGGGAATTGGGGGACAGTGTGTGATGACTTCTTTGATTGGAAGGACGCAAATGTGGCCTGCAGGCAGCTAGGATTCTCTGATAAGGGTGTGTAGCTAACAAACGAGTTGTGATAGCAAACCCATATTATAGTAAATATTGTTCAGGTGCTATAGCAATTGAGCGAGCTCCTTTTGGTCGAGGCACTGGTGAAATAGTGTTTGATGAAATGAACTGCAGTGGGAATGAGAGCAGTTTGTTCGAATGTGATATAAGTAATGATTGTGACCATTCAGAAGATGCTGGAGTGATCTGTCACAGTGATGACGGTAAGACAAATCCTAATGTCATGCATCTTTGGTGATGGATGCACACTCTAGATGTAGTGATGGTGCATGAGAGACAACTCGTAGCCAACAACAGCATCATATCTCTGGAGAGTCTAGGAGACTCCAACTCCTCCAGCCCTGGACCACTACGCTGTGTTACTACTAAACCATTCTGCTGTGATACCAACCGCTCTGGGAACTGGTTCCACCCTACTACTAATGCCCCCCTCACTGGCTCCCCTGACTCCTTAACTCTGTACCAAAGCTGGGGAGATGACCAGAGCATACAGCTGAACAGACCAAGTGGAACCTCCTCCAGCATTGAGAGTGGACTGTATCGCTGTGAAGTCCCAGATGAAAATAACATCACTCAGAATCTCTATGTTGGAGTCTACCCAACCACAGAGCAAGGTAAGTGTTTAGCTAGTTATAACACGCCATCATGGAGCTGCAATGTGACTCTTCCAGGTGCTGTGACAATATCCAATGTGACATACAAGAGATCAACACAAACTCTTGTCTGCACCTCTACTGGAGGACCTGCTACGTCTGTCACTTGGACTAAGGACAACATTACCTTGGTAGTGGATGGAAGCACCTACCAACAGTCACAGGTCATCACAGACACTGTTGCTGCCACATACGAGAACAGACTCACCATAGTCTCAAAGACTTCACCTCTTTCAGGAGTGTACACATGTTACGTTGAGAATGAAAGGGCAAATGCCACATCATCCATCGAAATAAGTGGTAGGTTTGGTGGCTACTTAATAATATGAAAGAAGGTTCATTTTTGTGGCTACTTTTTTTGCACTAGTTTGTGGGAATGATGAGATGAGGATTATTCGAGAGGTAGCCAACTCCATCCCTGCTTTCGTTCAGCTGTGTGTGGACGATCACTGGCTCAATTTGACCAAACTGCAGGTGGATAGTGATCAACCTGCTCCCAGAAACATACAAATGAGTGGCAATCATGAAAGGTTGGTACTGAATTGGGAGCCACCCCTTACTAACGAGAGGGTAATGAACTATGAAATTACTTGCTCGACCACATCACAGTCAGGTGATGGCTACATCATATCTCTCAGCGTTAATAGCAGTGTGCTTACTAGAGTGATACCAGTCGACATAACCAATTCCACTTACTACAATTGTTGCATCACTGCTGATATCCAAAGATACGCAGGGCTGAAGTTTACCTCCAAATCATGCAAATCCATCAAAACTACCAGTCCCTCCATACCCACACCATCCGATTCATCCCAAGAAGGTTCTTCAATCCTAATCCTGATTTTGGGGGTCGTTGCTGGAGTTTTATTTCTAGGTTTGGTGGTGATGATAGGAGTGTTGATATTTGCACTGCGCAGTATCAAAAAGTTGAGAGTGGATGTGGATGGAAGACGACGCAAGTGAGGATCTATAGTCCTTAGCATTATGTAGTAATAATAATAGTTAGTTATTGCAAGAATCCCCTACAAGGATAGCTAGAAATTTGGGAATAGCTAAAAGGAATAACACCCACTTTATACACCTTATAGCTATATCAGTGACCAGGAAAAGTTAATGTGATACCTAATATTTATGCACTGTGCATGACTGCATAGATATTTACAACTGATAGCTGCCCATTTCCTCATGTTGCAGTACAGGTATGGTCCCGAATACTTCATATGAGTCAGCAGATCTGGGCTCAAAATTTAGCCCCTATTCTACAGATCCTGCAGCCGAATGTCACTATGAGACAATAGCCAACGAGCGGCCCAAAGCCGTTCTGCCTGCAGCTGTTAACGTTCCCAACCCTGTTTATCAGTCCTATGGGAATGTGGAGGCAGACAGCACAGCAGCAGAAACTGACTATGCTTTCATAAAGGACCCACAATCAAGACCTGTACCCAGTACAGTACATGTGGATGAAAAATGAACACTATTACTTTATTATTACCTAGTCTGTATAGTTAATTAAGTTTTTGTTCAAGAGTTTCATGCACTCCGAGTGTAATCTTTCAGGGAAACATGCAGTGTATGCTAGTAGGCAAGTTAAAGTGCTGTTGTTCAGTGTAGGTTTATATATACAATCTTGCAAACTCTACCTATTGAGAAATCTTGAACATAGCTATGGTAGCCAGACCTTCCCCCAATGGAATTCCTGCTAATTGAAATGTGGGCTGGGCCAGGCTTCGTGGATATCAAACGTTCCAGAGTTACTACTTGCAATTTTAAGGGCGAGCCTTTCCAAGATGAAGGGTCTATTGGTACCGTTCTTGTATTTAGTCTTACTATTACGGGTGCAGTCGCAAGTCAGTGGTAAGTGCTACTATAAAGACTAAGGAGTTAGCTTCCTGCTACCTAGCTAACAACTAAAATAACTGTTGTATAGTAAATTATAGCGAGCTGTGTAGTCTACACCAATTTAGGCTAGTAATCACAGCTGGCCTGAAAAGTTATAGTGAAATGTTTGTTTTACTTAGAATGTGAGGATGGAGGGATCAGACTTGTTGAAGGTTCTTCTTACCTCTCTGGGAGGGTGGAAGTGTGCTATAACAGAATGTGGGGGACAGTTTGTGATGATAACTTTGATGAGAATGACGCCAAGGTGGCCTGTAGGCAGCTTGGCTACTCCACTCAAGGTACAGCTATAGTAGTCTATTGCGATCACTTAAGCTAGCTATGTTACTTCCTCCAGAATAATATAATTTTCTTCTTATGATACTGTAGATCCATCATTCTGGAGGTTTCAACTAGGGAATGACTTCCCCCAAAGTATGATCATTTTTGATGAATTGGGTTGCAGTGGAAATGAGAGCAGTTTATTTCAGTGCCCTCCAACTCCAGATTGCACACATTCGGAGGATATTGGCCTCACCTGTCAAAATGATGGTGAGTCAAAATCAGCCAATACCAGGGGACAGTTTGTTTTAGGTTGCAGTAGCACATGCCAGTGTGATTTAGATAACATGATGTGAGAAACTATATCTGGAGTAGATAGTATTGAATAGATGGGTACATGACATTGAGATTCCAGTACCATAATGTGCAATATAAGGAAGAATGCATAGATAAGGATTTTATAGGGGGAGGAACTGTTCATGGTTAGACAAGGTTATCTGTAATCCATGCATGCCTGCATGTTATCCAACGATGGAGAACTATACCTGTTCTTCCTTTCCTTTAGAAATAGTGCTTGTATTGGATGGACAGCTGATTCCCAACAACAGTGTTATTTCCACCAATGACCTTCTCACTCTTGAAGAAGTTGGGACATTACTCTGCACCACCACTCTATCTCAATGCTGTGACACTAATCGCTCAGGAAATTGGTTTTCCCCGACAGGAAATGCCTCCCTGAGTTCAGTTCAAGACCCCCTAAATCCGTACCAGAGTTGGAGTGATGATCAAACTGTAAGATTGAACTGGCCAAATGAAACGGATAGTTCAAGGAATGGACTGTATCGCTGTGAGGTCCCCGACAGAGATCACGTCACTCAGACACTCTATGTGGGAATTTATTCAGAGGATGAAAGTGAAGGTCTTCTTTTTTTTCTTTTAATTTTTTCTATCCCAAAGATTAAAGTTTGGCTAGTGTTAACATAAGCAAGTGGACCATCATCACAACTAGCCTCGTTCCCAGAACGTGCCTACATCACAACAGACTGGTGGTAATGCTGTATTTAAAAATTCATGCAGGTGCTGTGACAATATCTAGTTTGAGATACGAAAACTCTGCACAGACCCTCGTCTGCACCTCCACTGGAGGACCTGCTACATCTGTCACTTGGACTAAGGACAACGTTACCTTGGTAGTGGATGGAACCACCTACCAGCAATCACAGGTCATCACAGACACTGCTACTGCCACTTACAAGAACAGACTCACCATAGTCTCAAAGACTGCATCTCTTTCAGGAGTGTACTCATGCTATGTGCAGAATAGGAGGGGAAATGCTACAAAAGCTATCGAGATTAATGGTAAGTGGTAATTGGTATAATCATAACCAATTCACATTCCTGTGGACATTATTTTAATGCACTTACAGCATTGGTTATTACATGTACATTGTGGTTGTTGTGCATTGGTTATTACATAGTGGTGGATGTTAATGCAACATTGTGGTGGTTGTTAATTCATTGGTTATTACATAGTGGTGGATGTTAATGCAACATTGTGGTGGTTGTTAATTCATTGGTTATTACATAGTGGTGGATGTTAATGCAACATTGTGGTGGTTGTTAATGCATTGGTTATTACATTGTGGTAGTTGTTAATGCATTGGTTATTACATTGTGGTGGATGTTAATACATTGGTTATTACATTGTGGTGGATGTTAATGCATTGGTTATTACAGCTAAATTGTTTGTGTTAAATTCATAACCCACATGATCTGGAATTTATCTCCTAGTTTGCAGGAATGATGAGTTGAGAATTGTTCAAGGAGCTGTGCAGGTCTGTGTGGATGACGAGTGGCTCAACATAAGCAATGCACTACAAGCAAATGCCAACGAGCCTGCCCCCAGAAATGTACGCATAATCACCAATCAGAATGGGCTTGAGTTATCGTGGGACTCGCCCCCCACTAACAAGAATGTAATCAGATACAATATCATGTGCTCCACTGCTATGCAGTCAACGAATGGTCGCCACATCACCACTTTCTTTGTGGACGGAGACACACGTGCTGCTACAGTTCCTGTCCCTGTGAGGACAACCACTGTTCTGGAACCCTCGGACTATTACTGCTGCATCACTGCTCATATCCAGGGGCAATCGAGCTTGATACTTGCCACCAAGTCATGTGACACCATAAATAATCAATTTTTTCCCACTCAATTGGCTCCTGGACACACCGTATCATCTCCAACCTCTGACTCAATCCTTGTTCCTGTACTTGGGATTCTTGTGGGAGTACTCTTCTTAGCATTGGTGGTCGTATCCGTGGCACTAGTAGCGTTCATAATGAATGCTAGAAAGGAAAAGAAGAGAATGATACTTGATGATCCCAAGGAGTGAGTGATGGAGCATCATGCAATATCTATTGACAGCTGCATAGTAACAGGGTTGCATAGTGACAGGGTTGCATAGTGACAGGGTTGCATAGTAACAGGGTTGCATAGTAACACTAATAAGCTTGGCCCATACAGTACCTTTGTTTTGACAAAAGTAGGAGATGAATAAGCATACACTCCTCAATATAGACTCCCAATAAACTTCTACCGTAGATGCTGAAGAAAGAATAACACAACACCACATAAACCAGTAAGCCAATAACACCAGGTGTTATTCTTCAGTGTTCTATGGTATGTATAGAAAATTTGAGGACACTTGGTCTCTCTCATGCTGTGATATTCCCCCTGGTCCATGTGGAATTCCAATAATCTAAGAACTATCGACAAGGGAATCAAAAATAATGTATTTACAGATTCTTGTTCTATTGGTTATTACAGCTAACTATTACTCTTGTTTTCCCTCCACTTCAGAACGGTGTATAATGTGCCTGAGCATAATATAAGAAGAGAAACCATCTTGGATGATACAGAACCTGGTCTTTATGCTTCAATAGATCAGAAAGCAATTTCACAGAGAGAAGAACGGCCCGTTTCCGCACAAAATGTCACTAATCCCATGTACACCAGCATCACGGATATAAACTCACGACGTGCTTCCATTGCAAGCCGGAACGAAGTATCCTCACAGAATATAGAACGCAGCAATTCAACTTCAGCTTTGATTGGTAGGAGGACAAATTCTCAGGTCAGGTCCATCCCTGCATACAGCACAGTCATTCCTCACCACCTCCGGAAAAGGGAAGCTTCTCCAACCGATGAGCAAGACGGTCCAGAGCAAACAAGGAGTGAAGATAGCCCGACAGAAGGAGAGGCTGGGACATGAACATACTCCACGCTGCAGCATTAGCCAGTTCTTAGCTATTTGCAAGTGTCAAACTTTTGATATCATTAATAACAATAAATTCCTAGACCCTATGGTAATAATTATACTCTAATAGCAGCTGCAGAGCTACACCAATTAACATGTGACAACTTACAATTATGGCATGCAGTGTAATGGAGCTGTGGTACACTATGTCCATAATAGGACCAGGCTATTATAGTGTAGTTGCATAATAAACCATATATGGCTGCCCTTAGTGTGCTAATGTGATTAGTTGGATCGGTACTTTGGGTAGTTAGTGAAGTCAAGGTGGAAAAACAAAGAAAATGAAGTTGTGTGTGCATCTGCTGCTTTTTATCTGGACTTCACTAGGCCTGCCCGAAATCTCAAAAACACAGAGAGGTAAGTTTGGAAAGGATACAGCTAAACCATGTATGACCATAATCTAGAGCTCTTATCTTTATGCAGTGTGTGCTAACAATGGTGAGGTGAGGCTTGTTGGTGGCTCTGTCCCTCATGAAGGGAGGGTGGAGATCTGCATCAACAATGAGTGGGGCACAGTTTGTGATGATAGATGGACTAGCATCAATTCCATGGTTGTCTGCAGACAACTCGGATACTCAGATCAAGGTAGAAATCAAGATAGCTAACTACAGCTATAGCTAGTTGGCTATGAATACATAGCTAGCTAGTTAACTTCACCATAGATGTCACAAAAATCTGGTCTCCCCTGGACTCTCTTCACATATACATTATACTAATAGGTTCTGCTTCAACATTATCTTTTGGTGGTGGTACTGGACCAATTCACAGAGATGAAGTGAAGTGTATAGGAAATGAAATAAGATTGGCCGACTGCCCCTATATATCACATTTTTGCACACACATAGAAGATATTGGAGTGCAGTGTATACCTATCTATCCAAGTGGTAAGAAAATTTCATCTGGGCATATAGCAGATAATAATATTATTATGATGATATAACTAGGTGAAGTAACTCTGATGTTCAATGGTCGAATTCAGCAGAATAACAGCTTAATCATGTTGGATGATACTGGATTCCGTGGATCACCAGGACTCGTCTGTGTAACTAATCGAATTCCATGTTGTTCTGGTCTCCAAGATGGAAGCTGGTTCCAACCAGATGGCTCACAAGTGTTACTAAATCCTGTGTCAAGGAGATTTTATCAAAGCTATAGCAATCGTCAAGCAGTCATTCTGTATCACTCTTCATCAACAACTATTGGCATTTTTCGTTGTGCCATCAAAGACAGTGCCAATTCAACAAAAGAGCTCTATATTGGAATAGTCAGAAATGGTATTGGTAAGTCTTTTATTAGTTAGCTACTAGTAAAAATGCTACAACAGTGTTCTAGCCAGAAGAGACTAGTCTACTCATTATTAATGGATGACTTTATAACTGAACTCTTTAGGTAGACCAGTTATATCCAGTATGAGGTATGAGAGCTCCTCACGGACAATTGTCTGCACCTCTATTGGAGGACCAGCCACTAATGTCACTTGGACCAGGAACAACACCACTCTGATGGTGGACGGGAGCACCTACCAGCAGTCACAAATTATCACAAACACTATATATGCTGTATATGAGAACAGACTGACTATAGGACGTGGGAACCAGGGTGGAGTTTATACGTGCATGGTCGAGAATGCAATAGGAGTGGCTGTTTCATCACAAGTCAGAGTTCCAGGTTATTAGCTAGTAATATAATAATAGTGTTGACTAACATTGCCAACCTAATTCTGTTGTCAGACCCAACGTTAACATATCTATGGTTTATGCTATGGGGAGTCAAAGTTTCACTGTAGCTATAAGCTTCAGGGCTAGGAATATAGTTAGAGATGTTAATACCTCTCTGTATGAGGCTGCAGCTGCTGTAGCTATAGCTACTAAACTTTTCTTTGCAGCATAGCTACAATCTTGCTACAGTGTTATAATGGTCATGCACTGTATAAGCAGGTCATCTCTCTATAACAGCCCAGGGGTCCAAGTCCCAAGAGGGCTTTTAGTGTACATTCCAACTTGAATTAGCAGGCCACCTCTTTATAACAGCCATTTCTTGCTGATCACTATAAATCAGGTTCCACTGTACTATCAATCTGAAACTCTTTGCAGCATAGCCTAGCTAGCTACTATATCAGTCTGAAATTTTCTTTGCAGCATGTACTAATGGTGACGCCAGGTTTGAAGAAGGAACGAACACAGTCACTGAATTATGTCATAATGGAGAGTGGTATGGGGTCACCAGGCAGACACAGATGGGGGCACAAGTGATGCCACCCACTAATGTGGCAGTACCCTTGGGAGTATTGCTGGGGTTGAGTCTGGTGGTTCTCATTGCTGCGGTGGCTGTGATGGCCGTGTGCACATTCAGAGCCAAAAAGAAAGCAAAAGATAATCTGAGGAGGACTCCTATCACTAAGTAAGTAGCTATTTAAAACTGAAGTGTGCAAGATGCAAATGGACCACAATTGCTGCATCATAATCATCCTCTCAAAACTGTTTGTGTGCTCTCTTTTTGCCAGTGACTATGAAGATGCAGAATCTGTTGGAGAGCATTTGGTGAGGAATGATATTTATGGCAATTCCAGCTTGGAGGTTACCACTCGAGTATTCACAGAGCATGAAGATAGACCCAATTCCTATACAATTGAACTTGAAGATAGAAATGTGGAAAGGATAGTACAAAATGTGGCATATGAAACCACAGAAAAACCAGCAGATGAAGGCTACAGTAAGCTGGATCCAGCTTTTGTCACCGAGGCAAGGAAGGAGAGGAAATCAAGGGCTGAGTATGAGATACCAACCAGCCCTGGTGGAGATCAGGACCCATACTCCCATTTGGAGCATTGATTATCAGCAACTAACCTGTACCTACTTTGGTGGTATAGTAATTATAGAAACTTGTTTCCTCGTTAATTAAATGGTCGTTATAAACTATGCGCGCGCAGATATGCTATATGCGCGTGCGCTTTCGCACGGTTCGACCCTTTACCAATCCGGGGGAAAGAGAGATGACTGCCAATGAAGGAGTGCTTAAACTCATGCTAACAAATTCTCAGCTGGATGATGGAACACCTGTTATTAGCGAGCGCATTACTCTTCAAAATTTACCTTGGTATATCTACGTTTCCAAATGTCTTTTACCAAATTGATGTCAAATACAGGAGGATGATGGTGGTGTCACAAGATGCAGTGCACAGCTCCCAAGGAGGTAAAGGAAGAACTGTTGGTGTTTTTGTGCAGTGTGTCCCAGACTCACCAGGCTCCCAGTGAGTGTGCTGAAAATGGTAGCTAGGGGTCATGCGGTCGCTTTTTAACGATACTAAAAATGTGCATTATTAGTATATCTGACTATCTCTTTAGCTATAATATGCAATTGACTGTGTAGGAATTGAAGTGCAGCAGCTCATGTGGTACTGAAAGTTCTGAACCACAACAACGCGGAGAAAAGTTTCATCAAAGGTAGCTAGCTAGTTAGCATTTTGCATTCACTTTTCTTTCATTGGCATTTGCAGTGTTTGACCATAACTACTCCAGTAGTTCTTCCGATTGGGGCTACAGTTCTTTCATGAAATGGAAGGTGCATATTAAAGCTATATGTACATGCATTACTGATCATTAGTTGTGAACTAGGACCTTACCGATCCTTCTAAAGGGTTTTCAAAGGAGGAAAAGATATTCTTAGAGGCCAAAATTCAGGTCAAGAAAAAGAGGTAACTGTAATCTTGTCTTATGTTGTTGTTGTTGTTGTTGTTATTGTTGTGTTGTTGTGGTTGTTTACAGTGAACCGAAGACACAGTCAATTCTGAGCATTGGCGGTTCAGAGTCTTTCTTGATGTGTCCCGGATGCAGTGAGGATTTTGAAGCAAGAGGAATTCGACAGCCAATGAGTCTTAAGTGTGGTCATACCTTCTGTTCAGGTAAGTGAACTGTAGCTAGCTTTATCCAGCTTAGCTAAGCACCTCTCCAAAAGTCCTTAGCATCAACCTTCAGTCCTTAAGGCTTGCCATGACTGCTTCTTACCTCCTTACTTGTAGCTTGTCTACAGAAAAGCTGTTGTAAATCTGAAGACAAAATTTCTCTCAAGTGTTCCTTATGTAATCAAGTTCATTCCACCAAAAGTGGAGATGAGACAGATATCTGGTTTCCCAACCACTCCATGATCCAGATCATCAGCAACATGCTCTCAAAATCAAAACTCTTTTGCAAGATCCACCAGCAAGAAAAGAACTACTATTGCTTTGATGATCATGTACTCGTTTGTATCTACTGTGCATATCAAGGCGAACATTCCACCCACACATGTAAGCATGTGGAGGAAGCGAAGAAAGAAGCTGAAGCAGCTCTGAAGAAGGTTAAAATGTCGGTATCCAATCATGTCTCTGAAATGGAAAGAAGGCTTCAGTTTATGAAAGACGAGAAGGAAATGCTGAAATCTCAGGAAGCAAGCATCTCTCAGACGATAGAGGACTCGTATAAAAAACTGGAAGCCACTCTTAAGAGGCAAAGGGAGTTGCTGTTTCAAGAACTGAAGAGTCAAACCTCAGAGCTAAGCTCTAACATCGACTCTAGATTGCTGTGAGTCAGATGGTACTATTTTAGTGCATGCATGGGTATGTTGTACTCAATGGGAAGAAAACTATATATCCCCAATGATATAATAGGCCTTAGGATGGGACTTGGGATAATTATGGTTCCATATGTACTTTCAGGAAGCTGGAGGAACAGTATTCCAAGGTGCAAACGGCTCTAAATGATTACGCATCTTGGCAGGCTCTTCCTGCTAAAGATGCTCTGGAAAAGTACACTGGTGTGCAGTCTCAACTCTCCAGCATAACGTCTGTCTGCAGTGGTGCCAGCAATGCTACACCCCTTCAATCTGAATCCCCTCTTAGACTTTCTTTTGAGATGAGCAGTTTATCAGAGATGGTGTCATTTGGTTGTTTGGGGAGGATCGTGGTGGGAGGAGGACTTAAAGAGGAGAGGGAGAACCACTTGGTCACTGACAGTGAAGCAGGAAATCATGAAACATCTGGAGGTTTACCTCCTAATAAAAGACGAAAGAAATAATTATTATGTAATTGTTGATAATGACCCTGCTCCCTTCTGTTGGTAAAGGGTAGCTAGCCGGCCGGCCGGCGCCGCGCCGCCAGCTCCGCGTGCGGACCCTTTACCAATCCAGTAGGTAAAGGGTCGGCCCGCGAGATTAGCGCTATAGCATAGCTATAGCTATATGTACACTGCATATGGACCTAGTGTACCTCCTGCATGCTCCTTGTCAGCTCAGATAATGCTGTAAGCTTACTATGGCGAGAAGACTCGCAAGTCTCGCAAATCAAGACAGTATAAAAAACTGGATGAGAATCTTCCATTTAATGAGCACTTCATCAGCTAAGTGGAGTTCTACTTTTAACAGTGAGCCTGAGGGATCGGGAGTAGAAGATGACGGCTTCATTTACTTGGAAGGACCTGGTGTGGACTGGGAGCAGCTGCACCATTTAATGAGGGACTTCCGAAGAGATAAAACCATTAAGAAATTGGCTAAGAAGAATCTGTTATACAGCAAGTATATTAACTACCTACTCTCTCTGTAGTATAGCTGAGTAGGTAAATGGTCTCTCCACTTTCTAGTTATTTAATGCATGGGATCATCAAATGGTTTTTATCTAGTCTCACAAGCCACACCCATTCTTTCTGTCATTATTGGAAAGAATGGGTGTGGTTTGTGAGACTAGTTTTCCTCTGTCCTGGGGTACCTACATGTGTACTGTAGCTATAGTTACAAGCCTCACCCACAAGTGTTATAACAAATTGCATTTATCAGCTGATGATATCTTCCATGGGGCTATGAAGTCTTTCCAAGAGTACATCACTTCAAAGGAAAATCTCCTAAAGAATGATAAGCTCTGCACAACTTTGGAACAAATTTTAAATGGATCAGGTAGCTAGCTATTGTAGATCTAACTTTGTTCATTGCCTCAATTCTGTAGCAAATAATGAAGATCTTTTCCCCTTCTTCCTTTCTCATGCACGTTCAATTAATCCTCTCATTGGATCAGTCAAGAAACTCCTGGAATCCAGCAACCTTTGTTCACCTGCTTCATGGTATGTATATTGAACTGGTTCTTCGACTAGGTTTGAACTCTGTACCCCAATTTTCTCTAAATGGACTATCCCATTCTCTATATAGTATATCCTGATAGGTTTCCTGTATCCTGATAAGTTTCCTGATAGGTTTCCTGAGGCTAGAGCTTTGACAAGGAGAATCATTTACCATGCTGGTCCTACCAACTCTGGCAAGACTCACAAAGCCATCCAGCATTTCAAGTCGGCCCGAACAGCCATTTACTGTGCTCCGTTGCGACTCCTAGCACACGAGATATTTCACAGAAGCAACAAGGAGGTGAGTGTTGGCAAAAAGTTGTACTGTATTTTTGTAGCAATGCATAGATATCGTGATACATTGTTTGTAGGGAGTGGCTTGTGATTTATTGACTGGTGAGGAGTCGCAGTTTGCCAGCAAAGACCCACTGAAGCCTGCACCTCGTCTCTCGTGCACAGTGGAGATGGCATTTTCCAAGGACACTTATCCATGTATGTATGTATAGATTATCTCATTGTGTGTAGCTATAAAGTCATCAATAATCACTGACCGGCAGGTTTATGGAATTTGATATTGTGCTGAAATCATAGATGAGGTTGGTGTGATCGATGAGATTCAGATGATAGCTGATCTTGACCGAGGTGGTGCTTGGACCAAAGCTTTATTGGGTAACACTATGTTTAATGGAACAATGAAACCTTCCAATAATGGACACACTTGCTTTGGTTTGTTGAGAGGTTGTCCTCTTTTTGAAGTTATTTTGTGTGGTCCTTTGTGGAGAGGTTTGTCCTTTATCGGATGGTTCCACTGTGTCCTGGTAGCTATGATTTCATCTTTGTGCTGACAACTTTACAGGATTACCAGCAGCTGAGATTCATTTGTGTGGACACGAGTGTGCCATAAGCCTCGTCAAGAAAATTGCTGCTACAACTGGAGACAGCATGGAGGTGTGTGATGTTTATTTCTAGCAACAGGCTAGTGGCTCATTCATTCAAGTGAAATGATGCGAACTTTTCTGTCCCCAGGAGTGTCCACATTAAAGGGGTCCATTCATTTTAAGATGGTTGTTTTCTAGATACATCACTACGAGCGACTATCACCTCTCCAACCCAGTGAAAAGACTCTCAGAGGTACCTACAGTGCAGTGAAACCCGGAGACTGTGTGGTAGCATTCTCACGCTCCAAAGTTTTCGAAATTTCTCGTGTGATAGAGAGCACTACGAAACAGAGATGTGCCATGGTTTATGGAGATCTGCCTCCAGGTAGGTACAAGACTGTAGGCATATTATTATCATGACTGCATTGCCTTGTCCATGTTTAGCTGTGCGTGTCCAGCAGGCAGATTTATTTAACAATCATGAATCAGACTGTAATGTGATGGTGGCTACAGACGCTATTGGACTAGGATTGAACCTGTGTGTAAAGTACATAGTATTTCATTCACTGAATGTTAGATTCTTCCCTTCTCTTTAAGGAATATTCGTCGTGTGATATTCTATTCTCTGATGAAATTCGATGGAAAGGCCCATAAACTACTCACTCCTGCTCACGCTCGCCAAATTGCTGGGAGGGCTGGTCGCTATGGCAAAAAACACAGCATGGGATTTGTCACAACGTAATGACTTACTAGAGCTTGACACTTTAATTTTGCCTGTTATGAATGGAAATAGGTTTTGTTTGACTAATAGGTTTCAGCATGAAGATTTCACAGCACTTCATGAGCTTTTGAAGACACATATAGCAAAAATAAAGGTAATCAAACATCATAAGAACTTAGTTCTGGCTTTATTATTGTTTCACAGAAAGCAGGACTTTATCCAACTCTAGCACAGATCAAACACTTTTCTTCACACATCCCCAAAGCTCAACTACATGAAATCTTGGTGAGTGAAGTCCACATAATTGTCATGCAGATTATCTGATGTTTCCATCCATGACTGTAGATTTTGTTTCGTGAATTGGCAGAACTGGACGGGAGCTATTTCTTGTGTGATGTCTCTGACCAGATAGTGAGCAAGTTATTGATATATACTAGCTAGCTATTTTATGCTTATCCACAGAGCTTGGCGTATGAATTGAGACACACAAACATGAATCTTGATGACATGTTTGTATTCACACTGGCTCCAGTAGATCTGAATAAGGAGAAAGTCGTCAGTGCATTATGCAAGGTAGTTGTTATGATTACTAATGGAGATTATTTAAGAAGGTTATTGCATTTAGTTTGCGGAGTGTTTCTGTGAAGGGAAGAAGATCTCTTATTCCATTGTTTGCAGATTGCTTGGTGACCCCCCAATGCCAGCCACCTCCGACTCTCAGCTAGCTGAGCTGGAGCAGAAATATGAAATTGTCAACCTCTATTTGTGGCTGAGGTGAATTCCAGCAAGTAGTGCAGCTGGTACAGAGATAGCTAAACTGTGTATTCTTCTGCTTTGTTAGTATGCGGTACCCAATGGTATTCATGGATGCTGAAGATGTTTACAATATTCAAGATGCAATTGAAGAGAGTATTGCTGTTTCTCTTAAGCAGAGGCCATCTTTGAAAGGATCTCTCAGACAAAAGAGGGGAGGTGGTCGAAGAAAGAGAAGAAGTGATCCACACTGGGAAAAGAATGCAAAGCAGATGGGAAATGATAGAAGAAAGAGAGAAAGAAAGAGAGAATGCAGAATCAATGTTAAAAAAAAGACTGGAAGAAGAAAAGACAAACATATGTAGCTAGCTGATCAGAGAGAAGAGAAGTTTATGAATATTCATGCACACCCGGAAGTTTTAATGCTGCACTGTGTGCCTGAGCTTGAGTTGACCAAAAAAGAAGTTTGGGAGCTGGAGATCCAAATCCTGCAGCAGTTGAAATAGCTACAAAATGAGGATATGTTCCATGTATCTGATTACATCATTACTATCATGTGCATTACATCTGCGTAACATTTGGTAACCTGGTAGTACTGGCAGTCAGACTAATAGTGTGAGTAGCACTGGTATACGTCTGTTAAGGGCGAGCCTTTCCAAGATGAAAGGTCTAATGGTACTGTTCTTATTCTTACTATCACGGGTGCAGTCGCAAGTCAGTGGTAAGTGCTACTAGTTTACTACATGACTAAGGAGTTAATTTGCTAGCTACAAGCTAACAAGCTGATTAATAGCTGTATTTATACAGCAGTGAATGTAGTCTACACCAACTTAGTTACTTGAGGCATTAAATAGATGGACTAGGCTTATTTAATATTATTATTAGAATGTGAGGATGGAGGGATCAGACTTGCTGAAGGTTCTTCTTACCTCTCTGGGAGGGTGGAAGTGTGCTATAACAGAATGTGGGGGACAGTTTGTGATGATAACTTTGATGAGAATGACGCCAAGGTGGCCTGTAGGCAGCTTGGCTACTCCACTCAAGGTACAGTTATAAGCATCAATAGTAGTCTATTGCAATCACTTATATAAACAGCTGGCTATGTTTCTTCCTCCAGTATAACAGTGATAATTTTCTACTGTAGATCCATCATTTTGGAGAGTAAGGAATGTGAATTATGGAAGTATGATCATTTTTGATGAATTGGGTTGCAATGGAAATGAAAGCAGTTTATTTCAGTGCCCTCCAACTCCAGATTGCACACATCAGGAGGATATTGGCCTCACCTGTCAAAATAATGGTGAGTCAAAATCATGGTGGGCAGTTTGTTTTTTTCTGGTGTGATTTGTAGATAACATGATGTGAGAAACTTATAACTGGATTTTTGGAAGGCAGAATCTGCAGCATGATTATAAACCTAGCTAGTACTATGGTGTACTGCCTAAGAACGTATAAGGTTTATACTGCTAGGGGAAGGAACTATTTATGGTCAGATAAGGTTATCTGTAATCCATACATGCCTGCACGCTGTCCAACGATGGAAGACTATACCTGTTCTTCCTTTCCTTTTAGAAATAGTGCTTGTATTGGATGGACAGCTGATTCCCAACAACAGTGTTATTTCCATCAATGCCCTTCTCACTCTTGAAGAAATTGGGACATTACTCTGCACCACCACTCTATCTCAGTGCTGTGACACAAATCGTTCAGGAAATTGGTTCTCCCCAACAGGAAATGCCTCCCTGATTTCAGTTCCAGACCCCCTAAATCTGTACCAGAGTTGGGGTGATGATCAAACTGTGAGATTGAACTGGCCGAATGAAACGGATAGTTCAAGGAATGGACTGTATCGCTGTGAGGTCCCCGACAGAGATCACATCACTCAGATACTCTATGTGGGAATTTATTCAGAGAATGAAAATGAAGGTCTTTTTTTTTCTATCCCAAAGATTAACTAGTGTTAACATAAGCAAGTGGACCATCATCACAACTAGCCTCGTTCCCAGAACGAGGTTACATCACAACAGACTGGTGGTAATGCTGTATTTAATTATTCATGCAGGTGCTGTGACAATATCTAGTTTGAGATACGAGAACTCTGCACAGACCCTTGTCTGCACCTCCACTGGAGGACCTGCTACATCTGTCTCTTGGACTAAGAATAACATTACCTTGTTAGTGGATGGAACTACCTACCAGCGATCACAGGTCATCACAGACACTGTTACTGCCACTTACGAGAACAGACTCACCATAGTCTCAAAGACTGCACATCTTTCAGGAGTGTACTCATGCTATGTGCAGAATAGGAGGGGAAATGCTACAAAAGCTATCGAGATTAATGGTAAGTGGTAATTGGCACGATCATAACCAATTCACATTCCTGGGGACATTGTTTTAATGCACTTACATTGTGGTGGTTGTTAATGCATTAGTTATTACATTGTGGTGGTTGTTAATGCATTAGTTATTACATTGTGCTGCATTGGTTATTACATTGTGCTGCATTGGTTATTACATTGTGCTGCATTGGTTATTACATTGTAATGGTTGTTAACGTTAATGTATTAGTTATTACAGCTAAGAGTTGTGTTACACTCATAACCCACATGATCTGGAATCTATAGTTTGCAGGAATGATGAGTTGAGAATTGTTCAAGGATCTCCCTCTGCTGTGCAGGTCTGTGTGGATGACGAGTGGCTCAACGTAAGTGATGCACTACAAGCGAATGCCAACGAGCCTGCCCCCAGAAATGTACGCATAGTCACCAATCAAAACGGGCTTGAGTTATCGTGGGACTCACCCCCCACTAATGAGAATGTAATCAGATATGATATCTTATGTTCCACTATCAGTCGTTACATTAACAGTCAACATACCACTTCCATCAACATGTTTGTGGATGGAAACACCCTCACTGCCACAGTCCCTTTGAGGACAATAAGAACCCCCGAACCCTCAGACTATAACTGCTGCATCACTGCTCATATCCAGAGGCAATCCAGCCTGATACTTGCCACCATGTCATGTCACACCATAGAGCTTTTTTTCACTCCATTGTCATCTGGACCCATTGCATCATCTCAAAGTTCCACCATTCTCGTGCTGGGGATTCTTGCAGGAGTGTTCTTCCTGGCACTTGTGGTAGTGGCTGTGGTTCTCATAGCATACACTTACAGAAAGTAAGTAGCCCTAACAAAAATTGTGAGTTTTGTTGATATTCGGGACTTGAAACAAGACAGAATCTCATAATAACTCTTTTTTCCAGGATCCTGAATGTGGGATCTCTTCAAGTTGGGAATGATAACCCTATCCAAAGAGAAGAAGAGCAAGAACAAGAGCCCCAATATGATGCAGTCAAGGTTACTGAGACGAGTGTTGACACTGTAAAGTTTGTACAAAATGTAGCTTATGAGAGTGGTATTCAAACTACTCTGGTAGAGAATGTGGCATATGGAAGCAGAAATGAAGTTCACCCAGACACATCACAATAGATAATGTGTATACATTTTTATTCCACTTGTCATATTAAGTACTTCACTATAATATCATAGCCATCGTTATGAGGCACGAAACAGGTAGCTAGTTGTGTGAAGCACATACATTAAAAATAAGTATAAAAAGCAAGAAGAATGAACTAAAAGGAACATTCATCACTGTTGCAATCCCGCTATCAGCCTCATTCCTGGTCCTGGTGAGTGAGAATTGTCCAGCATGCACCCTGCATTGCTTGCTTTTTCTGTGGCCCCATTGCCCATAATCATCTGGCCGGCCTACTTCACCTCTGCTCCCACTTCGGCCTCGTTCCTGCTATCAGCCTCATTCCTGGTGCTGGTAAGTGAAAATTGTCCAGCATGCACCCAGCATTGCCTTGTTTTCAGCTTCGTTCCTACCATCATGATACACTTCTGCTGTCAGCCTACTCCTGCTGCATGCCGGTTTGTTGTTACTGTCGGCCTCCTTCCCTAATGCTGGCACCTAGGTGGTAGCTTTATGGTTTGACAGTGGCTTGATCAACTTTCATGCCATTCATGAAACTTTCCCTGTTGTGTGTGTATAGTGTTCATATCTATATGACTGCTGCTTAAGGGGGGGTAGCTATACCATTTCTTTAATTTCCGTCAACTTGATTTTGGTCTCAAAAGAAAGCTCTCTCTGAGAATGGCATCTAGCTATTTGTGTCATTTTTAGTATCCCAAACATTGACCTGTTATAAACTAAACTTACCCTTCACGTGTAAAAAAACAAAAAACAAAACGAAACAAGAACTACTATTTCATGGTCATGCAATCAACAAGGCCTAGATACCAACTGAAAGGGAATAGCTCGTACACATTATTAACTCTCAGCACATGTGCAAGGGTTACAGTTCGAACAGCCATTTACTGTGCTCAGTTGCAACTCCTAGCACACAAGATATTTCACAGAGCAACAAGGAGGTGAGTGTTGGCAAAAAGTTTGTAGTCTCTTGTTATGTAGCAATGCATAGATATCATGATACATTGTTTGTAGGGAGTGGCTTGTGATTTATTGACTGGTGAGAGTCACAGTTTGCCAGCAAAGACCCACTGTAGCCTGCATCTCATCTCTCGTGTACAAGGACACTTATCCATGTATGTAGTATACATTTTCTCTCTGTAGTCATTGTGTGTAGTTATAAAGTCATCAATAAACATTGATTGGCAGGTTATGGAATTTAATATTCTGCTGTAGCCTAGTTTACTGTATAATTGTTAGACACAATCTGATACACACGTACTTCGTTCCACGAGGAGAGAGGAAGGTCAAGGACTATGTCTGCTCCTTCACGCTGCCATTGTGGAGGTTAAAAATGGAATCTGAGCGCATGCAGGCTGGCACTCCTTTTCAATCACCGGAGCAGCTGAAGGGAAAGGCAATAGGGGTCAGCACTGATGTATATCATAGTGGAGAAAGGCCAGGGTGGGAGGGTCTGTCAACCCATACCACCCTCAGATCAACCACCTTCCTAACATCACCATTGTTTTGTTCCTGTTGACTATCCGACCATCTACAGCCTCCATATTAGTGAACTTGCTTAAATTATATGGAGCAACAAACTTAATCATTTCATACAATGTCACTGAACCATTTTCATTATTTTAACTTTTCCTGGCACCTCGCATCATTTTTCATGTTTAAATCACGCATTTCAACTAAAGACTAAATATTTTTTATGTGGTGAATCAAATCAAAATACAGCAATAAGCATGGTTTTCTGTATTTCTGCAAGAGTTAAGAATTCTGGACTGTTGGAAGGTGTTTCTGACATGCATACTGCCAATAAAGCTGAATATCAGTGTCATCACACTCGTGGGAATAAAACAGTGTACACCTGGCTTGTGGCACACGTACCTCTTTCTGCAGATAAATAATACATAATTATCATTGGGTATTCCATTTGCATACTGTCTATTGGCTCTGATATGTCTGTTCCAAATCATTTTCATTCTGTCGAGATCAGCTTGTAGCTATGACGTTCATAAAGGAGAATTTTAAGCAATCCCTATTATGTATATTAAGTTTCATAGCTAACTACTACAGTGCAATAATATACCCGTGGATAATGTCTGTCATCATAGAATCCATTCAAAAATTTACTCATCAATTCCACCATGTATGGCAAATCCATCAATATGCCAACAGTAGTTCGGACCCTAGTAAAGGAGGAGGAGAACACTAATACAAGTGGCTAGGTGGGCAATTGTAATACTTTAGATGAATACACTCTGCTTAGTCTGTGCTTTTTTCTGGATGCCACACCTCCTGGATCCATTCCTGATAGAAGTATTCTCACTTTCTCCCTAATAGGAAATTTATGTAAGTTTAATACCAAGTTAAAAAAAGAAGCCTTGCCTTGATAGTATAAGTCCATATCCTTGTAATTTGAGCTGCATAGCTCTATATCCAAGTAGAGCACCAATTTGAGAGAGTTCAGATTATATCACAATATTCAGATACATGTAAAACTCGCTAAAAAGTAATACCTCTTCTCCTCTTGCGAAGGACACAATGCCATGAAGGACAGCTAAAAAATATAATATCAGTTTGTAAGGATAACCAGCTTCAAAATACAGCTTCAAGCCTTGAGAAGACTTTGCTTGAAGTCTGAATCCATGATTCATAAATTCACACGTGTTCGAGTGCCATTATTTGCGCATGCTCGTTTGAATGGAAGTAGGATGGAACTGGGATGGAACTGAGATGGAAATACAATGGAAATGCAATGGAAATGCATGGAAATGAGGCGGAAGGAAGTGGCCCGAATCAGCCACCATACAATTCAACTTCAGCTTTCGGGACAAATTCTCAGGTCATGTCCATCCCTGCATACAGCACAGTCATTCCTCACCACCTCTGGAAAAGGGAAGCTTCTCCAACCGATGAGCAAGACGGTCCAGAGCAAACAAGGAGTGAAGATAGTCCAACAGAAAGAGAGGCTGGGATACGAACATACTCCACGCTGCAGCATTAGCCAGTTCTTAGCTATTTGGAAGTGTAAAACTTTTGATATCATTAATAACATAATGATTTTTTATACTGCTAATTGCAGCTGCACAACTACACCAACATGTGATAATTATGATGGCATGCAATGTAATGGAATGTAGACATATTGGCTGCCCTGCTAATTGCAGCTGCACAACTACACCAACATATGATAATTATGATGGCATGCAATGTAATGGAATGTAGACATATTGGTTGCCCTGCTAATTGCAGCTGCACAACTACACCAACATATGATAATTATGATGGCATGCAATGTAATGGAATGTAGACATATTGGCTGCCCTCAGTGTGCTAATGTGATTAGTACTTTGGGTAGCTAGTAAGTCAAGGTGGAAAATGAAGTTGTGTGTGCATCAGTTGCTTTTTATCTGCACTTCACTAGGCTTGCCAGAAATTTCAAAAACACAGAGAGGTAAGGTTGGAAATCCTACAGCTGCTAAACCAGGGGCTGATCCAGGTAGGGGCCTAAGAGACCTGGGTCCCCCTTTTTCATTATAATTAGCCACAGTACTCACTGCATGGTGCAATATAGCTGTAGATAATTATTGTGAATGAGCCACATGGTAGATTTCCAGCTGCCAAAATCAATATTACGAAAAGACTGTTCTTGTCTAGAGTTATCAAGTTGGTACTTTGGGTATGGTTTGGTCAAAAGTGAGCAAAAAATTTTTTTCCACAGCACCATTAGGTCATTCAAACGCATTTGGCAATTAAGGACAATCAATACATTCGAGAATGTTAGTCTCTGAGTGGCAGACATCTTAGATTACATAATTATTTAGGGGTTGATCCAGCATTTAAAGAATAAATTGTGAGAAATCACATCCATTTTGGTTTGCCATGGCTTTCTTAAATCACCCAGGCTAGATTCATTACTCTAGCTCTTGGGTGGCTGAAATTCTACTCTAATAATTAGTGGGTGGATGAGTACTACATAACTTGCAGATTTAACTTGTATTACATGCTTCACTTCTCTAAGATTAGCTGGTGGATGAATAAATATAATTGCATTATTGCTTTTAGTGGGACACTGGTTCTTCTGGATATCATGGTATGACCATAAATAATTTACACAGTCTCATGACACTTGCTAGCACCTATAAACCAAAAAAATTGTAAAGGACTGATTTCTATATTGAATGTCAGACCCAGTGATATGCATCTGAAACTCCGAAGTATTACATTGATCAATGAAGGACTTAGGTACTGAATTAAGGTGTTAGTATAGGTGAACATAAACAACTTTTTTATTTCAAAACCCTGAAAAGTGGTACCAGCTGTAGTGAAGGTTCCAGCCATGCAGGCTCCTTCCAAAAACTCTGGATCAGCCCCTGTAAACTATGACTATAATCTAGAGCTCTTGTCTTTGTGTTACTAAGTGTGTGCTAACAATGGCGAAGTGAGGCTGGTTAATGGCTCTGTCCCTCATGAAGGGAGGGTGGAGATCTGCATCAACAATGAGTGGGGCACAGTTTGTGATAATGGATGGACTAGGATCAATTCCATGGTTGTCTGCAGACAACTCGGATACTCAGATCAAGGTAGAAATCAAGATAGCTAACTACAGCTATAGCTAGTTGGCTGTGAATATCTGTCAATACGTTACTTCACTGTCAAGATGTATACTCAATAGCTGTCACAAAAATCTGGTCCCTGGACTCTCTTCACATAATTATACATAACTTATACTAATAGGTTATATTTCAATATCATCTTTTGGTGGGGGTACTGGGCTAATTCACAGAGGTGAAGTGAAGTGTATAGGAAATGAAACAGGATTGGCTGACTGCCCCCACCGACCACATGATTGTACACACACAGAAGATATTGGAGTGCGGTGTAATAACTATTCGGGTTGGTTAAGAAGTGAGATTGCCAATAACTAATAATTATAGTTATGATGTTGTAACTAGGTGAAGTGACTCTGATGTTCAATGGTCAAATGCAACAGAATAACAGCTTAATCATGTTGGATGATATTAGACTCAGTGGATTATCAGGAGTTGTCTGTGTAACTAATCAATTTCCGTGTTGTTCTGGTCTCCAAGATGGAAGCTGGTTTCAACCTGATGGCTCACAAGTGTTACTAAATTTTATGTCAAGGAGATTTTATCAACGCTATAGTAGTCGTCAAGCAGTCATTCTGTATCGCTCTTCACTTGCTGATTCACCTATTGGCATTTTTCGTTGTGCCATTAAAGACAATGCCAATTCAACAAAAGAGCTCTATATCGGAATAGTCGGATATGGTTTTGGTAAGTCTTTTATTAGTTATCTAATAAAATGCTAGTAAAAATGTTCTAGCCAGAAGAGACTAGTCTACTCATTACTAAATGGACAACTTTACTAAACTCTTTAGGTAGACCAGTTATATCCAGTATGAGATATGATAGCTCCTCACGGACAATTGTCTGCACCTCTATTGGAGGACCAGCCACTAATGTCACTTGGACCAGGAACAACACCACTCTGATGGTGGACGGGAGCACCTACCAGCAGTCACAAATTATCACAAACACTATATATGCTGTATATGAGAACAGACTGACTATAGGACGTGGGAACCAGGGTGGAGTTTATACGTGCATGGTCGAGAATGCAATGGGAGTGGTTGTTTCATCACCAGTCAGAGTTCCAGGTTATTAGTAACTATAGCTACTAATACTGTCAAGCTAGTTCTGTTGTCAGACTCCCAGCACAGCTACAGCGTATTATGATAGCTGTAGCTAGGGAGTCCACATTTATAGGGGTTCCACTAGCTATAAGCTTCAGGTCTAGGAATACTAGCTAGGGATGTTAATAGCTCTGTGTGAAGAGGTCTTGCTAGCTGCTGTAGCTATAGGTACTAACCTTTCTTTGCAGCATAGATACATAACTAGCTACTTTCTTTGCAGCATGTACTAATGGTGACGCCAGGTTTGAACAGGGAATGAATGCAGTCACTGCACTGTGTTATAATGGAGAGTGGTATGATGTTGCTGAAAGGAATGGGGTCACCAGGCAGGTGCCACCCACTAGTGTGACTGGGCAGATGGGGGCACAAGTGGTACCACCCACTAGTGTAGCAGTACCCTTGGGAGTATTGCTGGGGTTAAGTCTGGTGGTTCTCATTGCTGCGGTGGCTATGATGGCCGTGTGCATATTCAGAGCCAAAAAGAAAGCAAAAGACGATCGGAGGTAAGTAAGTATTGAAGGTTTCCTAGCTAGTAGCTGAAGTTTGCAGTGGGCTCAGATGCAAATGGACCACAATTGCAATAAACCTACCCATAATCATCCCTTCCCCCCAAAATCACAAAGCTGGTTGTTTCACTAGCTTGTGTGCTCTTTTTTTTTTTGCCAGTTACTATAAAGACACACAATTTTCTGGAGAGGATTTGGTGAGGAATGATATTTATGGTGATTCCAGCTTGGAGATTACTACTGTAGTGTCCACAGAGCATGAAGATACATCCAATTCCTATACAATTGAAGATAGTAATGTGCAAAGGATAGTACGAAATGTGGCATATGAGACCACAGACAAGCCCTCAAGAGCAGAGTATGAGATACCAGCCATGCTTGGTGAAGATCATGATGTATACTCCCATTTGGAGCACTAATAAAGATATCAGTAGCTAGTGGTGTTTAATCTGTAATCGTCACAATATAATTATAGACTACTTTGTCGACCCTTTCCTCGTTAAGGTACAGGGTCGTCAGTTTAATTTCATGTGTGCGCGCGAGCGATTGTATAGCTAGCGCGCGCGCTAGCTAGCGCTCGCTATATAGCGAGCACACGGGCCGGCTATCCCTTAAAACTCGATAAATGTGAAAAAAAGACTGGAAGAAGAAAAGACAAACATAGCTAGCTAGCTGATCAAAGAAGTTCATACACACCCAAGAAGTTTTAAGCATGTGCCTGAGCTTGATAATAACAGTAAAAAAATATGATTTAAAAAAAATATGATTTTCTACATCAGTAGATCAGAATAGGCAAAATGAGACCATTTTGTTGGATGAATTGGGTTGCAATGCAGTTTATTTCAGTGCCCTCCAACTCCAGATTGCACACATTCGGAGGATATTGGCCTCACCTGTCAAAATAATGGTGAGTCAAAATCATGGTGGGCAGTTAGTTTTTTCTGATGTGATTTAAATAACATGATGTGAGAAACTTATAACTGGATTTTCGGAAGGCAGAACCTGCAGCATGATTATAAACCTAGTACTATGGTGTACTGCTATAAGGTCTAAGAATGCATATAATAAGGGTTTATACTGCTAGGGGGGAAGCACTGTCTAGCTTGAGTAACTATACCTGTTCTTTTATAAATAGTGCTTGTATTGGATGGACAGCTGATTCCCAATAACAGTGTTATTTCCACCAATGACCTTCTCACTCTTGAAGAAATTGGGACATTACTCTGCACCACCACTCTATCTCAGTGCTGTGACACTAATAGCTCAGGAAATTGGTTCTCCCCGACAGGAAGTGCCTCCCTGAGTTCAGTTCCAGACCCCCTAAATCCATACCTGAGTTGGGGTGATGATCAAACTGTGAGATTGAACTGGCCGAATGAAACGGATAGTTCAAGGAATGGACTGTATCACTGTGAGGTCCCCGACAGAGATCACGTCACTCAGATACTCTATGTCGGAATTTATTCAGAGGATGAAAGTGAAGATCTCTCTTTTTTTTCTGTCCCAAAGATTAAAGTTTGGCTAGTGTTAGCATAAGCAAGTGGCCTTCTCACTCTTGAAGAAGTTGGGACATTACACTGGTGGTCGTATCCGTGGCACTAGTAGCATTCATAATGAATGCTAGAAAGGAAAAGAGGAGAATGATACTTGAAGATCCCAAGGAGTGAGTGATGGAGCATCACAATATCTATTGACAGCTGCATAGTGACAGGGTTGCATAGTAACACTAATATAAGCTTGGCCCATATACAGTATACCTTGACAAAAGTAGGAGAGGAATAAGCATACTCCTACCACCGTAGACACTGAAGAAAGAATAACACAACACTCCATATGAAAGTAACATCACCAGTAATATTTATATTAAGTAACACCAGGTGTTATTCTTCAGCATCTATGGTAGCTATGTATAGAAAATTTGAGGACACTCAGTCTCTCTCATGCTGTGATATCCCCCCTGGTCCATGTGGAATTCTAATAATCTAAGAACTATACTTTTTTTTTCCCCTCCACTTCAGAATGATATATAATGTGCCTGAGAAGAGAAACCATCTTGGATGATACAGAACCTGGTCTTTATGCTTCGATAGATCAGAAAACAATTCTACAGAGAGAAGAACAGCCTGTTTCCGCACAAAATGTCACTAATCCCATGTACACCAGCATCACAGATATAAACTCACGATGTGCTTCCATTGCGAGCCGGAATGAAGTATCCTCACAGAATATAGAATGCAGCAATTCAACTTCAGCTTTCGGGACAAATTCTCATATCAGGTCCACCATCCCTGCATTCCTCACCACCTCTGGAAAAGGGAAGCTTCTCCAACCAAATCTATGTAGACATGGGGATCCCTCCCCCATAATAACTGCAACCTGAGTGGTATGAAGAATCTGGGACTGGTGTCGGTAATCAAATTAGCTAGCTATAAAATTATTATTAGCTATTAAAGTTATGCAAACTGCATTAAATGGACCATACAGTTGGACACCTAGGTACCGATGAGGACCCCATCCCAAATTTATGTTTATTATCTAATCCACACCTTCTTGGCCTTGGAATGACTGCTCAAAGTGTGGTCTGACGTTATTATTATTTTATTATTATTATTATTATCATCATCATCCTCATCATCATCATTGTGATATTTGTGTAATTACGTAAGTTACATTCTGCTTTTATCATTGGTTCTCAGTCAGTCAGTGTATTGTCACCTTTTGCTAAAGTGTTTTTGAACTATTGCGGCTCCGGCGCTGGTGCTGCGATACCACATTAACTGGCGGGATCAGCTATGGGCACTTGGGGGTCCGTTCCGTAGAATAGTAGCACCGAAACCCCGGTCCGTGAGGCCCTAATGTGATTAGTTGGAAGGTAGCTAGCTAGCTAGTAAAGTCAAGGTGGAAAAACAAAGAAAATGAAGTTGTGTGTGCATCTGCTGCTTTTTATCTGCACTTCACTAGGCCTGCCAGAAATTACAAAAACACAGAGAGGTAAGGTTGGAAATCCTACAGCTGCTAAACCAGGGGCTGATCCAGGTAGGGGCCTAACCCCCTTTTCATTACAATTAGCCACAATACTCACTGCATTGGTGTAGATAATTATTGTGAATGAGCCACAGGCCCACAGTGGTTCGGTCAAAAGTGAGCAAAAAATTTTCCACAGCACCATTAGGTTATTCAAGCGCATTTGACTCAGTGTAGTTCTCAGGTAATTAAGGATAATCCATACATTTGAGAATGCTAGTCTCTGAGTGGCAGGCATCTTAAATAATATCATCAGGGGCTGATCCAGCATTTAAAGAAGAGGGATGAACAATAAATTGTGAGCAATCACATCCATTTTGGTTTGCCATGGCTTTCTTAAATCACCCAGGAGATTACATATTTTTATTACTCTAGCTCTTGGGTGGCTGAATACCACAATTTCACCCTTCATTACTTCATTACTCTAATAATTAGTGAGTGGATGAGTACCACATAACTTGCAGATTTGACTTGTATTACATGCTTCACTACTCTAAGATTAGCTGGTGGATGCATTATTGATTTTAGTGGGACACTGGTTCTTCTGGATATCATGGTATGATCATGCAGTCTCATGGGTGAACACTTGCTAGCACCTAAACCTAAAAATTTATCTATGGCCCTAAAGGACTGTTGAATGTCAGACCCAGCCATATGCATCTGAAACTCTGAAGTATTACATTGATCAATGAAGGACTTAGCTACTGAATTATATAGTTGGATTTCAGTGAACATAAATAACATTTTTATTTCAAAAACCTGAAAAGTGGTACCAGCTGTAGTGAAGGTTCCAGCCATGCAGGGTTCTCTGGCCCCCTCTTTCCAAAAACTCTGGATCAGCCCCTGTAAACTATGACTATAATCTAGAGCTCTTGTCTTTGTGTTACTAAGTGTGTGCTAACAATGGCGAAGTGAGGCTTGTTGGTGGCTCTGTCCCTCATGAAGGGAGGGTGGAGATCTGCATCAACAATGAGTGGGGCACAGTTTGTGATGATAGGTGGACTATCATCAATTCCATGGTTGTCTGCAGACAACTCGGATACTCAGATCAAGGTAGAAATCAAGATAGCTAGCTAAAGCTATAGCTAGTTGGCTGTGAATATCTGTCAATATACATGTATACATAGTTAACTTCACTGTCAAGATGTATACTCAATAGCTGTCACAAAAATCTGGTCCCCCTGGACTCTCTTCACATATACATAATAACTTATAGGTTCTGTTTCAACATCATCTTTTGGTGGGGGTACTGGACTAATTCACAGAGATGAAGTGAAGTGTATAGGAAATGAAACAGGATTGGCTGACTGCCCCCACCGACCACATGATTGTACACACACAGAAGATATTGGAGTGCGGTGTAATAACTATTCGGGTTGGTTAAGAAGTGAGATTGCCAATAGCTAATAATTATAGTTATGATGTTATAACTAGGTGAAGTAACTCTGATGTTCAATGGTCAAATGCAACAGAATAACAGCTTAATCATGTTGGATGATATTGGATTCAGTGGATTATCAGGAGTTGTCTGTGTAACTAATCAATTTCCATGTTGTTCTGGTCTCCAAGATGGAAGCTGGTTCCAACCAGGTGGCTCACAAGTGTTACTAAATCCTGTGTCAAGGAGATTTCATCAAAGCTATAGCAATCGTCAAGCAGTCATTCTGTATCGCTCTTCACTTGCTGATTCACCTATTGGCATTTTTCGTTGTGCCATCAAAGACAGTGCCAATTCAACAAAAGAGCTGTATATTGGAATAATCAGAAATGGTATTGGTAAGTCTTTTATGAGAAAATGCTACTAAAATCCTACAACAGTGTTCTGAGAATATAGTCTACTCATTACTAATGGACGACTTTACTAAACTCTTTAGGTAGACCAGTTATATCCAGTATGAGATATGAGAGCTCCTCACGGACAATTGTCTGCACCTCTATTGGAGGACCAGCCACTAATGTCACTTGGACCAGGAACAACACCACTCTGATGGTGGACGGGAGCACCTACCAGCAGTCACAAATTATCACAAACACTATATATGCTGTATATGAGAACAGACTGACTATAGGACGTGGGAACCAGGGTGGAGTTTATACGTGCATGGTTGAGAATGCAATGGGAGTGGTTGTTTCATCACCAGTCAGAGTTCCAGGTTATTAGTAACTATAGCTACTAATACTGTCAAGCTAGTTCTGTTGTCAGACTCCCAGCACAGATACAGCGTATTATGATAGCTGTAGCTAGGGAGTCCACATTTATAGGGGTTCCACTAGCTATAAGCTTCAGGTCTAGGAATACTAGCTAGGGATGTTAATAGCTCTGTGTGAAGAGGTCTTGCTAGCTGCTGTAGCTATAGGTACTAACCTTTCTTTGCAGCATAGATACATAACTAGCTACTTTCTTTGCAGCATGTACTAATGGTGACGCCAGGTTTGAACAGGGAATGAATGCAGTCACTGCACTGTGTTATAATGGAGAGTGGTATGATGTTGCTGAAAGGAATGGGGTCACCAGGCAGGTGCCACCCACTAGTGTGACTGGGCAGATGGGGGCACAAGTGGTACCACCCACCAGTGTAGCAGTACCCTTGGGAGTATTGCTGGGGTTGAGTCTGGTGGTTCTCATTGCTGCGGTGGCTATGATGGCCGTGTGCATATTCAGAGCCAAAAAGAAAGCAAAAGACGATCGGAGGTAAGTAAGTATTGAAGGTTTCCTAGCTAGTAGCTGAAGTTTGCAGTGGGCTCAGATGCAAATGGACCACAATTGCAATAAACCTACCCATAATCATCCCTTCCCCCCAAAATCACAAAGCTGATTGTTTCACTAGCTTGTGTGCTCTTTTTTTTTTGCCAGTTACTATAAAGACACACAATTTTCTGGAGAGGATTTGGTGAGGAATGATATTTATGGTGATTCCAGCTTGGAGATTACTACGGTAGTGTCCACAGAGCATGAAGATACACCCAATTCCTATACAATTGAAGATAGTAATGTGGAAAGGATAGTACGAAATGTGATATATGAGACCACAGACAAGCCCTCGAGAGCAGAGTGAGATACCAGCCATGCTTGGTGAAGATCATGATGTATACTCCCATTTGGAGCACTAATAAAGATATCAGTAGCTAGTGGTGTTTAATCTGTAATGGTCACAATATAATTATAGACTACTTTGTCGACCCTTTCCTCGTTAAGGTACAGGGTCGTCAGTTTAATTTCGTGTGTGCGCGCGAGCGATTGTATAGCTAGCGCGCGCTATAGCGAGCACACGATCACGACGGGCCAACTCGATGATGAAATAAATGTGAAAAAAAGACTGGAAGAAGAAAAGACAAACATGAAGTTTTAAGCATGTGCCTGAGCTCGAGTTGACCAAAAAGGAAATTTTGGAGATCCAAATCCTGCAGCAGTCGAAACAGCTACAAAATAATTCTTTTGCAGTTTTAGGGATACATGTTTAATGTCTCATCCGTCTGATTACATCATTAGCTACTATTGTAAAATTAATGGTAGCTAGTACTGGTAGTGTGAGTAGCACTGGTATACGTTCTGTAAAGGGCAAGATGAAAGGTCTATTAATAGTACCATTCTTATTCTTACTATTACGGGTGCAGTCGCAAGTCAGTGGTAAGTGCTACTAGTTTACTACATGACTAAGGAGTTAATTTGCTAGCTACAAGCTAACAAGCTGATTAATAACTTTTTTCTTTTTAATTTTTCTATCCCAAAGATTAAAGTTTGGCTAGTGTTAGCATAAGCAAGTGGACCATCATCACAACTAGTCTCGTTCCCAGAACAAGGCTACATCACAACAGACTGGTGGTAATGCTGTATTTAAAAATTCATGCAGGTGCTGTGACAATATCTAGTTTGAGATACAAGAACTCTGCACAGGCCCTTGTCTGCACCTCCACTGGAGGACCTGCTACGTCTGTCATTTGGACTAAGGATAACGCTACCTTGGTAGTGGATGGAACCACCTACCAGCGATCACAGATCATCACAGACACTGCTACTGCCACTTATGAGAACAGACTCACCATAGTCTCAAAGACTGCATCTCTTTCAGGAGTCTACTCGTGCTATGTGCAGAATGGGAGGGGAAATGCTACAAAATCCATCGAGATTAATGGTGCGTAAGTATAATCACATTCTGTAGGCATTAGCTATTGCTTCATGTGGTGGTTATTATTGGCCTAATATTCAGGGCTAGGAATGTTAACTTATAGTTCACTGTGTGAGACTATCACTTTCATATTATATAGCTACTTATAAATTGGCAAATAATAATAATTCAATTTTCATGATTTCAGTTGCTGAACACGACCACAATTTATACTACTAGCATAATATAGGTATCATTAACAGTTTGCAGGAATGATGAGCTGAGGATTGTTCGAGGATCTCCCTCTGCTGTGCAGGTCTGTGTGGATGACGAGTGGCTCAACGTAAGCGATGCACTACAAGCAAATATCAATGAGCCTGCCCCAAGAAACGTATGCGTAGTCACCGGGCTTGAGTTATCGTGGGACTCACCCCCCACTAACAAGAATGTAATCAGATACAATATCATGTGCTCCGCTATCAGTCGTTCTACTACCACTTCCATCAACATATTCGTGGATGGAAACACCTTCACTGCCACAGTCCCTTTGAGGACAATAAGAACCCCCGAACCCTTGGACTATAACTGCTGCATCACTGCTCATATCCAGGGGCAATCCAGCCTGATACTTGCCACCATGTCATGTCACACCATAGAGCTTTTTTTCACTCCTTCCATCATTCTCGTGCTGGGGATTCTTGCAGGAGTGTTCTTTCTGGCACTTGTGGTAGTGGCTGTGGTTCTCATAGCATACACTTACAGAACGTAAGTAGCTAATAACCAAAATTGTGAGTTTGCTGATATTCAGCACTTGAAACAAGACAGAATCTCTTTTCCCAGGATCCAGAATGTGGGATCTCTTCAAGTTGGGAATGATAACCCTATCCAAAGAGAAGAAGAGCAAGAATAAGAGCCCCAATACGATGCAGTCAAGGTTACTGAGACGAGTGTTGACACTGTAAAGTTTGTACAAAATGTAGCTTATGAGAGTGGTATTCAAACTGAAGCAGAAATGAAGTTCACCCAGACACACCACAATAGATAATTATAGCATAAGTTTTTATTCAACTTGTCATATTGACACTGTACAATAATTAAACTTGTAGCATAAATATGCATCACTGTTGCAATCATTAATGAATGTGCCACATAATATAATTATTATGAATAAATCATAGAATAAAATCAATGAAGTAATGCTTAGCTAAATGCATAAGTAGGTGGTAGTATCTTCATACCCCACACTGTTTTCATTCCCAGAAGCCTACACCTCGTCTCTTATGCACAGTGGAGATGGCATTTCACTTATCCATGTATGTAAACATTATCTCTCTTTGGTCATTGTGTGCTGATCGGCAGGTTTATGGAATTTGATGATGTAAACCACGCCCACGTGTGGGTGGAGCTAGGCTGAATTCGAGTTGTGGTTAAATTTATTCACAATAATTATTATTATCAAATAAAATTCTGTGTACTATGGATCAATTAGGGAGATTACTCACTTTATTGCTGTGTGGATCTACTTTTTCCTTTGGTAAGTTTTACTATAGGACTGGTGGTATAAAACAATGTGTGGCTAGATTATCTTAATTTCTAATTGGATCTTGGGTTGGGTTAACTACAGCTGCTATATGAACATTTTAGCAACCGGTTTTATTAGCTGCAGATGCCTGCACAAATGGAAACATTCGGTTGTTTGGAGGCAGCTCTTACTTGGAGGGGACAGTGGAGGTTTGTTACAATGGCAACTGGGGGACAGTGTGTGATGACCAGTGGGATGAAAATGATGCAAAAGTAGCCTGCAGGAAGCTAGGATTCTCAGATAAAGGTAAGTCTGTCTGTCATGCTGCAGACATATCTGTGCAGTCACATTTTATGCTTCTGGCACCCTCAGGTGCTCAAGCAAGAAGAGATGCCTTCTTTGGTACTGGTAGAGGTCCTATATTTCTTGATGACTTGAACTGTACTGGCAATGAAAGTGATCTATTTGAGTGTGTGTCCATTAACGACTGTGGTCACTCTGAAGATGCTGGAGTAATTTGTCAAGAAAATGGTAAGACAGTTATCCTTCCAGCTGTAGCTGCACACCAGAGGCAGTAACCATAGCAATAATGATGGATCCACACTGTACAGATGTGGTGCTGACACAAAATGGACGTCTCATAGCCAACAACAGTATCATATCTCTGGAGAGTCTAGGCGACTCCAACTCCTCCTCCAGCCCTGGACCACTACGCTGTGTTACTACTAAACCATTCTGCTGTGATACCAACCGCTCAGGGAACTGGTTCCACCCTACTACTAATGCCCCCCTCACTGGCTCCCCTGACTCCTTAACTCTGTACCAAAGCTGGGGAGACGACCAGAGCATACAGCTGAACAGACCAAGTGGAACCTCCTCCAGCATTGAGAGTGGACTATATCGCTGTGAAGTCCCAGACAAAAATAACATCACTCAGAATCTCTACGTTGCGATATATCCATCACGTGGCTTTCTACCATTTGTTACTAATGTGAGATATGAGAGGGCTATACAAACTATAATAATCACTTCACGTATTGGCCCTCCTACATTTGTCACTTGGCTGAAGGATAATACCACTTTAGTGATAGATGGGACCATCTACCAACAATCACAGATCATCACAGACACTGCCACTGCTACTTACGAAAGCCGCTTGTCATTTGTTGAAAAAATGGAAAGCCTCTCTGGAGTTTATACATGTATTCTTAGAACTGATGTAGGTGCTGCTACAATACGCATACCTGTAACAGGTGAGACTAAAGTTGAAGCAACTTTATTAAAAAGTCTATTATAAATGGCATCCTTTGTAGTACATTATAAATGACATCCTTTGTAGTACATGCTTGGCCCACATAACTACTAGCTATGATTATCACTTCCTTGTTGGTATGAGGTTTTCAGTGTGTAGGAAGCCACCTTTCAAGTTTAACTATAATGTGTCGATTGAAAGGCCTAATTAGGTCAAGTACTTTGTCATGGTAATTATGGAATGCATATCACATTCTAACGTAATTCAATTGTGTGCAGGAGGCCAATGAACTGAGATATTTATGACTTCATTATTTAACAACAGTTTGCAGGAATGATGAGTTGAGGATTATTCGAGGATCTGGTGCCCGTCCCTCTGCTGTGCAGATCTGTATGGATGATGAGTGGCTTAACATAAGCAATGCATTACAAGTGAATGCCAATGAGCCTGCCCCCAGAAATGTACGTATGGAAACCAATCAGGATGGGCTGGAGTTATTATGGGAAAGACCCTTGACTAACAAGAGCATAATGAGTTATGGTATCTTGTGTTCCACTACTATCAGTCGTTCCACTAACGGTCAGCATACCACTTCCATCAACATGACTGTGGATGGAAACACCCTCACTGCCACAGTCCCTTTGAGGACCATCAGAACCCCCGAACCCTTGGACTATAACTGCTGCATCACTGCTCATATCCAGGGGCAATCCAGCCTGATACTTGCCACCATGTCATGTCACATCATAGAGCTTTTTTTCACTCCATTGCCGTCTGGACCCACTGTATCATCTCAAGGTTCCACCATTCCCGCTCTGGGGGTTCTTGCAGGAGTGTTCTTCCTGGCACTTGTGGTAGTGGCTGTGGTTCTCATAGCATACACTTGTAGAAAGTAAGGAGCTAATTCATTGCATTCACCTTGCCCCTTGATCATTCACTATAACTACAAATTTCAGACACCAGCAGAGAGAGTGGATAATCAGATCTCTGTTGATGAAGTAAACTAGAAATTTAGTTAAAGATTGAGTAAATTATCAAGGTGCAAGGTGAATGCTGAATCACTTGAAACAAGACAGAATCTCATGAAAATTTTATTTTTTTATTACACAGTAAATTGAAACACAAGGGATCTCTCGAAGTTAAGAATGACAAACCTTTCCACAAAAATTCACTCACAGGAACTGCAAATACTGTGGATGATGTTCAAAGAGAAGAAGACGACAGTAATCAAGAGCCCCAGTACGATGCAGTCAAGGTTGCTGGGACAAGTGTCGACACTGTAAAGTTTGTACGAAATGTAGCTTATGAGAGTGGTGTTCAAACTACTCTGGTAGAGAATGTTGCATATGGAAGCAGAAATGAAGTTCACCCCACAATAGATGCATTCAACTTGTCATACTAGCATGTAATAGCCCTATAGTTATGATTCACTAACTCATATTATCACAATAATCAAACTTCAGTAGCTAGATGTATAAAAACAAGAAAAGTTGAAAATCATAAATATTCATCACTGTTGCAATCATTAATGAATGTGCCACATAATATAATTATTATGAATAAGTCATAGAACAATAAAATCAATGATGTAGTGCTTAGCTAAGTGTATAAGTATAGTAGTAAGGTGATGGTAGTATCTTCAATAGTTCTCATACCCCACACTGTTTTCATTCCCAGAATCATACTCCTGTGGCATATTGCTACCACCCCTGGGCCCCTGATAAAGCGGTGTCATATCCATACCATCTGATTGGCGTGGCAACCCTTGCCCACTATAGAAAGTACCAGACATAGTTGATGGGTTAGATGCAGAACTTGGTGTGACAGTTGCCTGTTGAGATAGAGTTTGTTGTTGTAAGTTTCCTTGAGCTTGGGACTCACTGTCCTGAGTTTGATAGCCGCCATCCAGAGTCTGATAGCTGCTGTCCTGATAGTGGCTGTCCTGCATCTGCTGTTGTGGATAGCCATTTTGGTTCTCTAACTGCTGCTGACCCTGGAAGTGCTCCTGTACCTGGTTAGTTGGGGGAATTTGGTGACTAGCCTCATACTGAATATTCTGGGTCTGTTGATTCTGTTGCGTCATAGTCCGGTTGGGGGTACGTGGCATACTAGCTCGGCGATTTTGTAAAGGAGCATTTTGGTTTTGCTGCAACTGCTGCATGCTTGATACCACCACAACTTCTGGCATGCTGACTCTGCGTTGTTCTGGAGCAGGTGGTTTCATCTGGTTATCTTGGTAAGTTTGGTTCTGAACTGGTTGACCAGACTGTTGGATTCCCTGTGCAATCATGGGTTGCTGGAGAGATGACGAGGAGACATGTGTTGTTAACTGCTGCTGTGTTGAAATTTTTGCTGCTGCTGGTTGCATCGATGGCACTTGCTGCACCACTTGCACTGGAGGAGCTGACAGTGGCTGCTGGATAACTTGAACAGGAGCTGGCTGCTGCTGAGGCACCTGGATCAGCTGGGTGGGAGGCGGCTGCTGAATTACCTGGGAACTGGGCACCTGTACTAACTGAGTTGGTGGTTGTTGGATCACATGACTTTGGGGCACCTGGATAACCTGAGTCGGTTGGGTTGGCTGCTGGACTATTTGAACTTGAGGAGGTTGTTGAAGTACCTGGAATTGTGGCTGTTGTTGAACAAACTGAACTTGTGGTGGTAGAGATTGTTGTGGCGGCTGTTGAAGTACAACCTGCATTGGTTGTGATGCTGGTACCACTTGGATGACTTGGGGAGAAGGTTGGGCGTTTACTGGGACCTGAATCATGGGAGGATTGGCTTGCTGGACACGCATTTGAACTGGAGGCATTGCTGGTGGAGCTATTTGAGGAGACACAGGGGAAAATCCACTGGGAGCCATATATCCTGGACTTGCTGGTGAGTATGGACTCAGAGATGGCTTGAGGGGGCTCCAAAGTGTTCCTGGTCCAGAAGGGGTCATTGGGTTAGCAGACATTGGCATTACAGGGTTGACTGGTTTTAGTGGTGACACCATTGGTGTCTGAAGAGGACCCATCATATTAGGTGTTCCCATCATCTTTGGGCCTAACGGATTTCCCATTCCCAATGTTGTCCCTCCTGAACCAGGAGGAAAACGTCCGGCCATCCCTAAACTTGATGGAGGAAGCATTGAATGCTGCCGACTTGCTAGCAGAGGATCTAGGAATAATTTAAAAGTTATTGTCAGCATTTGGAACTAGTTAGCCAATGTTTTTCACAAGTGGAAGGAAATTCCTTGGATTCTTAGTGCCGTGAATGTCATACTCCAAACAAACAGGGCAATGAATATTTTGTGTCTATTAGTAGCAGACTATTCACAGGCCAGACACAGATGCTTCAATCGGATTCACAGCAATGTGTGATACACCCGTGTAAGATCATAATTATCATTAATTTAATGTGTGTATCAGAGGCTAAAGACGTTATATAACCAAGGTCATAAGACTAACAATGGCTACCATAATTTGAGCCATACCATGTACCAACTGAATACTATTGTTTTTGCATGCTCAATCCTATCCCAGTGCAGCAGAGTGCTGAGCTCATAGCTCAATATTATTTGGTAAATTACCAAATAAAAAGAGCTGTATTATTAGCTACAGCTGTAAGAAGTAGGTTCTTTTAGTAGTTTGCCTAGTTGCTAGCACAAATTAATTGTTCCCACTCCCTATACTAATAATTCATGACATTAGCTGCTGGCTCCTTAGTGGGAGGTCTAAATTTAATTTCACCTAAGAGGCGCTAGGACTAAGGTTGTGTCAGAAGTTTTACAGGTTGCAACATACCCTACCTTGTTGAAATCTTGCATCTAGTGGCATCAACGGGTGCTGGTTAAAATTCATCTCCGCGCTCCCCCTCTTTGCAAGCAGCAAAGTTCAAAGGTCTAGTTGCGCTGCGCATGGGTGTATTTCTGATACATATACGCATGCGCTGTAAGCATTCCTTTGTTGACAAGTAGACCCATGGCAGACGAAGTGAGAAGAAAATTCTTTATACTGCTATTGATATTAGTAGTAACTTTGGTTTCTGCATATTATTACCTGGGATCAACAGAGCTATTTCAGGATCACACACTATCACTGAACTCCTATGGAACTGAACAGAGAATGACCTCTGATTCTCCACATAGTGTGGATCTCAACGATCAAAATAGTAGTTCTAAAGGAATAGTCTCCCACTCTTCATCGCTTCTCTTTGATCTGGATCTGACTCTCCCTAACCCACATATATTGAAGGACAGGGTAACTTTACACACTATCAGCTGGATCAGAAATCTCAGGGACACTATGAGTCATTACCAGCACAAGCAGGTGAACATCATATTAGCAAATTGGAATTACAAAGATCTTTTACTTAATTGGATCATCACAGCTACAGTAGTTGCCAAGATGGATTTGGAAACCATCTTAGTCCTTTCAATGGATGAAAACTTACACAACTTGTTGTCAAAGAAAGGCATAATCTCACTGTGCATGCCACCGCAAGAATGGATGAAAATATATCACCTAGGACGTAAAAAGAATTTCCTTTCTTCTTTATTCATGAGCAGAATGGCAGTTCAGAGAGTTTTGAATTATTGGGGATTTGATGTGGCAAATTATGACAGTGATGCTATGGTGGTAAAGAACCTTCAGCCAGTGCTGGACTCTCATGCACATTCAGACATAGTTGGTTCAAAGGGAACTTTCCCAAGAGTCCTCTCTAAGAAATGGAAGGGGTCTACCTTATGCTATGGTGTACAGCTCATTCGAAGTACAAACAGAACAGGTAAGTCTATACTGCACTACAGCAATTGACAGCCAAAAGAAAAATATAATTTTGTTATTTCACAGAAGAGCTTTGGAAAGTGATCAGTAAACTCAACAAGAGACTTCTGGATGACCAAGCGAGACTTAACCATGGACTGTATAACTTGGATGTGAAATGGAAGTCAGAAGCTCATGTGCAGCAAGGAAAATGCAATAATAATCTCTCAGTTTCCCTTCTTCCTCATTCCATCATCTGCCGCATGGACGAATGTGATGACAGCAAGAAGGATAGTTACTATGTGTGGCACAATGGAGGAATCAACAAAGAAAAACGTACTAAACTTAATGTGATAAAGAATGGAAGCATGTGGAACCTTTATCCTAACTGGGAAGAAAAGTGTACTACTGACACTGGATATGAATGGCTGAAATGCATTCAACAAAAGGTAGTCCATAAACATAGGAAAAAAAGAACTTTAAGTTAATCTCTATGTAGATTTTATATTGTAGGGTATTAATGGAGCATATTCACTTCCTACATGGCCAATGTAGTTAGTTAAATAATGAAAGTGTTCCACTGTTCAAAAGCTGATACGCTTATTTCCCCTACTATTTTCAATAGTAAAAATATTAATTTTGACAAGTACATAATGAATTCATGATAGTAACAACTTAGTCAGTGTTTAGGACCAGACAAACTCCTTGAAGGACCCAGTGAGAAATATGGTCAGTGGTGGCTAGATCAGCCTCAAATACAAGACCTACTCCCATAGCATTACGACGCTCAGAAGTTGTGTAGACAGGTGTACGGAAGGTATTCTAAAATAAAGTCAAATGGGTGTTAGGGAGTCTTATATCTAACAGCTACATTACACTTACGACCAATTTTAATCGGTGAGCTTCGATAGGTATCACCCTTAGAATTGGAAGTTCTTCAATCAGCACTTTCGGCAGTGACTTCACTAAGCATTCTTTCTGCAAATCCCATCTAGCACCTTCCAAATAGAGCCCACTCACATAGCAACCCGAAGGGGCCTTCTCAGTCACTTGATTGGGATTAGTATACTGGAGAAGAAGCCACGTTGATTACAGACATAACTCACAGGGAGCAACTCACTTCTGTGACACTGGTATAGAGAGTTGACTTGTCCAGAGGCCACTGGTTTTTTCTGCAAGTAGCTTGCACTAGTGCTGTAAGGTATGACTCAGGAATATGGAGACCAGAGAGCCACATGACGTATGGTTCACCTTCACTCACCTGCAAACATTACTTAATAACATGGAAAAGTATATATTAGTGACAAGCTCACGTACCCATTTAACGTATTGTTCATTCCTTTTAAGGAAATGGATCATCCAGTTTCCAAGGGATTTGAGAGTGGCAGGAGCTAGAGCTCTCCATATAGAGGGAATCTGGCCATTGTACAGTGACCGAGCTAACTCGTCAAGCTCAGCACTCATTCCTACTTCTCCAGCCAATGCCTGGGAAAATAACATTCCATGAGAATATATATCACAAAGAAATATGTTCTTATACCTTTTGTAGGTTATTGAGAGAGACACTCATTCGCTTAATGAGTTTATTATACCGTTCCAATTCTTGCATTAAGACAACAGTGGTAGGAGTAACAACTTTACCGATGTTTTTACGAATGACATCAAGCTTGAAAATTTCTGGTAATTTAGCCTTTAAAATAATAATAAAACCAGTTAATACTCTGATCTACCGTTGAGTAACTCACTTGTATATCACCAGCAATGTTTGCAATGAAGTCATCTCTGCTAATTCCACTACTAGCCTCCCCTGTCTGTGGCTGCAATTCAACCAACTGACTCCACATGTCTTTAGTAGCATATGTGAAATAGCCAATTTCAGCATTGGAGTGCAGACCAAACACTTGAGGTGTATTGACTAAGGGAAGTTCATCAATGTAGTCCAAATAGTGGTCCCTGTTTCCATCTTCTGGGATACAGTAGTCCACCACTTCATCATGGTAAAAATGAAAAGGCTGGAAAGTGTCAAATATGAAGTCTCCCATGTATTCATCCATGTAATTCTTGAGGACTCGCCTATCAAAATCATCAATGGCTCTTCCACCATACATAACCTACACAGGTACATAGACACGCCAGATGTAAACCATAGAGGTTAATTTTTCTAGCACTTGAAACAAACCTCTCCAATAAGGTACTTCAAGGATCCCCATGGAATCTTAGTCTCGCCACTGTCATATGCTTTATTGAGGTATGTAGTAAGTACATCCATACACACTCGGAAATCAGACTCATTGAAATCGTACGACACATTCCAACCAATCTGTAATAGGTATATTTATTACTGATAAGTTATAGAAAGATATTATTGTACCCTTCCATATTTTCTTCTTTCTTGGACTACAGCATGGAAGAAGGCCAGAGTGTACACCAGGGGCTTAAAGGCTGGATGGGGGCAGCCTTCTTTCAGAGTAGATGACGGGATTTTGAAGTAGGTATTTCGAAGGTTTAGTTTCAAGCCATTAGGAGGTTCTGTGACCACTTTGAGTGATTTCTGAAGGTAGAAACAGAAAAGAATAAACATCATAGGGTGTAAGGCATCACATACCTGTAGTATTCCAATGGGGAACTCTGAGGTGGGTGCTGTAGTGAGCCAGAGCCTGAAATCTGGATGGGGTTTGGTCATTTTTTCCAAAGCTTTCTCCAATTCTTGCAACCATCGGATCAGCAGGTGGCAATTTTGAAGCATTAGCCAGTGACCACGTGCAGAAGCAGTCTCCAATAATTGGAGAGCAACCTACATAAAAATATTTCACATGATGGCTATCAAATTTTGTAAAGTATCAGTCTCACTAACTTTCTCTTGGCCTTGTCCCATAGCTAGAAACTTGAACCGATTTCCACCATATCCCTTGACTTCAGCTAGCTTGCCCAGTTCACCAGCTGGATCTGCCCCAGGGCTCAGAATGAAGACAATCGGTGAGAAAGGAGTGGACTGATCGTAGACATTTTCCAGGCTAACCACAGGAGGAGTGACAAACTGTTCTCCCATTCGACCAGTGACGTAGTTAGTGATGGCTCTGTAAACACGGTCCACTCTGAAACACCTTAGTAACATTAGACTCTGCAGGTCAGTCAGGCCCTCTCCATACTTCCCAGGGAATGGGTGAGACTCAGGTGCATCCAGATCAAACCACTGTAACAGAGAGACGTGAATTACTAAATTGCATGTAATTTTATATGTTACACTCACCTTCTTCCAAGAAGATTGATTCTTTTCGATATCATCAGCAAGAGATCCAAAAATTTCTGAATGTACTGTGCTCAACTTCATGATGTCTTCCCATCCCTGATCTGGAATCCAGTCATGTGGCTTCATCCGTGCACTCTTCTCAAGGGAGATATTACCCTGAAGATAGGAATTAATAAAATGGAATAGTTATAATATTATTGTCATGAGTACTTTAATAAAGAAGTCCAATTCTTCGTGGCTGAGAGTACTTTCAATTTCTTGAATTTTAGTTGTCATTGCAAATGAGAACAATAGCTTATGAACCTCAAACAATCCTAACAATGAAATGTACAATGCCATCATAAATGTACATGTAATATATACAGGGATCTAATACTTTACCTGTGCATGCATAGTTGTAAATATTCAGAGAGAGTGTGCTTATGATATTGTTCAGTCTTTTTGGTAGATGTTGATCTGGCAAGCTTCTCCGTAAAGAGTGACCAAACACCTGTGAATAATGGATTTGCCACAAATGATGGGCTATCTTATACATTAATTGATAACGCACATCTAGATAAGAGCTGAGGGAGTACTGATACATGGAATTAATGGCTGCCATGCCTGATAACACAAAGAAAAGAACGGCCCCTCTTCTAGCAGCCGGTCGATAACCATCTCTCAATACTTCTATCTCTTTCGCAGTCTTCTCAGCAAGCTTCAATTTCTCAAATACCTGCAGATAATTATCCACTGCATAAAATATAACACTATGACTATTTGGATTTTACCTCAGAAGCTTTGGATTTAGTCTCTTCCAAGGTCTGTACAAGTTCAGCATTATCTAGCATGTTTCCAGTTGAGGTAGCCAGCTCTCTCAGTAGAGTATCTTCCAACGACTTAAGCAGACGTTTATTTTCACTAATGAGTGAAAGAATTTGTTAGTCTAACAAATTAAGAGGGTGGGAGAGCAAACCTGGTCTCTTGGATGAGTCTTTCCCTGTTCTCCTCAAGTTCTCTCTTCTCAAATCCAACAATGACGCTTAGAAGCTGGTCTTCCAGACCCTTCAGAGTCACAGTGTAGTTGATAATCATTGTTCGACCAAAAATAGCAGGAGTGTATTTGGGATTAGCCAACTTTGTATTCAGATAGAGTCTACATGGTACGAATAGAATAGCTGTATAATACACTTGATACTTAATTATTAAACTTACTTGAAGCTAGGATCAAAATCCACTTCTTTGTCTCCTAACAGGATAGTCTGCCTATTACCTGATCCCTTTACATTTTTATCCAAAACAGAATCGATTACTGGATCTATATACTCATCCACATCTTTAAACATGAAAGGGTAACCAAATTTGATGGCCAACTCGAGCTGTTTGAGAAAGTCTGGATTGTTGAAAGTTGAGATCCTCAAATTGTTCTTCTCCTCTTTCTTCTTGATCCAGTTAAATGCTTGCTGTTGAGGGTCAATACAGAGAGGATAGCGAGTTGCTTGACTGGTCAGAATACCATTCTGAATCGAGAGCTCATCTGGCGGCAGAGACTCAGATGTCCATTTGCTGATCTCAACATCGTTGGTGAGCATGGTCTCTAACTTGAAGGGCTGACTGAGGGGAATTTTGTGGTTGAGTACATCCACCTGCCAGTCATCTACCAGCATCTGGTATCTGAAATCCCAAGAGAAGGCACCCAGATAACTGAGAAAAGCAGCAGAAATCAAACAATCTCCTAATAAGCGAATTCGCTTCCGTTTTAATTCTTCAAGATCATCCTTCCATCTATGAAAAAAGTTAAAATAATTATTCCCATCGATACTGACTATGACTAGTTATACCTGGCCTTCTCTGATCCCAATCCAGAGATAAGCTTGCTGGCAGCTACCAGCCTCCTTTCCATGAGGTCTGCCTCTTCTTGAAGAGCTCTTTTCTCAGCCATAGCATTCTCATACTGCTTGCTTAAAGCCTCCAACTCTTGTTCAATGCTGGTCAACTCCCTTTGGATTTTTTCAAGCTCACGCTTACTCATTTGGTAATTTTTCTCTAAGCGAGCCACCTGTATAATTCTCGGATAGAGAGATGATCATATATAAATGAACTGTCACTGTACTTTTTCTCTCTTGGGTTTGATGGTTCTGGCTACAGTACAGTAGCCAAGGACAGCTTTGACGAACTTAAATAGACCTCCACCAGCTTTGCTGATATCTTTCATACGGGCATAATCAGTGTCCATTTTGTCCATACTAGCTGATACAGTTTTCACCTGTAGGAGTAATAATAAGAAGCTGCCAAGTTACAGGCTTAAAATTTCGTGGTTTGAAAAATCAGTGTAGAAAAACAGGTTTTACAATTTAAATTCAAGGTTCACAAATTTAAATTCTTGCATGGTCCTGTACCTGGCTCTGTGATATTCCATCCACATCCATATTTTGTAGAGAGTTAAGGAAATTGATTTCAGACATCATTCCCTTTGCAGTCTTCCAGTTGACTTCCTTGAAGCCTCGTAGAACGACGATACATTCACAAACAGTTTGCACTTGCTGTGGGGGCTTGGCAAATGACCTGCAGTAGATAGAGTACTAGCTAAATGAATGTAATAATCAATGATGCCAAATTCAAACCTGATTTCTGTGACATCATTCTTATCCAGATCACTTAAGGCTATGCGAGCTTCTTCAAGAGCAGGTAAAGCTTCTTCCAAGGCTGCCTCAGCCTCAGTTTTCTCAACTATAATGATCTATGTATAAGAGTAATTTGTGATCAATACAAAAAACAACAACAAAAAACAAACAAAAAAACAACAACAAAAAACAACAACAGTGAAACCTGCTTACTGTGACCACCTATGGGCCAGGTACAAGTGGCAATGTGGTCTCTTTAGGGAGGTCAAAATAGTTAGAACAGGTGCTGCAGACCACATCTCTATTAAGGCCACTCCACCATGTCCCAACAGCACCTGTTCCAACTATTTTGACCTCGGTCTCTTTAGGGAGGTTAAAATAGTTGGAACAGGTGCTGTTGGGACATGGTGGAGTGGCCTTAATAGACAAGTGGTCTCATTTTTACTCCATTACCTTGTTCTGATCCTCCATCTCAATGCTTTTGGTCTGAGCCATATGCTGCTTCTCTTTTCCCATTTCCGTCTTCTCAGAAATATCCTTCAAAAGGAGTTCACACGCTTCCGATTTCAACCCCACTGCCTCCTTCTGGACCTTTAGTTGTTCATTCAGGTCTTTGATCTGTTCAGCTGCTTCCATCAACTTGGTCAAACCTCCACCCAATCTCTGACACTGATCATGTACGAATTTGTCCTTCTCCCTCAGCAACTTTGTGTACGTATTAATGAAGTCGAGATAGTTTTTCGGGGTGACGTGATTCACTCTTCGAAGCTTTTGGAGGAAAGATGTGCTGTACTTTCCCACAGAGAGGTGAACATGTACTACATGGTCAACCACAGCTTGCCGATTGTCATCAGGTATCAGTTCATTCTAGAGCATAATGACACAAATATCTCAAAAGTAGCTACAGAGGGAAATAAATTTTATAGACTCTAAATTCCCTGTATAGCTAATCTGTGAACTTTCACCCGCTGTTTAAAATAAAACTTACTTCAGATAGAAACTGGTTTGCCACAGCATGGAGAGCTTGTTTAGGCCAAGCAGTGAACCAGTCGATGGAAACATTATTCACCAATCCAGGAAAGTTTCTGCAGCGTGTCTTGAGGATATCTCCCACTGGAGACATGGCCAATACTATGTGCATGTTGTTCACACACTTCTGGATGAAGTAACTCCAAACACTCTCCTTTGTGGGAGGTAATCCAAGCTTAGTGGCCTCTTCACGGACCTGTATTCATAATATGGTGATAATTATGTACATATAAATTGAACTATACTCTACCTGTCCAAGAATAACTTCTTTTTCATCATCTGGAAACAGAGCAGGGACCATACCTGAAGTCAACATGTTGTTGACAGACTCGAGAAAACCTAAATATTGAAGGACAGGGTGATCACACTATTCTAAGTATTCAGTAAGCTAGCTATACCCCACCTTCCTGAGCGACATGTCCATCAGTAAACAAAAACACCATCTAATGTAACCAAAATACATGAACATCACTGACTGTATTATGATCCACATACCTTTTTATTTTCTAGGCCCAACTTGTTATAAAGTAGCTTTAGATCTTCCCTGAACTCTTCTTCTCCATAGCCTCTGCTTAGGGTGATTTCAAAAACCTCACATCCAGCAGCAAAAGAGGCCAGGCGAGCTAAACTTTGTCTGCCGCTCCCTCCGACACCCACTAGAAGGGTGTGGCCTTGATCCATACGAATGACCCTGTGTATTCTTGTCAAATGCTCCAATGCATTGTCAAATAAAACCAAGTTCATGGGTTTAAATTTTTCATTGTATTCTTCAAGAACCTATTTTGATGATACATGTATTTTATCTCGATGCATTAAGGTTCTATATGTACCTCTTGGAAGATAGCCTTTGTAGCATCATAGTCTTGCATATCTTCATAAACTCTAGGCTGTTCAGGAAATAAAGCTGTTCTAAAATCTCCATAGAGTAGAGGTTCACGAAGAGCAACCTGGAGAAAACAAAATCACAACTATTGTTGTGGCTGTGTATAAAATAGAGTGATGCTTACTTCACTGTAGCTACTGAAATGTGTTTGAAGAAGTTCACTGATGTGGTCGGATACTAAGGTACGATCCTTATCATTGGTCAGTCTGTCGTAAAATACCCTCAAACATTCATTCCTCCAAACACGCACAAAGTCTCCGGGCTCGCTAAACCGGTCAGGTGTGGTCAAAAAGAGGCCGTGATAGATTCTGGAGAGATCTCTGAGATTGAAAATGTAGTGGAATTTGGAGGGAGTGGGAGGAAGGTCCCGAACTATCCTGTCATATAGCTCCATTGTGGCATTAGTTATGGGCTTGGCAAGATTCTGGATACCTGAAAGTATCATAACCAGAAGATAAATCCAAATTGTGGTATTTTATAGTCAGCCAAAGTTGTAGAGTTTTACCAAAGTTATTCAGAGTTTTCCAAAGAGTTTATCAAAACTGTAGAGTTCTAATAAATATTTCACTACTAGCTACTTACTCTTATTGAAAGGTATGAGATGGCCAGTGATGATGGATGAGTAGATGTGAAATAATGACTCGGATGAAGGGAAGGTCACATTGAATACACTAAATAAGGACATAAAGCGAGGATCCACTTCATTTCTACCCCCTCCAGCCTGGGAAAAAAACAAAAAACAAAAAAACAACAACAAACAAATCCACACACACACACACAAAAAAATAGGCAATAACTCCACATAAAGGACCAGCATAATTGTGAGTTACCTTTCCCATAGCAGCAATGAAAAAAATATCCTTAAACATCTTCCAGTTAAGGTCCTTTCCTCTGTCATACATACCTCCCTTCTCAAGCAATAGTTTCAGCAAGGCTATAGGTTGCTGGGTCCCATATGTGTCCACTTGGGGCATATTCATATCATCTATGAAGATGATCAATTTCTTGCCTATGTATGGGAAGTAAATCAAACATTAAACATTTTCCATGTGGTCATTTTGATATCATTACCTGGAGGTGGTCCATATGTGTCCTTTGTGCGTTTCTCCATATTTGCTTCCAAGTTTCGCTGGACATCCATAGAAGTTGTACGTGACGAGAAATTAACATTTAAGAGCAGCTGGAATCAAAAGAGAATGATAATGCTGCTAATTGCCTATCATTAAGTCTTACATTTGAATCAGGATCAAGTTTTCTCAGGAAATTTTGAGTAGTAGCTGTTTTGGAGGTACCTGTCTCTCCTACAAACACAATAGGTCGTTTGATTTTCACCATGAGTTCTAGCAACCATGTGTTCCTGACGGTGTCCACAGTGGGAACCAATATCTCGTGGAATTTCAGCCCCACTTTATGCTCATATTCGGGAACTTTGTCAGCCCAAGGCACCCATTTCAACTGTTTCTGGTCAAAGTAGTACTCATATAAAGTGGGATAATGAACAGGGATCTCCCCTGGTCCAGCCACAGAACCTTCTCCTGGAACCTCGGTCAATCCAGACAGACTCTTGACATACTTATCAAAAATACTTCGACTCTCTTCAATCAGGGAGGCCCCTAAAGACCAGTATAAGGCAGTAAGGAAAAGGCACTCCAGAACAGTGGGGCCAATCCCTAATCCTCCAGTTTTCTCTTTCCCGCTTTCATCCTCAGAGGAAGGGAGAATAGAATCCAGCATCATGCAAAGCTGAGTAACCTGCAATATATTTTAAGGCTAATTTTGATGCTTCTGCAGTAATAATTCATGGGGTAAAGCATACCATGAAAATCCCCTTTATGTAAATTTTCATGGGTTTGTAAAAATACATACATGTATTTAATTTTACCATGTTGAGGTTAGACAAAGGTACTATGGTCTTGAGTTTTTCCACCTGACGACCATCCATAATTCCTTCCAGTATGAGGTCAATGGACTGAGGTACATACTTGTCAAAAAGCTTGATGAATTCAGCCTTATCATTGCTACTGGTCATGCTGTTCACCCAACGCTCCCAGTATGGTCTGTACCCGAGATTCTTTGGGTCCACATACACCATACCACAGCGAGATACAGTGGCAGGACTGGCATACTGGAGGTCACCAACCTACAGATATATATTTAATTGATTGATTAGCGAGGGTCACATCCACATTAGTATACATGTATCCAACCATACCTCAACAAGTAGAGCACAATGTTTCTGCAATCTTATTCTCTCTCCATTGGCCAGAGTGAGCAATTTGTTGTCGTCCATGACAGAGTTCATATTCTCTACCCACAAAGCATCAACATCCCCATCAAAAAGAATATACTTCTTTTCATTCTTATCAGTGGGCTTATTGATGTCTCGGAATATGTTAGAGAGAAGACCATCAGTCCAATCTCGAGTGATTGGATCAAGGATCCCATAGAGTTCAATAACACTGCAAGCCTTGGGGTTCAATGTGTATAATCTGGTGGCCATACCCAATCTGAAATCATATTATATATATCACATGATAATTTCAAGAAAAATGATTTACATCCTGACCTGGTTTGTGATTTAGCTAGAGTATTTATCACAACTGATTTGCCACCTCCTGTTGGACCCACAACCATGGTGGTATGTCGAGTTAACATTGTTTCATACAGCTGAACAACTTTGTCAGCCTGTAACACAACCATATAAATTGTGACTATTTCTGAGTGTGGGTCTATTTTTTTCATACCTGTTGAGGAAGAAGAATGAACTTATTTGCTGCTAGTTCATGTTCTACTGCATCATTGAATTTTGGGTAGCGGACTCTGGGACAGTCCAGACCAGGAAACAGATCTCCAATCAGTCCTAGGAAAAGAGGGACATCCTCAAATACAAACTTGGGGAGATTCATATCACGAAGGGCTCTCATCAACACCATATCCTGTAAATCAATATTTTAACTCCGAATCATAGAATTATAGGATAATTCTCACCTCATTTAAGTCGGGAGAACCTCGTTTCAACTCTCCTGCCATGACCAGCACAGCTTTGAGAGCTCTGAGTCCAAAATCGTAGTGGTACTGACGAGAGAGCTGTCCCTTTGCCAGCTTGTACAAAACTGTCATTTTCTTGGCCAATATCTATAAAATTATCAAAATTTACCAGTGCTGCAGGGTTAAATAAAACAAACAAACAAACAAACAAACAAACAAACAAACAAACAAACAAACAAATTCACTAACTTTAGCCAATAGAAATCCTTCAGAAAACAACATGATCTCACAAATCTGCTGAAGGTCAGGAACAATCACCACCACAGGTCTAAAGAGTGCCTTGACACTTTCCGGCAATTCAGTACGACCAGCATAACCAGGATTCATGGTAATGAAAATACCCACACGGTCATCCATTGTGATTTCAACCCCTTCAAACTGTATTATAGCATAGCATATATTATTATACTATCATAACTTCTTCTTCTAACTCATCTCACCTGGAATTTCTTGTGTTTATTGATGAGAGCATTTTGGATCGTTTTGATTTGTGTTGAGATGACAGAGAGCACAGATATATCGATTCGATTGAACTCGTCAAAACAACCCCAGGCTCCACACTGACACAGGCCAGAGAATAACTTACCAACAGCCTAATAACACACAAAAAATTATAAGTCCCTGTTCTTACTAGAAAATATTCCCACAATACCTTAAAATCCATGCCTTCTCCACAATTCGTAACCACACAGAGCAGGCCCATAGCTTTGGCCAAATCCTTGACAGTTTCGGTTTTTCCCGTCCCTGCAGGTCCAGCTGGTGCTCCACCCAGATGCATGGATAAGGCCTGGGTGATTGTGAGGTAGATCCTATCTGTTAGAGGAGTAATCACGAGACGGCCATTTAGGCCCATGTACTCATAACCGAAACCAAACTGCCCAGTGCACTGCTGGACTATCAAAGTGTCAGGGTCCTGTCTCCAATAGAACCTCAGTTGACTCTCCCATTCAAACTCCCGTGCTTCCATAATACTAAGTCATCAATTCAATAATGTCACATCCATCACACAAATACAACCGATTTTCCCACTTACCTATCTCGAACAAAACGGTCAATAATGTCTCTGTTATGAACATCTACAATCAGCACTGTATTGAATTTCTTCCTATCATTCTTTGTCAGCTGAGAACGCACCTATACAATTGGTATGCATGGCCACATATGATTTGGAAAAAAAAAATACTGTGTAACACAAACCTGGACTACAAGATTGTCAATTTGTGAATGCAGTTTCTTGGCATAGTTTTTCATGCCCATTTTGTCCCCTTTCTTGACCTTCCTGAATACATCCTCCACTTCCCAAGTCCACCACACCTGGTTGGTAGCCATCACCACCATTCCTTGATAGTCATACATCCATTCAATCCTAAAAATAGAGACAAAGATAATGAAAGGGGATCCTCAAAGGGATGATTTTTGTAAATCCTGATAGTTTTACCAGAGAAATATTTTCAATATTTCATACCATATATTATGTAACAGCTACTCTGAGGTCATGTCATGTGCTAGCTACATCTTGTGTAGGAACCTTGTTTTATCGTGGGAATAGTGGAAAACGGCTTCTTTGGTTAACAGTCTGTTTGTTCTCCTCATTTCATTAAGGACAAGGGTCATCCAGTCTTCAACTTTCCCCTCAGCTACAATCCCTTGCCGATACTCCATCATCTCCCCTTCACTGGAAATCATAGCATTGGCCAAAGGCTCCTTATTTGGACCTTGTTCGAAACGAAGCTTGGCGATGTTGTCAAACATCTAATACAATGATAATGATATGAATAACTAATATAATACTACATATACAAAACCTGGTAGAATAAATTTTTGGTAAAACCTTTTCATATAATACTAATTTTCTGTTTGTGTGGATTTTGAGATCATACAGAAATTGAAATAAGTTTGGAAAAAAAAAAATGTTATTGCAATAGTGGGGATTATGGAATTCTAACAGAATATAAATAATGGATTCTGAGAAAGTGTTCCATAAATAATCATAATAATATAATACACCCATCTCCCCCAAATAAACTTTGTCTGAAATCATAAGCTTTTTTGTGTAACACATTAGCTAGAATAAACTTTCTATCTGTTGAGAAATATATCATTATGTACCTTGATCATGTGCTCTTGAACACAGGTGCACTCGCTACTTCCTAATATGGAGAGCAGTTCATCATCGGAAATGAAGAAGAAACGAGGGAAGGCATTTCTTTTGGAATCGAGGTAGTCATTGAGGCTCTTTTGACATCTTTCAAGACCAGAACTGATCATCTCCAAATCTTGAAGTCTGTTCTGTGCATGGCATGACTCCAGGACGAGTGGATTTTTGGATGTTTCAGTCATTATCTGTAAACAGCGTTCACAAAACAATAGTTACACATTTATTTTTTTTTACCATCATATTTCACCTTTTTGAACATCTTATCAATATTGTCAAATTTCTTTGCTTCCTCAGGCAATTGGGCTCGGATATCACCTCCAATGAAAATGCTTTCCAAGTACATCCACTTTCGTTGCACAACCATCCACACCTATAGAACAGGCTAGATAGAGTGGTGTGTTTTTTTTTTACAGTAACTGTGCATGCAAGTCTAAAATGAAGACAAGTAGTGGTCACATTGAGAGCTCCAGGCACTTCTATAGATCAGATACTATTCCAATGGGCCATCTGTGCCATCCCTATACTTAGAGAGAGTAAGTACTCTCTGATATGTGTAGCTACACAGTACAATATCTCTGGAAATCTAAAAAAATCCTCATAAAAGGCAAGTAGTATATAAGTGATTATGCACACACCACTAAGATACAGTACAAATATTGGTTTGATGATGTTAAATAGCTCCATAGCGATACACACAAATCTGATTTGATTCCATTATTTCCTCTGACTTTTGACTTTTCCATTTTGACTTAAAATATTCAAGTAACTTTTGCACAATTGAGGAATGATACAAAAATTTGAGAACAAAGTAAGCTGGGTAGAATATTGGGAGTAAGAGTAAACATACGTAGATAAATAGAAGGCTGTGATGGAATTCACTACCATATGTTTCATTAGTAAGGATTATCTGATTATTAATACTGAAGCAGATAGCCAGATACACAAGAAAGACCACATCTATCACATTAAGTGAAAGTCTTTTATATGGTCGAGCAATGATGAAAAGGATGGCTGCTAACATTGCAACTATAGACAAGGAAAACGAAAGCAATAGTGACAACGTGACCAGAAAATTAAGCAGCAATAGGAGCCGAAGGAAGAAGTAAACCCCAGCAAATGCTCTGCAATAAGTGGGTTCGTGGCGATAGCACCCTACGAAAGTATCCATAAAGATGTGTGGCACCGTACACTTACATTTCAAGCAATTGAGGATTTTGTGGAAGCAGCGAAATGGGTAGGCACAAAAGACTAGTAATGGAAGTACAACACATAAGAGACTGCTGAAAATAACTACAATGACATCGAAGGAGTGTGCACGGTCAAAGACAGCACTAGCAGCATCATAGTAATAGTAATAATTCACTTTTAGTCCATCAGGTTTTAAATCCCACACTTTTGCTGGAAGGAGTAAATCAAATGATATATAGAGGATTTTGACAGAAGATAGCAATAAAAATGTGCTGAAAGCATGAACTAAGGATGTCTTGATGTTCCAGTGACTACGAAAACGTGCTAAACACTTATGGAACGGTCTCCAAATGCACAGTATTAGTCTGTAGCCTTTGCTATGCAAGACAACAAAGATATAGGTGAATATGATAAGAACCAAAGGATACATAGCAATGAGGTAGTCCAAAAAAAGCGTGTGTCTGATGTCCACTTTGGGATGAATGCAAAATGGATTATAAAGTAAACGAAAAAAGTCCAAATTCCATATGCCATAGAAGGAATATACTATCTTGAGTGCAGTAGCATAACGACGCAAAGAATAGTCTATTGATTTAGTCATGCCTATGAAAAATCTCATCTGTATAGGGCTTGTGATGGCTTGGCTGAAAAATATGTAACCATTCATATCCCCAGATGTGATAGTAATCCTGAACATCACCACTATGATGTAAAACAAAGTCAAAGGTCCATAGGCTATAGCAATATATTTCAGAGACTGATAATAATGCTTTTTGCATAAAACACACTTAGTTAGATGATAGGAATATAATGGAATACCATATCCTTCCTTACATCTCCCACAGAGCTTCCCTTGGCGATTAAATTCCAGACCAACCAGTGATCCACTGCACATTTTCTCATTGAATTCTGTGCCACTCTCCACACGTTCAAGGAGATATTGAAATGTTCCATTTTGATTATAACAAGTATAGAAGCACTGACCAATGATAGTACGGTTATCTTCATAATACAAGCAATAGCAATTTTTTACTAGGAGTACTTCCTTGTTATTCAGCTTCATTGAATGAACTAGATGCCTTTCATGATGGTGGACCACCTCACAGCAACCTTCCAATGTGATTGACCAGAATGGACAGATTTTATTGCAAGGAGTTGAAGCACTGACATTAGTACTAAACTCTCCATTATTTGCAGATGCTCCTAAGCTGCTTAGCCCTAAAATTATTGCAACGATACTTATACTCATTTTTCTTGTTGCACGCAGCTAGACAGCTAGCTAATGCCTCTATTATGAAAGCAGCAATCAAATTTATAGTATACATGTGCATAGCTACCGAACACAGTTGCATCATGCATTTAAGTAAACACACTAAGTCAGTAGTTTATAGAATGTTCTTATCATTTTCAGAATGTTTTACCATGGTAACAGTAAGTTCTCCAGAAATGTTATTCTAAATTCTGAAACTTTATGATCTTTTCATAGTTATAATAGCAAACTTTCAAGGTCACACTATTCTTATTTTAACTTACATCTACCACTTCACTGATATGGGAGAGTGATTTTTCCCATTTTTGAACTTTTTCAAAAAATGGTCCTACATAGCGAGAGGCAGACATGCTCTGGAGGTTCATAGCATTATCGTCAAGAGTAAGGACAATCTCGTCTACTGAACCCAGAATGTAACCTCTCTCTTGAGTCCCCTTCATGTACCTATAGGTAATATATGGCTGACTGAATTTCATTTCTATAAAAGATGCATAATAAAAATCTAAAAGAAATCAGTATTTCATAAGACACTCACTTGTGAACAGAGAATTTGAGTCCCTGCCAAATCGACACTACTTCTGCTATGCTCTTCTCAATGCTCAACTCCTTGCTAGCAGAGGCTACAATGTCGGATATGGTCTCAGCATAGTTATGTAAGTCCATCGCAAAGAGGTTTTGGAGGGTGAATGTCTCTGGATTCATATCAAAGTTCTTTCCAGTCAGTTGCATCAATTTTTGCCAGTGACTGCATTTAAAAAGGAAGGGAGGGAGGAGGGAGGGAAATAGACAGGTAATGACACCAATTTATGGTGGAAATTTCATCAATTTTTGCTAAAGCACAAAATATTTGCACTGTATGATGTAGTTAGGGCCATAGAACTTAGCATTACATACCGTTCCCTCAGAGCATCGTTCTTTAGATCTGAAAATAATGGTATGGAGTCCTTAAACTCCCTCATGCGCTCCTCAAGCACATGACAGATAGACAAAGTTTTCACTTCTTTTGGAAACTTGCGCATAGATCGCATGAAACCTTCAATCCCATCAGTCAATTGCACAATGTTCAAGTTTGCCCACAGAGTCCCTGCCCAATCCTCACGGGCTACCTGTATCACAAAAGTTGGATAACAAGTGATTATCCTATAATAAATTACATGCCACTAACACTCTGTGCCACATAAAGCTCATAGACAAAACTCATGTTCTTCAAGTCCTTGTCTATCTCAATGAGGTCACTGTACATGGTGATTGGAAGGTCAAAGAGCTTCTCTGCATTGGTGAGTTCCTGCCTCTGCTTCTCAAAGACAGCATACTTAGCCTGATACTCCTTCAATGATACCACACCTGCAAAGATTAGTGGTATATTTGCTATCCATCTGAGAGGTGACTATACACGCATTTCAATATGTAGTTAAGTTCATCCAATACTCAATACTCCTCACCTTTATCTAAATCTGCACCAACTGTAGCAGGTCCTTCCACTTTGAATGACTCGTTGAATAGCTTTATGTCTGAGACAAATTTATCAACTTGTTCGTTGGTGATCTAAAGAGCCAAATAAAAATTGTCACCTCAGAAATAGCTAACTAGAGGATAATACTGCAAAAGATTTACTTACCAAAGTGAATTTTTTCTTGACTCTGATTAGGCTACGATCAACATGCTTGGCCTGAGTGAATAAGTCCATCCACTTTTGTTCAATACCCTGTGCAGTGGCCAATTCTTCATCTGTCACATGAATGTTATACATGCCCAGGGTACGATAACGCTCTTGGATATCCCTAAGATACAATAACAGAAGTGGTCATAATTTTTTTAGAAATAGGCATGCATTAAAAGTACCTATAGCGCATTTCTACAGCAAGTGACATAGATCTGATATTTGAAATGACAAGCAGTACAGCCTTCAGATCTTCCAGTGTGTCAGGAGATCGAGTCAATTCTTTTGATAGATCCTAGAAAAGAAATAAAGCAATAAATGCTGATAATGATGTACATATATGAACCGACAGTTATTTCCTGATCTAGCTTCATAAGGTTCTCCTTTGCTGACTCGTTCAGTAGCTTGCCCAGTGATGTGACCCAACCACGAGCATTGACTTGCAAGGCATTGGCCAGAGGCCCCATATGTAAGAGAGCAAAGTCCACCTCTGCCTCCAGTTCCTGTATTCCCATATCCTCAGCCACATTGGTATAAAAGTTCATTTTCTCATCATAAGCCACACATGGGGGGCACTTCTGGGCATACTTCTCCAGCAAAATATCCTACAATATGAGTTGGTTACATATTGTGTAACAGGTTATTTCAAGGGAAATTTGAATTTTTTTTCCTGCTATACACTTCACATACCCTCTGCAACTTCCACAGAGCTCTGTACTTCTTCCACCAGTTGGCTTTCTTGACAAGCGTTGTAATACCCGCCCTGATGATGTCTTGAACACTATTAGCCTGCTCCAACACACTTGGATGGAGGCTCACATCTGTAAAGTAGGTGAAGACATAGGGTTCATCAACACCAGGAATATGGGTAGGCTCGGCCTCCAGGCAAGAACCATTCTTCCAACGAATAAATTTCTTAGTCCTGAAATAAGATAAGTGATAGTTGGAATTTTGTGAGATTCAAGTATAAAGACGTCCGTATGTCAAGGTTTTTTATACAACTTGACTCACCCTTCCACTATGTCTCTCATAACTGTTGCCATCAGCTTGAAGAGTTCATTGGCATGGGGGTGGAGGATAATCTCAGGGACAGAGAGAAGAGCTTCTACAGAGAAAAGCAGCTTTCCAGACCGAAGCAAAGCTTTGTAGTACAGCAAGTTATTGATCACCATCTATAGTAAACCATGTATGTCATGAGGGAAGACCTACCCTGTGGATAAATTCTGCTAAGGAGATTCTGGGATTGTGTTTGATGACTCTTTCCAACCCCCTAATTACCTTGACTAATGAGTCAAAGATTCTTCTTTCCCAGTATGCATAGTACTGCTTTAGTCGAGGTGATCTTCCAGTGTTGGTATAGACGGCTAGTCCCTCAATCTTGATCAGAAGAGGTGCTATTCCATGATATTTTCGACCCAGAGAGTTAAAGACACTGTTACGAAATGTCCCTTGAAACTCAAAGTATGCCTAGCATTAATTTTAATTAATAGCAGGATCCCTATAAATATCATTTGTGCAACCTTGGCCTCTGGTACTTCGCAGCCTGGCTGTGGAGGTGGTTGTTTGAAAAGTCGGACAGACTGGATCATATTAAGTCGCTCCTCAATGTCACCAGAATTCTTCTGGATTTGGTTGATAAGAGACTCAAATTTTGTGATAGCCTGCAAGGAAAATGGAAGGATATTTTGAATAGCACGTACACACACACACACTCAAGTGTTGCAAGGAAATGTGGAAGGCAAAGCAGGACGAAATGCATGGATGAACAGTTAGTGTGGGAAGAGGAAACAGAAATATGAGTAAACACTGGCTCGTATTTCTACACTGGCTATTACACATGCATAGCGAGTGTAGAAAGGGCCAGAAGGAGGAATTGCAGGAACTTCCTAGTATGTATACCACATGCACACACATGAGTGCATGCACAGTTACGTAGCACATGGGGAGTAATAACTTACAAGGTTAAATGGAAGCTCTATATTTCTGAACCTAACAATTCCATATTTGTACGTATCATGCACTCCTAACTCGATATAGAGAGCGTGCATCCACACACTAAGTATGCTTCATGATATTGATACCAGCAAACAATAGACCATAATTATTATTATTGTTTGTGTATGCCAAGTTGTAAGTAAATTCATGATGCAATGAATCCTTAGTGGGTATAGACTATGTCCATACATCATTCCTACTTTTTTAGCCAAATCTTTTCCTCCCACAAGGTATAATCAGCCCAAATAAGAAATAACTACATCAGAATTCACACCAAACCAAATCATGAAGCCCTATACATGCCTAACATTCTTAGCTAGTGACCAACATAATGTACAAAACATCTTTTCCTGGTTACCTGCTCGCATTTGGAGATATAATCTTGTGTGCCCAGGGAGTTCCAGTTGAGTCTCTTGCTGCCAGGCTTAAGGACCCTTTGCAGAGCCCTAATATGCTCGTCCAATAAATCTCTCTATGGTTTTGTTAAATTAGATATTAGTAACCAAGAAGCTGGAGGAGCTAAGTACTAGGCACAAATGAATAACAGGATGTGGGTGTTAAAAAGCTCAATAAAATTAATCCCTATTTTAGCATTATTATTATGTTCTATGAATTCAATGAACCCCTTGTTTTACCTCGGCATTCGAAAGTGAAGCCAATGCCTTATGATACCGTGACAGGCAGCGCTCCAATCCATCCCTAAATGTAATGAACTTGTCTTCCTGTAGAGCAACGCTACGAGCAAGGTCAGGAACCTGTACAATCACAATATAACCCATAATAGGACTGTGTATGCACAACTACAATGAATCGTCCTAACCTCAAATCCAAGCTTTTCCAGATATTTAGTTTCTGAGATTATTTCTGCCAGTTGAGGGGAGAAATTGACCACATACTCACAATTGGGAGGAAGTCCTAATGAAAATATTTGAAGGCATCCAATAATGTTGGCTTTTGGAATATATAAGTGTGCAAACTGAGATAAAGTGTTAGAGTGTCAGTCAAAGCTACATAACTACAAACAAGTATGCTTGAGGTGTTTTTTCTTTTGCTATTATGCTTGGGTGAGTATTAATTTAATTTTTTCTATATCATGAATCCTATACGTATTCTTATGCAATTTGTAATATTGAAGGGCCATCTGTGTGTCGTCTTGAAGGACTGCCTCCCTTTCAAGACAATCGACAGTCAATTTCTGGACAGTCTGGACAGTCTAGACAGTCAACTCAGTGGCTGATTCCCAGCTATAGATTCACCAGTCATGGGAACATAGCCCGATGGGAGTTTTTTGTCACCGAGAGACTATATAACACTGGAGAGTTCATCGATATAGAGTTCTCTGTGTGGAGATTCTCCAATAACCTTCAAAGCATATGCTCACAGTCAGATAGATGCTGTGGAAGGTATTGTAGAATAGGCAGGAATCAAAGACGAATAACATCAACACAAGGATCTACGAGGATGGCCCAGTTCCAACCATCAAGGTCGCAAAGAATTTCAGTGCGATCAGGGGACATCATTGGCCTGTCTGTGTCAACCAACTCAAGATTGGACCTGCAGTTTAGCTCCAGTCGGACTGTAAATATTCTGATAAATGACTTGATACAACAACAAAGAAGACATCCTGCTCCAATAATAAATGTAGTATTAGGTAAGTTATATTAAAGTATCACAATTATCTCCATTCATTTATAATACTTTCATAGAATCAGAAATTCTTAATACTGAAGGACCACTAGTCATCACTACTGAGGAAGGACTACAATTCATCACTACCGATACGACATCAAATCAATCTCTCAGTAGCAGTGAAACGGATTTGATTCCACTTACAACAGATAATACTCCAACCATCAAGTTACTAACCCTTACTATAGCAAGCTTTCTAATAATCCTATTCATTCTTCTCTCAGTGATAGCAATCGTAGTAATGAAATATAAATCGCATCGCAAATCGATAAAAAGCATCCATCTAACTACTGGTGAATCTTCTGTCACAAAACAAAGTGGGGACCCAACCAGCTCTGTTATACAGTCTAAGTCTAACGAAAACATAACAAAAAAAAGTCCCAGTGAAGTCTTTCCTCTTGGACCTGTTCATAGCAGTCTTGATGGAGATGAAGACCAGGAGGTATTTACAACAAATCCTGCATATTGCTCTACAGCTTTTGATAATTTGGTTGAAGCTACTGATACAAAATTACAAAACCTGCCTCCAAGAGTGTTTGGCACTACTGATACCCATTTAAGTCAGTGTGATTGCAATGACCATGAATTAGTGACTTGTGATGTTGAATATGCCATGCCACAGCCGAATCAATATCGTATGACAGACAATAGTTCATATAATATGGTTCAGACAGATCAATATCACATGACCGACAATAGTTCATACATGATTCAGACAAATCAATATCGCATGACAGACAATAGTTCATACATGATTCAGAATCAATATCGCATGACAGACAATAGTTCATACATGCTTAGGACTGATCCATATCACCTGACAGCCAATATTTCATACATGGCATCTAGCCAAATCTAGTTGTCATTATATTTACAAATTAATTTTTATACCATAATTATAACAAATTTCATGGGAAAGTTTCACACAACTTCAATAATAATGAAACCCCCCTGAGAATACTCACCAGCAGGTAATAAATATGAATAGTCCATCATCTTTGATTGAGGCCTAGATCCAGTAGAATGGGATTCCATATGCTGCAGGCTGTGGCATGAGTTGACTAAACTTGAAGGTGGTTTGATTAAGACAGTCTTCTTGAGAAGACCAGGAAGTATAGACCCCACGACTTCATACCAGTTTTCATACAAATCATCCTCGTATTGCTTCATTGAGCGAGCAACTGCCAAATAACGCTTGCTAGCCTGAAATGAATAATTCAAAACCGAGGTCTTATATAATTATTTTAATTAACTCACAGCTTTTCCAGCTTCGCTGTCAAAGAGTTCTTTCATCGTTTGAAATCGGAGAACTGTGTGTTTAATCCGCTGAAAAAGTGAACGTGACCAGTTGATAGCACCAGCTACAGGAGGTTGGGTTTTGAAAATAGGTGGGTTTGCTTTATTTTCCTCAAAAATAGTCTTGATTCCTTCCACTTCCTTCTCAAAGGTAGACAAAATCTCACTGAATTTCTTCATCATGGTACTGTTGATAGCATCTCTTGCACGGATATTCTTGAAGTTGTGGAGCATATCAAAAGCTCCTTCAGCCGATCGTAGGCTCTGGAAAGATTCGTTGATGAAGACATTAGCTTCCTCTTCAATTAATTTGACTTCCCTTTGGAATCGAGACATTACTGTTCGCCATTCAAACCTGTACACATGGAAAGGGGCCGGGAAGGGAACATGATAACTTGATTATAGTTATAATCCTGTAATACTAGAATTGATACCGGTTAGATGGGTTGAAAGGATCAAATTTGACTGTCTCGATGTCCAGCACCAGTGCATCAACACGCTGGATGACAATATCAATTCTCTCTGGGTCTCCAGTCACCGACTTCAGTTCAGGTCCAAATATATTGTGAAACTCTTCAATAGTCTACATAATTGCATTAATAGTGCACTATACATTACAAAATATAGTCAGTGGCCTACCTGTGCCACATCATAAATATCACTGCAGACCTGGGAGAGGTAGTCTGACCTCTCAAAGAGTTTTTTGCGATCAAATTCCCATCGAGTATCACGACCAGACTGCTCAATTCTTTTTCTTACATCCAGGTAGGACTGTTTCCAACTGTCCAGACATTTCTTTGCTTCAGAAGCCTTGAACTTTATCACGAAACGGCTGTTCCTATACAATAACACATTATCATAGGAGGTCAATTACATTAATAACATGGATTACCGAAAAATGGACTTGACATTGATGACCCTGGCTATCCTTTCACATAGTTCCCAGGCTATTCGTTCCATCAGGGGGACCATCCTCTCATCTGTGTTATAATGACGTGATATCACCCATACCATCCTCAAGGAATTCATCATGCTAGGAAGTGTCTCCAAAACGATGGTAAAATTAGACCCATGAGTGAGGTTCTTGAAATGCCGCTCCAAAGTGCTGAGAAACTTGACATTATCCTTGGCCTCCAAGTAGTACTTATTCAACTCAGAGCGGTGGTACTCAAAATTGGAATACGTTGGTACATTTGCAGCCTTCAAAACTGCAAGTATCTTTTGAACTGAAGGGAGTTTAAGTTGCTCGTAGAGAGCACTGAGTGCTGAATTTCTCTCTTTCCAGTAATCGATTTCAGCCAGAGGGCCATGACCATGGGGAGTCTTCATGAGTTGCTCATCAACAGTGGCAGAGATTATCTTTCCCCATTCATCCATAGCAGTTTCCAACTCAGTTACTACTTGTGTATTCCTCACAATCACATCTACTTCTTCAATAAGGGATACATCTGGGATCTGCAACTTTACTTCACCTTCTACTTGAACAATAACTCTTTGTACCTAAAACATTTGAACAGAGGAATAATTTTAATTAAGGAGAATTATGATGATATTGCTATTACCTGTGTCGTGAATTTCTGTGCATTAATGAGTACCTCATCTCTCATGAGAGATTTAAGCCTGGTTTCCGATTTGAAACTTGAAACTGATCCTTGGAGGGATACGTCAGTAGCAAGAACAGTTTTAGCTTCTGGTACACGTAGGCCACTCTCTCGCCCAGGTTCTCCTTCACTGCTATATTGACCTGCACACAAATAAAGTCGTGTACCTACTGACCAGTGCAACAAAAAAAAAGTCCTATTGAAAGTCCATGCCTCTGCTCCAAGTAAGTGTCTGTTAACAGAACATCAGCAAGGACATATGAGTACAATAACTTAGAGTCCCCCCCCCCCCCCCCAATATTGCACTATACAACTACTAGGGAAATGCAAAGCATTGTGGGGCGAGTACACATGCTCAGTTAGCCGATGACATCACCGAATTGCAAAGGACAGAATCGGAAGAATGTATGTATGTATGATATAATTATAATAGTACCCTCTCATTCAACCCCCTATACTATATACCTTGTAACATGAGCATCGGGAGGAATAAATGACTCAGCATTTTTTCCAGTGCATTCAGAGGCTTGTGGTCAACAGTACCCATTTCAAAATAGGCTGGTAAAACTGAATGTGCTTTCTCGATATTGGGAGGAATTGGAATCGGATCTTCTGAAATTCGCAAAAAATAGAAACCAACAGTGTTTATATCCTCTGGGAGGTGCTTGTAGCACATTAGGAGCTCAAATTTATTGAATTTTTTCATGACCATAGTCTAAAACAAAATGCAAGTGGAAAATGAGACAATGTAATCAAATTCAACTTAATTATTGTTAACCTTTTTAACAACCTTCTCTGAAGATTCATCAGACCCTTCAGGTTGAATATCACTTCCTATCATAAAGCACAAAAATTATAGTACGACACCTAATACACACATTCTAGCTAGCCAACTACCTGGTTGAGTACTTTCATTAGTCTCTGCGGCAGCATCCTCATTCATAGTCTCTACAACATCATCATTTATAGTCTCTGCAGCATCCTCGTCAACAGTACCTTCAAATTTTTCAGCCTGCTCAACCATGTGCTCTATCAGTTGCTCTAGCCAACAAAGATAAAATACTCAGTACTGGTTGCAGCTATCTTGACACTGAACCCACAGCCAAGCTAGCACCCAGCAAAGCTAGCTTAGAATTATACTACTTACCCTCAACTACTTCTACCATCTCTTCCACTTCATGGTCTTGTGTGTAGAAAATTAATGCAGGAGGATATTGTTTGGAAGGTAGGTCGAGGCTGTCTATCAGATTCTGCTCCACTTTCCCTCCGTCACATTCCCTGCAAAGTAGTTTTTCAAATAGTACTTCATCGTTGAGCCCTAGGGCTGCATACACACGAAGTTTCATCCAAGCTATTCTAGTATCCATCACAAAAACTCTGTCGAAAGTAGAAAGACAAAGCCACTGCTAGAATCACCATTCCGCCATTTTGTGCACCGCGGGCTATTGTTGCTTAGTAACTAATGATATTCATAACTTTAATTCTTATAATCGCGCGCTAGGTGGGGAATAATGGACTTCCTTGAGGAAGAACAAGATCGCTGGATCGTCCCTCTCGTTGCTTGTATATTGTTTATTTCATTCTTATGGCTCAACAGAACTTATGGGGAACCAGAATCAGATAAGCCAGACTCCACAGGAACTATGAAAGATCGTCCAATTTGTTATTCACCAAACTGTGCTCGTTGTCAAAGCCTGTCAACCAATGACCTCAAACTGAGGCTTAAAAATAGATTTCAAAATTCCTTCAACAGTTCACTTCAATCTGGCTTTTCAGCTCAAAGAGATATGGTCACACGGGTTGAAGGCATGGTTGACAGTACATGCAACAAACATGATATTTTATCTTCCATTTACAAGGAATCAGGATATGAAATAGAAGATAAAGAGAAGCTGGATTCACTACCTCATGTTTGGCTTCTTCCAGGCTTGATGAGACGTATATTTTGGGATAGCAAAGTACTCCCTGATATATTCTCATATTTTGAACACTCTCTTGGAAACTTGCAAACCATTAAGAGCGAGTTCCAACTCATCAACAGCCATCATAAGAGGTGGAAAATAAACTCAGTTCCCTCCGGAAGATGGAGAGTGTACCATTTGTACGATCAGGGTGAGAGAATAGATGAAAACTGTAAAGACTGTCCAAGGACTACACAATTATTGGAAGACTTATCTTCATTTATGCGCCATCACGTATTTGGCAATGCCATGTTTTCGGTTCTGGAACCAGGGAGCAGCATAGAACCTCACGCCGGTCCTTGCAACTTCCGCTTAAGGTGCCACCTACCTCTTGTAACTCCTCCCAGATACAAACTCAAAGTTGGGAAGGATATTTCAATATGGGAGGAAGGAAAGTTAATAATTTTCGATGACTCTTACATACATGAAGTGTGGCATGAACAAAGGACAGAAGATAGTGTCGATCAAGGACGTGTTGTGTTGATATTTGACATTTGGCATCCTCAAGTCACCAAAGAGGAACAAACTGCTCTTGAATACATATTCAAGTAGCCAATCCAATTTTGTTATGAATTTTGATTGTAGTTCTCAAGAATAATAGTAGCTAGCTATATTAAATGATAATGCCACTGCAGATAGCTAACTATAGTATAGATTCTTTATTGCTAAATTCAGATCAGAGTAAGGCTAGAATGAATGAATAGCTAAATGAGTAATCATGAAAGTGATAGCTACTATTGTTGGCCTATGCTTCCATAGCTCGATCCTGTTTCATCTGCCACCAATGCCCTTTGTTCATGCACAGCAGCAGCTGCTGTAGGTAGGAGATAACATTCAGGATTCCTGATCCTATCTGCCATATCCTCATCCTCCATGGCATCATTTCTACCTGTCTCTTCCCTCCTTGAATTAGATGAGGAGTTGACCCATTTCTTTAACTTGACGAGGGCATTAGGAGCGCACAGTGATAAGATTTTGTATCCTGTTAGCACAAATAAGTGTAGGAAAGGCACAAGAATTAGAGGCTGCACGTATATATTCCCCAATTGAGCAATGTAAACAGAAAACATTTCCCAGATATGCAGGAGAGTCAAGATGAAGTACAATATGGCATCAAGCCGGTTATAAAAGTCATTTTGGTATGGTCTCAATATCCCAAACATTAAACATGCTGTTAGTGGTGTGATACTCAAGAAAATAGAAGTTTTTATCTCCCAAAATAGTGCAGGGAAGTAATACATGACACGAATTAGGAGACAGAAAGCACCAAAATAACGATAGTCCTTAGTACCATCAGTGCCATTTTTGTAGCAGCCATTGAAAGCATCGGCAAAAGCACGTAATGGGTGCCACTGGATGCTGAAGCAGCCAAGAAACTTCTGGAAGCATTTGGTGGGGTAAAGGAACAGGACCAACATGGGAAAGACCACGAAGATATCCAGTATTATGACTGACAGAATGAAGTAAGGAAGATGCGACTTGCTCAGATAGGGAATAGTGGCATCGTAGTAGACAATTTTGGCACCAACTTGTTCCCCCTTGCTATCCAAAAACACTTTGTGTCCCATTAAATTGAAGCTGACAAATATCAGTTTCGAGTAAGCAAGGTGCAAGAAAGTGGCAAATGTGTCGATGATCGATGATCTGAAATCAATATTCCAGGATATCTTGCTCAAAATCCATTTGAATGGTATCCACATGATGATGAGTACTTTGTAACCTTTATCATGCAGCTCTATGCAGATGTATGTTGCCATAATGAGAAGCAAGGGATAGATTGCTACAATATACTCCATTGCTATGACATCCAGAGTGCTAATCTTCTCAGTGATGCAAAAAGGGGGGATAACATAGCGAAAAAAATCAAGACACCATACCCCACTAATAGTTACTGTCACCAGATAGAGATTGTACATTATTCTATGTGATGAATTCAGTATTGAATTCGGATATCGATTCAGATAAAATGTTAATATTTGGAACGTGCAGATGATCCCATTCATGTGAGCTGAAGTCGTTCTGATTCGGCAGCCAATCACAAAAAAGAAGAATAATGTGGTAGGCACTGTAGCGAGAAATAGATAGAGGACCCAGCCCTTGATATTGCCAAGGCACTTGACGCATGCATGATTATATGTCATGACAGATACGCCAAGACCATCTTTGCACTTGCTGCACATGAAGCCTTCTCTGTTGGCCCATCCACAGAGTTCTTCGTTGAGTTTTGACTCATTCTGAGATTGCTGGATATAGTTTGAGTGGTCATGATCTGCTATGTTGACATAAGAACAACTTGCAACCAGAGGTTGCTTGGTCTTATTGTCATAACTCATGCAGAATAAATTCCGAACGAATATTCTTTGATCATCTTCACGACACTCGAGTATCTTTCCCAAAGTGTCGCCACAAACACACAATTCTGGATTTCGCTTTGACGGAATGTACCAGTTAGGACATCTAGTGGAACTTGAATTCAAGGATTCCAATCTATTAGTCATTGTGTTCACTGGCAATGGATTTGGCTGATATGGAAGAGCAGAAGTCCCAAATTGCAGCAAGAAATAGACGAGTATACCAAGAGCAATAGCAATGTAAAAGTACATGATGAATGCTAGTGCAGATTGACGTATCGTAATCTATGGATCTCAATTCAATTTATAGTGAGACCACAACCGGTATTTATCTCAGGTTACATGTATTCCTTCAATTCACCACAAAACAAGGAAAAGTGACATAATTCAAATGCAAGTGAGTCTAAAGTTTTCCCTACATACAAGGATATTACATCACCTTTTCTAGGTTCTTGGTGGTCAATAGCTACTTGCTATTCACATGGCAGATTATGCATACATCACATTGCTAGCATATTTTTGGTATCTTCACTGTAAAATAATTATTTAAAAAACAACAAAAAAATGATAAACATGAATTCCATTTTTAGGTTCTGTAAGGAGTGCCACAGATAACCTAGCTATATAGCTAATGGGTTGCTTTGCATAAATTACTGTTTATAAGTTATAACTATAGCTAGCACTAGCTACATAGAAGGAAAAAATTGGCAGAGAAAATGGAACTGCCAAATTAAGCCTACTCACTGACCAGTAACTAAGACCGCTGTGTTTCATGATTTCAAGAAGTTGAAGAGACCTAACTATGAATGAGAATAGCTTGAAATGTTTCCTGTATTAATCCTGTTTATAATTTTACTCACTGCATTGGAATGACATATTTTGGGTTCTTTGTTAGGAAATAAAAGATGTCACCTTAGTGTACACTAGGACATCCTCCAATGGTCCCCCCTTCCCTCCCTCCCCCTCCCCTCCCCCCCCCCCCTCCCCCCAGAACTAGAACTAGAACACAACATAACTAGTCATGCATCAGTACTATGGCATTCTTGCACCTTCTATAGAATTGGGGATTTACTATATTATGCATGCAGTATAATATGGAACTGCCCATAGGACACTCGATTATCACTTAGTACATTTACTCCCTATAGAGAGATATGCATTAACTGTCATAATTTCCCTTTCCCAGGGCAGAGGAGGGCTATAACTATATATTGCACTCTATACAAATAACAGCCTCTCAAGGACAGAAAACTGGTCCCAAGTGTGTCCATTAATATATTTGGACTGTAATTTTCAAACATGCCCTCTTCTCCTAACATAGCTAACCCATAATAGTTAGCTATAGCTTTATCATTCCCTATAGGCCTTGGCACATTATGCTCAAAAAAATTAAGCTATTATGCTATTCTTCTATGCTCAAAATCATGTTATTATGCTCATGTTATGCTCATATGCACTAGTATTATTGACCTTCAACCTCAGTACAATCTGACCCTGGGTTTGTGGTAATTGTGCTCATGGCTTGTGAATCAGCTGATACTAAAAGAGTTTTTTTCAACGCTAAAAAGACATTTTACTGATAAATAAGCTAGCTCACTGCAAGACTAGTAGAATTAAGTGTCATGCTATGATTTTATTTTTGGAAATGTGACAATTAGCTATGCTCCTATGAGAGCTGATAATGCTGGATTATGCTTGCCTTATAAATAATGTTATGATGCTCAAAATTATGCCAGCATAATGTGCCAAGGCCTAATTCCCTGTATCCAATAATAATAAGCATGGCTCTCTCCTATCTGAAGGTGTCTCCATACATTTTAAAAATATTTTTTACATTGATAATATCAAAAATACAACACCACTTTTTCCTAATTAAGTCAACAGTTATTTTTTGAAATGGTTTATGGGAAAATGAATTGTCGCCTGCTGGATAACTTTCTTTAGGCAGTGTTTTCCTGCATTCTTGCCAAGTACAACTTCTCCTTCAGCATCTGTGCCTTCAACCTGGTTTCTTCTGCCAACCTCTCTGCTTCTTTGGCCTCCCTCTCCAACTCTTCAAGAGTTTTATTATCCATATTCATATTATCTATAACAAAAAAATTTCAATTCTGTGTGATGTGTGCTGTTTATATTTACTCACTCTGCATGAGAGTGTTGACATCACTATCACTGAGATGTCCCCTCTGAGGAGGACTTCGTAAGTCACTCCTCACAGGACTAGAAGACCGGTGTATGACTTCTGATCTTGGTCGAAGTGCTTGGTTGTCCATCTTTTTGAGATGATGCTTTTGTTTCGGTGATTTCACCTTGAGTTCTACAAATCAAAAGGTAAAGCTCAAAGTGTTTGTTTGTTTGTTTGTTATTTATTTGTTTGTTTGTTTATGAAACAGTATTCCATGCCTATCTTTTGCAATCAACAGAATAGGCAGTGCTAAAATTCACTTCCCAGTTGATGGCTTACCAGTGTCATCAGATAATTCACTGTTATCAGCAGATATTTCATTGGACTGAGTATCAGTGGGTGTGCCTTCACTTGATGTCTGCAAATCCTCATCTGTCATAATCTGTAGGATACTGGAGGGTACCCACCCTTCCTTGCCATCGACATTGACATACCACATATCTGAAAAAAGAAGAAAGAATTCTTGTTATAGCAATTAGCTATAGCCCTTGGCATTACACAGGTTATGTGGGCAGTGCTGTTTTATAGTATATTGGTAACTAGAGCTAATAATGACTTCTGTGATCTAATCTACCTTCATCAGAGTCGTCAATGACACACACCACTTGGCCCTCGAAAACATCCAACTCATCAAGGGCTTCCTTGGTGTAGTCCTTGACCACCACATAGCAGTCCTCAATCTCCAAACTGTCACAATCCTCCATGTCTTCAATATCATCATCATCCTCTTCTTCTTCTGACCCTGTTCCTAATTAGTGAAGGGGTGCTTAGGTGATTTTAAATGATTGGCATGAGTCTTTGGGGCTCTTACCATTTTGTGATGAATCGCCTTCTTCATTGTTTGGTGTATCTTTTCGATCAGCAGAAAGTTGTAGATATTTGGCAGGGGCCCATCCTTCATTCTCCATCACATCCTCAACGTACCACCAATCTGTGGATCATGGCATCCGTTCACTATCATTCATTGTTGTAGCTAGCTAATCACTTACCATCATCACTATCATCCAACACTTTTATCAAGTCATTTTCCTTCATACAGATCCCATTTCCTTGATAACTTCCTTTACATATGTACATATCTGAGCTCTCATCATTGGGATCTGAAAAAGGCAAGTAAAAAATACATGTAATAAGAGTTTCTCAGAAGAAATTTCAATTGATTATAATTTCTCTGGGCATGTGCAGTTGCTATCATCACAAGCCATAAAGTTCACTAAAGCACCCATAAAGATGTTAAGGAATAAAATTAATCACTGCAGCCATGGTAATATGTTGCACTCAGATTCATGGCTACTAAGATGAACATTTACAACACACACACACACAACACAAACAAACAAATATGACTTTGCCAAAAAGAGATTAAATTGTGGTGCTTCTCATGATCAGCATATCATGCACACATGCTTGACGCAAGCTCTTCAGCTACATACAGTTGCCAAGATCATTGCCCACCTGAGGTAGTGGATGAGGTGGTGGCAGTAGTGGCTGAGGTGGTGGCGGTAGGGGCTGAGGTGGTGGTGGTGGTAAGGGCCTGGGACTCGGTAGAAGACTTATCCTCTACTCTCACTGCCTTTTCAGAGGCAGTGGAAAAAAATCTGGGTCGCTGTGCTGATTCGCTGGGCTCGACACACGAGGGCTCCTCATCTTTAGGGACTACACAAGTCATAGGGGTACTCCTGGCACCTTGCACCACATTGACTTGATTTTTCTTGCGAGACTCGTTCATCCTGTAGATGTGAAATCAATGTATGTGACAAATACAATACTAATTGTATTATTGTTATTATTATTATTATTATTATTATTATTATTATTGTTATTATTATTATTATTATTAAGAAGCTATCAATATACAATGTATCAGTCTTACCACTTTGGCTTTACTGTGGGAGCTATACGAGTGGTCCCCTTGCTGGTAAACTTCCTTTTAATCTGTGGGATCGGGAGGAGGGATAAGGATGAGGTAATTGTAATAGCAAACAGTTGTACACCACTTACTTTCTTGACATAGACTGTAGCTTGTCTTTTGTCAAACTTGCGAAACATAGCTCCGGGCACGAATCCTTCACCTCCATTATACCTGAATCCATAATAATACCATAATGACTGACTATCAATCACCATGGATCCACTTGTTTAGTCTATAAGTAATATCTCCAAAGTAAGGATACTCAAGCAGCATGGAGTGTTGTAATGCTTATTAGGAGACTTATCCAAATAGTGGTACACTTATACTATAGTATACTATAGTATACAAATTTGGACTACAAAGTTATACAAAACTCTTTCTATGATGTAATGTAACTGTAGCCAACACCTTTTCCATAAAAAGCAACTCTTTCCATATTATACTATCAGTGTCAAGTTATAATGATACTTACCTAACATACCACCAGCCATCAATGTACTTCTTAATGACCTTCACCACTGCTCCTCTGACGAAGCTCAGCTCATCGTCACGAGAGGCTTGATATGCAGAAATACTGATATGGCGAGCACCCACTGTGAGGTCAAGAATAATTCACTTAAATTGACATCTTTACAAGACGTTTAAAGGCATGAGAGCTAATTAAAGCAGCTGCACCTTACTACTTCATTGACACTGTCACCATCTGAATTTGGCTATGATAAGTGAAAACCACCAACTATGTGAGATAGACCTCTAGTGTGTAGTTGTGGCTAAAACACTTGGCATTTGCCCAATGAATAGTTACTCTGTTTAGAGAGAAAAATGTTGGTTGGGTAACAGAGGATGGTTCCCAAAATGCGTGCCAGCAGATAACATTGTAATGTATCCACATCCTTTATGGAATTCTCTAATTATCATTGATCCATTGTTCTGATCCCACTACACTAGACATACAATAATATTAATATTATGTCAACTATCTTATGATCTTAAATGTGAAGACATCTGGGGGGGGTCATGGTTTACTTTGAAGCTTAATTGATTATTCTCTAGCTAGCTACTTGCCTCTGTCCTGCTCCATGAGGTGCAGGTTTTCCTCTTCCTCATCCTGTAGGTCACTAGCATTTACCGGGACGAGGTAAGCTGCTGGAGCCCATCCAATCATTCCTTGAGCATCTATTCTCCACCAACCTGATTGAGTGATAAATTTTCAATTATGTGATTCACTCAACCAACCCACTATAGCCTTACCACTTGGATCTTTCTGAATTAGTTGGACAGTTGCACCTTCCTTGAAACTGAATTTGGTCTTCTTGTCCATGAAATCAGCTACAGTGTAATAGGACTTGAGAGATATAGGCCCAGAGATATCTGTTTCATCAGCTATTGTTAAAAGGTAAACAAAACTATCAATCAAAAATATCAGCTAGCCATTTGCGTCATGTAGCATTTTGTACCAATTTATCTACTTACTCATCTGAATTTTGACACGTGATTTCTTATTCTTCTTATGCCTGTTATAAATAAATGTTAAAATAATATATTTTTCTGGAAAATAATCCTGCTGATCTCACATATGAACACACAATATTGTGTACACTCACTTGTCATCAGGTGAGTCCAAATCAGATGCTCTAAGCGAGAAAAAGTTAGTCACCAGGTCACTCTTTACCAGAGCTGCTGGAAGAGCTGGAATTGACTTGATGTAATAATTCAGTAGCATCCCAAACGATTTGTCGTCCCTAATTCCTCTCTGAGGTCCGAAAATGGTCTGCTTTATGGGACACTCTGGAATCATCCTGTCCTCTTTCTTGAAGTAACCTGCCTCCACTTTGAATTTATTCATCATTTTGTTCTGGAGGCATAAAAATAAACCTCTAGATAATAGCTAAGCATAATAATTATTAAGAATCCAAACACATACTAATCATTTTCTTTGAAGAGAGGCACTATAGGTATTCATTATTATAGCTATACCTACTGTGATCATCAATTCTTACCTGAAAGTTGGCTATATCCTTGAGGGATCGGTACATTGTGTACTGGCTTTCATCCGAAAGTTCCACTTCAATTGCATACTCAGTCTCCTGCAAATAGTAAGGCATGATGTTTGAATGCATTCTTGGCTAGTTATATAACTACTTAGCTATATAGCTAGGCTTGCAGCTTGCTTGCTTTCAACCTTACTTTTCCTCGTTTGTTTGAAGCAGTATCAAGACCAAGCAGTCTAGCTTGGATCACGTATCGCTTGATATCTGTCATCTTTCTTTGCGAGTGTGTTTACAGCTTTTCCAATTGTTTGCAGTGCTTTGCATACATCAATGATAATCTTTGTTCCTTTTTATAAAAGGAAAAATCCCACAATTTCCGGTTTTGGTATTCATCCGCTCGCGCGCCGCGGGCCGCGCCGCCGGACCCGGCCCCCGGATACTAGACCGGATACGTATACATGATTGTAGGATCAAAGAGGTTAAAGACTAAAACACGTGGGTAACTACAAAGCCTAAGATGAGATATGGTCAAATTGTGATGGGCCCAGCTGGTAGTGGTAAGGTAAATATTACAGAGAGTATGTTTATTGGGAGTTTTACCACAAATTTTAGTCCACTTACTGCAGCAATATAGTCAAGTATTGCCAGTCCATCAAGAGATCTGTGCATGTGATCAACCTGGATCCAGCAGCTGAGCACTTTGACTATCCGGTGGACGCAGGTATATCTAGTGAATCCAGCAACTATCTTATGGCTACATGACTTGGAGGTGTAATATTATCCCATTCCATGTAGTAATCCCATTCCATGGTAGTAATCCCATTCCATGGTAGTATTGTTGTAAGTTTATCAAGGGTGTAGTTAACAGCCCCCTCCCCCTCCCCCAGATTTTAACTAGTATTTATAAACACAGACAGACAGAATAATGATTATCCCCCTATATCAACTTTTCGAATTGTACACACAGCCATCTTTTTATTTAGGATATAAATTTTTATAATACAAAATTGAGTCCAAGAAGTCCAAAATTTTCCTGGAGGCATGCCCCAGATTCCCCTTAATGGCATGCTTTGTGCACGGTGTGGTCATTCATAAGTGTGGATAAAGGGGGTGTGGTCAGTCGGTAAAAATTAATCCTGAGGTATCTCCAAGTAATGAGGTCCACTACCATTTTATTTTAACATTGTGATGATGAAGGCCCTTAAAGTGCAACTAAAATAAATGCCATGCATGATGATATAATGGATGGTTTGTGATCGATTATCCCTTATTGTGCACCCTTACTCAGAAGTACAGAGGAAACTGTTTGCCCAACAGATTAAGTCATTGGACTGGGAGTCTGGTTCTCACTCGTGAGGGCAGAGGTTAATAGGTGCATGGTAGCGGGAGAATGAAGACTATTGGGTTACAACATAATTGGATTAGAATGGCCCTTGTTTATACAGATTGTTGCACTTATGATTGTGCGCATACAGGAAGTGGTATCTTATGCAAAACTTCTGGCAAAGAGAGGAAATAAGTCATATCCTGTACAGTAGTACAGTAATCCAATCCTCCAACCTGCAGTGCAAGAGTTAGATTACCACGTGTGCAGCTTGACTTTGAGCTGGTAAGGATTCTTTTATACCAATTAGTCTGGATTCTGATGGCTACCAAACATGCTAATTTTCTACTCCCAGTTCCACACTTGTGGTTTTTCCAGGAATGCTTGTTCCTAAGAAACTATCTCTCCTTCAAAGATAATGTGTTGCAGGAGTAACTTTTTGTTTACCCTTGTGCTTGTGTGTTTGCGCCGATCAAGTGAAGAAAGCTGAACGATCTGGCTTTTGTGTGCAAAATACAACAAATAACAGCAGCAGCAGCAACAATAACAACAACAACAACAGACAATGAGTGCATAATTCAAAGGGCACCGGCATTCCTCTGGGAAAATTATATAATCAAATCCTGAGAGAGCTAGCAGGCCTTTTTTTTTTTTTTTTTTTTTTTTTTTTTTTGCAAAAGCTGCTCCATGAAAAAAGTGGGCCTGGACGAGGCTGCTATGAAAGATATTACCAATCTGTCCAGTGGAACCTGCCTTGAACTTCATACTTATCTCCCCAACAGATGTACGAGATTTGATTGGGATTGATGACGTGATGGAGGATGAGGACTTGAAGCTGGGACCCAATGGTGGCCTTATCTTCTGTTTAGAGTGAGTCTTATTAGTGGGTAAATCCCTGAGTCTGATTATGAAATCCCCGAGTCTGGGTAACTCCCTAAGGAATCCTGCGGCTAATGGATAGATCCCTATGGATTCTGATTGGGTTACTCCTGTGTCCAATGAGTAATTTCTTGGCTACATTCATGTGAATAGTGCATATGGTATAATTTTTGTCCAATGAGTAAATTGCTCGGTTACATTAGTGCATATGGTATAATTTTAAGAAGCCTGTAATTTTTATATAATGCATTCCCATGTTATGAATTGTTACGAAGCTCAGCACAATTCAATTCACAGTATGACGTATAACCTCAAGGGATGCCTTGTCATACAGTCAGCAATCCAGGAAAGAAGTAAAAGAAATCAGCAATCTTGAGTTACACATGTAGATCTAGTGTACATGCGTCATCATTGTTAATTTCCGGAAGACAAGTGTGCTGCCAAGAGTTCTACAAAGAGATGAGGAATGTGACATTACATGTGCTCGCTTCCAAAGCTCCCAAAACAGAACCCTGTGGTTGGTCACATTCCTGACTATGGTTCTTGTTCCTGTCTCTATTCCTGAGTACCGTCTCTTTTCTTCCTAGGAAATAATAAAAAATTTTCCTCAGTATGTGTCGAGGTATTTTCACACTTCCATGAAGTGTCATGAATATTCCTAGAATGAATGCTGTTAGGTAGACAGAAGAGATGACTTGTAATTTGGAATAAATTCCTAGAATCAATACAGTAGCTAGTTTAGGAGAGAGGACTTGAATGGAGAAGAGGGAAAAGTTTGAGGAAAGACTTTCATTGTATAGTTAACTACTATTTCACACACTATAAATAATTTCTTCATTCAATGCATCACTGCGTACTTCTCTTTAAATAAGGAATCACAAGTTGCTGAGTGTGTGTGTCTCTGACTATGCAGCCAGTAGCAATTAGAGTAATGATGTCACAATACTACTTCTCTGTAAATAAGGAATCACTGTGTGTGTGTGTGTCTGTTACATTGCCAGTAGCAATTAGAGCACTTCAGCTTTAATGATGTCAAGATGAATAAGGCAAGAAGGCAAGATTTGCTATAATTATAATACTCCATATAATGTGCACTCACTATCATTATGTTTGTCAACCATTACCTACTCTTGAGATCGGGTGAGCAATGTGTCTGTCAGTGGTGGAAACTTGTAGGTAGGTAGCTGGTCAACTAACTAGTTAATGTTGTTGTTTTTTTGTTGTTGTTGTTTTTGGTTTTTTTGTTTTTTTTTGGTTTTGGTTTTTTTGTTGTTGTTTTTTTTGTTGGTTTTTTGGTTGTTGTTTTTTTTTGGTTTTTTTTTTTGGTTTTTTGGTTTTTTTGTTTCTATCTACTGCACTCCCCACCAAAAATATCCTGTATGGAAACCCTGGTGTGTGTCTATGTGCATGTTGCTTTGAGTGCTTTTACAGCCAGCAGCTAACTGCTACATGTCTTACCTACATGGTATCTGTACTGTGATTTGGCCATCTCCAAACAGTATTTTTACATGCATGTGCAGACACTGATGATAGCTGGGGAATGTGGATTGTACGCTTCTTTGTCTCTAAACTAAGCTACTATAATTACGGACATTGCTCACTCCACAGTATGGAATGCATGCATGTGGAATGCATGCATGTGATCTGCATGCTATAAAGGTGCATTGTGTGCTGCACTCATAGTACTTCTGTACTTTTTGTACCTTAGTGTGCGTTGAGGGTTACATAGCACTTCAGTGCTTTTCATAAAGTGAGTAGTCTTCCAGATGAACAATGTTATTATGTAGTGGCACAACAGATGGTCCATAGCTGTGGGTTTCCTGTAGAGGTGGAGCATAATTAGAAAGAATATATATGAAGTCCTGCAGGGGGTGAGTATAGTTAGAAAGGTATTCATTAAAGAAGTCCTGCAAAGTTGGTATGATAACTTCTTATCATCGGAAAGAAACTGTCGTTTATGACCACACATTCTTGTGAAAGAACTCGTTCAGTGACGAGACTGGATTCTTGTGAAAAAAAGTCTGTTTAGTAACAATGTAGGCCATGCAAGAGTGGAATGCAAGAGTGGAACTATCCTGAGGTATAATCTGAATTGAATTGCTCACTCTAGAAATTATTTGTTTTTTATCACTACTTGGGTCTTTACTGGTTTAACCCTTAGCCTTTTTTTTTAACCCTTGGCCTTGTCATTGACCTTGTTATGCAGCACAATAATTGTCATTCTTTTTCTTTAGATACCTGGTTAAAAATATGGAATGGTTGGAAGAACAACTTGGGGATGTGGATGATGACTACACACTCTTTGACTGTCCTGGTAAGTATTTCATGTGGCTCCTCTTCAATTCATGCCCCTACCATTTAGCTTTGATGCTACCATGTATTCTGTGAGAAAGAAACACTAGCCAATCTTATTATGCAGTCCCATTTCGTGCTGATATTCAGCTTTAAGGACTTCAAATTGCACAGAGTTATAAGGCAGTATATCACACTAAAAATAAAGAAAAAAGGTTAATTCTTACAGGTGATATGAGTCTTTTTACTCTTTAGAGATAAAAAGCATTGTTTCTCACCAACCGCTGAAATTAAGTGGCTGATTTTTTCTTAGTAGCCCTCTCAACAAAATTACAGAAGAATATGTTGGTGTCTACTTTACTTTTTGAGTTCCCAAAAGTGAGTATTTTAACCCTTCTGTATATTTTTTAGAGAGTGGTGCTAGAAAGCTACAAACCAAAAATCAGCCAGTGAAGTTTGGTGGTTGGTGAGAAGTAATGCTTTTTAGTTTGAATTCGAAAACTGTTCATAGCACCTGCAGGACTTGACCTTTCTTCTTCTTTTTTTTTGTGTGTGTAGTATTACTAAGCTACTTTATGGCCATGTGCAGTTTAAAATCTATGGTGCAAGTAGTTCTGAAGATATGACCCCTTAGCAACCATGTGTGGGCGGGATGTGCCACCACCCTTAAAAGTGTTATTTTTAAGGGAGTTCATTGTTTATACTGACATTCTTCTAAGTTACCCAACCTATGCTGTCTGTTAAAACTTTCCCAAGCCTCTATGTAGTATTCTGTACATGTCAAGTCAGCACTCAATAAAGGTATAGCTGAAGCTACATCATGGTCAGCGTTTCTCATTATGCATTTTGATAACTTAGATTTAGCTTTAAAATTTTCCAGCTTCCAGGATGCAGCTGTTGGATCACCTCCAATGGTATAATGCCAACCCTGACATTCCCCCCCCCCCCCCCCCCCCCCCCCCCCCCCCAATCCACTCCAGGCCAAATAGAACTGTTCACACACATCCCAGTTATGAGGCAGCTGGTAGATCAGCTCCACAAGTGGAACTTCAGACTCTGTGGAGTGTTTCTCCTTGATTCTCAGTTCCTGATTGATGCTGCCAAGTACTTTGCAGGGTCCATGGCTGCTCTCTCTGCCATGGTGACCCTGGAACTACCTCATGTTAACATCCTCTCAAAAATGGACTTGCTTGATAAGAAAACCAAAAGGGAGATTGAAAAGTATGTTTATTTCTGTAGCTCTTTGCCAATATTGTATGGAGTAGTGAAGTAGCTTTTAATATTGATGATCTTTACCATATTGTATGGTACAATAGGTTTCTTGATCCAGAGCCTCAGAGTTTGCTGGCTGAATTAGGAAAGTCCATGAATAAAAAGTACCACCAACTCAACCAAGCAATCACAACATTAGTAAGCAAGCAGGCAGTGGAAATAGGTGGTTCCCTGGCATGCATAATAGGACAAAAGTTGTGTGAGTACACATTGATGATTGAAGAGGTCCACACTATGAAAAATCCTAGCCTGAAATGTGTAGGAAACCTGATAAAGAAATTCTTAGGATACACACAAGGGCACAGCAAGTTTCTTTGTTTCCTATTCAAAATACTGTTCGCCACCTGTAGCTTGACAATTACAGTCTTGTCCGTTTCCTTCCTATGGACATCTCTGACGAGGACTCTCTGGGTGATCTCATGCTCTACATTGACAACACCATACAATATGGAGAAGACTTGGATGTCAAGATTTCCAGAGTAAGTGTAGAGTGTGTAGTCAACTCATGACAATCATTGTGCCAATACCACATAGGATGAGGACCCACCTGATGATGTTCCTTGACTTTCACTATAACAATAATATTTCATTGTCAAAATTTTTTTATTTCCGTATATTTAATAGACTTGCTCCTATAAGACTAACAGTCATGTATATGGGTGATCATGGTTTATGGTAAATGAGTGTTGGGCTCTTGCAACTTTTCAGTTTTCGTTAGGAGTTCTGCTGACTTTTGACCTCTGGACTTGAATGACTATGTTGAACTGCTGTGCTGGCAGAAGCAGTGGTGAAAAGAAACTTATTGTGACCAGTTACTTCTGACTTGGGCTTGGTGAGAATTTTGGGAGAAGGCAAGGGTGATTTTAAGGGTTTGCTGGGTGGGAGAGATTTTGACATGCTTGGTGAGGGGGGTTTCGATGTGTAGGACTTGCTTGGTGATGCTTCTGGCGAGAATCCCTTGCCATTCCACTTGGATAGGTGTCCTGGGATTTTCTGACGGTGAGATTCTGAAGCTATTGTGTCCCGAGTTGTGGCAATTGGTGCTTTGACTTTGTGCTGGTTCAACTTATCTTTTTTTGGAAATGAAGAATCTATTTCCATGAGACATGACAGTGTTGAAAAAGAGTTTTTTCTATTTTTTGTGATATTATCAGCAGATACTGCTCGAGGCCGTACAACTTTGTCTCTTGGACTTGTAGGAGAAGTTTTTCGTCTTTTGGTAGGTGGATCAGACAAATCTTTTTGTGTTCGACTGGACAGATCCTTACTGTCTGTCCCTGATCTTGTTGGAAGACAGCTTGTAAAGTCCACACTCTTAGAGCGACAAGTAGTTCCATTGCCATTTAGTGTTGAAGAATGATTTTGTAAGACAGATGAGGTGAATTCCCTATAGTTTCTCTCTCTCGCTAACCTCTTTCTCCTAACCTCAATCTGCTCTGTAAGGGGTGTGGCCGTCAGTGGAACTGGCTGAACATTCTTGAAAAATATCCCTTTCTCTGGATTGAATACACTTTTAAAGTAGTCAAAAGTCTGTTTCAGCACAGGGAGGGAGTTTATGAGCTTGTCGTGGAGGGAGGTTGAGTAGACATAGGGAAGAAATTCAAGCAAAGCACTCTTTGGAAACTTTTTGCATGCCTGCATGAGCTCTGTAGTCATATCTGTACAGACAGTGCCTGCCAGAAAGAGAAGGGCACCTAAATCCTGCAGATGTTTGGTCTGTGAGAGAATGGAAAAGGTAATGCATGTTATGTTTGGATGGTTGTCTATGGGAACATACAGGGTTGAAATAGTCTATTTGCATTCTTGATTATTCATTATAACTGCCATAATTTTTTTCGTTCTTGCATTTAAAACACCAGCAGAGAACTGATTATCCACTCTATGAGGTGGCTTTTGAAATTTGGTTAAGAATTGAGCAGTTTTAATGAATGAATGATCAGGTATCAAGTTTTGTGTACACAAACGAGACAGACTGGGAATTCCCCAGGGTATCTCCTGCCCACTTAGTACTGCAGGCAAACCCAAACATGGCATTCACACCTCATTTGCACAATGTATCACACATATTGCTACCTGTTGTAAGGAGGTGGTTAATGACTGCATCAAGTCGGAGATGTGCACATGAATGAGATTCCTGATGGGCATAGTCATGTGATTGCCCACAGCACTGTTACTCCAGAAAACCCTCAGAAAGAGAGGTGGACCACATCTGCATGGTGGGGGGTATTAAAAGATAGCATCCGCAAGATTGTGGCTCCATGTTCTAATTATCTGTCATCCCCCCCCCCAGCTTTGGCTGGTCTGTATTGGGGAGGACTGGCTTGTCCCTGATCTTCTGTTTAAGGCTGGTTGCATCATGTTATGATTATCCACCCATATCCCAAATACACTAACTTTTTAGTGGCAAGAACAGCCCAAAAGTCAGCAACAAGTATGTCGATCACAAATGATGCCATCATACGAGTAGAGCTTGACCTAGAATTGGGGGGCAAAATAATTGAATAATAATTATACTCAACTAAAAGTACAGGGGCCACATTGTAATTACAGGGGCCACATTGTAATCACAAGAGCCCTCTTCCTTACTTCAGAAGATGATCTATGTGCTCCCACAGGCCAAATGTGCCAGTTCCCTGCACACCAAGATTCTCGATGAACAGAGTGTATTGCTGGTTCACGACTTTGTGCTTTCCCAGAGGGTGAATAGCAAGGAGTTCTCGCAGGTACAGTATACAATGACCTACTGCTTCAGTTTCCAATGGCAGGCTTCCTGGTTCCTGAGTATAAGGTAATTAGTTATGAATATAAGCATACACTAAACCATTGACAAACATAAGGTGGAATCAAGTTGAAAAGGCCATTCCATTTACTAGTTTTGTTAACTTTTGAGGAAATGTTTTTTGTATAAAATACAGGATTTACAATAGCTAAAGTAATACAGTATCCTCCTTTCATAATAAACACTGTTGTATTGCTTCTCTCTATAATATCATATGTAGTGAATTTTATTTGGCATAAGCCACACACACACACCTGTGGTTCGAGAAGCAACTTCCAGAGTCCCTTGAGCACATCAACCCGGGGCATTCTATTGAGTGTGGTCACCCGCCTGAGGTGCTCTACCAGCGAATAAAGCCGGAGTGAAGGGAGGAGGGTGTTCTGTTCCAGCCAGTTGTCTATAATGCTGTCCTGTACAGAGCTTAGCAGTTTCACCTCCTCAAAGGAAATAGTCTGTATACATTAATAGAGAATATGTCAACTGAAAAGGGTATTACAAGTAAGAGTTTGAACACCTGATATCACACTGAAAGTTTTTACCAGCCAAATTTCTTCTTAATGCTGTTTGCCTATTGAACCACTTGGCACTTGGCCTCAAAGGGGAACCCCTGTATTATGGGTCTATTATGTAGTTGGATTCCACAATTAAATGCACCCATACTGGTTCAGCTGACCTTCATATCTGATAGTGATCTCTCAGCCATGACAATCTTGACCTCAAGGAGGGGAGTACCCTTCCAATTAGGCTGGATTAGCTCTGACTTGTTACTGTTCTGTTTCACCACATTGGCTTGAAGTGCACAGCTCTCTGTCGGATTGATCACATCATTGATTGCCACTTCCTTTTCCACAAACACCTCCACCTCAGATTTTGTGGTCACACCCACTGCTCCTCCCATAACTTCTTTAGCTTCTCCACCTACAGATCCCCTAGCCACAACCGACTCCAAAGTCATTTCTTCTTTGATATCCATCTTAACTTCTTCACTTTCTACTCCAACATCTCTCAAAATCTCCAATTTGTCTCTCTTCTTGTCACCTATACGCACAAGATCGGAAAGAACAATTGCTGAATCTATTCTCTCCCCTTCTTGTGTTCCACTATCACCACTTGATGGGGCAGGAACTTCATTTGCAGACTCTTCTGCATCTTCTGCAGAGAAAAGGTCTCTATCGGACTCACTGTTCAGATCCAGGGAAAAGTTATCCACCAGTATTGACCCATTGGCAATATCAGGGGTGACACCATTTTCTGTGACAACAGCCAAATTAGGTGCGATAAACTCACTATCCAAAGGTGGGGTCTTTCTGGAATGTTCATCTTTTACAGGAAAATTGAACAGCATTTTCTTCCGAGAAAAGGACGATACACATTTAATGGGGGTTGTGTTAGAATTTAAGAACTTGCTGATTCTTTTGGGTGTAGGAAGTTCAGGAGTTCGGTCGGGGTCTTGGTGAGAGGAGAGAGTGAGGGGTGGGGATATGTACAAGCCTTTCACATTCTTGGTTCCTCCTTTGGATTTTGATGTACTTCTCTCGCAGTCGTCACTGTTGCTGTTGTCTGATTGAGTGAGGTCAATTATTCCAGGGAGATCAGTTAAGTCTATGTGGCAGGGTTTTTGGGGAGAAAGGTGAGAAGACTTTGTTTTTCTGACAGTAATGGTCTTGATAGGTGAGTCCAATATGATGACTTCGTGCGGTTGTGAGTTAGGCTGTGGTTCTCTGTGTATCACCATTTTCCTGAGCTTACGTTTCAGAGATTTCTTCTTTGTTGGATGAGTATTGGCCTTTCCAGAAACTCCATCCAGAATTACGACACTGTCATCAACACTTGAAGAACTCCCTGGAAATGATTGTCGATGCTGGGCATCGGAAGATTCATGATCCAATTTCTCCTTCTTAATGCGTCCTTTTGGAGGCTCAGATAAATAAAACCTATCTTCACCAGATTCACCCGACTCGGCTTTGATAAGCATTTCCTTCCTCACACTTTCACTAGCCGAGAAATTATTTTCAGAGAGGGATGCTCTACAAAGTGGTGAATTTGTGGATGAACACCTCTTCTTTGTCGGAGTTGAAGGACGTTCTAAGTGCAGCGAAGACCTTTTTACAGGGATTTGAGGTGATGATTCCAGGAATTTGGAGCATACCTTTGAGAGTGGGGCCACAGAAGTAGGGGGTTTGTTGAATTTAGACACAGGTGAGGTTTTTGAGTCCAGAGAAAATTTTCTATTTGGAATCTTGGGAGAGGGGGAATTCGGGGATTGTTTTGTTGACTTTATGAGAGTAGATTTTGAATCTATGTGAGGCTTGATAAGTGGAGTTGAGTATGGTTTTGATACAGGTGATTTGGTGGTAGATTTCAAATCAAGCAAAGGACTAGTTTGTGAAGGTATGGATGATGAAGGAAGTTTGCTGGATTCATTTGGAGGGTGTGAGTCTGGTGGTGGTCTATTGAGAGGAATTTTATAAATGGGAGATTGCTGGGATGAGTTTGCATTGGGATATTTGAAGGGCTTTGTTGGAGAAGAAGATTGCTGGGGTGAGCTTGCACTGGGAGATTTGTGGAGTTTTCCTGATTTGGTGAAAGAAGATTGCCGAAGTGAATTTGCACTGGGAGATTTGTGGAGTTTTCTTGATTTGGTGGGAGAAGATACTGGGGGTGAGCTTCCATTGGAAGATTTGTGGAGTTTTTCTGATTTGGTGGGAGGGCCATTGGGAGATTTGTGGAGTTTTTCTGATTTGGTGGGAGGGGGTGAGCTTGCGTTGGGAGATTTGTGGAGTTTTCCTGATTTGGTGGGAGAAGATACTGGCAGTGCAGGATATTTGTGGAGTATTCCAGATTTGGAGTGAAGTGTGGGGGTCTGACCTTTTGAAGAGAGGGCCTGTGGAGATGAAAGGTGTTGTGGTTTTGTCAGAGGCGATTCCAGCAATCCATTGGGAGATTTCAAGCCAAGTTTTAAAGGATTCTTTGAAGAGGATTTATCTAGCCAGCTGGATTGAGTAGGTGAGTTTAAATTTGACAAGGGTCTCTTGAAGGTGGTCTCATGAGTAGGTGATTGTGGGTTCAATGAAGGTGATCCTGCAGTTGGAGATTTTGGTGTTTTCCTAAAGTTTACAGCAAAGGTGCTTGGAGAAGGAGATTGAAGTGACTTGTGGGATTGTGATACAGGAGAATTCATTAATATCTTTTGTTGAGGAGATTCTGATTTTGAGAACTTGTAGGATTTCGTGGGAGATCTTGGGTCTTGCAAGGAGAATTTTGCAGGATTCTCTCTCCTAGGAGGAGACTGATGACTGCTACATTTCAATAATGGAGATTTGGGTAAGTGAGGTTCCAACTCATCATTTTCAGAGAGGAGAGGACGGTATGGAGATGAGTGACCTCTAGGGTCATGTGGTGAATTTGGAGAAGATACCACTGAAGAATGTTGACCAGATTTGGGAGATGAAGGTTTCTTTCGGCATCCATTCAGTGGGGTTCTCGATAGATTAATTGACAAATATGATGGCTTTATTGGTATACTAGGCCCATTGGATTCACATGTAGGGGACATTGAAGCTACCACACCACAAGCTGTAGATGCTTTACTGGATACCGAGTTGGCAGGGGACCTTCTTAGTTCTTCCATGTGTTTAGGATAATTCGTATCAGGGCTGGTACTTTTACAATCATATTTATGCTTTTGAAGGTCAGCCTTATGACTACCAGGACTTGCCACTGGACACTGAGTTGAATATGTCTTTGATTGGCCATGATTACAGGGGCTTGTAGCTGTCTTATGTTCCTTCTTGTGAGTATTGGGACTAATGAGCAGGCCATTACAAGGTGGACTGCCATGCTCAATGCTAGAAGTAGAAGTTTTTACCTGTGGGAATTTTTTTTTTACTTGTGGCTTAACATGACCATTCTTGCTCCTGGAATCAGATGAAGACTTTTCACTAGTGTTGGAACTATCCATGCACTGTGATGGTATTGGTGATTTCAAATGGTTGGTTTTCTCGCTAGAAGAAAGACTCTTGCTGAAATATGAAGTAATGGTAGTGGCCTTCAATTTATCTGTCACTGCCTTTTTCATATCTAAAAGATGAAATGAAAAGCTAAAAACCACTAACATTCATCTAACCTAGCCACTTGTTTAATAAGAGGCTTATTATGGTTCTTACTTTAAAATGGGGTAGTTTATCCAGTACCAAGCCTGGACTACAAAGCCACAAAGCTTTCAACACTACAGTCTCAAGAACCACGTCGACACGTACACATAATGACAAACACAATTGGCGGGAATTTATCTTATGGCGCCAAAGTAGTTATGATAGCTTAAACTTACTTTCTGAATGTATCACCCAAGTATCGTTCTTTTCTGGGAGCTGTAACACTAAATTAATTGTACCAAAAGTTAGAATACCATTGCATCAGCAGAAACCTGGCGTATTGTTTTCTACAGAAGGCGTGGCTCGTGCATGCTTCAAACATGGTTCAAAGTACACAGCTGCTAGTGTCCAAATAAAGCGCACTATACTTGCATAGCTATAGATAGATAGAACTACAGCTACAAGTGCAGTTTGCAGCTATAGATAATGAGGTGTGTCATACCTGGCCGTGGAATCAAGGGTAAGGTACTGTAGATAATTATCAGTATTTTTTTAATTGACATTCTACACTATAGCGTTTGGTAAGGCAATTTTCTGCTTGGCCAAGCTAGGTGACGAACTCTACATAGAAGCACAGAGTAATGGAGTAAGTAGTAACTATGCCAAACTTGACCACCATGTGCACGTGCATGGAATATGCATCCAGTAGCTAAACGACCCTTTACCTAATTTTGGACCATACCAATTTGATTATGTTTCGCGGGCCTTACCTACCCAACTTTGAAATGAAAATGATAGTTTAGGGTCAAAGGTTAAACCCTTGCCAACTCTCCCAAATATAGCTTGGCTCGTGACAGCTAAGTGGGGCAAACAACCTTCCACTAGGCAGGTGAACAAAAAACCCAAACTCACTCACCAAGGAGTAAATTTGTGTTCTTAGTTACCATGATAATGAGAATCATTATTTTCATTTCTACCTACCGACCCAATATCAAGAGCCAGTTCACCCGCAAAACATAAAATCAAATAGGTATGGCCTTAATGGTTCTGGTTATCTGTTTGCAGTTAGCTTTGAAGACAGTCAACAATGCTCGATCAGCCTATTCCTGCTTCCTGTTCCATAGGAGTTTCTTTCTTTCATATAACGAAGGGGGTGCACTTTCAGTGGGAGGGGCCAGCTCAGAGACTGATAGGAAAGATATCCTCAAGTGCAAAATATCCAATAAGGTGGGTAGACCCATAATGCAATACAGATAACGACTCCCTTTTTGTTCATTATTTATTTATTTGTAACCAGCCTAAATTTAGCAATACATCACATACCACAAAAATGAATCAGTAAGAGAAAGAGACTAAATTTCACAATTTTGCTAGAGAGACTAAATTCCCAACGGGTAGGTATGTCATACATACACTATATAGTACACACTACACAGTTGAGTTCTTTCTGTGGATCGTAAGGTGGACATTGCATCCCACTACAGTGTACCTCCATGTGGTAGAACAGAGCTCCATTGACATTAGTATGGCTCCCAGGAACACTTTATGTTGGTGTGTGCCCAATATTGGAAGTTCATATTCACTTCCAAACAAATAGGCATGATTTTGAACACCACTGCGATAACGGAGGGTGTACTGTGGGTCAGGTGGCATGCAGAGATGATTAGCTCCTTCCCCATTATGGTTGTGTTGACTCCCTCCAACTCTTCCATTGTACACCATGCGAGTGCCTGGAACACTAGGGCAGGAGCTCTTCCCCCACCTGGTATAAACCACACCCCCACTTCTAGGTCCAGAGGGTCCTGCTGGACCACGGGGACCTCGGACTCCTCTCTCTCCTTGAACTCCAGGTGGCTCCTGGCTCCCCCCCAGCTGGCCCCCGAGGTCCTGGTGGTCCAGGTTGTCCATCCCTCCCATCCCTACCAGGTAACCCTCGGGGACCATCTCGTCCATCAATGCCTCTAACAGCAGCACAAAGTTGAGTGCTGTTGAGAATGCTGCCTCCTTGGGCAGTCCTTCTCTCCCTGACACTAGATGGAGAGGAACCTGTAAACAGCATAAGTACACACATTCCAGTAATAATAATTATTACTGTTGAACACTTACCTCCATACTGTAAAGTAACTGATATCAGTAATGCAATCAAGGTGAGTGTCTTCATATTGCTGATTTAGTGAAGCTTTATTATCTGGTGCCAGGGAATTTATGGTGAAGATCTTTATTATAACGCTGAGTGTAAGCATCCTATTTTTATACCTCCTCGAGGAGGTGTTTAGAGTTGCTTAGGTTTCCTGTTTATGCTCTTTCTTTGTACATGACGTCAAAGTTCGAAGATTAATGGACTTTATCACATCATCTTCCATGGCTAATGTTAGATCTCCAAGTGCCAGAGCTCAGCAATAATTATTGTTTCTTGGTTCAAGGGAGACGAGTATTCATTGTAAGTAAAGCCACAGGTTAGAAGATTCATGTTGTAAATAAATTGTTATGTCGTGTGTGTTGAGCTGGCTTTATGAATTTTAAGTATTGGAACATGTCAGTGTCATGAGATTCATTTGCAGTAGTGATATATAGGCCACTCATTACTATACCTTCCAACCTTATTCTTACTTTAAATCATAGACGTACTCCTCCTCTCCCTCTCACCCTCCTCCCTGTTTTGTCATACTGGTATGATCATGTGCCATTCATTCATATATGCATCACTTAAGAATCTCAATTGTAATAAGAAGCAGCAAGTACAAGTATAAAGAGTTCTTACATTAAATTTGCTACGCTAATTTTGAAGCAAACTGTTAAATGCTGCACACCACACAGTTGAGTTCTTTCTGTGAGTCGTAAGGTGGACACTGCATGCCACTACAGTGTGCCTCCACATGGTAGAACAGAGCTCCATCAATATTAGCATGGCTCCCAGGAATAGACTCTTGGCTGCTGTCGACACACTTGTATGTGGAACGCCTATGAGTATAATATTCAGTCATGAGGTAGCCATAATATTCCCTTGTCCATGATGAGGGACAGGTGGTCTTTGCCGGGATCATCAGGACTGTCTCACGTGTGGCAGCAAGGCAGACAGCACAGGGCACATTATGCTGATGTGTGCCCACTATTGGAAGTTCATATTCACTTCCATACACATAGGAGTGACCTTGAACACCACTGCGATAACGGAGGGTGTACTGTGGATCAGGTGGCATGCAGAGATAATTAGCTCCTCCCCCAGTGTGGGTGTAGTGACTCCCTCCAACTCTTCCATTGTACACCATGCGAGTGCCTGGAACACTAGGGCAGGAGCTCTTCCCCCACCTGGTATAAACTACACCCCCACTTCTAGGTCCAGGGGGTCCTGCTGGACCACGGGAACCTCGGACTCCTCTCTCTCCTTGAACTCCAGGTGACCCCCTGATCCCCCCATGGGGACCAGGCTCCCCCCGAGGTCCTGTTGGTCCAGTCAGTCCATCCCTCCCATCTCTACCAGGTGGTCCTGGTAACCCTCGGGATCCATCTCGTCCATCACGACCATCGAGGCCCCTAACAGTGGCACAAAGTCGAGTGCTGTTATCATCATCAGCAGTTCTTTTCTCCCTCACACTAAGAGGAGAAGAACCTGTGACACCACAAAGGAAAGATATACTCCAACACAACCAAAAAAAAATTTTTTTTCCTAACCTTCACACTGCGATGCAACTAACATCATGATTAGTGCAATTGAGATGATTAATATCTTCATAGTTAATTCTGGACTATTTGCTGGAGAAGTACACTGAAACTTTGCTCTGAACTTGGTGTGAGTTGATCTCTTTTATATACCCGACCAAGGTGGTGTTTATGGGACGAGTGTTCATAATAAATTTTGTCCCAGCTGTCCCCCATGGACAAAGGAATACTATGGCTACCTCATGAGTGGATCCACTAACCACAAGTGCTCCATGTACGGTCTCATCATTGAACTTTAATAATAGGGAACAGCATAAACAGGGCAAACTATTAGAGCTTCACACTCAGTTCTCATGTACTCTGTAGCACTTGTATATACTCTGGATCCAATTACAAATTTCCTGTTTATGCTGTTCCCTTTTCTACAGTAAAAATAAGATCGTACATGAGACCGTACATGGAGCACTTGTGGTTAGTGGATCTACTCATGAGGTAACTAACAGTATTCCTGAATGGGGGACAGATGGGTTACATGTGGCAGCACCAAGGCAGATAGCACAGGGCAAGTTATCCCACTATTACAGCTTCACATTAATTCTCATGTACTTGTATATACTCTAGATCAGCTAGGTGACATGCAGAGACAATTGACAAATTTCCTGTTTATGCTGTTCCCTAATAAAGTTCATGGAGCACTTGTGTTTAGTGGATCCACTCATGAGGTAGCCATAGTACTCCTTTGTCCATGATGGGGGACAGGTGGTCTTTGCTGGGATAGTCAAAATTGTCTTGTGTGTGGCAGTGGCAAGGTAGATAGCACATGGTACGTTATCCCACTATTAGAGTTTCACATTCAGTTTTCATGTACAGAGGACCATCCTGTAGCACTTGTATGCTCTGGATCAGGTGACATGCATGAGACAATTGACTCCTTCTCCATTATGATTGTAATAGCTTCCTCCTGCTCTTCTACTGTACACCATGCGAGTACCCGGAACACTACTCTTTCTCCCCCACCTGGTATAAACCACACCCCCATTTCTAGGTCCTACTGGACCATGGGAACCCGGGAACCACCTCATTTATCATGACCATCAAGGCCTCTGACAGTGGCACAAAGTTGAGTGCTGTTATCATCATCAGTCCTTTTCTCCCCCTTGCTAAGAAGAGAGGAACCTGTAATATCACAAAAGAGAGTTCGTACAACCTTTTTTTCTCTAACCTTCACACTGCAATGCAGCTAACATCATTAGTGTAATTGAGACAATAGTGCTCCATGTATGGTCTCATCAATACTGTGGAAAAGGGAACAGGAAATTTACTACACTCGTTCCATAAACACCTCCTTGGCAGATAGAAAATTACTCAAGTTCAGAACAAAGTTTCAGCATAGCTACTTTCTCCAGCAAATGGCAGTGTGATTCCAGCACCATGAAGATATTAAGTGGATCCACCCATGATACTTGGTGATAAGGCAGACAGCACAAGGTTTGTTATCCCACTATTGGAGCTTCATATTCAATTATGTACAGAGGACCATCCTGTAGCACTGGCATGCATGCAGAGGTGATTAGCTTCCTCCTGCTCTTCCATTGTACACCATGTGAGTACCTGGAACACTAGGACAGGAGCTCTCTCCCCACCTTGCTGGTGTAAACCACACCCCAACTTCTAGGTCTGCTGGACCACAAGACCCTTCACTTCCTCAAACCTTGCAAAAAAAATTACATTAAAAAAATTAAAAATTAAAGTTGGAACGCATACCATGAGTATCTTATTTCCTGTAAAGGATTCACCACTCATTAGTCATGTGGTAACTATTATAATTCTGGTAGAGTCCATCCCTAGAACCACCTGGTAGGCTGCATGGCCCCAATGGGAAAATCAGGGGGAGCCAAATAACAGAAACTAATTGTCCCCAATTTTTCTCCTTGTTTTAGTATAATCATGTGCCATTCTGCATCACTTAGGAAATACCACAATTATTATTATTATGAAGCAGCAAAAAAGGATAAGCACAAAAGTATAAAGGGTTTTTACATTAAATTAACCACACTAGCTAATTGGTACGCATTGTGAAGCAAACTGTTAAATGCTGCACACCACACAGTTGAGTTCTTTCTGTGGGTTGTAAGGTGGACACTGCATCCCACTACAGTGTGCCTCTACATGGTAGAACAGAGCTCCATTGACATTAGCATGGCTCCCAAGAATGGATTCTTGGCTGCTGTCAACACACTCAAACCTGGAACGCTTGTGACCAAGATTTGCACTCATGAGGTAGCCATAATATTCGTTTGTCCATGATGGGGGACAGGTGGTCTTTGCTGGGATCATCAGGACTGTCTCACGTGTGGCAGCAAGGCAGACAGCACAGGGCACGTTATGTTGATGTGTTCCCACTATTGGATTTTCATATTCAGTTCCATACACATAGGAGTAACCTTGAACACCACTGCGATAACGGAGAGTGTACTGTGGATCAAGTGGCATGCATAGATAATTAGCTCCTCCCCCATTATGACTGAAAAGGCTTCCTCCTGCTCTTCCATTGTACACCATGCGAGTACCTAGAACACTAGGACAGGAGCTCTTTCCCCACCTGGTATAAACCACACCCCCACTTCTAGGTCCAGGAGGTCCTGCTGGACCACGGGAACCTCGGACTCCTCTCTCTCCTTGAACTCCAGGTGGCCCCCTGATCCCCCCATGGGGGCCAGGCTCCCCTCGAGGTCCTGTTGGTCCAGTCAGTCCATCCCTCCCATCTCTACCAGGTGGTCCTGGTAACCCTCGGGAACCATCTCGTCCATCACGACCATCAAGGCCTCTAACAGTGGCACAAAGTTGAGTACTGTTGTCATCATCAGCAGTTCTTTTCTCCCTCACACTAAGAGGAGAAGAACCTGTAACCAACAAAGGAAAGCTCATACTCCAACATTACGTAATTAAGATCTTCTAACCTTCACACTGTGATGCAACTAACATTAGTAGTGCAATTGAGATGATTAATATCTTCATAGTGCTGGGATCACACTGCTATTTTATTTTTATTTTTTCAGAGAAAATACACTGAAACTTTGCTCTGAAGTAAGTATTAGACATCTATTTTTATACCTTCCAAGGAGGTGTTTACTAGACAGGTGTTCATGTTTATGCTGTTCCCTTCCCATAGTATCAAAGTTCAATGACGTATCTCTTGATTCTGTAGTCTCCAGTCTAGTCAGATGTCAGCCCTTCATCACTAGTTCAAAGTGAAGCAGTGATAAAAGTGTAAAGGTTATCTTCTTTGCATTCTACCCAATAGATAGGTGATTTCATACATTTATGCTTTGAAGTGTCCGACTATAAATTGAATTTTTAGATAAATTATCTATGTGAAATGCTGGCTCATTATTCTGACAGCAGCCAAAAATCTTTTTTGGAAGTACTATGAACAGAAATGAAGTTCTGTTCTACCATGTGGAAACACCAATTAATGAAGGGGGTGCAATTTCAGTGGGAGGAGCCAACTCAAAGGCTAGTGGGAAAGAGACCCTCAAATGCCAATAAGGTAGCTATGACTCCATCTTTTGTTCATCAACTATTTGTTTTCCATCAACCCCTGGCCTTGATTGACACTAGTTATAAATCATATACCACTTTTTTTTCAGAAAGAGAGAGGAAGAGAGTGGTACACTAAATTTCATAGATTGTGCTAAAGCTAAGTCACGTCTACATTCTCTATATAGTACACACTACATAGTTGCAGGGTTCTGTCCAGAATTCTTGAGTGGTGGCCGAAATTTATTTTGCCCATGCCCACTTATGTTCATTTAGGGATGTCCCTTTGAATGATCAAAACCATCACTGATATGTTATACAAGCCTAAAGTTACTACAGCTAAGTGTAACGAGTGGTGGCCAAAATAGCCAAGTGGTGGCCGAAATAGCAGTGGTGGCCAAAATAGCTAAGTGGTGGCCGAAATAGCCAAGTGGTGGCCAAAATAGCCAAGTGGTGGCTGAAATAGCCAAGTGGTGGCCGAAATAGCTAAGTGGTGGCCAAAATGGCCACTGTTGACCAGTGTGGGCAGAACCCTGTAGTTCCACATTCAGTTCTCATGTATGTACAGAGGACCATCCTGTATACTGTGGATCAGGTGAGACAATTCACTCCTTCTCCATTATGATTGAAATAACTTCCTCCAACTCTTCCATTGTACACCATGCGAGTGCCTGGAATACCAGGACAGGAGTTCTTCCCCCACTTTAGGTCTGCTGTACCACAAGGCCTTCCTTGAACTCCCCCAGGAATGGACTCCTGGCTGCTCTCAAACATACTTGTGCGCTTGTGACCATCATGAGGTAGCCATAATATTCCCTTGTCCATGATGAGGGACAGATGGTCTTTGCTGGACTGTCTCTTCCATTGTACACCATGTGAGTGCCTGAAACACTAGGACAGGAGCTCTTCCCCCACCTGATGCAAACCACACCCCCACTTCTAGGTCCAGGAGTTCCAGCTGGACCATAGGAACCTTGGATTTTGAACTCCAGGTGGCCCCCTGATCCGGCCAGACTCCCCTTGAGGCTGGTGGTCCAGTCAGTCCATCCCTCCCATCCCTACCAGCTAAGAGTGTTGAGAATCCCGCTGGGCTACTTCAGGACACTGTGGGACTATCCCAGGCTGTCCTGGATGTGTCTGTACCATCCCACAGGACTTCCCAGTGTAGTAACTGTAGGACATCATGGTCCCAATGTAAATGTACTGTAGGACTATCCCAGGCTGTCCCAAATGTGTCTGCATACCATCCCAGTGTAACTGTACAGGACTTCAGGACACAGTGGGACTATCCCTGGCTGTCCCAGATGTGCATGTCTGTAGTATTGCAGGACTATCACCGTGTATTGAAGGGGGTGCGATTTCAGTTGGAGGGGCCAGCTCAGAATCAAATGCCGCACTATGTCTACTTTTTGGAAAATTTTTGTTCAATCATTTATTTTCCATCAACCCCTGGCCTTGATTGACATTATATACAATCAGGAAGAGAGAGAGAGAGAGAAAGAGAGAAAACTGAGTCAATCAAATAGTATGTCTACGTACACTATATAGTACACACTACACAGTTGAGTTCTTTCTGTGGGTCGTAAGGTGGACATTGCATGCCACTACAGAGTGCCTCCACATGGTAGAACAGAGCTCCCTCAACATTAGTATGACTCCCAGGAATGGACTCTTGGCTGCTGTCAACACACTCGTATGTGGAACGCTTATGACTATGATGTTCAGCCATGAGGTAGCCGTAGTATTCCCTTGTCCATGATGGGGGGCAGGTGGTCTTTGCTGGGATCATCAAGACTGTCTCACGTGTTGCGGCAAGGCAGACAGCACAGGGCACATTATGGTCATGTGTTCCCACTATCGGAGATTGATATTCACTTCCATACACATAGGAGTGACCTTGAACACCACTGCGATAACGGAGAGTATACTGTGGATCAGGTGGCATGCAGAGATGGTTAGCTCCTTCCCCAGAATTTGTGAAGTAACTCCCTCCAACTCTTCCATTGTACACCATGCGAGTGCCTGGAACACTAGGACAGGAGCTCTTCCCCCACCTGGTATAAACCACACCCCCACTTCTAGGTCCAGGGGGTCCTGCTGGACCACGAGAACCTTGGATTCCTCTCTCTCCTTGAACTCCAGGTGGCCCCTGGATTCCCCCAGCTGGCCCCTGGGGTCCTGGTGGTCCAGGTTGTCCATCCCTCCCATCCCTACCAGGTAACCCTCGGGGACCATCTCGTCCATCACGACCATCAATGCCTCTAACAGCAGCACAAAGTTGAGTGCTGTTGAGAATGCTGCTTCCTTGGGCAGTCCTTCTCTCCCTGACACTAGATGGAGAGGAACCTGTAAACAGCATAAGTACACACATTCCAGTAATAATAATTATAGCTGTTGAACACTTACCTCCATACTGCAAAGTAACTGATATCAGTAATGCAATCAAGGTGAGTGTCTTCATATTGCTGATCTTTATGTTCTGATGTCAAAGAAGTTAACTGTAACGATGAGTGCAAGCATCCTATTTTTATACCCCCTCGAGGAGGTGTTAGTTACTGTATAGTTGGTCACATCATCTTTTGTGGCTATTGTTAGATCTCCTTGTACATAAGGTCAAAGTTTGAAGGTTAGCAGAGTTGTACCTTGACCACATCATCTTATTCTTTCCTTGTATGTGATGTCAAAGTTGTACCTTGACCACATCGTCTTTTGTTGGCAGTAAAGTAGTAAGAGAGAGCTACCTTGATCACGTTGTGGCTATTGTTATATCTACAATTCCCCTTTCCTTTTGCATAGTGTCAAAGTTCTCCAAGTGACAGTCAAAGTTAGTAGAGTGATCACATCATCTTTCATGACTACTGTTAGATCTCCAAGAATGGTGTTATTACTTTGTTAGTAGGTAAGTGTATACTGTCAGAAGCATCTTGTGTACCTGTCACTGAAATAAATCGTGTTTACTGTGAGAGACAGCCCTTCAGGAAACGTGCAGTCATTTACCTGACTAGCCATCTACAACAAACGTTTATCTATCTGTCTTATGCGTTAGTTAAAAATCCAGTCAGGAACTAAGAGAGAGGTTCATAAATTGTGCTCTAAAGCTAAGTCAACTATTTTCGTGGGCGAGATCAAAGGGCCGTGGTGTAGTTGATAACCCATAATACCTGTCATTCATAATGACTAGCCTCGTCCCCAGGTTCTATTGAAAATAGAGCGTTGTATCAATTGTTTGCACATGCGTGTAGTATACAGGCAATATCCTGAAAGTTTACTGAGTGAGATTCCTTTCTCCTTTTCCTTATTGTTTTTGTCCAGCTTTTCCATACCATTCGCTACTGCAGTACTTATGCTCCAAAGGACTGCTTTTATTGTTTGATGCTCGGATTATTTTTTTCTATGAATTATGGAGAGTGTACAAGGAATATGCGGAAGCCTCAGAATTCCGAGGTTAATGCAAACAACTGATACCAGACTCTCTTTTAGACAAAAGAGTGCCTGGGGCTGTGGCTATCATGATGACAGGCATTAGCTTATAAACCACACAGTGGCCCTTTGATCTCACCCACGCATAGGATATAAGTCATACATACACTATATAGTACATACTACACAGTTGAGTTCTTTCTGTGGGTCATAAGATGGACGCTGCATGCCATGACAACAATGGGCTTCCACATGATAGAACACAGCTCCCTCCATGCAATTAATATCTTCATAGTTCTGGAATCACACTGCTTTAAAAAGCAGCTATGCTGAAACTAAGTTCTGAACTTTGTGTGTGTGTTGTAGATTTCCCATTCCCTTTTCCACAGTATTGATGAGACCATACATGGAGCACTTATGGTTAGTGGATCCACCCATAATACTTGGCGGTAAGGCAGATAGCACAGGGTTTGTCGTCGGAGCTTCATATTCAATTATGTACAGAGGACCATCCTGTAGCACTGGCATGCAGAGGTGATTAGCTCCTTCTAGCTTCCTCCTGCTCTTCCACCATGGAACACTAAGACAGGAGCTCTCCCCCCACCTTGCTGATGTAAACCACACCCCCAACTTCTAGGTCTGCTGGACCACAAGACCCTTCACTTCCTTAAACCTTGCATACCATGAGTATCTATTTCCTGTAAAGGATTCACTACTTGTAGTAACTATATATAATTCTGGTAGAGTCCATCCCTAGAACCACCTTGTAGGCTGCCTGGCCCCAATGGGAAAATCAGGGGATTCACTCAGCTGTTTGAAGTAGGAGCCAAATAAAAGAAACTAATTGTCCACAATTTTTCTCTCTCACCCTCCTTGTTTTAGTATAATCTGCATCACTTAGGAAATACCACATTGTTATTATTCTGAAGCAGCAAAAAAAGGATAAGTAATAAGTACAAGAGTTTTTTACATTAAATTGACCACACTAGCACATTGTGAAGCAAACTGTTAAATGCTGCACACTACACAGTTGAGTTCTTTCTGTGGGTTGTAAGGTGGACACTGCATGCCACTACACTCTGCCTCCACGTGGTAGAACAGAGCTCCATCAACATTAGCGTGGCTCCCAAGAATGGACTCTTGGCTGCTGTCAACACACTCGTATCTGGAACGTTTATGACCATGATATGCACTCATGAGGTAGCCATAATATTCCCTTGTCCATGATGGGGGACAGGTGATCCTTGCCGGGATCATCAGGACTGTCTCACGTGTTGTGGAAAGGCAGACAGCACAGGGCACGTTGTGGTCATGTGTTCCCACTATTGGATGTTCATATTCAGTTCCATACAGATAGGAGTAACCTTGAACACCACTGCGATAACGGAGAGTGTACTGTGGATCAAGTGGCATGCAGAGATAATTAGCTCCTCCCCCAGTGTGGGTGTAGTGACTCCCTCCAGCTCTTCCATTGTACACCATGCGAGTACCTAGAACACTAGGACAGGAGCTCTTTCCCCACCTGGTATAAACCACACCCCCACTTCTAGGTCCAGGAGGTCCTGCTGGACCACGGGAACCTCGGACTCCTCTCTCTCCTTGAACTCCAGGTGGCCCCCTGATCCCCCCATGGGGGCCAGGCTCCCCTCGAGGTCCTGTTGGTCCAGTCAGTCCATCCCTCCCATCTCTACCAGGTGGTCCTGGTAACCCTCGGGAACCATCTCGTCCATCACGACCATCAAGGCCTCTAACAGTGGCACAAAGTTGAGTACTGTTGTCATCATCAGCAGTTCTTTTCTCCCTCACACTAAGAGGAGAAGAACCTGTAACCAACAAAGGAAAGCTCATACTCTAACATTACGTAATTAAGATCTTCTAACCTTCACACTGTGATGCAACTAATATTAGTAGTGCAATTGAGATGATTAATATCTTCATAGTGCTGGGATCACACTGCTATTTTATTTTTATTTTTTCAGAGAAAATACACTGAAACTTTGCTCTGAAGTAAGTATTAGACATCTATTTTTATACCTTCCAAGGAGGTGTTTACTAGACAGGTGTTCATGTTTATGCTGTTCCCTTCCCATAGTATCAAAGTTCAATGACGTATCTCTTGATTCTGTAGTCTCCAGTCTAGTCAGATGTCAGCCCTTCATCACTAGTTCAAAGTGAAGCAGTGATAAAAGTGTAAAGGTTATCTTCTTTACATTCTACCCAATAGATAGGTGATGCTTTGAAGTGTTGCTGATCCTCTGACTATAAATTGAATTTTAGAAAATTAATTTCACATGCTATTTGAAAAAAATTCTATGTGAAATGCTGGCTCAAGGTTAATATTATTATGCCATGGAAGTGCTATGGACAGAAATGAAGTTCTGTTCTACCATAATTGCACCCCCTTCATTACATGCCAACTCAGAGGCTAGTGGGAAAGAGACCCTCAAATACCAATAAGGTAGCTATGACTCCAACTTTTGTTCGACTATTAGTTTTCCATCAACCCCTTGATTGACATTAGTTATAAATCACATACCACAGAAAAAGAGAGGAAGAGAGAGATACACTAAATTTCATAGATTGTACTTAATCTAAATTCGCCTGCATTCACTATTATAGTACACTCATATATGTGATGCCAAGACAGACAGCACATGCAGGGCACATCATAGTCCTGTGCACTATTATTCACTTCCAATTACAAATAGGAATAACCTTGAACATCACTGTGATAACAGAGGGTGTACTGGCATGCAGAGATGATTGGCTCCTCCCCCATTATCCGAAATAACTTCCTCCTGCTCTTCCATTGTACACAATGCGAGTGCTAGGACAAGAGCTCTTCCCCCACCTAGTGTAAACCACACCCCCACTCCTAGGTCCAGGGGATTCCACTGTATAAAACTTGCTTTAGAATACTGGAAGTGAGTGCTTCATCCTTTTATACTTCACTTACCTTCTACCACAAAATTTTTCATGGGAAGAAATTCTGTGAAAGCTTGAATAGCCTTTGTGCATGCTACTCAGACGATTGTGTGCAATAATTTGCTTCACGTTTTACCATACATTCAAAGTTAGTGCCCCAAATGTATACTTGATGGTGTTGATCTGTACAGCTGAACAAATGCAGGAAGCACCTATGTGCTTAAACTCTGCTGACACAGCATATGTAGCAGCAGCTGTGCACAAATAGAAATGCAGGTCTGGTTGACATCAAGGAATGTACTAGTCTCTTGGGCCTTATTTTGCCTTCAAAAGACATTCTTGCAGACATACTAGTTTAAATGGATGTTTTAATAATGAGGTTTTCCTTTTGATAATTGAGACTGCATGCATATGAACTGAGACTCTCTCCTCGCGTAGTCATTGATGTCTGTATTCAAGTCCTTACCAACTCTGGAAAAGACAGTGGACCACTGTAGAATGAGACTGGATGAGGAAGACAACAAGCTTATCTTTATCTTCCATTGCCGACATGGTATGACCAGCAATCACTCTTTCAGCTTGGTTACATTGTATTTTGCATACATGTACACATGCATGCTCCATGTTGATTACATTATATTTTACATGCATGCTCCATGTGCAGGTGTAATAAAGACTCATAACCTTGGCTACCAGGAAACTGATGTTATCCAGGCTGTGTTCAGCAAGGAACACTCCATCAACCATCTAGTACTACCAGCTAGGTAAAGCTGAATGCTATTGATTTAGCTATTAGCTTTTATGTATATTCTTATGATGTAGGATTCTAAGTGAAGTTATGGCCAACTTCCCTAACACCCTAGATGAGGTTACTTTGACAGCTGAATCAGCTGGTGTGCGGCTCAGGAATTTCATCGATGAAGAGTGTAAGTGAGAGTAAATTATGCATGTCTGGTGTAGTACATAGCTGTTGATCACTCCATGGAGCATCAAAGTTAATAACTGATCTACTTTATTTTCCTTTAGCTGATGAAGTCAGAGTCTCCTTGACGGAAATTTCCCTGATGCCAGCTGAATTTGATAAATATCGAATAGGGGTTGATGCATCATTAACTTTCTGTCTGAAAGAGCTCAGGGTATGTTCTTAGGTCAAAATTTTTTTCTCATAACAACAATTCTGAATCATATAATTTTTAGGCTTTGCTTCACTTCACTGACTCAATCAGCCATCCTCTATCCTTGAAATTTCAAACAGCAGGAAAGTAAGTGTATGTAATGTTTGTATGTATGCATTGATGTGCAAGTTTTATTGTTTTGGTTATGGTTGCAGGCCTATTGTCATCAGCATTGAGGATGATAAGGATTACCAAGCTGACTTGGTTCTGGCCACTCTGCTGGACAACTCCACACCATATCAATCCACACAAACCTCAGCCACTGATGTATCCTCTATTACAAACACCACTGCCACCACAGCCACTCTGCAAGTAGACCACACTTCCACCACTAAACAAAGATCACGTCAACCTCGTGCAGTTCAAAACACTGAAGCTGATAAACATAAACTTGGTGAACCAATTAGAGATGGCAAAGGAAGTAAGCAAGTCGTATCCAATATGAAGACCAGTGATGTGGAAATCATTACAAATCGGAAATCCACTACTAAAAGCAGTTTTCCTACTGGTTCACAGTTCAGACAACTCAACTCTAACAGAAATTCTTCATCTAGCAAAATCCCATTAGCCAGTCATGTTCCTTTGCCACCTACTGATACTGATTTCATGGACACAGATGCTGTCTACCGATCCAGTGCCATTCCAGCAGCCTCAAGAACTGATGATGACGATGTCATGGAGGCATTATTTGGGGAGGATGACATGGATGGAGTAGCCGAGGATGGCAGCATGTTTGGATTTGACCAAGAGAGGACAGCAATACATGAGAAAAATGAGTGTCTATCTCAGCAGAGACCTCTGACATCAGAGACCGAGGAGCATCAGCAAGTAGACATTGAACATGTTCGAGCTCTTCAACCCACTATGAACACTAATACCAATCTGCTACAGCATGAGAGTGAACTCAGGAGTATAAATACTCTTGATGATTCTTCTTTCTTACCAAGTACCCCTCCATCAAAAAGAGTTAGTTGCTATCTATTACCAACACTTCTAGCTAGTTCCTCTTTATTTTCTTTCAGTTTAAACCTACATCAGTCCTGTTCGGGATGGATATATTTTCTACAAAATATGATGACTCTGAAATTTTAGCTCCAGCCTCTGAAGACGAAGGTGACTAATGACTCATTTTTAGATGCACCATCATTCATCATAAAATCCAATGGTACTTTGACCGACATCACCCTTCTGTTTATAATAATTTGCATGTATCCACTGAATCTGTTCATTTGATGGTGGGAGCAGTGCACATTAGAACAATACAGAAATTAAATATCTAATCTAATTAACATGATTGAGAGTCAGTTTCTGTGGGCACCTTTATGGCCACTCGAATTATTTTCTGTGAGTATTGTGTGTGGATTGAGTCCCCTCCAATGATATAGAGCTTCTTTTCTGGTGAGGCAATGCAGGAAATACTCATACTCGAACTTATACCAGGTAACTTGCCAATCTGGTACCATGAGTTGGTCTCAGGGAAGTATGCGTGAACTGTGAAATTCCCATCTCCGCTACTTCCATGAGAGAAGACTACCACATAACCTCCTACTGTGGTTATCCTCAGAGGCTGTACCGGTGGTTTTGGTATCTGCTGCCAAATTGGTGATACCTCCGTTTCATAACTGTCTGAAGATATTGATTCGCCACTGTGGGACTCGCCAGAATCGCTCAAATCTTCCATAGACATGCTCTCTGTTTTGAATTCTTCTTTCTGCTTCATGAAATTTGCAATATCTGTATGCAAGATTTTCCCCATCTTTTGCTGCATCAAATACAGGTGGTTCCCACAGACCATGGTGGTATGAGGTTGACAGCTGATGGGCAGGGATGGCATATGATGCCACTGCATAGAAGTTGAATCAAGAACCTCAACACTGTACCCTAGATAGCCTCGCCTCCCTCCAGCGACAACCAAATACTTTGGCTGATACTTTTCATAGCTCATAGCAATGGGAGAAACCCGGGCCACAAGCATCGGAGGCAAGGAAAATTCCCACTTTCCATTCTCCCATGTAACTAGTTTGTTTGTCATGACAGCTTTCTTGGAGTTTTCTTCCTTGCCTCCTAGAAGAACTAGTTGGTCATTCCACACTGTCATGCCAAACCACTTCACAGGACAAGGAGGGAGAACCTTCCACATATCCACATCAGGAGAGTAGGCATACACTGTGCTGTCGGCTCTGGGGTTTCCAGTGCACCCCCCACCTACGTGAAGCTGGCCATTGTAGAAGACCCCAAAAGCATTCTTCATGCCAGCAGGAATATCTGAACACGTCTTCCATTGGAGTAAAGGAGAGGGCTGACTGGAAAGACCCTGAAATGGTATCACAGTGCATGCCATGAAATACTGAGCCACTTCCATTACTATGTATTACCATTGCTATTTCCCACATTTACCCATATGCTATACTCTGTATACACTGGCGTAGGAACAGGGGGGCCACAGGGGCCAGGGCCCCCCTATTATTTTCAGACAGGGGGCAGGGCCCCCCTTATTATTGATTGCATAATTGCTATAGCTACTATACACTGCATAATACTTCACAGCTGTAATAAAAGTGAAATCTACAAAGGCATGTTTGATAAACTGATTAGATTATACTTGATATTTCCAGTCACTTCAGCCACAGCAGAAGGCTCTTTTTCTTCCTTTCATCAAATGAAAACGTAGCTATTTAACAAGCACTATGACTGAATGTCAATTGAACAACTATTATAGCTAATTATACATGAAGAATTAGCCGAAGAATAAATTACTTTGGAGTTTGATTCCCCCCCCCCAGTAAAATGAGCGTGATCTTGACTATTACTTAGGTGGCCCCCCTATTCAAAACCATCTTCCTACGCCATTGGTATATATAGTGTGGAGTCACTGTGGAATCTCTTACTAGACTCTGGAAGAAGTGTTTGACAAAGCCCGATGCTTGTTTTGTATTTTCACACTTGAGGGTGAATGATAGCATAGCATTGCTCACAGCAATATTAACTTCAACCAGGAAGAAGTGTGAAGTGGAAACCTGTCAGGGGGGTGAAGTATCATCACAACCTTCATGCATGCTACTATAAACTAGCCATACTTACATGCTGTGCATAGAAGAAATATTTTATAATTGATTGATCGGGAGGGCTAGAAGCCATTGTCATGATGTGACGAGAAGCAAGGGCCTTTTTGAAGTCTCTTGGAGACGGTACAGTCTTCAGATACACATACATTTCCTTTCTACAATAATTATCATACCAGAGCCATCATAACTAGCCCGAGGCATGTATTCATCACAGTTAGCTTGAGGCATACATACATCATACTTACGTTATGTGTAGCTCATTCCATTTGAGTTCAAAGTCTGCAGCTGAAATGGTGACCTCTGGGTTCAGGGGAATCGTCAGAACAGAATCCTGTCTTCTCAGCAAGTTGTTGGACTCACCACAGTGAATTAGTTCTTTCTCAAAATTAACCTCTTATGGTTTATACATGCAGTGTCAATAATGTGTGCCTTATATTTACATGTATTATACCAACCTCCTCCACTGGAATCTGATTCATGACTCAAAATGTATGGATATTTCTGAGAAATGAACTCCTTGGAAGGTTTTTCAAACATAATCGAGAGTGTATTGAATTCCGGTAACAGAAGAAACTAGAATAGAGTTACATTAATGCTTTCATTTGGGCATTTAAGCTGCTGGTCTCGAGCTTACTCTAGCTGAAGCAGGATTCTCCTCACTAACTAGCTTTATCTGACCACACACAACTCTCTTGGCCATCTTCAGGTCTGCTTTGAGCAGACGGTAGTAGAGCATGGCCCTGTCCTTTACATCCTGATCATTCTCTTCATCTGTGCATCCAAAAAGAATCTACCCACTGTGCATGTGAGGAACTGATATTAGCTACATACTGATGACATAATCCAGAAGTCTCCCCAGCATTCCCTGACACTCTGGGGGTCTCTTGAAGAACAGCTTCATGACTGCAGAGAGGAGCTGGAGTTTCACTCCAGAGGAGGATTCATCTGACACACTGTTCACCATTTCTTCCAGGATGTAGGGAGCATTGGGAACAAACTACATAGAAGAAAAGGTAATATACCACGTAAAGTTCTATATATGGCTGGGGGAAATCGAAATGACATACATGTACCATGAAATCCACAAAACATTTTTCAAGGTTTACATGGTTATTACCTCTCCATATTCCCCTATAATCCAAATGAATGCTGCTTTTCCCTCAGGGTCAGAGTGAGTTACACAGGTGAGTGATAACTTTGGGAGTACAGCCTCTAACATGTTGTCAAATTTGCGGAGGATACCTAATAATTGTAATAATGCAAGCAAAAAAAACGAACTCATAAACAAGAAATGTCAATCTTACTTGTCATTGTTACTAAGGTTTCTGAAGTAACATAGTCAATATTGAACCCAAGCAGAGAAACAAGTTTGTCTGAGCACTTGTTGGCCCTGGCAGGCAATCTGAGGGCAATACTGCCCATTGCCTGGATGGCATTCCTCGCCACCAGAGCATTTACATCTGTTGCATACATACTGCAGGATGAATATAATAGCAAATTTATTGAAATCCTTCACTATAATAATATACCTCAGTTCATCCATGATTTGCTGGGCATTTTCAAACATACATATCTCAGAAAGTATTTCAATCTTCTTCACTTTAACATGGTGTGGATCTGTGTACCTGAACAAAACCAAGAGCTCAATAATCAGGGTTAATATGAAGGTCAACCAACCTGCAGTAGAAGCTTTTATAGTCTTGCCTCCACATCTGTGGGTTTTTGGCCAGCAAAATTTTAGCATGTGAGAGGTAGATATATGACAGCTCAACATAGTCTATGCACACGAAGGTAAGCATAGGAGCTGCAGGGGTTAATCGAATCTATGAATAGAAACTGTAGGGGTTAATTAATTACACATTAATTGATGAGTTCCACCAAAATTGAATACAAAATATTTGAATGCTTCATTGTAAACATACTGCGTATTCTTTTGTACACATCCTTCAATAAGTGTGGCATATTTTCCGTTAGACTAATGAAGAGATGAATTGCTCCCAAAACTACACCACAGTTGGCATGCTTGAGCCGGTCATCTAGAATTGTCTGGAGAAAAACAAAATTAATATGGAAAGCATTTATCTCTAACTACATCTCTTTCCTATAGAAAGAGGTCCAAACTTTGGGACAAAGTAGTCATTTTATCAAATAGAAATTGTTATTTGATACAACTATAAACTTAGTCATCTCACTTACTAAGATATCATAAACTTCATCTTCTGAAAGCGGTTGATATCGAGTGAGTAGGTCCAGTATTTGGCATTGTCCCCACTCACTAAATTCATGAAGCCTATGGTGAATTGAAAAGCCAGAGGATCCCGTTATGTCAATGATTGCATGAGGCTTATTATGTAGATTATGGCTATTTTGAAACTGAAGATTGTTTGTGTGATAACATGTATCTATGATGAGTTAAGTACATGCTTTGGTAAACATAAACATTTATATATTAACCTGTTGAGGAGGTAATGGGCAATCTTGGTGTTGACCACCATCCCTCCCTCACTGGCCAGGAGCTCAGTGAGGGCAGCTATGCAGTTACTAACCACTTGAGGATCTCGATCACGCAGCATCTGGTAGAGAATATCCACAAAGTTCATCTCTGGAATAATAAATCATCATACTATAGATAAAACAGAAAAACATGAAGTGTTATGCATAATCTGATAATATAGCATGGCTTTTAAGAGTAAAGCCATTATTTACTCACGGAAACACTCCATGATCAGCGCTACTACATATATGGCTTTTGATATGACAGCTTGTGCACTTATACAGAGTAATATTACTCACCATCCACTGCATTAGGATCTATATAAAAGAGCTTGACCACTCCCATCACTGCTGTCTTCCTGACATAGGGACTTGCATCTCTTAGTCCCAACTGCAATGGTTCTCGTAAGTACTTCACTATATCTGGCAAGCTGTGTACACATAAATGACCATATATAGCCACAGCCAGAAATAATTTGTATATTCATTTAAAAAAACAAACAAACCCTATTGAGGTATATTAATTGTACTTGCTTCAAGGAGATTATAGCCATTATTATTGGTTTACCATCTTAGAGAACACAGGCTTCTAAGGGCCAATCCACGTAACATTCGGTTACGATCTTGAAAATCCTTCTGAAGAGTATTGATTGTCATCAGAGCAAGATCAGAATTGGTCTCAGCATAGTTTCCAAGGTACAAATACACCAATTTCTTCTGAACCAGATTATAAGTGCTACCTGCCTGTGGAATGGAATCATAGACCGGCTTGGTGAGATTTGCACATGCTCACTTTAATCATTTCACTGAAGAGACTGGAGACATCAATGCCCAGAGTCATGGCCCCCACGACCTTCTGCACTGCCTTCTGATAGAGTGTTGGGTTCTTTTGCACATCTGGATCACTCAGGAAAGATCTAAGATGCGAATAAGTAAATCTACTATAGCTAGCTATATAGTTTACCATTTACCTTAGCTCAGTAATTTCTACCCTATCCCAGTTAGACATGACTGACAAGTATACATTCTTTCTGCGCATCATTCACGTTGCGCAGCTGGCCATGATTGCCACGCCCACTATACTGTACAAGATGGAATCTGCGCAGAAGAGCCAAGAGTTTATCCTTCTGCCTGTAGCGTATGAAAACTGGTCAAGCCTCAAAGATGACTTAGATGTTCTTGCCAGCAAGAAGACGAAAGGTTTAGACGTTTTGGAAGAAATTCTATGCAAATACGACCAGTGGGAGAACGTCCATGTTCCTTTAGGTCTTCTAAGAGACGTTTTGAAGAAAGGGGATCATGGGTTTACTGAAGAACACTTTTGTGGTGTACTGCTTCCCTGGTTGGCTCAAAAAGCTCTTGAAGTGAATGATTTGTTTAAAGACCACAAAATTCGTGTAAGAGTGTGTTTTGTGCTACCTGCTAGCTAATTCTATTTATATATTGCCATGTCTTGTCATCTTGTCATAGAATCTATATGCTGGACAGCAAGGAAAAGTTGAGTACACTCGAAGGCAAGTGTGCTGTCTTTTAGTGCTTGCGTTTTTCAATGCCTTTGAGCCAGTTCAAGGCTCCTACCAACAGTTCACTCTAGCAGCCTTCTTTTCCTTTACCATGTTTGCCAGCCTACGAGAGAAACTCCTCTGCATATTGCACTACTTTGAACGCATTCGAGGAGCCGAGGAGGCCAAGGACGAAGAATTCCTGCATTTGTGCATCAGTGTGGAAAGGAGGAAGTTGAGCCCTGGGGATGCAGAGTTTTCTGCATGGACAGAATGTAACGAACCATTGACACAGTTTGAATCCCTGTCAGATGATTTGATAGAAGATGCTCATGGATGTCTACAGGTGGACTTTGCTAATGAGTACATTGGAGGAGGGGTATTGGGGATGGGGAATCTCCAGGTAATTAGTGACATGTTTGTTGTCGTTGTTTTTATCTATTATTTATTCTTATAGGAAGAAATACGATTTGTTATCAATCCAGAATGCCTCATTTCTCTTCTTTTTTGTGAAAAAATGGAGGAATTGGAGTCAATTTTAATTACAGGGGCTGAGCAATTTTCCTCGTACAAGGGATATGGAGGAAAATTCACATTTACTGGTCCTTATAAAGACACCAATAAGGTGGATGAATCCAAAAGACACTCTGTCAGCATTGTTGCCATAGACGCCATACCATTCATGTATAGTTCATCAGAAGTACAATTTCAGAAGCAAAGTATCCTCCGTGAACTGAACAAAGCTTATTGTGGATTTAGCCATTTGGTTACGGGAGATGATGCCTCTACTGGAACCTGTGTCTCCGTGGCAACTGGAAATTGGGGGTGTGGTGCATTCGGGGGAAATAAAGAGATGAAGACCATTATTCAGTGGTTAGCAGCATCAAGAGCTAAAAGAGCAATGAAGTACTACACATTCAAGGATGCACATTTATCTCAACGTCAGGAAAAAGTCATAGCTGCAGTTAATGCTAAGAAAGTGACAGTTGGAAAACTGTGCAAAGTTTTATTTATAAACTCGTCGAAAGATGTGTTTCAATACATTATTGAATGCATGTCCAACACTGAATCTTGATTTCACAATATTGAATTTTGAGAAAACGAAATAAAAAGTGAATTAAAATTCCCTGCTATCTTTTCTCTAGTGCCCTAATCTGCTTCTTCTTTAACCTCTTTAATTTTGATGCATTCGTTATCTGTACATGCATGGGTGGTGTTAGTGAAGAGTACATCCATATCATATTACTTTTTTATACCTTTTGGACAATTTCTCCTTTTTTCTGTTTCTCAATTTTTCTAAGGCGTCTTTCTTTCATCTTTTCTTTTTTCTCCTAGAATAAGATACAATCTTATAAGCTGGCTATCATAAAATCATGAAGTTACTAGCTGCCAGTTACTACAGACCTCTCTCTCTCTTTTTGCTGCCTCCCTCATTTCTCTCTCTAACTCCTTCATGGCTCTATTTTCTGATCTCTCAATCTGCTTCCTTTTCCAGCTAGATTTCGGTACTGAGCAAATTATGGCTTTACTCCTGCATAGTACAGTGGTGCTTTTACAATACCAGCTAGCAATCGTTTTATTAATACCTGCTCCCCGGTTCCCTCCACACCCTTCCTGACTTTGGTTTTCCCCTGGGCACAACCAAGGCCGATACAGCTTGAGCCATAGTCGAGTCTTTGAAATGTTGGGCACGTGTTGGTGTGCAACATTTGGAATCAGTGTATCTAACTCGTTCATGGCAAGCTTGAAATTGACGACTTTTACTTCTTCGGATAAGACTCACGTAGTAGTCAGTGACCGCCCTCGGAGAAACTACCGCTTACAGGGACTGCATCTCTTACCAGGTAATACTAATACCTAGATATGCATCTCCACTAGTTGCCATGGTAACCTATCCTCTCCTTGTATTTCAGGTGCAGAAATAGTCACATTCCTTCCCCTTCAAATGTCATTATACTTCAATGTCTTTTACTCTCCTCTTTGGGTCATATCATCAATTTTTGCATTAGAGAATAAGGTACATAGCTGAAACTCTGCATGCTTTTAACTTACTAGTATAAAGCCTAAAGCACTTTATATTGCTTGGCATCATGTATGCTAGAATCTTGTTTTCACTAAAGTTAATATGCACCTTTCTATTGTCATAAATTACAGTTTTCTGACTTGGCTGTGCACTATAAGTTCATCGATGTAATAGTCTATATCATCATGTTTACAGTGGAAGTGTCCAGGCTCTACTTCGGCTATGAGGGAAACTTGAGGGAAAAGGTAATATAAAGGGGAGAAACCCTTAATTTTGTGTGTGTGAGAGAGAAATAAAATTTTAGTGAACTGTGGGGGTGGGGGGGAGTAGAGTGGAGAAGGACAGCAGTCTAGACCTAGTAGCCTAATACCTATGAAGCTATGTAATCTGTCTGCTGAGACAAAATTTCATTTTCATCTCCACTAAAAGCAATTATCTATGCAGTATGGAACTCGGCAGTATTTCTAAGTGTGGCTTTAGGGGGAAAATTCACTGAAAAAAACAACATAACTTTGTTTACTCTTGCTTGTGATTTGTGAATTTATTATTTCATTAGTCTTGGTAATATGCATGATGCAAGGGGACTTATATTATTGGTAGGTCAGCTGGTCTTAAAAAAGAACTAGTCAACATATTTCTGTAGGTTCCTGAATTGGCAGGATTCTGGTTGCTGACTCTATTGCAAACTCCCCTCACCATTTATCTTATGATAAACATTGATACTATCATCCTTCCACTGGAGAGAAGCATCAACATAGTCCTACTGCTCTTCCTCATCCTTCAACTTGTGCTGGGAATCAGGGCACTCCAGCTCATGGTCCGTGCTCAAGCTGTCAAATTCCACCTCACCCGATTTGACGAGCTAGAAGACATTTCATTGCCAGAAGTAACCTCTCTTTGATATTCACTAAGTCACTCAAGCATTTTTTTTATATTTTATTACCTCTCTAAATTTTTATCAATTATCAGCCCTATGTCATTACTGGGATTTGGTGGGGATTTAGGTAGGAATTTTGGTAACAGCCTTTTTCATCTGCCAGTTCTATCAGTGGCATCTCAGCCAAGAGACATTCAAAGAAAACACCACTTCATCTTCTCTTTGATCTTGGTGCAAATTTACCACTGTTGAAGCCATAGCATGCAATGGTCAGCTGGATTCCATCTCCTCCAATGTGGCCTGCCTGCATCCTGAGATGTCATCATTGGGTAGACTACAGTCATAGCTAGAACAGTTGCATCCCCCACAAGCATCAGTACTTGTGTACATGAGACCACATGTGTTAACATGAGAAGATGAGCCCACAAAAGCCGTCTTCTTCCTGTTCAATTTCAAATGCTCCACTCCTCCAGTTTGAATGTCCACAATGTTGAAGTGTCTTGAATATTGTGGTGCACCACAATGGTGATTGGTGATTTTCATTTGCAATTGTTGTGGTAGTAAAAATTCTACAATACTTTTGGCCATGATGACAGCATACCTCATTAGCCTCACACCCAGCCCACTTTTGTGCAGAGAAAAGCATGAGGCTAACCTCCATTCAAATTCTTAATAACAGTTTCAATTCTCACAAAATAATTTATTTTGCTTGTCAGGTCTATAAAAATCAAGAGTAATAAAACCTGTGCTATATAATAACACCATAAGTGATATAATGGTTGACCAAAAAAGTTAAGTGATGTATTGGTTTTTGTTTTAAGTGATGAAGAAAAAGTTCTTTGAAAAAAAAACTTTTTAAAAAAGTTGGGTTGGATCGGGCTGCCGTCTAAGATTGTTTTTTTCCGAGCTGGCTTCTGAGAGCCATGCATTGTTCCTGGTCGATAAAGAGAGATTTGCTCTTGACTTCAATGTCCTCTTGAAGTGTAAGCTGATTCCTTCTCAAACCTTTCACAGCTTCATCAGTTGTGATGTATAAGTTCTGTAGGCTTGTCATGGAGCTATTAATCTCCCCCACTTCATTCTTGAGGCCATCCTGAACTGCATCTCGGACATTTTCTTTTGTGGAGCGGTACGAACGAATGTCGAGACGTGTTTGAGCTAGCATCATCGGTCTTTCTTTGTCTTGAATTGACTTTTCTAAATTGGATAAGCTTTCTTGCATAGAAATCAGTTCTGCCATGACCTATTGAGTAAATAAGAAAAATAATGAATTCTGGTTATTTTAGAGGGAATTATTGGAAAACCACAAATATTCATGGAAGCACTGTTAGTGTGATACCCAGACATCTGCACAACCCCACAGCTAGTTAGGATGGACCAATCACAGAGCAGAGAGATGGAATCTCAGATAAGTGTAATTCCGACAGTCTATGTAGGGTGTGACATGATACCCCATAGCAGCTGACAGAAGCCTTGTTCTGGAGGGGAAGAATCCCCACTTTGAGGGTTGTGCCATTTGAAAGCCACAGTATGCTCTTAGAGTGAGGTGACACTCCTACAGCTAGGAGGCTAACCAGTAAATCCTCTGGTATTTCATCAACAGCCCACTAGGTTATTTTTTTCTTGTTGAAATTGACAGTAAAGTTGAGGGGAGAATTGTGAGTTTTGGAGGTGGGCACACCAGATTTGCAAATAAGAGAGCATTTTGATTTACTATCTCCAGCCATCATCAGTAAACAAGCAATTATCACAATACCATACCACTTATCATTGTACCACAATCACATGCAGGAAATCATAATACAATAGAGGAAAAATATGTGTGGTAAAATTCCAAGTGATTTTATTTTTTTCTTACCAATTCCAAGTGACATTCAAGCTTTTGTTTGGCATGACTGGTTTCATGAATACGCTTTGAAAACTCCAGATTGACAATGTCCCTCTGTTTGCTGATGTCTGCTCTGGTTTGCTCCAGGACGCTACTAATGACCCCTCTGAGAACACTAGAGGCATTGCACTCCTTCTCTGTCTTCAAGATGTTCTCATTAGAGAGGGTGGTCCACTGCTCATGAGTGATACACCTGGAGTGGGAGAAAGGGAACATCATCAGCACTATAATCGAGGGGTCTTCCTTCCTTTATAGCAAATACAGGGAAGGGGTGTTTTTCTTTATTATATTGCATTACCTAACAGCAAACCAGCTGAAAGTCTCTTGCAAAATGGTCCCTTGCATTTTTTGGGACTGAGAAAATGTTTTCAATCTGAGAATCCCTACAAGTTGCTTCTTCAGTGATGATGAAAGAGATGTTTCAAAATAGCAACACTATGTTTTCACATGAAAAGCTTCCAGCTGGTTGGCTTACTGACTATAGCTGGGTGTGTACCCAGCTATGGTGTAGGCATCGTAACTGGGAACCAGTAGATAACAAAAGCCCACAAACAAACTAAGCTGTCTAACAGATAGCACCAATGCTAAATCCACCCCTCAAAACAGCTTAGAAAGTTTTGGCTCACTGCCTTTATCAGGTATGAATATCCTTAATTGTTATCTGAGTTGGTTTTGCAGTCTTGCACAGAATGTAGCTACACCCACATTTCCAGACCATGCTATTCTCAGCTCAGGAAGATCAGGGGTATCAACTTACAGAAACAAACAAGCAGCCATGGACTTGTAGTTAGCTATTACTATTGGTACAGAAGAACACTGTCATTAGTTTCCATGTCATTGACTATAATAATTATTAGCTAATCAGTTATTTGAATGTTTAACAATGTTTTTTTTAGTAATAACAAACTCAATTCTAGTAATAAGTAGCTAATAATTATTATACTACTTACTCTGACTGGATCTCAGGTTCCTCTTGGCAGTAGTATATTGCCTCTGATTTATCATTGAGGGTAGCACAGGACTCGTCTAAGCTAAGAGCTCCTAACTTCTCCGTTAGATCCTTCTCTAGATTGTATTTTGCAGCTCTTAGTAACCTGGAATGATGATAATATAGATGATATGGAGCAACAATAAAATACTGCAGATTTTCAGAAGTTGTTGGTAGATGTGAAGAACTGGGAGCTTGCAGTTGCTATTTATAGGGAAAACAATGTGTAGGCATTAAAGCCAGAAACCATTCATGGTCCAGTGAAGTGGAACTAGGGATGTGGTTCGTTGCACTTATTTGATGTCTTTTAATACAACTCCCCTACATCACATACCCACACTCCAAAGTCCCAATTTTTTAATGAGTTGGCCAGTTGCAAGTGGCTCCTTCTCTCTGAATTGGTGGAGGTGGTATTGAAAACAAAGGGAAAAGGGAGTGTGCAATTATAGAGCAATAGGAAATAAAGGTGTGCTATAGCAGTTGGTATGGAACCATGCAGCTGTTATTATAACATGAGGTAGCAGCCGCTGGTCAGTCATGATCAGGAAGATTATACAAGAGATAACTGGTCATTTCATGTATAGGATTAAATAATGTTATTAGTTCCAGCTGCATTTGTACACGTGCATGAAGCCTGTGATTATAACAATAAGTCCATTTCTTAGATTCACATTAAATTTCACCACACACATTCAAATCACTTGAGTAGCCACCGGACTTTGGGGGAGCATGAAATGAAAAATATTTCCACAGGTGGGTAAACACGTGCATGGGATCAAATGGACGGATGGGGCAGGCAGGGAGAGTACAATAGGGCCCACACGCAAGTTTCTCTCTAACTTATATACACTATATTAAGCTATCATATACCTGATTTGTTCCACTGTTTGATCATGCGTACTCTGCAGAAGAGCTTGAACTCCATGCAACACCTCCACTTCCTACATTATATCGTAAATGTGTGTGGCATGTACAAGCATGGAACGATAAGGCTACATGCATCCCATATTAGCTAGCCTACCTTGATCAGCTGCACTTCAACTACATCATGAACCAAATCAATTTTTTCCCTTTGTGCTCGAAATTCGAGACAACTTTTAGCCACATCCAAAGGGAATGCTGTATCATTTAGTAAAGCATCTTCCAGCTCATTCTTTTTTTCCAGTAGGAGCTCAGTCTCTCGTGAAATTTGCTCGATTTTCTTCTCTACTTCTTGTTTCCAGAAGCTGATTTCTCTTATCCTCTGGGAAAATTTGTAATTGACAGATTCCTGCGTTTTGGCAGTGGTAATTTCCGTATCTTTGCAGAGTCTGTCAGTCTCTGCACGGAGCCTTTCAGCAGCTGCCCTTTCTTGCTCTGAATTGGTGTAATTGAGAAGATTGGAAGCACGCCATTCAGAGGGCAGATATTTTTGTGGTTCTCTGATGAGATTACTCATCGCTTCCAACAGGGTAGGCACAGCAGCGGAGCGCTTTCGGTGGTTCTAAGGCTTTGAAGCAGCTCAAAACTTACACGAAGTCAAGCGGACTTTTATACCTGATTCCTCCCCAAAAATGTTGCAAGGTGGTGTTAGTCCGTAGTCATGGAAACTTTCTAAATAAAGGAAAACCTTCAAATATTTTCTATTAACGATCATTACCTATCGGGAGGCAGAATGACTGAAGAAGTCCTCTCAGCTGAAGAAGATGATGAATACTCGTGTTCACAGTCTTCCGACGTTGATACAGACGCATGGAGTGACAGTGACTCCGAAATTGACGCACATGTTCATACAAGAGGAGAATTTTTCGGTTGCTACCTACTAGTTTCCAAGAGTCCAAAGTTCAAAGGACGAACCTACATAGGATTTACTGTAGACCCAAATCGCAGGCTTAAACAGCACAACAGTGGTCATCAAAAAGGTGGTGCAAGAAAAACAAGTGGAAAAGGACCATGGTATTCAATATGTGGGCTGAATATGTGGTTTTTACCATTTTCAAAAATGCTTCCCACATTATCCTCCTTATTAATTCAATTAGTTTTATAGCTTCAGTTTTTATCCCACACACCCAATGCTAACGTTGTGGTGATCCATTATGTTGTTTTCACCACTACAGGGACATGGTGCTCATCGTTCATGGTTTTCCTAACCACATAGCAGCTCTTAGGGTGAGTGTTTCAGCATCTACTGATCGGGTCAGTAATATTTGCTATAATGCAGTTTGAGTGGGCATGGCAGCACCCTAATCGCTCTCGACGACTTGGAAAGTCCATAGCACCAAAGAAGAGGACGGAGACACACTTCCAGTATCGATTTAGAATATTAGCAGAGATGCTATCAGTTGGCCCTTGGTGGAGATTGCCCCTAACAATTAGGTATTATCATTACACTTAATCATCTTCTTTTCTGTTAAGTGTTTAGCACTGTGTCTGTTGATGGTTAGGTGGCTAAAACAAGAATTTGAGATCCACTTCCCCTTGGATAAGCAGCCTCCAATTCACATGCCAATAGCTTATGGTTTAGTGGACTTCCATAGAAAACAAAAAGATTCTCTCTCTCAACTGTGTTCTCTTTCTCAACTGTGTTCTCTTTCTCAACCTAACATGCCAATGGAAGAGAGTGTTGTCAGTTCAGCACGGGATAAGGGTGACATCTGCATGCGGAGTGGAATTATTCAAGGGAACCAGGACTCTTGTCACCTTTGTGATAATAAAGTAAGGCATTTTTTTAAGTTAACGTCTTGGAATGAGTAGTTTCACATAATGATTATGGGGAAATTCCTCTACAACCAGCTATGAAATGTTATTTTATCAGGTGAAAGGTGAATTTCTTCACTGCTATCACAAACACTGCACATTATCAGCTCATGTGACTTGTTTGGGTCATCAACTGGTCCTGAATGAAGGGAAAGATAGTCCACACCTGATTCCAGTCTCCGGTCTTTGCCCTAACTGTGGGCAGGAATTATTATGGGGCGAATTAATTAGACAGCATAAGGCGGATGAGAAAACCGAAGGGGATGCTGTAGATTCAGTCTCCACACAAAAAAGAAAGGTAATTAATGGTTAAATTTAAGGGTTTAATAAGAGATGAAAGGGGGAAATCCAAGATTGTATAAACAAATACTAAGATATTAATATCTCCTCTCTGAATCTGAAACTATCTCTTATTTGGCCTCTTTATTACCACCACCTATCCTGGTTTCATTCTTTATATGTACATGTAGGTGCCTGCTTCATGCTCTCAGCCTGTTCATGCCAAGAGGCAGAAGGCTGGCACTAGTGCTCCGAGCCACTGGTCTGAGGCACTACACATGCAGTGACCAGAAACCTGACCAAGAATGATCCTAGAAGTGCTCCAACACCTGCAAGTCCAACACTCAATAGATGTGTTCAAATAAGGGCATACTTGAACCGACAACCCAGTGTGTACTGACCTTAACTAATATTTATGTTAGTAAAGAAAACTCTTTATGTGTACTTAGACATCGTATGATTCTGAAGATTGATAAATTATTCTGGTTGCTAAGGTGTGTAATGAGTGCCATGTGAATAGCATAATTGTGGCCTAAGTAATAATATGTATTGGTAATATGACTTCATCATGTGATAGCAGTACCAATAAGGTTTCTTAATTAGTGTTAATATTCGTTTTGCAATATAAAAATAGTGCTTTGCTTTTTGTTCACTTCTCTAACAGCTTAACAGCTGCTCATTTTCCAGTCCCCAGAATCACACATGTAGTCTTCAGGTCCTTGATTGGTTCCCTTGAGACAATTTTGGCCTTTCTGGCACCAACCGCAACCAGTGGCTTGGAGACAAGCACTGCACGATCCATGGTTAGCTTTAGCATTGCATGAATCACAGCTAGCGGTACACTCTTTCGGCACAGAGGTAGACAGAGGACAGGACCAAGGGTTGTTGTAAAAGAGGCAAGTGTAGTCTACAATTCGCTTGAAGAAGTCGTCAACCCCACTCTCTATGTCCGAGAACGTGTTATAACTTATGGCAAATTCAGCTATCGTTTCTTTTAAGTTATTGATTGTGTTTGGGATGGTTCCGTATAACTCATTACCGCTTACATCCAATACAGTCAGGTTAACGGCATGGCCAAGGCTTGGGGGGAAAGTGCCTGAGAAGTTGTTACGCGAGAAATACAAGTTTTCCAGGTTTTTGCATTCATTGAAAATGTCAGGGATTTGGCCTGTGAATTGGTTATCGGAAACTTCCATATCCACCAATTTGCGCATGTTACATATGCAGTTTGGGATTTCACCTTTCATTGAGTTATTAAACAGCCTGAGAGAAATCATTTCCTTACAGTTGCAAAGAGATGGAGGAAATTCACCAGTGATTTTGCCATTGATCAGAATTAAGTACTGGACTTTTTTCCAGCTTGAGCCAATCCAAGAAGGTAGTGGTCCAGATAAACCATCCATCTCAACATTAAGTAGATTCACCAATGTGCTATAGGTATCAGGGATACTGAACTGGTTAAAGTTGTTATAAAAAGTCCACAAGCGCTGCATGTTAACCAACTTTCCGTAAGATGATGGCAGAGTACCAGTGAGTGCATTACGGGATACCACAAAATCAGTGAGCATCACAGACTCTGATAAACCACTGGGAAGCTCCCCAGTAAGAGCATTGCTTGAAACTTCGAAAATCTGGAGGTTTGGTGCGCTGAAGGAGCGTGGGAAATAGCCTTTTATGTTGTTTGAGTAGAGAGCCAGCTGTGTCAAGTTGGGCATGTTAATCTCGGGGGGAAGAGAACCAGAGATGGAATTTGTATTAACGTCCAGAATCTGCAAGGACTGCAATGCAAAGATTTGCGAAGGTATCTCTCCAGTCAGTATGTTATTGTACAGTCTCAAGACTTGCAGTGATGTTGCTCGGGCCAAATCAGAGGGTATAGAACCATCCAAGCCATTATAGACCAAATTGATCTGAATCACTCGACCTTCAATGCAGTACAGACCGAACCAAAAGGGATAGGTACAGGGTTCACCTTTCATCCAGCCAGTATTGTTGACCCATTTTGGTCCATTTGTGGACTGATACAGAGCTTCCACTGCGGCACGATCCTCAGGATTGGTAGGCGTGTCCTCAATAAACGACCCTTCAGGGCGCCTCATGGCTGCCACCAACTTCTCTTGCTCCTGGTGCAATTTTTTGTGGTATTTTATCTCACTTTGCTCCAGCATTGCTTCTCTTCTGTACTTTGCTTTCTGCATCTGCTCCTCGATGGTTTGCTTGGGTTGAGCTGCTGCCACAAGTGAACTCAGAAGAGAACTCAACAGTAAACACAAAATAAGATTCATGACCTGAAATTATCATATTAAAGCATAAACAGTTTTTCATAGTTTAGCTATAGCTAGTAAGCTACTGTCAATTCTCATACCTTCAGCTGTGCTACCTTTTTTGCTTTGAAGTTGAAATACTGATAGCAGATGAGTTTTTCAGCAATCAAGGGCTGCTTTTATGATAGCTAATGTGGAGGTGTAGCTAGCTAGGTAGGTGGGGCAGGATGAGAGCAAATAAACAAAAACCCACTTGCATTTCCTGCAGTAACTCATTCCATGTTCCATCACCATGAATCAATATGCTTAGTCTGATGGATGCATTTTTCAGGTTCAAGGTATTGAGTACAACAGTGCAGTGATTACATTTTATATGTATAAACTGTATACAAAACCAGATAATGAAATTCATGTACTGTTGATTGGGAGTTGCTAGTCACGTTATCGCTATTCACATATAGAGACGTGCTTATTTATTCAGCCAAGCGCCAATCACTGCCACTTTGGCAGGCTAGACAAAGATTGAAAGGTGGCTAGCAAAGGAACAACTTTTCGATTTGAAAAGCAACACCATAGGCATTGCGTGCTGGATTTAATGGAAGCACTTCTGCAGGATTGGAACGCGGAATTTGGACCTGAAATCCAACCTCCGGAATGGGTTTTTAACTTGAGTGCAGAAGATAAACTGCCAGAAAATGTCGGAAGTAAGGTAACAGAGTGTGAAGAGAGAGTAAAGAAATTGAAGGGAGAGTTAGACCAGCATTTATTTCTACTCCTCTGGCTAAGGAGGCTTCGTGATAACGGACTAGCTGACGCTTCCACGAGTAGCAAACACAGTCACGTGCAAGAAGCAGACACTGTTGTCACTGTTCTCACCGAGAACGAAACGAACAAGGAAGTCGCTCAGAGTGAGTCTAGCGCACCTGGGAAGGTATCTTCTTCCTCAACAGAAAGTCCTAATACAGCTTCTGGGAGTTTTTCACCTGCTACCAAGAGTGTGGTTTCTCCTAGCAATTCTGACCACCAAATTTTTGGCCAAAGTTCAAGTCCTGAAGCCTCTTTGGATAGTATCTCCGTCTCTCCTAAGTGTAGCAGACATAGATTTGTCCATAGTGTTAGTTCCAAAGATATTCAGGTAGCCAAGGTGGTGCATCAACGTGTCGTTGACGAAGGAAGACATTGGTCTTGTATGAACCTTGCTCAAGCTAGTGAAGAAAGTTCTCTTGTGGATAAACGTGGACGGTGTAGCAGTGCTCCTAATCTGAGTGTTGGAGGGTTAACTCGCACACGACTCAGCGAGAAGAGCAAGAAGCGAATCCTTTCTTCTCCTTGTCCCAATTTGCCGGCGGTTGCTGGTGAGAATGCTAATGCTGTTGTTAATGGTGAACACATAGAGCAACCTAACTGCAAAACCACGGATAGTACCAATAAAGTCATCTTCAGAACAAAATCGCTTCGGAAGAAATCGTCCACAATGGATATTGAAGAGGACGTGAGTAAATGGAAGGGAAGTGGTAGTGATTCTACTGCTATTGGGGTGAAGCGCTCCAGTAATGGCATACTTGATACCTACGAGGGCTATAACTATATAATGAATGAAGATGAGGATCCAGCACTCATCAACGTGATGGCCACTCGTATACGAGGGCGTCTCTCTCGTTCCTCAGTGAGTGACTCTCACTCGGAGAGTGAGAAGGTGGCCAATGGGGACAGTGGTGGTGGGATAGTGAGTCCAACCGAGGATAGTCGTCATACCCCTTTACCAAGTGTTGAGTCAGCTGCTGCAACTAGTGATACAGATATTCTTCCTGCCCTTCGCAAGAAAAGTGATATAGCACCAGTTAAGCGAGTTTCGTATCATTATTCGGATGATGAGTGTCTAACACCGAAGATCATTGGAGAGTCTATGACATTTGCTGGAAATAGTCCTGTTGATAGTGAAGGATGTAGCCACAGAAACTCCGGTGGCTCTAATGGTGTTCTTGATGAAGAAGGAGGCCCCTGTGATCTCACGTTAACTAGAGAGAAGCATGATGTGACCACCAGGCTCAACCGTGCACAGACCATCACAGCTGAAAATGCTCAGGACTTTTCATATGAGAATCAGAGACCTTCAGGTAGTTCTGTAATAAGTGAAAAGTCATCACGGATGCAAGTTCTCCCAGAAGGTAGTGTTCCCTCAGATGATTCTGCTGTTGATATTTTTGAGCAGTCTTCTGATAGCTTTTCGGAACTTGGGGGCTTGGGGTTAGATATCGAAAGCACACTGTCCATTATACGAGACAGACCTGAAATGAGCATGGCCACTCTTCTGGATGTACAAGAGAATGACAAAATGAACGAACGTATCCAATTCCAACCTGCTTTGGATTCAACTTCTGAAGATTTAGAATACGGAGAAAACATTGAAATAGACGAGGCAACCATTTCTGCCGTCACTTTGAGTAATAACTTGATCGGTTCCAGATCAAACTCTGCTAGTTCCCTCCCTGGGCTTTTTTCGGAGAACAGTGGGGCATATTCATCTCCCCCCGAACAAGAATCTCCCACCCATTCGGCAGTGCATGGGGTCAATTTACGGCAAGGTGGAGGGAAAAGGGCCAATAGAAGAGGACGGATGGGAAATGCTGACTTGGAAAAGATGACAGTTGGTATTGGATCAGATGAAGAGCAATCAACTTCCAGATCGTCAACTAGCTTGAATTCTGAAGAGGAATCTGTACCTACAAGTCCATTAGCAGAGATGATGGCTGATGAAAACATGGTGAGTTCATATTGTACAGGTGTAGGTCCATGATAGTGTGTTGTTAACCTTGTGTGTGTGTTCGTGGATGCATGCATGTGTACATGCTGGACATGTATACGTGTGCATGTTAGCAGAATAGCTGGGGGCTTTGACAAAGAAATCTGGATTGTACTCAGTGGTGCATGATGTGCAAAGTTTGTTCTTTTTTCCCTCATGTTTTAAAATTCAACTGTATTATTGCTAGCTTTTACAAACTGATGTGTTTGTGTTTCAAAATGGATTAGAATTTAGCTGTTCATACTACATACTCCAACAGTCTGTGACGTAACTCTATTGGCGTGAGTCCATTAGGGCAACCCTCACTTGTCAGTAATTGATGGCCTCTGCTCTCTGTATGTCTGTACGGTTACATACATGCCATTTCTATTTCTTGGCTGAGGGTCCATGCAAATAATGTGTTTGTATTATCTCTGAGTGTTCTGCATTATGGATTGTGTGTGGTAATGAGGTCCTTATGCCTCTCCTCTGTCTTTAGACATTCTGTACATACTAAAGATGAGATCTTCAGACTACAATGTTCTCTTATCTCTCATTTGGAGGTTCCTTCAACTCCTTATCTTAGCTCTGTGTCAGGGGGGAACGTCACTCTTTTCTTTTGATGTTAAACCACAGATTTTATTTTGATATGTGGAGCCACCCCTAATTGCAGTTGTGTTGCGGTACATTATAGCCTTCCCTATCCTGTCAGGCCTCAGTCAGCAATGTAGTAAACATACCCTAATTCTGTCCTCTTACATGTGCCATTCATTGAGTAATATCCAAGCAGGTAACCCCACAATCCTGGTACTATCAGCTCCTCTATTGAAGTCTGTGATGCTATCATAATATTGTACAGATGTAGCCCCTGCCCAGGCCCAGTGGTAGTGGTCATGTGAAAGCCCCTATCTCTGTTCTCCCTAATCCTGTCTTGTTATTTATCGACACAAGTGACAAGCACTGGAAGTTGACAAGTTCTATATATGGACTAAAATCCCACATTATGTGTATACACTGTCTCGTCTGGCGAGCACTCTTTTTGGTGTGTGATACAAAAAGCACAATTCCCTTAGACAGAGTGAGTGAGTGAGTAAGTGAGTATACAGAGAGAGGACTTGTAGTGGTGGTGCTTCTATTTGTATGTAGGTCTTTCAACTTTCATCCCCCCACTTTTTGATGTGGTGAGTCGTAAGCAGCTCTAACAAGTATTTTTTGGATTTGTTACTTTTGAATAACATCCTCTGCTTTTCCATGGTAACCAAGGATTCAATTCCATGTCAGAGTACATTTCATTGGATTATTGCTAATTAGTTTTATAATTATCACCTACCTTCACCAATCTCTTGTGTCACTATAATTCTGTATGCTAATTATGTGACATGCATGACAGTGGCAGCATCATGACCAATCCCATGCCTGTGACATGCATGTACATGTATCACACTTTCCATGCCTGTGACATGCATGTATACACCACAATGTACTAGTGGCATGTATATGTGACATGCACGTATATGTGATATGCACATACATGTAGCACACACTGCACATTATAAACATATGGCCCCCTAATTCCTTGTGGTCCAAGTACATCTGTTGCGTTGGAGTAATAGTCAGGAACTTAGTATGTTAATTAGAGACACTCAGCAAGTAAAATTGCAATGTTGTATGATAGGATGAGGCTAGAAGGCTTTAGGATGAGGCTAGAAGGCTTTTGTTTCACGTTTCCTAATCATTTGGTTCTCCCATTTTTCCCAGAATGCCTTTTCATATTATAGTATCAAGATGAATTCATCAGCTACAAATTGAAGGTCACGTAGATATTGAATGATTGCTGCATGTGTTTAAACTGAAGATACAGTCCACACAAAATAAACAGTTAGTATTTTGACTTTGGAGTATTCAACGCCAGGTGTTGAGTCCTAGCATCGTATAGTTACCAAGTCAGCCTCTCCTCCCAGCATATCTGACACTGCTATCCAAAAATCCCCACCCTATTGGTTGGTTTGTCATTCCTAAGACACCCGAATCTACATTTCAATACCTGATGCTGATGCTAAGTACGCTCCAGGCTTCTTTCTATGGTACTCAGTCTATCTATATTCTTGGAACAGCATTTTCCCCTCCTATTTTGTGATTCTGCTTTGATTTCTGTGGCTTGTTTAGTCCTGTGCATGAGACACACCTTGCAGGTCTCTGTTCAACTCGAATAACATGACAGAGTTAATGTGATCATTTTGAATCACTAAGTTATTAGAGGAATTTTGTAGGAGCAGGAAGTAAATGAAGGGAGGGGTATTAAGTTTGGGTCTGGTTGCACTTCTTTTATTGATGGACTAGGCCACCTTTGTTTTGTCAGATCCTACATTGGACTGTTAGATGGAGAAATTTTCTTGGAACCTGGAATAAGTGGATCTGGTAGTGAACCTGAACTTTTGTGGTTGCTTTCATGTGTCTAGAGGCTATGCGTATTTTGAGTGTGCATCAAATGAAGACTTAAATATAGTCTGCCCACTTACCTGCATATGACATCACCAAGGAGGTTGCCTCCAATATGCTTGTATGGCTTGCATTAGTCAGGAAGTAACTTATAAATAATATGATGTGGGTTATCTTTTAGACCAGGCAAGTACTTAATGGCTCTGTTATTTCTGTAAGTAAAGGACACTGAATACCTAAGAAGTATAGTTAAAATAATACATATGACTTCACCAACAAGTTTGGCAGTCTTTAGAATTTCACTTGTTCTCCTGCATGTTGTTGACTTTTGCCTCGACATTTTCGTGAAGAAGCAAAAGATTCCGACTACTTTCACTTTATGAAGTTGGCAGCTGGGGGGAACAAGGCTGTCACATTCTGGGTCCTGTTTGTGAAATCTGTCACTGGGTAACATGACCTTGTAGAAACTGTTCCTGGAAATATTCTGTCATTGTCATTTCTAGTTGCAACTAAATGATTGATGTGTGAATAGTTTGTAGTACACAGCTCATCTCAAGTCACGTATATGTGCATATACTAAACAGTAATTTGTTGGGGCAAATTTTAAATAGTGTGTGTATGTGCAGTATATCAATTTTGTTTCAAAAAACTCTTGAAAACTTCCCTCCCAAAAATATTTTGGGTTGCTTGCTGGTAGCTTGATGGTGATGGGCTGGGTCATGTGACTGTGAAGCACCAAAAGCTCCAGTAAATGTTTTTGAAGTGTATAGAAAACACGAATCACTAAACGTTCTAAGGCTATTCTTTGCTTTGGAGATCCACCTCAAGAGGCATTTTTGAGAGGTTTGCATGTCATCTAGGCAAAGTATCAAAAGTCCAAGCTTGGGTTGTACTTATAAAGTAGTACCCTTATATGGTGCTCTTTTCTCTCCCCCTCCCGTATTGCAGTCACCAGGTTCTCGCTCATCCCGCTTGTTCCAAGTGAGGCACAGTACAGTGGTCGTCCACGGGGAGCAGTTGGTCATCAGGAAACTGGTTGTGGTGGGGGTGGTCTCTGCAGAAAAAAGCTACATTGAGTGCCTCTCAGTTCTCAAAGAGGTTAGTAGTCATCTATACAGTGTGTATATAGCAGTTGTGTCCTGAAATAAGGACGTCCTTTTAATCAGGTCATCCCAGAATCAAATACTGAGAGATTCCAATGTATGGATTACAGGTTGTGGGTGTCCAATCCGCAATGTGTTGTTGATGTAACTTTATCACGGATGAAAGTGTCGTGATATAATAAGAACTTCCTTGGCGTGCCCCCTCAGTTCTCATTACAGAATGTATGTACATACAGAGAATTAGGATCAGCTGGCTGATCACTTTTCTGGATGAAAAAGCATTGTTTTGTTGGCATGCCTATATCACGTTTCCTTGAGGTATTTGCTATTAATAGAATGGCAGGGGTATGTATGCAGTCATGTTATACCACTACTTGCTGTCACATGAAAACCGTATGAATGGCATTCAGTAACAGCAGTGTGTGCTGATGTAAAATCTTCTTTGGCTTTTCACAACACACTAGCTCATAAAATGACAGATCCAGTCCCTGAAGCTTTCAATTGTGACCAACCAACCACAGTGTACATTCTTAGTTTCCAAGTCTCAAGAATGTTGTTAGTGCTGTCTCTGGACCTCATCAATTGGCTATTGCTCAACACTGTACAGGTGTAAGACTTATTAAATTATGCAGGAACTCACATTTGCCTTTAGCTCACCATCACAGTTGGATTGTGCTATTGACTTAATTGGATTACACAAAGAGGAACAGTTGTAGTATTGCTGGAGTGGTACAGAACATAATATGTTACTGGAGTAGAATTTATACGAGTAGATTTTTGCTGTGGTAGAAAAGTGTGTAATTACTGTATGGAGGTATCCCATCATCATTATAATGTCCTACTCCCTCCACTTATCTACTTCTTCCTCTCTTTTCCAGTATTATAGAAAGCCACTGATAGCCCGTACCTCCACCTCCCAACACATTATCTCAGAGAAGGACATCAACACCATATTCTGTCACGTGGACGATCTCCACCAGCTCCACAAAACACTCCACGAGCAGTTGGAGCCCGTTCTGGCTAACTGGTCTGTCACTGCTTGTGTCGGTGACTTCTTTGTCAGGCTGGTGAGTTTTGAATTTTTGTATAGTCATCGCAATACCTGGTCAACCGTTGTGTGTAATATCATGTATGATTGAATAATCTGTCATTGGAAAGATTTTTTTAGTGGAAAAGTCACTAAAAGCAATGGCTATGCAAACAGATCCTATTGATTAAGATCACTCAGAGTCCCCCTAGATAAACATAAAATGTAATGAGATGAGGGGGAAAACTTAACTGCCCCTAGTTATTATTATGAATAATAAGTCTACTCCCTTATGGAAAACTATTAGTGATGTGATCGCATAACTGTAAATACTTCCTCTATATAGTGTGTTATATTTATAACTACCCCCTCTCTCTCCCTCCCTCCCTCCCCTTCTCTCTACAGTGTCGTAATCTGCACCTGTACAAAGACTACGTGGAAACATTCAAAAAGGCCGTTGAGTGTCTCAACAAGAATAAAAATGAAAACCCGTCCTTCAAGAGCTTTCTCGAGGTATTGTATTTACTGGGTGTAGAGACATGTGTGTCACAGCTTGGCAATGCTAGAGACATTATCCAGAAAATGACCTCATGAAAGAATGCAATTATGCTTTAATCTTCATTCTGTTATGCTTATAATCAAAGAGTTAGCAGATATCCAAGATTGTATCGAAATGGAGACGTTACATACTGTTTTGTATTCACATTATATAGGATGTGCATTTGACAGTCACAAAGACCAACAAAGACATACCCAAAGTCAGCGGTAAGTCTGACTAGAGGCGAAGTTAACTACCACTTACATGTGATAATGTTTTTTTTCCTCTCTTTCAAATGCAGAGTTGTTGAGAAGACCTATTGATAGATTGCAAAGCTATTCACTGGTTTTACATGTGAGTGCAAAGGTCACCTTGTAGAGTTTTCCCCATAGGACTAGAGTTGGGAGCCGTCAAGTAAATAACCATGAAGGTTGTTGCAACTAAGTCCATTGGAGGTCCACAAATACAAACTCTGAAATGAATACAGTGAAATTATTATAGTCGGGAGCCACCTCTCCATCATAGATATATAATTGCTGTATTAAGCCCCATTTGTCAGCTGTAAGGCAGCCACTCCTGAGGTTACTTTAGAATTTTACTTTTCCATTAAAGAATCATCATAAGTTAGTTATGCACTTTCTCTTTTCCTTAAAAAGGATTTGAGTCAACACACGCCCAAAGATCATGCTGATTACCGGATCTTGCGTGACTCGCTCCAGACCATGTCTGCCTTCATCACAAGCACCCATGACCCCCAGGCCTTTCGGGAGTTGAGTGGGGGCTACAACCGGGAAATGGTGAAGGAAGGTCTTGTGGTAGAGCTCTCTGAGGGTTTTAGGAAAGTCAGGAGACTCTTTCTCTTTCATGATGTCCTTGTATCTGCCAAACAGAAACCTACTAGGTGGGTTTAATTAGGATGGATGACTGATGTTGTTTCAATTGGGATTCTAAATATTGCCCACCTTTCCAAGTAAATTTATATCTGATGCTTATTTGTTGTTTACTAGAACAAGCATGAAGTTTGAACCAAAATGGTACCTACCTCTTAATGAAGTTCAGTTCAAATGTCCAGAAGATGGTAAGTGTACATGTGTTTATGTGGGTGAAGATACTTTACCATATGATAACCTATCTGTGTGTGACACTTTACCATGTTTGTAGACTTGTCCCAGTGGTGATACTTTCCCATGTTTTCTAATAATTTGCAGTCCATAAGAGACCTGTACCAGTTACCAGTGAGATGGAGTTGAGTGTAATGAAGAATAAGATAGCAGAGTTGAAGGCCCAAGTGAACCACCATAGTCGCAACAGAGAGAGATCATCATCCACCTCTGGAGATGGATTCAACATTGTAAGTTCCTGAGCTCTGTGTGCGTGTGTGATGATCATTTTATCCAATCATTCATCATACCACTTGCACCACTTTGCAGAGACGTAACATCTTCATGATCAAGTATGGGAGCAGTAAGACGTCGGAAAAATTGAAAAAGAAGCTTCAGGAACAGAAGGTGTCGTACTGGGTGGCCTCTCCAAGTCTGCCACTCAGGCTGTATGGGAGCAATGGAAAGGTGAGAGCTGGACCCCACCCTCTATATGCAGCTGTATATCTCTAATAAGAGCCCTTTCAAATAGAAAGCTCTTAGAGCCATTCTTGAAAAAGGAAGCATCTTTCTAGACCTCCCTAGTATTTGTGCTTATATAAATGGTGCCTTTTTTTTTTGTAGCAATACATGTTTCTACTGCACAATGAAGAGGAGAGAGAGAACTGGGTCTCTGCCATTAAGAAACTCATCCCTAAAGGTATTAAATCATCGATCATCACGCACCATTCATTCACATGTTGGTCATAATTATTATGATCTCTTTCTTGTGTATCAGCCATATGCAGTGTAGCCCTCACATCCTTTGAACTCCAAGACCTCTTAAGCCGACAGACCATCAATGATGTGAGTCTACAAATTATAGTATTTTTAGCTGGTTCTACACCTAATTGGATCAATTTGGGAGCCCATTCCACACACCATTTGTGGTGGTATAGGGTACAGATTAGAGCATTAGTGTCAATGAACTTTCTTTTCACTGCCTTATTTTCACCTGTGCTGAATTTTGACCTTGCAGCTTCAAAAGGTTGAAGAAATGATCGTCCCACCTTCTGGTAAGTATTGTATACTGTTAGTGTATGCAGACCTACAATATTATCCTGTTTCCAGATGATGACTATTTGAGTGGAATCTTGAGAGTTAGGGTCATATCAGCCTCTGATCTCAAGGCTAAAAGTAGTAAGTCCACATTGCCCCCAAACTGAGGCCACTGGACCACCTTTTCCCATACAATCAGTATTGACTATTGATTCTTATTTCAGTTGGTCTCTACTGCTGTTTGGAACTGGACGAGTATGGGAAAATTGAGCGCAAGGCTCGAACACTTCCAGCCAACATGGACAATGCTACTCTAGTCACCACTTGGGATCAGGTGAGCTTGATTCACTCAACAGCTTGTCAACCGCCAACTGCTATGAATGGAATGCTATTGAATGCTTGTGTAGGAGGAGTAGATACACGTTGGAGTTGCCACAAGAATGCATGTAACACACCTGGGCACAATAAGGTTATACCCTTGACTTATCAAACTTAACGGTGAACTCTGCCCTTGGCTTGTCAAGTGTACAGAGCTCCAATAACAGGAACAATAATGCTATGCCCTCAAGAGTTACAAAACTCCCCCAAGGTACATATGGAGTTTTGTGGTACACAGAATATTGCAGCCCTGAGTTCAGGTAGTCGGTGTACACATTTCCATTAGGGGCATCTGTCTTAGTAACAGAAAAGATGCACACTTCAAAAAAAACAAAAACAAAAACAAGCCATGCAGTACATACTCTAACATGACAGTGCCAAGGCTACTGAATAAACTGAAAGAGATCATAACTGGAGCTGATAGTCTCGTTTTCATTGTAAAGAATTCCCAACTCAACACTACACTAATATTAAGCAGTGTTACTGTATTGAGATGAAGTGATAGTTACTGATGTACGTATATCTCGACTGTTTCCACTGGGGTGTTCCCGAAGCTGGTGTAACCACTTCCACATATCCGCACCTCTATGTTATCACTGGAGGACGTCCGGGCCAGTATCTTAGAGAACCATGGTGGTCCATGCAGTACACAGCAAGTGCTTGTATCACTACATCCTTCTCCGTCCCACAGCGGGTCATCAGTGTAAAACACATTCTCATACAACACACTACAATTCCTAGATGAAGTTGGAGGCACTTTCTTGTTAGCACCAGTTTCACAAAAGTAGTCCATTCCGACCCATGGAGGTATCTTTGCTATGCGGTACTTGTTACGGGAGTGTTGCCTGGTACAGGGGCACACCGTGTCCCTTCCCTTGTATCCCTCATGTAGAGCTCCAGCAAATGTCCAAATGTGTTCCCTGTTGTCTTCCTCTCCATGGGAAATGGTTACTCCATCCACAAAGGGTTCGTCAATAGAGCTCTCCATGATGTTGTGATAGTACCCCCAGAAAGCCATTGTGTTACAAAACTGGTAGCCTATCACACGTCCACAGACATGAGTGTAGTTCATGCCTCCTGTCCAAAAAACAGCCGAGCTGCACCCAGCTCCGTTCTCACCCTCTTCATTGGTACGTCCACACGTCCTCTTTGGGGAGGAGATCTCTCTCCAGTTATTGGGGCATTTATGGGTGTGGTTTCTCATGTCCAGATTGGCTATTTGCATCCATGCACCCCTCACGCCTCCACATTCTCTTTCCATGTCGCAGAAAAATGACTTGGGAGGATGATGCTTGTTAGGAACCTGAATCCAATACTCACCAGAGGAATAACCCTTTTCATAGAGTTCTTGACATGAAGAAGCAGGATTTTCATGGTGCTCTCCAATCCCGTAATCTATGCTATGAGAAGTGGCTCCTTGATATTGACAACTACTACTGCTGCTTGCACTACACGTATCTGAGTCAGTTCTACTGCCACAAGTCACTGCTTTATGCTCCTCTGGGTTCTCACCACAAACTGTACCATCTTCTGTTTCTCTGAGGACTTTATTTTGGGCTCCTCCAGAGTTCTCTGTAGTGGTGAAGAGCCACTGTTTACACACTACAGTTATGATGATGATCCAGCTTATCCAGAATAGTGTCCAGCAGACATTCACTTTGAACATCTCACACAAATCATGTAGTCAAAAACCTAGAGCTAAGTTAGTTTAGTAGCACTGGTGTTGTGGAAGACTGCAGCAGACTGGATGTTTTTGTCAGTTCTTATTACTTTTCCTGTTTGTTAGCCACTCGTGATATCGTGAATATCATTTAAGCTGCCATTGACTGACACTAATTAGTACTCCTATTCAGGGAGGCATTCTAGGAAGTACAAGCAGTTTACACAGGAAACTATTGGATGTAGTTATCATCACTACTTTTGACATGGAATGTAACTTGCATTCTTTCTGTAGTGTTACACGTACACAATTATAAGTCCCAAATTCTTTCTGTGGTAGGAGACCCTTTACCGGACTACTAACTCTTGGTATAAGTTGACCCTTTACCAGATCTTATGACCTTGCTCCCACATCAAGGTCTTTCATGTACAGAGCACCCAATAACCCTGTCTCAATGCTTCACTTTACCTTGATCACCTCTGTTAACCCTGTCTCTATGCTTGACTTTACCTTGATAATCCTGTCTCAATCCTTAACTTTACGTACCTTGATCACCTCTGTTACTATAGGACTTTGAACTGGAGCTGGTGGGCTCACACACCATGAAGGTGCAAGTCTGCTCCAAGTCTTTGCTCAAGGAAGAAACATATGCACATGGCAAAGTTAGGGTAAGGACTCTCTAGTATATACATTGGTTAATAAAATCCCATCTCCCTGGAGCCTCCAATAAGGGACATTCAGACCTCTCAACAAAGGACAATACCTTTATACACTCTATATAAAATACCTCCAAAAAGAAAACAACCTCTCTACAAAGGATAAAAGGCTGGGCACCAAATGTGCCCGAGGTTCCATTGTATTAACTTCTAGTCCATATTCAGAGAGTAAGAGACACGGGAGGACTTATATCATAACATAATTAATTTATGGATGTAGTTACCCATCAAGGAGCTACGACAGAACAAGAGGCATAAGTTGGAGATCAACCTGACTCCTCAGGGAATTGTCACGCTGGTCATCGAGTATTTCACTAACATGGCTTCTGTGAGCAGGAAACCCACCTTACTCAGCTCTGGGGTCTTTGGTGTTCCCATCGAAGTGGTCGCAAAGTGAGTGCATTTGTAACTTTATGATGGGCAGGGGTAGAATGGGATATCCTTCTCTGTGTAACTTTGAGAAGTATAACAATAGGTTCTAGTGACTGTTTTTTTTTTGTTTTTTTTTTGTAGACGAGAAAGGCATGATATCCCTCTGATAGTCCAGACATGTGTGGATGAAGTGGAGAGGAGGGGTTTGACTGAAGTGGGCGTGTATCGTGTGGCGGGAGTTCTAAGAGACGTGCAAGAGTTGAGACAATCTTTTGACACAGGTGAAGCTGAAGTGGGACACTGGAATCTTGTACAATAATGACCATTATTTTTCTTTTCTTCTAGACTATCTCAGAGCTCAAATGATAGCTTTTGAGACTGATATCCATGCAGTGGCTGGCCTACTCAAGCGATACTTCCGAGAGTTACCTGATCCCCTCTTCACTGGCGAGCTCTACATTAGCTTTGTCCATGCTCTAGGTAACATAAACAGAACTGCCATTAATAGGAGGTTATATTGATGTGCTCTAATTAGAAATCATGTGATGTGCTCTAATTAGAATTGTGATCAGTTGCAACTACATTATGCAGGTCTGTCTGATCCAGAGGCCAGAGATCAATGTCTTCTCTCACTCCTACACTCCTTACCTCCTGTTAACTTCAAGACAGCAGTCTACCTCTTCAAACATTTGAGAAAGTATGGCCAGTGCTGTGTATTAATATTATGTGAAAATGACTCATTTAATTTTCCTGTAGTGTTGCTGCCAACTCCTCCGAGAACAAAATGACCCATACCAACCTGGCCACCATCTTTGGGCCAAACTTGCTGAGGCCAGGTGGTACAGGCACTGAGATGAATGCAGCAGCCATGGATGTGGTTACTCCAGTCAGTGTGGTCCTCTACTACCTCAACTGTCCAGAGGAGTACTTTGATGAGAGTCCCAGAATGTCCCCTGATTCCAGTGCAGCTGGAACTTTCAGCGATGGTGGAGGAGGAACTGGAGAAAAAAGACGAGGAACAGGAGGATCAGGAGGGAATGTGGTTGAAAACTTCCTTCGTCGAGAAAATAACTCTGCTTCTTCACCGTCTCCCAAGGACAAGAAAGCCGATGATGAACTTGCTCTCAGTTCTGGGTCCGGAAAGCTTTTCAGGAGAAGTCGGAGAAATGCTTCCAGCAAGGCAACCTCTGGTAGCTCTCTTAGAGGGGTTCCTTCTTCTGCAAAGAACTTATCCGATAGCGCTCTGACTGGCGTAGTAACTGCACGTGAATCCATCATTTGACTTCTTTGAAAATTATTATTGTACAAGCACCTTGTATCTGGTTTAGAGCACTTCATTCAAATATTCAGATGTAATTTGATAGCATGTAATCAAAAAAGGACATACAGATTTGTTGTTGCCATTTTATTTAACAGTACTACGTTCTTATTTCTCTACTGTGTTGGAAGGACTTGTTTTTTTGTGTAAATACACACACCACAATCAGTTTGCTCTGCATTATTCATTGAGTTTTGTTCCTAACACTTTGGCTCCCTGCAGGTACAGTAATAATATTGCTAAAATTCAACCTTTTTGTGCTTCATACAGTCGTTGTCAATGATTTTTTGTGTGACTTGAATAATACAATAATGTTGCTAAACAGAATTTTTGAATACATAGTACAAATGCCTTCTATGTACTTGGCTAAGCAGAGTACTTTGCAATTATTGTTTTTGTTCAGGTGAGTGCTCTTCCATGATGAGCACAGCTCTTCCATTTACTAAGCCTTGATCCAAATCATTGAGTGCCTGTGTTGCTTCTTTCAACCTATACTCTTTCATAAATGGAGGACTTATATCATTCTCTGCCACCACTTTCACCAGTTCTTCAAGCTCATAAAGTGAACCAGTAAAGTGCCCTGTGTGAATAGAGGAACTAAGGGCAGCTAGAGGAAGTTGAAGTTCACCTATTCCTCCATAAAGACCAACCATAACATGAATGCCACTCCTAGCCAGCAATTTAACATTAAGAGCAAAAGTTTCAGTGGAGTTCACAAAGTCTAGAACAATATCAGGGTGGAATTGAAATTTCTCCTCAAATCTCTGCACTTGCTGATCCACTGTGTCTGCTGGACACATGTGAAAACTGTAATGAATGAACTCAGAAACCTTTGACAGTATCACCTCTCTTCTGTCCATGCCCACCACTTTGACCCCATCACGCCCCAGACAAAAGGGGAGGAGATTCAGAGCCCACTGACCCAGCCCCCCCAATCCACACACAGCCACAATGACGTCCCTCTTCCACTTGCACACTCTGTTGGCAACCTGCACGCACTTCCTGAGGGCAGAAAATGAAGTGAGGGCACCACAGGGCAAGAGGGCTCCCAAAGAGAATGAAATGCTCTCAGGAAGCTTCAAAACGTAACGCCAGTGCAAAACTTGCACAAACTCAGCATAACCACCATCCAAATGGAAACCAACATCCTGAGTCAGCACAGGACAAAAGTTTGCATCCCCCTCCAAACAAACTGGGCAATTGTTGCAACCAGTCCATGGGTACACAATCACTCTGTCCCCAACTGATAAACAGCATGTTTCAGAAGCCTTTTCTCCCATGGTGTGAACCAATCCTGCTATCTCGTGTCCTGGAATGATGGGAGGTGTGCCCAACTCTGGATGGTCAATAAACTCGAAAATGTCACTGTCATTTTTACCAATCTGTGTCAATAGAAAGAAGAAAATGCATTATATCAACTGAGCTATTGTCCTGGGATTTCACTTTTCACTCTTTTTTACCCCATGAAATTTCCTGTTATGTACATCATGATTCTGGAAAACTTATGCAGGCTAATATTTAGTCCAATTATACATGTAATTATACCGAAACTTTAAAAAGATCTGGTTACCAGAACGATAGCCTGCCACTAATATTTTGGGGGTAAACTTCAAACAAAGGACTCTCCTCTCCTCTGAACAATAAATAGGATGGACATAGCTATTAGAGACTACAAAAAGTGAGTGACAACTATTTTCTTTCTCTCCCTTAAATTAACAAAAGACCAAGTATACACCAGTTAACCATCAATGGCAGGATACTTGGGAAGTTGCACCAACTGTCAAAATTTTGAAATGAACATTTCCCTCAATGCAGCTTACCTTGTAGTGGAGAATGCTTTTTTCCCTTCCCTATTATGCTATGCTCCAATGCCAGAACCTCTGCCCTATTATGCTCAACAATAATGCCTATTATGCTTTTAGCTAATATTGATGTTTATTGTAGCATAATTGCAGCCTCTTTTAATCATCCATCATTTATCGGCAGCAAGTTAGCTTGCTTGAACATTTAGTAAGAAAACAGCAGCAGAAGACGGTTGTAATGATAGAATTTTTTGTTACCATGATGGCTACTCTAATTCAGCAGTTTAGCTATACAAAAAGGTACTCCATATCTGCAAACCCCTGGAAGTAAATATGCCAGGTTTAACCCATTATGCCCAAAACTATGCCAGCATAATTTGCATGTCCCTACCTTGTAGTGCCCACGCCAAATATAGAGATCGGAGTGACAGACCCCTGCAGCCTGGACCCTTACCAGGACACCCTCTGGAGGCAGTCCATCTATTGCATCTTGCAGGCTACGAGTTTGTAACTGAAGTTCTTCATCCGGTTTCCCTTTCAGGCTTACGATCACTTCAGCTTTGTACGTGGTCGATATAACTTTTATGCTCATCGCCAAGTGTAGTTTGGTATTATGGTCGGCTATGCTTAAAAAAATAAAAAAAACCGACTAGAGTACGCATGCGCATTTCATTATGTGAGTGAAAACTGGTACTTGACTGAATCTCTATTGGATAAGGCCAAACCAATTAAATTTCCTGTTTCTCATCAGCTCCCTCATTGATTTTTGCCAAAATTGAAAAACACAAACAAAAATTTTTCTCAATCTAATCATAGATTGTGAGTAATTTGTGACAGCTGCTTAATTAAGTTAGGCAACAAAAAAGTGCTCTTTTTAAGAGCTTTATGTAGACTAAGTTAGCTAGGCTGGCTAGCTATCAAAATAATCTAGCTACATAACTCTGTGCAGCTGGAAAGTCCTCATGTTTTTGTTTTTGTTTTCGCATGCAGCATTGGATTTTTCATATTTTTTGTGATGAGAAACAGGAAATTTAATTGGTTTGGCCTAAGGTTGAATCTTTCCAAGCTGAGATCGGCCGTCGAATCTTGAAACTGCCCCGACATCACTCTGGCAGGGCTACTAGACTCGCTCTGGAGTGGCCCTCAATGACAGCACGCATACTACAGCGGAAACTCCTCTTCATCCAACGTGCATCCACAAATGAAGAGTCCCTCGGTCATCTATTTCTCACTCATCTCATGGGAGACACACCCAGTGAAATTCCACTTCAGATCGTAGAGGGGTCCCAGTTTCTTGAATCTCGTCTGGGTTTGGATGGTTTGGTGAAGAAGACCCTAGGGATGATGTGTTCTACAGCTGAGCTGAAGAGTGAAGTGACTAATAGAGACATGGAACTGCTACTATCATCCTGTCAAGAGCACACGAGTACCAGAATAGCAGCTGCGGTTGCTAAGGAGTCTAGCTGGATAAAACTCTGAGACGCAGCCCTGGATAGAGGCACAGCCAGCACCACTGCCTTATAGAACCTGTATAGGGAGCTGACCAGGCCTTCATATGGTTCCAGCCCTTGCCCTCGATGTGATGTGTCAGATTTGGAGGGCAATTCGTACTTTGAACACTATATCACAACTCACTCCTCCCTCATGAATGTGGACAGGATCCTCTCTGCTCTGTCATCATCAGAACCTGACTTATCACTTGTTATAAATCATTTTTATGTTACACCTGAGTAGCCCCGTTTATTTTGCATATGCCCTTTGGGCTTTACATTGCTTGATTGATTGATTGATTGATTGTACATGGCAAGTTTATGGGACCTTTCTTTTTTTTCTTTTTTTTTTCTTTTTTTTCTTTTTTTTTCCGTTTGTTCCTTTTTTTGGTGCTTTTGTTTATCTTTTCATGATCAGAATTCAGGTGCTCAAAAAATATATATTTATAATTGTGCATGTGTATCCTCAATCCATGACGAGCACAGCTCTTCCATTCACTAAACCTTTCTCCAAGTACTTGAGTGCCTGTGTTGCTTCATTCAACTTATATTCCTTAATAGGAGGTGGACTCATTTTGGACTTCACAATCACCTTCACCAATTCTTCAAGGTCACCAAATGAACCTACAAAGTTCCCTGTGTGCATTGAAGCACTTAGAGTAGCTTTAGAGTAAAAAGTGAGTGACAACTATTTTCTTCCTCTCTCTTAAAATAACAAAAGACCAAGTATACACCAGTCAACCATCAATGGCAGGATACTTGGGAAGTTGCACAGTGTTCACCAGAAATATGAACTTAACTCGAGACATGTGACAAGTTCAGTGCAGCTGAGAACAGTGCAAGCTAACTATACATCAAAAGCTCTTTGTGTTGAAGCCACCAGACTGTGGAATTCAGTCCGGACTTGGCATTCAAACACAGGCTGAGGCCCTACCTCGCCATATTGTACTACTTACATCATCCTACTAAGCTATTACCAAATGTCAACAAAAATTCTAAACTTTGAATTCCCTCCATGCAGCTTACCTTGTAGTAGAGAATGCAAATTATGCTTTTTTTCCCTTCCCTATTATGCTATGCTCCAATGCCAGAACCTCTGCCCTATTATGCTCAACAATAATGCCCATTATGCTTTTAAAATTGATGTTTATTGTAACATAATTGCAGCCTCTTTTAATCATCCATCATTTATCGGCAGCAAGTTAGCTTGCTTGAATATTTAGTAAAGAAAACAGCAGCAGAAGACGGTTGTAATGATAGAAATGCTTCTCTTTTTTTTTTGTTACCATGTGGCTACTCTAATTCAGCAGTTTCTGTAAACCCCTGGAAGTAAAAATCCCCCTATTATGCCAGGCATTATTAAGGTTTAACCCATTATGCCCAAAACTATGCCAGCATAATTTGCATGTCCCTACCTTGTAGTGCCCACGCCATATATAGAGATCGGAGCGACAGACCCCTGCAGCCTGGACCATAGATGTAGATAAGGGGTGGCTTTGGGGGCTAAAGCCCCCCCCCACATTTTAGCAATAATATTGAAAATTTTATTTAAATTGTCCAAGTATGCATTCTACACTACAGTAACTGTTACGACAAATGAATTAACATATCTGAAGCTAAATGAATGAATTGCTACATTTATTCCTCCTCACTCTGTGGGAGGAGGCACATCCAGCTGCTTATGCAGCCATATTGGCATGTATACTACAGCCCTTAGCCCCCCCCCCCCCCCCCCCCCCCCCCCCCCCCCCACCCTATCAAGGTTATCTACACCCCTGTGGACCCTTACCAGGACACCCTCTGGAGGCGGTCCATCTATTGCATCTTGCAGGCTACGAGTTTGTAACTGAAGTTCTTCATCTGAATTCCCTTTTAGGCTTACGATCACTTCAGCTTTGTATGCGGTCGACATAGTATAGACTACGTAGGTTACATAGTCTGAATTACAATTTAAAATTAGTTTTAAAAAAAAAAGAAAAAAGATTTTGGCCTATGTACATGCGCATGCGTAGTCGGAAATGTAAGTTTAACGATTACGGGTACCAAGCTTTGTAGTCAGTCTTTGTTGTTGTTGTTTTTGTTTTTGGTGGTTTTGTTTGTTCCTTTTCTGTTTCTCTTCGGTATTTTTGTTTATCTTTTCATAATCAGAATTCAGGTGCTCAAAAAATATATTTATACACGTGTATCCTCAATCCATGACAAGCACAGCTCTTCCATTCACTAAGCCTTTCTCCAAGTACTTGAGTGCCTGTGTTGCTTCATTCAACTTATATTCCTTAATAGGAGGTGAACTTATTTTGGACTTCACTATCACCTTCACCAATTCTTCAAGGTCACCAAATGAACCAACGAAGTTCCCCGTGTGCATTGAAGCGCTTAGAGTAGCTAGAGGGAGTTGAAGTTCACCTAATCCTCCATAAAGACCAACCATAACATGGATACCACAGTTAGCCAATATACCAACACAAAGCTTGAATGTTTCAGATGAATTCACAATGTCCAGGATAATATCAGGCTTGAAGTGAAATTCCTCCTCAAACTTTTCAATTTGCTGATCCACTGTGTCTTCTGGGGACAGGAGAAATGTGTTGTGAACAAGCCCAGAATTCTTCACAGCTTCTATCTTCTTTTGGTTAATATCCACGCCTATCACTTTAATCCCATCATTTCCACCCAGACAAAAGGGGAGGAGCTTCAGAGCCCACTGACCCACCCCTCCCAATCCACATACAGCCACAATAATGTCCCTCTTCCACTTACGCACTCTGTTGGCAACCTGCACGGACCTCTTCACAGCAGAAAAAGCAGTGAGGGCACCACAGGGCAAGAGGGCAGCCAAAGAGAAAGGAACACTCTCAGGACACTTCAGGAGATAGCAGTAATCTACAACCTGCACAAACTCGGCATATCCACCATCGTTACAAAAGCCCAGCTCTTTGGAAATTACAGGGCAGTGATTGTAATCACCTGCTTCACAGACTGGACAACTGCCACAGCCACACCAAGGGTATACTATAACTCTGTCTCCCACAGAGAAACGGCCTTTCTTTGAAGCCTTCTTCCCCATAACATGGACCAATCCTGCTATCTCATGTCCTGGAACAATTGGATAGCCCATATTTGGACGTTCAGAAAATTTAAGGAGGTCGTCTTCATGCTTACCAATCTGTTAAAAATAATATTTTTAATTACTCAGGAGGTAGTTAGTTAATATTATGTCATGCATAGTCAGGCATGAATATCTGGTATACCAAAATTTAATTACTACCTTGTAGTGCCCTTGCCAAAGGTGCAGGTCAGAGTGGCAGACGCCAGCAGCCCGAATCTTGACCAGGACACCCTCAGGAGGTAGTTTGTCTATGGCATCTTGCACACTACGAGTTTGCAGCTGAAGTGCGTCGTCTGGTTTCCCCCTGGGGCTGACGATAACTGCAGCCTTGTACATTGCTAGGGTCCGGTTCTAAGCTTCTTTCCAATATTAAATATTATAATAAAGCATTGTGGGGCGCGGCGAGCGCGAACATTTCGCGTATTCGGTTTCATAATTCTTATTGAGAAGAGAATCAATTCCAACATAAGCAATAAGCATTGGTGATAAATGGATATAAGTGGTTATATGAAAAGATAGTGAAGCATAGTCATAGAAAATGGGCCGTAGTTATGAGCCACTGTTTTTGAGCCAGTAGTAAGGAGTCAGTCGACTGACCTAGAGGTAATACAGCTTGTCGTTCAGGTGTTCACTGGGAGTTGTGTGAATGGACTGCCCAACCAGGAAGGCAAGTTTGTGAGCATACTGGCAAGGAGCAGGAACTCGCACAGTCCCCTAAAAGAATAAATATGTAGATCAGAGGCGACATCCCACGAACTAACTATTCTTACGGGCCAGTTGTAGTAGAGGTGGCACAACTTGTAGGTCAAGCGTTGCATGTGGTCAGGCATGAGTCCAGTGGAGTCACAGATAACATTAAAGTGGGTAGGGGTGACAGTGCCTTGACGCACACTCTGGCTCACAATAAAGTAATCATACCTATACATAATGATTAACACAACTAAACTCATTCATTTGTTAATTCACAACGTGCTCACCATTCAGGTTTTGTCACCTCGGTGTCCACAATGGTACCAGGAGGTGGGTTCCTCAACTCGCCTTGGGCACTATGAAAAATTCTCGTGTTGATCCTCTTCTTAACGACCACCACAGCAAACCTGGGCCTATATAATAACAGTGGCGATCAATATTCATGTCAACAAATCTTCCTCCTCCTCTCCCCATTGCTCCTTTAATATTACAAGCCCTCCCTTATTTCCTCACTTGTAGTCAGGTCCAAACCCACCAACAATCTGAGCCACCTCATGATCCACAACAGTTGACAACTATAATAGAAAGAAAGGAGAATATTCCAAATGATGCCCACTATAAGATCAGTGTAGCCCTTTCTTTCTGTGCTTACCTGCCCGTCGCCAACACCATCCCTGTAGACAATGATACGATCAGGCATAACTCCATTCACTTCTTTGTATTTTTTAAGGGCGGCCACAGTACACTTCTTGAGATTATCTCCGAGCTCCATACCCGTGTGCTGGAACATACACTGACTGAAATACCTGTAGGATGGGGAAAACAAACAAACAAACAAATAAACTAAAGGAAATAATCACAAAGGCACAACCTTATAATCCCACCCTAAGCAAAACCTTTTAGAGCTCGCTCTAATTTACTTGTGCAAAATACTTTCAGATTCATATTGCAACTATACTTTCCTGGTGAGAGTGCTGTTGGTACTGGCGATGAAGCCCAACACTGAACGACCCCTCTTGGATGAATCATGGTAAGTATCAATACCAACAACCATCACATTCTTCAACTATGGTGGCAAAAATAGAGTATCACATCAAAATAATCCCTTTGGATCCTCTCCCCCTCCAAATTTGATTGCAAGGGTGAACATTTATTTGGTCAGATTTGGAATGTGCAGGTTCGGACAGGAGACAGTACTGTGTAGGAAATGAGGAACAGCTGCTCGGGGTTTAATGAACCTACTAAGCAAGATTTACTTTTAGCCAGCGTGAATCAAAAGGCACACTACACAGCACCCAAGGCAGAATACTGGCCTTTACTTATAGTGTATCAATACCATGGACAAAGCTTAAAAACAGATGACATTTGGGGTCAGATATACTTACTGGAATGTCCAAGGCCCATAGTTCGCCACCAAGTTTGCAATTGATCTGCATAGCTACCTTAGTGACAACACTCATGACTGTCTGCTTCTTGCTCAGAGTCTTGGCCAAGATGCATTGAGAGGGAACTAGGAAAGAGGAACATCGCTTGTCTACCAATTCAGCACTTTTGATGATAAAAACTCACCTGGCCTGGTGTAGCAACACATCTTCTTGATGGCATCATAGCGATCCTTGCGATTAGTGGGTAAGATCACAATCACCTATAAAAACCAACAATAGAATCATACCTTTAAAAAATTCTTATTGAGAAGGCCCTCACCAGTATACTATACTTACAAGTTGAGTGTTCCTGGTCAAATTGTTCTCGATATTGGACAAAAAGTTGTCAGTGCGGTCATTATCCAAGACTAGCTGATTGTATCTGTTGGCAATACTAATCCCCATAGCAGGACCCACTTTCTGTAGGGTCATCATGAAATCCTTTGCCTTGTCTAAATCTCGTTTGGTAGAAAGAATCATGAAATCACTGAGCTGAACAGCAGAGATGAGTTCGTTGCCTCTCATATCACGTGACCAGTCAGCTTCATTGGGCCTGTAAGAGAACTGGGCATGCTTCTGGTAGATTTTCTCTGGTGGCAAGACTCTAGCAGTGTACTCAAGCAGCCTGTCCTCAAAGTTCAGGTTCCAGCCATCCAGCTCAGTAGCACACTTTTGATCTCTAGTAAAGTTATGAGCCACAATTACAGACTAGAACCCAGCCTATTATCCCCCCTTCCAAAAATGGCAGATTGTATAATTCCATGGCATCTTTTACACTAACCGATTCATGTCACGGATGAAATCCAAGCAACGCTTCTTCCTGACCTCTGGATTGACTCGAGTGTGTTCTCCCAAATCCTTCATGATACGGAAGTCTGCTCGTGCTTCATCACTAAGTCCTGCAAATTGTCCAATAAGGTAAAACTAATTCCACAGCTAAGAATCCCTCAACTCTGGGCAAGAAACATCCCAAACAAGCCCTAATTCCACAGCCAAGGAATCAACCAAGAAACAAGACTCACCCGTACGAGTACACAGTTCAGGGATTAGCATGATGGGAGAATCGTCACCCCCTCTGGCACGGATTTCCCTAGCCTTTGGGTTGCTAACAATCAGGGGCTGCTGCTTGTCATAGATGTCAATATCATAATTCTGTAGAGGCAAATATACATGTCAGTCAAAGACTGTCTAAGAGCTCTCACTGCTAAAACTGATACCATAATGTACACTACAACTGAACACTGAGATTTTTTTAATTTTTTATACCTTCTTGTAGTACTCCATAAAAGATATTTCTGTGCCACTCTTGGTCTTGAATTTAGTCCTCGGGTTCTTCTCAAAGTCAATGTCATCAATACGATAAGTTTTATTGTTGTATCTGCAAGAAAAACATTTTCTTCAAAGTGAACCACATAGAATCCTTACCACACTAACAGAACTCACCTGGTCAAAACTATCTCTCCAACGAGGCCCTTAGCAACTGCATCATGGAAATTTGGCCTTCCAGATTGATAGACATCATTCATATAATCGTACACTGTATCGGTCCGAAGAATCTTGTGCGAGATATCCAAACTGAGCATGACATTCTTCTCGTATTGAAGAATCGAGGTGATAAATCCAGGCCACAACTCCAGTCTGTACATGAAAAAGTGACAGATTTAGTACTACAAAATACACAGGAGCTAATGAAGTAAAGAATCAGTCATGTGATGTGGCTTTAGACAGGAGCCAACATGGCCTGGGGAAAACAGCCATGCTGGGTTTTTTTTAAAGCTCCATTTTCTGTCAGGCTGGAATACACCCCTGAGCTCACAGCAAAGGCAAAGAGGAGCACGTATAGCCTATAAGTCTAGTCGGTCATTTTCCAACCACTTTATGAGGTAAACAACAAAAGTATTATATTATCAGGCACTAGATCAGGAATACCAGTGACCACTCCTCTATTTATAGACACTATCAGCTGTGGTTATACAGCTGCTCAGTGTTTTTTGTAATTGTTATTACAAGCCAGCAACAGACAAACTAATTTCAAAGGCAGGAGCAACATGTTCACAGTCTCTGCCAAGATAAAGCTAGTTCTTCACTTCCTCCCAGACCGTCACAGCCACAAAAGAAATCCCATCATTATTTTTGACTGCATACCTGTGAGCTGGTACAGGAATTGGCCTTTTGTTGTAATAATAATGCCTCCCAATCTGTATCATCTCCATATGGTACAGTATCCTAAGAAAAAGGATACAAAAATCAAACACACTCATACCACATTTCATGTTTTACCTTCGAAAGATGACATTGAATAATTGCAAACATATAGGACTATTTGCTCCCAATTCATTCGTTAGAGTAATGGTGATTTCAACATGTGTCTGATCGCGCTGAGTCATGGTGGTAAACTTTGTCACCTGATCGGGAAGCTTGTGAGGGAGATAGAGAATCATTCCGTCGAAGGCCTTTATCTTTCCTATCCCTTCGTAGCTGTAGAGCAGAGCCACTCGCAACCTCTTGTTCTCGATCATAGGGGAATACGACACGTTGTACTGGTAGAGAGCCGTGTTGGGTCTACTCTTCAGGGTGATGTAGTTGGAGACCACATTGATGGTTTTCCCAAATGTCCCACGCTTGTCTGTGATATGCTCAGGTCTCGTCACAGGCTCAGCACCACCTCTTCCCCTTCCCCCTCGACCAGCAGCTGCAGCCGTCACAGGAGGACTCGGTTCTTTCTTCTCTGTTATACTCATCGCTTCCATTTTCTTAACTGGAGCCTCCTGTTTCTGCTGTGGTGGAGACTTTTCCTGGATAACAGCCGCTCCCCTGCCCCTAGCACCTCGTCCTACTTGCTGTTCGGAGGAGGAGGGCTGATGTGGTGCTTGCTCTCCAGGTCGGCGGGATTGTAGAGGAGCTCCACCACGAGAGCGCCCTCGAGCGCGTCCACGAGCACGACCAGTCATCTTCTAATGCAGAGTGTTGCAGTGGGATCTAAAGATAAAATTACAACTACTAAATACAACAATCAACAGAGCTGTGGGAAGTAAAGGGACTAACCAACCGGGCTTCTTCTTCCTTAAGATCAGACCATGTGTATTATTCCACGCATGCGTACAGGGCAGCAGCTGCAATCTTCCGCGCGCGCTAAGCTTAAGACGCGACGACACACATATTACGACATGACATGCGCGCGCAATTATATGGATCGACCACGCCCATAAGATTGAGCAGAGCGATGAATATTATTTCTGCTAAACAACCACTTTGTTCAAGCTAGCTTGCAAATAATCTATCTTTTTCAAGTGTTAGGATGAATTTTGCAGAGACAAACCACAGTCCCACTTCCGAAAATGAAGAAAATGAAGAACCTGAAAGACCTTGGGTCAAATCAGTTGCAGTTCCTGAGAGCATCAAGAGAAAGATACCCTCAAAACATTATGTAAGTTATTTGTTTATTTGAGTGCAACCAGGCGTAAGGAGGGGCTGTCCTGTTTAATCACTGTGCATAGGTATAGAGCTAAATCCAGGCAGCATAGTGATACTTATTCTTGTACAGTGACATTAGTGATGCTACATTTACATTTACTAGGATTGTAGCTCCACCTGTGTATTGAGTCTAGCAATATGTGTATGTAATACACCACCTTTGCATGGCATACAAATATTATTAGGCTAACCCATCTCCACAGCAATCAGGTGTAATGAATATATCCACTAATATAAAATGCAGATGTTGAGTCTAGGTGATAATACAATTATATGACACTATAGAAGCGAAGGAGTAGCGATTTAATGGTGTATTGTGGATGTGTGGAGAACTAGAACTGATTGTTGGGCTTGTGCATGTAGTAAATGGATCTGGGTGTGTCACCTCTATCGTGCCTTCAGATCTCTAAGAGGTCGCATGTACCTTTGCTCTTGCAGTTGCCAATTTTCCACTTAATGAAGCTACACATCTTTTGTGCCACTTATTAAGAGCTGATGATCTTAATTCCAGATAGAGTGTTAATGAGAGTAGAGGTCTGTCACAGGAAAGGGGTATTTATCATGATTTATCAAGTACCCTTTTTGTTCAAATACAGGTCTATAAGGTGGTGGTGGACTGGACGAATGGAAAAAACATCATCATTTATCGTAAATACAGTCTTTTCTTCGATTTTGTTGTAAGTCAATCTGATAAAATGCCAAAGTAGAGCTTTTCTGTAAATGGAGAAGTGGTGTACGTAAAAAGTTCATATAAGTGTTCAACTAAGGATGAGATTACCAAAAGAAATCACCATTGTATCTTAATTACATACAACTCTTACAGTCCTTGTATTGTATAGAGAAACATGCTGCTTTCCTTCTGTGGAGAAATGAGGTTTTCTTAGATGTGTAGTGGGAGTAATGCATGTGTGAGTACACGTTATAATAGTCAAGGAGGACAGAAAAAAGAAGGGTAAGGTAGTGATTATAATAACACACTATCCAGCAGCTGACTAGAGAGATGGGATGCAATGTAATAGTTAATTACACTAGCAGATATGCAGCCAACCAGTCATTTGAAGAATGTGTAGGATTCTTAATTAACTGCAATGACTGCTTTCTGAGGTCAGAAGGATTTACTTGGTTTCTGTTGGTATTATGCATGTGAAGCAATTACCACTACTAACTATCTGACGTTGGTCATCAGAGAATGATTTGAAATATCATCCACTCCTGCTCGTGCATTCAAAGTGTGCCTTCATTAGCAGATGGAAGCCATTGCAAGACATTTAAAAACATTTCACACACTGTTTTGAAAGATTAATCATGCTCTTTTGGGGTGTGTTAATGTATAGAAATGCTCTTTCCCATAGTGGAGAGTAAGTATGGTGACGTGTCCCAAAGCTATGGTATACATTTAATCCACAATATCTCTCCATCATAGTGTGTGTTAGATCTAACATGGTCAGTTTTTGGACACAGGCACTAAAGTGTGCAGACTGCAATATTTAAGCCATTATCTCATGCATCCCATACATGGAGAGTGTTTCCATAGTAATAGTTTCCATATGAACATGCCTCATTGGAGCAGCACTCCATACCTGACTGTGCCTCTTCCCCCACTGATCACACCCAGTTGGTTTCGGAATTTACTTTTGACAGAGAATTCTTCAAAGGAATGTGTCACATGATAATATCATCATATCACCTGCATATCACATTCTTATGAAAACACTCTCTTGCACACTATGAGCCAGAACTCTGCAGATCAGAACCTCAAGGTTTAAAAACCCACTAGTGATCCAAAAACATCTGAGAATCAACAAAGCTAAATACCACAAGCTTGAATGGGGTGGTTTATTATTTGATGGAATTCTCTGGTGAATAGTGATGGTATGTAAACACTTATCCCTTCAAGAGTTGAAATAAGCTATCATTCTCCTTGATCGTTTCTTGCTGCAGATAAAACTGAATCAACTTGTGGCTAAGCTCTATCCTTCAGAACCAAAGAAAAACTTCCAACTTCCTGAGCTACCAGGTAAGAAGAAACCCTGATCTCTTAAAAGTATGAGATGTACTGTAAGATACTAAGAGGGAGTCCCTGACCTTATTCCTCGTTAAATAAATACTAGAAGGGTAGCATGTGAAACTTGATCTGTCTGCCCATGCTGATAAACACCAGGTTGTATTCTGAACCCATCATAATGGGTGGTGATAAATTTGAACGAATCAATGTTTACCTCTTCTCTTACAGTATTTGACCTCTGGTCAGTCAATTCAGCTGTGTTGATGGATGCCTCACTCAAAATAATCAAATTAAAGTTGGCAGAATTTGACCAAATGCTTGCAAACTGAGAACAATGTGACTGTCTGATAATAGCTTTGGGATGAGAGATGACAGTGGTGCATGCATGAAAATCCTAGATCTTTATGCCAACAAGAGTCATTGTAGCTGCAAACTTTTAAATTCCCTAGCTCGTTAATCAGAAGAAGAAATGACATGTGATTCTTTGATCTTTGCATCAGCTGATCAGCATACATACTTGTAACGTCATAGCCTGAGGCAGTCACTAGGATAAGCACTGAGAGTCACTTTGTTGCTTCAAATGAAGAGATTAGTATCTTGTCCATGCCCCCTTAGCTCAAAAAATGATAATAATGTGTCTTATTCCTCAGGGCGTGTTCTCTTCGGACGCACCGAAGTACACCAGGTGGCAGAGAAGAGAAGGAGAAAAATTGAAGAATTTTGTCAAGTAAAAAAAAATTCAAATCCCTTGTTGATTAGCATTAAGGAGAGTATGTGTCCTCCTAGGCTACTAGCTTTTCCTGTTGGTAAATCACAGGGGGGATTCCTGACTACCACAGGAGGGCTGCATGTAGTGACCTCACACCATACGACTGCTATAGTCCTTTTAATAGGGCATCTTTGCATCAGCATATTTGGAATGAAAAAAAGGTTTCTGGTTCTGGTGATAGTTGATGTTCAAATAAGTCAAGGAGGAAAGGATGTAGCAATATGGAATCTATCTTTTGATTCTAATGATTACTGTTGTTATTGTGTTATTGTTGTTGTTGTTGTTGTTGTTGTTGTCAATAGAAAGTGATAGAATTACCTCCAGAGATCTCCCGAACCCACCTGGTCCTTGGTTTCTTCAATACTTGGCCGGATGACACTCTTCTGAAAAAGTAAGTTGCTCCAGTAAGGAAGGACTTTGTTTAAATTAAGTCAGCTATCTAGCCTATAATAACCAAACCTTAACCACTGCCACTTGAATCTGAGAGAGTGGTCACTCTTCATACCACATTACTGGGATCGTCCTTGAAGACAGAAATTGGTGCACCTTTAGGGTGGTTAAGTATCCAGTTTATACTTCGACCACTGCTATTATTGGAGTGGTCACTCTGTGCCACATAAACATACAGGGCGTTTTTTTGTCTCAACTCAGACTTTTAAGCTGGATCTATAAACATATACTTCTAGCCTTTATTGCATCACTGAAGAGTGCAAGGTATTCAACTTGCACTCACTTTACAATCATAAGGATTCAGTTTGCATCTTCAGCAAAAATATTAAAGCAATATGCGGAATAAAATATGCTTTGACTTGTGGGAGGCATAAAGTTTGTTTTGGTGGCCATATCCTGGTTGCAGTCTGAGCTGAGGGATCTTGATTCAAGTTTGTTTTGCTTGCCCTTTTGCCATATCTTTCTCCTGAGCGACTAGCCTCTTAGAGGACCCTACGTGCATCTTGTTTGAATAAGCAATGCCTTATTCACTTCCACTACGGCCTAATAGATCCCTCATTGGGTATGGCATCTACAGAAATTGTAGGGGTGTACAATAGTCATGGAACTAAAGGCACGTTCACATTTCTAATGTGTCGTGGTTCCCATGCCATTGCAAGAAAGAGTCTCATAATATCAGCAATAGTGAAAACTGTTGAATCCACATTCTGCAGCCTCAATGGTCCATGAGATATTATATGTAGTTTTCACTCCCACAGAGAACATTATAATATTATTATAGTATACTAAAATCAGTATAAGTATTAGTATAATACTAAGATAAGTATACTAAGATTAGTATATTTTAGGTATACTAATATCATACTAATTATACTAGTATGCTGAGATTAGGTGTTCAAAGTATCCTGAGCAGTAACCAATTCTTATTCCCTTCTCCTCCACAGACCTTTTGGACGACACTCGCATGTCATTTCAGCTCCGGTAATCGCAGCACCTGGGGGACCTCGTTCCAAGTCTTCATCTCCTTGTGAGAGCGTCACCTCTTCCTCCAAGTTATCGGTCACTTCTCTTCCTGAAAATTGCACAACATCATCATCCTATAGGAACACCTCCCTCTCTCCCTCACCTCCGCCCATCACTTCTCCCACTAGTGAGTTCAGGACCAATTCTCAGCAGCCCTAGCCCTAGCCCTAGCCCTCCCCCCCACCCCACCCACCCCACACCCCTATAGTATCTAAAGTGGAGTATTGATGGTCTGACCGAAATTAATATGGCAGTCCAATCTCTTAATCCAATTCCACAGTCTGAATTATTCTGAAATTTCAGTAATTTCAAGAAGGGAGTGTTTATTACCATGAGGGGGAGTTACATGCATGTGTTCAGAATGATTTGACATCTGCACATTCTCTTACTATTTTGAACGGCTTTAAGGATCACTGACCTAACATAGTGGACATAGTTGAGGATTCTTCTTGTACTTGTCACAAGCCTAATAATAGCAATTGCTGTGAATCTGGCATGCATGTCATTTGACCTCCACACACACCTACGCTTCCCTATTTCTCTGCATGTCAACTTGAAGAGCTTCATAATAAGTATTTCGGTACAGATTCTTGTAAGATGCAGCCCCTCAGCTTTCTACCATACAACTGAACTTCCATATCCGTGACCCCAATCAAACATCAAAAGTTCAAATAGCGTGGTTGTTGTTATTAACAGTTTACCAGAAAAGGAATCAAGACGTTCTTTGTTTATACTTCTAAGTCCAGTGAAGTATCCTGGCTATTGATATGGAAGACTATAAGCTTTGAAATCTATATTCATTACTTATGTAGTCATCTCAGGTGACATTCTCACCAGAAATATTTAGGCTTGGTAATTGTAGAATCAGGTCGAGGGGGTGTTTTGGGGGCAAACCCAGTTGACCCAGTCGAGTCAAGGCAGTCCCCTATGAAGCTGTTTACTTCATTGTGGGTAAAAATTAGAGGTTTTGAGAGTTTCTGCAAGTGCTTGGGTGATTATACCTCCTTATTTCATGTTGCCATGTCACTATTTCCTCCAAGCCACTACACGGCCTGTTAAAGAAGGAAGAGGTTTATAAATAATTAAATCAAGCTTAGTGGACTTGGGACTCAAATAAACCAACAAGATCGTATCATTGTACCAGAGATATATAGGCTTTACACACCACAAGCGCTTCTTTGGCTCCAGTGGGACTCTTTGGGGTTGAACACAGACATCTGCAACCATGGAGAACTTATAAGTGCCAAGTGCCTCCATCTGGCAACCCAGACACCATCACAATACTTTTTATCTCCCATTGGACTTAAAAGGCCAACTTTGATCCCATGCCAAGGAGCAATTAACAAGAGCTGCAGGGAAATTTTTTATACATTTCATAATAACTTTTATTGATAATAATAATTGTTTACATCATTGCTAATCTCCAAAATGGAGGTAATGCAAGAACAATGTTGATATTAAATGTAGGGGAACTACACTCATGAAATAAGCAATTACTGGTCATGTGGTTATACAGAGCTAGAGGAAGCCTCATAAGTTGTAGGAGCATATAAAAGCAGCTGCTGGCACTCAATCTTGCTAGTGCCAAGAAGCTAAAGAAGTGATTGCATAGTACACTATTAGCTTATAACAGAATTATCTGCTGCATTATAGTATAAACCAGCATAGGCTGTACTGTTGCAATACTGTATATCTACTTGAGTCTCCTGAAACTAGCACAGCTGCCATTGGATTGCATCAGAAGCAGCTGCATTGAGGAATGATGGCTCTTGTTCTGCCTATTCCCACAATCCCTGCAATTCCTTTGTTCTATCCTCGTAAGTTTTGCTAATGGCATGCAGCTGCTGTGTGCTAATAAGCATGCAGCTGTACTACTTACTAGTAAGCTCTAATTTATACATAATTGGCCACTAACAGGTTGTCATTACTGCATGGTCTATAAGAGGAAGGGCCAACGTTGAGCTCTAAGATCAAGTTTCAAAGCAATGACAAAAAAGCAATGACAAAAGCTCAACACTGATGATTGACTGCTGGCTGGCCATCCATGCCACATGATTCTAGAAGGTCCATGTCATTTAAGCATGTATGAGAAGATGGATTTAAACTTTTGATTTCCACTATGCATTAGTACGCTGGTACATGGTCCATGTTTCCAGCTGGCTCTGCTACAATGAGCCATTGACACCGTTTGCTATATAAAACTCCTAGACTAAATAACTGACCACCTCCCCCAACATGAAGCCAGTCAAAATATCCTTCACAGTGGATATGTTATAAGTAATTGGGAGCAAACTCAGCATCTTCTCCCAAAAATAGATGTAATTACAATAATCACATGACACACGTCTCTATCTCATCATTGAACTTGGTGTTCAAATAAATTTAACATGGTATGAAAAATATTTTAATGACATTTTTCATCTGAATGAAGCAAATTTCAATGCTATAGGATTGGAATGACTTACATGATTTTAGATGACATGAATTATTACACAGGTATGCATTGCTTAGCTTTACTAAGCCATCCTTGCTCTGTTTCACTAGCATTACCATCTATACTGCAATAAATTTTACTCCAATGGCTGGCATGGAGCCACAAGTAAATCCAGCTAACTAATCTTGTTTGTGCAGTTATACCACACATATCGGGACAAGAAGTGGACTATGTAGTGGCCTACAACCGACTTTCCTTATTCTCTGTAGATTGTACCCCATTTCACACTTTCTCCTTATTCTACCTAATTAAACCACAGTTTTTGTCTGGTGCATGTGAAATCGTGTTGTAGTGTGTGCTACTAACTAAACCTCAATCCTTAATTCAAATATTCGAATATCCAAACAAGGTTTTATGCGAAATCATGCTAGATTCAAACAAGGCAGGTTGGTAATGTAGTGGTGAGGCACTTGGTGGGTTGCTGTCTGCCACTTACAGCTCAGTGTTATCAAAACTTGTCATCAAAGCAGACCAACGCAAGGTGGAGTTGAGGAAACCATGGCCACTGAATGTGGGGGAGTAAACTTAATTTTGGTTGAAGGCCAATTTCTCTTTGGTCTTAATTGGTCAGAATGATTTCATCTAGTTGGATTCAAAGGTGTAAAGTAGTTGGTTTGTAGACTCATCTCTTCCCTGCTTTGCAGTCTCATTTATCACGTACCGTATACGAGTTAAATTTGGCGGTGTATTAAATTTGACGGTTTGGCGGTCCGTCTTGGAACCGCCAATAATAATGACCGCCAATATCTATAGCTAGGCGCCAGGCTACGGGCTGGGGGTGGGGCTTGAGTGTATATTGTGGAACAGTGCAAGACTACTAGCTAGCTCCGTTTCCAGCTATTTTGCGATCGTGATGTCTCTTTGAAAGTTCTTGAAGAAGGAGGAAGTGAGCAGGCAGCTGACAGTCACATCAATCTTGGAATGTTGCCAACGTTGCCATCTGATATTACTGCAACAGCATATGGGGTCCCCGAGTTTCCTTCTTCCCATGGATCAGCTGAATAACTCCCCCACATTTGGATTTCAGATAGTTTTGTATACGTAATAGCCTCGAACACAACTAGTCAAGTGAAACTCCATGGCTTGCTCCTGGCTTGCTAGCTCCTGAATGCAATGCGCGCGCAAGTACACGACAACGCGCTGCCGCCAATAATAATGTCTGCCAAAAGCCTTCCACGGTACAAACGCCAAATAAAACTCCCGCCAAAATTAACTCGTATACGGTAGTCCTTTTGGAGTTGGACTTACAAAGTTCCTGCTAAAAAGTTGATATAGTTATTAATAACTTGCTAAGGTAGAAGTGATGACAAGTAAAGGTCAGAGCCTTCCAACCATACTGATTTATCAGAAATTTAGGCAAAGTCACTATACACATCATAATTATTGATATTACTTAAAAATGGCTGAAAATACTGAAATTCATGGTAAAAATACTGAAAATGAGACAATTTATATTGAAATCAAAAGATCGGAGGCACTGAAAGTTTACTCTGCACATACATAAGTAATGACACTGAATTGTGTCATACAATGTAAGAATTTATACGGTTTCCTCCTCTCCTTGAGTTTATGTTGGACAAGGCTTGAGTTTTATGCTGGACAGTGCTGGTACAGTGGCTGGTACAATGGAGGGGGGGGGGAGAGCTTGGAAACATGCCACTATTCAATTAACAGTAGAGACGGTACATAATATTTGGTAGGAGGAGAACATGCCACAATCTAAACTTGAAAAAGTCTCGGTGCACACATTAACTAAACATTTGGCATGCATACGACTTCAATCACGAAGTCCTTCCTCAAGAGGAAGCAGCTGACACACCAGGGTGGAATTATAATATTATGAAAGTATATCCCTAATTGCATCTCCCTCTCCCCTGCCCCTCCTCTCTCCCTTGCCCCTCCCTCCTCTCCCTTGCCCCTCCCTCCTCTCCCTTGCAGCAATGGAGGCTATTATCTCTCATCCCGACGAGATGGAGCATCTGGAACAATATCACGTCATCGCCAACTATGAGAGAAAGGACTCGCACCAAGTCAGCCTGGTCATCAACCAGCTGGTCCACGTCATCGAAAAACATGATACGGGTAAGTATTGCCAGCTGCTCTAGCTATGTGGGCCAATCACTGCTTGATCTATAGACTTGGGGTCATTTAGCTGGAGTATCCCCACCAATCACAAGCCTCACCAAATGCCAATCATGTTTTATCATCATCATCACAATTTCACCCTAACTGTGCCCCATATTTATTCCTAAGTTGCTCAATGTATTACATCAGAGTTTAATTGAAAAAGAGTGTTAACTTTTTTGTGCAATTACAAAGCATTACTAGTACTTGATGTTTCAGCTTGTAGGAGAACATTTCACAGTCTCCTACAAAGTGTTCATGTAATGGAACATCAGTTAGTCCCCATTAAATTAACAGCTCCTAAATGAGGTCACTTGGTCCTTCTCAGTTCCTTTTCCTTATTCGTCCCTAGCACATCCGTGACCTCATGCTGTACCTTAAAAGCCTCTCAGACTAAATAACATACAAGTCTGTAGGTAAAGGGTCTTCTTTTTGAAGTGTCGTAACCATTACCTCACTTCCCTTACTCAGCAAAGCTGGCGCGACACTGCATTCACGCTAGACTAAACTACAGCTTACATCACGACACATTTTACCTTCCGCACTGCACGAGCAGCTGCTTTGATGACTCTACATCCCTTGGCATCCATCCAGTGCTGTAACAATCCAGCTGTTTATACAGTTGTGCATTGTATGTTGAGACTAACAAAGGTATTAGCTGGACCTGCCCTGAGACTATAAAATGCTATTGCATGATCTTCTTTTTCCTGTAAGGCAGTCACTATTCCAAGAGAGTTGAAAAACAAAGGCTTTTAGTCGAAATCAGAAATCAGTATAGACTCCAGCAGCTAACTAGTTAGTAACTAAGTACTGCCTAGCTCTCTTTAACAAGCTAGCTAGCTAGGTAGTCCTCTTTCTCTGATATCTCTCTAACTACTCTATGCTCTATCGACTGACTTGTAACTGAATTGAGTATGAATAATGTACGTTCTTCCGGGCATGCACGAAAGTCCAAAGTACGTGTGACCATCTCCGATACTTATGTGTCTCTAGGTTGGTGGATGGTTATGTCAGATGATGAACAGGGATATGCCCCAGCATCTTTCCTGGAGCCGGTAGAGGGAAGTGGTTCTGATAGAGACATACATCCAGAGGATGACATCAGTCAAGGTGAGCAACTGTGTAGTATGATTCTGTGGGCGGGGCTTGTTGGTAGAGAGAGAGAGAGAGAGAGAGAGAGTTTTACTACTGAAATGGCAGGTTGGGCTGTGCCTAGAATGCAATGCTAAGTATATTACACACGGAGATATGTGACAAATGGATGCGCACTCACTCCACCACTAAATAGTTGAATTAATGTTCTCCCAGGACAACACCCCATCCTTGACTACGCCCGCCAGCAAGCCCAGTCCTTCTCGTAGCACTCACACCCCCACCCATGTAAATATTGTACTCAGTTATCTGATTAGTGGAATTTTTTTCGTGGGGATCTCATAATAGCAATGGTAGACTGCCATTCCCCAAGTTATTTTTTGTGGGTATTAAAGTTCAATTATTACACCCATAACTGCTGGTACTCTAGAGGAGCAAATTTTGCCCACAGAATCTTACCTGGAGATTTAAATGTGTAGTGTATGAAGCAATGGAGACCTACATTGCTGAGAATGACGATGAGATTACGATGAAGGCTGGGGACAGAGTGGACGTCATCAGCAAGTCCATGGATGGCTGGTGGAAGATAAGGTGAGTCATATGATAGGGTCACATGACAGGGTCACATGACAAGGGAGTATAGCAGGAAAACTTTATGGGGGGTTCTTAATAATAGTGATTCACATTTGCAAAACCATTGATCTATGTCTGACAGTGTGTCCATTAAACTCTGTGTGTTTGCATCCATAAGTCTGAGAGTGTTGCTAATCACAGCCAGAGTTTAGTCTGAGAGTAAATCTGTTTACTGTTCTCCTGTGTGAGTGTGTCCTATTTGGACAAAGAGACTGAACTCTTCACCCTTACCTGGTGTTTTCTTTGTGTCTCGCATTGTCAGACACTGCTGGCATGCTGTGTGTGTGTGTGTGTGTGTGTGTGTGTGAACTTCCCAGTCACATGAGTCTATACACCACTGGCAAACTACTCTGTTATGTTGTGTTGGTAACTTTCAGTCACATGACAGTCACATGATTCTAATACATTTGCATAGATGTAATGGATGCACAGGCTTCTCTCCGGCTGCTCTTATTCGACGTAAAACCTCCATCAAACCAACTGATCTAGAGAACATTTATGAGTCAGAGAAGAGCATTTATGAAGGCCTGAATATTCATCGTCCTCCACCACGAAGGTAGAATCCTGTGGAGTAATGTCCCTTCCCTCCCTCCCATCTCCCCCTCCCTCCCATCACCCCCTTTCCTCCCTCCCTTCCCCTCCCCTCCCATCTCCTTTCCCTCCCTCCCATCTCCCCCTCCCTCCCTCCCATTTCCCTCCCATTTCCCTCCCATTTCCCTCCCATTTCCCCTTCCTCCCTCCCATTTCCCCTTCCTCCCTCCCATTTCCCTCCCATTTCCCTCCCATTTCCCCTTCCTCCCTCCCATTTCCCTCCCATTTCCCTCCCATTTCCCCTTCCTCCCTCCCATTTCCCTCCTATTTCCCCCTCCCTCCCTCCCATTTCCCCTCCCTCCCTCCCATTTCCCTCCCTCCAATAACTATTGTACTTATTGCAGGAACACTATTGACCGTTCTGCTGTGATGAAGGCCAAAGCTCGCTATGATATCCCTCGGACCACTGTACCAACCACACACCATGAGGCCAATAACCTTTACGTGGGATCCAATGAGGGTGAAAGTGATGAGGACACGCCCAAGTGCTATCAGGTGGCAAAAAACACCAACAAAGTCAAGTCAATCATCAAACAGAAGGGTGCGTCTCCTCGGGTGGCCATGATGGGCTCGTCAACATCCTCCTCAGTGGATTTTGCAGAAGATGATCACATCTACGAAATGGAACCATCCTTGGAGGATGAGACTGAAACAAAATCCTCCATTTACGAAAACACCGAATTCTCTTCCAAAGTGTGTCTCACTCGCAAAGCGTCCCTGCCCACATCTTTGCAAGTTTCCAGTCCTCCTCCTCCTCCAGCAACATCCCCATCACACCACTCTCGAGCAGGGAGAACTAAAAGCACTCCACTTTCACCTGAACATGTGTCATCCGGGGGGAGGCCGCAACCGGGGAAGGGAAAGCCTCTTAGGCACACCCCTGATGACTACGAGGATCCAGATAGAATTCTGGACATGTTGGAGAATGAGAAACTGGTGGAGGAGGTTGACGACTATGTGGACATGGAGAGCAACGTCCATAATACCTACATCGATCCTGAGGATTTGAGGAGAGGAAGTTCAGGAAGCATTACGACCTCGTCTGGTAGCTTCAGTAGTGCTAAGAGAACTGAATCAAATTCCTCCGCACCAAGTAAGCAAGTTCTTATGGTATTAGTTACCCTTTACCCATTATTGTACATAAATTGATACTCTTTACCTGTTATTTTAGCTACTACGTCCCCCAAGTTCAATGGAGTGAATTCCGTCGGTCTCGGGGGGACAATAACAGAACCTGTGTTCGATGACGACTACATAGAAATGGACCCCCTTTATGTGGAGCCGCCATTGGAGGATGGTGATGATGACAACTCTGACACTCTAAAAGCTGACAAACGTAAGAAGAGAATAATGATGTAGAAATTTTATTTATCTTCACGTATTTATAATACTCTCCCATGACTATGCCTTGGAGACTAGCAATCATCAAATTTATATCATCAATTAAATTTTTAGATACACCACCACCCAAAGGGTCCCCAGTATCCAAACGCCCCCTTCCCCCGCCCCCTTATTCCGGAAACTCACCCGTCTTCGAGAAAAAATCCATCACAAGAACAAAGAGCTTGGAGAACCTCATTGCTTCCTTTGAGTCATCAAAAAATACATCACCAAAAAACCTCAGCCCTGAATCAAAACGCAAGAAGGTTCCAAATCCTCCCCCTCGCATACCTGCCCCCTTGAACCGTTTGACTTCTTCCCCCGCCTTCGATTTGGACCAAGGAGGCAAACCAAAACTCCACAACCCCACTAAGCAGAACCACGGGAGTCCAAATGGGGTGGAGTCACCTAGTAACTCCTCCCATTCTACCTCTAAAGTACGAGGGGGGCTACCCAGTCACCCACTGGAAAGAAGCAAATCCCCTCCTAATGGTCCCATTGTGTCTCACGCTGTTGGGAAAAGAGAAAGAGGGGAGGTGCCCTCTCATCATCCCCTGCAACGAGTTTTATCTCCTCCATCAAATGAGGATTCCTCACTGCCCAAGACGTATGTTGCCATGTCCAGTTATACCAGTCAGACCGAAGGATGCCTGAGCTTCAACGCTGGGGACAAGTGCGTGCTGATTCAGCAGAAACAAGAAGGTTGGTGGTTGGTCAACATCGGCGGCAGAGAAGGCTGGACACCTGGAGAATACTGGAAGGAGGACACGGTGAGTATTCAAACCAAGTTGTGATCACCTTTTTGTAATTATCATTCCAGTCATGTGATAAATCATGTGACTTAGTACTTCAAATTGTGATTAATGCACGTAAAAACTAACTCTCTATGCCTTTTACAGAAGAGGGAATTCAACTTGCCCAAGCCTCCAAGTTTTGCTCCAAAGAAGCTTCCAAATGTCCGGAAACCCCGTAGTCACACGGTGGGCATGGATGCTTTCACCACGTCCCTTGACCTACCCTCCTATAACCCCAGCAAGCCTGAGAATACCAACTCCTCCTTGACTCAGAGTGCAGAAGAGCATCTCACCACTTCCTTGAGGGAGCCTCAACAGGGAAATCCCCCTAAGGGTCCTCTGCCTCCACTACCATCAGGAGTACAAAAAAGTAATAGAGCAAAAAAAAATTATTGTGATCTTTCAATTTAACACTCTCTTACTCCCTTAGATAAACCGGATAGACCGGATAGACCGGATAAACCAACAAAGCCACCAAAACCAGCCTTGCCTACCAAGCCGGCTAAACCGGATAGGACTAAGAAAAGTTCTCCTTCCCCTCCATCTCCTCCAAATGGTCGCAAGAAGCAACACTCCCCCCCTCTTCCCCCACGTAAGTAGGGCAAGCCATCACTATAGCTTGCCTTGCCCATTTTGGAGCAGACCAGTAGTCCATATTAGGTTGCTTTCTCTCTCATGTGCAGCCAATTTAAGCAAGAATAAAAGTGTGGGAGTGTCTCTTAGTAATACGGAGGTGAATGGCCATACCCCTAATGTGGAAGGTACCATACCAATCAATGATTATGAGGAACTTGATGATGTCAGCACTTTTTCCATTGGTAAGCCAATCAGTAATGACTACAATGTACTAGCCACCAGCTAGGTCACATGATCATAAAGGCTTTTGTAGTAGAGCAGCTAATATGGGTTGCACTAGGACCAATGTACCTATTATATCACGTCATATCCACATTAATTATTGCAACAGTTAACATTTACATCCTGCTGACATCATGGCACCATATAGCATGCGTCTATTTCCTACCCCAGTGCTCCAAGCAGCCTGACTAAATTCTGTAGTCATAAATGTACATCCTTTTCCATTTGATGCACACTTCCTGTTATGACATCATCAGGATATCCTGAGTATATATGTTATAAATAGTCTGTCTCTAACGTGCAGTAGTATAAGTGAAATCTGAAGTATAACTAACTAGACTAATGTCTTGCTGCAGTACTGTTAGAATGATGACTAGCACTAATTCATATAGCATAATGTTGGATAAATCTCCACCCACTGCAGAGAATGCTCCCTGGTTTGCTGGCAAGATGGAGCGAGCACAAGCAGAACAGTTCCTCATGGAAGTGAGTGGCTAGTACATCATAGCTTAAGACCTCCATCTATAAATAACTAAGATAATAATATTGCAGTATCAATGTGCATAAGTCACTGAGCTTTCAGCTAAGTGGCACTGATATGCTGAGGTGGTTCATAAGGGAGCTTTCTCTTAACATAATTATCTGGTGAAATTGAGAAATCATGTGTCCTGTTGTATTGTGCAGCTGCACACATTGGGTTTGACATGTCGATTAGTTTCCTGCAAGTGTCTGGGCACTAGTTACTCAACTAATCCTAAGAATACTGCATTGTTAATGCAAGACTTGTATTTTAATCACTGCAAGTAGGGGCACCTTACAAAAAAAACAAGGCCATCTGTGGTTGTACTAAACAAACAATAAAGAGATGACACTTGAATGATGCAATATCTGGTAATTAGTGAGATTTCAAACAGATTGATGGACATTTAATAGGAAAGCTAACAGGAAAGACAATCACACAATGAGTCAATGCATTTTTCATTCCCAGCACCACCAAATTAAATGGTTCTTCTTACCAGAGCATGATCAGCAATAAAATAATATGAAGTTGAAAGTTTTCAATGAATCTCTTTTATGTTACACAGCATGGGAGGCAACGAGAGTTTCTCATCAGAGAGAGGACAAGTAAGGATGGCTTCTATGCGCTCTCTGTCAGATATCATTACAAGTTAGTGTCTAGGGGAAGTTCTGTCCAATTACAATGATTGAGTTACTTTCTTTTTTCCCCTTTTCAGTTACAAACACTTCAACATTGACCCCAAGGATGGGCAGTTTGTCATGGGTGCCCTGACCTTCCCAAGCATAGAACAAATCATCCAGCACTATCAGCAAAACTCACTTTTCATTCATGACGGACAGCCCGTTGCTCTCAGTCAACCAGCAAAGAAGCGGTCACGTGCCTCAGATGCAAGCAGATACACACCCAAGGCCAACTCAAGCTCCTAACACTCCTACCTTTTATCACTCACTTCCTTGACATTTTATTTCTTTGTGTATAATGTTAGTAACAAACTTCTTTTTTTTAAAACTGATTGAATTTTTTTTTTGTGGCAATAACATCAAAGAATTTCACAATAATAAATACTCTGCTGTTAGTGATGGCAATGATGACAGTTTTTCTTTTAATGGCAGTTTTAATTTCACAATGAATGCATGTATGAATTAGGCTGCTTCTTGTCGCTCTGCTGTTAAGTGGAGATTCAGGCCAGGGACGTGTGCAGATCTATATGTGTCTGTGGGTGTGTCATCTCCATGTGTCCTTATGAGACAACAGTGAGTAGAAGTCCTCCACATCGGCTATGTTAACATACAATGAGTTCTCCCCTGATCTGATAACTGCTAATAAGGCATTCAGTCCATTCTCTACTACATCGAAATTCGGTCTGAAAAATTGGGAAAGAAATAAAGGTGATAGTCATTCAATTGAATAGCAACTCAGAACTAGAAATATTTCAAAGTACATAACTATTTCAATCATGGTGATGGCTAATGTGATTTATGTATACCAAATTGTTCCCTGTGATCAATCAAAATGGACGAGATCCATTATGGATCTCTTATGTTGTTAATATTAGAATACCTTCTGTCCATGTTCATTCTACAACACTCTTTAGCCAAGTGGTAGAAACTGCCAGGACAATCTCCCACCATGGTGCCAAACCTCCCTTCATCAAGTCCAAAATTCTACAAGTTAACAAACCAACAGTTAATTGATAGTAATAAGTATTAAATTAAAATCAGATTGTTTGTACTACTTGTGGGTTTATCAACTTCTCACTTTCTTCACAAACAGCTTAGTACAACGCTAATACAGATCATTATAGCAATGGGAGCTATGAAAAGTACTATGGAGAACACTCTCCTTCTCCCCCACCCCCTTCTTGGAGAAACTTACTGCTGTTCTTGGGAGGACATCAGGATCTGCTTTGACTCTGGCTATAATCTAGTGTGGATAAACATTAAAGATTAAAGGGAATCAACCCTTGCTGTTATGAGTCTATTGGAGAGAGAATTGGTGAAGAGGTTGCCTGGGTACGAGGCTAATGAAGGGGTTGGCCCCTTGTTTGTGGTGGGTGAAGGATTAGTACCCTGGGGTCTGATGATGACTTACTTCACAGAGTACAATGCCATAAGAAAATACATCGACTTTCTCATCATATTCTTCGCCTCTCAACATCTCAGGAGCCATCCAAAAGGGAGTACCAACAACTGTCATCCTGAACAACATTATGTAATCCAACACATGTGGACCTCATACAGCTTAATTAAAGGAAATTCCCCAATGTACACTGTAGCTAGGTATGTATGGTATCCACCACACCCCAGCTTACCGTCGCTTCATACTGCTGGTATCACCAGCAGTAGAAAATGTTCGTGCCAATCCAAAGTCAGCCACCAGAGCAGTCATATCCTGGAGAATATTCAGGATTGATCAAGATAAACCACACTGTCCTAGCATTAAGTGTGCATCCACTAGCCTACCTTGCGTAAGAGACAGTTTTTAGAGTTGAAGTCACGATGAATGATTTCTTGACTGTGGAGATAGTTCTAAAAATGGGAAGATTATCCTGATTTAATCAGAGGGGGTGGGGTGGGGGGTGGGGGTGATAGCCTCGTGATAAATGATCAAATCAGGAGGATGAAGGCTTGGGTAGATGAAGACATCCAGGAAGTGAATATTGTATTCTACGGGCCTTAACTATTGATATCAGGAAGTGAATATCGTATTCTACGGGCCTTAACTATTGATATCACTTCCTGGACTCTTTGGGTCAGTAGAGTTGGCACATGATTAAGTGATGAGCTAGCTAGATGAGTGCAAACTGACCATTCCTGAAGCTAAATCTCTTGCTATAGAAATACGAACATCCCAAGGAAACGAATACTCCTAAAAATCAAAGAAAGAGGGTTGAAGACTTGGTGTCATGGACTGGGCATACTATGGCAGTTTACCTGATTCTTTATGGTCTTTCGTAAAGTACCACCATCTGCATACTCTGAGGATATTGTACAGATTACCATGACAACACCAAAATTAGCCATTGCCATGGCAACAAATGGATACCATGGGAACTACAGATTGTTATAGCTATTGATCCCAACTAGTTGGTCACCTGTAATCAGGTTGAGGGTCTTTCCTTCTCTGTACAAGATTCCTATGAACTGCAGGATGTTTGGATGACTGAGAGATTTGAGCAGTCGGACCTGTCAACAAGTCAAATATATAGCTGTCATAGCAGTGTGCAATAGTGTGTAATAGTAGCTGCCATAGCAATGTGTAATAGAATTATGGAGACATCTCTTTGGGATGAAAAAGGCACTCTAGATTACAATACCCAGAAACTTGTGTGGTCTTTATGATTAGATTTGCTAAACTCCTTCAAATGCTCAACTCTGCAGCTATATATATAGCACATACTTCTCTGAGGAAAGTGAGTTTGGCTTCCTTTGTTGCTTGTCGCATTTCCTTCATCACCATCACCTGACCTGTGTATTTATGTCTAACCTGCATCCAGTCACATGACAGTCACATGATACACACGTACACTATAATAGAGAGACGTACCTTGTAAACAGATCCATAGAAACCATGACCGATCTCTTCACCTTGCTCAAGGTCATTCAAACGAAAACACCTGAAGGAAAGAAGCCATGGATTGAAGCATGTACTCCTATCAAAAATTTTAAAAATCAACCCTTTACCACATTATGAAATATGGCTATGTGGTAAAGGGTATACAGTAGTTACCTTGTATAGTCTGCCTTCATGTCTAAGGCAGGAATGGACCTTGTCCGCCACTGACGTGGGGAACCCGATAGAGAACTGAAGGGGGTATGAAAATAAAAGGCACCAGTCACATGATAGTCACATGATCTCACCTAACAGCTGAAACAGGTCTGTTTTCCTTGTCATGTCGTCTGATGACAACTGGGGCTGGGGGATTCTTCAACGTACGAGGCCGTGGAATAGGCTTGGTTGTGTGCCGTACTTGTTTCCGTGGCAATGGTTGTGGTCTCCTTGGTGATAGCACTGGTTTGGTATCAGTGGATTGCTGTGCTTTTCTGGATGTGCTCGTTTTCCTCCTCTCAATGGTGATAAATAAACAATCCTCAAAGGCAAACATCAGCGAATTGATCTATGGAAGAAGAACATGAATGATTTGGTAGGAATTTGGATCATTTGATCACAGCACACAATGAAACAGTTATTTTCTACCTTATTTTGACTAGGCTAGGCTAACTGTGTGAGTGGACGTGACTTTGGCATTTTGTATTATGGTGCTGGATTGTTGGCATTGTTACTAAAAGCTACACACATGTTTATATATATATATTCCTTAGCAAAACAGTTTTTGTTAATATTAGCCTCATCATTGTCAACAGCAAGGGTTAGGTAACTACAACCTCAGTGAGTGAGTGAGTGGGGAAGTGAGTGTGTTCCCATTCACTATATGTATGCATACCTCCTTCTGGTCTTGGCCTGCAATTGGTACACCATTGATCTCCAGGATCTCATCACCCATCCGAAGGGGACTGCTGGAAAGGGAGCGTGGTAACCTACCAAACCATAAGAAATCAATTTTAGGTTTCCTATCATTCACATGCCAGACTTATTATTGCCTCTGTCATTACCACAGTGGGAACCTGGCCAGAAGTACATTATTAACACCTCCAGAGTACACCTCTAAAGGATACCTCACTTATAAACATGTCATTTACACCTCCACAAGAAAGAAAAATCACTAATGACCACTTACTTTTCTATTTTGAGGCTGTTCTTTGAATTCACCTTCTGCCCTGGTCTTGGCAACTGAGGGGTATGGAATCCTGGCACTCCACCCAGCATCTGGTGGAATTTTCTCTCCTTCTTACTGGTGGGTACCTCCCCCTCCAACCTACAGGAGGTCAAAAACGATATGCATGCTCACAAGCTGTATGCATTGAAATGGAGGGTGTCAAGTAAGGGACAAAGGGTGTGGCAAGGTAGGGATAAAGGGTGTGGCATATCCATGATATCATGGAGTATGAATAAATAGGTATGATGTCACATAGGACGTCTACAGAAATGTCAGGGTTAAGAACCACTAGTGCTATAGAATTCAATACGTCATAAAGGTACCTGAATTTGAGTGGTTTGCCGGGTAGAGGAATCCGAATATGCTGAATGGAAGAACCTTTCTCATCCGAGAGTTGCTGTTGGAAGTCAGTATGTTCAGTTCCCCCATCCACTTCCTCCTGGTCTCCATTCTCCTCTTTACAACAGCACTCAACACTGCAATTGTGAAACATAAAGTAGGTCATTTTGTAGCTGAAGCAATCACAGGCATCAGAAAATAACACACAATGAAAGAATTTCGTTGTATGTGAAAATACAAAGAATGAGACGCACTTCCAGACACTCACTACTAAGTGATGGGACAAATTATGCTGACTAATTATTCTACACAGAATCGGATTGATAACCACTATTAGACCTTATTTGGATAAATGTATGAGCTGAAACCTATCATCTAACTTACCACAGGAGCCTGCTGCTGGACTTCCAGAGAGTGTATGGGTCCTTTTCTCCGATAGGCACTCCACAGCGATCACACACAAAGCACTCCGGATGGAACGTATGAGAGATCCCCACCGTCTGAATAAATGCCACTAATTAAGTATACTGGTTCTAGTTCTTTTAGTATACTAGTTCTTGTATACTGTTCCTAGTGGAGGCATAATTAGATAACTACTGATCCAACCAAACACCCGGACTCCCACCCAGTTCCTTAGCAAAGTTCTTGCAGAGTTATTACACAAACAAGGTGCAGTATATTTCACGTATATTTTCTTGCATACTGGCTAGTATACCATGGTTGGTGGAGTACATTTTTGTATATTCTAGTATATCTTACCATGGTTGGTCCTGTGATGTAGCCATTGCACCTTTCACACTTGTGCGCCGACTTTTCGTAAAAATGTTCCATGCAGTACGATTGCTCCTCCTCTTCATAGTAGGTTTCTGGCAAAGGAATTAAACAGACAACACACCTACAAGGTAGAGGGTGAGAGAACAGAAAAGGTACATGGAGATACCATCCAGTAAATGGCAACAAGATGCCTATTCAATATCAAAGTGAAGGAAGTGTCCTATATTATGTTATGCTTACTTATTAAGTATAACAACCATTCAAATAGTGCTTTTACTTGTGGGGAAAGAATGTCTAGTCCCTAATGGATTGCCATCTATAACAATAATGATACTAGAATGTGCACACCCGTCTAGTGACTTCATGCTGCATTGCATTGACTCCGTTTTATCACAGTCCATGTAGAAAAAAACACAGTCATGTTCGGGAAGAAGTAATGCACACAATCGCGCACACAAAATAGATTGCACCAGGCAATATTGATAACAGCACAGTTGACCACTTCTCCACTAAATCAGATGGGAAAGTACTTAAAAGGTTGAAGTCATTCATTTGTCTGATCGAAGAGGAGAATAAGGAGAGATTAGTCACAGTTTGTGACTGAATCATCATAATTAGAATTATATATGCACTTTACATGATACGACATGGAATGTTTGGTTACCCTAATAGTTGTCTATGTTATATAATGTACTAGTCAACTTTTGGTTTTGTTGACTTGTAGCAGTACCAGCAACGAAATTCTTTCCTACTTGTTAAGTTTTGAATTGATTTTTAAAACTTTAAAGGTACTAATGAGATAACGAAGATACTAATTGGAACTACTCAGGTCACTCCCCCCCCCCTCCCTTCAAAATACTCTCTCTCTCTCTCTCTCTCTCTCTCCTCTCACCTGAAGCACTCCACATGCCACACCTTTCCCATGGCCTCCAGCACCTGCATCCCCTCGGGTGGGAAGGTTCGCTGACAACGTGCACACCATTCTATACAACAATGCACTCATCATTATACCATCCATGAGTTCCTGAACAACCCTCTGGAGACAATTTGGATGTGTGTAGAAAAAGACTATTGCACAGGACTGTTGATACTCACACATAAACTCTTCATTATGGGAATGGCAAGCCATTGAAGGGACATCCTTCTCCCATTACTGCCCTTCTCTTATTACTCCACACATTCATTTATTTCTTGAAGTCCTGAAGCTTTCCGATGTCCCTCCAAGTTCTCTCTCTCTCTCTCTCTCTCTCTCTCTCAAGTAGATTAAGACCTTCATCATTGATGCTACTGATCCGTCGTGTGGGTGTTCTCTCTGAAACTCCCATGACTTCCTGTGCAGAAGGACTTGTCTCTCTTCCAGTGGCACTGGTGCTACCATCAGATGTGAGGGTGCCAGAAGGGGCAGCTGCCACTGTTGCAGCCATGACTAGCTATAAAAGAGTGGAGATCACCTTAGGAGCTGGTTATCTAATACTGTTAAAACACATTAACTACAATGGCTTACCTTGATCCTGCCTGCTTAATTACACCTTTGTGCACTGAAAAGGTTCAAGTTCAGTTAGCAAAGCTGATGCGCGCGTTATGATCACAGAACCATTAATCACAGCTGCTTTTACTCATAAACAACCACACCCACACATAAATAAATTTAAGCGATCGTCAGTCTCCGGATAGGTCCGTATACTTCAGTTATCCTCGCTCGTGGGTAGTTTCCTGTCATTTTCCTGGAACTGCTGGCTCAGCAATCCCATATAAGGGTAAACATACGCTAATAGTATTCATCATTGTCATGTTATCAAGAAGTAAAATCCTGCATCCTGCACCTGTAGTCATTCCACTGAGTTGACACGGCTCTATGACATTGAAGACAGTCCAGTTTAGTTAGACTTTTTTTCATTTTGAAAGGCGTTTCATAGATGTCGCTAGTGACCTTAGAAAGGAGCTCGCCTTCTCCTCACGAATCGGTGAGTGCGTCGTAGCTAGCAGTTAAGCTGGCACCATTAAATTAATATGTTTAGTCTCGCACCCCTGTGGCTAGAATTGTGCACTGGGAGTTGTACCCTGAGGCCAGGGCTCTCTGAAAGACCTAGGGCACATGTACTGTCTTTCTTTCCTCACTAGGAGAATCTTTGTGGTTTTTTTTTAATGAAAGGTCATATGAAAAGGTCTGTGGGTTTCTCCTTAGGCATGTGATAAAGTCTGTCCATAGAATTGTTTACTAACCACCATGGTATGTGTCAATAGAAGAAGTGCTTATGAGAGTGCTTGCATAAATACCTCGGTTGACTGCTGAATATGGAAATGGTCCATATTGACAAGGATGTACCAAGCCATTGCTCTGTGCTATCTAATGGGCTGTCCACATCTGGATCTGAACACTCGTGATAGTCACCATGATCTCATAGGTTATGCATGGTCACAGACCTCCTTGGCATAATGAGGTGTTGTCATGTTCTCTGGGTGTATTGCAGCTTTTGTCAGGGACATGATATGTCGTGTAGGTTTAGAAAACGGAGTGTAATGGCTGAATGGGCTATGAAGTGATGTGCATTGAGGCCTGGCTGTCAAATTGTGCCAAAGGGACTCATTAGCATGTCTGGAGAGTGCATACTGCCCAGATGGCATTTGTGATTCCACATGTAGTTTGGGGGCAACAAAAAAACTCTATTCTGTTTGTGGAATTATTTTTTTGTACATGTGGCATGAGATCAGACAAGGTCAGGAACTAGTGAAGTGGTTATCTTGCTCCAGTTGACTAACCCCATCTCCATGGTCACAAGGAATTTGTATAATGTTATATACATCAGCTGATCTCATTGATCTTCAAATTCCTTCTTCCCCTTTCATGCATTTTTTCTTCTTCTGTAGGAAAATGAAGACTTGCTCTCCATCTCCAGTTATGAAGGATTCGTAGCACGTGATCACTATGCCCTCTGCCTCTCCCCACGTCCCTTCACATCCCTTGGTCCCGGAAGGAGTGGAGGTGTGTACTTAAGAATCTAAAAATTTAAAAATATCAGAGTTGCTCCATACGTTCATCACTTTATAGAGATGCGTAAATATTTCCACGGTTCATCCTATAGGGGTGTGGTATCCCTTATCCTATATTAGGGATTCTCTCTATCATATCCATTACCAGCAGAGAATGTAGTATTCTTGGATGGGAAATCCAGGTTTTCTTTGTGGGTTTCAATTTCCAAACAGCTGGTCCCTCATTTTGGCATATTTTGACTATAATGAGTAGTTATGACGGCTTTTTTCACTCATAATTTTTCGGAGTTTCATGGTTTGATCACACTTGTGCGACTACACAGCATGATGGGTGTGGTGTGACCATTCATGATTCGCCATCTTGACCTTGTGCTGTTTAATGCGACAGTTTATCTCAAGTGCCCAGAGTTTATGCCATGCTGGTGAATGTTTTTGCATAACATCAATGCGACATGTGTTCCAATTTGTACTACAAGTGAGGCCACTGAGACTCCCAGAGACCAGAGTATTTAATTGTGTGTTCTTTTCGGTTTTAGTATTTCCCTCATGAGAGTTGGTGTATCTTTCAAGAACTTTGAAATTGAGTCTGCCAGGATGTAGTGTACTATTTTATCTCTTAATGTGATCACTGACTGATCAGTATCCTGTTGTAATTATGGTGCTGACCTGAGTGGCTAAACAGTCTGGGAAATAATGTGCTCTACATGCTGAGAGGATTGTACCTTGAGTGAGGTCACTACCTGGAATGATGTACCCAGGCCATTCCTTCTTAGCATGCTCAGTGTGTTCCTTTATGGACAGCCAAGATCACTGATTTGAGTGATTTTAATAAGTATGTGCTACCACCATGACTTGAGAAAAATTTTGCCAATCACATTTTTGTATGAAAAATATAAAGAGTATTATGTTAAAGCCCATAGCTAAAGAATTCTGTAGGTGTTTGGCGTTATTAGCGATGGTAATGCTTCAGTCTTATGTATGTCATATGATGAGAGTGGGGTGCTTGAGAAACTGACTGACCTTATTAGAGGCCATGATGCATGCAGCCAACTGGCTGGTATACTGGGGGGCCTACATTAACATGACCCTATTAGCAGGTCAGCATTGCAGTAGTGTGGGCAGTCAAAACCTTGTTCATCTTTCTCTTACAAGTAAGCAATGATCAAACACACACACAGTTTATATACACAGTCGGACCAAAAATGATGCTGAAAGTGAGTTCCAAGTTTTGAACTCCTATCTTTTCCTTATTTGCTCATGGCTTACCTTCTCATGCACACAATGAAATTGAATTAGAATTAGAAGCCATTTTGGTTGATATAGTAGCCCATGTTGGTATTCTATATGAAAGGGATGAAATGGCACACAAAGAATGTCATCCCTCCCCTCTCCCCCTCTCCCTCCTCCTTGATTATTAATGACCAGGAGAAAAAAAAGAAGTTTGTTACTGTCTTATCAATTGCCTTATTGCACACAAAGAACATTCATCAATTTCCCATTAGCAGACCATCTTGGATTAATATGGCCGTTAGTGGGTCTGGTCTCATCGTCATCAATGATACCTTTGAGCTTCTCCTTTGATGTTCGTAGGTGCTGTCAGGGGGTAAAGTTAGGTTCCCTTTGTTTTGTCATTTAGTAAAGAGTTATCAAATGCAGTGAGGTTGCTTTGATGTCAGAACCTATGGCTGCTCCATTATATATCTACCGGTTTTGTTCCTAGTAGAGTGCTGGGTTTTCTTTTGACTGACTCCCTTTGACTCCCTGTTTACTTCCATCTTTCCCTATTCTGTGTGACCTCTTCAATGTAACAACTACCATGTCCACACGATGTAATGTTTGAACAAGGAAGTTTTCCTTCTTCTGTGTGTGTCTACGTATGCATAGTCTTCTTGGCACAAGTCTTACCTGGGTACACCTCATTATCACTCCACTTCTCCTTTATGCGTATTACTAACAGTCTGTCCAGCAGTTGTGTCACTCGCGCATGTATGAACGTCATGTGCACGCACAGAAGGTTAATTCCTTCATGTGAGTCACACATGCAGTGCATACAATGAGAGCAAGTGAGAGTGCACTTGACTGGCGTCTAGCTAGGTTTGCCAACAGTGACACTCAAAGGTTGCTCAGACTCGTGTCAAGCCAATGTAATCATAATGCCTGGGTTCACTCCATTGGATACCATAAAAGGGCATCATAATAGTATTGTGTAGTCTTAAGTACAAGAGCTGTTATGATATTACGAGACTTCCCATAATGTATTGTATTTCATTACTGTACTGGAAACACATCAGAATCATTAATTACAGGGACTTGAGTGCAATCTGAGCATATGAAGGGTTTCAGGATTAGCATGATGTTATTGATTTGTATTTCTTTTGCACTTGTAGATCAACTAAGAATCTTCTCTCACTTGAAGAAATTGATGAAAATACTCAGAAATGATGACAAACTCCGAATGGTAAAGATACCTTAGACTGGGGAGGAGGGAGTATTTAAAGCTGTTTACTTTAAACCTTGGAACAATTGAGCAGTTCTATTGCCCTCCTCCATTGTATGTTTATTACTTTCCAAATACTGATAATTTTTGTTTATCAAAACAAGTTTTGTTATCAGACCAACTGTGCATGTGCCGTTGCTATGGATGCTACAGTATATAAACACTCAAAATACAGAAGGTTTTCTTTTGGTGTCAAAGAGGCCAAACAACTTAATATTGATCATCCGCTAGTGATCTTTTCCACCCCTATTCAGACCTTATCACTTGATCATAATGTTGACTGTCACCTTCCATTCACAGAGGTCACTTTTGCTGACGTAGCAATCAGTGGAGTTTTTCTTACTCCTTCCTTCCAGTTGAGGAAGGTCTGGGGATACTCATTTGACCATCAAATTAGGACATTTTTCTTTTCCTGATCCCACAAATATCCAAGTGTTCTAATAATTTAGGCCAATTCAGGAGTCCATAGAATAGCTGGGGGTAATTAACAGGCAAGTTTTATTTATTTATCTTTGAAATATGCTGTGTCTAGTGTGAGCGCCTTGCAGTTGACTTTCCTCAAGAGTGTTAGGAGCTTATTCATCTCACTCTAATGAATCTTCTTTGCATGCATAGGCAACCCTAGCAACATCGAATGAATACTTATATTATCATCTCACCTATGGGAAGAGTAGCAGCTGATAAATGTCATGAGACCTTTCATAGTTGACCAGACCACCTATGGAGTTGAATTTATGAGTGCAGTAGTAAACTCAAGTTTGCACAGTGTTGCTGCATATGCCAAGTCCATAAATTTTAGTAGGAGTATTAGCGTGAACACTCTTATCTTTGTGTTCTTGAAATCCATGAGTTTTGTTCTCATAATTATTGTTATGTAGTGTACTGCACGTGCTCAGTACAGTTTTAATGAGGTCACCACTGATTGGTATGTTGCATTATTTTTGCAGCAAGTTCACTGTTCTTAATACACAAAATGTTGCCTTGCTTACAACCAGCTTCTTTGATTGTTCCTTATCATAATTAATTCTACCAAAGGCATTCTACACATTCTTTTCAAAGGATCTGGTAATGGACACCCAATAATAACTTGTACAGTCAAACTGCTGGCCATTGGATATGACAATGTTCATATAACACTTCCACTCCCACTGATTGCCATCCACTCTGGCTTATTAGTGGTACAGTGAGCACAAGACTTGGGTGGGCATCTGGGGCCAGTGGCCTAATTAGATCACTATTAGTAGCATCATTGCTCTAAAACTATTCCCATCCTTATGTAGTAATGGTTCTTGCCATTTTTGTCGCATTTATTACTCCCGGGCAGGTGACAGTGTTTTGCACATGCCAATGTGCCATATGTAGATTTAACTCAATTGTGATGTTGTTCTTGCCACAATGGCAATACCCTTTCAGTTGGAACCAGCCAGCTGACATGAGCTGGATCCAGTTGCATTATCAGACTTCCAGAACAGTACATTGTAAATATGCAACGTAAGTAGTCTAAAGGCTCCTATGGACTAGTAATAGCACTTTTGTTTTTTGTTGAACAAAACCACTTTTTGTGCTGACTAAGTTACAACTGTCTGGAGTCATTTTATCTCCCCCATCTTATTTTCTGTTTCAGGTTGTGGAGCTGGAGAATAACAGTGCTCGGAGGGTGACCAAGTACCTGGTCATCGTTGCCACCAATGGTCACATGGCCACCGAGGAAACCATAGTCTTGGGGACTGAGCAGGAAGACAGCAGGTACCTACATAATACAATTATGACATAGCAGAAATTCTGCAGGTAAAATTCTTCCCATCCATGTTGTATGATCAGATGACTGTACCCTTAGACCCTTCTTCCTCTTTCCCATGTTTTACAAAATATTTACCTTCCCTGGTCCCAGATACCTAGCAGCTGCTGTTTCACTAGCTTCCTGCTCCAAATCTTGTTGAAATGTAGTTTCAGTTACCATCGCCTACTAGGCTGATGACACAGCAAGAACAAGCGTGCACACACACACACACACACACAGCCCTTTTCAGCTTCCCCCCAGCCCTACACTATCATAACTACATAACACTATGTACCTTGACCCTTCATAGATGCTAGTTATGTATTAAATTTTCACTATGCAGTGTGAGAATCTCTCTGGTGCTTCCACTTTGGAGGGACACAGAGATCAAGTTAGATGGAGATGGGTAAGTCAGCCACTTGTTGTTATGTAGTTATCAGACATCCCCTCAATGTCCTCCCTACTCCTCCAATTAATTGAGTGCTTCGTCCCAGTATTACGATTTACACATTCTTTGTCCGCCCATAACTTGTGGAATGACAGACAAATGCTTTTTTTCTTCTTGATAGTAAAAAAAGGATTATATCTTCTTCCTTCCATTAGAGACCGATTTTCAAATATGCCTATAATCAACTGTTACATAATCTTGTGTAATTTCTTTGAGTGCATTTTAGTCTCAGCCTGTTGTGTGCATGTCGTAACATTCTTATAGTGCTAAATGGACCTGTTTACTGTGTGTGTACATACATACATACGTATGTATCAGAGAGTGCGGTAGCACTCTCTAAGTAGGGATGGCAGGTCAAAGTCCATAGGACAGTATAAACTAAAAACTCTTCTTTCTCTTCTACCCTCACTCTACAGGTTCTCAGAAGGCTACAGTGAATTATTATATCTACAAAGAAGAGAGGAGAATGTTCAAAAGCCAAAAATTCATTCGCCAACATAAGAAAAAAACGAGTTCTAAAATTGACTTTTCGTTCTTTTTCTTTATAATAATAATAATAATAATAATGTATAAGATCGACGTACCGGCTTACTGGCTATAGTCATCAAAATTCTGCTTTGGCCATCTGTTAGAGCGGCACCTAGAGGCTGATCTTTTGCTATTAGTTTTGACTAAGGCTCTACTTCACTATTCGATAGCACTCGGAACACTGCTAATCTTTCTACGCCATTTTGAAGGGGGCGGGGCTTATGGGCGGAGCCACGTAAGCTTAAGTTTAGCTATAGCCAAGGTCTTCATTCATTATCTGATGATCTTCCAGTCACTCCTTGCTGAATTACAGTACAGATGCTCATCCTATAGTAGCATTATAACCAGTACTTGGCTGTAGTGTAGTCAGCTCACTTCACCATGCCGTGTACATGTCATTTACATTGCTGTTGCTGTAAAGTTTTATATCAACAAAACTTAAATAGCTAAACAAATTCTTCAACCAGAGACACTGTATGTACCTACAAAAGAGGTTTATGTAGAGCTGGCTTTGTATAGTACTGTACTGTAGCCTCCCTCATTCAACTTCAAGCACTAAGAAAAAGGATAGAAACAAGTGAGCGTAAAAAATTTCTTCAAATAAAAAGGTTAAGTAGGGATAGCCTAAAATCTAGCTGGGCTATCTATAATGTGCTGCAGCCTCGTATGAAAAAAATCTTCGCGATATTACCTCATAAAAGGGGTGGGGCAATTAATAGCAGTTCTCCTCATATAACACCTGCACAGGATGTGGCCATTTGATGGCATCCACTATTATGATCACTACACCAAATGCATAAACTCCCCATACTCCTCCCTCAAGCAAGACATACGTACCATCTCAATAATTATTTCAGTGATCACATATGTAACAATTAGCTAATGCTGTTCACTTTTTAAAATGTTCACTCCTTTCAGTACTCCATTACACTGCAGATGATCATCCTTCAAACTCTCCTCCCTGAACAGAATGAAATACTGATCATTAATTTAGTTCAATCAAGGAAGCCTTTAGTGTCTATCAATAAGAATGCAAACAAGTGAATCCAAAAAATTTCTTCGAAATAAAAATGTGAAGTAGGGATGCTATTATAACTGCAGCTTCATTATGAAAACCAAGTACTGCAGCATCGAAGCAGTATGGCCCAAAAATCTAGCTGGAATATGTATTATAACTGCATGCAAGAGAGTGAACTTAGTGAAGTGACCCTTACCCATCATCAAGTACGAGATACTATTCCTACTTCACTCCCTTGGCCCTTGATCATGGGAGTGAAGTAGGAATAGTATCTCGTACTTGATGATGGGTAAGGGTCACTTCACTAAGTTCACTCTCTTGCATGCAGTTATAATACATATTCCAGCTAGATTTTTGGGCCATACTGCTTCGATGCTGCAGTACTTGGTTTTCATAATGAAGCTGCAGTTATAATAGCATCCCTACTTCACATTTTTATTTCGAAGAAATTTTTTGCATTCACTTGTGTATGTATGTATGTATGTATGTATGTATGTATGTATGTATGTATGTATGTATGTATGTATGTTTATTTGCTGACTTGCAGTGGTTTCAGCGTTCACACAGGAGACAGGCATCAAGTCTTCAAACCTTCCTCAGTTCAAAGCATGTGGTGAGTTCAGAATTGCAAACTTCCTACACTTGACTATAACTACACTGTGTGTGTACATGACTTGACTTTTGTCGATGTGCACACGTGATGATCCTTTCCTACTGTACATCCAGACTCTGGTTTTTTAGTGTCCAATTTAGAAGGCCTACCCCTATAGTGGTTTGTGGTTTTAGACCTGATCTTTTCCTGTCTTCATGACACTATTAAATGATACTATTTCGCACAGGGCTGCTCTCCAGATGTTGTATAAGGCCACCAAGGATGCACAAGCCCATAACTACTATGTGGGGGGTCTGAGCCATACCTGGATGAGTTACTACTCTGTCATGCTCACCACTGATGGAGCAATTCTCAATGAATGGTCAGTTATCAATACAACCTGTATTGTGTGTTTCGTAAAGTATACATAGAGTTTGTTTCATAAAGTTATGCATAGAGTTATTAGCAGAATGTGAAAGAGTTTATCATATCCCAAACTTTGATATTAAACTAGCTGCTACTACTTCCCCAATAGCAGCAACAACAACAGCACAAATGATGTGCCCAACTCTCCTCTTGGACTTCTTCAATGCTCAGTCCTCCTGGAGATCTCTTATCTGCAAAATCAGACGACTTGTTGAATCTGTTCACCATTTCAGTTTTGATCACCAGAGGCTGTTCCTGGAGACTTTTGTCTTGGAAGTCTAGTTCAGACACTTCGTCCAAAGACCGAAGTCTATCAATGCTCACAGTCAGCAATGCTGTCTGTCCCTCATTGGTAGGAATGGTTTCAAAACACTCCATCCATAAATCACTCAGCCAGTAATCTCTGTCAGGAAGACTTCTTTCACTTTGATGTCCAGCAGGGACAACTTTGAGGTTATTAATGATCTTTACTGGCACTCCCACTTCTGTGAGGAGAGCCTCTTTGATCAAGTCCTTCCACTCCTGTATCCATTGCTTGAATCTCTCCTCTCTCTTATCCTTGGATGCAAGAGACTTAAAATTTGGACTTTCGGTTATCATATTAGCAAAGGTCAAGACGATGATGGCATTAGTCCAGAAATCATAGCCGAATTTCTCAGTCAATCTTTTCATTGCACGAATATCGTTGTTATCTTTGATGAAATGATTCTGTGTAGTTGAAATGCAATAAAGAACAAGATCTCTCTGAGTACACTTTTTAGCCATGTCTTCTAAGTACTCCATCTCATTGGCTGTTCCATCTTGTAGCCCAGGTGAGTCCCAGACAGTGATGACTGATTCTTTCACCGTATGAGTGTATTCTTCCACCTTTGTGGTGGTTCCCTTAGTCCCAACAGCACCACTTACTCTAGCTACTTCAGTTCCTAGTAGCCCGTTGATCAGGGTGGACTTTCCTGACCCTGTCTTCCCACTCAGCAGGACCTGTATTCCATTTGCACTCTTGTACAATTCGACAATCTCTTCCAGAGTTGTGTGTTTATTCTCGGATTTAAACTGAAGAGCAGACACTATCTTAGCATGATTGTTGCTCTCTCTGTTACTGCACTCATTGGACTCCAAGTATATTCCTATACTCTCTGAGAGAGCCATTTTCCCCTCACTTCTTCTTGGAAGCTTTGTGGCTAAAGATGATCATGTGATTTTCACCAAAAATGGTAATGCAAGGAAACTCTGACTATTGTAGAGGGAAAAAGGAAATAGTTGTAAACCAAATAGTCCCTTGGGGGTGAGTATGACTGGAAAATTTAAACTAAGCACTGTGAACAGTGTTCTAGCTTTGAATTTTAGCTCCCTACAAATGCTAGAGTTTTCACTGGTGTATATAGGAACTTAACTGTAGAGTCAGTCAACATGTAACATTTTAAAACATGTAACATTTTAAAACATGTAACATTAAAGCAAGCTTGCTGGTAATTAACATTAAAGCAAGCTTGCTGGTAGTAGCAGCTGCCTCAGTTATTACTCTCGGTCATGTTTTTATCATTATAAAAGCTGTCCTGATCACTCGCTATTTTAAAGCTTCCTGCTGCTTGACCTACCTGTATCAGTACCATTCTTGTTTCATACTTGTTTCAAAATGGCTAGCAGCAGATATGAAGAGATTGAACTTACTGAGTTTATTCAAGGCGCTATTGCTGTTGATCCAGATGTAAGAATTGAAAGAATTGAAGACTTACAAAAGGTGGCTGAAGACACTGAGAAGTTAGAGAAAATAATCAGTGGCGCTAAAGAGCTCTCAATATTGATAGTTGGAAAGACAGGAACTGGTAAATCAACTTTGATTAATGGACTTATTGGAGAAGAAGTAGCCAAAGTGGTTGAGGAGCTATCAACTGAAGGGGTGACCCATAATGTTGAATGCTACCATAAAGAAATTGAAACAGTTGATGTTAGTATTTTTGATTCTCCCGGTCTACAAGATGGCTCTGGTAAAGAACATACATACTTGGATGAGTTGTATGAAAAGTGTTGTGATGTTGACCTCATCATATTTGCAATCAGAATGGGTGACAACAGATTCGTCCCAAAAAATCCTGACGCTGTAGCCATGGTTAATTTCACAAAGAGATTCCAAACCTCAGTTTGGAAAAGAAGCATAGTGGCCATCACTTGTGCCAATTTGTTTGAAAATTTGAATCCACAGTTGAAGAAATCTTCCGTGGAGAGGAAAAAGAAGTCCTTTCAGAAGTTTATTAAGGATATAGAGAATGCAGTTCATGCAACGTTAATTCACGATGCAGGTGTCCCAGAGGAGATAGCATTGAAAGTGAAGGTTGTACCAACTGGACACCAAGATGACTCGTACCTCATGGATGGAAGTTTGTGGTTCAGTGTCTTTTGGTATAAATGTTTTATGTCTATGCAAACGAGCAAAGCTCGCCTGTCGATGATAAAATTGAATGCGAGGAGATTCAGAACAGTTGATAACTTACATCTGGATAACTTGCCAAAGTCTTTAGAGGAACAGCCCATTTTCATATCTGAAATGCACACCCCCACTGATACAACAAAAGGTTCCAGAAATTCCAAGGTGCCTGTGGTCCTCGGTGCTGTTATCGGACCAGCAGCCGTTGGTGGTTTAGTGGGTGTCTTGGGGCTTCTGGCAGGACCTGTTGGATTGGTGGGTATGCCTATTGGTATATTCGCTGGACTGGTGATTGGTGGCATTGCAGCTGCAAACCTTGCTAGAGACTAACAGTGAATCATTAATACTTGTAATCATTCATTCAAACTACTGCAAGGGGACCGAGTGCTGCCTACATCCATGATTATCACTTGTTGCACACGTGTTGTGGTATAATTGTAATTGTTATTCATTTGCAAATAATGTGTGTCCTTATATGGGTGTAGCTAGATCAAGTCTGGTGATAGTATGCTTAGTTTGGAAAAACGTTGAAAGATGGCTGAGAAATTTGAGGCCATAGAGTTGGTAGATGCTAGTAGAAGTGTCAAACCAGATATAACTATTGTAGAGTTGAAAGAATTAGCAGAAGATACTGAGACATTGGAGAGAATTATCAAGAATGCTAAGGAGATTTCAATCCTGATCATTGGGAAGACAGGAACTGGTAAATCAACTTTAGTGAATGGACTTGTTGGGGAGGAAGTTGCTGAAGTACAGCTGGGATTGACCACTGCTGGAGTAACCAAGGAAGTCAAGTCGTACCACAGAGTGATTGATGAAGTTGATGTGAAAATTTTCGACTCTCCTGGTTTGCAAGATGGATCTTCTCAAGAAGATGCCTATTTGAACGCACTTAAGAAAGAATGCTGCAATGTTTATCTGATTATATTTGCAATACGAATGAGTGATAACCGATTTGTTCCGAATAATCCTGATGCTATTGCCATGGTCAAGTTTACAAAGAAGTTTGGGCCTTCAATCTGGAACAGAACCATTGTGGCCATCACTTGTGCCAATTCGGCTGAGATTTTGAATCCGCAAGTCAAGAAAATGTCCCCCGACAAAAAGAAGGAGTTTTTCCAGTCATACGTTGAAGATTACAAGAAAGTAATTCATCGAACGCTTATCAATGACGCACATGTCCCAGAAGAGATAGCTACAAAGGTCAAGGTTGTGCCTACTGGCTATGAAGATGAAGCAAAACTCATGGATGGGACTTTATGGTTTAGTAATTTCTGGTTGGAATGTTTTACTTCTATTCCTACCAGTGAGGGACGGATGGCTATGTTGAAGTTAAATGCTAAGAGACTTAAACCAGCCAGTGAGGTAAAAAATGGTGATTTTTCGAAATTGTCCTTACCTAAGCAACCTATCATCATACCCGAGTCGAAAGTGTCAACCGATAAGATGGTTGCCGGTGCTCTTTTTGGTCCAGCATGTATTGGTGCTTTGATAGGCCTTGTGGGACTGGTAGCAGGACCCATTGGATTAGTGGGTGTGCCTTTTGGTCTTTTAGCTGGAATGGTGGTTGGTGGTATTGCACTTGCTGCCTCCTCTGAAAAGAAGAAGTCGTAACCCTCCATGTAGTCAGTTTTATGTGAATTTACTTTTCACCTGTATTTATGTTATGTACTATTTAGACCGTATGCTTTTTTATAATATGGTGTGCATTATTTAGAGTATAGTTGGTCTTGGTGTGCATTGTTTAGAGTATACACTTGCCATTTACACTATTTAGCTAAGGGTGTGTGCTTACCACTTAGGGGATGATTGTATCGATGAATAATGAAATAAAAACGTGCATTAAAACAAGATGACAGGATTATTTATGAAACTTAGGAACTTGCTGGAGGATGTGGAGACTTTTCGACCTGACTCTCCCATCTACAGCAGTGACGTCAGTAACTGGCAAGTATTCTCATATTTCATTATCATTTTATTCCCCGTGAAGTAGAGGCCAGAATTGACTACAACTGCATGATTTTTTGCCTCAGGAATGACAATCGTATGGCACTGGAAAAAGTTTTGATCTGCAAACTGAGAGAGGTGATGCTCGGCCAAGACCTGGAGGAAGTGACCAGCAAGCAACTCCGACTGTTAGTGGAGAAAGAGATGAACATGGACCTGAAGGAATACCGAGGTTTCCTGGACCAACATATGCTAAGAATCTTGGGACAGATGGAACGTCCTTCCCAGATTTTTGATTACCTGTTCTTGGTATGTGCTATTCTGTTGTAAGACTATGTATCTTGTTTCACTTGTACCACCTAATAGGGGTCAGAATGGAATGCTTCCAACCTTCCTGAATTGAAAGAAATCGGGTATGTGGATGATAGTTATACCCCAAAATTATCCCATTTTATCAATTTCGATCATAGGGTGAAGTACATTCTGAACATTAGTAGAGAGATTGACAACTTTTACCCAGAGGAGTTCAAATATCTAAATATCAGGTATGCAAGAGACTATTATTATTATTATGTAGCAAGTATTGATCAAGGTTTGGCTTTATTGTATGTAGGTTGTATGACCTTCCCAATAGTGAGCTGATTAAGCATTGGGATAAGACCTACACTTTCCTCAAAGAGGCCAAGTGAGATGATAAGCTTAAATGTGCTGTGTCTTCATTGATTGCTGGGTGGTTGTTTTTTTTTTCATGTGTTTAGGACAAGTGGGAAGAAAGTGTTGGTGCACTGCAAGATGGGCATCAGCAGATCAGCTGCTACTGTGAGTTCATCTTCTAATGATAAACCTTTAGAAAGAGGCTGTTGTTGTAATCCCTGATTCCAGGGTTTTATTTTAAATGAGGGCACTGGTTCAATATCCAACAATCATTTGCAGGTGATGGCCTATGCTATGAAGGAATACAAGATGTCGTTAAAGGAAGCCCTCCACCATGTCAAGTCTAAACGCAACATAGCCAACCCCAATGACGGCTTCCTCCACCAGCTGGAAGCTTATGAAGGAATCTTAAAAGCAAGGTAAAGAGGTTTTGTTGTATTTTGGCCGGCCATAATGGTGTTTTTTTTGTTTAGACACAATGAGCTATGGGGCAAGCAGGCTCCCTCAAGACCACTCCCCCTTGCCCTCCAGAGGATTCGTTCACTATCGGAACCTAACCTCCCAGACATCCTTAACCGATCCAACTCCAAAGAGGAGGAGCAGGAGTTCTTCATGGATGAAGGAGACATGCTCCACTCCTCATCCAACCACCTTGACCACAATACCAAGGGAGAACCACCACATCACCACGCCCCTTTCTCTTCTTCTTCTTCCCACATCCCCTCACACTCCATGCCTATCGATAAGACACAAAACATCAGAAACTTTTTAGCATCGCTGCCGAATGTGACAGTGGAAGACGACCAGGGACTCGGCGATAACATCATGTGCAACTCCGAGAGTGGGTCGGGTTACTCCTCCCCCGTATCCAGTCCCACCGATGAGGACCACCTCCACAGTCGCTACAATAAACTGGCCAAGGAGATCAAGAATGAGTCTAAGAGTAGGAGTGGCCAGTGTGAGATGGAGGCCGAGGGTGAGGAGGACAATGTGGAGGAAGAGGATATGCCAAGTCAGCAAAATCAGTTCAAAGAGGAGGAAGGGTCGTTATCGTCATCGTCATCTGTTGGAACAGATGAGAGAGCTGCCACGTATGTTGTTAACCCTGAGTCACCTGAAAATTCTCCCACTTCGAGCCAGAGAGACTACTCATCTCTCAATACTCGTGAAGATGCCCTGACCGCTCAAACCACTGAACGACACCAGCCAGTGGCCCAGATTCCCGTTCTTCACAGCATGACCAAAGCCTTCAGTCTTCCCCGAGACATGGAATGTACTGCTGCTGCATTTTCAAACTACAAAAGAGTACCTCTCCCCGTTTCAGAGGATACTCAAGAGGACACTGCATCGATAGAAGGAGAATCAGATCTCCAGAACAGCAAAAAATCTGAAGTGGAGGAGACAGGAGTTCAAAGTGAGGCCAATCCAACGGCAAAAGTGGATGGATTGGATATACAACCTCAAACGGCAGTGTTGGGGGGTCCTTTGGATGTTACGGGTCCTATCAAGGTACCTCAGATACAGAGTGTTCCTGAAAGAATCAAAGAAATTGAAGAAATGAATTCTCAGAAGGTCTCGTCCAAATCTAACGGTGTTTCGGCTGATGGTAGTGTCCCCCCACAAGATAAGGACAGTAAATGCGACTTCTTTATTCCTGATGAGGGCATGAAGTCTGGGAATAGAGAGAGTGCTACACCGAGCATGACAAGGACCCCATCTGGACATTCAATATGTTCTTCTACTTCACTGTCAGGTGGAGAGGAGGAGCTCAAACAACTCACTTATAAATCACCACCAGTCATCACCACAAGACATGGCTCTCTAAGCCCAAAGCCACCACCGCAGGAAAGCACAGAGACGCATGTCCGGACTGCCAGCTGCTCCCTGTTGCCCCTAAATCCAAGTCCCCTACAGGTCTCTGAATCTCCAGTCATCGAGCCAATTCCAGTGACTGTAAATGCAGAGATTGGTCAGTTAGGAACAGGAGCTGTGAAAGCACGTGTTATGGACATCGAGGAGAGGAACAGAGATGATAAATCCAGCAGTGCAGACGAGTTGTCATCAGTACGGAGACATTCCACTCCTCCATTCCAGACTAGACCTTCATCATCGAATGATATGATGGGAGTGGAATCTTCAAGATACGAATCCAAGGACTTGAAACGACTCGCAGCTACTCAACGAAGACCTTCCAGTGACATCGTGCTGGAACACACAAGATCTACCAACCAGCATCAGAGAAGGGAAACCACACCTCCTGCCCTTTTTTCAGCATGGAGTAAACTGATAACTGATGTCGAAGACCCTCCTCTGCCAGTCCAAGATCTCAAGAAGAAGTTTGAGGATTCTGATGCTGTTAGTATTGGGAGTAGCGTAGGGAGTTCCTCCTCCAGTTGGTGGGGAGGAAAAGTGAAGAACAAAATCTCAAATCTGAGGCGGTCGCAGTCGTTGAGGGATGTGGAGTCGCCTGGAAAGACTCGATTGCGCCTTCGAGGGAGACGTTTGCCCCCTTACTTTGGCGAGGAGCCGCCACCTCGTGTCGTTAGAACAGAAAGTCCATGTTCGCAGAATCGGAGCAGTGACATTTAATAACATAAGGATTCTATGGATTCACATTCGGATATGTTTCGTGTTTACACTTCATTTTGTTATTTAAAACATGTTATTTATTTCTTCCTCTATCAATTTGTCATTTTTTGTTTGTTAATGGCTTGAAATCATTTTTCACTTCAATAATAGTCTGATATTATGTACAGTGGAACCTCAATCAACCACATGCACTCCAAAAGAAGAACAAAGGACAATAAGTTATCCTTGTACAATACACACTACATGAAACCTCAACCTCCGTATACAAAGGACAAACTTGAAAGGCTGGTCCCCAGTGTGCCCTGCATAAAGAAAGGCTGGGTCCCCAGCGTGTCCATTATTTCCTGCATAAAGAAAGGCTGGGTCCCCAGTGTGTCTATTCCCTGCATAAAGAAAGGCTGGGTCCCCAGTGTGTCTATTTCCTGCATAAAGAAAGGCTGGGTCCCCAGTGTGTCCATTATTAGAGGCTATAATATACTGTTCACATTATTTCTGTCATAATGGTGCTTTTGCAGTGACTGAGAGTGTCAAGGTCAAGAGGTTTGTTTCAGTGTTGTACTGAGCACCAACAGTCTCGTTGTCCTGAGCACCAACAGTCTCGTTGTCCACCAGAAAGGGAAGGTCCACATCCAGAAAGAACAAGCTTGGCCTAGTCTTCAGCACAACTCTATCTTCCCCTACTTCCAGACACAAATTACGAGAGGACTTCTGTAACAATAAAAAAACTTGATACAATTTCATGGGAGGTATTTTTGTAACTATCAAGACTCACTGCACATGCAATATATATAGAACAGGATTGATATGAGAACAGCCACTTACTATGCCAGGTAGCTGGATTTCCATCACCAAGTATTCAGGTATTTCACCCTCCACAGGTTCTCTGATCATTGTGTACTTGGGCTCAGGTGAACTGCATTGCAGCAATAAATCAACCACATATTGACATACAAACACACTGTCTATTGTACTTACTCTGTAGATAACTCAGTGGACTTTCCATTAGACTTAGTTTGCCTATAAAAAGAGATACACAAAATTTAATTTCAAGCAGCTGCATAATTATGCAGTGTGTTAGTGTGTGTCCACTTCTCGATAGAAGGAATAGTCTCATGGACTGTTTAGTGCTTGAGAAGATCGTTCTTACTTGTCCTTGTCCATTTCAATGATGAATGGTTTGGATTTCTGTCGCACGGACTGCTCAGGGAGAGAGCCTAGGAACTTGCGATTCTTCATTATCTTGCAATCTGTAAAGAAAGTTTTATAAGCACCAGTGCAGCCATCATGGGTATGCCCATCACTCACCCCTGGACAGACGAATGTCATACTTGTCCTCCAATCCTTCCAGCACTACAGTCAGAAGAAAATTCTTCATTTTGTATCTTTTCTACATCACAAAATGGAATAAAATTAAATGTTTTTTTTTTTCCTTCTTTCTTGCATGGCTCATCTCCCCCCAAGTTACAAAGAGTGCACACATACCTGGACTGTTCCAAAGAACTTGGATGAGATGATCACATCATAAGCTTGGCACTCATTTCCTGCTGCATTTGAGAAGTAGATCAATAGAAATAAGCAAAACAAACAAGCAAACAAACAAGCAAACAAACAAGCAAAACAAACAAGCAAACAAACAAGCAAAACAAACAAGCAAACAAACAAGCAAAACAAACAAGCAAACAAACAACCAAAACAAACAAGCAAACAAGCAAACAAACAAGCAAAACAAACAAGCAAACAAACAAAACAAACGAGCAAACAAACAAGCAAAACAAACAAGCAAACAAACAAGCAAAACAAACAAATAAAATAAAACAAACAAAAAACAACAACAAAGAATTGTTTGAACTGACAGTTATCAGTGACTGTGTGGGGTTCTCCCAGACTGATGGGCACGCGGTATTGAGACCCATCACCTGACTCCAGCAAAGTCTCCAGCTGCTCATCTGTTATCTCCTTAGGAGGAGGAATCTGAAGGTGGGGAATTAAACCATCATATTAAAGTTAAGAGAGTCACTCCCTGTCTAATTAAAGGAAACGATTAGGAACGAAAATGGTTAGGAAGAGTGTGTATCACTGGTGCTATTCCTGATAATAACTGATGCATACCTGATCTGTTCTGCAGACGTTGATGAAGACTTTCTCTTTATTGTTGTTCCAGGTTTTCAAGCAGAATCCTGCAAAAAAATATACAATTTTTTGTAGAATATACTAATCAGCATGACCACACCTTACCTGGTTCAGGGATGACTGTTTTGGTCAATGGCTCACTCCCCACTTGTGGTGCCAAGTCCTCTGGCTAGTTTATAACAATATTATTATCACATCATTGCAGGCCTCCCCCTGCCCTTAGCTAGTCTGGCACGTGAGAATACCTTTAATAAGAGATTTTTTACTACATTATCTGGGAGAGAAGATTCTTCTTCTTCTTTTGAATCCAGCAACAAGGAATCCATCATCACATCATTTCAGCCAGCACGGATTCTCAGAGTTAACTTATCCCATGTGAGCGCAGTTAGAGGGTTAATGTGGAAACCACGTGGTCACTGTGTACAGCTGTGCATGCTGTAGCTGTAGTGTTAGAAATGCAGTCCAGTTTGCGTCGTTTTATGAAGCGCGTGGAGGATGAAAAGGAGGCTAAAAGGGTGAGTCATGTTGTGATGTCTTCCTTCAACTTCTAATTTGGTTGTATTTAGAAACGATTACACCCTGATTCCTGCTCTGAAGGTGAAAGGGGTGTGGCTGACACACAGTCAGCTAATAATGGAGTGGACGGCAAGCGACAGAAAATCGAGGCAGGTATGTCTTTACAAGTATCCTTCCTTTTTTGAGTAGAACTAGTCGTATTGAACAGGTGGCAAAAACAAACTGTATGGATTCTCTCACACGCCAAAAACTTCTTCCCATTTCCCCACTGAGAATGGTCCATCAACCAGCACAACATCTGAAAAGAAAAGCAATCCTATGAAAGATTGCAACAGCAGCAACTTACTGGAGACAGAAAAATCACCTCGGGGGACCAGAAGCACAAAATCAACTAAGGACAGAGCAAAGTCTCAGTACACTCCTTTAGAGCAGCAGTATCTTTCGATCAAAGCCTCGCACCCTGATGCTGTCTTGTTCGTTGAGTGTGGGTATAGATACCGTTTCTTTGATGAAGACGCTGAAGTAGCGTCAAAAGTACTGAAGATTGGATGTTTTCCTGATCATAACTTTAACACTGCAAGCATACCTACGTATCGTCTCAATATCCACTTGAGAAGGTAAGGGATGTCATGAAGACATGAGTTTTCTCTAATTTTTGTATCATATCACACTAGGCTTGTAGCAGCTGGCTATAAAGTAGGTGTTGTCAAGCAGATGGAAACAGCTGCTCTCAAGGCTGCCAGCGGAAACAAGTCTGGCCCATTCACCAGAGAACTTACAGGACTGTATACCAGATCAACGCTCATTGGTAAGATGACAAGATAGAAGAGGGTTGTTGTTTGTTTGTTTGTTTGTTTGTTTAGCTATACCATGACTAGGTCCTGATGTGGAAGAGGAAGACGGTGGAAGCAATGAAGGAGGTGTCTTTCTAATGTGTATAAGTGAACTTGCCTCAACGAAATCCATCAAAAGAAAAGATAAGGAAACCACCATCGGATTCTTGGTACACAAAACAAGTGAACTGCACCAATGATTTACTTACATATAATTTACCACACAGGCTGTGCAACCAGCTGCTGGGAACATGATCTATGATGAGTTTCAGGATCGTGTTGACTCCTTGTCAGAACTGGAGACTCGACTGTCTCACATACAGCCAGTGGAACTTCTCCTCCCCAATGGCTCTTCCAAGAGACTCGAGCAGATGTTGACAGACTGGAAGCTACATGGTAGAAGGTGAGAGGGGAGGGGGGAGGAGTCCATGTTGAGAGATTTAGTGAGTATTGTCATAGTGATTCAAAGGCACTAAGGATCGAAAAGCTTCCTCAAGGATGGTTTGAATATAACAAGGCCTTTAGCACTGTCAGTGAGTTTTACGGAAGGAAGACAGAGTCTGATGCTGAGGCTGAAGAGTGTTGTGATACTCTAGAGAAAGCAGAAGGTAATGCAGTTATGGCCTGTAGGATGTACTATTCATGTGATTAAACTTTTTCAGCACTTCAAGTAGCCATCAATCTCCCTTCCACTTCTCTCTCCTGTCTGAGTGGACTCATCCACCATCTCAAGCCATTCAACCTCCAAAGGGTCCTCTCACTTACCAGGCATGTACATATCATTGGTACAAACTAGTAATCTCAGAGTATTAACTATACTGTTGTGATAGCAACATGCAGCCTTTCGGTACTGGAATGCATTGCATGAGGCTCACCAGCAGAACTTTGAGCAGTCTGGAAATATTCAAGAACCAAGTGAGTCGAATTCTTACTCCCTTTGGTACGAGTTAGTTGGTTTATGTGCATGCACATAGTCTGATGCATCTGAGAAGGGGACTTTGTTTTGGGTGTTAAATCACACTCAGACACCTTTCGGGAAAAGGCTTTTGTTCAATTGGATATGCTACCCTCTCAAAGATATCAGGTTTGTGGGTCTTTTATTCATAGAATTTTATATTACATTATGTATGGCTATTGTTTTTGTGATCAGTAAGATCAAGATGAGGCAGGAAGCTGTATCCGAGCTAAGCCAAGGAGAAAAACCCACCTTATCTCTCCTAAAAGTCATCCTCACAAAACTGCCAGATCTGGAAAGGAAACTATGCAGTGCTTACCACAAAAAGGTTTTTAAATTTTTAAAATTTATTTGTTTGTTTGTTTATTTGTTTGTTTGTTTGTTTATTTGTTTCTAGTGTTCTCCTGCAGAATTCCACTCTCTTATAAAAACACTTAATTGTGTTTCCCATAAACTAGACTCCTTTTCAGAGATGGCCTTGAGTGACTTGAAATCCAAACTGCTGTTGAACATTATCAAAGAGGTCAGTAAACTAATGGTGCCTATAATATAGGTCAGTAAACTCACCACAGGGTAACAATAAGTCAGTAAACTAGGTCAGTAAACTAGCTGTAATTTTAATGTATACTTTAGATTCCAACATTACTGAGAGGAGTTGACAACTTTTTAGAGAACTTGTGTGAGACAGCAGCCAAGTTAGTCTTTAATTAAGAGGAGCCCCTGTTATGAATTAACGTGCCATTTTCGTCTCTTTTGTGAGTGCAGGGAAGGTAACTACGAGAATCTCTTCACTAAGGCGGAACAGTTTCCCAATGTCCTCAGAGAAAAAACAGTGAGTCTGACACTCAGAGGTGCAAGGTAGTGATTAAGTGAGCGTCTCTTTCAATTAGGCCATCTCCGACAGCAAGCAAAAATTAAAGGATCATAGGAAATTATTTCGAAGGACTTTATCAGATCATACTTTGGATTATGTCACTGTTTCCGGAGATCAGGTAATATTGTGTGTGTGTGTATGTATGTATGTACGTACGTAAGGAAATTAGTGACTTTTTAATCCTCAGTATTTAGTTGAAGTGAAGAACAAAGAAGCTCATAAAGTCCCTGCCAATTGGTTGAGAGTCAGTAGGTATGATCAAGAACCAAATACACCACAAGTTTTAGTGGGCAAAAAATTTCATGATTTTGAAGTGTGAACCATAAAAATCCAACCCCACAAAGATAATGTATACGTTGTACATTACTGCAGAACCAAGCTAGTGACCCGGTTCCGTCCTCCTTATGTGACAGAGGCACTGAAGGAGCTGACTCAGCATCACGATCAACTCCTCCTTCATGCCAAAACTGCATGGGACTCTGTTCTCGAGTAGGTAGATCATGTGACTTAACAATGTGTACCCTCTCTCAATGTTCCCTGTCTCTCCAACACTCAAGAGTGTTCGTTTTCCTGCAGTGACTTCAGTAGTCTTTATGGAGGCTATAAGAGAGCAGTGGACCTTCTTGCTTCAGCAGACTGTCTAATTTCACTCTCTGAGGTGGCAAAGATGCCTGGATACACATGGTAATGGTAATCTTATAGGTGTGTAGTTATGCAAAAATTGAAACATTGATCACAGCCCTGACATAGTAGAAGAGCAAGTGATAGAGATAAAAGAAGGTCGCCACCCAATCATCGACTTGCTGTTCGAAGGGGGACAGTATGTGGCCAATGATACATCTCTTGATGTAATTTAAGTGAGAGAGAGAGAGAGAGAGAGAGAGAGAGAGAGACTCATACATACATGATTCCTCCATGGTCAGGTATCAAGGTTACGTTCCATGATTATCACTGGACCCAACATGGGAGGGAAGAGCTCCTATATCAAGCAGGTATGTAAGTATGTTAAAACATATTGCCTGATTGCAACAGTTGCATGATGTTCTTATAATATTATGTCCAAGATGGTGTTATTAAATTGGCTATCGGAATCTCACTTCCTCCCAAATATTTATTTTGCACAAGCTGTATCTAATAACACAAATAGAGAGAAATATTGAACAAAAGTGCTGTTTGTAGTCCAGTAGGTTTATATTGAATACGTGACTGCTGTTCTCTCAAGGGTGCTTTCTTTGAAAATAATAACATGTTTTTATGGCATTATTATTGTAAGCATTCGTTGGCCTACAAATGTAGTCGCTGTTTGATTTATCATAACTTATTTCTAGAGCAAGACAGAGTTATGATTATGCATGAGTGGCTGCCTTTAGTATTGGATTGCTATAATCATTCATAACAATAATGGTAAACGATAAATGATAAATGTTGGTGGTTTGTTTCATAAGCTAATTTTATGAGAACTAATTCTATTGAATAATGATAAATATTGGGAATGGTTTGTTATAATTATCAGCTACTATTGTGTTTTTAAGTTTTTATAAATTTTATAGAGAAAGAAAAAAAATTATTTCATTAACATTTCATTTCTATCAGGTAGCACTGATTTGTGTACTGGGTCAGGTTGGATCACATGTGCCAGCCAGAACTGCTAAACTGGGAGTGCTGGATGGAATATACACAAGGTGCCTGCATGACTCAACATCTTGTGACTCATAACATCACTTATGATAACACATCTGTGCAGAATGGGAGCATATGATAATATATTTTCTGGAAAAAGTACCTTCATGATGGAATTAATGGTAAGGATTAAGTGGCTCTATGTACTTACTAGCCAAATAGTTGAGAAGACTAACCAAGAAGGAGATGTGGTGTGTTTGGAGGAGATAAATCATAATGATATATAGGAGGCTGCTGAAATAATGAAACTATCCACTGAGAGGTCCTTGGTGATAATGGACGAGCTAGGTCGAGGGACAAGCACTCATGATGGGACAGCCATAGCTTATGCAACTCTTGCTTACTTCATAGAAAGTGTATGTTTCTGAAACTCAAAGCTATAAAGGACTTAGTAAATAAGCACTTATTTTAACTGTGCAGGTGAAGTGTTTAACACTGTTTGTTACACACTATCCCCTGATAGGAGAGTTAGAGATAAAGTACCCTTCTTGTGTCGCTAACTTTCACATGGCCTACGTGCAAGTGGACACTGCAGGTAAGACAGCAACATTATATTAATGCTAATGCATATGCATGCATTATAAAGCTCCATTTTCTGTAGAGGAAGATTTCGATAAAGTCATATTTCTGTACCACTTGGATAGAGGACAGGCTAATGCTAGTTATGGTCTGAATGTTGCTTCCCTGGCTGGGTTATCAAGTGGCATTCTTCAACTCGCTCACAGCAAGTCTAAGCAGTTGGAGATAGAAGTACAGAGCAAGCTTTCTTCAAAGCCGTTGGGGAAGGACTTGCAAGTGAATGACTCCAAAGTCAGTCAATCTGTAGCAAAGGTGCACTCCTTACTGAAGTTTTTAAACAGTCCCCATTGTGACAACATCAAAACATCATTACAGACTTACATTGCAACTAGTGAAATTTAATAGCTAGCCGTCATTAATCTTTTTTGTTTTGCAATAGCTAACTTCTTGTGTTAAAAAACTTGATTGATTCCCAAAAGCAAGCTATACTTTGGGGAAATGTAGCTAATTTCATGGGGCAATTACATAACATCAGTATGGTGTAATAACACTGTCCATGTCATAAATGTGGATCAGTCAACGGTTGCAGAGCTAGCTAACTGTGCAAAGCTGCGATTTCTTCATAATTACTATTGCTGTCATGGCATCTGCTGTTCTTCTGAAAGTCTTTATGCTGCAAGTTGTTGCAGTGACACTGTTCAAGAGTGCAGGTTTGTACATATATAGTGCAATAGCCTAATCTCTTTAGCTATAACCTTTCTTTTGCAGCATGCTTGTTCAGAGAAGATCCTGCTGATACTGTCTGTACTCTTGGACAATCGTTTATTGTCCGCAGTCGAGTCCCTGAATATGCATACACAGCATATTGGATGTTCAATGGAGAACCCATCTACATCAACCGTCCTCCTCCTGCTGGAGTCATCCCTACCAGTTTTAACGAACTATTTGAATTGTCCATCACTTGTATTCCAGAAAGACACTATATCACTGTACAGTGCATTGCAGTGGTTCCCGAATCCAGGTTTCCAGGTGGAGAAGAAAAGAGTCCACCTGCTTTAATCCGAGTGCAAGGTTAGAAAAATCCTACAACTACACATTGCTAATTCACTACATTTCTTTCCTGAATTGTACTATTACCAAGACTTGTATGTCTGATCAAACTGAGTGACCAATCAAATCACTTATTTCTAGGTTTACCAGACCAAGTGGTAGCCATAAATGTGACTTCTACTCACTCCTCCATCACACTAACATGGGAACCCCCAGCTCCAAACCTGACATACTGCGTGGCTGTCCATGCTCTTAACATTTCCAGAGATGGTCACAGCAGAGCTACTGAAGGGGCAGAATATTGCATGCTGAGCCAAACTTTATTTGTTTTCTCCAGTGCTGACTCTGGTCATGATTTTGAATTTATTGTGACTGCAGTGAGCATGCTTGGAAGAGGTCCTCCTTCAGCTCATATCACAGCTAATTTAAGTGCTGTGTATTTCTCACCAGATCTTGCTGTTATATCATCCACAGCTTCAATAGATGTGTCATCCACAGTTTCAACTGTCATAATGATCACTCCCACACCTAACTTGATCCAGTCAATGAAGAATTCGCCATCTTCACTCTTCTCTGTTGCAGCTATATTGAGTATGTCCCTGTATAAGTGTAACAATCGATTTCACGTACCCTATCATGTCTTTCTTTTGATTCATAGTTCTCTTATTCCTGGTTCTTTTCATTATTTCTGTGATATGCTCTTACTTGTTCATCAAAAAAAGGAAGAAAAAAGGTAAAATGCTAATTTTTCAGCAACAAAATATAAACTAATTTAATTTTATTCAGTTATCAAAGTGGACTTGATGAAATGTGTGGCCTATGAGAGTGCAGGCCCTCCTCCCTGTGTTGTGGAGAAGAAAAAGATTGATGAGAGTTTAAAAAGTCCTAAAAAGGAACCCATTTATGCTAGCATTGCTAACTCTTAAATTACTGCGCATGTGCAGTATTTGTGTGTGTGGGACCTATTTCAAGGAAATGTTTATAATTAACAAAAGAAATATTGAAAGATAAAGCTTATATACATCCGATATCAATAGGAAGTGGCTGTACTGTGTAAAGCGAGCCGTCTGTCAGCTGAGTGACTTAGCTGGGGTGCAAATCCTGGTTACAGAGCGAGTGACTTGAATAGTTTAGGATGGCTGGGAACCAAGAGTCCAAAAGAAGTGAGGTTGGAGAACTGAGGTCAGTTGTATACCAGCCTAGAACAAAGGTTTGAACCCTCTTAATCTTGGTGCACCTTAGGGCTTTTCTAAGAAACCCTGAAGTTCAGAGGGATCCCAAGCGCTACCTGCAGACCGTGCAAAAAGTCATTGCATGCATGACGCTTGGAATTGATGTCTCCAAGTTGTTTAGCGAAATGATAATGGTAGTGAGAAAAATAAGCAACAAAAAAAAAATCATAAGCTTTACTTACTGAGTCCAACTCACAGGCAGGTGCTACCCAAGATGTGGTGCAGAAGAAGCTGGTGTATCTGTACCTTGGGAATTACTCCAAATCAAACTCAGAACTAGCCTTGCTGACTGTCAATACTCTACAGAAAGATTGTAGGGATAGGAACCCAATGGTCCGTGGACTGGCTCTCAGGACCATGTGTTCTCTCAGGTATGTATAAAATCTTGATAATAGGTTAGGTACTATACTAGATTAATATCAGTTGGCCATCATGCCAAGCACAGACTTTTACCAAGCCCCACTTTAAAACAGCACTAACCTTAGAAATAACTTTCAAGGTTATTTTAATTGAAAAAAAAAAAAAAACCTCTCTTTACAAAGAAAGGTCTCCTTTAATGGACAGCTGTCTCAAGCACCAAGACATGTGTTAATGAGGGATTCAGCTTATAATCTTACTCGTGCGTACATAGGTTACCCAACATTCTTGAGTACCTGCGAGAGCCCCTGCAAGCAGGACTAGGGGACAAGAGTCCTTATGTTAGGAAAGCTGCAGTGATGGGTGTCGTCAAGCTCTTCTATGTAGCTCCAGAGTTTATCACAGGTACTGCATGTGTAGTGATGTCATTTCCCTTAATTCCAGGGGATTCCCCCTTGAGCCCCCTTTGATCTGGGATCAACACTTCAAACTTTCTTCTTCCAGAGATGAACTTTGTGGATATTCTCTACCAGATGCTACGTGATCGAGATCCTCAAGTGGTTAGTAACTGCATAGCTGCCCTCACTGAGCTCTTGGCTAATGAGGGAGGGATGGTGGTCAACACCAAGATTGCCCATTACCTCCTCAACAGGTGCATTTTTTTTTTTTTTAATATTCAATGTACCGTAATTACTACCTTCTTTCCCCAATAGATTGCGAGATTTTAGTGAGTGGGGACAGTGCCAAATTTTGGAGCTGCTGAGATGTTACCAGCCTGCTTCAGAGGATGAGATTTTTGACGTACTTGTGAGTAATAATCATAGGGTCTTTTTGGGAATTACCACATGGGTGTGGTTACCAGACTGTGAGATTTTCTTGTAATAATCATAGGTCACTCCCCCATGGGTGTGGTTTGGGTCATTTTTCCCTTTATTCTGCAGAACATTCTTGATGATCGGCTGAAGCATGCCAACTTTGGAGTGGTACTGACTGCTGTGTGTCTATTTCTGCGTCTCACGGCGGACATGCCACACCTCCAAGAGGACATTTACAGTAGAATACGCAGTGAGTCTAAGCACTTTTGTAGAACAAATGAAACCTGATATTTTACTTTTTCTCCTCTTCCTCCTCCTCCTCCTCTCAGCCCCTCTGCTGACCTTCCTGGGCTCCAGCTCAGCTGAACAAGTGTACACCTGCCTCCAACACATTCAGCTCCTGCTGGCAAGGCAGCCTGAGCTCTGGAAAGAGGACTACCGAAATTTCTTCTGCAGGTACAGGAAGAATTTGGCAAAAACCTCTTTAATAACTAGTTTCAGAGTCAGATGTTACGACCACAGAATTCCTGGTCATATTGAGTGGCAAAGTCTTCAGCTTTTGTAGTTGCTTTATACGTTGGTTGCTTGACCTTTGTTTTAGTTTTCCTTCCTGCATGCCTCCCTACAGGTATAATGATCCGCCATATGTCAAAATGAAGAAGTTGGAACTGCTGACTGAAGTGTGCACTGTGCCCAATGCCCAGAACATAGTGGACGAGTTAGGGTCAGTGAATTATACAGGTCAAATGCATGATCCTGAAGATTAGACCCCAGATTACCATCGGGTAATCTCCTCAGATCATGAGAGGTTGGCTACATTTTTTGCAGGGAGTATGCAACAGACGTGAATGCTCTAGTGGCAAGGAATGCCCTCCAGGCAATCGGCAAGATTGCCCTCAGATTGCCTGCCAGGGCCAACATGTGTGTGGATAGGCTCCTCTCCTTGCTGGTCCTGGACATTGACTATGTCACCTCTGGAACTCTCATAGTTATGACCAGTGAGCATGGAGTGTGTAGTTAAGGGTGGTCCTTCTATCGTTGTTCTCCGTCATAGACATTCTTCGCAAGTTTGACAACATGATAGAAGTGATCCTTCCCCAACTTCCACACGACCTTGAGGCTATTGTGGACCCTGAGGGAAAGGCAGCCCTCATTTGGATTCTGGGGGAATATGGAGAGGTACACTAAAGCCACACCCATAATATGTCTTTCCAACTTCCCTTTTCCTTATTAGGCTCTCCCCAATGCTCCCTACATCCTGGAAGAAGTGGTGAACAGTGTGTCAGATGAATCTTCCTCTGGAGTGAAACTCCAGCTCCTCTCTGCAGTCATGAAGCTGTTCTTCAAGAGACCTCCAGAGTGTCAGGAAATGCTAGGGAGACTTTTGGAACATGCCATAGGCAAGTCATCCCTGCATGAAGAGTTTTGGATTATCCTCCTCCCTGGTATGCATGGTGACGTTCTTTTTTGTGCAGATGAGGAAGGAGATATTGATGTCCATGATAGAGGGATGCTCTATTATCGACTGCTGAAGAAGGATGTGAAAGAAGCAGAGCGAGTCGTCTGTGGTCAAATCAAGACTGTCACAGAAAAGAACACAGTGATTCCTCGGGTAAAGAAGTAGAAGATTTTGCTGTATACAACCTTTCAGTATTGTGGTAGTGTATTCAAGGATGCTGTGTATCTGAACTGGTTGGGTATGATGCCTTTTTGCTTTACTTACCACGTGCAGCTTTCTTTGTTTCCGGAGTTTAATTCCCTTTCTGTGATGTATGGGGAGCTATCTAAGAACTTCATAAGTCAGGAAGCTCCTTACATGCCAGGAGAAGCACCTTCCACTAAGGGGGCAGGTATATCTTACAAGCTGCAGATGCAGCTAATCCAGTCACACCTTCTATGTGCTTGTTTGTATTTAGAGAGCAACTTTGACCTGATGCTGGATACTCACAGTTTTGGCAGTGATTCTTCAGACTCTTCTCCATCTCCAATGATCAGTAGACATAATGTCAGGGTAGACGCTCCAGTAAGTTTGAGGCCCCTCCTAAACTCAACTGTGCACTGTAGCAATAATCTTCCTTCCTTCCTCCAGCTTGAAATTCCAGACCCCCCTGTTCCTGGCACTCCTCCTTGCATTCTCCTGCACCCTTCTGCCACTATATCAGCCAGTGATTTCGAGAGCAAGTGGCTCAGTCTCTCTGTCATGTAAGTTATGGCATATGCATAGACAAAGAGTGTGCACTGCAGCAAATTGAGAGTAGTCCCTGATCTATTTGACCTTTTGCCATGCCAATGGTGGCCATTTTGGTGCTCTTGGAGATTGTGCAACAAAATAGCCACCTAAAATAATGCATGCAAACACTCCACTGGTGGTCATGTACGTATTATAAAGCATTGCCAACTCTTGCAGCTACTATAAATCTATTCATTGCCATTTGTGAGTGGGAGATATAAAGATAATCATGGAACATATGTCAGCAGTTTCATGGCACAGAAGATCATTGGTGTGGAGTTCCAGCAGCCCAAAAAATTCAGATGAACACTTGATTTATATCCTCTTTCCATCACTTTATCCAAAAAGTCTCAATGTTGACTGACTGCAAAAAACATCCCAAGTGCTTAGCTCCTTTTAATAATCTCTTTTTACAGGAGAGAAGGTAAGGTCCAGTTAGACTACATGCCACCTCCCAAAGAAATGGAGAAGGTGTTTGCCACTCGCTTCATCATGACCATGGCCTCCAGTCCCCCTGACAAGCAGATGATCAAAATGTTCTTGTATGCACAAAATGTGAGTCATATAGTTTATCCATGCTCCAGCTGTGGCATATAACAGTAGTAGAGCTGAGCTATACAGTAATATCTTTGAGAAGTTAAAGTACTTAGCTGTGGAACATTGATATTTCAATTTGGCTTTTGAAGTTTTTGATGCAATAACTAGTACTCTTGGTACTATCACAAGTGTTTAAATTTCTTGCACTCATAGGTATCCACTTTGCATTTTTTCCTGATGGAGGTGAACATAATGCTAGCTGGTCCTTCTCTCTCCTTCACTCTCAAGTGTGAAAACCCAAAACAAATGCCTCATTTTGTCAAACACTTTCTGCAGACACTTGTGGCAAAGAATTTGCTCACCAAACGTTAATTAAGTGGAGGTTAAACTTTTATCAGTGGTGGTGTAGCTATGTGGCTAGGCTATTCAAATTTAGATGTGGAATTAAATTGCTCATGAATGAACTTAGAACATACAAATTTAGTACGACCACAGCCATATTAGGACCTGGTGCCTGCATGCACTTGGCTATATCATGTAATGTAAAGAAAAAAATTATTTTATTGCATCATTCAACATGAAGTAGTATGTATAATAATAATCAGGGTGTTCACAATTATAACGTTCAGTTTAGAAATCCTTGGTAGCACAGAAGAGGTAGCTGGCTGCATCTTTCAGGTTCCTATCCTGGTAATACCAGAGAAGACGCTCCTTCCAGATCTGCCAGGCCTCAGCATTGGTCAGCTTGGGGATGGGGCGGTTGAGAAGGGTAATGGGAGTACCACTGTCGTAGTGGTTGGAGACCCAGGCCACAGCATTATAGATTCCATTGTTATCCACATCAAGGAGACAATCGCACACTTCCTCACTGGGTGGATTTCGCATGGTCTGGTCTTGGAATACTTGCCTCACACGCATCCATACATCCCACATGTGGAACTTGTGGGCAATCCTCTCTACTGGTGACCAATAAGGTCCCAGTCCGTCATTATCCCTGCCAATGTTGCTGAGAATCTTGTCGATAGTGTTCATGGACATGGTGGTGAAATCACTGCCTAGTTTGTCCTCGGGTGCATGGCGAACTACTTTCTGGTCCGAGTGACGGTCCATGTTGACAGTTGGAATGTTGTTCTTCTCAGTTGCTTTGGGATTGAAGAGCTGGAGGCCTTCCACCGTCATGGAATGGATGGCGTGAGCAATCGTCTCGTTGAAGTTGCTCGAAAAGCCGCTTTCCCGGAGGAGAATAGGACACAGCCTAGACTGGGTGGGTACAGCGTAGGCTGTCCCTACGAAAAGAAGAACCAGTAGAACCTTCATCTCTACAAACACGTACACTTGCAAGCTAGTAGAGGGCAGGGCTATCTTGCGCATGCGTAATAGCGTAAGAGATTACGTCACATGATCATATGACTAGTTTAGTTCTGCGCAAAGTATAGTAGTAAACAAATCCGAGCAGACATGGCAGAGGCACTCAGTGAAAAAGAAATCAATGAATTAATAGACAGGTGTAGAAGTGCTAAAGAAAACGCACATTGTCTCTATAGTGAATTCAAAGTTGGAGCAGCACTACTCACAAAAGATGGGCAGATATTTACAGGTAATAATGTGATGCAATTTAGATGAGTGGCTAAGTTGGTTTTAACAATAATGTATAGGTTGCAATGTGGAGAATGTGGCTTTTCCTCTCTGTATATGTGCTGAACGTTGTGCAATAGTTAAAGCAGTCAGTGAAGGCCACAAGGAATTCAGAGCTATTGCTGTCACTTCGTATGTTATTTTACTCACAAACTTGTAGCTATAATTTCCACACCAATGCAGGAGCAGCCGTGAAAAAAATACCACACCCTGTGGTGGGTGCAGGCAAGTGATGTTAGAGTTTACGTCAGGTGGAGATTATTATGTCATCATGACAAAAAATGACGGGACTTATAATTACATCAAGAAAAATGGCAATCCACCAACTGTCAAAGACTTAGTACCTTATCCTTTTGCTAGATGAAAACCATTAAGTAACATTGTGTGTCCATGCTAGATTTAAAAACTGTGTGTCAAAAAAAAGAAAGATGACATTGATTTTGAAAATCAGTTGATTTAAAGTTTTGGGCAAATGAAGTGAACCCATATACAGAACATGACTGCTTAATATTTAGATGCCACAATTATGAGGTAACATGACTCCAGATGCCACAATTACGACTGCTATGAATTAATGGTATACTTGTACTTCATGTGGTTTCTCATGGTTCTGTATTGCATGTGTATATAGATATAATTATAATATTGTGATTGTGTAAACATTACTCAAGTTACAGAGTTCAGTATTGTTTGTAATACACTGTAATGATAATGATGAATCATGTGTTCTATAGCTGTACCAGTGATTGTCTAAACAAGTCACAAAAAGTCATAGCTATATAATCCTGAAACAGAAAGAGAGAGAGAGAGAGAGAGAGAGAGTTATTATTTTAAAGCCAGCTGGCTGTCCATTTACCATAATGAAATATAAAACACAGAGATGGTATAATGCAGAGAAAAAGTGTATAAAATAAGTAAAACTGTATTTTTGAAGTAAAAATTTAGCTTTAAAAATTCTCAATTAAAAAAATAAGAGTCACATTACATGTAGGTGATGAGATAAGCAGGATAAGCCTTTTCATTGTCATATGTCATGTACACCATCGAACCTGCTGTGTTTCCTGATACAGTGTCATATCGTACTCGATTACTGCCAGGCTTGAAGGGAGGCATGCGCAGCTCACTATTGGAAGGACAAAAAAGGCTTTCTCCGGTCAAAACCTTCACCAGAAACATTTCCATCAATCCTGTTCGTGAAGAGGAAATGCGAGACATGTAATTAAAAAAATTTCCCCGCTGGTACAAAGATCTTGCATTCTGGTGATATCCATAAGGGACACTTTGGATGCCATAAGAACTGCCAGCATCTCTAGGATGGGCATAATTGTGGCAGTACTTCGCATTCACAGCAAAATAGTTTGCCCTTCCCCACATACCAGAGGCACTGTAGCGCATATCGAAACCATCTCGTCCTTCGTATATATCCTTGGGGTCGTTTCCTCTGGAGCCATGGAAGAGTTCCATCTCGTTCACAATGCCATTGTTGTCATCTTTCAAAACTTTTTTCTGGTGTGCATATTTCCTCCACAATTTTGTATTCTGGATCCTTATTATTTTAACAATAGTGTGGTCCTCCATTGTTAATTCGAATTTGCTCGCCACGTACTCCCACTCATCAGACTCCCTGGTCAACTCAAACACTTCAACATCCTTTGTCTGTTTCACCCACTCAGCTGGAACCTCTTCTAGTAAGCTATCTTTAGCTGGAGTGGTTGTAGTGTCATGAAATTTCACAATTTCCTGTAGAATTGCTATTTTTGCGCTATCAATCTTCAATTTGGTTCCCATTAGCTTTAGCACTTTTTGCTGCTTTCCTGACAACTCTGAGGACATTTCAAATGAGCTTATGACTCGGTTCTCTTTTGCTATTTCTTTGATTACTGTTTCCAGTTCTTCAGTGGTAGCTTCCGGCAGAGTTGTACTTGAATCTGATTTGATGCAGTCGTCCAATGTCTTGAGTAACTTCTCTGCTGCACTGGATAAGTTTTCTTTGGGACCGCGCAATATTATAGCTACTTCAGGGAAGGTCTCTCCACTTTCCTCGTTCAGTGATTTACACTCTCTCTGAATCACAAAGTCATGAATTGGCTGAGAGAGGGGTTGTTCCAAAAGAATAGGTCTTTGCATAGCCACAGACTGGGGAAGTGGCATAGCCACAGACTGGGGAAGTGGCATAGCCACAGATTGGGGAAGTGGCATAGTGGGATGGGGAAGTGGAATAGTGATAGGGTATCGGAGAGGTGGAAAAGCAATAGGCTGTGGAATTCCCAACCCTTGTCTTGGATGCACAGGATGTGCAAGTAAAGCCTTGCGTCCTTGGCCACTCAATGGAACTTCAGCCCTCACTTTTCTTTTGATCTTTCTTCTGAATCCAGTAATGACATTGATTTGTAGCATAAATGCAAAATCAATTTTATATACACTACGATTGACAGTAATCTGGCATGAACCACGTGGGTTTGCTCGATAAGCCGAATTCAAAAGTTTGTTCACATCAGTGGTGTATGACGAAAAGCTTCCTTGATCGTTACTCCATTTCCAGATGTGTGTATCTGGAGGTGAGACTTCTGCAGGAGGCAAGTCCAAAGCTTGTGCTTGTGCTTGGATGGAGGGGGCTGTGGGAAGCTTTACTTCTTGCTCCTTCTCCGTTTTTACAAAAGAGCAAAAGACATCAACAGTGCTCTGAGAAAATAGCACAAACCGAATTGTGCGAAGAGAAGTATCAGGATAGTCTTGACAGAAATCTTTCACTGCTTTTAGGGATGCTTTTGCACATACTTTCTCTGGTACACCAAATATCCCCGTACTTATAGCTGGAAGGGAAATCGAAGTCAGAGAGTTTTCACTTGCCATTTTGAGAGATTCAAGAACTGCTGAGCAAAGAAGACTTTCTTCATTACGCTCACCTCCACTCCATCTTGGTCCCACAGCATGTATGACGTTCTTACAAGACAAGCGACCAGATCCTAAGCAAACAGCACTACCAGGACTCACTCTGGAGTTCTTCTCAATGTACTTATCACTTTCAGACTGGATATCAGGTCCTCCAGCATCTGAAATATCCAGTGCCAAACCCCCAAAATGCTTCAGATCTTCATTGGCTGGATTCACGATAGCATCAACGCATTCTTGCAAAATATTGCCCTTGAAGATGTTGACCTGCATGTATCTTTCTGTGTCAGCAAATTGTAAGTGCAAAATATGATTCAGAGTAGAAGTAACAAGAAATCTGTCTTCGAGTTCTGACTTCAGAGTAGAAAAATCTGGAGTGACAAGAAATGGGCTACAAATGGTTCTCACACTGACTTCCTTTTGGTCAATGTCTTTTTCAATGGCTCTGATAGTCGTCTCAACTATTTCAGATTTCGCAGCTTTGACTGATGACTCAATACCGACAACCTGGACCCCAACGCTAGGTGTCTTGAGCAAGTTGATGGACAGATTATAACTCCCAGCTATGGTGCGAGCTCTAGCAAGATATGGTTCAAAGTGTGATCCAGACTGCAGAACAAGCTGCACAACCGGGTCTTTGCTGGAAATGACATCACTGGTTATGATATTATCCCGAACAAACTCCCGAATATTTTTAGCAGCTGCATCAAGATCATCAGAGACTTCTTTCGGTGCATGAACTGTCACATTTCCTGTTGAGAGGTCAATATCTGAAATGAATACATTCAGATCACCAAGAAATTCCATTTCGTTCGTTCTTTTTGCATCATCAAGCATTTTGACCCCTTCCCTTGACAAAGAGATATCTTTAGTTTCAGTTTCGGTTTTACGGATCAGGCTTTTGATCTCTTCCATTTTATCATTGGAGGTGCCAATAATTTCAAATGTGACACGAGTTTTGGCCGAAGATTTTTTAGTCACTTTATAAAACGTTATGAGAGTCTTGGAGCCTTTTTCTTCCTTCGCTGCAAGTTGCTGCCAATACTTCTTCCACATTTCATACAACTTCGAGTCACAAGTCACAGAAAAAGATTCGGAAGATACTTTCATGCTTAGTAGTCTGGACTTCAACTCACCCATCACTTCTTTCACTTGCTTCAAAGATCCTGTTACTTCTAAGAAGTAATCATCACTGTTTTCATTTGGCACAAGCAATGTGAGTTCTGAACACTTATTTCTTAATTCAAGCAGTTCCTTCTCATATGCACTATCCAAAAGCTTGCCTTGATGGACATTAAGGGGAATCTGCTTTAAATTTTGTGTTGATTCAATTGCATCAGTTAATTCCTCATAACATTGCTGAATTTCGTCCATTATAAGACCAGATATGACTACTGAGGACTGCTTATATGAAATTTTAACAGAAAATTTATTTTCCAGCTTATCTTGCAACTCCATCACTGCTTCTTTAGCATCTCCATCCAGGGAATATTGTTTACTTCCCGGATTCAGTCGATCAAGCAACTTGCAAGCTTCTTTATAAACATCTAAATTCTTGCAAAATATATAAATAACAGTAGCCGAATCTTGAGAATCCATACTTGTAGTGGAAAGATTCTCTTGCACTATCTTAAAGTCAAAGGTGGAGTCTCTTCTCTTAAAGGGGATTAAAATACGTTCCTTGGTAAGAGATATCAAAGTAGGCTGGTCAAAATGCACAATCACTTTGTGACAATGGATTTCTGATAGCATATCATTCAATATCATTGTTTTAGTACACTCAATTGAAGAAAGACTTCCAGTTAAAAAAACCTTTTCTCCATCGAAAATAAGTCTAGCAGGAAACTGTGATAGTTTGGATTCATTTACGAAAGACTGTAAGAAAATTGCTTCTTCAGGTTTGCAAGGCAATGGCCTAACAAGCAGTGATTCTATGATAGACATCACATAATCCATGCTTGAGTGAAGTCGACTGGAGTAACACAATAGTAGAACATTTTTCACAGGTGATTCTGGAAGGGAAATGTAAACCTCTTCAGACCGTAGCCTTTCTCTCAACGTGTCAAGCAGCTCCTCCTGCAACTCACTCTTGAGACTCACACCACCAATCAGAAATTCTTGCTCCACTAAGCTCATTTCTTCGTGAGCCTTTTCGATGTCATATATCGGCCCATCAAATAGTATTTTTTCTGAGCCTGCTCTGTATCCAGTCACATGCACACCACATTTTTGTTCAATTATAGAAGCGAGAGACGGCTTCAGGTACACCAAAGCCTCCATCTTCAACCTGAAATAATAACAATAATAATAAGTATTGCTATAACAGAAGTTGTCCATAATATGCCATGTCATAATAATTATCTACTCTACACATTATAATAAACAGGCAGTTCCCATACACAGCTAATTTTCTTACTCACTTGTGGATAGGAAATGAATTAAGATGCATTGTAACATCTTGGTAAGCATACTCAACAGCTTCTTTCTTGCCAAAGAATTGTAATGCCTTTTCAGCACTTGCATCCAACAGCTGGATACTAATGTTTCTATTGTTGTGATAAGGAAGAAGGATGTTATTCAACAAGGTGCTTCCAGTTGATTCTACAACCGTCATTAGTCTAGTCCACCGACTAGGTAACAGTTTCATAACCGCACACACTTCTTCCACAGTGCTGCTGCCACTACTTGGAGGTGATACTATCCTTGCTGGTAATGGTTCTGTCACCTTTATTGTAATCACTGATCCTTTAAATGTAGTGTTGTGGAGTGTCTGGTAAGCACTTTCTGCAGCTGCTAGAGTCTTGAAGTCAATACGAGCATAAGGATTTCTCCCATCGGAGGAGAATAACTTGGGAGCACTGTCCAGTTCTCCAAAAACTTCAAATCGTTTACGAAGATCTTGAACAGTTACTGATTGAGAAACATGTGAAACCTTTATCGATCCCTTTGGCTGCAGTCTTGTAGCACTTTCTTCAAAGTGTTGAGAAAGTAATGTTGTGTTCGGTGTTCCCATTGATGGAGTGTAAGATGACTTGCTCACTGAAAGTGGTTCTGTCACCTTTATTGTTATCACAGAACCTTTAAAGTAAGTGTTATGGAGTTTTCGATAAGCACTCTCTGCAGCATCTGGAGTTTTGAAGTTAACTCGAGCATAAGGGTTCTTCCCTTTGGGTGAGAACAGCTTTGGAGTACCATCAAGTTCTCCAAATTTTTCAAATAGTTTACGAAGATCCCGAACAGTTGTTGAGTGTGAAACATGCGAAACTTTTATTGATGATTTCAGGGCTTCCCGAGTATGTTGAAAATCAAACTGCTGAGTGGATGCTTGGTCAGAACCGAAGTGCTCAGAAAATAGATCTTTTTTGGACTGAGTACTACCTCCATGGAGCACATCAGAGAACCCTGACAAAGGGTAAGATGATAATGTCAATGATGCTGCTGTATTCTCCAAGACAGGAAATTGAGAAATATCGTATGTTGGAGGTTGCACTTGAGACAGAAATGGATAATCTGAGTTATCACCAAATTCAAATTTATCCTCAGAACTTAACCTGGAACTTCTCATTTTTTCCTTAGCGGATCGAGAGGGACGAGCAGGATCTTCAAACTTCAAAGATATGGAGTAGTTACCCAATACTTTGGTGCCTTTCATTTTTAGAATGGCACGCTCAGCAGTAGCTCTTGAAGAGAATGCTACCACACCAATACCTGTCGTTTCCTTGGTCGCACGGTTTCTAATAACGTAGGCATCAATGGGGTTAAACATGCGAAAATGTTGCTTCAAATCTTCATCAGATAGAATATTTGGGAATTTCGGGTCAGAGTATATAAAAACCTTACACTTGTCACTTTCACCGACAGAGCCTGAACTAACAGAGAGTGAACGGGTACAGGGTTGAGGTGAGGACAAAACTTCAGCAGCATTCTGATGCTTGAGGTTCACCATCTGAGCATACGTGCCACGTTTCATCGACCACGGATTATCAGATAAATCCTTAGAAAAACTCACACTGATCTGCATATCTCTTAGTGAGCTATCTTTAATATCACTACCTTTTAGTAAGCTGTTATTGAAAGCTCCAATTGCATCTCTACCACTAGCCAGTGATGAGAAAGTTACGATAAACTGGCGAATATCCTGCAAAAGTTCAACTTCGATAATCTCTGAGCCAAAACGTTTGAAGTGCTCCCACATGTGCTGCTCCAAAATATAATCTGGAAAAGTGGGACCAACTATGACTTTACAATTTCCTGATTTCCCTTCAGCTATGTTTTCTTGAGCGACAGAGGACTGTTCTTGATCTGACTGAGGTTGGAATGCCATCACCTCAAGCACATGCTCGTCGTCAAGTGACATGCCATTCAAATCCTTGATTGCTTCAGCTCCAAGGCTTTCCGGAACCAATAAAACGCAAGCAGTAGTCGTATTTGGTTCCATTATTATCATGCTGATAAAGTTTTTATCGTAGCCTCTTCCAATGATGCAATCTGGGAAACAGTGCTTCACGGATGGATGGAATTTCAGAAAGAGATGAGCCACCGATTTCCCTAGTAAAGCACGAGGAATGGTCGGGGGAAGAATAGGAAGGACTTCAATCTGATTAAAGCCTTGAATTGTCAAAGGCTATGAACAAAATTACAAACAAAACAACATTAATAAGCATGAAGAAGTAAGATTTGTATGCATAGACTTCGTATGGTACCAATAGTCCATATTTATTTCACAGGTTAACATCAGACACAGCTACAGTGAATACTTCAAGATATCCATCCATAGCTACACTTCAGATCCCCTGCAATGAGCAGCCCTAAGGGATGTATTGTCCATTTTATTATAGCCACATAGCCGTGTACATGTACACTTAAAATCCCCCCTAAAAAAACTTACCCAAAATTATTAAACAATGCTTGGCTCCTTATGCACTGTACGTATGCCAAGAATGCTCAAAGGATGCTCAATGCATTACATTTAATTAGGGTGGATTATTTAATTCCTCTTATGCCCACAATCACAGACCCATTAAACATAACCATTTCATATTCAGTTGTAATAATAAACTGTCAGAGAAGGCAACAAACATTACAATTGAATTACATAATAATGTATACCAGATTATTAAACGGATCGGTTTGCCACTTTCCATCAACATAGAAGTGATAATAATGGAGACCCACAGAGAGTTTGAAGGCTCTGTACACATCACCTGAGCTGTAATGAGAGACAAAATTGCAAATGACAATAAATTCTCACTTAGTTATAACAGTAGTTAACTGTTTTCAATGAATAGGGACATTGTTAGAGCTACAGTAAACTAAGATAATTAAAACTGAACCTCGTTTGGGTCGTTAGGGGAACTTTCTGCCAGTCGGTGAAACTGCCACTAAGGAATACTCTCTTCCCATCTCCTGGCCAGCGAAAGTAAGTATACTTGGAGTGAGACTCAGTCATCGTGGGTACGTAGATCCTCACAAATAACACGGTAAGTACATGTGTGACAAATTTCTTAAAGAAAGAGTGAACTTCTAACTAGCTAGCTATTATGCATAGTCAGCTAAAATTAATTATAGTATTGCAGAATCACGATAGATGACGCAATGCGCAATAATAAAGGACTGAGCTATTGGAAAAGAATACGGACATAAAAAGGGCTGAGGACATAAATTATTATTGTTAAGATTACAAATCTGTAAAATCATGGATATTGAACACATCTGGCGCTCCAGACTCCAGCTCTTTCTGAAGAATGTCCATATCATCGGGATCCAGCTGGCTAACATCCAACCAGTCTCTCAGCAGTGAAGCAGAAGGGGGCCCTGAAGTCGTACATCGGAGGTCACTTAGATCGAGTTGAGGAGGTCCATGGGGTAGTTCCTCCTCCTTCACCCCCACACCATACCCGGCACCACTCCCAGAGGGCATCGTAATGCTCAAAATGCTATCTAGATCCTCCGTTATGGGAACCAAGGGAGGAGCAGGATAAGAGGTCATGATATCCGTCGGCTGCTCCAGCTCCTTCAACTCACTGGAGGTCAGAGGTGAGAAGGAGATATCTTCCATCAGCATAACTCCTGGGGTGCTCTTTTCCGTGGAGCCAAATGTTGCTTGTCTCAGTGAATGGGAAACCTGAGTTGTAGTCAACTGACCCTGTCCTGCTGTGTGGCCACCCACCATCACCATTTGGGACTGGTTAATCGTGATAAACTGGTTCTGCTGAGGACCTACTCCTGGTCCTCCCACCACAACATGCCGGGGGTTGAGTTGAGGGTATGTTGAGTTGTTGATGGTGTTACGCATTGCATTGCACGAAGACGAGGAAGGAATCATAGAGACGGATGGAAGGTGTATCGAAGGGGGGATATGAGAAGGGATATGGCCAGTGGGAGGGACTGGAGGCGGAGTCCGATTATTGGATATTTTGGGGTATGGTGGTTGGACCAGTGGAGGTGGAGAGAACATATCGGAAGGACTAGCTGGATTGAGAGAAGAGGAAGGAGGAGGAGGAGGAGGAGGAGGAGGAGGAGGAGGGAGTCTAGCTTGCGGAGGTACAAGAGGATTAGAGTGAGGGATGATGGATGGTTGAGAAGAAGTGGGTGGAGCCTGACCAGAATTGATGACAAATTGAGGTACACATTCATCTAACAATTCCAGAGGGAGTTTGATTCCAGCTGCTTGGCATTCCAAGAGAACCGCCTTGTGCTTGTTCTGCAGGTTTGCTATCAAGTTGTATTGTTCTCTGATTACTCGTTCACACTCCAAGAGCTGCTTCTTCAGTTTTTCCATCTCCGAGGCATGGTGTTTGATTATCAACTCCTGCTGCTGCATGTAAGCCGGGTCAGGCATTTCCTCTTTCACAAGTTTCCGTATCGGATGAATAAATGGATGACCCTGCTGCTGGATCTCTTTCCATCTAGAGAGTAGGTTCTTATCTTTATCTGTTAGTCCTTCATCTTCTTCCTCCATTTTCAGTTTCTTCTGCTCAGAGAGATTCCCTTGTGTTTGTTTTCTTTTTTTCCCTCCTTTACTTTTCTTGGTCTTCCCAGCAGCTAGTGGAGCTGCAAAACAAGCAAGAAAGGATATTAATTTTGTCATAAGCGAATATAAACACTTCTCTATCAATAACTAACTCGGAGAAATGCTGCACAATACAATGCTGGTTTACACAGTGAGTAAGCCTTGAACTAGACTACACAAAGATGACCCTCATTAACCTCCAAGAGAGGATAATCTCTCTAAAGCTAGTCCCTTTGTTGGAGGTTTCACTGTAAGCAATTTGTAAGTATTAACAATTTGAAAAACACACCTTCTTTGACTTCCTTCACTTCTTTGGTGACTACTCCATTCTCTATTTCCTTTTCCACCTTTTCTCTTTCTTTCTCCCTATCTTCCATCATCTTTTTCAAGGCGTCTTTCACTTTGTCTTGAGATGGAATTGGCATTCGACACTTGTGGTAGTCCATAATCTCAGTGATTATTGCCTTGCGGAGATCTTCATTCATCACCAGCTCCTTCTCAAAACCAAAATCAAAAGGAGGTGTGCAAATCGGCTCATCCTTGGGATCATGGTAGCGAGAGAGATACTTGTGTGCCAAGGCTTCCTCCGAAGTGACTCGTTTCATCGGATCTAGTTGTAACATGCTGCCAAGGAGCTCCAAGGACTGTGTGCTTGCATTTGGGAAGAGCATGCATATATCCACACGTTTTCTCGGCGGAAGGTTCTGGAGGTATGTCCTAACCCTTTCAGAACCCACCCCTTGAATGTATTCAGCATCCGGTGTACCTACCACACTCAAGATCAACTGCAGCTGGTTTAGATAATCTTTGCCAGGAAAGAGCTGCCTCCTGGCCAGCATCTCGGCAAATATACACCCTACAGACCAAATATCAATAGCAAGGGTATACTCACTGAAAGAAAGCATTAACTCGGGAGCACGGTACCATCTGGTTGCTACATACTCTGTCATGAAAGTTGCATGCTCATCGGGAGAGGATGCCAATCCTCTTGCCATCCCGAAATCCCCTATCTTCAGTTCACAGTTGCGATTCACCAAGAGGTTGCTTGGCTTCAGATCGCGATGAAGAACATTCGCAGAGTGGATGTACTTTAGTCCACGAAGAATCTGATAGAGGAAAAATTTGATGTGTTCATCACTAAGGGGCTGGACTGAGTGGATGATGTGGTGCAAGTCACTCTCCATCAGGTCCAAGACAACATACACGTCCTCAAATTGGGACAGGTCCTCTGGCGGCTGCATCACGTCAAGGATGGAGATAATGTTCTCATGACGCAAGTGACGCAGGATCTTGAGCTCTCTGTAAGTTCTCTTGGCTATCACAGTGACCTCAAAGACTTTAGGGATCTTTTTGATGGCCACCCTCTGCCCCGTGCGGTTGTCCTTTGCAGCACATACAACTCCATACGCGCCAGTGCCTATACTTTCCAGAGGAGAGTACCTAGAGTCCACTTCAAACTTTACTGACACTTTATTATGCTTGATGATCTTCACTCTTTTGTCAGTCATCTTTAACATATCAATCGGCTATAAAAAACATGATGAATCAGCACACCAAACTTGATGAGTCAGCATTGAACTTTGAACTGTACGACAGCTTGCCAGCTTGAAAATGGCGAATCTAACCGTTCCAATGTGTAATGGCATTGGAAGATATGTCTGCCAACTGAAGAGACTAACCATACAATACTGCTATCTTGGCGGCAGCAGCAAAGGCATGAGGTGTGCATTAGTTAGAATCTCGCTCCCAGCCTGCTATGCACATGATTTTGTGTTTGTAGGGACTACATTGACAATAAAGTGGTACAGTTTGCAAGAGATAATCCAGAAGTGGCTGTCTATGTGCGTTATCGACCAAGAAGACATCCTCGGATAATTGGGGAATTTTGTGAGTAAATACCCTTTAATTTTATTATTATTATTAATGCATTTCCAGTGAATGAAAACAGTCAAGTTATCCCTGTCCCAAACCTGAGCAGGAAAGAGATCAGCGAGCACATCTCAAGGCTGAGAACTTCATCTGGTAACAAACCAACCAAACTGAAGAAATATTGGCACACAGACAGACCAACCATCCAGGGAAATTGGTCCCCATTTATCAAACTTGAATAATTATCATCAAGGGAATACAAATCAAGAAATAGTTTTGGCAAAGGAAAAAACAATGGTTTTGGTGAAGGGATGGTAGTGCTTTTGTTTTGTATAAAAAAATAAAACTCCTGAGAGGAGTAGGATTCAAGAAGTTTCGGAGTTGTCCTGCATGTGAGACAGTCTGTAGAGGAGAGGCAGTAGAGTAGTGTGGGTCATCATGATAAAGTTTCGGAGTCAAGCAGTTGCTCTGTTCAAATGATATGAAAGGAAGATACATCAAGATTGTAACTAGGAACCCCTTACCAACTTTATTGATTTGCGAGAGGAGGGAGATTTTCATGTCTGATTCACTGCAAATAAGTAAAATCATCTGAAAATGCAAAGTTTAGTGGGAAAGGGAAATCACAAGACAACGATCACAAAATTGCATGGGTGGGTCATTCATCTGTAGCTACGATTATAAATATGTACTTTTCTGAATCACTGTCACTGTCCTCGTCGTCAAACATCATTAAGTCTCCTCCTCTTGCCTTAGCACCTTCTACATCCACTTCCATGCTTTCCTCTTTCTCCTCCTCTCCCTCAAAGCTAACCCTCAGCTTGGCATTTGGAACAGAAGGACTGACATGAGTGTGCAGTCGGATGCTATTGTCTACATGAGCTACTCCAGATTCATCTTGTTTGAGTGCATTTAAATGATTCCTAGAAATGAGAGGCTGAGTGATCTCTGATTGTTCTTGTCGTGTTTTCTGCCAGCGCTGTCTTCTCCTCAACTCATCTGCTGTGATCTTATCTAATCTTGCCAGCTGCTTCTCCTTCCTCTGAGCAGCTATAAAAATGTTGAAATCACTTAATTAAGGGAGTTCCACTGTACTGAAAGCTTACCTGGAGGTGCCTTTTTGATTCTTGAAGGTAAGGATGACTTGAAGACAGTAACTCCTCCTCCATCATCATCCAGTTCAGGATCATCAAACAAAGGATCAAACTTCTGGAGGTTTGGTCTGAAGAGAAAAGCATGCAAATAGGATCAGTGGACCCTAAGAGAGAGAGCTGGCTATTCTACTAAAATGCATAATTAATTAATGCAAAAGAATATTGCTGCAGTGGTTAAACAATACAATTTTGGGAGAGGTTCCAAATCGTGATGTATGCCTTTACCTGCGTGCATCCCGAGACTCTGTAGCAGTTGTTGATGTAGAAGTAGTACTCCTAATCTCGGATGCTGTTTCACTCACATCCTCTAGAGATCTGGCCCTGTATGCCTTGTTCTTTTTCTTCTTCTTTTTATGCCTCTTCTTCCGACTGATCTCACTGAGACTATCCAGCTCCACAGTTTTCTTCTGTTGTACAGTCTGGAAAATGAAAATGAAAATGCACTGGTCCATAGAGGGCTACTAAAAGAACATAGAAAGCACTATTATAAGCATGATCTTTCTATTGGCTATAGCTAAATTGATCCTATTGTACGGGGTGATAAGAGTCTTTTAGTGATTGTCACCTATCTAGGATCTAGGAGCACTAATTTCACACTTTACCTGCATCAGGTCTAATAGCCTCGAGGGTGGTATCTTTATCCCTCCAAATTCGAAGTAAACTTCTGCCGCCTCTCCTACACCACCACCCTCCTCTTCTGAGTCAGTACCCGAGAGGACCCACCCTTCCATAGCCAATTAAAACCTTTCCTCCCTTACTTGCGAGAGTTAAAGAGCTGAAAAGCCTGGGGACGGAAAAAAAATTTTTTTTGAACCTTCAACTCCGTAAGGTAAAGGGTAGCCAAATGTTTTTGTATAATTATGTGTACATTGTATGGTACATTAGCTCAGCACTGTTAGCTGAAAAACTCGTTCTATTCCCCTCATTTAGATAATTAGAGTGGAATGGCCAGCAGGTCTAGCAGTGACTCTGTTCCTGTTGTGCTACGAGTCAAGAGGAAAAGGACGGAAGAGCCAGCTGATGCCCTGGGTGAGCATTATTTAGAATCTATCCATTTATTATTATCGGTAACATGCAGTTATTCCGACAAAACTGACAAAACTGGACCCATTACTTCACGATCAAGGTATGTTTTTAGCCTATTCTAATGCTATTATCCCAATTATTAAATCAACACAGATCAGAGGGTATTTCATTTTGCTGGTACAGTTCAAGCCCATGACCATTCTACAAAGGAAGTGTTGGTAAGGAGGAAATCATTACCTGATAGCTAATGAGTGTATTAAACATTCTGTAGGCGACAAGTATAGGGGGTAATTATATCTTAAGTTTGTGTGTGTAAGTGATGTACCTGAATCAATTCATGGGTACTTATCACTACAAGCACTTATTTGTTCTCGACTCTGAGTCAACTCTGAGTGTGCAAGAAGTAGGGGGTGGGGCTAGCAAGTACCAAACAGCCCTAGCCCTAGCCACCAACCTGGTTCTCAAGTGAGACATGAGGAGGAGGCTAGGTTGAAAGTCCTGTATGTCAGCTGATACTGATAGAGAACATCATGGTTTTTGTACGTAGGCACAGGTCACTAAACATAGACGGCAGCTGACCTCAGTCAAACAACTGACCTCATTCTCTAATCTCAGCATTTCTCATCAGCAGGAGAGCCGCAGGGAAGCCAGTAAGGTGCAGCTGCTAGTGTTAAGCACTCGTAAAAGTATTTGTCATAACCATTTTATAATTCTGCATTCCATTGACCAATCAGTGTAGTTTGTGCTATCTGCAGGACTCCGCTTCAACCCAACGTTTCAAGCTTGTCTCCAAGTGCAGATCACTGGAAGAAGAAGGGGGAACTGAACAGCCCTCTGCATCAAGTACACAAGGGTAAATTTCTGTAATTAGGGTTGGTTCACTTCTAGCCACCTGCTATTTGTGTGTGATACACCTGTTGTTTTGATCATTCATAGGGCAATTTTTTCATACCAGGGCTACCAAAATAATAATCATACAGCCGTGAAGTAGAAATTGAATACTGTCCTGTTGTTGATTAGCTTACTTAAATCAGCCATTTATCAAATAAACTTTGATGAAATTTTCCCAAACTTCTATCATGGGGTTGAACTATCTCTGCACCAAATTTCAGACCCAAGGCTACTTTTTGAGAGTTAGAAGTGGCCAATGGCAGATATTTGATTTCTTCCTGGACTGTCACACATATCTTAATCATAATAGTGTGTGCTTTATATACAATGCAGAGAAGAGCATGAAGGCTCGACAAAAAAGCCTTTGCTGAATGAGTTGGTCCACATGTACGATCTTGAGCAAGAAACACCTTCTCCTTTATCATCATGTGTGCAAAATGGTGGAGCTTCTTCCAAAGAGAAACCATCTGATGATGACACTTTGAGAGGAGCCGAGTGCATGAATGATGACATGATTAGTGTCATGAAGAACTGCAGCAGGAGCATAATCACCTGCAACTCAACTCCAATGGTCCAAGAAAGGGTTTGTGGTAATAATGACTATACAGATGCCCTACGTGCAACTGCTATCGTAAATATTAATCTGTGCACAGGAACTTCTGACTATGTGTATGACTTGTACTATACCCAAACCAGCAATGTCCAGGAAATGATGTCATAGTAAGTCACATGATAGCCATGTGATATTGAATTTATTGTTTTGATTTAAATTCAGCAACTGGGCTAGTGTCTGTGCTCGGTCCTACGAAGAGCCGATGCTTATTCATGATGAAATAGACTCGGATGAAGACCAGTATTATGATGATGAATATGATTCCAATGGTAAGGGTTACAAGTGTTTATAATTAATACACTGTCACATGGAGACTATTGAAATAGCGTCCTTCAATACAGATGAGGGGAATTGGAGAAACGATTACCCTGATGAGCAGGAAGACTCCTCATGTAACTTGAGTGATGAGGAAGATGCCCTGAGGTACCAACCTTATTCAGGTGAACTATGCATCATATCCATTGTGCGTGCTAACTTATTTTTTTGTGTATTATAGACTACAGTGGAGATGAAGAGAAAAATGGCCTTGATGGAAGTTATTGGTATGTGAATCTGTTGATTTGTTGTGTGTGTGGTAGTTTACAATATCTGGTAGAGGGTACAAAAAACAGAAGAGTTATGCACACTAAAATATCCCAATACACATCAGGTGTGCAATGTACACTAATGTGACCATATAGATGTGCAGTGTTGTGACACACTTTCTCTATTACAGGGACCAGACTTAATCTATTGCTACATTACAGATCACATTCTTGTATACAGAACTCGATGACTTGTTCTATAATTATTTTCACTTGAATCAGATTTTTAAACATCAAGTCTTTATTATTTTGTATTGAAATGACACGAGAGGTGATGGCTAGTGAGTAGTGACAGAATGTACCTTATGTTGTGATAGAGAGCTGATGTTGGTAATTGCTATGTTGCTGTTTGTTTTTTGTGTTGATTTATGTACACAAAACTGTAGCAATGGCTTGCATGCAAGTATAAAGCTTCATTTCAGTAGGATCAGTACTACACGAAATGACTAATATAGCTAGCTAGCTAAACTGTCAGAGAGTGAAAATGGGAAGATCAGAACTAATGGTAGCTTTAATATTATTGCAGACAAGTACTCTGCTGAGTTTCTGTCACTCTGTCAATACACTTACAGAGTATTTCGTGAAGGCTGATTCCAGTTCTGAATCGAGTTCTTTATGTCCTCCTGGCAGTGTCATGTGTCATACCTTGCAGTATTATGCCAACCACTCAAACTTCACAAATAACAGTGTTTTCTACTTTCTAGAAGGAGAACACCTCTTATCATCTAAAGTGGAGATCAAGGACGTGGTCAACCTCTCATTCTTGGGAGCTAGCTCAAGTCCAGAATTAAATCCAATACTTTGTGATTCTTCATCCTCTGGATTCCAAATCCAGAATTTTTCCAAACTCAGTTTGGAAAACTTGACTGTCCTCAATTGTGGGTTTAATCTGCAAATTGAGTTTGCTGGTGCAATAGTTCTGATGAATGGTTCTGATTTAAGTATCAAAAATACCCAAATCTCCAACAGCTCTGGCTATGGACTAGCAGCTTTTGCTGTAGGTGGCTCTTCCTCCATAGTCAACTCCACCTTCTCAGATAATCATGCCACTCAAGATTACTTTGGTGGTAATACCCTCTTTTTCTATTCCAGCTGTAGTGAATCCAGTAACCTTACTATCGATGGGACTCAATTCTTGAATGGGTATGAAAATCACAGCTCTGGGGTAATGATAGGCACTGGCGGTCTCACTGTCCAGGTACTTTGCAGCAATGTACACGTGACTATCATGAATTCTATATTCGATAAGAATCAGGGATATTTTGGCAGTGGGTTATACTTCCACTTCGTCATGTTGACGAATAACTCTGTAAGGATCAGTAATGTCATGTTTAGTAATGGCAAAGGAAGTCGTGGTGTTGGTTTATTTATAGTTCTAGATGAAGACCTGGTCCAGAATGATCCTTTTTCCTGTGGCAAAAATGTTCCACTTAATCGTGATCCCAATTTCCTTATGATGCTGACGGGGATTTTGTTCGTAGGAAACAATGGAATAGGTGCATTGGTCATTGAGGACAGACAATACTCAGATCAAGATTGTGTCACCCAGCATTTACTAGTTAAGGATACTGTGTTTCGTAGTAACTACAACCCCCAACCATTCTGGGTTGGTTCAGCTGTTCACTATAGCAACCGTCCTTATAGTTGGATCTACAAAGCCTCCAGAACTATACAACCCACTTTTCAAAATGTCTCCTTTGTAAGGAACACTGGAGTGGCACATGGGGTTAAATTTCAAGCAGCTACACTATACTTTGAAGTTGTTCTAAAGGTGACGTTTATTGATTGTACGTTTGAGAGTAACAATGAAGCTGGTATCATCTCCATTAAGACTAATTTAATATTCCAAGGGAACCACACCTTCAGGAACAACTCTGCATTCTATGGAGGAGGAATGGCATTGATGAAGGATTCTTATCTGTATCTTAGACAAGACACAAACATCCTGTTCATCAACAACCATGCACAGTGGGTAGGAGGAGGTATGTTCATCGATTCTGGTCAACCCATTCCTACTATCACACCATGTTTCTTTCAAGTTGATAAATATGGACCTTCCAATGACCCAGTCAGCACCATCAAGGTTAACTTTGTGAACAACAGTGCCATGTATGCTGGTTCTTCCTTTTATGGTGGGCATATTAAAGGCTGTAGAGCATTTATCGGTAAAATCAGTGGAGAAGAGCATTTTAGTAAAATTTTTAAGGTCGTGAATACAGAAGTGGACCCTTCAGCTGCTTCTTCTGATCCTTACAAAGCCTGTTTGTGTTTCAATGGTAGTCGTCTACCTAACTGCACTCAAGATGACTATGATATAGAAGAACACATCTTTTCTGTGTATGTCCATCCAGGTGAGGACTTCACCTTGAACATAGCAGTCGTTGGGGCCACCCTGTTTGGTGCAGTGCCTGGAGCCATTCATGCATTCTTCGATCCTTCTGCAGGCAATGCCAGTTTTGGGCCACTGCAGAACTCGCAGACGAATAACAATGCCTTCTGCAATACATTCAAGTACTCAGTTTTCTCTGATAGGGAAATTGTGAATTTTTATATCACAGCTGAGCGGTTTACTTTCATGCCATACATCACTGCTTTTATCCCCAACATCACAGTGCACTTGAAGCCTTGTCCTCTTGGGTTCGCATTATCAGACGGATTGTGTACCTGTGACCCTGTGATAAGAAAGAAAGACATCCATTGCTACATCAGCAATCAAAGTATTCTCTCACCTGCTCACTCCTGGATAGGAATCATCAACGAATCCTCTGAAAACACAAATGAAACAGGTGTCATATTCCATGACTACTGTCCCTATGGTTACTGCCTCCCTTATGAAGTGTACATAAACGTGAGCAATCTAAGTACTGTGGACAATCAGTGCAAACTCCATCGGACTGGACTGCTCTGTGGACACTGCAAGGCAGGTTATAGTCTGATGCTAAGCTATCACAAGTGTGCCAAGTGTTCTAATATCTACTTACTGCTCTTCTTTCCTTTTGCAGTCACTTGGCTGGTATTGGTGATTTTGTTATTCGCTTTGAACTTAACGGTCACTGAGGGCACCATTAATGGCTTGATATTTTACGCCAACGTAGTGAGTATGAATCGCTCCATTTTCTTACCCGGAGCACCAAGTCACTTCTTTGCAGTCATAGCTTGGCTAAACTTAGACTTTGGGATTGATACGTGCCTTTTTGATGGGATGGATGCATACAGTGAGATGTGGCTGGAGTTCATAACTCCTTTCTACTTATGGGCTGTCATTTTCATTATCATTGTGCTGTACAATAAATCCCCCAATTTTATGCAGAAATTGGGTGGACAGAATGCTGTCAAGGTCTTGGCTACTTTACTGTTGCTTTCTTACACGAAATTACAGCAAACAGTGGTAACCATCTTCTCCTTCACCACTGTGCAGTACCCAAGTGGTGCAGTGCATTATGTGTGGCTCTATAATGCAAACGTCAAGTTCTTGCAGGGGAAGCACCTGTTCCTCTTTATAGCTGGCATGCTGATCCTCATCTTCCTGATAATCCCTTACACTTTGGCTCTCTCTCTGTTCCAGCATATGCAGGCTTGTTCGCATCACAGGGTCTTTCGGTGGGTGAACAAACTGAAACCCATCTTTGATGCTTATGCTGGTCCTTACAAAGATAGGTGCCGAGTATGGACTGGTATGTTACTTGTCATTCGCACAATACTTATCATTCTGTTCATATCCAACATCATGGGATCACCAGACCTCAACTTGCTGATAATACTTGTGATTTCTCTCGCCCTATCAGTACTAATGGCCTCTTTACATGGGATATACAAAAGGCAGTTGAATAATATCCTCGAGTCGTTCTTCTACTTGAACCTTGGGGTTTTCGCCGGAGGTGTGCTATATGCCAGAAATAACAACAATGATGCTATCCCTGCCATAGCATGTTTATCAGTTGGCTTGACCCTTGCTGTCCTTGTCGCTGTATTCTGCTATCACCTTTTGAATCATGTGTCCTGCTTGAAACGACTCTCTCTAGCAATACATAATATGTGGCAGCACTGTGGTCATAACATCGCTGGTGTGGAAGAGGAAGAGCCATTGCTGGATAGTTACAGGAGAGAAGAGTCACAGAAAAGAATCATTCAACCTGTCTTGTTACAAGATACTCTTCATGCTCAGGACAAGTAACTTCATTTCTTTCACAATTTCATTATATAGCAATGCATTGTTACTTTTACGCATCTTTTTCATAGCAATACATAGCTAATACCATTACTATCAAGGAGTCCTCTAGTGTGTCGGTATGAATGGTGTGTATGTGCAGAATCAAACAACCTGATTGATTGATAATTCAAACATCACCTCCTTGATTAGATGATATACACATTAGAGTCATAGATGAAATGGTCCCTGCAGGAGAAGGAAATAAATGTGATAGCTACTAGGTAAGGGGTCTTATGTAAAATTCACATAAAATGTGTACATGATTTAACTAGTTATGTGCTCGTAGCACAGAAGGGTGAGCAAACCAACACAGCAAAAACTTTAAATGTTGCATTATGATATTTTGGAGTTGCATGCCCTCTTCTCATGGAATCTATAAGCCCTATCCCTTTCATTTCTTTTATCAAGCCTTGACCGTCTTTGTTCTGCTGATTCAGAGCTTCTTCTGGCTCTATCCTTCGCATTCCTTCGGTCTAACCTTGCTCTTTTTTGCTGCTCAGTTTTGGAGTAGTGTTCATTCACTTCACTTTCCATTGTTAGCTAAAAGTTAGCTATTTTGCGCATGCGCAGTATTTTACCCTCAGGGCTTGATATTGCCACTATCCAGTTTGTACACCATAGAGAGGGGCTCGCTTCGCTCACGATTAAGTATAAGGAACAAAAGGTGTATAAATTGATTAGACTCCTTTTCTCAAGTACTATCAATGCACATACCATATGACCAGAAAAGTGTACACTCTATATAGCAGTGCAAGGCATAATATATGCACTTTCATTTTGCACTTTCTTTATTACAGGGACCAAATTCAATCTATTGCTACAATATGGATCACGTTCTTGTATATATACAGAACTCAATGACTTGTAATTGAAAAAACTATTATTTTCATTTGCAATAGAGAATCAGATTTTTATAGACATCAAGTTATTTTGTATTGAAATGACGCAAGCAGGAACTCCATGGTAGCTAATGACGCAAGCAGGAACTCCATGGTAGCTAATGACAAAATGTGGATAGTTAGGACTTTGTTGTGATAGAAAGTTATTGTAACTATGTTGCTATTTTGTTTTTTGTTTTTTGTGAAAACTATAGCCTCGTACACAGGCCCCACTTTTCTGCCAAAAAAGGTACAATGGCTTGTATGCAACTATGATACTTCATTTCAGTAGGATCAGTACTACAGACAGTGAAAAATAGAAAAATCAGGACTAATGGTAGCTTTAATATTATTGCAGACAAGTACTCTGCTGAGTTTCTGTCACTCTGTCAATACACTTACAGAGTATTTCGTGAAGGCTGATTCCAGTTCTGAATCGAGTTCTTTATGTCCTCCTGGCAGTGTCATGTGTCATACCTTGCAGTATTATGCCAACCACTCAAACTTCACAAGCAACAGTGTTTTCTACTTTCTAGAAGGAGAACACCTCTTATCGTCTAAAGTGGAGATCAAGGACGTGGTCAACCTCTCATTCTTGGGAGCTAGCTCAAGTCCAGAATTAAACCCGATACTTTGTGATTCTTCATCCTCTGGATTCCAAATCCAGAAGTTTTCCAAATTCAGTTTGGAGAACTTGACTGTCCTCAACTGTGGGTTTAATCTGCAAGTTGAGTTTGCTGGTGCAATAGTTCTGATGAATGGTTCTGATATAAGTATCAGAAATACCCGAATCTCTAACAGCTCTGGCTATGGACTAGCAGCTCTTGCTGTAGGTGGCTCTTCCTCCATAGTCAACTCCACCTTCTCAGATAATCATGCCACTCAAGATTACTTTGGTGGTAATACCCTCTTTTTCTATTCCAGCTGCAGTGAGTCCAGTAACCTTACTATCGATGGGACTCAATTCTTGAATGGGTATGAAAATCACAGCTCTGGGGTAATGATAGGCACTGGTGGTCTCACTGTCCAGGTACTTTGCAGCAATGTACACGTGACTATCATGAATTCTATATTCGATAAGAATCAGGGATATTTTGGCAGTGGGTTATACTTTCACTTTGCCATGTTGACGAATAACTCCATAAGGATCAGTAATGTTGTATTTAGTAATGGCAAAGGAGATCGTGGTGTTGGTTTATTTATAATTCTAAGCGAAAGTCTGCTCCAGAATGATCCATTTTCCTGTGGCAAAGATGTTCCACTTAATCGTGATCCCAATTTCCTTATGATGCTGACAGGGGTTTTGTTCATAGGAAACAATGGAACAGGTGCATTGTTCATTGAGGACCGGCAATACTTGGATCAAGATTGTGTCACCCAGTATGTACTAGTTAAGGATACTGTGTTTCGTAGTAACTACAACCTCCATCAATTCTGGGTTGGTTCAGCTGTTCACTATAGTGGTCGTCCTTATAATAAGATCTTCAAAGCCTCCAGAACTATACAACCCACTTTTCAAAATGTCTCCTTTGTAAGGAACACTGGAGTAGCACATGGCATTAAATTTCAAGCAGCTACACTATACTTTGAAGTCGTTCTAAATGTGACGTTTATTGACTGTACGTTTGACAGTAACAATGAAGCTGGTATTATCTCTATTAAGACCAATTTAATATTCCAAGGGAACCACACCTTCAGGAACAACTCTGCATTCTATGGAGGAGGAATGGCATTGATGAAGGATTCTTATCTGTATCTTAGACAAGACACAAACATCCTGTTCATCAACAACCATGCACAGTGGGTAGGAGGAGGTATGTTCATCGATTCTGGTCAACCCATTCCTACTATCACGCCTTGTTTCTTTCAAGTTGACACATATGGATCTTCCAATGACCCAATCAGCACTATCAGGGTTAATTTTGTGAACAACAGTGCTATGTATGCTGGTTCTTCCTTTTATGGTGGGCATATTAAAAGCTGTGAAGCATTTATTGGTAAAATCAGTGGAGAAGAGCATTTTAGTGAGATTTTCAAGGTCGTGAATACAGAGGTGGACCCTTCAGCTGCTTCTTCTGATCCTTATAAAGCCTGTTTGTGTTTCAATGGTAGTCGTCTACCTAATTGCTCTGGAGATAATTATGAAGATCACACCTTTTCTGTGTATGTCCACCCAGGCGAGGACTTCACCTTGAACATAGCAGTCGTTGGGGCCACCCTATTTGGCACAGTGCCTGGAGCCATTCATGCATTCTTTGATCATTCTGCAGGCAATGCTAGTTTTGGGCCACTGCAGAACTCACAGACGAATAACAATGCCTTCTGCAATACATTCAAGTACTCAGTTTTCTCTGATAGGGAAATTGTGAATTTTTATGTCACAGCTGAACGGTTTACTTTCATACCATATATCACTGCTTTTCTCCCCAACATCACAGTGCACTTGAAGCCTTGTCCTCTTGGGTTCGCATTATCAGAGGGATCGTGTATCTGTGACCCTGTGATAAGAAAGAAAGACATCCATTGCTACATCAGCAATCAAAGTATTCTCTCACCTGCTCACTCCTGGATAGGAGTTATCAACGAATCCTCTGAAAACATAAATGAAACAGGTGTCATATTCCATGACTACTGTCCCTATGGTTACTGCCTCCCTCATGAAGTGTACATAAACGTGAGCAATCTAAGTACTGTGGACAATCAGTGCAAATTCCATCGGACTGGACTGCTCTGTGGACGCTGCAAGGCAGGTTATAGTCTGATGCTAAGCTATCACAAGTGTGCCAAGTGTTCTAACATCTACTTACTGCTCTTCTTTCCTTTTGCGATCACTTGGCTGGTATTGGTGGTTTTGTTTTTCGCTTTGAACTTAACGGTCACTGAGGGCACCATCAATGGCTTGATATTTTACGCCAACGTAGTGAGTATGAATCATTCCATTTTCTTACCGGAACCCGGAGCACCAAGTCACTTCTTTGCAGTCATAGCTTGGCTAAACCTAGACTATGGGATTGATATGTGTCTCTTTAATGGGATGGATGCTTACAGTGAGATGTGGCTGGAGTTCGTCACTCCTTTCTACTTATGGGCTGTCATTTTCATTATCATTGTGCTGTACAATAAATTCCCCAATTTTATGCAGAAATTGGGTGGACAGAACCCTGTCAAGGTCTTGGCCACTTTACTCTTGCTTTCTTACACGAAATTACAGCAAACAGTAGTAACCATCTTCTCCTTCACCACTGTGCAGTACCCAAGTGGTGCAGTGCGTTATGTGTGGCTCTATGATGCAAACGTTGAGTTCTTGCAGGGGAAGCACCTGTTCCTCTTTATAGCTGGCATGCTGATCCTCATCTTCCTGATAATCCCTTACACTTTGGCTCTCTCTTTGTTCCAGCATATGCAGGCCTGTTCGCATCACAGGGTCTTTCGGTGGGTGAACAAACTTAAACCCATCTTTGACGCTTATGCTGGTCCTTACAAAGATAGGTGCCGAGTATGGACTGGTATGTTGCTTGTCATTCGCACAATACTTATCATTCTGTTCATATCCAACATCATGGGATCACCAGACCTCAACTTGCTGATAATACTTGTGATTTCTCTCGCCCTATCGGTACTAATGGCCTCTTTACATGGGATATATAAAAAGCGGTTGAATAACTTTCTCGAGTCGTTCTTCTACTTGAACCTTGGGGTTTTTGCCGGAGGTGTGCTATATGCCAGAAATAACAACCATGATGTTATCCCTACCATTGCGTGTGTATCAATTGGCTTGACCCTTGCTGTCCTTGTCGCTGTATTCTGCTATCACCTTTCAAATCGTGTGTTCTGCTTGAAACGATTCTCTCTTGATATGTGGCAGCATTGTGGTCATAACATCACTGATGTGGAAGAGGAAGAGCCATTGCTGGATAGTTACAGGAGAGAAGAGTCACAGAAAAGAATCATTCAACCTGTCTTGTTACAAGACACTCTTCATGCTCAGGACAAGTAACTTCATTTCTTTCATGCATCATTACTTTTACGCATTTCCATAGGATTTGTGTGGCAATACATAGCTAATACCATTACTATCAAGGAATCCTCTAGTGTGTCGGTATGAATGGTGTACATGTGTAATCAAACAAACTGATTAGTAAAAGCATCACCTCATTAATTAGCTATAATTATGTGAATAGTACATTAAGTATTACAATTATATAAAAGAGAGTCATAGACGGAATTGTGGCGTCCAAGCAAACCAAACACTTCAACTGTAAGACTATTTTTTATTTTTTGTTGATTATTTAGTTATTCTTATGTACAAGCAATTCATTTTATTATTGTGTGCCTTAGGCTATGTATATGTGTGTCTGTGTGTGTGTGTGTGTGTGCATCTGTTTCTTTTATTTTATTTCTGTTGTGGTTATTGTAATTAGTACATTGTCTAACATCATTCCTCCACGCATTCTTATTTCATGATGTCATCTCTAATTCTATTGGTCCATATAGGTACCTATGTTATTATATAGTTATGAGGTGACATAGCTACAATTCCTGGATCATTCCTGCGAGTTTGCGCACTTGCCCACCCTCTAAAGCCCAAGCTGCAGCAACTATAAAATGTTAACAAGCGGTTACATACAGGGGATACAAGTAGAAGGTGGAATCAAGACACAGAACTGAAAGGAGATGGAAAGGTCAGAGAATTTAAGGACAGGAACGGCCAGTAGGATTGAGATATACATATACTGCAACTGCATTGCTCACCTCAATGCTTTGTACAATAGCTAGCTCACCTCAATGCTTTGTACAATAGCTAGCTCACCTCAATGCTTTGTACAATAGCTAGCTCACCTCAATGCTTTGTACAATAGCTAGCTCACCTCAATGCTTTGTACAATAGCTAGCTCACCTCAATGCTTTGTACAATAGCTAGCTCACCTCAATGCTTTGTACAATAGCTAGCTCACCTCAATGCTTTGTACAATAGCTAGCTCACCTCAATGCTTTGTACAATAGCTAGCTCACCTCAATGCTTTGTACAATAGCTAGCTATCTAGCATACACCTACTATATTAACTATCAAAAGTGCATTGCTCACCTCAGTCCCCGAGTATGTCAATTAATGCTTACATGTATTGCTCATCTCAATATTTTAGCTGTGAACTAAACTATATAGCAACTACCCGCCCGCCCGCCCGGCTATAACTCCACTAATTTTCAAGTAGCTACTACCACATGGCCAGAAAAGTGTGGCATTAGTTTGGGTTTCTACTTTAGTCGGGTAGTTGCTAGTTTAGTTCACAGCTAAAAGATTGAGGTGAGCAATACATGTAAGCATTAATTGGCATGCTTGGGGCCTGAGGTGAGCAATGCATCTAATATACTTTTTATAGTTAATATAGCGGTGTAGCTATGTTAGATATATAGCTAACTATTATACAAAGCATTAAGCTGACATATTTAATTTCTTCTCCTGCATGGATTATTCCGTCTTTATTGCAATATTTAACACATAATCTATGAGGTGATGCTTGAATTTACTAATCAGGTTGTTTGATACCATTCATACAGACACACTAGAGGATTCCTTGATAGTAATGGTATTAGCTATGTATTGCCACACAAATCCTATGGAAATGCGTAAAAGTAATGATGCATTGCTATAGCTAACTAACTATATTATGAATTGTGAAAGAAATGAAGTTACTTGTCCTGAGCATAAAGAGTGTCTTGTAACAAGACAGGTTGAATGATTCTTTTCTGTGACTCTTCTCTCCTGTAACTATCCAGCAATGGCTCTTCCTCTTCCACCCCAGTGATGTTATGACCACAGTGCTGCCACATATCAAGAGAGAATCGTTTCAAACAGGACACACGATTCGAAAGGTGATAGAAGAATACTACAGCGACAAGGACAGCAAGGGTCAAGCCAACTGATAAATATGCAATGACAGGGATAGCATCATGGTTGTTATTTCTGGCATATAGCACACCTCCAGCGAAAACCCCAAGGTTCAAGTAGAAGAACGACTCGAGGATGTTATTCAACCGCTTTTTGTATATCCCATGTAAAGAGGCCATTAGTACCGATAGGGTGAGAGAAATCACAAGTATTATCAGCAAGTTGAGGTCTGGTGATCCCATGATGTTGGATATGAACAGAATGATAAGTATTGTGCGAATGACAAGTAACATACCAGTCCATACTCGGCACCTATCTTTGTAAGGACCAGCATAAGCGTCAAAGATGGGTTTAAGTTTGTTCACCCACCGAAAGACCCTGTGATGCGAACAAGCCTGCATATGCTGGAACAGAGAGAGAGCCAAAGTGTAAGGGATTATCAGGAAGATGAGGATCAGCATGCCAGCTATAAAAAGGAACAGGTGCTTCCCCTGCAAGAACTCAATGTTTGCATCATAGAGCCACACATAACGTACTGCACCACTTGGGTACTGCACAGTGGTGAAGGAGAAGATGGTTACCACTGTTTGCTGTAATTTCGTGTAAGAAAGCAACAATAAAGTAGCCAAGACCTTGACAGCATTCTGTCCACCCAATTTCTGCATAAAATTGGGGAATTTATTGTACAGCACAATGATAATGAAAATGACAGCCCATAAGTAGAAAGGAGTAATGAACTCCAGCCACATCTCACTGTAAGCATCCATCCCATCAAAAAGGCACGTATCAATCCCAAAGTCTAGGTTTAGCCAAGCTATGACTGCAAAGAAGTGACTTGGTGCTCCGGGTAAGAAAATGGAGCGATTCATACTCACTATGTTGACGTAAAATATCAAGCCATTGATGGTGCCCTCAGTGACCGTTAAATTCAAAGCAAATAATAAAACCACCAATACCAGCCAAGTGACTGCAAAAGGAAAGAAGAGCAGTAAGTAGATGTTAGAACACTTGGCACACTTATGATAGCTTAGCATCAGACTATAACCTGCCTTGCAGCGTCCACAGAGCAGTCCAGTCCGATAGAGTTTGCACTGATTATCCACAGTACTTAGATTGCTCACATTTATGTACACTTCATGAGGGAGGCAGTAACCATAAGGACAGTAGTCATGGATTATGACACCCGTTTCATTTGTGTTTTCAGAGGATTCGTTGATAACTCCTATCCAGGAGTGAGCAGGTGAGAGAATACTTTGATTGCTGATGTAGCAATGGATGTCTTTCTTTCTTATCACAGGGTCACAGGTACACAATCCCTCTGATAATGCGAACCCAAGAGGACAAGGCTTCAAGTGCACTGTGATGTTGGGGATAAAAGCAGTGATGTATGGCATGAAAGTAAACCGCTCAGCTGTGATATAAAAATTCACAATTTCCCTATCAGAGAAAACTGAGTACTTGAATGTATTGCAGAAGGCATTGTTATTCGTCTGCGAGTTCTGCAGTGGCCCAAAACTAGTATTGCCTGCAGAATGATCAAAGAATGCATGAATGGCTCCAGGCACTGCGCCAAACAGGGTGGCCCCAACGACTGCTATGTTCAAGGTGAAGTCCTCGCCTGGGTGGACATACACAGAAAAGATGTGTTCTTCTACATCATAGTCATCTTGAGTGCAATTAGGTAGACGACTACCATTGTAACACAAACAGGCTTTGTAAGGATCAGAAGATGCAGCCGAAGGGTCCTCTTCTGTATTCACTACCTTAAAAATCTCACTAAAGTGCTCTTCTCCACTGATTTTACCGATAAATGCTTTACAGCCTTTAATATGCCCACCATAAAAGGAAGAACCAGCATACTTGGCACTGTTGTTCACAAAATTAACCTTGATGGTGCTGAATGGGTCATTGGAAGGTCCATATGAATCAACTTGATAGAAACATGGCACGATAGTAGGAATGGGTTGACTGGAATCGATGAACATACCTCCTCCTACCCATTTTGCATGGTTGTTGATGAACAGGATGTTAGTGTCTTGTCTAAGATACAGATAAGAATCCTTCATCAATGCCATTCCTCCTCCATAGAATGCAGAGTTGTTCCTGAAGGTGTGGTTCCCTTGGAATATTAAATTGGTCTTAATGGAGATGATACCAGCTGCATTGTTACTGTCAAACGTACAGTCAATAAACGTCACATTTATAACAACTTCAAAGTATAGAGTAGCTGCTTGAAATTGAATGTTGTGTGCCACTCCAGTGTTCCTTACAAAGGAGACATTTTGAAAAGTGGGTTGTATAGTTCTGGAGGCTTTGTAGATCCATTTATGAGCACGAGCACCATAGTGAACAGCTGAACCAACCAAGAATTGCTGGAGGTTGTAGTTACTACGAAACACAGTATCCTTAACCAGTACATACTGGGTGACACAATCTTGATCCGAGTATTGTCGGTCCTCAATAAACAATGCACCTGTTCCATTGTTTTCTACAAACGAAACCCCTGTCAGCATCATAAGGAAATTGGGAAGTGGAACATCTTTGCCACAGGAAAAAGGATCATTCTGGATCAGGTCTTCATCTAGAACTATAAATAAACCAACACCACGACTTCCTTTGCCATTACTAAACACGACATTACTGATCCTTACGGAGTTATTCGTCAACATGACGAAGTGGAAGTATAATCCACTGCCAAAATATCCCTGATTCTTATCGAATATAGAATTCATGATAGTTATGTGTACATTGCAGCAAAGTACCTGGACAGTGAGACCGCCAGTGCCTATCATTACCCCAGAGCTGTGATTTTCGTACCCATTCAAGAATTGAGTCCCATCGATAGTAAGGTTACTATACTCACTGCAGCTGGAATAGAAAAAGAGTGCATTACCACCAAAGTAATCTTGAGTGGCATGATTATCTGAGAAGGTGGAGTTGACTATGGAGGAAGAGCCACCTACAGTAAAAGCTGCTAGTCCATAGCCAGAGCTGTTAGAGATTCGAGTATTTAAGATACTTAAATCAGAACCATTCATCAGAACTATTGCACCAGCGAACTCAACTTGCAGATTGAACCCACAGTTGAGGACAGTCAAGTTCTTCAAATTGAACTTGGAAAATTTCTGGATTTGGAATCCAGAGGATGAAGAATCACAAAGTATCGGGTTTAATTCTGGACTTGAGCTAGCTCCCAAAAATGAGAGGTTGACCACGTCCTTGATCTCCACTTTAGATGATAAGAGGTGTTCTCCTTCTAGAAAGTAGAAAACACTGTTGTTTGTGAAGTTTGAGTGGTTGGCATAATACTGCAAGGTATGACACATGACACTGCCAGGAGGACATAAAGAACTCGATTCAAAACTGGAATCAGCTTTCACAAAATACTCTGTAAGTTTATTGACAGAGTGACAGAAACTCAGCAGAGTACTTGTCTGCAATAATATTAAAGCTATCATTAGTTCTGATCTTCCCATTTTCACTGTCTGACACAGTTTAGCTAGCTATATTAGTCATTTCATGTAGTACTGATCCTACTGAAATAAAGTTTCATAGTTGCATGCAAGCCATTGCTTTTCGTGTACACATATCAACACACACAAACAAACAGCAACATACAAATGCCAGATGCTAAACAGCTATAGCTTTCTATCAAAACACAAGCTTCTAGCTAACCATGCACATTCTCTCATTAGCTATTTAGCTATGCCTGCATGCTTGCTTGTATCAGTTTGATACAAAAGATTCAATTAGCTATAGAACAATAAATCATTGAGTTCTGTATGCAGCCATTGTAGCAATAGATAAGTTGTGTTCAGGTTAATGTTATACATGTTGGGCATCTGTAAGGTAAAGTGGGGCTATATTCCGAATGGTGGGGCTATTCCGTAGGGTCAAATATTTTCAAAACTCCTCGAACTTATGAGCTCTATTTTCTACTACTATTATAGTAGATTATATCCTCCAACATTGAGCTCAGAAGCCTGAGTAGTTTCAACAATACGGAATTACCCGCCGTTCGAAATAGCCCCACTTTGCCTTATAGCTAGTCATTACCATAAACCCTTTCTCAGACCAGAAGTGATCCAATCCTAATAACCCTTGACACAGATGGCCTGCTCAGTTCCCTCTTCTTCCAGTGATCTGCATGTACTTGGAAACAACCAGTTGATGGTAAATCTGCAGATAACACATTTTTTTAGTTACTGTACTCTCTAGGGTCAATGGAATTGATGCAGGACTATAAAAATAATTATAGGAGTGCTTGACACTTGCAACGCCTTGTATGCTGGCTTAATTCCCTACTCCTGCAGATGAGAAATGCTGAGACTGGAGAATGAGATCAGTTGTTTGACTGATGTCAGCTGCCATCTGTGTTTAGTGACCTGTGCCTATGTACAATAACCACAGTGATGTTTTCTTAGTTATCTGTTGTCTGTATCAGTATCAGAATGACATAGATATACATATACAGTTACCTACTGTACTGCTCACTGATCACTTCAATGCTTAGAATGTAGGTAGTTATGAGTAGTTATATTAGGTAGCTACATGCAAAGCTGCAGAAGTCAATGTGCTTCATCTCAGAACAACTTCACTTGCAGGTTTCTTGCTCCAGGATTCAATTTTTAGTATCAGAATTATGTACATCCAGGAGTTTTCTTTCTTTTGTAGTCAGAACAACACTTCAGGGACTAGGCAGGTTTCAAATCTTGCTTATGTGATTATGTGAACTAGTACGAGAATTGACAGCTTTCATAGTAATAGCCGCCGCATTTTCGAATTTCCCGCGCTCGGTGCTGGGGCCGGCCCCATCGCCTTGCTGCGCATGCGTGAGTATGATGTAACTGACATTTAAAATTATTAACGATGATTACTATGTGATTAGACTGATTCCCCAAATGTTACTGAATAGTTTTGCGCCTCCTGGACTGCTGCTTTGAGTCATGTGGCTCGCGATCAAGTGCCGTGGCCTAGAAAAAATATCAAATATTAACAGTCATGGAAAAATCGAGACTATCCCTCTATTTCAGCTGATTAATCACTGCAGCTCGTCCACTTACAGTTAGTATTGGCACTGGTGCTACTTTCTGTGCTGCTTTGGTATTCAAATAGCTGATTAGTTTCTTTGAGAGCTCAGAACTTTCAGAGATTGGAAATGATTTCTGCATAATTGTATACAATTAGCTATAGTAATGATCATGTTACATAATAAATATTATACCTGAAACCAGTGATGTTGCATTAGCTGACTGGATGAGTAGCGCTGAACAGGTGAGACAACCAACAAGTGTCGAATAAGGTCCATGGCATCATCAGTCACATTTTCCCAATAGCAACTCGGAAAGGAGAATTTGCCAGTCATACTATTGGCAGAAGTATTGTTTTTCTTGCTCCGCCCAAAAGGCATCGTGCCAGAGAGCAATATGTATGCTATCACTCCTACTGACCAAACATCTGCTTTAGTGCCATACCTATAGTAATGAATAAGATATTGAACAGGATGTTGTTGGTATAAGCTGTGAATATGACTATGATCATCACCCTTTTCCTGATGTCATTTCTGGTGCTCTGTAGAACTCATTTCCACAGACGAGAGTTAATGGTTCTGTCACAATGGCGGCCAGACTCAAGTCAGCTAGCTTCACTATCCACGAACCATCTGTATCCAATGTGAGCTGCATGTACATTCAAATATGAATGGTGGGTACTTAATCTGTGGCTTCTACTTCACGTACAAATATGTTTTCTGGTTTGATCCCTCTATGGACGATCCTGTTTGCATGCAGGTACACCAAAGCCAACCCCAGCTGTCTCATGGTCTCCATGGCATCAACTTCACTCAAGTGTTGGCAATGCAAAATGGCATCAAAGAGATCTCCCCCCTGTATTTAGGGTATAAGAATGAAAAAGATCAACCTTGCAGCTTATTTGTGGGGATATAGCTAATTTACCTCTATTGGCTCCATGACCATACACATTTCATCACTGTTTTCCCAGTAGTCAAGGACTGTCAGTACATTTTCATGCCTCATCATCCTCATGATGTTGATCTCCTGCAGGATCTTGTCGTCACAGCCAAATACTTTGGCCTTCTGGATCACCCTTAGTAACAAGTCTCTGTTCTCCTGCTTGCAGCTGCAGTGCTTGACGGCTGCATAGGCCCCCTCCATAATGATCATCCCCACATGATACTTCTCCTTGGTCTGTTTGTACAGCTGCACTTCAGCTGCTAAGGCATCCAAATCCTTTAGTGTGACCTCTGTCTGACTGGTTCCATTCCCCAAGTTATGGTGATTTGATCTGATGAGAACATCAATAATGCCATGAAAACAACCAGTATCTGAATAGCCTTAGGCTGTCATTTGAAACACAACTAGTTATGAGCCGATATCTCGTCTATTTCTCAATAAGTAATAAGTATTTATTTCAACTTACCGTGTTTTCTCTCTGCAATTGTACACCTATAATTAGTTAAAAGACAATGGATAGGTGTGATCACCATAGCAACATGTCTAGACATACCTCCTCAGGTTCTACAGCTCCAGAAAGTTGATCATCAATAACTGCATGTAGTAGTAATTATTATCACTATAGCCATAGCTAACTATAGCCATAGCAACTATAGCCATAGCAACTATAGCCATAGCAACTATAGCCATAGCAACTATAGCCCATTCAGTACTTACAGTCAGTTTGGATGGCTATATTCCTAGTCAAAATATCATTACTTGAGGTCGAATCAGAGAATGTGCTGGAACCACTTGGATATGTAATCTGTGGGATAGGAGACACTTTGGAGAGCTGGTGCCTTATAGATAATGACTTACCCCTCTGGGTAGAACCATGTCCACTACAGATGTAGGTGCCACTTCAAGTGAGATTTCACTCCGAGGGGTCTGGGGGTGAAGGAGGGGTCCAGGGTGAAAGCCTCCTGCATGGAGCAGAAAATTACCAATGGGACATTCATCATTCAAGGTAGATAAAAAATGAATATACTCTTATATTGCTCCAATAACTAAAGAAAGCAAGAAAGAAAAAAAAGACAATTTAGCTATCAATCTTACTTCTGTATTTGAAAAGGGGTGATTCTACTGCTGTGGAACTGCAATCGGATGCAGGTCTGTCGTGAGATTCGAATAGCCTCCTCGGTCTTGCATCAATCCTTCTCAGTGATGCCAGATCAGAGGAGAGAGTTGGTGGGAATTTGAGATTAGGTGCTATTGTTGATGATCCTTGTAGTGAGGGAGGTCTGTACACAGTGGGATCATCGTTTCCCGAAGAATCTGATGTAATTGGAGCTTCAGTATCTGTGCCATGCTTGTCAACAATCTCATAATCAGCATGATTTGATTCTGCTGAAGTATTTTGTTCTTTAGTAGTATCTTCAAGATCTTTGTCTCCACTCAGATCCTTGTCTTTGGGTTCGATGGTAACTATGCTGGGGTCACTGTTACTCTCAATTATTGTAGTCTTGGATTTAGTGATATCTGAATTGTCCAGTTCCAGTCCTGAATGGGAATTGGACTTCTCTTCCTCCTGGAACCAGGATTGGGATTGTGAGTCATCCTCAGCTGGCTCTGGATTTTTTTCTTTGATCTTATCTTCACATGATTTTTCTTCAATTTCATCTTCACATGATGCAAGATTCTCTCTTTCCCTTTCTGGAATTTGTGGAAGATTCTCAGCATTTGGATTCGGTTGCGGGCTCTCTATTTTGGAATTATCAAGTGCATCCTTCTGGACTACTGCCTCATCTTGTGCAGTTAGCTCCTTTTCACCAAGTTCTATAACAAGTATAATTTTGCTATAGCAGATTGTAAACAACAAAATTGAGTGCTCATGAATATCATAATGAGTTTTATGTCTATGCGCAGACTGTGAATAGGTGCAAGTAACACACGGAGTGTGTGAAATGGAGCATATAGAGTCTGTGGAATGCAGCTTGGAATGCCAGCACTTCAAATTGGCTTGTTTGGTAAGCAATTAAAGCACAGGCTGGAATGCACAACAGCACGATAGTACTTGGCATTACTAAATATAGTTAAAAAAAGGCAACAGATTGTATACAAGATTGGTCTATTATTAATATCACATCCTGTTTTATTTGTGGGATGGATGGACCAGTGAATGTTGATTTAGGTGTTGTTGTTTTTAAGCAAACAGAACTTGAATTATTGGGATGTAAATTCCGATCTTGTTTGTTGAGATGGCATGCATGTATGGATCGTGGGTCAGGTGACTTTGGGGGCCTAGGGGATCGGAAGGAGGGGATAAGTTCTTGTAATAAAGGATGGGGGAATTACACAGTAAGATGTACGACCTAAATCCACCAATCTCAGTCAACTATGCACTATTATGTATGGTTCTCACCTTCGACTCCCGTCAAGAAATCAGTAATATCAAACTTCTCATTCCCAACTGCAACAAGGGTGCTTCCAGACTTCCAAAGCTGAGACAAGCTCTTCACTTCTTCTCCATCTAGGTTGAAAAGACGGAGACATCCATTGATTGTCTTCAAATTCTCACTGATAAGCTGTTTGGCTTCTTCCCATGAGGTCAGAGTTTGCTTGTTGATGTAGACAATGGCACGTTCCCTTGGGGGAGGACAATTCCTGTAGATTGTGAATGCCAATGGCTTTGAAGGCTTAAGTATTGGAGGAGGTGATTCTATAGATTGATCTATGAGCCGTGGTGACTTCAGAGTGCTCTCATTTGGTTCACTGATGGAGCTGAGACGTAGTGGTCTCTGTCTTTGCAAAGGTCTTTGTCTCTGCAGTGACCTCCTTGTCTGATTGTCTGTGCTTTCTCCCAGCTTCATGCTTGCATTCAGACTCCCCACACTTTTCAGATGCCAGTTCTTTATGCTCGTATTCAGACTCCCCACACTCCTTGAACTCGCACCCAGACTCCTATCTAGCTCAGTGGGAGATAAGGGAAAGTTCTTGGAAAATACAGATTGAATTCCATCACCGAAACCTTGCACCTTGCTTGGTGTTTTCCAGTCAGGATTCTTCACTTTTGTGTAGTCCATCTTCTTGAAAAAACCTGATGAGCCACAGACATAGGTCTTTTGATGCTCCAATTGTGATAGGCTCTTCACGTGATGACCTCCTTCAGGTGTGTACACATTCCTTACCCCAGCTGGTAAGTCAATTCTCCTGGACAGCTCGGCCAGGAGGGAGTCCCAAGTTCGCATGCTTCTCTGCGAGATGTTCATCTTCACTCCTTCAAAGAATCTGTCTCCATTCTTGACAAATTTTACAATTATTGGCTCATAGGCCAGTAAAGACGTCCTCCTTTGCAGAGTGGGAAACTTGGAGACCCTTCTGCATGGCTGTGTTCTTTCTTTGAACCTTAGGACTTTTTGAGGGGAAGAGGGCTGATCGTTCTGGTGTCCATGATCTTCTTTCAGCGGAGGTAAACTTTCCACGCTTCTATCCCAGTTTTTTAGCCTCTTCATCTTGTCGAGTTCTTCATCGCGCGAATTTGTGGTATGGATCGAGGAAAGGGGAGGGGAGGGGCTCGCGACTTGCGAGAGAATGATTTCCTCTTTTGAAAATAGCTATGAACACTTTAGGTACACTAAAAATCCTGCAACACACTCTTTTCCCAACAGTCTTTCTACACTTAGCTAGATTATAAATCATAAGTGCTTGTCTACCTCCCACGCAAAGTGCGCACTATTTAGAGTCATAAGCCCAGACGTCATTATTAAAATGCAAAGTGCAAGCTCAGCTGCAGAGTACTGGGTTTGTTCTTGTTACTTTTCTAACAACATCTTCTTACATGATTACAAACTCCACATCACTTACCACACAGAGAGCCAGTTTCTAGAGAGCTATGGAGAAGTGAGTGAGTCCATGAAGTAACAGCTGCTATTGAATTGTAAATCTTCTGTGTTGTGCAGCTCTTGAGGAGCAGGGGCTGTGAGAGTAAAGATGAACTGGACGGTGTTTTGAAAAGTGTAAGATGGTCAGCATAGTTTGTGGGTTTTGACTTTTAAGGAAGTGTGTTTTGTGGTGATAGTGGTGATGGTGCAAATCAGGTTGCCACGGTGCAAATCAGGTTGCCATGCTACCGTACCTATTGTGGAAACATGATGGTGCAACACCACAAGATACCCCAAATATTGACTCCTATGTATTAAACCCTGTCTCATAATGGGAAATTGGTTTTCATGTAGGTGAAGGAAGAGGTAAAGCGAAGAAGAAATGGAGGCAAAGAACATGTGGAGAGATGTGAATTGATACAGACATCATACAAGAAGTGTCACCCTTCAGTCTACACACTCTCTGTGAGTCTACCTCTTTTCAAGCCTTTGTTTACCAAAATGAATTATTTATTTAGGATGACTGCTTGGATCCACTGTTTCTTGAAGTAGTAATGTATGCTAAGTCAGACCATGCCACTGTTGAAGGCCTTATTGAGCTAATCCAAGAAGAGGATGGTAAGTGAAGTACTGTATCATCTCACTAAGCATATCAACTGTGTCCTTTTATATGGTGCAGCACCTAATGTGTTTTCCTTGCCTGTATTCACGCCTGACTTCTGTGAAAAGTTGATGGAAGAATTGGAAAACTTTGAAGCATCTGACTTGCCTAAAGGAAGACCTAACACAATGAATAAGGGAGGGGTAAGTGACCATAAGTCAAATTAGGTTCAAATATCATCAATGTTTTCTATCCAGATACTCTTATCAGAATTAGGATTTGATGATAGTTTCATGGACCCTCTTAGGAAGGACTACCTACTCCCTGTTGCTCAACTGCTGTACCCTGACTGGGTCGGTAAAGGGTTGAACTCACACAGAAGTTTTGTAGTAAAGTACACTATGGATGAGGACGTGGAACTTAGCTACCATTTTGATAATGCAGAGGTCACGCTCAATGTTTGTCTGGGAAGAAATTTTACTGGTGGGGAGTTGTACTTTGGATCAATGCGGACGGTAAGTCAGTTATGGATTCTCAGTAATCTGGTAATCCCAACCTGAGGCATTACAGTAAAACCTCTCTTAGCGGACCCACCCAGAAGCGGGCGACCTCCGTAAAACAGACAACCGATTGAACCTATATAGAACTGAACTCTGGACAGCGGACACTGCTCGGTGTCCAAAGCAATCAGAATCGGTATAAAATTGCCTCCAAAAAGCGGACACTAGGCCACACCCACAGATTACTTGCTAAAGAGTGCATGAATTATTACAACGGCTAAGTCTTAAGCTGTCTAGTAGCAGATCTTTTTAGAGGCAGATGAACATTTGGACGTCATAGAGCCTTATAGAGACAGTAATACCTGCTGGTGAGAAGCAAGTCACTCCTTCACTGAGTTTTAAGGAAAGCACTCACTTTTCTAAACAATTCATCAGACACTGCATGGAAACAATACAAGCAAAGTATAGCCTCCAAGATAAGGACAAAGGTCTTTTCCCCCCAAGTGTCTTCTATTTGGAAGTTCCACTGTAATTAAGAATGTTTGAGAGGGATATCACTACCATCTCATTTCCCTTTAATTACAGGAAAGTACCCTTCATGAGAGACGGCACTTATTTCGGCACACCATTGGAAAGGGAGTGTTGCACAGGGCACAACACATGCATGGAGCTCACCCCATCACTTTTGGAGAGAGATACAACCTAATCATATGGATGCGGTCATCTTCTGTTAGGAACAAGCTTTGTCCTATGTGTGATAAACCTCCAGAACTGGTTCCAAACATGGGGTATGGGGATGGGTTCACAAATATAAGAGAGAAATCATTGTGTGCTGTAGTTTAGTTAAGTCAAATTATTATTTAAGCATTAATTCTTTCTCAGTTGTCATTCTTGTTATTAATTTTTTATCTCAATACAATAAAAGAAGCCTGAAGTGCATTAGCATCTAGGTTAAATTTACAGTATCAAATTTTCTTACTGTGTTAAGAGGTATCAAGTGTTTTGGCCTTCACTATTTCTAGTCTTCCTGTCTTCACCATCATCATCCATCGTGGTGATTGTACTCCTTGATTCCCTGGAAGAATCTGACGAGGAAACAACAGCTTGAAGCTTGTTTAGGAGCATCAATTTTGCTTCTTCATAATCACTGCTATGAAGGATACTTGAAACCCAGCCTCTTTTCGTGCCATAGAGTATTAGCGTATTCTTCCAGTTCACATCACATGTTGTCACTGGATTATCAACACACAGAGCAGCCAGGCAATCTCCATTTGCTACCTCCCAGAGCCGTAGAAAATGGTCTTCAGAACCAGTCAAGCATTGTGTGCAGTTGGATAAGACCTTGATACAGGTAACAGGACCTTTGTGATCACTAAGAACGGATCTCAACTTGCCTGTTTCTGTATCCACCACATGGCAGGTTTTATTTCGTGATCCTGTGACAAAGAATGCTGAATTAGGACTTGGAGCAAGACAAAGGAGATCACTTTTGTGTGTGGATGAGTTGTGGACTACTTTAGCTGTGTGGAAGTCTCGAATGCACACCGATCCGTCACGTGATGCAGAGATCATGTACTTCTGGCAGAATGCTACACTTATCACTGGTGTCGAGTGGTTGCTAAACGTCTTTAACTTTGAGCCTGTTTTCATACTCCAGAAGGTGACTTTACAGTCTTCACCTCCTGACATGAGTAGCTCACTATCGGCAGAGATAGCAACACAGTTTACTGGACCGCTCTCTCCCTGGAAGTTGAGAAGAAGCTCTTTACTGGCTCCATTCCAAAGCTGCATTGATCCACTGAGAGATGAAACTACAATACGTTCAGAATCTCGTAACACCAAAACTTGACTTATCCCTCCTTTGAGACCAGTTTCGATTTCTTGCACGATCTTTGTTGAGTTGAGGTCGTAAATTTTCAGCGTGGAGTCCTCTCCCCCTGAGATTCCATAAGTGCCACAGGGAGATATGGAGACTGACGTGGTGTTATTCAGATGCTGCAAATCTTGGAGGATGGGGTAACTGAGGAGGTCCCAGATTTGAAGGGAGGAGTCTTGGGAGCCAGTGAGCAGGAGATTTCCTTGATCAGCCAATGCCATTCCCAACACACACTCCTGATGTCCAGAAAGGTCAAACAGGTGCCGGCCATTCTCCAGCTGCCAAACAGAGAGTAATCTGCAAGTGTGGATATTGAAGATTTCCTTTCTTGTTTTGAAAGTGCCATCTTATTTTTAAGGGGAAGAGTTGGAACTTACTTATTCTTGTGCGAGATAATGACTTTGCCATCTTCTGTTGCTACAATGCTGTTGACACAGCTTCCATTTGAACTTTGCAGTGAATGAACAAGATCTCCTGAACCGACCAGCCTTATGTCGACCCTGCCACTTTGAGTGCCAATAAATAAATAGCTCTCTCTGCACAGGAAAGATAGACAACACCGGACTTAATCCGAGCCTTGAACTTTGTACTTCTAGTATGACACTATGCCACTATAATAATATAGTTATGTAGTTACCGATCCACTGTAGCTATGGAGAGAGAAAGAATAGGTTCAGTGTGATCCTTGAATGAGTGCAGCACCTCTCCTGATATGACATCAGTGATCAGAACAATGTGGTTTCTTGCTCCCGATGCCAAAAACCGGTCAGAGGAGAAAGCCATGCACAGAACTGGACTCCTGTGGGTCTTCAGTGTGAAAATGATCTCTCCACAAGAACTATAAATTTAATAACGAAAACTTTAAAAATACGCATCTGGCTTGGCTAACTCTAAGCTCTACCTGCTACTAATATTAGTGTTCCACACTTTGATGGTTCCATCAGATGATCCTGAGATGGTCTTGGAGCCATTGGTGGTCATGACTACTGCATTGACAGCTGCAGTGTGACCACTCATTGTATGCAAGCAGTGGGCAGTGGGCACAAACCAATGTCTAAGGGGGAGAAACAAAATACACTTTAATTAGTCTGAAAAGAGAGGTTTGTTTAAAGGGAAGGAGAGAGTGTCCACCAACAAAACCTGGAGTTTCCCTTGATTGTCCTTCCTTGCTCTTAAGTTCTATCCCTTACTCTCAATCTCCTCCATTCCTCTATATCCACTCACCGAACTGTCTTATCGGCTGATCCAGAAGCAGCATGCAACCCATCCTCTGTTAGAGCCACTGATAAGACTTTATCTGTGTGTCCATCAAAGGTCTTCAGAACACCCGTGGTCGCAAGGTCCCAGGTCTTCAAAGTCTTGTCCCACGATGAGGACAGGATGCACAAACCTGTTTCTCCTGTCTCTTCACTTTTGATGGAGGTTGCAGCCAGAGAAGAGATAGTGTCACGATGTCCATTCATGGAGACAAAGAGTGGTCCCCCAGGAAGATTTTGCAGGGGCTCTCGTGGGGTCAAAAGTGAGCTAACGTCCTGCAGAGCATGTGTGACTATTCGTTCAAGAATGGGTCTAGAAAAAGACCATTAGCTTAATGATTATAATTATTGGAGAAATTTCCTTTCATACCTCTTGGTTTCACCATCTGCTATGAATGGCATTAGCCTGCCATAGAGTTGAATAGGAAGTTGCGAGGGATCAGCATTCAAGACCTTCACTGAAAGAGACAGAGCATCCCTCAGTAGTCGGAGCTCATAGAAGGAGACACTGTCACTTTGAGTCCTAAAGAATAGCAAGTAATCATAGCTCAGCCTCTGGTGAAACTTATAAGCAGATGCGTTAGCTAACTAGCTACAACCTAAAATTTTTTAGAGAGAAACAGTTTTTTCCCCCTTCTTCCGTACATCTAAGCCCTACCCCTAGCCCCTAGCCCAGTTAATCATGCATTTCCTATGGCTATGCCAGAGGAATAGCTATATGCTGACCTCTGCAATGGTACAATTGGAAGTATGGCAGCAAAATCCTCCACTGCAGCAGCACATGATGACGTACATATCCTGCCCTTGAGCCAGCTGTAGTCTGTCAGGAGATCTTGTAGCTCCTGCTTCTGTCCACACCTTACCAAACAGAAAGGCAACTCCAACAGCTTGCGGACATTGTACAATTGCTTCTTTTCATTCAGAAACAGTGGCTGGGACATTAATGAGGAGGAAGCAGGAGCCATATCATCAGAACTCGATTCTGAGAATAGGAATATTCAATTATAGTAACCAATGCCTCATACCCAGGCCCACTTTTTTCATGGGGTGGAGGAAAAACCAGGGCTGGGTACAAGGCTAAGTAACTGATTTACCATTTTCTTTGCTTTTTCTTTGTTCTTTTTGGACGTACTTCCCACTGAAGTAATCAGCAAGAGATCCAAATATGGATTCAATCTTGTCCTCTGAGCTGAGATATCTAGAGGTGGCAAACTCTGTTATGTGTCTATGAGACCACTGGATGACGGGACAACCGCCACACCCCATGTTCAGCTCAGTGAATGGGAGCAAGGCTTGGTAGAGTTGAGACCACAACAAGGATGGAACTGTAGTCAGTAGTGAACCATCTTCTTCTTCCTTCATTGTGATCCTTCTTCTCCATTTCTCATTAATATCCTTCATCACCTGTAATGGGTAAGAGCTAGGTCACAGACTATATGTGATGCTAACCTAGTGCAGTCATTCCACTAGTTTCCACATGTTATGACTCTATAGCTTTGACCCTAATAGCTAGCCATTCTACCTGTTGATCACATGATAACACGTCCAAAAGTTCCATCTCTGTCAGTCCATATTGTGGTCCTGTGATGTAACTGGCCACACGGCTAAAGAAAACTTTTCCGAACTTTACTTCCATATTTTGAAATATTTTCTCAGTAATTCCTGTGCACACAAGGAGAGGAGTGAAGCATCAACTGTTTGGTTTCTTCCTTGCATTTAACTTTGACATCTCATGCACTCACCATGGAGAGTATTAGGTGGAGGAGCTCTTCCCCAGGGTATGCCTTTGGTGTAAGACCTCCATTCTAGTACTCCAACCAGGATGAAGTCCATGTAGAGTGGAAGAGGACATCGGAGTAGGACCATCATGGCTGCTGTTTCTTGATCTCTTGTTAATGTTCTTCTTCTTAAGGTGAGGTGATGGACTAGCAATGCTTTGCATTCTTCTTTAGTCAGCCGAGGAACCTAGAGAGAGGGAAAAAAATGTTCTTGCTTGAAATATCTCTCTCTCTAACTAGTTAGCTAAGGCTACCTCAATCAAATTATCCAAGTGCTTAGCCAACAAGCTTTGAAGGGCTGGATAGCAACGGTATTTCATTTCACTAGATGTGGACAGCACAATCTTGACATGAGGAGGGAGATGAAGAGGCAGCCATGACATTCCTGATGCTCCGTCCTCGGGAGAAAGCTGATCCACTCCATCCAGAAATATATAGATGGGTCTCTCAGGAGTGGCCTGATGAAGAAGCGTCTTGAAGTGACTGGTCAGGGAAGTGAAATCACCAGGAATGAAAAATGGATCCTCCCCAAGAACAGCAGTAAGCTATGGAAAGAAATGTGTATAGCTGCACTAACTCCATAAGGAGAGTGATAAAAGACACTCCAAAGAAAAGACAATCTATAACACGGTCACAATGCCATCCTTTCTCTTTACCTGTTCACATATACTCCTCAGAGTATTTCTGATAGTGAAGGAGAGAGGGGTGATCCTGATAAATCTCACCACCAAGATCATCTTCTGGAGTGGGAATCTCTCCTTCAACCGGTGTGCTATCCCAGCCATTATGTGAGTCTTCCCACTTCCCATCTCCCCATACACCACCAAGGGAGCATTAGAAGTGTCACTGAAATAGTCGTACACTCTCTTAGTAACAACAGGACGATCCTATAACAATTTCATGAATCATGGAAAGATACAAGACTCTATCTTACCATAAACATTTCAGCCTTTTTCTTGCAGTACAGCGCATGGTGCACTACTTCTTGATAGATTTTGTTTTCCACTTCACATTCAATGATCTCAGCAGTGGCATTGATCTTTGCCGTGAGCACAGCAACCATCTTCTGACAGAGTTCTTGTAAGTAGTCTTCGTGCATTTGGTTCTCTGTTGGATCCAATCCTTTTCCCTTTTGCCATTTCAGAGGGAACTCAAAGATGTTCGTTGAATCCAATCTTAAGTTGACAGTAATAACATAATCTTCTTATCACGACTAACTAGCCCATAACTTGATGAAAAATCCCCTTCTAATTTCACAGTTTTGTACCACTCACCCAATGTATTTAGCTGGTAGCCTAGCCTCTTTCAAGTGGTTGAGATTTTTCAAATTTTCAGAGTCAAATTCCTTCCCTCTTTTCCCAATGGTCATATCAGCATAGGCCGTCAGTGCGGGGTCTGTTGGACGCTGGTCAAGTAAGTCTGTGAATATCCTCTTGAACCAGAAACAGCACTGGTTGGGGTTCTGCTTGAGACGGAAGATGCCATGAGTGATTTCTTCTTCTACAGCTAAGAAATAAGGATGAAAATGTAAGGTCTGCTTTAAAGATCCCCCTAGCACTGTGAGAGCTAGAGGCAAGGGAAGGAAGAGCCGGTTGGTTACCTGACATTACATAATGCTGGACTTTAGAAACATCTTTTCCCAGTGCAACTCTGGCAGCTTTTCTCACAGTCTTTGATAGAGAACCACAAATGTCGATCCACTGACTCAAATCAATACTGCAAAGTACCACGGCAACCCAGCAAGCAATAAGTGACATAATCATCAAATACGTCCTCACATTTTAGGATCCCACGGTTGTAGGACATATTCAGCTGGAAGAGCATTGGTATCCTTGAGGTACCACTGCTGAATGAGATCTCTGGTAGATGGCTCTTCTATGGCAGCATGAATGAGCTCAAAGTCTTCCTCCACTATACAACTGTGTAGTGGCTTGTAACCATAACGCTGTGCCAGAAGAGTCTGAAGATGGAGATATTGTGTTATATATACAGTCATCATGCATTCATATCAATCTTTGCTGTGCCATTATCTACCGTAGTTACCTGTTGTATTATGAAACTTACTACAAAACTAGGTCCTGCCGACATGCCCTGGGATAGCTTTATTTCCTTGTGTGCCAGTTTTAAGAATCCCTCTTTCTCTAGTTTATAAATGAATCTGTCATCATGAATAGGACCATTTTCTTTGGCTGTTTCTTCCACACACGTTGATTCTTTATCCAATGTTTGAGGGTCCAGGGCCAAAGAAGGAATTGAATCGTACAGGTCTACCCCATAAAACTGCAACCCCAAGGACTGGCAGTGGGAACGGAGCAGAGGAAACACATGCTTAATAATATAGTTCCTTTCAAAAATGGTATCTGTTATGAAATGAAAAAGAAAGAGCCATCCCTTTAGTCAGCATTATAATTGCTATTGACCTGTGATCTCTGAGGAGATGTAAATCCTGATGTAGCATGAAAGAGGTCGGTGTTCTAGCACGAAACTACCCTCCAGTACAGTCAGCGTCTCCTTCTGATCTGCAGGATTGTTGCAAACGATTAATAGGGGCGGGGCTCGTATGGAGAAGCTGTTTCCCTCCTTTACTTACCAATGTTAAACGCCACTCTGTTGGCTTCCTTGGAGTTCAGTGAAATAGACCTACTCATAGCGGACCACAGTTTATCATTCTTCGGTTTTATATCCCAAATCCGCTTCTCGTCATCGTTTACAATGCAGTGCGCACTAAATGGAATAGCAAACAATAATTGACGACCTTTACCAAACTACTTGGAGATGGAGGTGTAAGTGAATCTTCTTAGTTATAATAATAAGTCCTTTTTTGTCTTATCTAGGGTTAAAGAAAATGTTGCAATGCTATCGAATTTTGAGGTAAGTGGAGTGTAGAGTTTGGCTTGGAGTATTCAGTTAGATTGTCTTGCTTCAGGTGTATGATTTGCTTCAAAATTCTCAGGGGAAATCAAAGGGAAAGCACCCTAATGGACGAGGTCAGAATTTAGCTACCATCACATATGAGGTAAGTATTTTGGAATTTGCTTTGTCTCAGAAAAGAAATGATACCATCTGTATAGACATCAGAATATTTATCAAAGACTGCATGTGTACAACAGGTAATTAATTATTGTACCAGTCTAACCTGTGGCATTCTAAATTATCTTCTTACAGAGTCCTCAAGTTATCAAAGAATTCATGGAAGCTATGAAATCATATAAACTTACCAAGTAATTCAGACAGTGTAGTACTTGTGGAAGTCATATATACATTATCCCTCCCCACCCACCCACCCCCCCCCCCCAAACCCTTCATTAGGGCTGAGAAATTACAACTGTTGAACCTGAGACCTGGTACACCTGTTGAACTGCAATTGGTAAGCACTGTAGACCACTAGTTATTATTTAAAGGCTTTTTTTTTAGGTGATTGAAGAGATTGAAGAAAGATTTTCTGAAGATATGATAACTGAACTGCTTCAACAAATCCAAACATTATTACCAGATGCAGAATCTTAATTTCTTTGGGCATGCGCATAATATAATATGGGGAGGGAGGGGCCTAGCCTGTGAACACAAGATGGGCGTGGTCAGAATGCCAAAAATAAATAATGGCTGCCAAGTCGGAGGAATTCTCTGTTCAGATAAACCTTCCCAGCAGACAAGTGGGTGGTTTGCTAGCCACTCACATAGCGGATGAAACCAGTAGGCCTTATGTGACCAACTTCGACGATGGCTTGACCACGGTAACTTTAACGAGTGAAACTGCTATAACCACTCAAAAGGCTGAGCAAGAAATCGCTCTTCTCATCCGACAAATTCAGCGTGATATCACAGTGCAGACTCGCTTACTACACTGTACCCTTGTTCCTTTAAATGAAGATCTCATTAGGCATGTATCTGATGTCGAAAGTTTTTATAACGTGGAAATCACGTTAACAAGTCAACGGTATTCAGCTCAGGATATCAGCAGGCTTATACAATCATTGCAGATAGGACATCCACTGCTCTACACAAAGAATTTGGAGAACATAACGATATCTGGAGTACCAAATGAAACCCACAGAGAAGACAATTTGGTTTTCTCTGCTTCACCTGAGGCTCAAATGGGGCAACCTGTTTGGTATCACTACCAGCAAGGTAATCGAGTTCAACTTTCTGATATTGATGCTTTAGCCTTGGAACACTTCCTTCAATATGGGGGATCACATGTGGTGGTATCTGGTAGACAATGTGTTGTAGACTTCAAAGAAATGAAAATAATGTCAGAATTGGGAGAAGTTCAATCTCTTGAGCGTGTTCCTCCCCTCATCGGACTTCCTCAGCGCACTGTTATGGTGAACATCAAAGGCACTGAATCATGCATTCAAGGAGCAATAGCTAACTTACTCCACAGGCTTAATGGCTGCTTGAGAACCATATCAATTCCATATTCCCCCATTCCACAGGACCATCAGTACATCTCGAACTTTAAGCAACAGATTCTGAATTATGCTCGACAGTACTGCATCATCTGCAATTTCCCTGGAAATGAGCATGTCCTCGCCATTAAAGGGTATCCAAGTTACCTGGAAGTGGTACTAGTGGACTTGCAAGAACAAATCAAATCCCTTGAAAGAGACTTCAAGGCATTAGCAAGTAGTCCTCCACCAGCTGCTTCTGATTCTCTATCTGTAAATGAGCTAGCTCTTGCTCTTCCTCCGGTGATGGAGGTAGTCACACACAGCAATCCTCCTTTTTGGTCTCCCCAGAGTTGCAACTGTAGTTTTTATGTGGTCAGTCAAAACTCCGATGAGTGGACTCAAATACAACAGCAGATGAATGCTACTCTCAAAGGTTTCGTAATGACCAATTTGGAGCGGGTTCAAAATATTACTCTCTGGGAGCGATACAGTTTGGAAGCAAGGCAAATGTCAGCAAGAAACAAAGGACACATTAATGAAAAGTATCTTTATCATGGAACAAGCCACACAGATCCCTACTCAGTGGCAAAATCAGAGAGTGGTCTGGATTTTCGGTACAGCTCAAGAACAAGGGGTCTGATGTGGGGGAACGGAGTGTACTTTGCTGTTAATGCTTCCTACAGCAACAGTTTTTCATTCAAAGTTGCAGGAAAACCTGGAACAAGGAAGATGATTGTTGCTAGTGTACTCACTGGATACAGTTGTCCATTTGGGACTCATAAAGATCCCAGTTTGACTAAGCCTCCTGTGCGTAGTGGTGATGAGTTGTATGATACAGTGAATGGGAAAACTGGTGGCTCTCTTGTGTATGTGGTTTATGACCATTTCAAGTCATACCCAGCTTATATTGTCACTTATTGTTCAGTGTAGTAGCATAGATAATACAGTATCTATAATAATTATTATCTATGGTTTTAGTCATTCTATAAATAGGCAGGTGCACGCATGCGCAATGCATACCTTTAGGTTCCGCCCCCTAGGACGGTTTTTGTCTATGTCGAATGGAGCAAAAATCCCCGAAAGAATCTACCGAGAAGAGCAGTATCTTCTGTTCTCTGGCTAGAGGTATTGTGATAGAAAAGTCATCTAAATCATTCGAATTAAGTTCATTACTGAATGGGAGTACAGATAATAACCAAAAGGATGAAACTGAATGCACTGATACGAGGGATAAAGTTAGACTACCACCATTCAGCTTCTCGTGTGAGACTGGTGTTGTTAGCGAACTTACACAAGATCATGAGAAAGAGCCATTGAATAAAGGATCAGACAGTATGCACCCTAAGGAAACCACCAGTACACTTGCAGGAAGAAAACGTCCACACCCTTATGCTCATGAGAAAACAGGCAAGCAGACTGCAAGTATATCAAACCCTCATGAGAACCCATTCAAAAAGAAATGCACTGCTCCACCAAAGGGTGAAGCCAAGCAGAAAACAAATAAACAGAATACAGAGTGTATAGCAAACCCTAGTAAGAACCCATTCAAGAAGAAATGTTCCACTCCACCAAAGGGTGAAGCCAAGCAGAAAACAAACCCTAGTGAGAACCCATTTAAAAAGAAATGTCTCACTCCTTCTCTGTCACCGAAGGGTGAAGCCAGGCAGAGGCCACCTCCAAAGGCTTCCAGGAATTGTGATAATCCATCACTTCAACGTCTAAAAACCAGGTCTCTTCCTTTAGAGGAGAACCTGGTGAGCCATAGTCTTGTCAATATCAAAGATTGTCGTGATAAGCTCACTGAAATATGCCGTCAATACAGTGTGACTCAAGAAATAGCCCACAAGAAAGATGATGATCTTGGCTGTGTGACTCAAGAAATAGCCGGCCATGTGCAAATATCTTTTAAAGGTGATGATCTTGGCTGTGTCACTGATGCTATGAAGGAAACAGAGAAACTTCTCCAACTCATAGAAGGAAATTTGGAGTATCGTGAAGAGAGACTGCCTTGTTATTATGTTCCTGTCCTTATTTTAGAACTACAAAGCATTGATAACTTGCAGAGGAAGCACAGTGTTGAAATTTTCATGCTCGATCACAATAAAAATCGTTCCTCTCTGAGGGATTTTTCTCAGTTGGTCACAGATAATCGTTTATTTAAGACAAAAGACTTGAAGCAGTTCATTTCACCCAATGCCACATCAACTTTTATATGGTATTCTGAAAATGACACCAAAGAGTTATGTCGTGTGTGTGATGAACTGAGCTCAAAATTAAATGAAAGTTACCACAAGTCTGTGTTTGAATTCAAGTTTTCTGGTAAAGATTACAAAATCAATTTTTCATCTGATACTATTCTGGAAATGACACAAGACAAGTCCATTGAACGTAAGTTGAAGAGAACTCCAGGTGAGTGGTCTTACTCTGACCGACCAAGATCAGAAGGTGATAGCTATGAAATTCAGGAGTCACCAGCACTGGAAGAGATGTTTCAGTTTGGAGGTGAAACTATTCAAATTGGTTGCAATAGGTGTGCTGTCAATTTTTGTGACATGACACTGACCAACATGGCATCAGGAGAGAAGTTTATTTTGCAAAGGTATCCACCAGTACTCTGTGGCACCACAGACCGTTTACCTGATCTGGAAGTATCAGTCTTGCTACATGGTCTTCCTCAATGCACAGACGCCTTTCTTCATGACATGTTAGCCGAGTTTGAAACATCCATGCAAGTCTTCGACTATAAGCTGCTAGACTCTGCTGATGAAACTCGAGTGAAGGATGTGAGTAGCTTATTTTCAAACATTGTCAGGCAGTACTTTGTGAAAGCTTCAATAAATAGTGCAAATTTAAATGGAGATTTATGGCTGAGGATCAGTGGTGTCCGTTCATACGTTGAAGTGATACCAGAAAAAGAAATCAAATCAGTAGTTTCAGACATTGAGAAATTGGTGCTTACAAAGAAGCTAGCAAATATGGAGCAACAATTGAGTGAATTTGAAGAGAAAAAGATGAAACAAACAAGGAATCATCATTTGGAAGATTTTTCCTTTCCATATTATTGGGTACGACCTGAAGAGCAAATTGAAGACTGTGAAGTGATGCTTATTCGTGAACAAGATCCTTATGGTAAGAAAGAGTTGGATTATGTTTTACAAAAGATGAGAGAAACAATGCCAGATGTCAAGTTGAAACGTTTGGAACGAGTGCAGCACAAATCACTTTATAAGAAATATTTCTTGGAGAAATGTCTGATGGGCCAGGGAGCTGTGGAAATGGATCTCTTTCATGGCACAAGAAGTACTGACCCAAATTCTGTGGTTCGTTCAGAGGATGGGATAGATTTTCGGTTTGGCAGATCTGATTCGCTGTTGTGGGGCAAGGGGTCATACTTTGCAGTAAAGGCAAGTTACAGTGACAGTTATGCACACAACCTGTGGGATGGATCGAAACAGATGCTTTTTGTGAGCGTTCTGGTGGGGAATAGCAAGCCCTATGGCAGTCGCAAAGACAAGAGTTTGACCTTACCACCACTTCTGGAAGGTTCAACAGATAAAAGATACGATAGTGTCAATGGCATTTCTGCTGATTCTCTAATTTACATTGTGTACAAGCATGCAAAGGCTTACCCTCTCTACATTGTCACATACACAAACTAAGGACTTTTGTGGCCTTATGAATGCATTTTGGTAGTGTAGTTAGGTGACAAATGTACTCACTGCTTATTGAATGGATTCTTATTTTTTAAATTTAGTACAATATTATGATAATTTCAGAAATAAACTAGTTAGTGAAATAGAGACATTATAGAATGAGAAAGCAGCTGTTATTATTGTCCCAGTGAAATGAGCAACTACATTTCAGTGAAAAGGAGCATCATGTCATGAAAGTGTGCATGTGTGTGTGTGTGTGTGTGTGTGTATGTTAGTAATTATTGCGCAATGCTCACTCCTTTTAAAAAAGATGGAGAAAATGAATAAGGAAAGAAATAGAGAAGAACTTGATGGTATGTGGTTATTGTTGTTAAAAAAAAATCAAACAGTGATTTCTCTCATGTCATGTTCATTTGCACCAGGACTTGGCAAGCCCTGCAATAGGGGAAGGGTAAAACATACCAATTAAAGCACACCACTAGTTGAGAGATTGTCACCCATCTCTCTCTCTCTCTCTCTCTTTCTCTCTCTCTTCACTGGCTAGGGCTAGGGCTAGGGCTAGGGCTAGGATTACAAAAACACTTGCATTTTGCTGCGTTTGTGTTCGTGGCATTGAGCTTGTGGTAACATCCAATTCCTCATAGAGTGGACCACCACCTCTTGAATCCTCCCTTCGGGGGGACTGTGGGTCCTGCACAGGAGGTGATGAGGGTTGGCGCTGAGGGGAAGGCCTCCGATAGTTAAGGTTATTGGATAACGAGTACACTGCCTTCATCTGGTAGTGCATGTACCGCGGCTTCTTGGGAGAACAGAGCATACTCAAGCAATTCTTAGCACACCCCAAGTCATAAGGGTTGTGTATGCCTCGAAATTTGCCAGTGACCTTCAGAATAGTAAAATTATTTAAAAATGCCACAAGAGAGAGACCTTGATATCGAACAGATAAAACACTGGTTAAAGTGGTGTCCTATTTTCCTTATTTCAGGGCTGAATAAATCATCTTGCTTATCAAGGCTTTGTATTTTAATCGTGGAGTTCCACTTCTTTCTTACATGTTCATTCGTAGTTCTTCCCATGCAGACGAGGCCCATGTGGAAACCGGCAAGACCCACCACAGGGATGAAGACTAAAACACCAACAACCATCAAAATGAATCTGAAAAGTCATTCATTGGTCAAGGAACTTTTGACAACCCACAAATAACTCAAGACCCTTTACCAACTCAACATAATTATAGCAAAGATCCTTTACCTACTAAGAATCTCGTGACTTGGATATGTATTTCTAGCTCTGCCATACAAAGTTTGCTAGGAGAGTGAGGGAGTGGGGTAGGGGGTGGGTAAAGGGGGTGGGGTAAGAGGGTAGGATACTCTACAATGACATTGGTAAGTCTATCCTTGTGGACGAAAATGGAGAGAATGCCCCAGCCAAACCCACTCAGGATAAAAATGGTGAGAGAGGTAACGAAGAAGAAGAAGTACTTGTAGTTTCTGCGGCCAATGCAGTTGTCCACCCACGGGCAGTGGTGATCAAAATTCTGCACCGAGAAAATGACACTATAAACAGTTATTCTACCACTTTAATAATTAAACTTTGGACTTATTAATTAAACTGTTGGACCTGAGGCTCTCTGAGTGCTATAAGATGATTGACCACCTTTCCTCCCATGCCTTACTGTTATGGAGTACAATAATAAGGGCCTTGGTACATGCCAAGTTTTTATCCATCCCCTATATATGTATATAGGGACCAGACTGAGCGAGTGTGTATGCCATGTTAGTAGGAGATGTGTGCCATATCTATCATCACATCACAGGTCATATGGTACTATGCTGAGCAATATCATCACATCACAGGTCATATGGTACTGTGCTGAGCAATATGTATCCAGTAGCATGCATGGCTGAGAACAGGATGAGTCACTTATTGTCAAATAAAGCACCCATGCTGACAGTTATGCAGTTAGTAGAGAATTATAGACAAAGCAGCTGCCTTCTAGTGGCAATGGTCCTAAAGTCCTGACAATATTATTATTACAGGAAAGGTTAACAGATGGTTGTGAGAATTAATGTACCCAGTCACACACCCCTACCTCAGCTAAAAGCATTCCAGAGGGATCAGATGTACATATTCTCTTAACAATAAGTGGCAATTTGTGGGGTAATGAGTACAGCTACTCCAGCCAATACTCGGGTGAAAAAACTCTCCCATCTCTCACACACACATCAAAGGACTAGGTCAAAACAGTTGCCAAAATAACTATTTCAGTTTCATATTAATAATCCAAAATATTTTTTTTGAAAGAAATTATTTAGTGTGTTTGTAGTTTTTGAACACAAAAAATTTAGTGAAGGGATTTGTATTACATGGTTACCACCATATCTCTAACAGAAACCATTGTATTGCATGGTTACCACCATATCTCTAACAAAAACCATGTCTATACACCTTACCTCAACACAGTTGTCACATATGGAACAGTGAGAACATCTTGGAGGTCGGTAGAACTTGCATGTCTCACACCATTTCATCTTGACCTGCATCCCATTGACATCTACCTGTCTGTACAGTGGTGCTCTGAAATCATCCTCCTCTTCAGTGTGCTCTATATAGAGAAAGGGAAGGAATGAGCGATAGGAGGGGTCAAAGGACACCAATGGTCAGTAAAATGAAGAAGAAAAACTGATAATTAGGCATCAGATATATCTGGGTACATGCATGTCCTTGATTATTCAATGCTGTCACTAATCTTAGTGGCTCTGTATGATATAATTAGCCCCCCCCCCCCCCCCCCCCCCACACACACACACACACACACACACCACACACAATTAGTACAAAGGTAATTAACTGCATGTTACTATGTCTCACATTCTGCACCCCTTACTTACGGCTCATTACATAATTGATGTGATGTCAAAACAGGGTTATGTTTACTTCCCTTATTGACTGAGACTAGCAGGTGAGTATTAGATAGCATGTAGAGTGAAAATATTTACTGCTAGGTGTACAGGAGATGTTTTCTTTACCAGGAAAACTGACCTTAGTCTGACGGGGGATAAACTGATAATGACATTATGACATTATATTCAATGTACTAATGACCACTCCCTCTGGTTCTGAAACATGAGAAATGGGGAATGTTAAATGGCCTGTTCAGTCATTCCTCCCTGACATTACAACAAGCACCTTCAGCCAAATACTCAAAGTATTGGTATTAGCTTCTCACAAATATGTCCATTTTTCTATCTCACCTCTGGGATAGATTCCTGGGTCTACAAAGGAGGCAAGGAAGAACGTTGAGACCACAAAGAGATAGAGCAGTCCCATGTAAATCACGGCTACTATCGGAATCACCATTGTCACACCCGTTGATAAATAGAATGTCATCAAGTTACGTATCCTGGAAGACAGGTGGAAAGGAAGGGGGGTTGAATGGGCGTGCATGTAGTTGCAGAAAACCACTACTAAAAGATTGTGGGTAATGTTAAGGTCACAGGCACAGACCCCAAAATGGGATTCAATCCATATGGGTGAGCTATGTTATGCAGTTGGTAAGTAAACAAAAGAAGTTTCCCATTCATCATTAATCCAATCATTCTAAACCTCTCGGCACAGTCTGAGCTTTAATAAGATTATAGGAACTGCTAACAAAACCTGGCAAGGACCAAATTGACACTAACCCTGATAACAGTCCTTCTTTAATCATCATAGACATTATAGCTGGAAAATGAGTTAACTCTATAAAGGGGGAGGGGGGATATATCCTGTCCTCCTTTCCTCCTGCACATGCATGTCAAGTTCAGAAGCCAGAACTTGCCAAAAAATAGCCAGCCCAACAACACATGGACAGATAGTTAGCATTTCACTGTGTCCACTTAAAAGGCTATAGTGGGTGATACTATTTCCTCCTTGTGCAAGTAACATCATTTCCTAAGACTAATGATTGCTTCCAAATCATTCTTTCATGGAATCACAACTTACGGGAAAGCAAAGAATAAAACTCCACCCACAAACAGTACTATGGTAGCAGCGATGTATGGGATCTGCTTCTTTGACAGACCCATCTTCCACCAAAGCACCAAGTCCAACTGAATCCTCTCTCTTTATAAACTGTACATTGAACAACAAAATGAAACAACCAAATAATTATTTTTACATTTCTTGGTTTGGTAGCTCCTACACAACTCTTTTTAACATGTATCTTAACAGCTTTGGGATGTAGCACTGATATCTTGGCATCTAGCGAAATAGCTATAACTGATCTAGCTCTAAGCCATGCCCCCGGCCACTATATCTGTGAGGGTAGATCGGAATCCACGAAAAGCGACTCACTTTTATCACTTCAGTTAGTACCAGAGGCAGGGGTCCTTAAGTAGGGTCGAATCCTCCTCGATCGATGATCAATATCAGCACCTAGTACCTGGTCAATTATCGATGACGAGAAGCCACGCCCAATTAATTTGAACTTCGAACCCACATTGATCCTCCCTGTCGCTGCATTGGTGGAGTTCTCACTGAGCTGAGCGACCGCTATGGCCAAGAAATGCGAGTCTTACTACACTAGAGACAGTCTAAAGAACTTCCATATCAAGTAAGCTCCCTTTTTTTTGATGCCCACCATGATTGCCATGGCAACAACTATACACCTGAAGGGTTCAGCTGCAGAAGTTGACATCGTCCAGAAATATGGGAGACCTAGGACAGTCATTACTTAGAACCAGTACTCCACATCCTGGAGGTCAAGGTTGTAACTTATAGTCCGTGCAATGATCAATAGCAAACAGTGTTATTAATTTTTAGAACGGGAGGTCGAGGCATGGGTGTTCAGATGGCAGCAAAAGGTTTTCAGCCAAGTAAGCTACTCCCCCATGCTTATTATCATCAACTCTATGTTGGCCTCAGTCCTAAAGTTTGTTGTTCCAGTGCATAGCTACAGGCCATTTAAGAAAAGCTAATTTCATTTTTTCAATATTTCCTACATGGAAACTATCACATGTACTGTTTCTGTGGAGACTTGAAGGCTATTTTATTTTTTCAGCATGAGGAGGAGTTGTATGCGGATAAGAACAACTGCATTAACACTGTAGAGGAGCAGTATCACAGAGAAGTCCTGGAGCTGAGGTACTCTCAAATTAGCATGCGTGTGATAGAAATGGGGGAGTATGAAATAGCCAAAGGCTTCCTTGTATACTTCTTGAGCCAAGTTTGTATATACTTGAGAAGGCATACCCCCTCCCCCCTCCCCCCCCCCCCCCCTTACTATGTGCCATCATACTTTTATCATGTGTACACAGAAATAAAGGAGGAAGACAGAATAAGAGACTCTTTTCATATGTGGACAAGGATAGTTATAAGAATCCAGTCACACTGGTAATAATTAGAGAAAAGTCCCTTAATTATTTGCTCATATCATACTTTTTTCCTTTTGATCCATGCAGAGTAGTTCCCCTCTTACTGATTCAGAAGTTCAAACATTTGCATCCAAACATGGCTCAACTCTGAGAAGACGACACGTTCCCAGAACAAATAGGTCAGTTGATCGAAGAGTTAAGTGCAGTAATCATCTGTCTTTGATTATAGGGGTCTCTCTTCTACTGTGATTCATAATCCCATATCACATAAGCCAAGTGATAATGAGAGATTATTGCATCGCATCATTCTTCCCCCTTCACAGTCAATGTTCCTCATGGCTGACCTCAGCAGACAGGATGGGTAAAGGGTCATCAAAACCATAACCATAATAATTTATGCACATATATCTGATCTCATAGGCTTGATACTGCAGATGAATATGTACTGTGTCATATAACTGTAAGTGGCGTAAAATGATCAAAGACATAGGTCATGGTCACTCCAAGGAAATAGTTGTATGTCCACCAAATTCCAATCAAATTGCCTTTCCTCAGATCAAGGTAGCTCCTTAATAAGGCAGGAGTACTCTAACCCATTTAGAGTGTTGGTAACCTTTTGTACTTGATGTGGAATTCCTCTAGGTTGATGCACATGGCATGGTAACCATAGATCCTGACTTCAATGTAGGGAAGCCTGCCTACAGGATTGAAAACAGACATAGAGGTAGGAAAATCTTGTTATTTTGAAAGTCCTAGCTACAGTAATTAATCACCAAGTCTCTCCTGTTGGTAGTTTAGCAACGAGTGCTAACTAGATAACTTGCTGGTTTCCTGTTTGTACACAATTTGCTAATAGGGTCTATCCCGAGTGTTACTTTTTATGGGGTCATATTTTCTTAGTGTTAACTACATACAGGATCCAGGTGTAATGAACTTATTTGGAAAATGAATGTTGAGACCCTAAAAATGTGGCTGAGGCGTCCTTTAGTCTGAAGTTTGGTATTTATAGTTTCCAGTGTTTGAGAGATAATAATAGGGCTATCACTTTATAATTTCTCCTTTATTAATGGTATTATATATATCAGCTAATGTTACTCAATATTGTCTGAATTTGTAAGACTATGATAATGTATTTGCTGTATTTAGAAGTGTTTGAGTACCGGTTGGAACACTCATCACAGCCTATCTCTTCTGAGGATAGGATCAAGGAAAAGAGGATCCTCTCTGAGGTAGGTATGTAATGCAAGACCACTTAAAAAAAAATTGATTCTGGAACAGTAGTACTAACAGCTGGAGACAACTCCATGATGAGAATTACACTGAACCTCACTTACTCACTTGCGTTTTTAAATTTTAGTGAAGGGCATAAATTTTGTTGCAAGTGCTCTTATTTTGCTGAATGCTTATTTGCCTAACAACCTAATCACAGCTACCACACTGAGCAGTCATCTCGTGGGTTATAATAATATATTTTAATATGCTCCACCCAAACTGGTTTTCTGGAGAAATTGATACTTTACTTTGAAAGCCACTCTGGCTAAGTTGTGGAGACGCAGGGTCATTTTCCATGAAGTTACAGCAATTCACTGACGTAACTTTTAACACTCACTAATTCCCAAGTAGAAGCAAGCGATGGTATGATTCCTAAGAAGTATTTCTTCACATAAAAATAGCCAGCATTGTAAATAATTCTAGCTTTAATTGTAAGTATTTGGTGGTATTTTGTTATAGATCTCATTACCTGGTATTAACGTGTATTCATAGAAGGACAGTGCAGCATTAGCCAGCAATGAATGCTGCACACTTCCCTGTAAATATCATTAGCAGTTAGCATCTCTCCAAGTTTAATGCTGACATAGAATTCTAAAATGTTGAGATCCTAAAAAAATCCCCTTCACTAGTTACATTTCCCCTGTCTAGGGAATTTCTGAGAAATCAAAGGAGTTACCTGGATTTATATGAACAGGGAATATTGTGATTGGGTAATCTATATCTTTGCAGTTGTATAACCAGCATGTGAACTCCCTGAATCTGTGCGTTGGAAACAGTTTTATGGAGCCAGTGAGTCGAGTCTATTCCAGTGGTGACTCTACTCTGTGTGTTTCATATAGTCCAATTGTGTAAATAGCCCGAGACAGACTCTCTTAGACTCGTCATGATGGGAGAAATAGGTACATACGGTACATGCTAACCCAAACAGAAGGCCTGGCTCTTCCATAGTGCAAACCCTGTACAATACCCATTGCTTACTAACATGCATTCCAGTTAACCATACAAACCTCCCCCATATGTGTCTATCCCAGTTATGAATGAGCAAATTACTTCCCTGTTTACTATAGCTACGGCATGTATTTACATACTTGCATTAATTCATTTACATGTCCTTCCATTATAGTATCTGCGCAAGGGTTCGAATATGATGACCTGTATGTTACTGCACACTTAGAATGTCCTGACTGTGAGTAAGCAATTCCCATGAGGTAGCGTTCTTCGGTAACTCTATTACTCTAATTTCCTTAAGTATGGGAGATAGAAGATGAGGATTATTCCATCTCTCCCAGAAGCCAACTTCCTGCTGTTGTCACTCAAATCTGCTCCACACGATCCACCCACAAAGTCAGTGAATCTAACTAGTGGTTGGTTGGGGTAACCCCACAATCATAACCCAACTTGGACCCCACAATCATAATCATTATCTTTGATTTTCTCAGTTCGATATCGCTCACTTTGCCTGTCCATTTGAATTCTCTCTTGTGCACCATTACCCTACCACTTCAAAAGGTAATGTAATCCCAAGAAGATATACTGTGTGGTGCTAATATTCTCCTTCTGTACAGACTCGCTGCCAAAATGGCCAAGGATACTCTTAGAGGTGGCATCCTTGGATTACTGGGATCGACATAGAGTAGAAGGCTATGGTTATGTGGACATTCCAAGTCAACCTGGTGGGTATATGTAGTAATACTGGTATCTGAAAACTAGCTTCTTTAACTTCCTACTGTTTTATTTTTTTTTTTCGGGACTTTAGGTTCATTTGACTTGCGAGTGCCCACTTGGAGACCAACAGGGAGGAGAGTGGTGGACAGGTTGAAGAGATTCTTCACTGGTGGCCCACCTGAAATAGACGATATCACTTATGTAGGCACGCCTAAGGACTTTCAGGTATGAGTAGTAGGGTTTCCCCCACAGAACAGAGTGATTAAAAGTACCCACATCTTTGATGAGTATGTGGCTTCACTTGATGACAAATCAAACATTCATTTTAGGGAACTCATTTGAGCCGGTATGGATTCAGAACAGAGACGTCAGGCTCAGTCCTCCTTCACTTCAACCTCGCCCACCAGAGCAAGTACGTACATTATCAACCTCTTAGTATCAGTGAATTCATAGTGTGATAATTACTACATGCAGCCTTTTGATCAAGACTGTGAAGCAACAAGCAAAGTAAGAAATTAGAATCATGATCCCTATTCTCAGGAGTGCACATTACATGTAGTGCTTTTATTATGCTTGCACTTTAGATACAAAGACTTCAAAGGTGTTATTGCAGCTGTGCTAGGTGAGTTGGCACTTGATAATACCTCTCATTAACCATTTTGGAAACAGACTTCTACTCTGTAATCACCAATCACCCTGTCTCTAACCATTATACCTTGTAGAATCCTATCAACGGGCTAAGGACAGGGCCTTGGCTGTAACTTCTACCATGAAATTGAAGGAAGACAATATTAATTTGTGATCTAAATCATGATCGTTCTATCATTATTATTAATTTTTTTATCTTGTCATGTAAAGTTAGAATCCAGGGTTACGAGGTTGTGTACAAGATCTAGATAGTGTTTGATCCTCTAGAGATCATGAATTCACAATCTGATATCAGGGAGCAAATATAATCATGGGGTCAAAATATAATGACCTTGCACCCATTATTGCATTGGAGGAAACATGAATTTCAATCAGTCACGGAAAATCCCCTTTTTCAATTAGGAATCGGATATAAAAGGACCTCTAATTGGATCCGGATAACGTGGAAAAAACCCACAATCTATAGTAATTGTCTAGCTAAACAAACATACTACTCAAAATGGAACTGGAGGACAGTTATAGCGAATTCAAAGAGGCAGACAGAGAAGTTCTGCAGGCTGAATTGAGGCAGAAAGAAAAGGACTTGATTTTAGCTGGTCGCCTCGGGAAAGAATTATTGGAAGAGAACGAATGCTTAAAGGCTGACTTGAATTCTTTACAGAGAGATCTTACAAATCTAGAAGAGGTAGAATACATAATCACTAAGATAATATTGTAGATCATAGTTATAAGTGTACTGATTTCAAGTTAGCCACTCATCCATGCAGTCAAATTGATAATTTTATAATAATCTAGTTATTGGAAGGGCAGAAGCAAGATTCTCTTAAGGCTTTACATGATGCAAAGAAAATTGCAGAGCTCCACATCTCTGAGCTGGAGGTGGAGCTGGATAACTGCCGGTGTAGCCTGCAGCAAGAGAGGGCTGCAGCCACAAGCAATCAGGAGGAATTCCGAAGAACTCTCAAACTACTGCAGGAAGAAAACACTCGACTACAAAGCACTTTATCTCAGGTATTAAGTGTGTAGTTAGCTATGAAAAAATTTATGATGGCTATTCTTACATTGAACTCATAGACTATGCATAAACATGAAAATGAACTAATGCATCTCAACAAGAAGTTAGAACTCTGTGAGAAGCAGAAGTGGATAGTAACAGTGGACCATACTACTTCTCAGAAATATGTAAGGACTTTTGTGTGATAGCTAGCAGACTAATAATGTTATACCTGAATTCCTAATAGCTCGAGGCACTGCAGGATAAAAATCAGACCATGGGGACAACCCTATCATCACTGAGCAAATCATGTGACAAACTCTCCATGGAACTGGACGATTCCAGAGATGAAATAGAATTTTGGGAAAACCAGTTCCACAGTCAGGAGGAAATGGTATGATGAGTGAACTCCATCACTTACTGAATGATTTTATTATTTTTTCATACCTGTACAGTTTCAATCGCAATCCAAGGAACTAAATGACTCAAAAGAGCTTCTCAAAGAATTGCAACTCCAGTTAGATCACGATGTTAGCAGCTAACTAGCTATTGTGTGTATCTATTTTATTTTTTTTATTTATTTTTATTTTTTCTTGCAGCAATCTCTCAAGGTACGACATGGATCACGTGAATCTATGTCTTCTGGTCTATCACTGTATGATGAATTATCAAGTATGGACGAGATGGTTGAGGATACAAGAAGTCTGTCCCCTAACTCCACTTCTGATGATGAAAAAATTCCAGTGAGTCCAAACATTCAACAACTTCTTTTATGGATTCAATTATTGTCACCTATTTTGCTTTTCGATTTTTTTTTGTGGTGAAGGAGGAGGAAAAAACACTTACCCTCAGGCCCTTTGCTGGTAATACACCCTTCAGGAGATTTGATTCAAATCAGACTAGGATGACAGAGGACAACAGCAATACACCCATCAGGAGATTTGACTCAAATCAGACTACTATAAGTGGGATGACAGAGGACGACAACAAAACTGTTGTTGACGCTAGCCAAAAGGAAACTCTTTGCCACAGGTACATAATGTACTTCACTTGTAGTTTTCGTTTAGCACTCGTTACAACTACACCAAAATAGGCCACACTTAATTAACAGCATTTGTCACTAGGTGTCAAGAATTGGCTGCACAGAACAAGAAGCAGGAGGCAGAGCTGAGGATCATCAGTGGACAGTTAATGCTTGCTGTACAACAAAAGTTCAAACTGCAGCAGCAAGTAGAGGCGTGGCAGGTGAGTGAACTCAAGAAGCTTGAATTACATTACTTACTTCTTTTCCCCTTGTAGTCTGATATGGCTGAAGTGGTATACTCTAAGATCGTACATAAACTGACATGCCTTCAGGGGAGAAAACCGGCAGATAAACTTTGTAAGGATCACCAGGTAGATAACGATGACTACAAAAAGAATACAGCAAGTGGTAGACTAGCATTTCACATGATCAAAGACTCATGGCTATTTTAATAATCTCACTTATACAACATCATTATGCATAATATTATCATATAAAATTAAAAAATAAACACTGCACTTTTGCTGGTACTGACATACACATAACCGTCACTATCAACTGTCACTCCATCGGGACTATCAAGAAAGCTACCCCCAATACATGTAACGAATTGACCACTTATTGTAAAGACTAAAACACTATGCTTGCGACAGTCGGTGACATACAACAGATTGTGGACCACACAGATACATATAGGTCTCACCAGACTGCTTTTTCCAATTATTCGTAAGGATCTCCCTTCTCGATTGAAAACTTGGATACGATGATTGTTTCTCTCCACTATGTATGCATTATTGGATGCATCGAAGCCGACATCACACGGCCAATTAAGACTTCCAATCTCCACCCCATTGCTTCCAAATGACCAGAGGAAATCTAGCTTGGCATTAAAGACTTGAATCCTATGATTCTCGCTGTCACAGACATAGATTTCATCGAGCTTGTTGGCACAGATTCCATTCGGGAAATTGAAACATGAATAAGTGCCGCCCAATGACCCGATAACTCTCACCAGGCCACCCTCCTTATTCAGCTTGATAACTCGGTGGTTTTTAACACAAGTCACATAAATATTGCCATTTGAATCTGTAGTAATCTCAGCTGGAGAAGGTTCGATTAGGTGTAAGTCACACGATTTCTCACGTCGAAGGTTTTTTAAAGCAAGTATTTTACTCGTGCTATGTTCCACTACCAAAACAGAATCCATATTAGTGGTCATTCCTGCCGGATAATGAAGACCTGTGATAACATCAACTACTTCAGACATTTTATTTGGTGATTTCACCACATTGAAGATGAAGGGGCTCTGTGGGATATGAATATCGTTTACTTTGATAGAGAGTCGATGTCTCCCTCTCTCTTTGGGTGAAAAACATATCTCATAGTGGCCAGGACCAGTATGGTTGATTTCCGGCGGTTCAGCATGAGTTTTGTTACGAACTAAAGAAAGACTACAACTGATATTTGCCATCCCCATTGAAGCATCTCCATTAAAATCACACACAGATACAGAGCAGCTGCAAGGTGTACCAACTTCACTCGATTCCAAAGACTGAACATTAGCCAAACACTTTTTAGGATCTGCAGGCACAAACAGAAAAGAGTAACTACGAACAGTACTTTTCAGAGTGTTAGACCTAAGAAAATCAACGTCAATATTAGAATCTGTTGCTGGTGCTAGAGATACTTGATTGGCCTCAGCATTTGCTTCATCAACACACTTACGCAGCATCGCCTTCTTCCGTAGAAACTCGATATCACTGTCGTTCTGACAAGCTACTTTGACGGAGTCAGAAGCATCAGTGATCCTGGTAATCATCTTTGATAGTTTAGATTCCTGCCTCACAATAACCTCTTCTCTTTCGGACATTTCTTGGTCGACCTTCTTCAATATTTCCTCCTTGGCCTCTTGCAAGGACACAAATAAATGATTAAAACCAGTTTCAACCTTTTCATGCATCTTTTTTCTCTGCATAATTATTTCCTTTTTAACTTGTAGAATATTTTCTAGTGCTTCTGAAAGTGTTTTTAAGTCATTTCCTTGACCAACTGTTGCAGATATGAGTTCAGTTTTGTACTTGTCTATGACTTGAGGTAAGTAATAACACCTGTGCTGGAAGTGTTTACGAGTGGATATGAAACAATCTCGACATATTAGCTCTTCACAAGTCTCGCAGTACATAGCCAATTCTTGGGAGGGGTGTACCTCACATGCTGTGGAGCTTGATTTCCGTGTTTGCTCATACAGGTCTCGTAGTCGGTTGATGTGGAATACTTTAGGGAAGGCAGTGACATCTTCAGTCTGGGTAGAAAATGTACTGCGACACTCGGGACATGAAAAGTTGGTACCCACAGCTCTCCTCACCAAACCTTTGATGCAAGAGAAGCAGTAGATATGTTCACATGGCAGCTTCCTGGGATCTTGAAAGATGTCTAGACACAGAGGGCATGCTATTTCATCTTTGAGTCTTTGCAAGACGGTTTGCTGATTTCTGCCTTCAGCCATGGCTTGCGAGACTAGTTTTCACCACCCACGTACTCTTAATGGAGCCGGCCCACCAGCATAATGACATCCCGTACCTAGTCTGGACGAGCAGCGCAGACCTTTCGACCTTTGGGGGGTGGGGCGGGAGGAACTCTTGAGATCGCGGATCCGCGGAGGAATGTAATTAAAACCAATATCACGTGCAAAGAATGCACGTGCGCGACCTCCTCTGACACAAAACCAGCCCCACCCCCCAAAGGTCTGCTCGTCCAGACTACCCCGTACCGTGTTATCACTTCTGTAACTGTTGGAGACAATTTGTGGCAGCACAATAAAACAACTTCACCTGTACTGTATATTTCAAGCCAATGAAAAAAATTACTCCTTGAGGAAAAAAAAAAAGAAGATCAACTCTTCTGTGCATTCTGAGCTAGTTCAGTGATACTTCGCATAGTTCTCTTGAGGTTGATATCAGACTCCATGAGGGGTGGCTGGTAAGAAGCCTCTGCTGCTGATGCTATTACTGAATCATCTGAAATGGAACAGTTATGGATGGCATTTCAAAGGGACGCTTAGAGACTCCAGGTAGAGACTCACTTTCAGATTGCTCTTCTTCTCTACTGCTCAACCTCCCAAATAGTTTCTTGCTTTTTGACGATTTCCCCTTAGAAAAAAAGAGAGGAAAGACATCATCATCATCATCATGAAACTCTCTCTCTCTCCTTTTTCATTCACACTCTCACTCACATGTCCTACAAGTGTGTTGTGTCCCAGTAGAAGATCACTTGGACTATGTCTGCAAAACAACAACATTGAGAATCACATGCACAGTATACATGCACAATACATGCAGTACACATGGTATACATGCACAATATATGCAGTAGACATGATATACATATGCACAGTGTCAGGTACATGCCTCTTCATCTTTGGTGATACCAGACCAGCTACATCATCTGAGCGCTTCATTCCAATGGCACTCTTGATGGTCTGTTGTACAATGGCTGTCTTGTAGTCCTTCTTCACCTCCATCAGCATGTCCGTCCATGTCCAGTTCTTGTTGTGGTACTCCAATGTCGGCATGGTAACACGCTGATTGTGTAGGTCTTTGATGCTCACATTCTCACTCTGCAGATAATGACACCAGTAAACAATGACACCAGTAAACAATACACCAGTAAACAATGACACCAGTAAACAATGACACCAGTAAACAATGACACCAGTAAAGAATACACCAGTAAAGAATGACACCAGTAAAGAATGACACCAGTAAACAATGACACCAGTAAACAATGACACCAGTAAATAAACAAAAACAACAACAATTTTTACTTTATAAGTGATGCATAGAGGTGTTTGGGGGATCTTGATATAAATGAAAGTCTTTGTTTTAGTAGCACGGTCCTGTAGCAAGGAGCATTGAGATATCAGCTGCTTGTTACCAAATACAGTTGGATTGTACCTTCATTCTTTCCACATCATCAATTCTCCTCTTCCCCTGCAATTATGAATAAGATTCCACCAAAATGTATCACATGACAACTCTCTAACCACACGACTACATCAATTAACACAATAACTCTCTGCCTAAATCACATGACTACTCTCTTAGTCACATGACTCTCACATAAGGATCAGGGGAGGAGGGTGGGGAGTAGTTAGAGGTGATGATACTGGAAGAGGTAGCAATTGAGGAAGAGGAAGATAAGAGAGATCTACGTCCTGAGGACCCTCGTGCAAGGAGAGGACTGTTCCCATCAGCAACGTCACCATACAGAGGAGAAGCTACAAAAATTTTTAAAAGTAAATTGTATCTCAAATCCTTCAATATTTCTTACGTTGGACACCCGTTGGTCCAAACAAGTGGGAGTGGTCAGGATCCCCTGAATCAGCAGACTCGTCTTCCTTGGAGAAGAAGAAATCTTGCATAGTCTGGAAGAAATGTGAGGTTAAGCTGACAGTAAGAGGCACCACATTCACTTCCAAATGCTCCTTCACCGGAATGCCAGCAACTACAGAGAAGGTGTGTTGAAGGCTGGCTGAGAGAGACTACACTTATTAGATCTCACCTGGAGCTTTGTCCTTGCAATACACTCTCAGAGTGATGTTCTTGTCAACTCTCAAATGTTTGTCCTTGGGGTCATATGGAAACAGCACTTGCTACAGAGAGAGAGGGGGATGGGGGAGGGGAGGGGAGAAGGGAAGAGGGGGATGGGAAAGGGGGAGGGGGAAGGGAAGGAGAGGAGGGGAAGAGGGGAGGGGAAGGGAAGGGGAGGAGGGGAAGAGGGGAGGGAGAAGGGAAGAGGGGGATGGGGGAAGGGGGAGGGGGAGGGGAAGGGGAGGAGGGGAGGGGAGGAAGGGAGGGGAGAAGGGAAGAGGGGGATGGGGGAAGGGGGAAAGGGGGAGGGGAAGGGAAGGGGAGGAGGAGAAGAGGGGAGGGGAGAAGGGAAGAGGGGGGATGGGGAAGGGGGAAAGGGGGAGGGGAAGGGAAGGGGAGGAGGGGAAGAGGGGAGGGGAGAAGGGAAGAGGGGGATGGGGGAAGGGGGAGGGGGAGGGGAAGGGGAGGAGGGAGGGAAGAAGGGAAGAGGGGAGGGGACAAGGGAGATAGGAGGAGGGGAAGGGAAAGAGAGAAGAGATAGCATGATAAGTATGTTTCTCAATTTCCTCCTCACCTTGTAAATGGGAGGTGTGTTGGGCATGAGATTCTGCAGCTTGAAAGAGCCCAACTCCACCTTGTGCTCTCCTGAGTCGTCAGAGAAAGTGAGCCTGTTGTAAGAGAAATTGGTCAGGCAGATATCAGCTAGACGGAGCTGTCCATCCTTGTGAGAGAGAGACCAACAGGTCTCATCCACCCAAATCTCAATCCTTCGAGTTGGATCAGCAAGGACTGAGGGAAATTAAAAATTTATTTCAAGTTGTTTATTGTTGTTATTGCTATTATTGTTGTTGTTGTTGTTGTTGTTGTTTGTACTGTCTTCACCTGGCACATTCTTTGCTCTTGTGGGAGTGAGATAGAGCTGGCTTTGTCTGAAGGTCTTGACTAAAACACTGAGATTCAAACTGGCAGCTGCCAACTTCTCCTTAGCGAGGGCCAGCTGGCTCTCCAGCCCACTCATTTCACATGAACTAATACAAGTAAGAACAAGTGCTTGGTTGAACTTGGGCTATGTTTGTACTTACCCTTCCTTCCTCTCTTCCAAGAACAAAGCAGTTTCTGCTTTGCGTACAGCCTGCAGCCATTTCCTGCATTGTACAAATGTCATACACACAAACACACCATGGGCAAGAAATTACGCACTTGACTTTATTCTGCTGATTCAGCACAGCTTTCCTTGGATCCTTAATCTTGCTGCTCAGCTGGAGAGCAAACTTCATGCGAGCATGGTGGTCTATCACCTCCTGCACAATAATGGAGAAGGCACGTGTGTGTAATGATGATAACTGCTTCTTCCCTAACCTTTTTCTTCAATTCTTTGTGGAGCAGAAGGTTGCTAATGATATCCATAATCAGAGCATATTGATACTACAAGATTCAGGTAATAAGGGGTTATAATCTAAGATTCAGGTAATAAGAGGTTATAATCTAAGATTCAGGTAATAAGGGGTTATATATCCCACCTAATACATTTATTCCCATAGAGAAAAGTGCTCTTACTGTCATAAATTCCCTCCCTTAGGGTAAAATGCGTTATGACTCATAAACGCACTGTTCCCCAGGCTATGAATAACAACATTTTTAGGTTTTCTGAAGCTGACTGTTGCAGATGATAATGAAGATAGAGATAATGATCAGATAACATTGTCATTAACTAGCTATTACTAAAGAGTATTATGTTGGTAGTTTATAGCTGACTGTTGGAAGAAGATGATTATGAAGATAATGATCAGATAACATTGTCATTAACTATTACTAAAGAATCTATTTCTGTCTCTGGGTAGTTTATAGCTGATTGTTGGAAAATGAAGAAGTCATCTGGTGCTGGGTCACAAGGAAACTTTATAGCTATTTTTTTCTTGCAATTTTCCACAAGAAGAAATTATTTCTAAGGCCCATTTGGTATTTTTTCAGTATTTTTTGGCGTCATACCTTCCGCTAGCTTCGCTGTCGCTAGCAAATACAAAACGTGGGTGGAGGAACTCGTTAATAGCTGGGTGTGGGCATGGGAGGAGTTCGAGTTGAGCCTCGTAGTTCGTAGTCTTGCTCGAGAGCACGAGGCTCTGTAGAGTTGGCGTCTAAGCAACGGCACATCCCAGGACAGGGACAAGCTAGCCATGGCAGGAGTTTTCGTTTTGTTTTGTAACTAAGGGGTAGCTACAGACCGACCAATGAAATCGTGCGCCCTGGGGATATATAACAGTTAGAACACGGTAGTCCTGGTGATTATGGCCAAATAAACAACCTTATCCTCGGGCTGCGCCCTCGGATTCGGTTGTTTATTGGCCATAATCACCAGACTACCGTGTTCTATTACAACATAATCTAAGATTCAGGTAATATGGGGTTATAATCTAAGATTCAGGTAATAAGAGGTTATAATCTAAAATTCAGGTTATAATTCAGATAATAAGGGGTTATAATTCAGATAATAAGGGGTTATGATCGAAAGACTTTGTACACTGATTATGTACCGAGGTTGTGCAAACTTCAACAGAAGGATAGCGGAAAGTGAAGGTGTCCACATCACCAGTATTAGAAATCAGTGCTCCGGGGCTAGGCTATAAACAGGAGAGGAAGGAGGAGGAAGGAGGAGGTAAGGGAGAGGGGAGGGGGAGGAGGAGGAGGAGGAGGGAGAGGGAAAGGGAGAGGAAGGGAGGGAGAGAGGAGGAGGGAGGGAGGAGGAGGGAGAGGGAGGGAGGGAGGAGGAGGGAGAGGGAGGGAGGGAGGAGGAGGAGGGAGAGGGAGGGAGGGAGAGGGAGGGAGGAGGAGGAGGGAGAGGAGGAGGGAGGGAGGAGGAGGGGGAGGGAAGGAGAGGGGAAGGTGATTCATCAGTTAGTACATGTTATACATCACTTACAGATACGTTATTTCCCGGAGAAGAACTTCTGGCTATTTCTGCTTCAACTTGATCTCCATACACCACATAAATCACTTGACAGTGACAACGAGGGGCCACCCTCTGGAGCTGAATCAACTCAAAGTTGTCATTGTTGGAAGAGTCCCCTTGAGTCTCCTCCCTATTGTACTCGTCTAGTCTGACGCCACTGACAGTTCCCCCCATGGCCTCTCCCATGGGTGTGGGAGGTCTTCCCCCCTCCGATGGCCCAAGGGTGCCCAAGAGGGCGTTCAAATTTGCCTCCTCGTCAGTTTGAGATTTCTCATCGAGAAAGATCGCAGGAGGTCGAATAACAGATACAGGCAGCCAAGGGACATAAGTGAACTGTTCCTTCACTGATTGGGTAGTGAAATACTACAAGAATTGGCCACTCAAACAAACGTTACTCCATGTTAACTAAAACTACGTACCTGGAGTTCCTGTATCTTCCCCACCCATGAAGACTTGCTGACAAATACGCCGTTTTTCAACTTGGGTTCATGGTCGGAGGCAAACACATTCGTCAAGTGTGAGCTGGCCACAACATAACCATTTTGCTCTATACCCTGAAGAACCACTTGTGTATTGGTGAGAGTAACTGCAGAAAAAAAAAATTTTTTTTTTGTAAGCTCAACTCTCAGTAAATTGTTATCAAAGATGCTGAATACATCAAGATATAATGAGAATTAACCGCTCACTGGACCAGTTGCTACTTGTGATATCATCCATCTCAACAGCTTCTAGACCTTTCAGTTGAGGGTCACTTGGTGCACTCTAAATGGAACATACAGCGTCAATCTCAGTAGTGATCGGATACAGCTGCTGGAACTCACTTCATCGACATACTTGACAAAACTGTTGGTAATATCAGAGAGGAGCTGGTCCAACATTGTATTGCCTGAACTGGACTGCCTCTTCCTAACACTCCTGCTAAGCATGGGAGAACCTTTCTTCAAAGGCTCAGTAGATACTTCCTGCAGTATGTCATATAAAATGTCACAGTAGCAGCTGTTCCATTGACTAGAACACTACTAGTCCTCACTTACATCCTCACTCTTGGCTAAATCTTTCTTGGATAGAATTGACTTTAAGGCTTCAGTGGAGAGATAAGTTTTGAGTTCCTGGATACAATTTCATGTTACCACCATACAATACACAGCTCACTACAATGCTGACTCACTTGTGTCTGCCTGAAGGCATCGTAGAGTCCAAGCACGACATTCCTGTTTGACGAGTTCCACAAGAGACGAGAATTGGTAGTCTCTATTTTGTGAACGTACTTTGGAACGGGAATTGGAGTTTGAACCTCAGAATCTGAAGAATCTTCTCTTGCATATGTGATCCTATGTGATAAAGAAGAAATCAATATAGAGAGGAAAGAGTTAATTAACTCACTCTTCAATTGACAGTAACATGGAGGTCACATGATCTTTCTCTAAATCTTCAGGAATATCATCTTCCTAGAAAAGAATATGTACACATAAAATGAAATGTACTGCTCAGCGAGTGGTCTATTGAACACACCTTCAAAGCATTGGCTTCTGTAAGGTCTTGACTCCTTTTAACATATGCCTTTATTCCTTGGCCACACCCACTACAACTAGTAATAGTCCAATTAGCCCGGGGCCTCTGAGTGAGGTCGGATATGATGGGGATGAGGGTGAGGTTACAACTAAGGGAGAGCGTAGCCCCCTCCACACCCCCTTTCACCCCTCGCTGGAGAGCCCGAGAGGACCAGTACTGGAAAACTGTCCTTGGGAAGGAGACAGAAACTTTCACATCCCTAAAGAGAATGAATCATTAAAAAAAAACCCTTTACAAACTGAGTAATGCATGGTATAGGGTTACTAGTTCTTGCCCAAGCCCTAGCCCAAGCCCTAGCCCTCCTGCTTTACAAGTGCATGTATGTATGTACCTCCAGTGCCTGAGCATGGGTGGTCTCCTTGGTTTCAGGTTCTTGTAAAACGTTCCTCTTTTAGTTGGTCTTGTTACATTCCACTTCAGCAACATCTGGAATGGAATCAATTAATTTTACGAGGAAAAAAACAACAAAAAAAAACACCT